>JAECXJ010000159.1:4027500-5370000 GCA_018152295.1 Drosophila carrolli
CGCTCCAGAGGAAAACGCAAAACGCGAGCGATTTTTGTTCAGTTGTTCGAGTGACTTTGCACGAAACAAAGGCGAAAATCGCACGCGGCAGAAACAGCAAACGACGGAATACACAGCAAACCAAAGTAAATATCGAAAAAATTGTTTTTACACTTATTGCATTCAAAGACGAGGGTGTTTTGAGTTCTCCATTTAAAATATTGTACTGTTTTTAATTCACAAAACTTTTGGCGTAAGGTACGAACAGAAATTTCATTAATTAAAACACTAATTGCGACGCCTGCTCTTTGTTTTTGTTGGTTGCTTTTAATTCTTTTTTGCAATGCTTGGTCGAATGGAAGGTCACTTTAAACAAAACAAAAAAATAAAACATTTTGTTTGTGGAACCGCGATCATATATGTATATATAACAGAAGCCAGACATATTTAAAGACTATTCCCCATCAAAATCAATTTGAGGTTCCTCACCTCCCTCTGCTAAGGCATTTAAAAATTTATTTTGTATTTGAATATGACAGCAAATGTGTTTATGGGTTTATTGTGTATCTCTTAGGTTCTGAAATATCCAGAGATATTTTATTTTCTGCACCTAACAGTTTGGTTTAAAATTAGAAAAAACCCACTTTGTTATGACGTTTGCAGTAGTCAAGGGAAAACATTTGAAAAGGCGCGAATTTATTCGTTTTACTGAGCAAAAATGTATGCATAGGTGCATTGAAGTGAAAAAATACTGGAAATAAATCAAAAAATTAATCAATAAGCCAAGTTCAGATTGTAAACTTTTGACTCACTACACATTTGTAGTAAATTTATTTCGATATAAATATGTAAAATATAATAAGACTCTCTTACTAAACAGTATTAGATCATCCATAATAGCCAGTAGAAACAGCTGCTACATCTCTTTAGGTCTATGGCTCAAAGATTTACATAAATAAATTTAGTTTTAGGACCAGCTGACTAAATAGCAAATAATAACAATTCGTGCCAAAACGGTTTTCAAGAGTCACCCACTCAAAAACCCACATAACTAACCGGCTTTTAACGCCCAATTAACTTTTATTGTAGTATCTTTTGTCTTTATTATATAATATATGTAAGTCTTGAGCAAATAAAGCTCTCTCCAAGGCTGAGAAAAAATGTGAATCATTTATTATTGAAAGACTTATTTGCATTGAAATCAAACCAGTGGTAATCTTTAAGCTCTTTGACATCTAACCTTAGCTCTGCGATAAGAATATGATTTCTAGACCGAGTCTCTCCGTGATTATAGTGCCCCGGCGGACACTCGTGTAATTCGTAGAAATCGAAAGACACTGGGTAAACCACACATGAGGTTAACAGCTTCGTGTTAGAGCATTTCCCCATTGACGTCATAGCTGCGCATGCGTTGCAGTTCACCGGTTTTATGAGTCATCAAACGAGTATATCACGTTTTCATCATCGCTTGCAGTCTACAGCAAGTGCATTTGTCAGTCGCAAACAAAAGTCTGATTACAATTGTAGTTGAACCTGTTTGTTTAAATAAAACAATGCAAGTCCATGGCTTATTTACACGGAATTCGAAAGAATTTTTTTTTAATTATCTTTGTTAACTTGACAATTAGAGTTATAGGATTGATCAACTTTCACTTCAAATTCCTTTTCCTAAAAAAATTCTGCTTTATAATCGTGTGCTAATCTTAATCAAAAATAACAAAGCGGGGATTTCTTGTATAATTATAATGGCGACTTGATTATACAATTAAAGTAATACCATTTTAATCTCAATAGAATGTTTATGGTCCGAATTACAATAATTTTGATAATAAAATTAAAGTTTTAGTATTTTTTATCTTAACAGAATTCATTTAGTCAGAATTAATACCTTTTTTACTAATTTGAAAGCACTTTAATATGTTGTTTTACCATTTTGATTAACACGAGTTGATGATTTGTATTAATATATAAATGCGTTAAACAAGTTTTAATGCGCAGGTTTTGATTTTAATCGATAAAAATATATATATTATATTTTTACGAAATTTGTTTGGTTATCAGAATTAAAGCGCATGACGTTTCACGACACTTTTAATTTGCGATTAATTTTTGTTCAAGTTTCTTTCTCCTTCTGGCGTAATAATGAGCACATCCGTTAGCCTCGTAACCCCCAGTCTTGACCTCCGAATTTGTGTGTTTATAGTTCTGGAGCCCAGTCTGGGTGTGTTTGGGAAAAGTCAATGGAGTGTAGCCACGCGACAAGCCGTCCAAATCAGCAAGTTAATTATCATTAGGCGGCAACCCAAGACACGCATATCGCGCTTCTAATTTGGGCAAATAAAAGGGAGGCAGTCCGTTCTAAACCTCCTGTAAATGGAAATCAGGGCACGACAACGCCTCATTCTTGAATAGTTCAAGTGGTTCGGAAAAATTTCAGAACTGTATACAAAAATGCGGCTTCAATAATAGCTCTTAAAATATAAAAAATCTAGAAAACCAGCGGGAAACTAATTCTCAGTTGACTTACCATAATTTTGGTTTATTATTAGCGTAAATTGAATCTATTGTTTTTTTACACAAACACAAAAATAAAGCCATGACGGCTGATGATGACTGACAATGGGGAATGATATGAGGGTGCTTTAGGGGAATAAATAAAAATAAAACTAAGCGATGTCTGCAGAAGTCGAAACATTTATACCCTCTGTGTCATTTGAGGCTTTGTAAGGGTGTACTAAAAATACATAACCTTTTGTAAATTATTTAATATGATAAAAGGAAAAAACGCAATTACAAGTGATCACTTGTTATAAGTTTACATTTTGTAATCCGATAATTCTTAGAAGCTCTTATTAGCAAACGAATGGTAAACGTTGTTTGGGGAGATCCACAAACTTTCTGTAACCTCAATTAACTCAAACTGTTGTTTATGGATAACTTGTCAGCAAAGTCGAAAACAGACTTTATCATGACTGACACATAAGTCTTTAAAAAAAACCATAATATAATAAATGCAAACAATTCGAATTGATATCACTGTGACTAATTGAGCGTTGAACCCATTTCAGAATGTCCCTTTACCCGAGGCGGCTCAGTGGCAGCCTGTTGGTGGTAGTGCTCCTTGTATTGGCGCTAACCACCGAGAATGTGGATGCCAAGTGGAAGTCCAGTGGCGGCAGAAGCCGCGGAAGCTCCAGTTCCAGTTCCGGCAGAAGGACCTCATCCCCATCCTATTCAGCTCCCTCCTACCACGTTCCTTCTTACCACGCTCCTTCCTACCATGCGCCACCTGCTCACCACTCAGTTCCTGCGCACCACTCGGTTCCTGCACACCACTCAAACGTGGACAACACGAGGCTGAGCTACGGCGGTGGAACCCATACGCAGCCGGCCAAGGTGGCCAGTCCGCAGACGCACAGTGCGGCACCTTCGGCCCCCGCCTCCCCGATCGGCTGGAATGTCCCGGCCAAGCCCCAAGGACCTCCGCCGGCCTACTCCCACTCGAACCCCGTGGGTGGAGCTCACACCAACATCAACGAGCGTCCGCCAGCCTACAATCCGGCCTTCAAGCCGGCACCACCTAGCTATACGGCGGCCACCCAGACGCACGGCAGCCCGAGTCTGCAGAGCCCATCCCGTCCAGCCAGTCCAAGTTCCAGTGGAGCCCACTACTACGGCGGAGCAAACTCCAACACTGGCTACCGCGGGCGCAGCAACTCCACGGGAGGATATGGATCGTCGGGTGGCTATCAGCCCATCACTGCCACCAATGCCCACAACGTGCAGTCGAGCTATCCGCGCCAGCAGTTGCCACCCGGAGCCACCTACCACCCGGCTGGTCAGATCCCGGCCGGAGCCACCTACCATCCGGCTGGTCAGATCCCGGCCGGAGCCACCTACCATCCCTCCGGCGGCTATCCGGCGGGAGCCTCGTACCACCCGGCTGGCCAGGTGCCCCACGGAGCCACTTACTACCCGACGGGCCACGTTCCGGCCGGAGCCACGTACCATCCCGCCGGCGGATACTATCCCCAAGGACCCGTGGCCGGAGGAGTCCCAGCAGGCGCCACCTTCCTGCCCGCCGGAGGAGCCCTCCCCCCAGGAGCTGTTTACTATCCGCAGGCGCCGCAAAAGTCCTCTTCAGGCTTTGGATTGGGTGAGTTTTAATGCACTTTTGAATTAAGACTAACTTTGCTGACTTGTACTGTTTACTTTTTACAGGCACTGGTCTCATTGCTGGAGCCTTGGGTGGTGCCATCCTGGGTCACGCCCTCACTCCAACCCAAACCCGTGTGGTGGACCATTCGAATTCCTACTCCGGCGGTGGAGGAGGTGGTGGCGGCGGCGGCGGCGACGACAAGATCATAATTATCAACAACGGCCCACCTGGATCTGTGACCACCAGTGATGTGGGGTCTGGCACTACGGTGATAAACACTGGAGGAACCCAGGCAGCGGCTAATCCCTCGCTGCCAGTGCCACCTGTTTACGCGGCTCCTCCTGCTCCTGGCGGCCAAGCTCTTCCTGTTCCACCAGTTCCAGGAGCTGTGCCATTGGCGCCTTTGGGTCCTTCCCCACCAGCCCCATCTGATCCTTCGGCTCCTGCCTCTGGAACTGGAACTCCAGTTGCCCCTGGAACACCAGTTGCCCCAGGAACACCAGTTGCCCCTGGAACTCCAGTTGCCCCTGGAACTCCAGTTGCAGCGGGTGTCCCGGATCCAGCGGATCCCAATGCCCCAGTTCCTCCTGCACCCGGCGCCCCCGCTGATCCCAATGCCCCACCTGCTGGACAGATTATTTGTGTGCCCGTGAAAGTACCACAACCAGATCCGAAGGATTCCACCAAGACGATCGAGGTGGACCAGATCGCCTGCTATCCAGCACCACCGCCGGAAACTGCTCCTCCGGCCAATGGAACCGCACCCGTTGAGGGGCCTGTGCCCGCTCCGATTTCTGGCCCGGGAGCGGTCCAACTTGCTCCCTTCGAGGCCACTACGCCCTTAACCATTCCAGAGGGATCTGTGCCGTTGGCTCCAATAATCCCCGGCAGTCAGCCGGATATCATGAGAATGCCGGGACTCACCCAGGCTAGACTGTCCGCTGAATCGGGATTGAAAGATGCACACAGTGTGGCTGGGGCAACCTTCGGACATTTCAACCTCATCTCCACTGTGGTGACCCTGATTGTGGCCTACTGTCTCCACTGAACGCCCATCTCCAGTCCAATCATTTCTCAATCAAGGACGCAGTGTCATTGGCAACCGGAAAGCTTTAACTAATTTATTGCCATTCTGTGGGACACGAGATTCAAATAGATTTATAAATCTAGCCGCAACCAATAGGTTCTCTTTATATATTTTGTAAAAAAAACGAATTTTTGATATATACTCGGAGTTCTGCTAGACCTCAAACTAAGCCACCAATAAATGTATAAACTATTAAAACTCGGTAACTCATATTCATTTTCAGAAGGGGAAATAGGATTATGCCTTTCAGTGACGAAAAATTCAAAGAAATGTATTTGCTGACAAGAAATAATTATCATAATTAATAATTTAGATTTTTCTAATTCTGTTGACATTTTTTATTTTTGAACTAAATAATATGACGCAAAATATAATATCCCATTAGCGACGTAGAAAAAATCAAAATATTTATTATTACTGACAAAATAAAAAAACAAGAATGGAAGCTACGTTCAACAAGCCAAAGTTTAAATGCATCTAATTTAAATATTCTATATTTCGATGTCAATGCCTAGTTTGCACACGAACGGATTTGGCAAGACTGACGAAATATTATAATTTCCTTTGCAAGGGTATACAAATATTGCTAATAATAAATACAATCCTTGTATATAACTGTTTATATCAAGCAGAAATGAACAGCAAGCTAGTAAGTAAATTATCTAACAATTACGTTAATAAAAACAATATACAATAAAACCAATTTCAAATTTTAATAAATAGAAAAACAGCTAAATAAAATTTGTTGTTCATTTTTTTTAATTCTTCGATTTTTCTATGGAAAATCTATTCCATTCCTACCTGGAATAGAAAGTCAACTTTTGTAAAAGTTTCAAGCAGAAAGCTAGTTTGCGTAGAAACGGACGGACGGACAGACGGACATGGCTAGATTGACTCTACTGGTCAGGAATATATATACTTTATAGGACCAGAAATGTCTCCTTCACTCCGTTGCAAACCTTTGACTGAAATTCTAATACAGAGGGTATTGTGGGCGTTAAAGGGGGCGTGGCACCTTTTTGAAACAAACTTGCGCTGCGTAGGGACTCCTAGAATCTGCATGCAAAATGCCAATCTTCTAGCTTTTATAGTTTCCGAGATCTCAGCGTTCATACGGACGGACAGACAGACGGACAGACGGACATGGCTATATCGACTCGGCTAGTGACCCTGATCAAGAATATATATACTTTATAGGGTCGGAAACGCTTCCTTCTAGCTGTTACATACTTTTGCACGAATACAATATACCCTTTTACTCTACGAGTAACGGGTATAACTACCTATGTTTATAGCAAATTGCTTTTACCTCGAAAATAGTAAATAAAAATGGTAATTCTACAAAAAAAAATTAATTACTACTTATTTTCTTTATAAAGGTGATAATAAACATATCCACTATTCAACACTTAAAAAAGTTTATGGATTCTCGTAGCTCCTTAAAAATGCGATAGATGACCAAAGTTGCCAGCTTACATAAAACAACCCTTTTAGACCCATTAAATTTGCATTTGACAATTGTGTCATTTCAATTAAGCTGTCAAACGATTTATGTTGAAAAATCTGGAAAATTTACTTAACAATGGACAAAAAAACGAATTACAAGTTCAGCGAACGCGAATTGGATATCCGTTCTGATCTGGAGTTCGTGGACAGTCTGTTGAAGGACCTTCGATTGGAGGCGGAGCCACAGGCTCGTGGTGTGATCCTAGATCTGGCTTACAGTGAGTTGAAACCCTCATCCAAACATATGTGCTCATACAAATAAGTGGCTGGTTCAGCTTTGGCAAGGGACAAACTGGTCGAGGCCCAACGCTTCGCCAAGCTGGCGAACCGATCCAACGTGAGTGTCGAGGATCTGGAGATGGCGGACCTGGAGCGGACCGTGGAGCTCAGGAGGAGACCCCGCCAGCAGTCGCTGAAGTCCCTGCTTCCCGGCCAGGCATCTCTGCCCACGCCGGGTCTGAACCACGGTCTATTGCTGCCCACCTTCCGCCACTGCCAGGTGGGCATGACGGCCGAGCTGAAGGGCAAGGGCACTGAGCCCCAGCCGAACCCGAGGATCGGACTGCCCTCCAATCCGGTGGCAAATGTCCCCGCGGTGCTGGCTCTTAGTAGCTCCAACTCCCATTCCATGTACCCCACGGCTCGACCCGCTCCACGTTCCAAGTCTCGGCCCGGTGGCTCCCATTCGACTCTTCCAGGCATCAGTTCCACCTCCCCAGTGGTGGCCCCAACTCCTGGAGCTCGACCACGTGCTCATCCTCCAGCCAGGGCCCATTCAACTTCTAGGGCTTTCAGCGGGAGACCTGGGATGGCATTCAACCCAGGTTCCTCCCCGATTTCCACCTCTGGGGTTCTGGGAAGCATTCCACCGGTGAAGAAGCAACGCATGCAAAAATAAAATCGTCACGAAGGAGCTTGATCTTTTTCTTTTAAAACCAACAACAAATTTTGGAGACAAAATAAATGTACTAGTTTCACATTTTTCAACAGTACAAAACTAATAACACCGCTCTACTTATTTACTTGGAAATTATTTAAATTACAATGTCTACTCATATATGAGATTCCTGATTTACATTTAGTAAGGAAATAGACAATTATAAGAGAAATAAAGTAGCTTTCTATCGATATTTCACCAGGGATTGAAATAAGAATCACAATTTACAGATTATCCGTTAGATTTAGTTAACTGCTTAAAAAAAACTCCAAAATATTTGATATTTTTTCGCATACAATATTGGTCAGAATTTTTGCTCAAAAGTTAGCTCATATTCATTTTTTTTATTGAAAATAAAAACTCAAAAATAATAAAAACTTTAAAAAAGAATATTAATAATTCGTATTTTTTCTCAAAATAAAACTCATCGCTACTTTACTGCTTCTGCGTTAGATCTGTGTGTGATCCCTTCACAAGTATATGAAACAATATTGGTGAAAAACCAGGCAGAATCCGTAAATTACGATTAATTAAAAAACTAAATCAAATATAATGACTTGATCAAGCCGAACTTTATTTGTATTATTCAATTTAAAATAATTACGGTGCCTGTTTTTTAAGCCTGTTAAGTAAATCTAAACGATCAAGTAATACGATATTTTAAGCTACGCAATTGCAAACAAATATTGGTTAAAATAAATAGGAGTATATTAAATATTGTTCATTTGAATTCGTGTACATTTCAGCTACACTTTAAAATTATCTTTATGTATATTTACAGCATATCTTACAATATATCTACATTAGGGTAGTCTCAACAAAAAATAAATACTATCACTATGTATGGTATAGGTTTTGGTAAATAAATGCTTACGTAAAAATATGTTATACGGCAGATAATTTCAGTTAGAATCAATTATTTGACCAAAGGCAATAGTGCGTATGAGTAATAAACTTTGAAGTCAATGCTCTGAAGCGCCAAAGCGCACAGAAAATCGGGGTGCTCGTTTTAATTTGGACAGCCTTGACGTACATAGACTGAATCAATCCAAAAAACATTCAATTAGTTGGCGGCACGTTTAGATTGTCTTGATAGCATTAAGTTGACATCAGGAAATAAAGCTGACAGTAGCATGTTTTAGACCGCGCTCGCTGCTTTGATTATCGCAAACAAAACCCCCAAAATAAATCGGGAAACGCCACCATTTATTTACCGCTGATTAGTTCTTTGAGATACTTTGAACAAACGAAACCAAAAACCATTCGGGCAAAAAAAACAAATAAAATTACCACTCCAATATTTTATAAGTTATACGTCATTTTATATTACATTTTTTGAGGACACTTTCGGCCAACGAGGTCTGATGAGCCTCAATCCAATACTGAGTTGCTTGAGGATCTTTGCACCAAACAAGGACGAAAATCGCAGGTGGCAGAAACTGCTATCGACGGAAATTTTGATAATGAATATTAATATTAATTAACAAATTCACTAGTTGAGCTCCAACCCTCTCCATAGTTTATCAAGTATTTTTTTTGTACTTTCACCGCAATTTGTAGTATCCAAATTTAAAACACAAGCAATACCCTCGGATCAATTTTGGGTATTAAACTGTAATAGAACTCCTCTGGTTTCGCTAAAAATTCCGATATTTTATTTAAAATATTTAAAAACTAAGATTAAAATAATAATCGATATGCATAGTTGCACAGCTGATATTTTTCTTCAATGAACAGCTTTATTTTGGGGAATTTTATTTAAAACATTTTTACGGTAAGCTTATTTAAAAATATGTTTTTGATTTTTACAACACTACAACTATTAAAAGGTTTCTGCGGAAATATTTATAATAACCAAGCTTATAAACAAAATATTTGCTTGCGAATCATAAATTTATTATATAAGTAGCTTCTCCAAAGGTTTTTACATATAACTCTTACGCAACAGTGCGTATAAGTGATAGTCTTGAAAGTCAATGCGCAGACTCAAAACCCCATTTTTCCCAACAATTTTCTTCTTTCTGCGTCTTGATGGAACAGTAAAACCGGGTGAACCTTAAGATGTTTGTTTAAATTTGGACAGCCATGACGTATAGACTGAATCAATTCAAAGAATATTCAATAAGTTTGCGGCACTCTTAGATTTTATTGATAGAGTGAAGTTGAAATCAGGAAAGAAAGCTGCCAGCGGCATGTTGTTTTAGATGCCGTGTTTGCGGCTTTGCTTATCGCCAACCAAACCCAAAAAGTGGCGTAACGCCAAATTTTGTCCACCGCTGATTAGTTGTTTGAGATACTTTGAACAAACTAAACCAAAAATCGTTCGCGCAAAAAAACAAATAAAATTAGTACTCTCATAATTTAAAGTTTATAAGTAATACGTATTATTATATTTATTTACTTGGCGACACATTGGGGCAACGAGTCTTAACCTAATACTGGCTACAGGTAATCGCTTATTTTTTTTGAAACTATGAAGTTAAAAAATAGGCAATTCTTTCGTCCATAACACCTGTTGACAAACAAAACCCCTGAAGGGTACTATTTTAATAACGTTTGACCTTTATTGCTTTCATGTGTTGGTGTACATTAAACGTTCTAACCAAACAAAAAAGGCATTTAAATATATTTATTAAGAAGTTAGAAGGCATCCGTCTTTCTGAATAAATATTTTGTCTCCTATAACACACTATCAGAACTCGATGCTACTTTGTCCGCGTCTATCACATTTGTAATTAAATGTTATGAAAAACATTTATAAACACTAAGGTTGAACTACCATAAGCTTGAAACTCTGGTGATGCAATTTTATATGTAAACTAAAAGTTCCTTTTCGTTAAGGTATATCAGTTTTTGTGTTAAAAGTCGCTTAAATTGTTACACTATTTCTGATAAGGCACATTATTCTTCAATGCAAACCACTTTTTCCACCGTCTTTTATAATAAAGGGAAAATATACCTTTTATCATTTTAGTATGTACTCATATCAGAGGCGTCCTTTTGGCATTCTTCTGGTGGTGGTTGTCCTTCTGGTCCTAGGCACACTTGCCATGGCGAAGTCCAGCAGCCGAAGTAGCAGTAGCAGTAGCTCCAAGTCCAGTTCCAGTTACAGTTTCAGTTCCAGATCCAGTTCCTCCTCGAGCTCCTTCTCTTGGCCATCCTCCTCGCGCTCCAATAGTTACAGCTCGCCAGACAAAAGCCGATCCCGTCGAATTAAAAAACCGAGTTCCGTTTATATCCCCGATTTCAGCAGTCTATCCGAATATAGCCCAAGTAATGATAATGATGACTATAATAGTGATGAAAAATATGAATACCTATTCAACACAGCCACCAAAGCTCAGTATCTTCCCCGTGGAGACTTCGTCCTCATCTCCACCCTTTTAAGTTTGAGCTTGCAGTTATTGTTACAATTTTAACTTGTACAAATTATGTTTTACAATAAGGAAAAAAATTTTTTTCTAAATAAATATTTTTTAAATAATATTTTTGTTTGTGTCTTATTGTAATTTGGAACGTCCCTAATTCTTAAGCATACAAATTTAAAAAATTACATAGGGCATATCTTATTTAGAAAATTTGGTCTCGATTATACACAACGAAAACAGAGTACTAGAGAAGTAATTTTTGCATTAAAAGAATATTTTATGGAAGGAGGAACAAAATTTAAGAACATTATAGTTAAAAATTACAAAAGATAAGTAATAGAAAAATACAAAACATCACAGTACTGAAAAATATCCAAGAAAAATTTAGTTGTGTTAGGACAAATATTGGAAATTAGTGGCAAATTGAAAATCAGATTAGATATAAAAAATAGGATAAACACAAATGAGAATTAGAAATTTCGAAAATATTATAAAAGAAGAACAAGACAAAATATATTTTTCTTTAAAATACTAAAAATTAAAAATATTCTAAAAAAAGAGATAGAAGACTATCAAATATCAGGAGGTCCAAATTGTAATAAATATTATGGATTCACGTTTTTAATTAAATATGTTAATCAGAATCAAAATGATTACGTAATTTTTTTTTAGACCCACCCCTAATAATCAGGAATAGTCAATTCGTTGACCCTCCTCAATAATTACGTAATTGAGGCAGTGGTTAGCTAAGACAAGCACCTCAACTTTATCCTTGAACATGTACATATGCATGGTCTCAGATCATATGTTAAGCCAAGACAACAGCGAGATAATTATTCGTAAGGACAAGCCAGTACCGTTAGCCGATGGATTAGGATATCATTAGAATAAGCAAATATACCCTCTCAACTCAACAGCTCTTACCCAGTCAAGGCTAAAACCTCGCCAATTCGTCTTCGAACACAGCAGTTTCCTTAAACGCTTTTCACAGCGCTTTTAATAGATACACAGCATTTGATGCTTGAATCGAGGTAGCTTTTGGTGGGCCTCGCAAGTCAAAGGAAATCAGTCGTTCGTGAACTCGCAGCCAAGTAATAGAGAAAAAATGTATACAACACATCAGCCAGCGACTTTCCTTTATTGAATTAAATATTGATATAATACGAACATTCCGCTTGAAAACTGAATTAAAAATTTGAATTACATTTTAATTACGAAAGTGATAGTCGTGGTCAAATCGTTTCTGGTGTTACTAGTTGCTAGTGTTGCTCAACAATATAAGTCGAGGCTATTTTTAGGATTGCAGTTGATTGATAATAGTGATAGCTTATCAGAAAGCTGTTTTTTTCTGACAGACTTACAGCCCAATTCCTCTGGCACATAGTTTAACATTCCTACCAATGCGCATAATTTCCACATAATATATATACCTATTTACATATTTGGATATGTGCTATTAATAGATTGGTTTTTTTCAGGATGACCTCATATCAGAGGCGGCCATATAGCATCCTGATGGTGTTGGTTGTCTTTCTGGCTCTAAGCACACATACCATGGCGAAGTCCAGTGGCAGCAGCCGAAGTAGCAGTAGCTCTAAATCCAGTTCCGGCTCCAGGTCCTCTTCCTCCTCGAGCACCTTTTCATTACCGTCTTATTCAAGTTCCAGTGTTGGAGGTGGATACCGTTCGCCCAAAGGACCTCCGCCGGCGTACTCCTTTTCAAATCCTGTGGGCGGAGCTCACACAAACATTTACGAGAGACCGCCATCCTACAGTTCTATACAAAGTCGATTTCAGAGCCTAAGGGACCGAATCGCGAGTTTCGGAAGAGAAAGCCAAATTACCTCCAGTTCTAGCTCCAAGTCCTCCTTGAGCACCCTCATATCGCCATCCAATTCAGGTTCCTCGCGATCCTTTTCGGCCCCTTCCCCGCCGGCAAAAGAACCCAGTTATTCCACCTACTACTACCATAGCCAATCCCGCTCCAGCACTGGTTACCAGGACGAGAACCCCCACAACTATACTCTGTATTACCAGTTCAATACAGCCACCAAATCACATTATCTCCCCAATGGACACTTCGTCCCCATCGCCACCCTTTTGTATTTGTGCTTGCAGTTGTTGTAAACTTAAAACATATTAAGTTTTACACATTTTAGCTTAGCTTGTATTTATTTTTTACAATCTAAAAAATGTCTGGTTCGGCTCCAAAAATGTTATTTCTAACTAATTAAAGATATGGTTAACCGATTTAAGACTATCTAAGTTTCAATTGGATTGGTTGTCTCTTATTGTTCTTTTCCAAATCATAATTTTGATATTATTAAAATCCCTTTTTGAACCCTTGTAGAGTGTATTATAATTAGGTAAAGTAGGAATTTTTGACTATATAAATTAGTCAGCATCACTAACATGGTTAAAGTTTAGATTTTATACTGTTTTACTCTTGAGTTGACTATACATCACATATAATTCTTACTCTCCTTTTGGTTATACGCAGTATATTCGCTCAGTGCAGCTAATCACGATTAAAATTCCTCCACAACATTGCACACTTTTTGACATTCATGAATAATAACTCCACTAAATAATAATAAGTTATAATAAGTATATTCTTAGAAAATCTCAGGAATGGTTTTTATAACTTTTAAGAGAATTCAGCTTGTTTGCGACCTTTACTGAGTAATGACAATAAATAAACTCACCAAAAACAAGAAAGGAAAGCTAACTTCGGGCGGAGCCGAAGTTGAAATACCCTTGCAGAATATTCTGCAAATTATATTCTCCAAAATTCTTCATATGATGCATTCTTAATACTCATAAAAAATCCAAACTTCCTAACTTTAAAAACACCAAAGTTATGGCATTTCCAATCGTTCAGTTATGTATATGGAAGCTATAGAATATAGTCGGCCGATCCTTATGAAATTTAATAGGTCGGATTAATTGGTCAAATATAAAACCCATAGAAAATCCCAGCTTCCTAACTTAACAAACACCAAAGTTATGGCAATTCCGATCAATCAGTTATATAGCAGCTATAGGATATAGTCGGCCGATCCTTATGAAATTTGGTACGTCGGATTGATTGGCCAAATATAATACCCATAGAGAGTCCCAACTTCCTAACTTAACAAACAGCAGAGTTATGGCATTTCCGATCAATCAGTTATATGACAGCTATAGGATATAGTCGGCCGATCCCGGCCGTTCCGACATATATACTGCGTGCAAAGGAAAGAAGGGCGTGTGCAAAGTTTCAATTCGATATCTTTAAAACTGAGAGACTAGTTTGCGTAGAAACAGACAGACGGACAGACGGACAGACAGACGGACAGACGGACATGGCTATATCAACTCAGGAGGTGATCCTGATCAAGAATATATATACTTTATAGGGTCGGAGATGTCTCCTTCACTGCGTTGCACACTTTTGACCAAAATTATAATACCCTCTGCAAGGGTATAAAAATGGGAAAACGCTCAAAATCAAGAGCGTATTTGTTAATAGATAACAATAACTATATAGAAATTATAAAATTTAAAATGACCTTAAAATTCTGTGAGCGAATTGCATTGACCTTTGGATTCCAACAAGCCAAAAGGCACGACTCTATCTAAAAAACTAAACCATAAAATGAACGCATTTCAGAATGTCTTTTTGCCTGAGACTAACCAGCGGAACCATGATGGTGGTGCTGCTCCTATTGTTGGCCGTAGTCACCGATGATGTGCATGCCAAGCATAAATCCAAAAGTAAAGCAATTTTTAGTATTTTTCGCAGCGGATCCTCTCACTCAAACTCACACTCACACTCCAATTCGGGGCATTCGGATTCGGAGAAGAGCCATTCTGGATCCAGCTATTCTTCCTACCACTACCGCTCAAGGTCCAGCAGTTCTGGAAGCCGCCGTAACAACACGGATGATTACCAATACAACACGGCCACCAAAGCACCTAATGTTCCCCAAGGTCACTTCGTCCTCATCCCCGCCCTCTTTTGTTTGTGTCTTCAGTTCTTGTAACCTTAATTGAACTTTTTACAAATATTTTATAATAAAAACGCGATTATGTTGCCTGACGGAATCCTATTATCTTTTTATTGTCATTCGAGGTCCCACCTGTTTCCACTGCTTAGCCGATTTTAATTTCTTCGGCTTTATAAGTATTCGCATACTGTGTGTGATATAAATGGGTTCGGAAAAGCTTTCCCCCACCTGTTACATACTTTTAAAGAAAACAAGGTGTGCCTCAAAAGTTTCTGAACATTATTCCCAGTGCGTCGGAAAGGTATATTTTTCATTGACAAAAACCCTTTGAGAAAATAATTGCAGTTAATATAAGCCGATTCCTAAGTGGCATGCCTCTAAAAACTTGTGATTAGATTCTCTAAAAATCTGCATTTAAAATTTTCAATTTAACGTTGATCAAATTGGTGACCCATTTTCATGTTAGAATTTCTAATTTTCCGACAATTAGACTTCTAGAGTTTTTACTAACCTCAAAGTTACTTTAACGTTGATCAATTTTTGAGCCCATTCTCATATTAGTTATTCCTAAGTTTCCGATGACTTCTAAAATGGTGACCCACAATTGGACTTCTAGAGACCATAACTTTACTAACCTCAAAGTTACTGATTCTGCAATAATCTGCATTCAAATTTGACATTTTAACGGAAATAAATTTTATTCAGAAATGTCATAAAGTATATATATTCTTGATCAGGATCACCAGGCGAGTATCATCAAGCGACTCGATGAAGCAATGTCTATTAGTTTTAAAATCATAGGAATAATCGAAATTTTTTTCGTAAAAACATTTCATTTATTTCATTGTTTTAAGCCTTGACAAAGAATCGATTTATAGTACTTTCTTAGAAAATTAAGTTTTTGTTCTAGCTACAATGATTTACAAACTACTGCTTCCCGAAGTTAAAGTTGACGAGGCACTTGGACAATTAAAGGTCTTAGCGAATGTGGGTATCATGGTCAAAACTTCGCCGGCAAAGTTGGTCTGCGCCGAAAACAGAAAAAAAAGCTGTTCCACGGACTTATCGGTGAAGTTGGGTTGCGATTGGTCGAATCCTGACCCCGGTAAGAAGTAAGCCTCATGTATCAAATTAAAGATCACTCCGAAATATTTCTGTGCCACATCCCCTTCCAAGTAATCTTTGTCGCAAGGAAATTGACTGTTGCCAAATATATCATGATCATCCAAAGTCTTGATCAAATTTGTTTTGGCATGGCAATTGGCAGTACGTAAGGCGTTCATCAAAAAGATAGAGATCTGAAAAGCAACTCTGCTGAACTGAAATATAAAAAGATTTTTGTCAAACAATTTTGAAACCAATTAAAAACTGTTATTATACCCGTTACTCGTAGAGTAAAAGGGTATATTGTATTCGTGCAAAAGTATGTAACAGCTAGAAGGAAGCGTTTCCGACCCTATAAAGTATTTATATTCTTGATCAGGGTCACTAGCCGAGTCGATATAGCCATGTCCGTCTGTCCGTCTGTCCGTCTGTCTGTCTGTCCGTATGAACGCTGAGATCTCGGAAACTATAAAAGCTAGAAGATTGGCATTTTGCATGCAGATTCTAGGAGTTCCTACGCAGCGCAAGTTTGTTTCAAAAAGGTGCCACGCCCCCTTTAACGCCCACAATCGCTTATATACGATAAATTTAAATATTTCGGAAAAGTAAAAATGCAGTTTTATTGTGTTAATCAATACCTATCGAACTGTAGAAGAAATTTTTCAAATCGGACCATTCGTTAAAAAGTTATGCGTGATCAAAGTTTCTATCTCCATCTCCCTCGCACTCCCTTTACCTTAGTAACGGGTATCTGATAGTCGGGGCACCCGACTATAGCGTTCTCTCTTGTTTACCTTGAATATGTCGTGGCCACGAGTCATAAAAAGAGGTTCGACCAAAACGGAGTAGGGTATGACAATTGTGCTTAAATTAACTAAATTGACTGATTGGGTGCTCCTCAAAGGTCTCGGATCATTCGACACTGGATTGCCTAATTTCCCCAGCTCGCTACTTGTCTTAAACACACGCATCTTTAAATTAATGATGGTGAAGTCGTCACCGCTTTCCAAGTCCAGATCCTCATAGTAAGATGTCACAAAGCGGCGGTGATCTTCATTTTTTGGCATGTTTCCCACATTTACAGTGATTCCGTTCAAAGTCTTCAGGTGGTCTGATATCTGGGAAGTTGGTAAATTAAGGCGATTCCTCTCTAAGCCACTTTTAAAAGGCTTGAGTAGCGCTTCAAATAGCTGCGTTGCTTGGAATTGGTACTCCCCAGTTTCTTCTCACCCAGGATATGTTCCTCAAAAATCAAATTGCTGGCTAACTCCATAAGATCTCTAACGATCATTCCACAATGGTAGGATGCATCAAAGCGGTAGCTTAAAGTCATAAAGTCGGTGAAGCGTTCCATGAGGAGGACGGCCACAGTCTCCTGGTCGGAGCTGCCTATCAGTTGATTGAGTCTTACATCCTCAATCTACATCACATCCTCAATCTGCAACTTGAAACTCGGTGGGAACTTGCGATCGAACACGACCTCGAGATATTTTTTTAGGGAAACCCCATGCTGACTTTCTAACTCCAGAAGACTTAAACGCTTTTTTAACGGCTTATCCTCATTCTCATTGTTTAGATTATCCCTAAGTTTTTTAATTTCCTCATTTAAAAATGTTGCTTTACTCTTGGTGAATCCCAGTTCATGCAACCAGTCCTCGTAAAACAAATATCTGGGCTTATTGATCACCACCGTGTACTTGCTGTGATCCTCGGAATCCACTTGAACGCTCATCTTTATTAAAACATCATCCATGCCAAAACGACGCAATCGGGCGAGCGTCACTAACCACTGGAAGCGCTCCTTCGGCCATTGTCTGCCATCAGGCGTATTTTGGGGCCAGGAGAGATTGATGTCCGGCTGAACCAATAGTTGGTTTTCTTTTCCTTCTTTTGGTCAGCTTGGCAAGCGTTGTACAACTTAAAGACCTTCTCCTCCGGACTGCCTGATTCGTAGGCTCGGTTCTTAAATTGGTCAAACACTGCATAAAACTTACGATTCAAATTGTCGAGCGCTGGTAAAGAATAACTGTTGAAGAAGGTTGAATGAGAGGTGCTGCCGGTAGAATATTTTTTAAAATTAGTGCATGGATTTTCCGTCTCGTCCATGATACGCAGAATGTGGACCACAATTTGTTCATTTTGATTAAAGAACAGCCTCTTATCAGTCTCTGCTGATATTCCAAGTAGGAACAAACATCCGAGCCACGTAATTGTTCTTGATCTCCGCTCCATGTCTGACGGCAAACAGTTGAGCGTATAAGCTTAGCAATGGAACTTTTGAGTCAGTTGTCGGTACTCAGCTCCTATCTGTTACACTATGTACTTCAAAATGGGTATAGGTTAAAATAAAACATGAAAGGAAACCTAACTTCGGGCGGAGCCGAAGTTGATATACCCTTGCAGAATATTCTGCAAATTATATTCTCCAAAATTATTCATATGATGCATTATTAACGCTCATAAAAAATCCCAACTTCCTAACTTTACAAACACCAAAGTTAGTTAAGGAAAAGAAGGGTGTGTGCAAAGTTTCAATTTGATATCTTTAAAACTGAGGTCGGAGATGCCTCCTTCACTGCGTTGCACACTTTCGACCAAAATTATAATAACCTCTGCAAGGGTATAAAAATAACAATAGAGAACGCTATAGTCGAGTGCCTCGACTATTAGATACCCGTTACTCAGCTAAACAACTAAATATAAGTATGCCTTCTTGTATGTTTTTCGCCGCTTGAATTAGCACCTTGGCCAGCTGTTCCAAAGTCATCCGTTAGATGGCGCTACGGGCCATGAAAGGCGGAAATGTAGGCGCTAGCCAGGTTTAAGCGTTTAATGGGTTTTTGGGCGTTAGAGTGGGCGTGACAAACTTTTATTAGGCCAATCGATAGGTATTGACGAAACAAATACATATCAATTAAAATGTTCATAATAGCATCAAAACTGTGGCACCATTTTGAAACAAACTTGCGCTGCGTAGGAACTCCTAAAAAAACCATATGGTTAATTTGTATGTCAAACTACAATCAAAATGGCCTGATAACAAGTGATTCCAGTAAAATAAAATAAAACAAGAAAGAAAAGCTAACTCGGGCAGAGCCGAAGTAGAATATTCTGTAAATTATATTCTCCAAAACTAATCATATGATGCATTCCTAATACTCATAAAGGATCCATAATTTTACCAAATTTTATCCGATTTCAAAGTGTCATACCTCTGAAGACTCGTTATTTGATTCTCAAAAATCTGCATCACAATTTTTCATTTTAGCGTTGGTCCAATTTTTGACCCATTTTCATGTCATTTATTTCCAAGTTTCGATGTGTTGTTAAAAGGTGGCCCATAACTGGACTTCCGAAGTCCATAACTTTACCAAATTTTATCCGATTTCAAAGTGGCATACCTCTAACGACTCATAATTTAATTCTCAAAAAGTCTGCATCCAAAGTTTTCATTTTAGCGTGGGTCCAATTTTTGACCCATTTTCATGTCATTTATTTCCAAATTTCCGATGTGTTGTTCAAAGGTGGCCCACAACTGGACTTTATTTATTTCCAAGTTTCGAAAATACTTTTGAATATAAGAAATATTCGGCCAATATGTATCGACACACTTAGTATGACGTCACTGCATATTTGAAAACATGGTTTATATATTTGAGAGAGCGGAAGAGAGCGAGAAATTTGCAAATATTTTAGAAACGTGTCTTTGAAATATTTTGGAGAGAATTCACCGTGTTTGCGACTGTTTGTGACCAGTGACAACATATCTATGTTTTAATTGTGCAGTACTCAAAATAATTTTTAAAATAAACAAACGAATAAACAAAACTTAAAACTTGTTTCTTCTTTTTGTTCAAAATAATGTAATCGATGGAGGGGCTGTCCATTCATAGGAGTTTTGGGGATTTTTAAAGTAGCGATTGTCACGACTTTCTTACCTCGTTCAGAATTATTATTGGTTGATATCAAAAAACATACCAGGAAACCGAGGGAAATCGGTAAATCGGGTCCTTCCTATATCAGACTATATCCTATAAATATATGAAACTTATAATTTCCCAAGCTCACATTATTTCTCATCTGCTCAATAAAATAAACACAATATCGGATCCAAGCCCTCTAAAAATTCATTACTATTAATTATAAGACTATTTTTATATTTTTATAAAAGTTTTTAGTTAATACTATTTGCCTTATTTTACACATCATGTTTATTCTGGTATTCCTTAAAAGAACTAAAGCGCATTGTATAATAGGGTAAAGATTGAAAAAATATTTTTAAAAATTTCAGAATGTTGACACACGAAAATTAATTTATTGTAAGAAACATTGTTGTCAATTTAAATCAACTTCCACACATTCTCTCCAGCGTCCATAAAAAAACTAAACGTAAACTAGTTTTGAATACATTTTATTGGCTTATATTTTGTATTATTATCAGTAGGTCAGTGTTGAATCTCTCTTTAAAAACAATGATTGTAATGACTTCTACTTTAAAATTAAGATGACAATATGGAACCATAAAATAATTTTGGTTCAGTGTACTGACCAACTGCATGAGTTATTTGCTGCTTTGGTCGTGTCGTTATTCTTTGCAGACCGCTCTACAAAAACCGAAACGCTGGCGATCTTCGTACCTTAGTTTAGTTGGTCGAGATACTTTAAGAAAAGAACACCAAAATTCGCGCGTCAGTAGCAGAAAGCGAAATACACTGAAATAAAAGTAAGTGAGTGTTTGTTATATTCAAAATTTTTTGAAAAAATGCAAACTTATTTCGTTTTCAATTGATAAAAGACATAAGATTAAGAAAGGATTTTACGTAAGGCATATTTTTCTGAAATCAATAAAATACAAATCTTATAAACCACAATTTATAAAAAACTTTTAGCATCGCCAAAGTATATATATTAAAATGTTCAAAAATGTGGTATTAAATAAATCCAAAAAAAAGACTCTAAAAGACCAAAGACCATGGTCCAATAATTAAATTTGGACCGTGGTTGACTTGGTTAGGGCGTTGATCAACTTTGTAAACTCGAGACCGGTTTGGTTTTTTCCTTAATTTTACTGTTTTAAAGTTAGTGCTTTTTTAAAACGCAAATCGCTTTAAAGTATATCTACAGCTATCATAAGAACGATCGGAAAATTGACAAACCTTCAGCAAATGCGTTTTTTATAATATTTGTAAGTCTCCAACTTCGAAGCCTTCTTCTTTTTTTTGTGTGTTCTGATTTATTCAAACTGTTTTGCTGAAGGGGGATTTAATGGCCCTTCCATAATTCTGTCTGATAAACTTATCCATAAAATAAACCTATTTTAGAATGTCTCTTTACCTGAAACGGCCCATTGGAAACCTTATGTTGGTAGTGCTCCTAATGTTTGCCCTAATAACCGATGATGTGCATGCCAAAAAAAGAAGTCGAAAAGTTTCGGTTTCTTTGGATTCGGCAGCGGAAGCTCTAAGCACTCCACCTCCCAATCCCACTCAGACTCACATTCGCATTCGGATTATTCGCTCCAAGGACATCACACTGATATTAACGAGAGTCCGCCGTCCCACAATTCATTTTTCACGCCGAAGAAGAGCCATTCCGGATCCAGCTATCCTTCCTACCACCACCGCTCCAGAACTAGCGGGTTTGGTGACCGCCACAACAACACGGATGATTACCAATACAATACGGCCACCAAACCCCCTAGTGTCCCCCAAGGTCAATTCGTACTAATCCCCGCCCTTCTGTGTTTGTGCCTTCAGTTCTTGTGAGCTTAATTAAACTATTTTAAATTATTTTATAATAAAAACAGATTTATGTTGTCTGAGGGAATCCCATTATACACTGCTCCACCGGTTTCAACTACTGGACGTTTGGAAAGTCTTCAAATTTAAAAAGCTCATGATCAATATTTGATTTGCTTGATCGAGGCAGAATTTAAGTTATTTGGCATTATAAATTTCATCTTTTGCAAACGCTTTATTCAGCATGTTACAAACTTTTCAAAGAAAACAATAACAATTTCCATAAAAAAACAAAACGTGGGATTAGGCTGTGGGGGTTTTAAAACTTAGGTACGTTTTTATCTTATTTTCTATCAGTTTGTAACCATTGCATAGTTTTGCAGTTAATATATAAAAAATGTTGTTTTAAAAATATATATATATATATATATTGAATGTAGGCACGTTTTCGATAACTGTCAGGTTATTATAATTGTTCTGACAAATAAAATAAATTAACTTATAACAAGTGTATATGCCTGATATTCTCATGCAGTGAGTTTATTTTTGTGTCCAAAGGCCGATATTTTATTGGTATGGATTAAGAGCACACATCATTTTTGTTTCCCAATAATTTGTATTATCCCCAAAAAAGGAGTAGTTGAAGTCCTTCCCCCTTGAATCTAAATCGGGGTCACCATTCTCCACTGTTGTTCACCAGATCGTCGAAGCCCTGCTGCACATCCTGCGAGAAGCGGTTGAAGTATTTGGGCACATGAACGCCCAGGGTGTTGAATGTCTTCTTCACCGACTCGTTCCAGGCATCCACCATGGACTCCCGCCAGGGCTTGACCTCCACATCCTGATCGCACTTCTCGCAGCGCCAGCAGCAGAAGCTGTTCATCAGGTCCTTGGTGAAGGGGCTCATCTCCCGTTTGGCCCCTTCGAAGAGCTCTTCGGTGTGCCGGGAACTTTCCCAAATTCCCAGCTCCATGGTCCCATAGACCGCACCGGCCACCATGGCCAGCCGGATGAGGAAGAAAGCCATTGGCCACAATAGCTCACTCAAATTTTGACTCAGCCAAAAAAATTGGAAAATTTTGACAAAACTGGCTTGGCAATTCAAACCTATTCCTGGGGGACCGAAAATACCTTACCAACTGTTTCTTAAACCAAGAACTAAACATACATAGGTAATTTAACCAGAACCATTTGACCATTTAACCACAAGGAAAACCAAATTTGAGAGGTAAATTTGGTTAGATATCCTCCAAATATTAACTGTATCACAAGCTCAGCACGAATATACTGCATAGACGTATGAGCAATTTAAAAAAACTGAATTGATCGGGTCTAAATGGTATAAAATCATAATATTTGGCATAATGACCGTGAGCTATATGCAAAGATATTCGAAAACATCATAAAATGAGCTATTACCCAATAATTTTTATGTCAACATATTTATCGGCATATTTTTCATAATCAGTATATACACATTTAAAAATAATAAAAAATAATAATAAAATAAATAAATTGATCCATAAAAACATTATATTAGACAAAAACACCAATAAATACACAAATATCTTCAACAACAGCAAAATTGAACAAATATTACCCACTTTAAAAAGACGATTGTGAAAGTTTCAAGTCAGTTAATCACAAGTATATATTCTATTTAGGATCGAAAATGTCACCTTCATCGCGTTACAAGCTTTAAAACAAAAAAACAAAATAAAAACCCTCCACAAGGATACAAAAATGGCTAAAAACAGCTTATGCTATTGTTCTAAGATTTATTGATATATCCGTCTAGTAATGGTATTTGTATTGAACACGTTCACTATGCTCACACTTACACTCAACTAAGATAGTCGATTAATTGACTCTGAGCTTTTCTCAACTCTGTTAATTTTTCTAAGCAGACTGTCGTGTTGCGCTTTTAGTTCCTTGACACGATCACGCTTCTTCAGGATAAAATTTTCCGTTTGATCAAAATCAGCCAGCAACTTTGGATAGTACATAATACCACCTTTGTGACGAACTTCTTTGATGTTGGCGAGAATTTTGTTGCGCATTATGTTACAAGCAAATATTTTATCGCGCAAGGCAAAATGTTGTTTCTGTTTTATTCTCAGCTCTTTTTTGGCATTCAGAAAGTTTCGATTCAGCAACTTTCTCCGACATTTCAGATGTGAAATGGAATGAATTTTTTTCTTAATCAGGGCGTACATTCGATGGAGATCTTCGTTTCTACCTTTAAAAAATAAATATAAAACTAATTAGATTTGAGGCAGAATCAAAATTATTATTCCTAAAAAATGTATGTAGGAATATTTGTATACCTTTGCCGTTGTTTAATAAATTTTTACTTGAATAGTATATTTTGATATTCAGGACGGTACTTACTATGTATAGTGTTAGCTAACTGCTGAACATCAGTCTCGGTGGATAGATACGTATCCAATTTAAGTTCTTCAGAAATGGTCTCTGTTTCATCGAGTTTCTATGGATAGATATGTATAGTTCAAAGTATTTCACTCGGAAACTCTTACCATTTCGATGTAGGAATTGTTGTGCTGCTTTATGATCAAAACAAGACGTGTTTCTGATAAATTATTGCGCTTTTTTCTCATTTGTCGTAGAGTGGCCTCAGTTACCTATTAAAATAATTCAATTAGGTTCTCAAACTGACTATTAATTATTTAAAATGAGAAAAGTTTAATGTCGAATTAACAAAATATTCTTTTTTGTAGGACGACTTACGAATTTGAGGCGATCCGATGGGTGAGCACGGCGAAGAATGGTTTTTCTGATCAGTTGCTCCAGCCGCTCTTCATTCGCCGCCTCCTGCGATTGCTTCTCCTCCAACTCCTGGAGCAGTCGCTCCCTCTCCGCCAGGTGCAGCTCCTCCGCCTCCCGTTCCCGTCGCATCCAGTGGTCCAACTCGTTCAGGGTGCTCAGATACCGCCTTCGAGTGGACTCCTTCATCGTGGAACTCTTGCTCGGCGTGATCAGGGAATACTTGGAGCGGCGCAGGTGGTACTCGGTCAGACGTTTGATTAGATAGTCGTTCTCGTACTTCTCCCAGTAGTTATCGTCGACCTCCTCGAGCAGCCGATCCAAGAGCTTACTCTTGTCCAGACTTCCTGCCCGCTCATAGTCTGCATTTCCAAACCTCTCCGCGACTAGGTTAATAATACTGTTTAGGTAGCTTTGGACAACTTTTTGGATGGGAAAATTCACCAGCGAATTCTCGTGGGAATTTTCGAAAGACCCAAATGAATCTTCAGTGAAAGTCGGTATAATACTCAGCTTGACCCGGTTCCTTTGCGAACCCCAACAGCTGTCGTTATCGGATTCCAGTCCCGACGTCGAGATCATGGCCAGGCTAATCACGTCGGGATCATCTTGAGACCAAGCCTCCTCGGTAATATCTTCGTAGTCGGGATCGGTTAGTGGGTGTATAGTGCCGGAGGAGCCGCCAGCCAAAGGATTCCGGAAGATCCCGAGGTCCACAAGGTCCTCCTCCCTCAGTTCCTTCACCTCGATCGACCGAGCCCGATCCGGGGTCGTGATTGCACTAAGTTCCTCCAAATAGGGTATCTCCATGAGGTTCTTGAGTAGGTCAAAGCGCATTCTGATGTTCAAGTCAGTGGAAAGACTCATCTGGTTATCATCGTCGAGATAAAATGCAGATTCAGAGTTTTGTTCAATCCTCCCGTCTTCACTTGCATTAGTGTTATCAAGGAGTTGTTCCTCTGCATCCCCATAATCCTCACTTTCCGTGGAACTACTGGTAGAAGAATTTGCCGGACTGGCCAATTTGTTTGCCTGATCTTTCTCGTTTGATGGCGGTTTTTTTAATCTATATATTATGGAAGGCTTAGGTCTTATGTCGCTTTTCTTTTGGGATGCGGAAGTAACCGAGATCTGTGAGTGCCTAACTTTTTTTTGGAGTCCGGAAATAACCGAGATCTGTGAGTGCCTAACTCTCTTTTTGCCAGCCACGCTCGACGTCTTACTAAGTTTTTGCCGCGGAGAGGAAACAACAGAGCTGGGGGTATTCCAACCGCTTCCTGGTCCAGATGGGTCATAATCTTCCGATTCCGTACCTTCGCTTAGCGTGGACAAGCTGGCTTGCGATTTCAAGGAATGCAGTGAAAGCGAATCGGCCTTTTCAAGCGAATCTTTACTGACTTTGGGACCTTTTCTTGTCTGCGGAAGGACATTTTTCTTTGGATCGTAGGTTTTGCGATCATAGGTTTTCGAACTAAAACCTAACAATTTGGATTGTTTTGGCTTGGCCATTACCAAAAGACGACGAAGCGTGCAGTAACACGTGCAAAACCAGCACGATGCAAAACGTGTAAAACTAAAAACAACAAAACAACAAAACAGTGGAATTAAATATTGTGTAGTATGATCATGTTTGATTGAAAACTCCCAAGAAAATATTGTTTTCTACAAAGTATGCACTTTGGTGCCTAATATGTATATGTACATATGTACCTAAAAAGTTATATTATGTTAATTTATGCATGTATATTTTTCCCACATATTCAAAAATTTGGAATGCATTTATAGCATTCAAGTTTAAATACAAAATAAACTATTTTTTTCTCAAAATAACCCGAAAAAAATATATGTTTAATTTATCTCTTGAATCTTTATTTATTTATTTTAAATTCTCATAATCAAAATGGACCAAAAATAAATTAAGCTTTTGGGAATTTTGCTAAGAGAAATAAAAAAAAAATTATTTAAATTTGAACATTTTTCGTTGAAAGTTTCTCAAAATTTGGTGGAAAACTTGGTTAAGCCAGAGGCTTTTTCTGCTTTTATGGTATAATTTAGTGCTTTTTGGCGTGCCGGGTGGTTTATTTCAGTGTTACAGTCGCGGTCACACTCCGCACTAGAGGGGTCAAAACATAAAAAAAAGTTTTGTAAGTTTATTTGCACATTGATACTTTTGCATCAACAAGCACTATTTAATTATTTGTAAAATAATCCCAAATATTTCAAAATACACTAATATTTTGAGAGTTCAATTGAATGAATAACATTTTGCAATTGAATGAAAACTTTTAGCAATAGAGGTAAAAACCGAAAATAGTTCTGCGTAATTATTATTGCATCGGGCAAACAGCTGATAAAAATTTAACGATTCATCAATTAAACGAACTAGGGAATACCCGTATTGTTTTCCGTATTATCGTAGCCTTAAAACAATCGATGTTGCTGGCCATTGCCCAAAAATCGATAGTATCGATAATGGCATCGATGTTGTGACAGCTCTAGTGGAAAAGTGACGTGAAGTTGTGTTGTTTTTTTTTTTTGTTTTTCGTTCGTTTATCGGTTGCGTTTTTTCGTTGACCATTCGTCATCGTTTTGGACTGTTTGTCCTTGGAAAATTGGCCGTGTGCCGTGGAGTTGTACGTTTCGCCGCGTTTTTTAAAGGAACTTCCGGAATCCACGGATGCGCTGGTGTTGTTGTAGCGCGAACGAAAACGGTAAAAGTCGGCTATCCCGTTTTTCGTCCGCCTGTTGCATCTGCCCCTCTCTTTCCCCCGGGGCTGGAATTGGGGTGGAGCTCGCCCCCTCTCTGTCGCTCGCCCATTCAGCTGTTGCGTTTGCGTGCCTGTGTGTGTGTGCGTGAAAGACTTTCGACCCAGGGAATATAAGAATACGCAATGTTTTTGGCCCAATAAGCGTGTTTGTTGGCCAAGATAAGTGTCTGCAAAACGAAACTCCAGTCCGAAAAGCGTTTATATAATTCGCTTTGCTTTCCACCTTTGTGCGTTTGCCAGCTTTTCTTCTCTTTCTTTCATTCGGCCAACTTGTTTTGCCCGCACGCCTGTGTGTGTCAGTGTGTGTGGTTCGGTGAATGGTGTGCGTGTGTGCATACATGTTGCTATTAATTTACGCTTTCTGCTCGGCTGCTTCAATTAATTCTTTGGCTTAGTCCCGATGCTCTAACTCGAGTGCTTAATTGCCACACATTTCGTTTTCGCAAACATTAACCACTCGAAAAGCCAAAAACCCAGTACCTGCCTCTCTGCCCACCCACTTTCCACCCCACTCTGCGGTTGTATTTAAATTACATTCGTTCAATTGTGAAAACCGCGGTTTCACAAAAATTGTGAAAGCTTCGTTTTTCCAATGCTTCGGTTTTTCTACTTACTCCCATACCTTAGCTATGTATGAACAGCAGTGGCCAAAAAAATAATAAGCTTTCAAAAAAACAAACAAAAATATAGCCAAGGCAATGAATAAAAACGTTATAACGTTTTGTCATGTCAGTAATTTATCCTGAAAAAGATAAATAAAGAAAAGCTCGTGGTCGGAAATGTTATAAAAATATATAGTTCCTAAATATTTATTATATAATCGTTTGCGCCGATCATATACAAATACATAATATGATTTCAATAATTAATATTATTTAAAAAAAAAGGTTCAAGGGACAAATACTATTTAATTTCATATATAAACTAAATTAGTTCATAAATAAATAAATATTTTATCTTAAAGATCAAATTAAATTCTATAAGTACAAAATTAGTTTAGTACTTATAAATTTTAATGTTATCATAATGATATTTTTTATTTAAAATAGATGATATAAATGTTTCAACATAAAAAAATATTTTAATTTTGTCTTAAAATTTTGAACACTTCTGTATCTGTTTAGACAAAGATAATTAATGCAGTCATTGTTGGTTTTTTAACAATAATCATAGTGGGATTAGAGTTCATGTTACGGTCACGTTTGCACTATCACCATGATCAACAGGTAAAAGTTACGATTGGACTTAAATGTTAAATATTATTTACATTTCACCATACAAAATTGATACAATACTTAACTTCTCGATTATAACTTCAATTGGCACCCAATAAATCTAAGTTGTAATCTTGCTCGAATCTTAAATAGTTGTTGGTTAGGTAGGAGTACGTAAATTGGTTTTATTTATTTAACAGGGAAAACTAGACTAATTGACAACTAAAATAAATCATATTGATTTCGTATACTTAACTTTACTTCCTCCAGCATAATCTTCATGTTGAGTATTACCTAAAGATGCTGTGATGGCGAAGATGGCATCGGGAGATCTCTCGCTGACCAGCACGAGCAGTCAGGAGGGTGAGTCTAAAGTTCATTGACCAAAGTACATCTACCATAACTTTACCTGCCATTTCAGAAGAGAGCTCGGAGTATGTGGGCTATGATAACACCCTCCGTCCGCCGTCCAACTCCAGTGGCAGTACCACGGCCGCCAATATTGCCAACAACAACGGGCCTTCGAAGGGCGTCAACAGCGGAGTGGGCGTGTCAGGGGTTTCCGGCGGAAACGGCACAAAGTACGATCTGCTGCAGGCGCAGTACAAGTCCGCGCTCGTGGAGCTCAATACATTGCGCCACCAGCACGCCAGTACGAAGCGGCGCTGCGATGAACTGGCCACCGAGCTAAGTCTCTACCAGGAGCACTACGTGGCCGATCGCAACAAGTTCACGGACATAGTGGAGGAGAGTGCCCGGCTCAAGCGCTTGCTGCTGGAGACCCAAAACCAGCAGAGTCAGCAGGCCCAGAATGGGAAAAGTCAGGTTCCACCCGGGGCCGGTGGGAATCCTTATTACTTTGGGAAGTCCCAGGGCTGCGATGGCAGCTGCAGCGAGAAGCTGGCCGAGCTTAAGAAAGAGCGCAACATGGCCGCAGTGGAGCGGGAGAAGTACAAGAAGTCATACATCGAGCTGGAGAAGGATCGCAACTACTACCGGGAGCGGGGCGATGAGAACCAGACTCTGAAGGCCCTGCTCTCCAAGGAGACCAAGAACGTGGTCTCCCTCACCGAGGAGCTCAATCAGCTACTCTCCGAAAAGGACAACGTGCTGCAGGAGCACCAGAAGATGTCCGATGATCTGGTCCTGGCCAACAAGGAGATCGAGCGATTAAAAAAGGATGAGCAGCTGTCAAGGGGCGAGATAAAAGCTCTGCAGTTGGCCAACGCTGAGCTTAAAAAGCGCGACCTCCTGAAATCGCGAGAGAGCTCGTGGTCAAAGGAATTCCCCAGCGGAAAGGAGCTGGAGAACAGCAAAGAGCTGGAAAAGCTGCGCAAGAGCCTGGAGAAGGCTCTCTCCGAGGTGGAGCGCTCCAGCCAGGATGCAGAGGAGGCGAAACGCGTGCGGGATTGGGCCATATCGCAGCGCGAAAAGATCGTACAGGAGCGGGACTCGGTAAAGACGCTCTGCGACAAGATGCGCCACGAGCGAGACAAGGCCATCTCCGACTCGCTGATGGCCATCCGCGACAGCGAAAAGATCAAGAAGCAGAAGGATGAGGCCCAGAAGAAGATTGACCTGCTGAAGGAGCAAATGGAGCAGCAGGAGCGCCACAATCTAGATAGTAATGCCTCCGGATCCCGACGTAGTTTCCGCCTGAGCAGCTACGAGGGTGAGGATCTCCTGGAAGTAGAGCTGTGCGGCTACGAGCACACCTCCGATCTGGGCATTATCCTGGATGACAGCAACAAGCGGAAGCTGGTATGCGGCGTGACCAGCAGTTCACCCGCCTGTGGCAAGTTAAAGATCAACGATGTGATCTGCAAGGTGAATAACCTGGACTGCCAGTCTCTGACCAAGCGCATGGTTCTCGACGAGATTCGCGCCTGTGCACCGCGATCCCTGCTCCTGGTTTCCCGCACGCGTCACAGCAAGCGGCATGCATATTCGGTTCAACTGAAGACCAGGGATCGGGACTGCCCGCACGGCCTGCAGCTGGACATGGGCGTATTCATCGCAAAGATCGAGCAGAACTCGCTGGCCTTCTATGAACCGGAGCTGGACGTGGGGGACCGAGTGCTGAGCATTAACAACAAGTCGATGGACTCGGTGCAGTCCATCGAGGAGGTGATGCAGCTGCTCAATGATCCGCGCAGCGATGGCCTCAACCTGTTTGCCCTGAAGTACGTGCAAGATCAGCTGCCACCGGGCATGACTACCTCGTCGGCGCAAACGGATTCCATCGACTCCATGCAGCACGTGACGAGTGGCGGCGGAGGTGGAGGAAGTGGAGCCATTGGCGCCACAAAACATCCGTCCAAGTTCGCTGAGTTCTTCTTCAGAAAGCTAAAGTTTAGCAAGCCGGGCACACCGGAGGAAAATTTGGAGCAGGAGCACGACGACGCCATCGCGGCCCTCGACTCGGTGCTGAGTGAGAACAGCTCTGAGAAGAGCAAGGAGAATCTTTTTAACCGCAAAAAGCGCACCAAGAAGGAGAAGGAGGCCTCCAAGAGCATGGGCACCTGGCCGCGCACTAACATCTCGCACGACAATCCAACGGGCACCATGCGGGGCAACGAGAAGAAGCACGCCCTGATGTCGCTCTTCACAGCCGGTCCCATCAACGTGGACAAGGATGATGAACTGGTGGGCGAGGTTGGAGTGCCGGAGAAGCAGCCGCCAGTGTTGATGCAGGAGCAGCTACCTCCGCCGCTGCCCCCTCAGATGTCCAAGCCCCTGGCCCACATCCGGGGAGCTAACGGGAGTGCCATCAAGGCGCATCCGAACCGCAACTCCAATCCGGTGAGCTCAGGAGTCTCGGCACTGTTTCCCACCGCTTCTTCGGGGGGAGTGCCCATGGCCGGCTATCCCACCCACCCGAGGTACTCGCTCTACGGCGGAGTCGTGACTCCCGAGGAGACCAACCAAAAGCCGATGCAGCGGGCCCCACTGATGGGCGCCAATGCCAGGGTGAAAATGCCCTCGCAGGAGCGCTACGGATCCAGACCGCACAGTAACCACCGCTTGTCGCTGAACATCACACCCAGCGGGGATTTTTACCAGCCCAAAACCAGTGGTCAGCAGGCCCAGCAGCAGGTGATGAATGCCTCGTCGGCTTCGGCGGGCTTCGCCATGGGATCGGGATCGATGGGTGGCGTGACGGGACCGGCGGCCGGCGAGTTTCCAGTGCGCAAACAGCAGGTATTCGACGTCTTCCACCCGCCGCCACTGCCCAAAAACAGCTCTGGATCCAATCCTAATGCCGTGTTCATGCCTCTTAACCCGCCGCGGGGTAGTCACCTGCTGCCCGTGGGCCAACCGCCGGACGTGGTGTCCCTGAAGTCGCAGAACTCCATAGAGTCCATACTGTCCGCCAAGAGTCCGGCCATCAGCGACTACGGGGTGTATGCCAAGCGCCATGTGCCGCAGGCGGTGAGGCATGTGCCCAAATACCCGAGCGACAGTGAGAGCATTGGCTCTGGCATTCACGGGGGCTATAGCGGCTTCCTGCAGTCCAACCACCATCCGGGAAACCGACACACGCAGCTCTTCCCCACTTTTGGGCCCGGGGTCAGGAGCAACCGTAGGTCCAGTCCATTGACCCTGCCCTCACCACCGCCTCAACAGCAGTTGCAACAACTGCCGGCGGCAGTGGCACCCCACGACAGCGTTGGAATACCCACTGACCTGGACTACCATCACCATCATCATGCGCAGACGAACCCGCTGCCACATTCTCATCCCCACCCGCATGCTCCCTACGTGGACTACGGTCACGGGCCGTATCCCTACATGGGAGTGGCCGGAGGAGGAGTCCCGGGGGTGGGCGGTGTCATCTACGAGGGCGGAACCTTTCCGCGCAAGAAGGACAACCAGCGGTTGAGGATTCCATCCAATCCCAGTGTGGCCAGCAAGAGCAGCAGCATAGTGAAGAACAGCTCCGGCAGCATTGACCATCACTACATGATGAGTACGGCGCCAGCTTCCGGAGGAACCATGTCGGCCTCGTCCTCGGATCGTGCACCAATTTCCCTCATGAGCTCCAGCATTCACAACAGCTATGGTGCCAACATGGCAGGAGGAAATGGAGCTGGATCAGGAGTAGGAGTGGGAGGAGGCGGAGGAGGAGGAGGTAGTGGACGCGGATCGCCCATGCCGCAGGTCCATGTGGAAGTCCTCAGCCACGGAGGCGGCGGAAGTGGCAAACGCAACTCCAATGTGCCCGCGGATTTTCTCTGCCCCGGAGACCTTAGAAGAGTCACCATCGACAAGCGCGACAAGTCGCTCGGTATTACCATTCAGTGCAACAACAACGGCGGTGGAATCTTTGTTTCCACCGTCGCCGACAAGAGCACAGCGATGCGTGCCGGTCTCCAAGTGGGCGATCAACTCTTGGAAGTATGTGGCATCAACATGCGGGCGGCCACACAGGAGATTGCGGCCAACGTGCTGCGGCAGTGCGGCGACTCCTTCACCATGCTGGTGCAGTATAATCCGGAGAGTAAGTGGATTTATGCCTATATAGCATTATACACAAAATGGTAACTAATCATAATTCTTGTTGCAGAGTTCCCTTCAATGGAATACGACGGAGCGCACAATCTGGAACCAGAATCTCCCGTCAACCATTCGGGCTCCCCAACTCCACGCAACTCCCCGCGTCCTCCAGCTCGCAACTCGCTCTTCCCACTGCCTTTGCAGCCGCAGGCCCCTTCAACGCGATCCGGCTCGAGGGCCCCGCTCTCGCACCAGTCCATCAAGGACCAGAGCTTCACCGACAGCCTGGAGAACCAGTCGGACATCAGCAGCAGCCAGGACATGCCCTCGTCGGCGGCCACCACCACCACGACGACAGCCTCGGCCACGTCGACGGTCTACGATGAGGAACCCAAGCCCGCCTTGCCGCCGCCACCAGCATCCGTTCCGGCAGAGAGTACGTAGCCACAACACTCCACCCACTACTAACCACACTCCCGGGGTATAAGCATGCTCCCACATTTCTTCCCCTCGTCGGAGAAGCTAACCATGCAGCAGGAAGCGTTTCCGGCTGTATAAGGTACTTATTCTCTGGCTCATAGCAGAGAAGACTAAGGCTTAGAGGATTTATATTTTAAGTTCATTGGCAAATTTTTCGTTGCTACAGGCCTTTTTATGAAAATTACCTTTTTTTTTGGTCAAGAAGGGTATCCTAAGGAACAAAGCGTTAAACAAAAACCGGTACTTATTGATTTCCTATCCAGTACAAATAGTTTTAGATGCTCCGTATAGAACATTCAACCCTACTAACAAAGCCTTCCATTCACGGTAATTTCCATTTGACCCGATTTAAACTATTTATTCCAGCTCTGAGGTATGTGACCTTGCACATGGACAAGTCGAAGAACCTAGGCATTAAGCTGTTCGGGGGCAACAAAGTGGGCATCTACGTGCACGACGTGGCGCCCGGATCGCCCTCGGATCATGCAGGAATACGCAAGGGCGACCAGATACTGGAGTACAACGGTGTCGACCTAAGCGGAGTCACCGCCGAGCAGGCGGCCAATGAGATCTCCAAGCTCACGGATACGGTCACTATGCTGGTGCAAAATAAGCTGCACAGTAAGTTGCGAATACATTTTATTTTGATTTAAATTGCATTAATCTGCCTCACTTTATTGTAGCTCTGAAACAAATTAAGGATGAGCCTGGGGACTCCTTTTACATTCGAGTGGGGTTTGATCGTATTGGTGAGTTGAACGAGGACGACTTGCGTTTTGTAAAAGACGAGGTGCTCTACGTGGACAACACTGTTTTTAACGGCACCTTTGGCTTGTGGCGAGCCTGGAAGCTGGATGCCATGGGTCATCGGAAGGAATGCGGCATCATACCCAGTCAAATGAAGTAAGTAGCCATTAATACTAAATCATTAAATACTAATTAAATACATAAAACGTTTTCCTTGGTTAGTTAAGTTAAGAGAGCGATCAACATTTACAGCGAACACGAGATTAATGATTCAAAACTAAGCGAACAATTAAATTTTACACTTATCGTAAACTAATCTTATTTATTTTCGGCTATCAATAAACACGTTTACAAAAAAATTACTTGATTACGTATATAAAGTTTTGATTTCCTAAAAGTCATGTTAAAGGTAATCATAGTTTTTAATGTGTCAAAAAAGTTAACAAAAGTTAAATGACTCGGTAACACATATTTGCTATCTTAATGCATAAAGAATTAATTAATAGTCAGATAAACTCAAACGTCATATTAAGAAGGTAAATGTTTCCGAGTCGTAAAATTAACTTAAGGTTATCATGACATTGAGAAATGGTTCCTAACAAAAATTTAGCATTAATATTGTTTGTATTGATTTTAAACAATTTCCGAATAATAACACTTTGTTTTTTCTTCCCCGCAGGGTGGAAGAGGATCTACGTTCGGGAGAAGTGGTGGACTGTGATACTGGAACCGCCAGACGCGGCAGCACTTCGGCCAGGAGATCGTTTTTTCGTCGCAAGAAGAACCAGCGCAGCTCGTCCCGCGACTCCACGGAGATTGCCAGCTTCAGCAATACGCAGCTTAGCTTCTTTCCAGACTTAGGCCTGCTCAACGACGATGGCGGAGCCCTTAGCTACCAGCGTGTGGAGCTTTTAGATTGTAAGTTTGGATTTCTTGATAAAGAAACAAATCAGTTAAACCCTTGTTCATTTCTAGCGCCCATTCGTCGGCCTGTACTGATCATTGGGCCTCTGTCCGAGTGTCTCATGGACCGCCTCACCATTGACTTTTCCAACCTCTTCAAGCTGTGCGAGGTGACTGCCATGGACTGCTCGCAGGAGGCTATGGAGGAGGGTTTGAAGGAGAACATATTTGTGGACTACCGGCGACGGGGCAACAAGTTCGAGTGCACTACGGTGGAGGCCATCAGCAATGCCTGCAAGAACGTGAGTAGCTACATTACTACCCGGAGAGCTTATGTAAGCATTAAGTTTCCCTCCCAGGATCGACGTCACTGCATTCTGGACGTTTCCATCTCCGCAGTGGAGCGTCTGCAGCGCCTACAAATCTACCCTATTGTGCTACTGCTGCGCTTTAAGTCCGCAAAGCAGATTCGCGACATTCGCGACTTTGGCACCGACAAAATCTCGGCCAAGGCGGCCAAGGAGATGTACGAGCGGGCCATGAAGCTGGAGACCGACTACAAGCAGTACATATCAGGTGAGTTTTCTACTTGGTCCAGACTGCAAGCTTAAGCACTCGAATCAAAAATTGCATCATTAATATTCTTCTCCCCTTTTAGCCGTCATCCCCGGCGTTAGCATCAAGCACATGTGCACCCAAATCAAGGACGCCGTCGACAAGGAGCAGGACAAGCTGCTTTGGGTGCCCGTATCGAGTGCCTGATGCGATCGGATCACCAGGACACCCGCGTCTTGGGATCTTCCTAGTTTTAGTTATTAGCACACAACGCGACACTCACGCCTAGTATTTTTTCAACGCGCATCAATAGTATCGAGTTCGTATTCGTTTTGTTTAACGCAGAGTATTCAATGGGCGTCGACTTGCAACTGAGTAGTTTGCATTTAGGGCGCGGTATTTCTACCTGTTTCTTGTCTCTGTCACCTAATTTATGTCTGTAGATGTAGTCTCTGCTCGCGGTTCGTCTGTCAAGCTTACGTTGATCACAAGAAAGGGGAATGCTTCCACAAGTTATATATCTTATTTATATATCCCGTTCGGAACTAGATTTCCTCCTTGGGCGACATTCTAAGCCGAAAGTCTGTTTGAATGCAATTTATTATTATGTATTTGTAAGTAAACACATTGACTTTATTTTATTTACATAAACGATTCGATAAACTCGGTGGCAATAGGGAGTTTGACTTTAAACCCTTGAACTGTTCAACTTTGTATATTAAATAGTTTCAATTAATCCAATTTTCTTTGAGAACTGCTTCTAATTCGAGCTTTACTTACAACTTTACTTATTTTGGCAAGTGCCTTTGGCCGACCCTGAAAATAAAAACTCGGCTAGTTAAGCAACACTAGAAGTTTTATTTAATTGAGTGATTGACAAAAAAAGCTATCACTAGCCTTAAATGGTAAACGGTTAAACTGAAATGAAGTGCCTGAAACGCCTTTAAATTGCTAAGAAAGGAAACCCTTTCCCTTACATAAATACAATTTATAAATCTTATTTATCAGCGTACCCTTGTATGCACTAAAGAGTAAACAGTAATATATCAACGTATTAAATACAATAAAATCTATTTTATACATACGTAAGCATTCTAAATATACAGACTACATTAATATATGATCGCATACATTTTTGCAATAAATATTTTTCAAAAACGCCTACACTTTAATCTGGGATCTATAAAAAGATTTGGGGTTAATGCTATGGCCACTTTTATGGTTATACTTATGGCTAATATATGAATAAATAAATTAAGTTAATAAATAAATTAACTAGTAAATACCATCGTACGCAGCTCAATGGCTGCGATCCGTTCGCAAGTATTTCAAGGTACATTCGCTCTGCAAGTTGTTGCCTAAATTCGGCATTATGTTGGCCTATATTTACATTAACATAATGCCGCTTTTTAAAGTAAACTTAAGGTTAATGGTTATGCCAACTCTCATCAAAGGAAGGTGGATTGGGAACTGACCAATTTATAGTCCCTCATGGAACCTTAGCAATTCCAAATCCTCCCAAAGTCATCGGAAACAGATATAGGGGGTTGTATGTTTTTGAAAGTAGTTTAGTTATAGACTAGAAGACAGACGAAACTGTGACTCAGATCGAAGATGGAATGTGCAGCTTATTTCTATCAATTCTATAGCTACTGTACAATTGATCGCCGGAGGGGATGCGTGTGGATTAACCCTCCAGGAAGTCGAACTCATCGCGTGGGCGGTACCACTCATCCGTGGCGTGTTCGTAGATGGCTCTCTGGACCTCCGCCTCCGCCGCCTCGATGGGATCGGATTTCGGGGCATCGAAGCGGCTGTCGGAGCGCGGACTGCGCGAGGTGGCCCGGAACTCCATCGGGATGTTGTAGCACTTGCAGATGCAGCTGGACGGGAAGCGGAACCAGTCGGAGAAGATGCCGCGGCACTCGTTGTGCGGATCGTAAGCCAGCAGCCTGTGCAGGCGGTACTGCTGTTCGCACCGGCATCCATCCCGGCAGAACATCTGCTTGAACTCGTGGGTGCACTTCTCCCAGTGGACGTACTGCTCGAAGGGGTAGAGGTTTAGCAGGGCCAGGACCTCGCCCCGGGTGTTGTTCGCCCAGAAGGGGGCCACCACTTCATCCTTGACGGGACAGGCATTTCTGAAAGCAAAACAAGTTGTTCATTTATTATTTAATGATATTACAACTCGTTGGGCTGTACACTTACACTCCCCGCAAGTTGTTGGCCACTGCCACGGGCTCCTGCTTCATGGCATCCTGGAACAGCTGCCCCTCCCTCAGCAATCCCGACTTGGTGGCACTCCCGGTGGCTCCTGCTGGGGGCCCACCTGCCGCAGGAGCTGGAGCTGGAACTGGAGCACTCGTACTGCTGGTGGTCAATGGCCTGCGCAGCTTCTCCGGACTGAAGAGCCCACTGGAGGTGCCGGAGAAGAGCGAGGCGAAGCTCACGGGCGTGGTCACGGATGCGGGTGAGTACTTGGTTACATTGCGTCGGATCAGCAAGGTGGACGTGGTGGTGGTTGGAGGCGGCACGGTGCTGGAGGTCTTGGGACTGGTTGGTGTCGTGGTTGTCTCCACGGGTTTCCTTCTCCTGCTGGCTGAAACCGCCGAGCTCTTGGGCAGAGAAGTGGGCCTCAAAGTGGTGGCAGTGGGTGGCTCCTGGGTCGGCTTTGCCTCTCCGCTGAGGTTACGCAATCCCAGCTGCGGCGAGTCGATGATCTGTATATTTTCACCAACTGCCGGCGAAGGTTTCGCAGTGGAGGTGGTTGATGGAGCGGCAGAGGGCACCACTTCGTAGACGCTGTTCGACTCTGGACTGGGTTGGATCTCCACAATGTCCGCCTCAACTTCGGGTTGTTCAGGAGTAGGCGGAACGGCAGTAGTCTTGCCTGTCGTACTTGAATTGGTGGCATTTCCAGGTGTTGTGGTGCTAACCACTTCACCTGGAGTTTTATCCGTGGTGCCTCTCACTTCTGTGGGAGTAGCTGTGGTCGTTGTCGCCTTGGTCGTACTCGTTGTACTCGTGGAAACCGGTCGAAAGTGGGGCTCCATGAGCACATCGTTGCTCTTGAAGCTCCCGAACTCATCCCGATCACGGTTCATCAAATACTTGGCACTGCGCCGACCCCCATCCTTGCTGTACCGCTCCGCCGCCTCCTCAATGTCGTCCGCATCCACCTCGTTGTTCTGGATCTCGTCCCGCAGAATGGAGATGTGCCTCACATCGCCGTACATGCGCTTCATCAGGCCCTGGTTCTCGTGCACAAATCTTCGCACGGCGTGCCACGGATACGCGGATCCGGGCAGGTGGCAGAAGGCCTGCTGACCCAGGTCGCAGGGGATCGCAGCCAGCATCTGGGCACGACCACGTCGCGACAGCTTGCCATTGGGACTGCAGGAGTTGGCCGAGTCAAAGCCGAATCCGGCACTAGCTAGGGGCAGAGCCACCACCAGGATCAGCAGCAAGCGCCAAAGGACATCGCTCTGCAAAGATTAGAACCCAATTTAGAGTCAATATCTCACCGAAAAAATGTGTCCTTTTTATAATTTCCTAGCTAGTTTTATTTCGAAGAAACCTATCATATTGAAAACAGGAAAACATACGCCTAAAGGTATTATTTAAGAACTGCCTTAAAATCCCAACCAAACCAGCCACTGCAATGCACAAAAAAACGAAGAAATCAAACACCAAATTGAAAAAGCAAATTCGGTGAGAACTATAATTATTTTACAATTAGTTTTTTATATGTAAATAGCTTCAATTTTGTAGTATTTTTAGAGACATTAGTTGGTTTTATTGGATCACGTGAGCTTGAAGGTTCAACTATTGGGAGTAAAGTTTCCTTCAGAAAACATAAAACATACATAAATCACAGTTAAACAAATTATAAATAAATAAATAGAATCTTTGATTTTCATTTTCCTGTAGAGAAACGTTCCTTTTTTTAAATATCCCAATGCATTAGCTGGGTTTTTAATTTCCTTTCCGGAAGTAATGTTGTTTTTGTTAAGTTATCAATCAACAGCAAACAATTATAAAGTCCATAAAGTTATAACAACTTCGGATTTCACTTCTTTCAAACTCTGAGTTTTAATTGTCGGTGGATTCATAATTCATGATTTGGGTGTGAACTTTATTATCCGGCATTTCCTGCTGTTGGAAAGGCTTTTCCTCCCAGCTGGATGGACTGGGCAAATGACCTTCCCGACTTATGGAAAGCCTCAGCAGCCCCAGCTGAGCAGAGGAAATCTTAATTGAAACGACAGTCGCTCGCTGATAAGCAAATGGCGTGACGCTGAAACTCCATTTCGGAGTTGGAGTCAAGTGGGCTCAATGCACCTGGGAGGACTGAAAAGGCCGGGAGGCTCTCACTCGGCCAAAACGAATTGCCAGAGACTGGGCTGCAGCCGGTAGAAAATCAAATTTTACTTTCACGCAAAGCCAACTGGACAATCACAAGTCATAAAGATGATCGATGTGCATTTGCATGCCACCTCCAGACTTTGCAGTCAGAGAGAATGGCCGAGATTGCAGCCCACATTACACTGAGACAATGATTTTACTCTTAAAGAATTCATTGAATTTGAACTCGGCTTGGGAAAAAATGGTTTAAAAATTGAATGCTACAAAGTTGGTTAATTTGATTTGCATTTAAATTGGATTTTATAAAGAAATGTCTATGGCTTTTTAACATACAATAGCTTAAGCTTTTTAAGCTTAAATGTCAATTATATTAAATAAATTAAATCAATTATATTGTTTCTCAGTCAAACTAAATGTATTGTTTGAAGAAAGCCATGCATATCACAAGGTAATAAAAAATATTTGGGTTAAGGGGACAACTAATTTATAACATTTTCATATAAAGACTATTTGCTGTATATTCAATGTTAATTTAAACACAGGTTAAGATTTGAAAAATTGAATAATACAGAAGTTAATTTTGGAATGGCTAATTTTGTATAGTTAAATGCAAAAATCTAATTTGACTTTAATTCCGTATTTACAAACCATAGCGTATAGGTTATAAACTAATATGTGAACTTGAATAAAGGTTAAAACTTTAATTTTCTATTTTTCCTCAATAAAAACTACATATATGTTTAAAAATTAAAAAAGGGTGCTCACTAAATGTAGAAACAACACAACAAATGTTAAGGGAGTAATATTTTGGTACAACGCATATGAGATGCTGAATGATCAGATTGAAAATATGTTGCAAGTGCTGTTCTGAACATTGGATTTTTCCCTGTGCATGGATACCAGCACGCCAGACTAGCCGCCGACCGGGCCACACCACCCTGCACCACCCTGCCCCCCGCACCACCCGAGTGGCTCACCGGCAACCGGCAGCTGTCCACCGAGCAGTGGCCACTTGCCACTGGCAGCCGGCAAAGTGAAATGCAAAGAGCAATCAAAAGCGAAATGGGTTACCCAAGTAAAAGTAAATTGCGGCGCGCTGGAAAAGCGATGGCATTTCCCGCCCCGCCCCCCTCGTCCAGGGGCCCTTTCAACTTTCCTTTTCGGTTGCACAATTGCCGCCAGTTAGCCGGGACTTGCTTCAGTTCGGTCCTAATAGGGTCTCTCGGACCCCGTATCTTGGCTCTGTCTTCGGAGAACCGGTTGGCCAAAATTGATATGCACTCGGTTTTTGGTTTTCGGTTTTCGGTTTTCGGTTTTCGGCTATCTGCCAAGCTTAAAGCCACAATCACATGTGGCGCACTCATATCGATCGCGGGTGATTCACGAAAAGAAAAGAAAGTGATCGGCATCGGCTCCCTTGGCGGATGTGTGTCCAAAATGGGAGCGCAACACGATTGGCCATGCGGTTAGGTAATATTGACCACTGATCTGTCCATCTCTCATTTCTGTGGTATTTAGGAAAATTCCAGCCCGATTACCATACGCAATCAAGGTCAACGCTTAAGCAATTCGTAATATTTTACATAAAATTTACAGCAAATTGTTAAAAAAGGTCTTTTATAAATATAATTTAACAAAAAAATAAAAATAATTTAAATTTTAATATAAATTTAGAATTTGGAAAAGATGTGGAGTTTTAAACATACTATAGATGTCAACAAAAAACAGTCTGATACATTTTAAATAATATTGTTTGTGTTTAAGACTTTTAAATTTAGTAAATTTATTTTTTCAAGGTTTTATTTATATGTAAAATCCAAATTTGTATAAGATACATAATTTAAAGCATTCCATGAGAACGCAATGCAGCCAAGAAAGTTTTCTCAGTTTCTTTACAGAGTTTCTGGCAAATAATTCTCATACAACATGAACTCTAATCAAATTAAAATATCAATGACAAGGTGGAATTCCTTCTAGCACTAACTCCCTTTTCACCGATTTTGAAAAGTACTTCAATCAAGTGCTTCACAGCCCCGAGACCATGGCAATTACGAGAAGAAAGTGATCTGAGGTCTGAAATCCGAGGATGAGACCGCAACTTGGGTGCGAAACAAATGGCTCTCTGCGAACTAATTTGTGTTGAAAATCAAATCAGGTCAACCGCAAGAGAAGACGCCTGAAATGGAAAGCAGAATTACTTTCGCTTTGTTCGGCAAAAAGATAAATAAGGCGGCTGGCATTAGTGTCGATTGTCATGTGCAGCGAGACAATTAAGCCAAATCCCATTCATTAACATTGTCATATTTCTTGGAAGCGCAGGAGCCACGGGGAAATTGGAGCAAATGCTGCTGTCAGCGTCCCAAGTCGGCGAAACAAATCAATATGTCCAATCAGCCGTGAGAGCTTGCAACTGCAACAGTCAGTGGTGGCAGAATGGCTCTTTTTAAGCCAGTCTTAAATAATTATCTAAACTATCGTAATTCCCAAGACCCTAATATACTTAATTGTCGGTGAAAAAGTTTCAAAATCTAAGATGATCTTACAAACTTTTTAGGGGCCCTATTAAATGTTCTTGATTAGTCCCAATTTTAATCTTTTGTAGACTATGTATACACAGTCACACAGAAATTAAAGTAAAATAACAAATTTCATAAATTTTCACTGAAATAGAAATAAATATACGTGGTAGTAAAATTATTATTTTATTTATTTTAGATATACTTTTTTGATCAGTTTAAGCAGTGTTACATATTATGAGGAAGATATTGAGCAAGGAAATAAAAATAAAATTAATTGGGAAGCGATTGGAGTTGAACCTGGTTCTTTTAAGCCTATAAGGCCATCTTACATGAACAAAAGTAGAATTGAAATAGAAATCAAAATCTATTGGACCAGTTAAAAGCTATTAAGTTAATATTGAGCTGTTTTTCTGAGTATTCCAAAAATAAATACAAGGTGTCTGTCGACCACCTTTGGCTACTTCTTGCAGACCGTACTTGGCACCGCTAGATGCGGCGGTGCAGTGCCGATGCTGTGGTGCAGTGCAAATGGGCATTAAGTCAACTCGCATCGAGGAAGACATTTGTCAATCGCAGACGATGCCGAGCTGTCGCCAGAGAAACGTATTGCAACACTTTAATGTGTCAGCGACTTTCTACGAAAACCCAGTCTGCCGGGGGGCGGGGGAGCACGAGGAGACGTTCCAGTCTATGTCTTCATTTCCCAAATACAATGTTGCCCGCCGTCCGTCCATCTGCAACTCTCTTGGCGAGTGGCTAGAATGAATTATTTATAAATTCAATTGGCTCTGGAAATGAAGTTGATGTTACACTTAACCAAATTTGGCTATGCCGCTGCTGTATCTGCTAATTGCCAGGCGACCAGCTGGCGAGTGGTGAAAATTTCCCCACCAAAACAAAAGACTGAGGCGACAAACCTGACGCGAGGTTGCAAGCTAATGCAAACAAAAGACTCAGGCAACAAACTTGCCTTAAATCGCTGCAAGCTCTTCATTTCTTTTCCCAGACCCAAGCAATGCATATTCATGGCGAAATTGTTAATTAATCGCAAAATTTCACTGATTGGACGCCACCGGAAAAGGCCGCGAACTTCGCCTCCCAATTTGGCAAGCCGACTTTTTGGGCTGCCGATTCGCTTTCGGTTTGGTTTGGTTCGGTTTTGGTTTTGGCTTGAGTTTTGGGCTTGGGCCAAATCCAACGAGTCAATCCCGGCCAGCCGCATTGCTCTCGAAGAAAGTGAAACTTTTTATTTTATTCCGTTTCTCTCTCTCTTTTTTGCTCCTCTGTTTGGGACCGGCAATGCCAACGACAACAGCAAACACAGCGGAAACTTTGAGCATTTTCGTTGTTGGTTATGCTTTTATGATTGCGTAGTCATGCGTTAAAAGAAAACAAAGCCCACTCGCACACAGAGGGACTGGAGTTGTTAATATGCATAAAACGCTTAGCCCTATCGTTTATCGATTTCAACACATTTTGAAAAATGACGGGGACGTATGACCATCTTTTAATTGCGATTTCATTTTCATCAATGGCTTGTGGCCAGAGGGGACACCAATATCGAAAATTACACAGCTGCTACTGATTTAGGTTGATTACTATATTTCGGTTGGAATTTTAGGGGTTTCATTTGGAAACTCTAATACCAGGTGATTTATTTATTCTAATAACTTAAATCAAGGAAGGTATCAGAATTGGTGATCGTTTTATTTGTTTGTAAATTAAAATACGAAATTAAATACCTAGTTTTTCATTAATAAATTTAAATAAAAAAAAAGATTTTAGCTTTTATTTTATTTCTGTAAATATATATTTACGCACTTTATTGAGAAATTTATCAATTTTTAATTTACGATAAGTACAAAAAAGTCTTATAAGGAACATTGTTGCATCTTTGATTTGCAGTTTTAATATAATTTGAAACTATTTAAGTTCTTTTATTACCATTGACTTCTAATATTCTTGTAAATCAGACTTGACTAATAAAATTGTCATTTCTAATAAGGTATTGGAAAAAGTAAGAAGGAAATGAGCTCATCGTACTTCTTTTATTCATTATATAGACTTTTACCTTCATCAGCCTTTTCATTTTTATAATTTGTTATTGATACCTTTGGTATGTCTTTTGTGCTATCTACCACATTTGCTGTTGCAATTGTTTAGTTTTTGACACTTTGTTATGCAAGGCAGTGGCATTGGGCCAACCCCACTTACCGTTATTGGTTTAGCGATCTGCGATCGCCTATCCACTTGGGTCCAAACCATTGTTTACTTTCACTCGATTGACACTCGCGTCGATGGCAAATGCCAAATGTCGAATGCAAAATAGGTGCAAATAGAAATCTGTCGAAGGATTTGGCAATGTTTTACGCAGATTTCCAACTCGCACACTCACACTCACTCGCAGGGCTATGAAAATTAGTGGTAAAGTCCATATTTCCACACAACTGCAAATCGTATGCAGTTTCCGCGACCTCTGGGGTCCCGCTTCTGTTTTTCTTTGTGCAGGGGGGCTTTTCCCACTGCGCCGAAATCGGGAAAATCGAGGAGTCGAGGAGAACCAGCGAAAAGCCTAAAATCACGTTCACACGCTTCGGACTCACGTTTGCAACTGCGACGCCACCAGCGGCTGTTCGAGCTCCAAGTCCCACGGCAAAGCGGCGGCCTCTCTCTCTCTCTTCCTCTACCGCGCCCCCAGCTACAATACACTTGGAGAAATCGGCACATGCTCCAGTAGGTCTCAATACACTTGGGACTTAAGACTGCCCTTTGTAATTTCATTGGAATTTAGAAAGGGTTTTAGTTACTGGCATATTCTATTACTCAAGAAGTTTAACTTAATGTAAACTCACATATGAAATAAGCAATTCAATCAACTAAGTAAGATAATTAAAAACAATTGAAAAAAATTGAAGAAAAATTAAATATAAATTATATAAAAAAACAATTGTTCACTAGGTAACTATACCTATTATAGGCATTTTTTAAGATAAATTAAAAATTAGCATCCATTCGTACCAAATTTTCCAAAAAAAACATTTCTAGTTCAATAACTGTAATTATGGTTTTCCCATCCGAGTAAAAAAGTTTGTTATGTTAACAAAGGTTATTTGCAAAGACAGAAATAAAATCTAATAATCTTAATAAAAGAAAGAAGATGCCATATCTAAACTTTTGGGCGATATAAGAAATGATTTGTTTTATAAAAGTATGGCATTGTTATTGAGCTTCTGAAATTAAAAGTGAACTTTAAAGTTTCTTTAACAATATGGCCAATATGTGCAACTCTTTGACTTTTGAGTTTATCTTTCCAAACAACTTTTGAGATTATTTATTTTTGCATTAATTAATCTCAAAAGTTGTTTGGAAAGATTAAATTTTTTAACACAGTGCCATTAATTTTTGTATATCTATTTCCCATTTTAATATGTAATGTGAAGGTATATCTTAATTTGTTTTTATGAGTGCAGAGAGGAAGTGTGGCGCAGAGAGAGGTGGTCGATCGATCTCAGCTCTGCGCCAGCGAAAACGCTTTTTATTTTTACGGTTCGGCTTGCATTTGTTTTTGCTTTTTGGTTTGCTTTTGCAGGAAAACTTTTTCTTATTTATTATTCGACGACAAACGCTGAAAAACGACCCAGCGCAAATAAAAAAAAGCAAAAAGCTGGGAGGCAGAGGAGTACACCGTACAGGTACTCCGCGACAAGAAAAAGCGCCACACGCAACGCCGAACCCGAAGATCGAGCCGAAGAGCCCCCAGATCTCGTAGTGCTCCAATGCTCCAATGTTCCGATGTTCCGATGCTCCATGCTCCATGCTCCAACGCGAAGAGTGCGTCGCGGAGTCTTCTTAGTAGGTCAGTAGTGGAGCCGAACATTTGTTGTTGCTTGGGCTTTGTTTTGATTCATTTGCTGCCGCTGGTGTTGCAAGTGTTGTTGCTGCTGCCGTTGATGTTGCTGCTGCTGTTGTTGTTGCCAAAACCGAGGATTAGACGCCGCGCCGAGAACGGAGCTTGTTTTGGCGCCCATCTTCGGGACTTGATTGCGGGAGCGCTGCACTTAGCGAGGGTTGACTGTGCGGTTAGCCATCTGATTTGGGAAACCATTTCTTCAGTTGCCTTTGAGGTGAACTCATGTAACGAGCCAAATATATTAATTTTGTACTCATGATTTCTGTTATTTTAAATACGACTTTGTTTCCGTTAAAATTTTATTTTTTTAAACCGGTGAATATCATAACTGGTAAAAGATTTTTTTAAAAAGAACAGCGTACATTTTGTGTGTTAGTTTATTTGCCTACATTTATCGGGATTTTACATTGTTAAGAATAGCAAAAATTAAAATTTGATTTCAATAAATCTCTTGAATAAAAAAAATTTTAAAGCACTTCAGGAAGAACGTCAAAATTATGTTTAACAATTAAAGAAAAATATTAATTTTTAATGAATTCTTGTTGATAAACTGTTGAAATCCCGCAATATCAGTGTATGGGCATGGACTAATGGATAATAACATTTTGTTCAACTAAATATTTTATACCTATATTTTTTATCTAGCAACTAAGTTTAGAATCTACAAATAAGAATTGCTTGTAATAATTTTTGACCGACCCTCGCTGCTATCAGCGAACTGTTGAAAGCGGTCTGTTGGCCGGACTTACCGCAGTTTAATTATCGTTGTGTGTTTATTATGTCCTCGTCCGCCCCTCGGGGCCGCCCACCGCCCACAGCCCACTGCCCACCGCTGCCCCATCCCCGCCCACAAGACACAGCTTGAACAATATTGTGTTACTGCAGTTCCTCATCCTCCGTTTTTTATTGGTCACGAAAATTCCCATTGAGTAAGAATTGCGCCACCAGGCGGCGGTGGGTGGTGAGGTGGTGGTGGTGCGGTGGTGCGGTGGGGCGACTTGTTGCTTGGCGGAGAGAGTTCGGGTCCACCAGTGGAGTGGGTGGTCGCTGATGGATTTTTTACTCCTTTTTCCCGGCCACAAAAAACCGGTTTTCATTGGCGATTGCCAAATAATTGCCATTGCGAAATTTCTGCAAAAAGGTAGGTGTACCCTAAGTAAACAATTAATTTTTTTATTTGTTGCTTAAGAATTTTGTATTCTTGATACACCAAAAAATAAATATACTTGACTAATATTTTCTTTTGCAAAAGTTTTTGCTCACTTTGCGATTTAATTATGAAGGTGATACGCAAAAAAGAGCATTCCAGTCACATCTCTGCCATCGATATTTAGGTCACGGCAAGTGAAAGTGGCAAAATAATAACTACGGCAGTGTTGCGTCTGAGAAGCAGGTTCACTCCAGATGAACGCTTTAATCAGAGGATCTGAAACACTGGTGAAAAGATATGCGTACCGAAATGATAAGATTCTTTTCAAAGGAAGTTTATTTCGAAATTTAACTAAAAAACTAAACTAATGGTTATTTGAATATTAAGAAAACAGTACTTAAAAATCGTTCTTATTTGAAAGGGAACCGTCCGGTTTTTTCTTTGCGAAGTTTGAATTAATAATTTCGAAACAAAAGGTAATGTGACGTATATCATTTCAGCTTTTAAGCAGTTAATCTAAAATTCTTGTTGGTAATTGAATACTGAGACATTCGAAATAATCGGTCCCCCTGAAAAAATCAATAAATTGAATATGTATTTTATAACAAAATGGTAACGTTTACTATTATTATTTTAGCAAGTCTTGAAAATTCAACAAACATGTCTTGTATTTTAATCATATTTTTATATTGTTTTTGCTGTAGTTTTTATTCAAAATTTTAAGTTAGATGTGAACAATTTTTAATTTGACTTTAGTGTAATTTTAAGTAAGTGAATAATGCGTGCAGCGTTATTCATTTATTTCAGACCTGCCTTAAAAAAAATGGATGTGCAAATCTGGTTTTCAACGATTCAGCAGCTTAGAGGAAGTTGAATTCTTGAAAGTTCAGGAAATTCATCCAGTCGTTTACGAAATACCCCCATAATTTTAAGCAAACATTTTGAAAAGGCGTTAGCTGAGTGACACATTGTCCAGCTCTTGACAGACGTTTAACCTCACTTTCGCACACTTTTTTTCTCACAGTTGCGTTGCCGCAGCCTCAAAATTAAACGCTTTCCACACTGGCTGAAAATCAGCTGTTTTTCATAGACGAAAACAAATTGGATAATTCCCGACTTTAGAAGTTTTAACGCAGAATTAATGGATTTTCCGGACAAAATGGATATGGAGAACGAGAGGGTGCTAAAGCTGATATTCCCGGACGGAGTACCAGGTGAGTGTGACCTCGGAAGCGGCTGGAATGGCCAAAGAACTCAGGTTTCGTGTGCCCAACAGACAACTTGCGTGGCAATCCGGAACTGGACAACTACCTGGCCAAACTGGGCACCTGCAAGGTGGAGCAGCTGAAGAAGGAGCAGACGCGCCTGGCGGACGAGGCCCGCAGCATCCTGGAGCAGACGCAGGACCTGGCCATCTCCAACTACAGGACCTTCATCACCACGGCGGAGAACTCGCGCTCGATCTTCAGTGAGTTCTTGCGTTCGGAGCAGCAGCTGGACACGCTGGTGGGCAAGCTGCCCGACCTGAGCGTCCAGTGCGAGCGCTTCCTGCAGGACTCCGCCGAGCTGAACGAGCAGCGGCGCCTCAACTCCATCACGCTGCAGAAGAACGCCCAACTGCTGGAGGTCCTCGAGCTGCCGCAACTCATGGAGCGCTGCATCCGCGAGGGTCGCTACGAGGAAGCCTTGGAGCTGGCCGCCTACGCCACCCGCTTGGGGCAGCACCAGGGCCACATTCCCGTGGTCACAGTGGGTTCTTCTTGTCTTCTCATTCCCTCGCAATCTAATTAAATCCCTTCCAGAGCATTGTGCGCTCGGTGGAGGCCCTGTGGCACACCATGCTGGTACAACTGGTGTCCCAACTACGGACGGACCTGCAGCTGCCCAAGTGCCTGCAGATCGTGGGCTACCTGCGCCGAATGCAGGCCTTCGGGGACAACGAGCTGCGACTGAAGTTCTTGCAAGCGAGGGATGCCTGGCTGACCTCTTGCCTCGAAGCCATTCCCACTGGAGATGGTAAGGCTTATTCAAAATTTAAATTAATTAAATTAAGACATTTAAAAGGCCTACAAATTAGTTCAATTTTTGTAAGTACTTCTCGTTTCATGTGACCTAATATCACTTTCCTAATGAATGAGTGCAATGAGCTATCAAATGAAGTCACCAAAATGGTTACAAGAACGAATGAGAGTTTTTGTAGAGCTTAGTTAAATTGATTAATAATAAATGGGATACCCCATTTGATGCAAATCTTGAATTCTGAGACATTTAAACAAATAATTTCTTGATAATTGGTTTTACATTAAGTATTTTAAATATTTTCTTACCAAACTCTACTATCTATCTATCCTCTTTTTTCTCTCCCTAGCTCAGCAACATCTGTCGAAAACCATCGAGATCACGCGCATTAACCTGTTTAATATCATCACCCAGTACCGCGCTATTTTTCCGGAGGAGGAGGGTAGCTCAAAGAACCAGAGTTCGTTGAGACCGCTGCAGGGTGTCAGCTGCAATGGGGACCGACCTTTCCAGGCCTGGTTGCACAATAAGGTTTGATCCTCTTGACTATCTTCTTGAAAATTAATCATTATTTGTATATATAACCTCTCTTCCCCAGATCTACGACTTTCTGGAAACCCTGGAGCGGGATCTTCAGCTGGGAGTGGGCTCGGTGGAAACAGTGCTGGGCCAGTGCATGTACTTTGGACTGTCTTTCAGCCGCGTGGGCGCAGACTTCCGTGCGCTGATGGCCCCCATTTTCGTGGGAGTGATCCGGCGTCGGTTCGAGAGCAGTGTGGCGCAGGTGAACGAGCAGTTCGAGCGGGAGCTGGAGAGATTCACGCTGATCAACAAGGTGGCGCTGCACTCCCACGCCCGCAAGCAAGTGGACCCCGAACAGGAGTCCTATGCGCCGCCAGAAACGCTGTTGGATTTCTACCCACTGGCCGCTCTGTGCAATGGATATCTGAGTGCCCTGAACGAGTTGCGACTGTGTGCCCCACTGGCCTTGGCCACGGATGTCACCCGCTGCCTGCAGCACTCCCTGCAACAGGCCGCCCAGCGAGTTCTGGCGTTTTATCGACAGGAGCAGCAGGCCTTCGCCGGCAGCGAACGGGAGGCATTTGTTCGGCTCTGCTCGTGCCTGGCCTACGACCTGGTGCCCTATGTGCAGCGGTGCATCCACGGCGTCTTCCCGCCGCAGTCGCTGACCGTTCACCTGGGGATCAGCCTGCTGCAGCTGGAGCAGCAGCAGCTCACCTATCTGCAGCAGGCACGCATTCTGGAGCCACTGAAGCACCTACTGCCCATCAAGGCGCTGGTGCAGCCGCAGGAAACGAAGCCAAGCGTGGGAATGACTGTCACTGCCGAGGGATGATTGAAACCAAAACAACACAATTAGAAGTGAATGATAAAAAACTATTATGTAAAATTTTACTTGTAATATATATTCCAATATTTATATCTCGTCGAACTCTTAGGGCATTTTCTTTTAAAAGAAACTAATTAAATCAAAATACCACATTGAAACGATTTTATTAATTTCATAATTCCTTATAATAATTAAAAACTTTGTCATTCTATTTTTATCACAAATCAATGTAGATACTGGAAGTTTCTGATCTAAATGTCGTTCCAAAGAATTCAAAAAGTATTCTTCTATTTATTTTACTGCTTGCAGGGGCCCAAAGCTTCGCTTGTGGTTAAACCCACAGTTGTTTTCCACGAAAGTCTGCCAGCCCTGTAACCGTATTTATCATGGCCCAATTATAAAGGGATAACGCAATTATGAAATAATATCAATACCATTGGAAAACTAAAATCCAGTCGCATCTAGAAGATATTTACCTTTCTTATTCGGTAAGAATTTCATCGTTTTTTTGTTAAATCGGAAGATATTGGGAAAGTTACTGTTTATAAGTATGCTGTTATAAGAAATAAATAATACAAATGTTAATTGTTGTAATATTTAACAATATTTGGCTGTGAGTTTATTACCAGATTTTAGTGTACGTATTTATAGTATATATATCAATGGTAGACCAAAATCAATATGTGTAATAACATACAAGCTTCTCTATATCCGATTACAAAGAACAATCACTTTAATAAAAGAATATTGTGTAAATGTTAGACTTGTATTACAAATCATTTGCTTAATACTTGAAAATTCTTAGGGAATTTTTATATATAATCTGGGAACTCCGCCAGCTTGCCGACAATCCAACTGGCTTTCCAGTGAAATAAAAGTATAGCTTCGTTTTTTCTTAAAAGTAGTAGTTAAATTAGTTTCTAGAAATAGTAGTTTTTTTACGATTTTATACCTTTATAAAAACCTGACAATTTTATCATATAGCTGCGAAAGATATGATTAAAACCATTTATCGGAAAATCAACCTAGCATAATTAATATGCTAAATTTTAATATTTAATTTTTTAACAGCTTCAAGGGTATATTAATTTCTTTTTTTGTTTTTAAAAATATTTAATAAAGTTTTAAACATAGTTCTTATGCTGTCTTACGTACTTATCTTATATCTATTTTTAAGGTCATTCGCTTCATTAGAATCATTAGAACAGCGTATAATGTTTATTTTAGCTTTCGTTATTCGCAATTTCACCTGATATACCAAAATTTAACAGTTCCCCAGCCAATAGCATCCACTTCGGACGAAGTGTTAGCCCCAGCGGTTCTTCCACTCAATCGTTTTGTTAATTTTACAACATTTCCCGGCGAATAAATTCGCGATGGGGCGCAAGTGGTTTTCCGAGAGGCAGGGGGCCTTTTTCCCGGTTTTTGTATTGACCCACTGGGAAACCCCCTTTTACTGGGGGTCGCGAGAGTGTAATAATATTTTTACTTAGGCACCGGACGATCAAAAAGCGGCTCGCTGCGGTTGTCCAACCGCCAAAGCCAAAGCCAAAGAGTTGCAATCAGCTCCACGCACTCCCTTCCATCTGAATGTGCCCCAACTAAAGCGTCGACATGGCAGGTCAAATTGAGTTGGGCCAGGGGCAGTCCGGAAAATGGGGGGAAAGGGGGCAAAGGGGGGAAAGGGGGCCAGGGGAGTCGCTGACTAGGGCCGCTTTTATAAGCAATTTCGCGAACAATGACTAAATTTCGGGAAAAGCGAGCGACGATTTTCCCTCGCCGTTTGTTGCTGTTGCATCTGAACGAATCTAAACGAATCTGAATGCAACGCAGTGCCCCGAAAATTGGAAAACATGGCAGCTGAATGGACAACTGGTGAAGAAGGGGCGGATTGAAAACGGATGCACTGCGCTGGATCGGGAATCGACCGGAAAAAATTACAATTTCTTAACAGTTATTCATATAACACTCCAGCACAACAAAATAAATCTTATACATACACTACTCAGTTATCATATATCAGCTCAAACGAATTTTAAGTTTTATTGTAGTTACTAAATATTTTTTGAAATCCTTAAATTCATTTTTAAGGGCACGCGAATGTAATTTACAATTGAGTAATACAAGATACAATTTGTTTATCAGAAGAATGAAAAGAAAGTCGATAAACAAAGTTTCTAACTTGAAATTTGAAAACTTTTTTTATATTATATTATTATTAAAATTCAAAATTTTTCTGGTCATTTCATTTTCTGAAGTGAAAATATTATAAGTAACTCCCATATTTACTTATATTATTTTAATTTTAGAAAATTTTGAGTTTGTTTTAAAGGCAGACATATTGGGCAAATTAAATCGTCGACTATTAACGAAGTTAGACTATCAACGATTAAATGAAAATAGTGGCTGCAACTCTGTTTAAAAAATCCATAAACATTTAAAACGTTGATAACAAATATTTAATTAAAGATGCAGAGTAAAAAGTACAACTTTATAAAATGAAATAAGATTAAGACTGCCTGTCTTTCACATTTTAAAAAACTGTAACTAGAAACCATGACGTCGACAAATAGGTGAAATAGATGATGCACGAAAATAAATAATAAACAGTTAACACAATATTAATATCTTGCTATAAACATAACATTAATATCTTATGCCGGATGCTGAGCTTGGTGGTGAAAAGAGGGATTTTTGGCCAGTGTTCGGAGCATGGGAATAGGACATGGACATGGACATGGGCATGGGCATGGGCATGGGCATATAGTGTCCGGCATTCAGCGGCGACTCATCGTTCAACGTCAGCGCCGGATGCGTTTGTGGCCACGGCCTTTGTGGGAGTCCCGCTTTTCGGGGGGAGGTGTGCCAGGGGGAGGATCTGGACGGGGGGCCTGTGTATTTTTAAGTCCACCACTAAATACAAACGAAAGCACTCAAGCACAAGTTGGCCACGAGTTCCCAATCGCAGTCGCTCCGGCCTACTCTGCACACGCACAGATAGGCCGTATGGTCGTCCTGCACAGTCCGTACTCGTCATAGTACAAATGGAATTTGGGATTTTGATTGCGAATCGAAATAGATTTTGTGGTATTTGGCAAGCAGTGCGAAACAAGCGGCTAACAACCTGAGTCTGTGTGCGTGTGTCTGTGTTTGCGCTGCATGTGTGTCTGTTCATTTGTTACTTTGGCATGGACAACACTGCGTATACGCGCTTTATACCGTCCCGTCCGTTGATTGATTGAGTTTGTGAGGCCTTTTACACGCTCGCTGCCTTCGTTTTTGCCAGCCCCTCGTTGATTTTGCATTTTTCCAAAGCCCGTAGTCATCACCCATCCCCAACCCCTTTCTGTTTGCATTTGTGTCTGTTTTTGCTGGCCACTCGCTTTTCGGTTCGTTTTAATTCGTTACCAAGTTGATTTTGTTAACCTGAAAAGCCGATTTTCCACACCTGAAAAATGTTACCAACAAAAAATGGTCAAGGAGCAAAAAAAACGAGTTGGTTTGGGGGGCTAAAGGGGCGAATATGGACATCAAAATAAACGAAATGTACAAAGCCTTTAATGCAATGAAAACTAAAAATATTACTATGCATAATTAAATTTAGGTGCGGTAAAGGAGATGTGACAACTCCAAATTTTTCATCACTTTAGTTTAACTATTTTAGCCTCTAAATATAAAAACTTAAAAAAGTTTCGGTCTATAAAAATTGATTGGTTATTTTTCCAGTTTGGATATTTTTTCTACAATTTTTATAGATTATTTAATTTTAAAAGAAGGGTTTTGTATAAATTCAATGGCAAACTCTTATGGGGGCAATAAAACGTTTTGGTCTTTTCTATTAAAAAACTTGGTAATCATTTCTGTATCTGAAAATTTCCTAGGGGGATAACCGGCCCTTTTTTTTTAGGGCAAAGTGGCGTGGGTATATTATTTGTTTAAGTGATAGTGATATTCAAAATATTAACAAAAACTAAAATAATAAGAAATTGGCTAAGTATGTTCTTTATTATTTAAATTTCGTGTGATGTTTAGTTCTAAATTAATAAGTTAACGAACAAGTTGGTTTAACGTTTGAAATGCTTAATAATTTAAAATAATGTTAAATTAGTCGAATTGGAAGATTTTTTTTGGTTTTCTTTCGTTGTAACTCATCACCTGTAACTGTATCAGTGATATACAAACTAATTTGGTCCACAAAATATATAATATGCAAAAAAAAACTGTGGCGAAATCAACGGACTCTAAGCTATTGCAAATTTCTTGACTTGGAGGCATTTCATCTCACTTTTGAATGGTACTCATCAACCGTTCAAAAGTGTAATCCAATTTGATCAATGTTAACCTACATACGGCTATAATCCTTTTGAATCGCAAGGTTAAGCCGCATAAAATCGCTTGGACATTTGAAATCGCTGAATTCAAAGTCTCCATTTAGCAATTGTGGCAGCCCTTGTTCATTTTCCGAAAAGGAAGGAGGAAGTTGAGGGTCAGCGGCTGTGGGTGGTTGAATGGCGACGCGACGCTGCTGTGCCATTGTCCGACTGCTAATTTATCGGGATAATTGCCAAATGACCAAATGGGGAGTTTTATTACAGCTGCAAGGAGTGGCAAGGGGGGCAGGGGCTGAAGCAGGAGCAGGATCAGGACTGATGAGCAAAGCACAAAAATTGCCAGACAACGATAGCCGAGGGTAAGCACCCCAAAAAGGGGCGAACACATGTGGCCTAGCTCTATGTATGTCCTCTGCCCTTGGCGCATTTTTAATTGTAATTCATAAATTACATTATTTACCGACTCCGGGGCAGGTTGGTTAATGATGCTGCCATTTGGGGACTGCTCGTCGTTCCCCGTCCCCGAAAGTGGCCGGAAATCGATATAATATACCACCTACTGAAAACCGCCACAAAAATGGCGTCTCATAAATGTCAACTCGAAGCTGTAAACTGCCAGCGAAATTGAATTTGCCACTTAACACCGCCACCTGATTTAGCTCCACTCCCTGGGCGTATTCCATTCTGCACTGATTCAATTTGGATACTTTTACTTATTCAACTTATTCGTTATGCAAAATTATTGCCGCAGCGTATTGAGTGGGATAAGCCTGGAAGAAAGGAAAAAAGAAAGAGGGGAGCTGCTCAACGAGTTGGAAAACACCCTGGGAATTCTGGGGTACGGAGTGTGTATGTAAATTCGCAAACAAATCACTCGAGCTTGCGAAATACCCTTAGGGGAATCCTTTAGTTATCCTTTAGCGATTTTTCAAATAAACATGCAACACATTTTTTAGAAATCCACACCCTTTCACTCAGCCGGCGGCTGCCACGCGTTTTTGGGGCCAGTATCAGATTTCTCGATTCTTTCGGTCCAGTGTTGTCAACAATGGATAAATGGGGAAAAAACCAAAAATGTTTATTATAAGAGTAAAAGTATATTTTCCCTAATAAATTTTGAAATACAGTACTTAAGTAAGGTGGTATTACATTAATGAGATGCGGAACGGCCCACTACCTTTTAAAAACAAAAATGTTACAATAGAAAAAAGCTAAAATTACGATTTTTTAAAATTTTGTTTATAAAAATATTTATCATATGAAGGAGTAAATATTGACGTGATAATTACAAGTACACTAAAAAAGTCGTACTTTATTAATTAGAAGCAAAGAAGGTGCGCCAAAAAGAAATATTATAGTTTAAATAAATGAATTATAATAATGACCAATACGATCACAATAAAAATTGTCGTTTGTGTGTATTAATAATGTATCTTTATTGAAAAACTATATATATATAATTTTTTCATGAGACTACGTTTTATCCACAAATTTGGGTGAAGACGAAAGTAAAAAAAATTTGAGCAAAAGTACCAAATTTGGCTGGAAAATATCTGGGTACGCAGCACAGTTCTCGACGCGTTCTGGCTTCTGAAATGATGATGATGTCGATACTCCTGTGGATACACCGATAGCGATGACAACGTGCAGAGTGCGCCTGGAGGACTCTCGGCTGACATGTGTGGGCGCTTTTCCAAGGCTAATGGCCTGCGATGGCTGCCGCGGGCCAAACGCCTCTGACTTTGACGGATTTTCCAAGCAAATTTCGTTAGGCTTGCCTGATTAGCTTCTGGGGAATTTACACACGCATCGCCAGGGTGTGCGGGGGTTTTTCACTTCCCATATCATTCGCGGATACTATGCTGTGGGCTTGAGCACTGCCTTTGCTTTGGGTTACATTACATTTAGTAAAACTCCTTGGTTTAAAATTTTACATACATTCTTAGACCAACAATAAAAAAAACAAATTACAGCCTTATCAAATCACAGTTATTTAATTAGAATAAAATCATATATATTAATAATAATATAATCAAAGATATTTAGCTACAATTTTTCAAGGAAAGATAATCCATACTCTTTTTCGAGATTCAAAATTATTCACGTGGGTTTACTCCTTAAGTCCTCTAAATTAACGAATAATTGGGAAAACATTCAAGTTTTCACAGTTTTACATTGAAATCAAAATTTGTTCGAATTTATGATCAAAATCATGTCACACCACTAAATAATATTATAAAAGGATGTTAAAATATTCAATTTTTATAACTTTTATTAGTGCGTGCTTCTTAAACTGATATACAAAATTTTGCTATTTATAATAATATTTTTTTATTTGTGAAAAATTAAGTCAGTGAACCACCAGTCAAGTTTCAAAGTCGGAAAAAGTCGACTATTAGAAATTTTTCTAATTTCTTTAACAATAAGATATAGCAAAATATATCTTTCAAAACAAATTACATATTTCGGTTAAATTTATGGAAACTGATGATCAGTCTCACATTTTTTCTAATAACTCAATTTAACTGTAAAATTTGTGGATTTCACCAAGACATTTTTTCTCTGTGCTTGTCGGAGCACAGGAAGTCCCATGACTTAATTAGCGAATGCCTGGCAGGCAGAAAAGGGATCCTGCAATCCAGAGCCAAGTGCACAGGAATGCGCGTCATTATGACAATGGCCACCCACTTGCACCCACCCACCTCCACTACCACCCCCCGTCAACCTCGGGTGCAAAAATGTCGCGTTGCAACAAAGTTGAGCTAAAATCTGCACTCTCTGTCCCCGCATTTCCAATAGTTTTCTATGGCTTTTTCCTCAGCTTTTTTCGCTTTTTCCTTTCATTTCACAATTTTTATTTCACATATCTGAGTGTGTGTCGGTGTGTGTATATTATATTACTGCAACGCGAACCAATAACCATCGAGCGGGCAGCTGGAGACGCTGACGCTTCAGAATGCCATTGGCTCCGGGTCTCGTTCCCATTCCCAGGACCCCCGGTGACCTGATTCACCTGTCCGCACCCGAGTATCTTACGGATACCAACAGCGGATGCCTCCTTTTTTGTTTGCCCACCCAATTTCTTTGTATTGTGGTTATGATAGCGAAGCTGGCCACATCCCTCCACGAATCGCCGTCACAGGCAACCTCCGAACCCCCTCCCCTCCCATCTGGCATCCTTTCTGTGGTACAGAAGCAATATAATTTATTGAAGTTCTGGCATTTTTCAAAATGAAATTCTTTTTAACGATGATTGAACTACGTACGTGTGTGAGTATCTCATCCCGCTGGTCTGGTCTACGAGTTTAAGCTGGGTGGTGGTGGTGGTCCATTGTTTGTGTTTAGCACGTTTGGCCTGTCCATTGAACGCCATATTATTGGTCGATTGAAAAGTAAAACATTTTTTATTATCCGCACGTGTGCCAGCTCCCATTCGATCCTCCTTGCACCCTGTTTTTATGACTGTGGGGAAAAAGAAGAGGGAAAATATGTGAAAGACGGGGAGATGGGCGGGCTTAGTGGGCGTGCTCTGACCACCTGTCGTGGCATCGGGCATCCATAAAACTTTCGACCCAACTACCCCTGGATGGGCCACCCCCGCGACCCCCTGGCCGAAACCCCCCTCAGGTGAGCTCATGGCTTTTATGATACCAACGCCCAACCGGCGAACCACCCAAAACCTCGACCCACTTTGGGTTCCTTCATATTTGATAAGCAAGTTGGCGTTTCTTTTTTCCATGGGTTCCTTTTACTGTTGCGCCCCATCAATATCCTTCAGCTACCCATCTCTTTCGCCCACTGGCCTCCATCTCTCTCTATCTCTCTCGCCCTCTCTTTCTCTATATTTTTTCCCTCTATTTCCTGCTGTTTGCTGTGTGTCTGTGTGTGGTTATAAAAATATTTCATTCAATTTTTTATTCCTGTTGGCGCTCGCTGCCTCTCTTTCTTTCATGGTCAGCCAGTCCTCGCTCTCTCTTTCGCACTTTGGGTCCTGCAACTTCTTCTTCTTGCCCTTCTTCCATCTCGCTTGCACTCGCCCGGTTTTATGTCCAGCGATTTATTTTGCCAAGCCAGCGGACCACACGGTTTCTCATTTTTTTCCCAGTGTGGGTGTGTGTGCCTCGCTTTTCCTTTTGTTATTCTGTTGTCCTTTGCTCAGGTCGACGGTGTCCTGTACACTCGACCACCCACTGAGCCACCTCCCCGTTTTTCCGCCCAACCACCCACGTCTTCAGCTTCATAATTTCCCGCTTTGCTGGCTCGCTCTCTCCTGAATCCGACTTTTCCAACTCTCTCGCTCGCACAGTGATGCGGGGTATCTAGATAGTTGGAAATAGGTACATAAATAGGTTCTTTATTGTTCATGGATATCCAATACCTCGTAACACACATAAACCTTTTAAAGCCAACAGCGTATATAGTAATTTTAAGACATATCTCTTGATGAATAGTTCACTTAACTTAATTAAGTTATGTGTTTTAAGTATTAAAACTATAAATTTGCGTTACCCTATAAGGTACTAAAATAAATAAAAAAAAAATTATTTTATTCAGTCTTTATTAATTATACAAAATTATTTAAGCCACAGCTTAAAAAGTCATATTAAGATGTACTATTTAATATCATTAGACTGTTTCCATTAAACCACTATAAACATCACAGTACATATACATTTTTGAATGAAATATATTTTTTCCTATTTATCAGGAAAAGGATTTTTTATTTATAGTTCTCAAAATAAAATGATTTGTCTATTTTTAAAATATGTTTATTTAAACATGTTTATTTGACCTATATATTTTAATTTGGTTTAAGACTATAAGGTAGCAAAAAATGTAGTTGAAACTAATTATATTTTTTTTAGTGTTTCTGCTTGATATGAATTTTATGTTGGTAGCATATTTTGGTAAAAATTGTACCTTTTGTAGCACTAGTGGAAGGTGATGAAAAAATATTGCGCGTTTCCTCCTTGAATATTTCTGCGGCCACTGCTCCCGAGTCCCGGCTCCTCGCTCTGGTCAAGCTGTGGACTCGTTTCACTTCGCCTCCGCCCAGTTTGGCTGAATTCTCTTCAGATTCGGCTCGGTTGGGTGGCATTGTCCCCTACACCACCCCCTTTTGCACCCCCTACTACACCCATGCCGGCCATGTTTGTTTGCACTTTTATAACAATGTTGGCCAGTCCGGGTTTAGGCCATGTCGTGTGGTTTTCTTTTTGGGAGAGCGATGAGTTGCGGTGGCGGGGGTGGTGGACCCTAAAATATGATGTCATACTTCAACAGTTTGCGGTGATACTCTGAGCTTAGAGCTAAATTTATATAGCTCAGATATAAACAACTAAAGCGGTATAAGGTTTCTTATGGTTTCACGAAATGTTGATAATATTCATTAATGTGACAAGTCTATAATACTTTTCTTGCAATCCAGTGGAGAATAAATAATGTTCGACCCTATAAAGAATATATATTTACATGATGCTGACATTATTTGAGAATAACTCATTAATCGTATCTTATTGTTTAACCACTAAACTACGCTTATTAAATTAAATATTGAGGAAGCAACTATAACGTTTCGATCAAAAAAAGATTGTATTAGTAATATGTGATTTGTAAAATAAAATAATAAAATCAGGCAATTTAAAAAGAGCAACTTTTGGTTAAAATAAATTGTACAAACCAACCAATGCCACCCTTAGATTACAATTAGAACCAGTAGTAACCAGTCTTTCAAATACCTCACAGAGGATATCATTTGGATAATCCTCCCCAAAGATGACTCCATTAGAGAGCAACGGATAAGCTGGAATATATAACAGCAATGGGCTATGAACAGCAACCTGAAACTAATTAAGCTTAGGGCTAAATTGAATCGTGAAAATCGAAGCTACTCAAATATATAAATATGTATCTTAAGATATATAAAGTATACCCATTTGTGGGAATGTGTTTATGGCACACAAAGAAATACAGAAACTTTTACATATACTCACGAGGAGGAGTGTGTGTGTGCTCTAGATTCATTTTTGGGCTTTTCCCTTCTCCAGTCCAGTTCTGGCCAATTTATTTGAGCCATTAAAATTGTATGATAAAGCGAGTCCATTAATTGTGTTGCTTAATTTTCGTTTTAACGCATTTTATCAAGCCAAACAGCGAACGTCGTATCCATGAGTCCGCTCTGCCCTTCGGCCCCCACCACCAAACCCTCCTCCCTTTCGTAAATGAGGTTCTTAGCTGGTCTAATGTGTTTTTATTTGTGGCCGAGGGAAATCGATGGAGTCCAGCCAAGGAGGCGCTGACAGGCCATATGCCACATAGGAACAGACAAAACAAGGATGTGATGTTCAGTTGGGCTTTATAGTGTGTTTTTTTTGGTGGTCAAACTTTAAACTAAAGTAAAAATATCAAGATTATTAAACATAAAAAATGTTGTAAAATTAAACAAAAATAATACAAATAATAAAAGCGAATCAGCATATTTTTACAAGCATTTGACTTATAAGCTTAAAATAGGCATAATAAGTTACTATACCTATAACTTTCTTCAAGCTTTATAGATATGGTCTGAAAAAGAGTCAAAACATTTTTAGGGAGTAACTTAAAGACCTTATTCTAGCACCTTAAATTGTAATTGCCATGAAAAACTTTCCAATATAAAATACAAAATGTACCATACATTTGATTACGTATCTCGAATTTTAATAATTATTTTCCTTTGGAATTAGTTAAGGTAGTCAAATTCACTTAAATACAATTAAATACATTGTGTATCAATTATCGTAAGATATTAATCAATTTACCTAAAGTCTTTGTTTCTGTGTACCCATGCTGTATATGAAAACATGAATTGGAGACATTGACCATTGATGGTCGTAACCCGAGAAAAGCAGTCCTCTACTCCTTGTGGACGCTCATATCTTAACGGTTTTCGTTTATTTTCATATAAACCCACATATGTACATACACAGGGATTTCGGGGGGAAGGGGGCTATGTGACCTGGGGGTGGTAATAGTGGGTGGTGGGGTCTTGGTCGGGCTATGAGTATATATGATTTTTATTGTTATTGTTTTGTCCTTTTTATGATGTTGCACGTATCGCAGTAACTTTGCCCGAATGCTCGTGCGTACGTGTATCTTGCGAGTCTTGACTATATCCCACATAAATACAAACACACTCGTACACACAAGCACGTATATAAATAGAAGAAAAATCGAAGGGAAAACGAAGGGAAAACGAGAAAAATGAAACAATAACAAAGCGGGCGACGCAGTTGAAGTCGCAGCTCAAATAAGGCACCCACCCACGGAAATAGCCTTACCCATACGGTTATAATTGGGTGGCATTGAGGGTGCTGCCGCCCGACTTCGCCTGATTTCCACCCCAGAAACTCGCTTTCTTTTGCGCTTTTCCCCCTCTTTGTTGACTCAGGAGAAGTGTGGTGGTGTGTGGGTGCGTTTTAAGGGCTGTTTCCCCCCTCCTTCGCCCCTTGAGACCCCCATTTCCGCTGTGTTTGTGGTTGTAATTTGAAGCCGAAGACAACAAGCGTTCATGGCCTTGTAGGTTTTTCTTTTTTCCCCAGCGGTGGTGTATGCCACGTTATGGATTATGATATATACACATAACTTTATGCAACAGGCGCAGGTTCGCAAAGCCTTTCCTGTGGTTGGCTGACATGCCGGGGTGCTCTTTTGATTGGCCGAGAGAAGCAAGCAAATTCATAATTCCTGCGGTCACTTTCATAATTTCCCACCCAAATGGCGTCGTCTCACATTGCGTATGCGCAATATTTGCCAGGGGTTGGAGAGTAGAGAACTTCTGAAGGGATTCTAGGTGAGGTCATCCCATTTCCACTTTCATCTGGTTATCCGATCCAAAGGGGGGACATAATATTTCCCATTTGACAGGCTGCTCTTCCTGCTTCCCGGTACTCCCATTTCATTTTTATTGCTTCACTTCGCTTCGGTTTGCTTTGTTTCCTTTTACTTGCTTCAGCGGATTATCCCTGGTCCCCCTGCATCCCCATTGCTGTTATTGGTTTCCACTTTTTATTCCCTTTGAACTGGACACGGCTACATTCTGCTCCTTCCCTTCACACATGTTCATGCCTTTTTTTTTATTAAATTCCCTCCTTTTTGTCTTTTTTATTTGACGAGGCTTCAGTGAGCTTTTCAGTTTTTGTTGTAGAACAAGTAGATTTATTATAGATATTTTATAGTACAGACTCCGTAGACCAAAGTTAGAGAAAGAGAAAAATAAAAAATCTTGTGGCTACGTGCAAGTCTTGGCACTGACACGCCCATTTAAAGGGGCTAGAAAACGTGACCTATACAGAAATCTCAAATTTTGCAATAAGAAACTATTTTTTGTTTTACTAAGAACCAAAATCCTAAAAGTATTCACGTACAAAGCTTTTGTTTGTTCTTGATAAACATATAATTTTATAAATAAAAATTATTTTAGCATTTCTAGAAATGAAGTCATGCCAGTTTAGTAATGCTTTTATATTATTGTTAGTAGTATGCTAAAACTGCCTGATTCTCCCAAAATAAAATTTTAGCAGTGTATAAAGGACCCTCTCAGGTGAGTTGAATATTTTTATGCCATTTTTATTTGTCCGCAAGCTTTCCTCCTGGTTCAAATGACTTTTTTTATTCAGTTTTTTTTGTTGCAATTTTTTGCACATTTTTATAGCGCAAATTGCTAAAAGAAAAGGCAGTAAGAAAAGTGAGCGACGCAAAAACAAATTCGCCGCAAACTAAATGTGTTTGTGGTGTTTGATAGCGTCAGCAATGTTGCCGCTTGGATTGGTCACCCTTTTCCCACCCACTTTCACCCACCTCCTTTCCCGGACCACTTTTCCGTTCTCCTTGAAGGAAAAACGCGAGTGGGAGGAAAGCAGCAGGTGAAGTAAATGGCAAAAAAGGAGAAAAATTAATTTTATCCTTTCCATTTCCGTTGTTGCGTGTATCAGTGTGTGCGGTTTTCTTACCGCTTTTTCCAGTGTGTGTGTGTGTGGGTGTTTTTCCGCATATTTTTTTAGTCTTTTTCAGCTTTTGCATTATTTTAACGTGTGCTCTTTTCTCCCACCTTCAGGTTTTTTTTCCTTCCGTTATAAATCTTGAGGTTGAGCACTCGACTGGACGCCATTTTTTATTTTTCACCTTCAGCCCCCCTCCCACCTGGACACCACCCACACGACCCCCCCCTGCCCCCCCACAAGTCGGGCGTCGCTTATTTTTCAATTCTGTCAGTTGCGTCGGTCAGAAAATGTCGCTGGGAGCGGTGGACAGCAGCCTTTTCTCCGATTGCGAAAGTTGAGACGGGGTTTGGGTGCCCACCCACTGTAGTATATGTTTTATCTGCGAAATAATTTATAGAAGACTGAACCGAAATGGACAGAGTAAAGGGTTCCGTTTCCTTACTTATCCTATTTTTTTGTGGCTCAGTTATTTCGTTTTAGACACTGAAATTTGAGCGGAAAACTTGTGTGGATCCCCACGGGGTATGTGATAGGAAAAACAATCACTTTTATAAATCGAATCCGGACACTTTTTATAATAAATCAAATCAGGACATTTTGTATATAGCCAAATCAACTGCAGTCGAAAATGTTCGTGACAAAGAGACTTCAAATTATGAAATAGATTTCAGTTGAGGCTGGGATTATTATAATTCTAGTTTTTGTTTAAAAGTTTGTAACACAGTGGATAGACATTTCCGGCCCTTAAAGTATACATATTCTTGATGTCCTCTTGTCCTTCTGTTTTTGAAGCGTTTCGCAGTTTCGCATCCTTCTTTTATTTGAGTGGTCAGATCAAGTTTAAGAAATTTGTGTATTTTCGGCTATTTTTATTCCATTGAGTTTTATTAAATGATGCCTTTCTTCTATAGCTGCCATATATGTGTCATACATAATATATATTTGCTGGTGTTTGGATTGGATAAGAAAATTCGTATAAAACCGCGGTATTGAAAAAATATTTGGAGACATTGCTTGTAATAATGAATTTTATTTTTTAATTCAGTATTTTGTTGTACATTCAGGAGTACTTAGAGATAATCTCTTAACTAGTGTCGGTGATGATCATGATGGCCGTGGTGTCCATGGTGTTCACGGTGATGTTGATGTTCGCGGTGATGATGGTCCGGGTATTCATTATGATTTCCAGGAAAATGACCAGGTCCAACTGGACTACTTTCATAAGGTCCAACTGGACTACTTCCGTAACCGGGTTCGTATCGATTTGGTGGTCCTTGTGGACCGAATACTCCATGAACCGGAGGTACTCCTCCTTGACCAACACCTAATCCACCATGACTGCCGAAACCTAAATTTCCATGGAGTCCACCTTGACCACCGAATCCTCCTTGTCCACCGAATCCTCCTTGTCCAGCGAATCCTCCTTGTCCACCGAATCCTACTTGACCTCCAAATCCTCCCTGTCGACCGAGTCCTCCCTGTCCACCAACATTTCCTTGTCCACCTTGGCCATATCCATTCTGAGCCACAACAGTAGCCACCAGCGCAAACAGAGCAATCTATAAGGTAAGAAATTAAAATGTTAGTCCTTTAAATTATTTTGCACAACCAGGGAACGCACCAGTAATTTCATTATGCCAGAAGTTTCCATACTGAAGTCGTCACAAAAATTCTGTGATATTTATACCACAGCCGAAAATGTAGGTAGCCGATGTAGGTAGTACCTGACGGACGGGTTTAAGTAGGATACCATGCCATATGTATTCATTTTTCTACCTGAATAAGGGACTAGCACCAACACACATATGGTAACAAATTTTAGATTTTCCATATGTTCACCATAATATACCTAATAAAATAAAAACCCAAGACCTTTAAAACAGCAGCTTGGAATATTTTTTTTGACAAAATGGGCACAGTTTTAAGGAATTCGTTAGAACGTTTAAAATTTTGTTCAATGAAGGTGAAACCGAATTGTAAATTATGGTGATCAAAATTATAAGAAAATACAACATAAGTTATGTATTAAATTATGGTTAGTATATTTTTATACCTTTGCAGAGGGTATTATAAATTTGGTCAGAAGTTTGTAACGCAGTGAAGGAGACGTTTCCGACCCAATTTTTTTCCAAGTCTTATTTATTTACGCATATCTTGATCAGGGTAAAAGTGCTTGCCGATCGGACGTCTATATCTTACAGCTTTCGTAGAAAAATAGGAATCCGTCCTCGTGAAATTAAACTCTTAAGTCCCCGGATTTTTTCTCTTGGTTTTTTATGTTGTAGTAGTCCTTAAATTAGCTTGTATTACAAATATTTATGGCCAGAGTCGTGCAACAAAATCAGCCTTCTTATATGCATATATTATACCCTTGCAGAGGGTATTATAATTTCAGTCAAAAGTTTGCAACGCAGTGAAGGAGACATTTCCGACCCTATAAAGTATATATATTCTTGATCAGCATCACCAGGAGAGTCGATCTAGCCATGTCCGTCTGTCCGTCCGTCTGTCCGTCTGTCCGTCCGTCCGTCCGTTTCTACGCAAACTAGTCCCTCAGTTTTAAAGCTATCTGGTTGAAACTTTCCCAAATGTTGTCTTTCTATTGCAGGTAGTATATAAGTCGGAACGAGCCGGATCGGCCGACTATATCCTATAGCTGCCATATAACTGATTGATCGGAAATGCCATAACTTTGGTGTTCGTAAAGTTAGAATGTTGGGATTTTCTATGGGTATTATATTTGGCTAATCAATCCGACATGCCGAATTTCATAAGGATCGGCCGACTATATCCTATAGCCGCCATATAACTAATTGATCGGAATTGCCGCAACTTTAGTGTTTGTAAAGTTAAGGAGTTGGGATTTTCTATGGGTTTTATTTTTGGCCAATCAATCCGACATACCAAATTTGATAGGGATCGGCCGACTATATCTTATAGCTGCCATATAACTGAACGATTGGAAGTGCCATAACTTTGGTGTTTTTAAAATTAGGAAGTTGGGACTTTTTATAAGTATTAAGAATGCATCAAATTAATAATTTTGAAGAATATAATTTACAGAATATTCTGCAAGGGTATATCAACTTCGGCTCCGTCCGAAGTTAGCTTTTCTTTCTTGTTTTAACTGTGTTAAAAAATACGTTCGGTTTTTACTGATTGATTATTAAAAAACATTCTTTGTTAAAATTAATAAATGCGAGAGAAAAAATATTTAAAGTCTAAGAAATATATTTTATAAACGTATTCTATAGATCAATGATTTCGTATTTATTCTTGCCAGGTATTTGACTGCTGGGGATATCGTCAGCAGGACTGTCGAGTTGGCTGCTGGGAGCATTGTTACCATGTTGATCGACATTTGGGGCTTCGCCAGGCTGTGTTTCGCTCCCGGGATGTGCACTCTGAGGTGGACCGCCACTTGGGCATCCGCAATAGTGGCACCCACCTCCTTGGTTTCCAGGAGGTGGTGGGTGACAGGGAGGAGGAGGTGGTGGGTGACAGGGAGGAGAAGGGGGTGGTTGACAGTGAGGAGGAGGCGGAGGATATCCATGATAATAGTGCCCTCTACTTGGATATCTCCCAGGAGGTGGACAAAGGGGCGGTGGTGGAGGAGGAGCATATCCGTCCCAATAGTAACCGCCGCCATGGTGTCCACCAGGAGGTCCATGCCAGCAGTGTCTACCACCCCGATTTCCGCCGTGAAAATGACGATGGTGGGGGGGCGGACCTCCCCCGGAGCGGTGTCCTCCACCCGAAAATCGGCGACAGCCCATCTGATCTAATCCCAGACGAGCATTGGCTTGATCTGCAATAAAATTTTGTGAACAATAAAATAGCTATGAATCATCTCACGCCAGCAACAAAAAGCAAACAATGAAGTTATGACGAATTGGCGCTTTCAACCTATTTACCTATAATATAAACGTCGTCATACGAGTTCTGCCGTCTACAGTGAAATCAAAAACTCAAAAAATTTCATGGATGGTTAGCAAGTATAAATGAAACTGATACTGTTCAATAAAAATTGTTCAAATATTTTGTTCAATTATTGTACATATTTATTTACATACATACATATGTCAAATTTTCCCATTATGTCCAAAGTTCCTTCTAATTATTGAGAGAAAAATTATATATACACAAATATTTGAGTGTATATATAATATTTATTTTATAAACAATATGAAATACCTTTTTATATAATTTTGTATCATATATAAATATATACGAATATATTTATATATTTATTTACCTATACATAAGAACAATGTTTGATCAACTAAGTCACCGACAAAAAGTTTTAAATTGTATTATTTTTGTTTGTTAATGCACATATTCATTTCATCATGTATATATACATGATATTTTAATCTTCTTTTCAAGCAGCATTACCTTAAACTTCGCAGAATTAAAATATACTGTTCCGAGATAATAATATACACAGATTATCACAAATATTCAAAACAAATAAGCAATAAAGTTAAGAAGAGAAAAATGAGCTAATTCGTGAGAATCTCTACTTTTAAATATAGCGAGCACAAAGAGGCTGTCAGCTGATATCAAACTGCCATTCACAAGACAGACGGTTTTTGTTTGTTTACTAAAAATCCGACAGGTGGATCCGAGAAACTGTCAATCCCTGGCAACATATCGCCGGTAAAAACAAAGAATTTAATACTATTTTACAATAGAAACACAAATTGGTCTGACATTAAACACCATGAATTTTTCAATATATGTAAATAAGAAATTCGAATATTTGCCTAATAATATTAAAGAGTTGTGGAAACCAAATGAAACAATTTAAAAAGAATTATGTATAATAAAAGGAAACTCAAGACTTGGAAGAAAGTGCGTTCTAAGCGTCGTTATATTGCTAAAAGTGAATCGTATAATTTAATTTTCGAGGTTCTTATTTTATGGTGAATCATTCTGTATAGAGTTTTCCAAGGTAATGATTTTTGGCGTTCTCTTCCCTATGATGTAGAAGAGGCTCCATAGAGCTGCTAAAACAATCCTAGGCTGACGGTGATTCCAACGATGTCAATGATTTTGCGTTTGGTGATAACGATGTTCAACGAAATACCCAATTTCCACCGGACACTGTTAGGAAATTCTTATTTATCAGCAAAAGCATTATCAAAAATTAATATCTGACAACTACAAAATTTGTAGGTTATTATACGAAATAGTTATGAGAAAATCTGTTCTCAACTTACCAACAAAATCATGTGGATAACTTGTTATTTATAGGTGAGGAATTAATATATTAATACTCAAAAAACCTAAGCTTCCATTTTCTGAAAATTTAACTAATTTCAAAAGTTTTTCAAAGTAAATATATTTTTTTGTAACGAATTCTTACATAACTTTCAAACAATGCTGCCAAGTTATTTCGTTGTCAGATTGTTGTCGGATAAAATATTTTATAATCTGACTGTTGTTTTAAAATTAAACCTGACAATATACTTATTATTGCCTCACATCAAAATATAATTAAGTTTTTTTAATTTCATTAATTAAAAGTTAGTATTATCTTCTTAAGGGTCATTTGATTAAGTTCAAACTTGCGGATTAGGCGACTAAATTCATTTGCCGCCGTTTAAAGAATCTGATCAAATTTGATGGAATTTTTTATTTTTGCTTCAGATATATGGTTTAAAAATCATTTTTGTGCGAATCTTTTATGTTTTATAAAAATTGGATGTCCATATTTGATCTTCATGAAAGGCTATTGTTATGAACTTCACTACATCAACCGTAGTGTTCTATTTTAAAATCTTATTTTTTATTTGCGTTCCATAAATTGTTCTCTAGCTCATTTAACTTAAAATAAATTTAGGAAATATATACCCCATTTTAAGATATAAAACAAGTGAATGCAAAATAATTTGTATATTTTTGCATTGATTCTGCATCGAAGTCCAACAGAGAAATCAGTTTAAGCGTATGCTTTACTGATGTACTCTTAAGTCTTAACAAAGTGTAATAATAACGTCAGAGTGCAAAAAACCCGACTCAAAATGAAGCTTTTCTTCAATGCAACTACTATAACTACGTTAAAGCTTTAATAGAGAGTCAGTTCCCATTAAAGATCACAGCAAGATGATTGGAGATATCCCAGTGCTCTGTTTACTATTTGGAGTCCTAACTACCATAGTATCGCGTAAGTTGAAAGAATTTGGTCCAAAATATTAGTATTACTTAAATAGCAAATTAATTCGCTCCTTTTCATAAATGAGTGCCTTCTACCCAAAGCAAAATATCATAGCACTACGAATCAGTGAGTGAATTGGATAGAAGAAATACATATACTATTACGCGATTTACAAAGTGTGCTTGAATTCCAATGGGAAAAGTGGATGTGGGTAATTTATTTTATTCACTTGGAGCAAAGTCCGGTAAGAGCACACCAAAAGTTTGTTTAGTTTCTTAAATCTTACCGAGAATGTGAAGCTAAAATGCCCAACTGGAGTTCGATTTGTAACCCTTAAATTTACCTTATAATAAAAATTGACTTCCTTATCAAGTAGTCATGTTAAAAAATATTTTACTTCACCTTTCTGAGTTCGGAGTTTGTCGGTTGTGGCTTAGCGAAATGTGCTTTAATTTAATTTAATTTATTCAATTTAGTGAGTATCACCTTCTAAAGCGTCGTTATAATAATTATGAATTATGAATATGAAAAGACAATTCTAATATCAACAAGAAACTGTATTTAAAAGTCTAACAGAAATTACAATTATGTTTTTTCGTTAATAGAAATTCAGGGACAGTCGTGTGGAAAGCTGCAGGAAAGTCAGCTGAACAATCTAAATATGATCACAGAACCGGATGAGTTCCCGTGGATTGGTCGCGTGGGATACGGAGATTCGAGTAATGGGAGTACCGATTTCTACTGCATTGCGGTTCTCATCAAGCCGCGCCATGCGATCCTTCCCGCCCACTGTGTCCTGAACCGCGCCGAAGTGGATGCCCTGTTCATCCTTTTCGGGGACTGGCGCGCCAACAGGAACTTCGACGAGGAAGACTGTCTCCTCGATGTGTGTGCCCCCGTCCCGGAAGCGATCGACATAGAAGAGCTGGTGGTGCACCCGAAGTACATGGGACTGAGGAATCCCACTGCCATCGACAACGACATCGCAGTGGCCAAGCTGGTGCGAAGCGTGGACTTCTCGGACTTTGTGGCACCTCTTTGCCTTCCAACCACGAAACACAAGGACAACCACATAGCTCAGAAGTTGAAAATGGTGGGACACTTGTGGAGCAAAAAGAATCTACCGATTTTGGAGCTGGTCGAGGGGTTTCGTACGAAGGTGGATGTGCACATAGCAAGTCTGGAATTCTGTGCCTCCTTGCAGGACCAGTTGAACCTCACCCAGGATCATCTTTGCGCCATGGCAAGTGCGGCATTCCTGAACTATTTCGGATCACCACTGATGGGCATCGAAGTGGATGACGGAAAGCCGCGAAACTTCTACCTAGTCGGACTTCCTAGCTACGCAGCAATAACAGGTTCCCAGAGGAATAAAGCTTTATTCGTATTCACGCGCATATTTCCATTTAGAAACTGGATTCTTAAAAATATTGTAGACAAAAACGAAACACGGAAAATCAAGTAGTATTTACGATTAATTTCTAAGTCTTCTGACGTCATTATTTCTTGCCAATCAGTGCACTTCAGTCGTTCAGAGAAAACTTAAAACAACATTGTGCTTTAAATAAACTTGATCACACAAAAATATATCAGCATAAGCTATTAATTAATTCTAATGAGTGTTTTATTGTCGTTGTACTTGTTGGGTGGTCTACAAATACAAATATAGTTTTTGGACCAAAACGTATTTTATTTTGTTTTTTTTTATAACAAAAACAATTAAGGCCTTTTTTTAAATGATAAAGTAGGAGTATAAATTGAGTGATTTGGTGGTATTCATGATAGTTAGAATTACAGGAATTAAAACCTTTTTAATATAGGTTTTAGTAATTCATGAGGACAAAATCTACACTCATAGCAAAATTTACCCTAAATTTTAGAAATTCGCCCTAAAACTTTATTTTTTCTAAATCCAAGAAAAGATTTCTATTTTCAAGAAATTTTTTCTCAAAACAAGAAAACTTTTCTTAAATCAAGAAAGTGTTTCTCAAATGTAGAAATTGTCGCCATAAACTGAACTCACCCTAAATCCAAGAAAGAATTTCTATATTTTAGTAAAAATGGTACTTATTTTTATAAATTTTTTTCTTCAAATTAGAAATTCTGCACTAAAAAATTATTTACCCTAAAAAATAGAAAAATTTTCTCAAATTAACCTTAAAAATACGATAACCCTAAAAATTAGAAACGCTTTCTTAAATATAGAAATATTTTCTTAAATATATAAATATTTTCTTAAATATAGAAATATTTTCTTAAATATAGAAACATTTTCTAAAAAATAGAAATTAATCCCAAAATATAGAAATATTTTCTGTAACATAGGAAACATTTTCTAAAATGACCATAAAATTGTTCTAACCCTGTCCGAGTAGCCTAGAGGTTAGAACGTCTGACCAGAAATTTAAGCACCGCAAGTTCAATTTTAGCTGCCGACATCTTTCTTTTTTTCTTTTTTTTACTTGTGTTATAAACACAGATGAGAATTAATGCTTAGAACGACTTAATGTTTTACCCTTTATGGAAAAGTAATTAAAATATTTTTTGTCATATGAAATACCATCTTAGAAAATTTATTTTAAATATTTCGACTTTCACAGTTGCGACTTAACGAGTTCTAAAAACTTTTTTAACTTAATATTCTTCGCAAACGCCCCATCATATATGTAGACTTTGGTTTGCCATGCGCTCTTCGCGCGCGACCGTGGCTCCAATCAATGTCTTTGAACTCACGCGCGGGAGACCTGAGTTCGAATCCCACCGACGGACCAATAAGATTAAAAGTTTTTTCGGATAAGATACTTATCGGATTTTAATTGTAAGAACTGAAATAAATCATAATTGTACTAATTTCTCTCTCTCTTCACCACAGAATTACAGTTGAAATCGATATTGGCAATTCATCAGTGCAATACTAATAAAATTGGTGACTTTTCTGAATGAAAAGCATAAATCCTGAATGAACAAGAGAGAACGCTATAGTCGGGTGCCCCGACTATCAGATACCCGTTACTCAGGTAAAGGGAGTGCGAGGGAGATGGAGATAGAAACTTTGATCACGCATAACTTTTTAACGAATGGTCCGATTTGAAAAGTTTCTTCTACATTTCGATAGGTATTGATAAACACAATAAAACTGCATTTTTACTTTTCCGAAATATTTAAATTTTTAAAATCGTATATAAGCTATTGTGGGCGTTAAAAGGGGTGTGGCACCTTTTTGAAACAAACTTGCGCTGCGTAGGAACTCCTAGAATCTGCATGCAAAATGCCAATCTTCAAGCTTTTATAGTTTCCGAGATCTCAGCGTTCATACGGACGGACAGACAGACGGACAGACGGACATGGCTATATCGACTCGGCTAGTGACCCTGATCAAGAATATACAGTGGCTCACAGCTTATTTCAACCAGTGCTCAAGTAAAACTTTAAATCCCTATATTTGCCAAATTAAGAGAGATATTGGAACATTTTAAACGCAGATTTATAGCTCTGTATTTTAATTTTTATTTCATGAATTCTTACATTTTTAAATATTTTTTTTATATTTATTTTGATTTTAAGACTCAAATAACAGGTAAAATGAGTGCCACAGCTTATTTCAACCAGCCCTTAAAATTATATATTTTTTAAGATTATGAACTAAAAATGATAAAATAATATTTTGTATGACCAGCCTCCTTGTAAACAATCATTTTAAGTCTTTTTGGGATTGTGTCGACCAATTTTTAAGGCCCTTGGGGACCAATTTTGGCCCATTCTTCGAGTAATGCGTTTTTTAGGTCCGTCTTATTGAAAATTTGAAGCTTTCGAATTTTTCTGTCCAATATAGCCAACCAATTATCAATAACATTATTATCTGGAGACCAGGCTGATGGTTACATGATATGCGGGCAATTTTAAATGAGCCTTTGTCGGCAGAGTTCGCGATGTGTGCTTGGTATAATTGTCCTGATAAAATCGGAATTTATCACGAATCCCCAGATTTTCTGCACTTTGCAGCAAAATGGACTTCAATATGTTTAAATTAAGAGTTTGGTTCATTGTTGTGTCCACCAAATCCAAAATCCCGGCTCAAGCTGCCGACATACAGGCCCAAACCCACAACCAGGCTTGACCATTGCCTTTAAATATTTTGTATGCAGCTCTATCTTTGATTTTGGCCAAACATAAGAAGTCCCATCAGATCCAAAAATATTAAATTTTGAATCGACGGAAAGTATTACAGTGTTCCAGAAGCTGGAATCCTTATTCAAATGCTCCAAAGCAAACATAAAGCGACACTTTTGATATTATGTGCATTTTAACGGCAAGCATGAAGGTGGGAGCGTCATGGTTTGGGCCTGTATGTCGGCAGCTTGAGCCGGGATTTTGGATTTGGTGGACACAACAATGAACCAAACTCTTAATTTAAACATATAAAATAAAAGTTAAAATACAGAGCTATAAATCTGCGTTTAAAATGTTCCAATATCTCTCTTAATTTGGCAAATACAGGGATTCAAAGTTTTACTTGAGCACGAATACAATATACCCTTTTACTCTACGAGTAACGGGTATAAAAATTACATCATGATGAATGTAGGCACATTTTTTCTAATTTTTAGAAAAAATACCTTACATTTAAGAAATATTTTTGTATTTTTTAGAAAAGTTTTTCTTGTTTTTAGGGCTCTTTGCCTTAGATTTTAGAAAAGAACGCCCTTAATTTTAGAAAAATGTACCCTATAATTTAAGGTGCGATGCCTTTGAAGTCAAAAATAAGGCGAATTTCTTGTTTTTAGGGTTAATTTTGGTATGAGTGTATGTTCCCCATAAAGCAAAGAGAAAAAGTTATTTAAATTTAGGTACACCAATTTGAGGAATTCAAACTGGACAAGTATAAATGCTTATTTATGTACACACATATCTTAAACTTTTTTAAAAATTTTATTATTCTCAGTCTAGGAAATCATTTTGATTCATTTTTATAACAATATATAAAATATATTATCTCTAACTAATTTGGATATTCTATGATAGTCAGCTGAATTATTTGCTAAAAGTTGTTTGCTGATCGATTAATTTAAATATCAAAATTTAAATATTTACATGTCAATCTTTGCTTAATCTTCATCAAATTATGCGACATCAGGTTAGTTTAATAACTAGATTATATCCATTATATGGCGTCCATGCTTAAGTTAAGTAGCTTTACTGTTTTGGAGTCAGTTTTGCGATACATTTTACTTTTAAAAACAGAGAAACTTAATAGAGTACCTGTTATTAAACTAAAAAATTGCAAAACTGCATTTCGAAAATTGTATGAAGCGCTATCTCCGGAGCTGCGGTGCAAGCACAACAAATAGAGGGCTTGCAATGCCCTATCCCTCTTTCAAATATTTAAAGCACGTTTTCTAATTTGCAACATTAGTGCATACTTGCCTGGTAATCTTGATATTATTACAGTTAAACTCAGTAATAGAATGCTTAATTCATTCGACTTAAACTGCATAAAAATGAAAAGAGAAACCTGTTATAGCTTAGAATGTTTTAAAATACTAGATTGCAAAAAACCCGACTTAAGCTGCAGCTCTTCAATGCAAAATCTGGAACTAAGATAAAGATCTCTTAGAACATCAGTTCCCATTCAATATCATTACAAGATGTATGGAGGTATTCCAGTGCTCTATTTAATATTTGCAGTTCTTACTACTTTATTATCGCGTAAGTTGCCAAGAATAAGGTCAAACTATTGGTCTTTTTAAAAATATTAGTAGGTATTACTTAAGTGAAAATCTATTCGGCATATTAGAAATTAACATAGAACTAACAAGAAAGAAAAGCTAACTTTGGGCGGAGCCGAAGTTGATATACCCTTGCAGAATATTCTGTAAATTATATTCTCCAAAACTATTCATATAATGCATTCTTAATACTCATAGAAAATCCCAACTTCCTAACTTAACAAACACCAAAGTTATGGCATTTCCGATCAATCAGTTCTATGGCAGCTATAGGATACAGTCGTCCGATCCGATGATTGGCCAAAAGTAAAACCCATACATAATCCCAACTTCTTGACTTTACAAACATCAAAGTTATGGCTGCCGATAGGTAGGTCGGACGATCCAGGCCGTTCCGACTTATATACTGCGTGAAAGGGAAAGAAGGATGTGTGCAAAGTTTCAATTCGATATCTTTAAAACTGAGAGAATAGTTTGCGTAGAAACAGACAGACGGACATGCTTATATCAACTCAGGAGGCGATCTTGATCAAGAATATATATACTTTATAGGGTCCGAGATGTCTCCTTCACTGCGTTGCACACTCTTGACCAAAATTATAATACCCTCTGTAAGGGTATAAAAAGCAGAAAGTGAATGCATATGCTATAAATAATTGTGACTAACAAAGAATGCTTTAATTCCGATAAGAAAAGTACATTTATTTGATTCATCTTATCCAAGCAGAAAGTCCAAAACCAGCACACAACAGGCTTGCACAGCATTTCAAATCAAGCATGCCGAACTATAATTCCCAACTGGTTCTAACTTCGTTTACTTAAAATCTAACCCGACACTTGATCTATCTAGCTAGCTACACTTTTCTCTTTTCACAAAACTAAATCAGAATCTAACAGATGTTTTGTTTATGTTATATTCGTTTTCAGAAATCCAGGGAAAGTCGTGTGGGAAACTGAAGGAATGGCAGCTAGCCAATCTGAAAGAGATCACAGAACCTGATGAGATTTCGTGGATTGGTTGGCTACGGGGAGTCGAAGTGTTAAACGAAAAGCCACAGAACTTCTTCCTGGTCGGACTTCCTGCCGTCAGCACTATACCTGGTTCGAGAGAAGATACTGCATTATTCGTATTCACGCGCGTATTTCCATATATAGGCTGGATATTAAGAAACATCAACTAAACATAGACAATGAAGTAATATAATATTATCTTCTTAACGGTCATTTGATTAAGTTCAAACTCACGGATTAGGCGACTAAATTCATTCGATATAGCCATGTCCGTCTGTCCGTCTGTTTCAATACCGTTTGCGAGCTCAGTTTAAAAGCTAGCGATCTGAAACTTTTACACTCGTCCTAAAACATGTGTACGCAGATCAAGTTTGAAAATCGCCCCGATCGGACGTCTATATTCTATAGCTCCCATAGGAACAATCGGATATATCTTGCCAGAATTGATGATATTTCGCGCAGTGTAAAAGCTTTTGACATGAATCTTTCCAAATCGTATTTTTTTATGCATACCTTGATCAGGGTAAAAGCGCGTGGCGATCGGACGTCTATATCCTATAGCTCCCATAGGAACAATAGGGTAAAATCGGTCCAAATTTGATGTTTTTCAGAATATTTCGCGCTGTGTAAAAGCTATTGCTATAAATTTTTTCAAATCGTATTTTTTTATGCATTCCTTCATCAAGGTAAAAGCGCGTTCTGATCGGACGTCTATATCCTATAGCTCCCATAGGAACAATCGGATATAACTTTCAAGAATGGAAGATATTTCGCGCAGTGTAAAAGCATTTAACATAAATCTTTCCAAATCTTATTTTTTTATGCATACCTTGATCAGGGTAAAAGCGCTTGGCGATCGGACGTCTATATCCTATAGCTCCCATAGGAACAATTCGGTGAAATCGGTCCAAATTTGTTGGTTTTCTGAATTTTTCACGTAGTGTGTAAGCTACTGACATAAATTTTTCCAAGTCTTATTTATTTACGCATATCTTGATTAGGGTAAAAGCGCTTGCCGATCGGACGTCTATTTCTTATAGCTTCCGTAGGAAAAATAGTTAAGGGCTGCGAAAGTATCCCTTTTTTCTATTTTTATATGACATTTTTGCAGTATAAAGCAATTGACATCAAACGACGCAAATCTAGTTTATTTATGTATACCTTATTCCTTTCGCTACTTTTTCAGTTTTAGCAATTTCGGCAAAGTCTGCAAGGGTATTAAAACTTCGGCTTGCCGAAGTTAGCTTCCGTCCTCGTTTTTTTTATTTTTGCTTCAGATATATTGTTTAAAAATCATTTTTGTGCGAATCTTTTAAGTTTTATAAAAATTGGATGCCCATATTTCATCTTCATGAAAGGCTATTGTTATGAACTTCACTACATCAACCGTAGTGTTCTATTTTAAAATCTTATTTTTTATTTGCATCCCATAAATTGTTCTCTAGCTCATTTAACTTAAAATAAATTTAGAAAATATATACCCCATTTTAAGATATAAAACAAGTGAATGCAAAATAATTTGTATATTTTTGCATTGATTCTGAATCGAAGTCCAACAGAGAAATCAGTTTAAGCGTAGTCAGTCCAATGCTTTACTGATGTACTCTTAAGTCTTAACAAAGTGTAATAATAACGTCAGAGTGCGAAAAACCCGACTCAAAATGAAGCTTTTCTTCAATGCAACTACTAAAACTAAGTTAAAGCTTTGATAGATAGTCAGTTCCCATTAAAGATCACAGCAAGATGATTGGAGCTATCGCAGTGCTCTGTTTACTATTTGGAGTCCTAACTACCATAGTATCGCGTAAGTTGAAAGAATTTGGTCCAAAATATTAGTATTACTTAAATAGCAAATTAATTCGCTCCTTTTCATAAATGAGTGCCTTCTACCCAAAATATCATAACACTATGAATCAGTGAGTGAATTGGATAGAAGAAATACATATACTATTACGCGATTTACAAAGTGTGCTTGAATTCCAATGAGAAAAGTGCATGTGGGTAATTTATTTTATTCACTTGGAGCAAAGTCCGGTAAGAGCACACCAAAAGTTTGTTTAGTTTCTTAAATCTTACCGAGAATGTGAAGCTAAAATGCCCAACTGGAGTTCGATTTGTAACCCTTAAATTTACCTTATAATAAAAATTGACTTCCTTATCAAGTAGTCATGTTAAAAAATATTTTACTTCACCTTTCTGAGTTCGGAGTTTGTCGGTTGTGGCTTAGCGAAATGTGCTTTAATTTAATTTAATTTAATTTATTCAATTTAGTGAGTATCACCTTCTAAAGCGTCATTATAATAATTTTAAGAACTTGCGGATCAGGCGATTAAATACACTTGCCGTCGTTTGAATAATCTCATACAATTCGATCGAATTCGTATGATTTCCTTCAGATACATTGTTTTTAAAATTATTGTGTGCAAAACCCGTAGTTTAAACGAAACCCAGTAATTTTGGTCTGATAATTCTTTTATTTTTATACCCGTCACTCGTAGAGTAAAAGGGTATATTGTATTCGTGCAAAAGTATGTAACAGGTAGAAGGAAGCGTTTCCGACCCTATAAGGTATATATATTCTTGTTTAGGATCACTAGCCGAGTCGAACTAGCCATGTCCGTCTGTCCGTCTGTCTGTCCGTCCGTATGAACGCTGAGATCTCGGAAACTATAAAAGCTAGAAGATTGGCATTTTGCATGTAGATTTTAGGAGTTCCTACGCAGCGCAAGTTTGTTTCAAAATGGTGCCACGCCCATTCTGACGCCCACAAGCCACAAGCTGTGGCCACAGTTTTGATGATATTATGAAAATTTTAATTGATATGTATTTGTTTCGTCAATACCTATCGATTGGCCTAATAAAAGTTTGCCACGCCCACTCTAACGCCCAAAAACTCATTAAACGCTTAAGCCTGGCTGGCGCCTACATTTCCGCGCAATACAATAGCGCCATCTAACGGATGACTTTGGAACAGCTGGCCAAGGTGCTCAACAGAGTCAACGTTAATTCTCGATAAGGATTTCTATTAAGGGGTTATCCGGGTCTTGGAGCACGAAAAAAAGCCTAATTTAGTGAATTTTTCTTAAAGATCTTACGACACTTTCACAAATTTCATTTATTCTACATTAATGTTTATGGTTTGACCAACATTGTGTAAAAATTTGAACCAAAAATTTTTAAAATTAAGCCGTTGAGGCAGGCTTGAACTTGACCTCATAAAAAATTGTGTCCTTGCGGTAGGCAAAATATCTCCGCCAATTTTTATCTGAAATCAAAAAACCAAAATTATTCTGATAGTGTATGTGTCTCGCTTGTCATCTACGAGCCATTTTTTTTTAAATTAAAAATTGAATTTTTTGTAGCGCTTTTCATAAAAAGTGTCATTTTTTACGTAAATTTTGGCCATATTTTGGCTTATAAAATGAATTGTAATAAAAAATTAAAAAAATCCCTCCGTTAAGGACAAGAGAATAATGTCTAAAAAAAAGTGTGCAAAAGCAGAAGTTGATCGGTGCAATAGTTTTTGAGAAATCGTGACTACCGACTTCAAAAAAGTGGTTTTGAGAAAAACGCGTTTAAAGTGCCGCATTTGCCCGACGCCAGAGCACGAATGGCCCGTTGTGACGTTCGACGAGCTGGGCTTTAAATTTCTCCAATTCCTACAGTTTTGCTTCGATCGACTTGAAATTTTCAGACAACATTCCTGAAACTTTGTACTATTATATAAAAAAGTTTGAAAAAAATGAATTTTTTGAAGTGTCAAGACCCGGATAACCCCTTAAAGGAAATTGCGATGGTTTTCATTTGTCAATACCGAAATATATACCAAGAACTATGCAAATCAAATCTAGTTAGCCAAATTGGAGGTCTGAGTCAAACAATGGCGTGTGTGTGTATATATGTAAGCATATACATATGTATGTATTTACATTGTACACAGTTGCAATTGCCCGGCAAAGATAACTCCTTTCAAAGAAAGCTATTCGCTATACCCGATACTCGTGTTGTGCAAACATTTAGACTTTAATATACATAATACTATTTAAGAATGTATGTGTTTAGCCAATATAAGTATGTATGTTTAATATTTCTAGTCAATTTATTGCACTCAAAAACATAAACATAAACACAGCTGCTGGTGCAGGACAAAAGCTGCCTGCGCTAAAGCAGCGCTGGTGCTGATGCTCGTGCTGTAAAGCTGCCAGCACTAAGAGATCGCCGAATTCAAATTGATAATTTGAACTTTTTGTCCTTTTTTCCTGTGGTCACTATAATTCACATTATGTTAAAATAAATTTAAAAAAAAACATACAAGAAGGCATATTTATATTAAGTTGTTTAGCTGAGTAACGGGTATCGAGGCACTCAACTATAGCGTTCTCTCTTGTTTTTTTTTTTGTTTAAGCGCTTTCAAGGAGTTAAATAATAAATGTAAATATTTCGTAACGAATATGAAAATACAATTTTAATATCAACAAGAAACTGTATTTTAAAGTCTAACAGATATTGCTATTATGTTTTTTCGTTAATAGAAATTCAGGGACAGTCGTGTGGAAAGCTGCAGGAAAGTCAGCTGAACAATCTAAAGGAGTACACAGAACCGGATGAGTTCCCGTGGATTGGTCGCGTGGGATACGGGGATTCGAGTAATGTGAGTACCGATTTCTACTGCCATGCGGTTCTCATCAAGCCGCGCCATGCGATCCTTCCCGCCCACTGTGTCCTGAACCGCGCCGAAGTGGATGCCCTGTTCATCCTTTTCGGGGACTGGCGCGCCAACAGGAACTTCGACGAGGAAGACTGTCTCCTCGATGTGTGTGCCCCCGTCCCGGAAGCGATCGACATAGAAGAGCTGGTGGTGCACCCGAAGTACATGGGACTGAGGAATCCCACTGCCATCGACAACGACATCGCAGTGGCCAAGCTGGTGCGAAGCGTGGACGTCTCGGACTTTGTGGCACCTCTTTGCCTTCCAACCACGAAACACAAGGACAACCACATAGCTCAGAAGTTGAAAATGGTCGGATACTTGCGGAGGAAAAAGAATCTACCGAGTTTTGAGCGGGACGAAGGGTTTCGTACGAAGGTGGATGTGCACATAGCAAGTCTGGAATTCTGTGCCTCCTTGCAGGACCAGTTGAACCTCACCCAGGATCATCTTTGCGCCCTGGCAAGTGGAGCATTCCTGAACTTTTTCGGATCACCACTGATGGGCATCGAAGTGGAGGACGGAAAGCCACGGAACTTCTACCTAGTCGGACTTCCTACCTACGGAGCAATAACAGGTTCCCAGAGGAATAAAGCTTTATTCGTATTCACGCGCATATTTCCATTTAGAAACTGGATTCTTAAAAACATTGTAGACAAAAACGAAACACGGAAAATCAAGTAGTATTTACGATTAATTTCTAAGTCTTCTGACGTCATTATTTCTTGCCAATCAGTGCACTTCAGTCGTTCAGAGAAAACTTAAAACAACAAAAATATATCAGCATAAGCTGTTGATTAATTCTAATGAGTGTTTTACTGTCGTTGTACTTGTTAGGTGGTATGAAACGCTTCCTTCTACATAACAACGAATTAAATATACCCTTTTAATCTGCAAGTATAAGTTATACAAATTGTGTCAAATTTTTAGGAAATTAATTAAGTAGGGAAATACAAAACAATTATATACATTTGTGTTTAATACTTGCCTGGTAATCTTGATATCTTTACAGGTAAGCTCAGTAATAGAATGCTTAATTCATTCGACTTAAACTGCATAAAACTCGAAATGAGAAACCTGTTATAGCTTAGAATGTTTTAAAACACTAGATTGCAAAAAACCCGACTCAAGCTGCAGCTTTTCAATGCAAAATCTTGAACTGAGCTAAAGCTCTTATAGAACATCAGTTCCCATTCAATATCATTACAAGATGTTTGGAGGTATTCCAGTGCTCTATTTTATATTTGCAGTTCTTACTACTTTATTATCGCGTAAGTTGCCAAGGATAAGGTTAAACTATTCATCCTTTAAAAATATTAGTAGGTTTTACTTAAGTGGGAAATCTGGAATCAGAAAGTGAACTGGCTTGAGTAAATATATATTATAAATAAATGTGACTAACAAAGAGTGCATTAATTCCGATGGGGCATTTATGTGATTAATCTTATTCAAGCAGAACAAAGTCCAAAACCAACACATGCCCAGCATTTTGAATCTTAGCTCTTATGCCGAGATATAATTCCCAACTGGTTCTAACTGCCAACCTACAGTTTACTTTAAATCCAAAGCGTGGTCTATCGAGCTAGCTACACTTTTCATTTCAAAAAATTACGCGTCTGTGTGTCTTACTATTAGGTGCGCAACTAAGTTCTCGCTGTTTTGCGATAAAAATCATTCTGAATCATCCGCAACGCATCGCTTGGAAACGGCTTGACTGGTAACTCCTAATTCTGAAGCAAGCTCTTCTTGAGTTTGGCACGAATTCTCTTCGAGCAAGACCTCCAATCGAAGATTTTGGGCCTTCCTTCACGAGGACGGTCGTCAACATCAAAATCACCGTCTTTGAAGCGACGAAACCAATCACGGCATGTTGTTTCGCTCAGAGCAGCATTTCCGTACACTTTTTGGAGATCTCGATGAGCTTGAGCTGCCATTTTTTTTCGAATGGAAGAAGAAATCAACTCATCCCGCAAATGAAGATTGTTTGGCACAAAATTAGACATTTTTACTTAACCAGAAATATGTAATGCGAAAACGAAATCACTCATGTGTCGCAGCAGTTTGTTTACCATAGTTGCGCACCGAATATGTTGTTTGGCCTGTTCATTCCTGGACATTTATGTTATTTCCGTTTCTTTGCGTATGTGCTATTACTGTTATTAGAAGTAAATGTAATTATTTCAATAAGAAACCTAAATGAGAATCTAACAGGTATTATGTTTATGTTATTTTTGTTTTTAGAAATCCAGGGACAGTCATGTGGGAAACTGAAGGAAAGTCAGTTAACCAATCTAAAAGAGATCACAGAACCTGATGAGTTCCCGTGGATTGGTCGCGTTGGCTACGGGGAGTCGAGAAATTCCAGCGCCAAATTCCTCTGCCTTGCGGTGCTGATCAAGCCCCAATATGCGATTCTTCCTGCCACCTGTCTGGAGTTAGAAGATCCCTTGTTCATCCTTTTCGGGGACTGGAGATCCAACAGGAACATCGAGGAGTTTGACTGTTACGAAGAGAGTGGCATCTTCGAAAAGTGCGCCCCACCCCCGAAAGCGATCGACATAGATGAGCTGGTGGTGCACCCGGGGTACAAAGGCCTGGAAAACCCAGAGGATTTGGCCAACGACATTGCACTGGCCAAGCTGGTGCGAATCGTGGAGTTCTGGAACAATGTGGCACCTCTTTGCCTTCCAACCATCAACGAGGACAAGAACAGTCACATAGCCCAGAAGCTGGAAATGGTGGGATTCATGCACTGGACCAAGATTTCACCGAATCTGCGGCCGGAAGAAGAGTTTCGCTCGAAGGTGGAGGTGAACACGATTAGTCAGGAGTACTGTTCCTTCTTGCAGTTCCGTTTGACTCTCAATGAGAATCATCTTTGCGCCACGGCACCTAGAGAAAAACAAAAATTTTTCGGATCACCACTGATGGGAGTCGAAGTGGTGAACGAAAAACCACATAACTTCTTCCTAGTCGGACTTCCTACCTTTAGCATTGTACCAGGTTCGAGAAAATATACCGTATTATTCGTATTCACGCGCGTATTTCCATATATAGGCTGGATATTAAGAAACATCAATTAAACATTGACGATGAAGTAATATTTTGACTTAAATTCTAAGTCTTCTGACACATTACCAGTCTTCGTTACTCGAAACTTTTGTTAATAACTTGATAAATTTTAATTTACAGCGTGAAAAAATTTATTGACATGTGTGTTAAAACTAGAAGTGTACAGTTACTAAACTCAATACTTTTCAAAAACTTTGTGAAGCAATAATAAATGAAATATCTCACCTGAAAATGTGCTTCAAATAAACTTGTTCACAGTTTAAAATATCTTTTGATTAATATTTATGACTGCTTCTTACGAGATTTGCCCCTTGAGTACCTTGGAAATACAATATTATGTCAAAGACAATATAAGTAGACTAAATAATAATAATCAAATTATTCGAATGCAAGATATTAATTGCAAGAGATTCAGATGTAGAAACAGAATGGTATAGTCTAAATCACTTATTACACCAAAATTATTATACGTGCCTTAGTTTGATCGTAAATGATTCAAAAGAAGTGGAATGTATTTAATAGAAATTCTTTTATTCATATATAAGGGAGAGAGTTAGATGAGAGTATTATATAATAATTGCATTCTACATAAGGACCCTAAAGAGCAAATCGTAAGTTCTTTCGCACTGACTCGATCTGGGGGCTCCAAATTGGTGAAAAGTACTTTGGAATTAGATGGACTACGTCTTTATGATACAGGAATCGTAAAATTCCTTTCCCAATCCTTTCATCTCAACGAACTTACCATTTTAAAGAAAACTAATATTAATAGAGTTATTATTCTTTGAAACGATAGAATGAAGAACAGCTACTTTATTTGTAAGAAAACATCGGTAATTATTAAATTATTTATTTTTTAAATCTCTAATCGGGAAACCACGTCCATCTTTCCTACCCGTTAATTTAACCCTCTTTTAAAAAGTACGATTATGTAACCCAATCGTCTTAATCTCTGAAATCTGTCTCTGCTCAGCTATTATCGTGCCTTCGCTGTCTCAAGGATTCAGCGAAACCCTTTTGGGTGGAAAGGAAACCCGAGGGCATAAAGTTATGTGCGCAACGCTAAAATTTTAATTCCAAATTTAATTTTCAGCCATTTTCTTAATTTTCCCCGGATGAGTTTGTCAGAGCGTGTCGCATTCGGGAACCGCTCGCTGGGGAGTGGAGACAAAGACATCTCGAGAAAGGAAACATTTTTTGGCTTATGCCAAAATTACATCAAAAAGCGCTGCGGGTATGTAGGTATGTAGACAGACCATCTTAGGATTGAGTAAAGTGGCAAAAGTGTGAGGGGGGAGGGGTCTGGGGCCTGAAGGATTGCGAGCTTCAGGAATGGGAGTGCCGGGCCGTGAAGAAATGTCAGGACCCTTGGAGAAAAGTTGGGCGGACCGAGAAACGGGGTTGGTGATTGCTATCTTCATAATGACTTTGAAGTGTCAAACAATTTTGGGGAATTATCAACGCCCGCCTCGTCTTTCGCCAAGGTGAAAATGAAAATTGTACTTTTTGTCTGACTGAAACTTGATGGGGCCAAACTGAAGATATAATTATAATTTAATTGAAACGAAATTGTCGCTTAAGTCAAGTGGAAGTGGCATGGGAATGCGGACCAAGTTGATGGTCGGAGCGAAGCTTTCAAGGTAATATTTTGCAGGGTAAAAATTCTGGCAGATGCTGAATAAAGTAAGTAAATAATACACCGACTAGGCCAGGGTCTCAAACTATTTGCGCACCAATTTAATATGCGACACAGGCAAGTTGAAGGAGTTCGCAGCCGAAGTTTCCTGAATGATTTGGGCGAAAAATCCGAAATCCATCGGGTTGTCAAAAGACCATGAAGAGGCAGAATGAGAAGCGAACAGAACTTTAGACCAGGTCCGAACAATGTCCGAGGAAAATCAATTTAATTTTTACTCATGTTCATGGCGTGACCCCTCGAAACCCAATAAAAAAGGGGGCGAGGTCGGCCTGCTGAGCCGCCCGAGGTGGAAATTTCACTTAAGTCACTTTCAACTTTCGCAAGATGCCATCAAAGTTTGCTTCAAAGTTACTGGTCAGTTGATTTTTCCAACTCCTGGGGCGACGGCCATTACAACCCATATTTACATTTTACCCAACCCTGGGGAAAACCTTTTCTCGAACAGGATCTCCCCCAGTGCTCTTCAAACTTATGAAAAGTTTTCGGTGAATTTCTGATGACGCTTTTTTAGCAGGTGTGTTTACATTTAACTTCAGCGCACGTGTGACAACTTTTTCATCATATACTGTCAGTTTTTAGGAAGGCATTTCTACAAGTATACATTGTTTAAAAGTTCTTTTCAAGACGTATTTTTATTTACTTAGTTAAGCTTCAGATTTTGATTGTGTAACTTTACAGCACCTATATCACTATTTCTCTCTTAAGTCATTTTGTCAATAAAAGTTTTCTCATAACAATTGGTTCATAATTCTATATTAAAATCGACATCAAGTGTTTAACTATTTTATTGCAATATACCAGATTTGTTGTGTTAAAAAAGGTAAAATAGTTATACAAAATATGTTTAGGGCTGATGGTTTCTGAAAAAAATCTTAAATTTAAAAATAAATAAAGTTTTTTTTTAAACAAATCTTGAAGCGTACCTTACTAATTATAAATATTCAAAAAATGTTATATATTTATTGCTCTCGACTTGAATCATCACAGTTTGGTAAAGAAAACTGTTCCAGGCCTAGAATATTTTAATCTTTTATCTTGTACCGAAAATAAATATGTTTTCCACTGTCCTCACTGTGAAAAACAAAATGGGGTACTTGTACTGTATGGAAGATGAAGATGAAATTGGAAATTCTGACCGAACCAGGAGGGGGAAAGGGGTGTGAGAGGTGCGGGGTGTGGAGGGTGGCTGGCACTTACATGACATGACAATAACTTTGACTTGACCATTCGACCGTTGCTCATATCTGACCATCCTTTCAGGCTGCCCTCCACTCCAGATCCTGCAGCTTGTTTGTTTGTCCTGGTGCCGAGGGTGGATGCAGGGGAGGTGTAGGGGGTGGTGGCCAGACAGGGAGGGGGGAGAGATGAGTGCAGACCAAAAAGGATATACAGGTACACACACTCGCACACTCACGTAATGCTCTTTTTTGGCTCCGATGCGATGGTTGAACAAAGAGAAATATTTATGCGTTGACCAACTTCGACTCCGTTGCCATTTCCAATTCAACTACAGGACCTCCGGCGGTCCTTGAAAGCCAAAAATTCCAAATTCAAATCCAATTCGAAATCAAAGCCCGGCCAAGGAAGAAATTCCCAGAAGGGGTTGAGTCTTCCAACTGCAAGCGTAGTCATTGCTGTTTATGATGAAAAATGTCCAAAATTACTTTGCCAGCTTCTCTACACCGACGAAAATGTTGATATTTTTATGATGAATATCACTTTCATATTTTTTTTTACATTTTTGTATGTTACTTTCTTTTTCTTAATAAAATATGAACAACAAAAATTTTTTTGGAATCTATTAAGTTTTCTTTTATTCCCATCTCATAATATTTTGTTTTGTGTATTTACTCGTATATATCTATGTTATGTGAGTCGGAGTAAGTGTGTTCGCATACACATGATGACCTTTTTGGGTCCGACATCGAAAGGGTCAGTCCGAGACAACTCCACTCGAGTTTTACGTTAATATTTAATATTGCGAATAGTTGATTGAAACATTTAGAATTTTCCATGACGGGCACCAGCAGCATCAGAACAACAAATTGCTCATCTCTGCATATCCCAGTGCAAGTGCTCGATGTCCCATTTCTTTAGTTGGCCGCCTGTGATTTTATTTGGCTATCGGAAATTGAATTGGGAATAATTTAGTAACTGGATTCCACATGGGAAATGGACACAATATTATTTTCCGATTTTCGATTGTTGTAGGGTCACAACAAAGCTGAGGGAAAATAAACATGGCTTCAAATATTAAGACTTACTTTAGAATTATACCAATAACAATTAACCATAGTTTTTTATTTACAGTTGCCGACTTTGCTGAGGATAAATTGAAAATTGCAAGTACTTTATAGAACACGCAATTTAGTAGACATAAACACAGCTTACTGAGAGAAATTAAAATCCCCGTGTTACTTTTATTAAGAAACGAGCGGGCAAACAGCAGGTGGTCCTACGATTGCAGTCACCCATCAGAAGGACATAACGATAATTAATAGAATTTGTTCAGGGAATACGTAATGAGGCATCGACTGGGGGACTTGTGTCCTGTCTGCGGAAAAGAGGGAGGCGGGGATTCTATTTTTATTATTTTTCGATTTGCAACGCATTCACTCGGATTTTGTTGTTTTATTATTAACATTTTCATCTGGACTTCGCCAATGGTGTTTTCTCCCTCCACTTTTGTTATTTTTCTGCTTTCTTTTTTTGTTCTTTCAGACAAACAAACTTGAATTTAAATGAGCAGAGTGGGTCGGCATGTGGGGGAGGGACGGTACTGAAAGTGTAATAAAAATTAACATTAATTCAGAAACAAGAAAATGGGAGGAAATTCATATGACACGAAAGGGAGAATGTTGAGGAATTTTAACAAGGAAAATATGTAAATTGTCTCGTAATAAAAACGTCCTGCCCGCTCCTTGCCCTCCCACGCCCCACAAGCACACTTATCTGCAAATATAAATTTTATGAAACATTCCCCCTGAAAGAAAAAATCGCTGCAAAGGAATTAAAATGGGAAAAAGTATAAGGAAACACAAAATAAAAAATCAAGTGAGAAAAAATAAAAACGGCAAAGAAAGCGGAATGAGGCCCAAAGCTTGAGGGGGGGACAAGTTATATCCCTGCAGGACATTATTTTAAATACTGATCCGCATCAGTTTTCATTTGAGTCTTCTTCCCGACCCTGTTTCCCTCTCGCTCTATCGCACGCCGTGCCCCGGGAAATCGTCGCTGTCCCACTCTGCCGCTTTTCTTTCCGCTTTTCACGTTTCGCCTGTCTGGCTGCCATCTTGTTTGTGTTTGCGTTTGTGTCGTTACATAAATTCAGATGTTATCCTAAATGCGCAGCATGCACGTTATTAAAACAGCGGCAGGGCAGGCGAAATTCGCAGCCGGTTGGACATGAAGCAAGTGGAATGATTTAGCCGAAGTTCCCGACCCTGCGATACCTTTACCCTTTAAAAATGAGTATAGCAAAATCCACACCCACTTACACGTTTTTCTGTCACTAATCTAACACAAACACTGAAAGGTAAACAAATAATTACTAAGACCTGATCGGTTTTTGTGACTACAAAATAAAAATGAATTTAACTTTGGTAAGATTTAAACAAGAAACCATTAGAATTAAAACAACGTATTACAAATGAATTATCTTATCAAATAATATATTTAAAAAAATAATATATCATTCAAGAAAAATTACAATATTTCAGAAAAAACTTATTTTTTTAATTGAACATTCAGTACTTAAAATTATTATAATGTTGTAAAAAATAGTTTAAAAATTACATAGCAAACTAAAACATCTTGACCTTTGAACGAGGTTTATCCCTTTCAATTCGGGCACAGGGTATTCAACATTTTTAGTTTTGCCTTTTCTCAAACAACGCTTATTGCTTTGATTATTATCATAATCATCTAAATCGAGAAGTCTGGCAGCATTCTGTCAGCAGTGCGTATACATAATCTGAGATTTTAAGGAATATAATAAAGCCTTAAAATAAATTCATATTATTTTTAAAGTGTGAATAACTTATATTACGTCCTTGGTAAATACATACAATTTGGGATGAATAGTTTTAGCATTCTGTTTACGTATTAAGGAGTTAAACTGGCCTTCGGTGGTTATAGCCCGGTTATTTTAGAGTTTGCTTTTATTCTTGTTCAAGTAAAAAGGACTCTACGCGTTCTACCGCCGATTAAACAAACCCCCAGTAACCAGAATGAACACCCAATCCCACGAATTTATTCCTTTGTTCAACTGCTGCCTGTTGCCTAATCCAAAATTGTGGTCAAGTGGGAGTTCGGAGGTTCCACTCGAATTAGCAGACGATAATTGCGCGACCATATTTAGGCGAACGGTTTTTCAAAAGTGGCGAGATAAATGCCGAGTGTTCGAAAATGCGCGTTACCATGAAATGGTTCCTTTCAAATAGCATCCCAATGCTGAGGTTTAGGGGGATCAAAGTCATTATGGTTTTGAAATGTAATTCGAAAACCTAAGTTCTCGTAATAAAGAGAAAACGGAAAATCAATCGCGTTCAAAAACATATATAAAGACATATATAAACATCAAGAATTATATATTCCCCAAAAATATAATTACAGTTGAATTAGCAAAAAAGGTCACTGAAATCTGATTTTTAAATAGATGATTTTACTTACTCTTACAGCTTTTCTACAAAATATGTGTATATGGTTAAAAACGGAAAAGTTAAGTCAATTTTCCGATACATTTTTCGATCGCTACGGTTGCAGCTATTCGACATAGCATTTATATTTTTATAAAACTACATTAAAATAACAGGAGAATATTTTTATGGTTGAAAGTGTCATAATTATAAAACACTCTGCCAGGGTATAAAAACTACATTTTTACAATATATTTTTTGCCTTTTAAACTTTATGCTTTAAAACTTTTTAATGGTTCTAAATAAACTTAGAGGATTTAATTTGCCTTGCAATACTGCTAAGTATGTTCGGACTTAAAGTCTTTCCTTTTAATTACTTTCGAATAACAGGCAAATACCAAGCGATCTTACTATGTAACCCTATTTTTTGTTTGTTGTTTTTCCGGTTGGGTTTCTTTGAGAAATTGGACAAAGCGAACCAAACCTAGACCTAGAACCCAACCCATGGCCAGACCCAAAGAAGGAAAAACCTAAATGAAAATGCAATTTTATTTATTGTTATGTACAAATGCTTGCTTGTTTTTTTTTCTTAGCTTACTCCGAGCTTATGTAAATTTATTTATTTTGCGTAATTTTTCTTGTTTTTACAGAAGAATAAATTCGCCTTGTTGGCCGCCATCAACCAGTCCCAGTCCTCTTTGGGCTGAAAAAATTTAATTAGAATAAAAAGAGGCAGCGGAACCAAAGGAAAAGTGAGAGAGCAAGGCACAAAATTAAAATAAAATGAGGGAACTGGTAAAAAATGAAAAAATGTTGCCAAGCCGAATGCCAAGCAAGAGGAAGGATTTCAGGGGTCTGCGTGGTCCTGCTCCTGATTCGCTGTACAATTCGTTTGTAATAAGGCAAGCGTTGTGCAATTTTCATGTGTAGCTGACAGCCGACGCCAACATTTTGTAATGAGCTGCCGGCCTCTGAAGGGTCAGCAGGGGGTCAGCATGGGGTCAGCGGAGGGTCAGTGCTGTCAGTGGACAAAGGTTGCCACTTGGCCGCCATGTCATGTCCGCGACTTTGACTTGAGGCAACTTTCCCCACACTGGCTCCTCGTAAATTATAAACAATAAAATTGTAAAAATAAGCTCAACTGAAAAATAAGAGAATTCCTCCGGAAAAAGGGGCTCCGGGAGTGGTTAGACCCTGTCAGCAGACCGGCTTAATTGCACACTTGGTTTATGACTTTATATGCCAAACAAGATACTGTTGGTTATTATACTTCAGTGCGTATGTACACAGAAATAAAAATATTTTTCTCAATAATCTATAAAATATTTGGAAAGGATTTTAAATACAATTACAATGTAACCACAGTTTTGGTTACAAAATGTATTGATAATAAAACCCATTCGGATTAATCTTAGTTAGCTCATGTATGTATTTCATATCTTTTCCGATTAAAAATTTGGTTCAAATCTTTTTATTATTAGTCCAAATCTTAATAGTTATAGATATAGTTTTTCAAAATTATAGATAATAATAAAAAGCTAAATAAATAATTGTATGTATTCAAAAACCCCATGTCTCTTACTCACTTTTAGGATTTAATTTTTCCAGTGCTTACATTTGCCTGGTTTTCATATGATGTCGCTCAATTATGGGGAGCTTTACGTGCTTTAGTTTGACTCAAATTTAATTACATCGTATTATGGAATTTATATGACATCCACCCGCTCACATATTCACTTACCATGGCATCCTCTCTGTCACTTTTGGTCTGTGTTGGTATGGGATTAATTATGATGTGCCCTAAGTTGCTCGCTCGGTTTAAATGAAATGTAATAATTTTCGTTGAAGGATTTTAATTTGGAATTTGAACATTGTACGCACAATAAATATCCAGCTTTGGGGATGCCAAAGAGAAAGGAATGTTTATGTGTGCCTGTCTAACCAGGACATCATAAACTCGGGTTGCCAACTTTCAGTTATTCACTGAAGTCGCAAAGGCAGGTGTAGCGAGGGTTAATACTATGAAAGATATTTTGTAATGTTTAAAGGGTTCCAAAAACTGCAGGTGTTCATTGTGAATCATTTTTTTCTTTTGAGGTTTGTAAACATTTTAAACAGAGTTCACATATTCTCAACTCCTATTTCGGAGAAAAACGAGAAACAGTTATCTACTCCACCCAACGCCTTAAAGTTTTAAAAATTTCGTTCAAGATTTATCAAACCGGCAGATTTCCTTTGAAACTTTAAAAATTATGGAAGAGGCAAAAATAACTGATACATTTTTTTTTAATATTTAAACTGAATAAATCGTAATTTTTATTAACATTTTTCCTTTTATTTGACAATTTGAAAGGATACAATGAATTTGTCATTCATCGTATTAACTTTCATAAACAGATATAAAAATCGATTTGTTTTAATTCCGTTATATTTATCCACTTTAAATTAGTTATTTGTATTAGTAAAAGAGCAATAAATATTTTAAAATTGTGAACCCAAAAGCGATTAAACATTGGCATAAAATAAAATTCCGAATTTAGCCCCGACTTCTTTTAATCTTTTATTACACTTTACCAATTTTGTCATCTACAAAATGGTCATAAGGTCATTTCAGATGAAATGATTTAGTGGTCAGCCAAATATGTAATTATAACAATGATCATTTCTTCACTTTTTATTTTCCTCACTTGTGTTTAATATTTTTTGAAAATTTTTTTTCTTGGTAATATATTTATTTATTTTTATTCAGAATGAATTTGTAGAATGAGTGATATTTATTTTCATTTTTAGCCTTCTCTAAAAGGGTATGGTTTGCTATCGCCGCAACATCGTCGTATTATTTTGACAGCCCTGACAAAAGCTCGAAACAGACTGAATTTGGGGACTCCGGGGAATTAGTGGTAAACATTCAGACTAGTAAAAGTATTTTCTGGAGACTTTCACAACACCAAGAGAACGTCGTTGTTCGATCCTCTCTTTGCTAAATTGTGGGTGCGAGAGAAAAAGCTTTAAAAGCAATTATAAACAAATTGACAACTGAGAGCAACTGAGTCGATAATGAATAAGTTTCTCTCAGTTGTCGCTGAAACTCAGATCGCTAATCAACTTTATTATTAATGCATCAACTGTAAACAACATTAGAAAAGAGAATTTCGCCAAAGAACAAGCTGTCAACAAAGTTCGAATTTATAACTAAATCTAAGGCATAGCGACTATGACTAACTTAAAAAACTAATAGTATCACAAAGTAAGATAATCAGAACACCTTATAAGGAGAGCTAGAGATATAGAAAGAGACTGAGATGAATGAGAATGAGATTCTACACCCACACGATCTCCCGAGATTCATTTGACATGTTTAACTATAAAACAAGGTTTTAATTATATTTGTAATATTTAGTCAAAGCAAAGCAAATAAACAGTATATTATTAAACGTTTCGCAGTAATCTTTATTTATAACCTGTAAACTTGTTTATTGTTGAGATATACCATAAATATAATTAAGAACCATCCAAAAATTATCTGCTGGAGTTCGTCACAAATCTGAATTTAGGGAATTCTTGATCTTATGAAGCTGTCTATTTTCACCGGGGACCTCAGTTTTGGTTTTGATCGCAGCTCAAAGATTCATGACCTTCGATTAGATATTAGACAGAGTTCCAGAGATGATTTTTTTTGGTTCTCCTCGCCAGTCTGGATTGGGTAGAAAGTCTTCAAATATTCATTAAGCGGTGTAATTTAATTCATCTGTAAGAACTTGTAATTCGCTGGAGAAAGGTATGGTAAAAGTCGGCTTTCTCGATTTTAGTGAGACTGTGAGGAAGGAATTCAATGGCACACTGACTGACTCACGTAGCCTGAAACATATGCGACATTTGACGATGACAGTTACCTTCGATATCCTGTTACAGCTCAATGGCATTAAGAAAATGACCGTTACAAAGGATCGAAAGGAAATTATCTGAACCTATTATTACCTTTCATGAAGCATGGCCGAAGGTTAAATCGATTGATCTCGAGTTGAGTTTTCCTTGACAGAACCTTAAAACTGATATCCCACTCCGAAAGTTCATTAAAATGGCGGTTTCCTTTGAGATCGTTTTTTGCTTTGGCTAATATATTATAAATGTTTTATAATAAATAGAAAAGTAATTTTACTTTATATACAATACAACTTTTAAAGACTTTACTACCACAGTAGATTTGCCAAACAATGTGGTATTTTTAGATTTACGCGTTTCGAGAAAGGGAATAAGAAAGCAAAGTTCTCTTACGAAAAGAGTCCACCAGTCCAGTAACTTATATATCAGCTGATAACCCGGCAATGATTTTCAGGGAGCAGTCTGTATAAGCTTTCTTGGCTCTTTTCTCAAGAGTATTATTTAGTTTTTGCGAATGACTGGAACGGTGAACATTATTGTGCTGGTGAAAAATTACATTTGTTAAACAAACTAAATAAAAGTTGAGAGTTTTATTACAGACAATTTCAAAAAAGTGATTATAAAAAAAATGTCTCACAAAACGATTTTAAATTTGAACCATTTTTGTTTTTATGAGTTATTTAAGCAAATTAAAAAAAGCTGCGAGATATCAAATACGGCTTATACGCTTGAAGAAATGAAATATACGGACTTAATTAATTTTGTCGTTTGCTGCAGACTGTTTCGGGACATTTTCTATGAGTGGGATAAGGATTTTTATAAAAGTATCTTTTTACTTTATCTGAGCTCTTCGGATGACTTAAGTATCGACTTTGCCGAATTGTACACACGCCTGAAAAAGTTCCCAGCGAAGAAAAAGGAAGCCTACTGGAAATCCCTCAGTCTTGCCTTGGAAGAGAATGAACACTTGACAAGTGTTGAGTTGAGATATACCTCAGAGAGTTGGAACAGTGAGCACATTGAGGTGTTTGCACTTGTAATGAACCAGCTGAAGAGAAGGAAGAGTTTAAAAGCTTTAAAAATTCATATTTCTGGTGAGCCAATCGAATAAATACTATACTAAACTTGAATATATATATATATTGTATACTGTTTATCAGGATCAGCAGGCAGTTGATATATTATTATCTTCGGTATATTATTATCGCTAAAAAGTAAGTGCAAGTAACTCGCCTGTTGATTTTGGTTTGGCATACATATTTGTGTACCTGTTTTTCGTAGAGTAAAGGGGAAGTAAGTGTTTTGGACCGTAATCATAAGTGTTAATTTAAATATGGATTCCAAGTGATGTATTTTTGTTTTAATTTTAAACATACAAATATTGTAGTCTGTGCTATATATATTTTTGATCGGAATTAAAAGTCAGGTTGATCTAGCCATGTCCGACATTCCGCCAATATGTATCAACACACAAAAAATGTTTTAGGAATATCCATTATTTCCAAGTTCTCAAGAAGATTTACATCCAGATGGCGCCACACTTTTCTTATTTGCCGCGCCATTAGGATTGCATGTGGCGCCATCTCTTGGGGCAAATTAGTAAACAAAGTACCGGGTATTTTATAGTCGGTGCTCTCGACTATTGCGTTTATATTAGCTGTTATTATATATAATAATTACATATTTATTCAAATTTTATTTCCGTATAAATAGGTTATACCGTTGACGACCTTACCGGATTTGGACACCTAACCGATCTTTTTTTGGATGCGAAAGTAGATTTAGAGGAGCTATGCAGGTGCTGCAGTAATAACCAAGACTTGCGCAAACTGACAGTTCTTAATAGCGAATCGGCGGGACGACGGTTGGCCGATATCGCACCGTATTGCAAGCAAGTTAGCGAGTTTGAATTCAATATGAGTTCGGATTGCGACGCCTCGAAATATGCTCCATTGTACAAAATGCCCATGCTGGAACACTTGAAGATTGGCGGTGTGCATGAGCAGGGGACCCTACAATCACTTTTTAGAGCTTTGACCAGAAAGACTCCAAAGATTCTCCGAAAACTATCCATTGATGACGCTCTTTTAGACTTAGAGGAGACCACGGCCATATCTCAGATTGGGTCGTTAAACGACTTAAGATGTGGGTTTCTAGACCCCCAAGTGTCCTACCTGAATATTGAACCCATTTCCAAGCTGAATTATCTAAACAATTTGGAAGTACTTTCAAAGCACGATTTCAGAAGTATCTCAGAACAAATTTTCAGCATTCTAAAGGCGTCCCAAGCTAAAAAGAAAATATGTCTAACAGACTGCCTAATAGACTATAATCCCAAGGGAAATCTGCGTCTTATTCTAGACAACGTGAAAGCCGCGGACTATGAGTCCTTGCTCGAATTGCCAAATTTTGACTGTCTCGAAGTTAACGGCAACCATGCTACAGGTACTCTTGTTGAATTTTTCGAAAAGTTAGCGTTGTCTCAGTCGTCGATTTTGACAATAAGCACGATGAACCCATTTAGTTCGGATTATCAAAATCTAATTCAAAAACGGTGGCGGCTGAGACCTCAAATGGTTCCAGTGATTAACGCCCAGGAAATCGCAGCATTGTCGACTTGCAGACACTTAAGGAAATTAGTTTGTGGCTTCTCTGACACCGAGAACATAGACCTTCTATATAATCTTTTAGAACTGGAAGAGCTAACCATTACCACCAAACCATCAAATGGTTCCCTAAAGAATCTCTTCTCGGCTTTGGCTTCGAGGGAAGTTTCAACCCTCCAGTATTTCCGGCTCTCAGAGGGAGTGATTGATTCCCAGGAAGCTGAGATGCTGGCACGAATAAGATCTTTGAAAGGCGTGGAGTGCGGTTTTTACGAAGCTCAAGACATTGGAAAATTCTCAGACCTAGCTAAAAAAAACCTTAAAGAGCTTGATATTACCTCGCTACAAAACTTCCACGAAACTTCGCCTGGTATACTTCAAGTTTTACACGCAGCCGAAAATATAATGTTCGTTTCCACCAGTGACATTACGTTAAGGTCTGATCGCAGCCGAAATTTGTTGGGCCTTCAAATGAGTATTATAGAAAGTTACACAGATGACACCCTGCTGGTTCCCCTGGCGAGTGTTGAATGGACAGAAACCCTCATAATAACCATTAAACGAGGCAACTTAAGAAGCCTTTTCAACGCAATATCTACGAAAGCTTACAACAATCTGAATAAAATTGAAATAAGCGACGGATCTCTCGATTTTAATGAGACATTTGAATTGCACAACCTGAAATCTTTAAAGGAATTTAAAGGCACATTGACCGACTCACGGAGCATCGGACACTTGACACATTTAACCTATCTCGGACTTGGAAATTCTTTTGGAAAACGTTTTCCAGAGGGTATCGTTGAGATTTTTAATTCTGTTGAGAAAGAATTCACAATAAGTCTGGGGAAAAGAGAAGTAGGCTTTAACCAGTCTACTGGCCGATTAACACTGCGTAACGCATTTTCGCTTGATTTTTCCAAAGACATCTTTCCACTAGCAGGAGTAAATAATTTGAAGTCTGTTCGAATTTCAGGAGCTAGTAAAGGGACATCACTCCAATCTTTTTTGGCACAATTGGTTGCAAGGCCAAGTCTGTTTCTTGAAGAGCTGATAATGGAAGCGAAGAATGATGAAATTGAGTCTGGCGTTTTGACACTAAACACTTCTGAATTGAAAGAAGTAGCATCCATCAAAACTCTAAGGACTCTTAAATGCGGTTTCTCGGATGCGAAGGACTTTGAATTACTGGCTGGCCTACCGGAACTAAATTATTTAGTTGTTGGCCTCAATCAAGAGGATGTTTTGAAAAGCCTTCTGAGAAAACTCTCCTTGAATGATTTTCCAGTTCCAGACAATTTGCCTGCTGAGGGCACAGTTGGATTCGAGATCCGATCACACCAAATTTTCGTTAAGGAAATGGTGATTTTAAAGGATCAAGAGGACCCTTTCCTTGTGGAGTTGTTTAAGATGTTGGCCCTCGTTAGCGGATCCAATCTACAGAGTTTGATCGTCAAGGGTGAGCCCATTAGCCATATGGAAGCCGAAGAACTTTCGAAAATAAAGTCATTGCAAAGACTTATTTACATATTCGAAGAGTTAGAGGACATTAAAAACCTTGTCAGGTTATCTGAATTGACAATTCTTATTATTGGAAGCAGAAATCCTGGCGACAACAATGAGAAAAAAACATTGATGACTCGAATACCGGAACACATTTCCCGAGATCTTCTGTTATCGTATTTTAGAGAGTTTGCGGGCGTGGCTCAGCACTTGGACCGTCAAAGATTGGTTATTGAGTTGCCACGCATGGCGTGCTCTCTTCCAATAATTTTTGAGCCATTGCCTGCAGGTTTGACATACACACTGCAGGAACTAGTCATAATCCACAGGTATATAGACCTCGAAGAGGTTGAAAGGATTGCTCAAATCGCATCATTGAGAAAACTTAGGTGTGGATTCCGAGAAGCGAGTAGCTTCTCCGTTTTGCGACACCTTACTCACCTTGAGTGCTTGGAAATCAAGTCGTATCCAACGTTTTTGGAAATATCTAGTCATCTCGTACTATGCTTTCAAGAATGTCCGGAGTTGCAGTCCATCGACTTGCATTTTAATCGTCGAGTGCAGTGTATCAGCGACGATTTCATACAGCGGGCAATCGTAGCACTGAAATCGGTTCGAGATCCGAGGGTTCGCAATCCATTAAGGCTAACTTGTTTCGTTAGTCAAGTTTTTATTGATCCGGTAAGAAATGATACTATGCCTCAGGAGATTTCAGTTAATGATTAAATATCATTTTTATTATTTCAGAAATCGTTTATTGATGAGGAGTATATAAGTCTATCCATCAACAAACGTGAGGATGATGAACTTCTTTGGGAATACTTTTATTAAGATCACATTTAAAATTAAGGAAGATAATTGATTGCGCAAAATGTATAAGCTGTATGAGCTAGATAGTTGGGATTAATACAGATTTCTGTGCAGTAATACAGCGGCACAATGTTCACTAATCATAGGATTAGAGAAATGGAAGAGACATTTTTTGATTGGAATATATTTATTGAAATCTATCAACTCACATATCTTTATAACGAACAATGACTACAGAAATATTAAAAAAATCAGCGCTAGTAGATAAAACCTTAAAACCGCTAAATGGCGCTGCACATGTACTGTTCGCCTCTCCAATGGAATTTCATGTGGAGCTATCTGTAATTTTGAAATCGGTTAACAGACATTAATATTCGTAGCATTCAAAATTTGGTCTTAAATAAGAATTTTTAATTGGTGCAGCTGTGATTACTTAGAGCATATTTATTTTTTGTTTATACAATACTGTTTTTTATTTTCCGACTATATATATTGTTGTAACATTCGCTTTAGTTGCCCCATCGTGTGGCGTATTTGCGATTCCGTCATACTACTTAGTCGTAAGCTCCGCGCACTGGTAATGAACATGGGCCGAAAATAAAAACTAAGGCACATTTCTAGCGAGCTCAGCAATAAATGGCATAATGAAGGAATTAATGAATGGACGAGGGCCAAGGCAAGACCAGATGGAAAAAGAGAAGGAGGCGAGTGGGGACCAACTTATGCAAATGCAAATGAAAATTAATTTAATCCGCAGTACGAGTAAATTTTCCATTTTAATTTAATTACATGGACACTGCCTACGTGAGCGACAGCTAACCAAAGACAAAAAAAGGAAATCAAATAAAAAACGGACACTTTCAAGCAACCATTTTTTTTCCTTTTTAGGTGGGAGGTTGGGCGGGGTCCTAACTATGAAATGCTCGTGTGTCCACTTAAAGCCAATTGGGCAATTATTTTAAGCCGCAACGGTCATTTAGCCTGGATGCGGAAATTATGAAGGTTCTGGCCTCTGGCCTTGGGGTTGGGCAATTAATTGGGGCGATTTCCTGAAGTCCTTGCTTATGAAATTAAAATGCAATTTTCATTAAATCGGCGCATCGTTTTCCCCAGCATCCCTCAACCTTGTTCGCCTTATTTAATTATCCATTTTGCCTACCAGAGCTCCTCGCTAATAGCGAAATAAGCCCGGCCCGGACAGGCAAAAAGAAATGAGCCCGTCAGACAGCCGGGGAAATCGGGACATTGCCAACGGGCAGATGAGGAGCAAGTCAAAATAACAAATTAATTAGCAAAAAAGCAATTATTCCTTCTGCGTTCTGTGCGCTCTCGAATCCATTTGCATTGAGCCCAATTGAATGGGAAATTACATTTCAAATCAAGTCTGAATATTGAAAGTATACTGTTGAGTATAAGGAGCCAAGAAAAAATATTTTTTTTCATATAAGTTTTGAGAACACTGGTTTCATTTTTTAATCTGTGTTTTTATTCAAACGAGCATTGACTTAATATATATCGTGTAATTCGGTTATTTGTATTCGGTTAAATTTTTATAAAGTCTTTTTAAAAAACATACTTTTAAAATTAATTCCACTGATGAACAGCTTACTTAGAATTACTGTGAATATCAAAGTTTTAAAGTACTTTTTCTTGTAGTTAAATATTTTATTACTTATTTTATTTTATTTTGAAAAATATATATTACTTTAAAATATGTTAAAAGTTAAATATAATAAATACTGTTATAAAGTTATCCATGACTTATATCCAAATGGGGAAAATAATGTCTGTAATGACGCCAGTTCTTGGTAAGTTCTCTTTGCAGAAACTTTCCTATTTTCTCATCCCACGAGGAAAACGATTAAGGTAAGCCGTTGGCCACCCCGTTTCCCACCCAAGGGTTAATGTACTAACGGTAACATAGGCATAAACAGATTAGAAGGCACATAACATTGTCCAGTTTTTATGGCTATATATATATATAAAGAAAGACCTATTCCTTCCCACAAAATGCCATTCGAGCTGGACATTGGGGATGGGCTCGAAACATTGCAAAGTGGAAGCGACATTATGTAAGAAAAATGCTAAATAAGCGCTTAATGCATAATCTGTACCGAGGCATTACACACATAAAAAACAGGGGTTACTCGTGCGCCAGCTCACGAACCCCATTCCGACCCCTTCCCCCTTTCCTATCCCCACTGACCGTTTCCCCGATCCACTGACATCGGTTGGGCTGGATCCGGACTGGCCCAGGCAGATATGGCCATAATGTATGACTGCCATTTTATATGCGCCTTTGAAAAATGTGCTGACACTTCGAGCCGAAGCCGGAGGCCTACACTGAGAAAGAAATGGGAAAAAATAATTTACTACATTTTAAATTTCACACTGGTATATAATTTTTTACAAAATCGAACGGTGAAATTTATATAGAAGTTCGTAATATTAATATCAGTTCAGCTATATCTATTACATACTTAAATTTTTTTTATTTTAATTCCCAATTTCAAGATTAAAGCCCAATTGAATAAATATTTATTTTAATATTTTCAAGAGTTAACTCAAAATATATTAATATAAAATAATATTAACAACTATTATGAATTGCACCTTTTACAACATCAAAAGCTAAGCATTCACTTATGTTCCTATAGGCACAAAGATTATGAAATTAGGGGTTTATTTATACAAAACACAGCTTTATTCATTTAAAATGAAGTACGTTAAATAATTGGTGTATTGATTGACACTTTATTTTAATTTAAGAAATTGTCAATCAGTAACAGATTTTTTTAGTTTTTTATATGGTGTCTTTCGGATTTATTTGCTAACAAAATTCAGTTGAATTTTGTATGGGTTGGAAGAGATATCAGGCACTCCTATATGTAGGGATAATACAGTTTTTTCTCAGTGTCCTCAGAGCCAAAGATTGGGGGACGAACTGGAGCTGGAGAAAGGGCTGGACAGCAGAATGATGGCGCTGGTGCGAAAGGGTTGACCCCAAACGCAATTGACCACGTGTGCGTGTCCATTTGGGGGCGGTCAGCCTTAGCTTCGGTGTGTTGTAGTCTGTGTTTTTTTGGGGGAGGACGAAATCCTTTTATCATTTAAATGGCATATGGAAAAAGGCAGTTTTTATTTTTATAATCCCATCGACCAACCAGCCAAGGAGCGAGCCCCAAACGCCGACAAGACATCACGGAAGTGGCGAAGTCGGGAACAAATCACACGAAATTTGTAAATGTCCATTGTCAAGCGGTTGCCGTCGCCTCACCTCGCAGCCCCCTTGGTTGTCCACACCCACGCCACGTCCTTCCTGCTCAGTCCATTTATTAATTTGCCTCGAATAACTCTGCTCACCCCCTGCGAGTAGAACGTAATCCCTTCAGCGCTCACCCCGCAGACTTTGCGATTTTCAATAAGGCGAAAGGAACAATTTGCTGCACAGCAGGTGGAAATATCCAGCAGACAGGATCCCAAGGAGTGGGAGGTGGATATGGGCAGATTCCCACCCGTGGCGGAGATTTTGTGTCACTTGCTGGCGTAATTTTAGCCCGACTTTGATTGGCGGCCATTAAAAATTTCGCTCGTGTCCCGCCAGTCATGTGATTGATGGTCCGAACGTGATCTATACCCAATAACTAACTAAAGTTTTATGAATTTTAATGAAAAGTTACGAGCAGTTGGAAACTGGGGACTTACCTTCCTAGAAAAGGTATTGAGTTCTTGTTTCTAGGATTGCAGAGTGACGCAGGACTTGGAGAAAGTGTAAAATAATGGAGTGTTTGAAAAAGTTAATTTAATTTGGATTTTTTTTTGAGTTTTCTGAATTCTTTGTATAGATTTGGATTTGTGGTCAATTTATTTATTATTGCATTTAACAGAGCAAAAAATATATATTACGTAAATGCGATTAGCTCCTTTTATTTTCCAACTCCAAATCGATATGTTTAATTATTTGTTGATATTTACTATTTCAAGTACTTCATTACAGGAAATGTAAATAAAATTATATTACCTTAATTTGTTTTATTTTAAATTTTTCACTTCAGGGAATGTAAGTAAAATTATATTACGTTAATTTCAATACATCTTTTATTTTCCAGAACTTAATCGAATGTTTTGAAATTTATTAACATTTCTATTTAAACAAATTAAAATAATAATACTAATAATAATTTTCAATTAATTTGGGGATACGTATTTTCCAAAACAAAATTAAATTATTTTTTTCCTTAAAAAAATTTTTTTTAAAAGTCATTTTATAATATTTAAGGAACTTCATTACGGGAATTAATACTTCTTGATAGAGTACTTCCTTACAGTAGTTAACTTAATAAATATAATTTTTAATTTTTAGACGAAAAGTATGCAACACTAATTGCGTCTTGCTTTATCTTAACAATTGCTACGTATTTAAACATAATTTTGGGCTGACTACTGAGACTTGGTTGTCAACTGCTTTTATTAAAATATGTTCAATGAGCAGGAATTTGACTTTGGCTAATGGCAGTCATTAAGCTCGCCAATCGTAAATCAAAATGTGCCCCTTGGCCGCCCACTTTGTGTAACCCAAACATTGCCAATGGTCCGTATGATGTACATGGACCAAGGCTAACCCTTCCACCCCTTAAGAATATCAAAACAGATGCGGCAACAGACAGAATACTTGTCATGTTCATGTTCGGGCACCTTTCCCGACATCGCCCTGACTAATGATGTGCCAACAAATTTAACGCAACCGGTTACCCGCTGGCAGATAACACCCATAACTGACTTGACTCAATAAAAAAGATGACAAAGCGCCCAATTCACTTAACAGTGCAAGCAACAAATTTGACAATGGAAATCATATGTCATCATTATTAACAGTGAGATGATTCCATTTTCCGGCACAATGGCCGCACATATGGCCCGCTTCCACTCCGTGAAACTAAGCGGATAATTTCGAAATAATATCATAATCATAAGCGCAGGGGTTGAAACCCGAAACCACCACCGATTTCAATGGGTGGTGCGGAAGTCAACCTGCTCACTGCGTTCGAAGCTGCGCACTTCCATCCACACCTTCCGGAATGGGCTTTAAAATCTCCACAATGAAAAGGGAAATTATGGTAAGCGAGAGATGGGAATGAAAATGAAAATATGTCAAAAGGACAGCTCACCCCCGAGGGCCATCAACGCGTTCCCCCTTTTGCATATTAAATTAAAATAATGAAATTTTGAAACGCTTTCGAGATCTCTTGCGGCGATGTTGTTGTTTACACTGTACGGCAATAAAGGACGAACTCCGGAATTGTCCGGATGAAGGGACAGCCGGACGGAGCGACACCCCATAAGTCGCACATAAAACAAAGCAATTGGAAAATTATGCACTTGTCCTCAGCCACCGCCTCATCATCTCATCGCCGCCCAGAAGTATGCTTTTAATAATCAGCAAAGTGTTCCGGCAACTAAGGGTTGCAAAAGGGGCGGTGTGAGTGGGAGTGGGTGTGGTCGGTTGGGCCCGGGGGCAGTTTGCCATTTGGGCTGGCAGATTTACATAAAATGAGAAAATATGTGAGTGAACATTAAAATGCTTAAAAAGTGAGCAAAGTTTCGGATTATGTGCGACGAGGAAGGGGATCCGGTGACAGAGATTAGATGAGATGTGAGAAAAAGATGACTTTTGAAACCTTTTGCTCTGATTTATTTAGAAGTTTAATTTTGATTGGTAACTTGAGGGTTTTATTCTAGCAGTTTCATTTAATTTTACAACATAAATTTTAATACAAACCCACACTACAAATTGTTAAAACTTGACTTGTAAATGTACTTAACAAAAATAAGTTAATTTAAACAATAATTTAAATATTTTGTAAATTAATAGTTTCTTCTCCTAATAAAATTGTAGTTTAAAAACAAACAAACCCAGCAATTGTAACTTTATTTAAAATAAAAATTATTTGAATATTACCGAATTAAAAAAAATAAAACATTTCTTTGATGGGTGAGTACAGAATACATAATTGATTGAGTTTACATAATGTTCGTTATTAAAATCAATTTGAAAACCAAGCTGCCGTTCAGGCCATCTGGGATATCTTCCATATGAACAGTACTTTCGGACCACTCGGATCGAAGTCTTATTTGATTAACTTAAGGTCTGAAATTATTCCATTAGAGAAGGGCGGAGTCGAGCCTGCGGCCAAAACATTACGGACGGGATCGGAAAACGCCCCCAAGGATGCTGGATGAACATTCACTAAAATCTACACTTGTCGGAATTCCCAAATGTCTACTTTTCAATGCGCTTAGCATTTTTAAGCTGCTTTTAATAAATTCGACACAAAATTGAATTTTCATAACGGTTTGTCCTGCACTTGTCCTTTTGACACCATCCCTTATCCTTGGGAGGAAAACCTGGAAATGGGAACGTGTGCGACACTCACTTAAAAAGTGATTCATGGACACAGTCACCCCGGTAAATGTGTTAACAACAAAGACTTCTCGGCCGCCCTTCAGCTTCTGGGTTTGTTTTTTCAGGAACTGCTTTAGAAATTTCAAAAACATTGATGATAATTTAGAATGTTACAGTTAAAACCAGTTTTTAATTGAAATTTTGTAAACATCTTTACAATTAATGTTTAGTTAGCAAATTTATATTTTCATTCACTAAAGTTTTTTTCGTACTGCATCAATCAGACTTCTTCAACTCCTTTTATCTAGCGAGTATTTTTGGGATCAAAAATTGATAAAAGACTGAAAATTAACCTTTCACGCGCATATCCGCTTCCTAATTTTATTGACAATCAACCCTTTGGTTATAATAAGCTGTAAAATGTCTATATGCAATAAGCAAGGTACTGTTTTTAATCGAGAAAAAGTAATTAAAGAAGCTAAATGAGTTTAGGAGTATGTAAATAAAGTTTATTTAATTATTTTCCAATATTACATTTTTTTTTTAATTTAAATCCAAGTTATTTGGTTCTCTTTTCACAGAACATATTTAATTAAAACCATGAACGACTTTACTTTATCAACCCAGCATATTGGCCTTTGAAAACTAATTAAATTCTATGCTTTTTAAGCCTTAATTTGCCTATCTTGGCCAAACCACAACGAAATTTTTGCGCATAAATTCAGACCCTTTGCTTACATTGAGTGCTCATTGAATATGATATGCTTGGTTATATTATTCATGTGCATAATAAATATTTGAAGGCTCTACCTTGGGGTCTAATCACAGTTCCACCGCTTTTGGGGTTTCGGGGCTGAGTGGGCGGGGTCAGGGGGCGGTTGTAAATTTATGCATTCAAGTCATAAACAAGGGGCAACATTTTATTGTTATTTCTCATAATCAAGTGCCGCAAGAAACGTGCGCCCGGGAAATGCGTGAGTGCTGTATTTACAAGAAAAGCGATAAAATTATGAAAATTTTATGTCGCACAACTGCGTGAACGTTGTTGGAGTGGGTCTGGCATATATGGAGCGAACTCAATGAACATGTCATAAGCGGGGCTCGATCCCATTCCCGTAACCATTCCCCATTCCCCTTCCCAATCCCACTCCCCAACTGAACACGTTCGACGACAGTTGGACTTGTTGTTCCAGGAATCACAGTTCAGCACACGCGTGCCACAAATTGTGGCCGAGTTGGTTAATACACTGAGGATAAACCCATATCCTAAAATATACATTATTAAAAAACAATAATATAGTCTCGACATTCTTTGCTTTCTTAGCTTGAGCCACATGTGACTTGTGAACCCAATGAATGGTTAAATTTATACACCTCAACAAGCACTTAGACGTATATTTTATATTATTCTATAACGTAAAGCCTTACCAAACTTAAAAATGATAAAACACGCTGGGTCATTATTGTTTTCTTTGAGTTCTTTGAATTGAAATAAAAATGTGTCCTTGTTGTTACCTTTTATTTTCAAAGGAAAGTTATTTCTGGTATCACACATTATTTTTAAAGAAAATATATTTTTTTAAAAATTAAGATTAAATTTTCTTACCTGAAATTTAAAGATTTAAGCAAAGATCTACCCTTTAAAAATGGAAAAAATATCAAACATATTATAATGATATATTCAGATAATAAGACTTCAAACTTCAATAAGTCTACAATAAGTCTTTAAAATAATGATGTTAAGGTGCTACCAATTAAACTGCTTCGACTTATAGAGACTTTAAGTTACGGAAGTTTAAATTGTGTAAAATATACTGTATTTCAAAAGGAAACTACTCTACTATAAACAGATTTTTCCAAGTGTGCATCATGTACTGGAAAAGGGTTTAGCTTTCTCATAAAGTAAAATATGATGGCGACTATCACTACCCGTAAATCACACGTAGGTGGACGGGAGAGCATTAAAATGTCACTGACGTACGGAAAATTAAAATGAAATTACATAAACCAAGAAGTGTCGCTCAAAAGCACATAAAAATGAAGCTCCAGTAATTAGAATGCAGAGCCCAAAGTAAACCACGGACCGAGGGGAGGGGCACTCGACAACACCTAGCCAAAATTCCTTAATCGAATTTGCATTAAGCGATGAGCAGCTAATAACCTGTAAACCGAATTAAAAACAGCTCCAGGGGCGTCCAAGAGGAAACAGCAAAGCAGAACAGCCGACCCCAAGGGTCGAGTATAACAAAAAAAATAAAAGAAATGCCAAAAGATTAGCCGGGAAGTGGGGATTCCCCCAGCATGGCCTCGAAAATATTTCCGGCAAATTAAAGCTAATGAAAGTGCCTGTCTCCTTCTGCAAGTCCTGCCAGCCACCTTAAGAAAAACTGACAGCCATAATTCATGGCCGCCTGCGATGGGTGGGCACGCCTCTTTTCCGCCCCCTTTGGAGTGCGCTGAAAAATTCACGACCCCCAACGATGGGCTAATGATAATGATAACAAACATGCCTCAAGTTCCCAAGTCAGAAACTTTTTGACAAGCCGCACTCCACGGCCATCCCCATTTCCATCCGCCCTCGCAGGATACATTTCCATATAATTCATTCGCCGCCAGGCCCATCCATCCATTTTGAAAATGTGAATTCTTGCGCATCATCATTGTTTGATTGCTCGTGCTTTATATACGCCGAAAACTTTATTTTTCATTTTGTTTAGCGTTTTCAGCGTCGAACCTTCGGGGCGACTTTTCACTTTCTCGCCGGGAAATCGCTTGATAAATTGGGGTCGAAATCATTATAAGCGTTGTGCTCCATCGCAGGCCCATTAATTTTTTGCGCCTTCTGCCTTCGGAAGGTACAAGTACAATGCAATATTGTATAAGTGTTTGTACGTCTCAAGTTTCGACTTAATAAATCTAACCAATGAAAAATGAAACAAAATTGATGATCCCAAAGTTTATTCGTGGCTTATTGAAGGATATGAAAATTCCGCATTTACATGAAGTAGAGTATTTCACGAGTCTTGGAAATTAGCATATCGTGGAAATTAGCATATATTATTTAAATGAGGCATAATTTCGCGATGATTTTTGTAATTTTATTGTCGATACAACTATTAAATTTTTTGAATAAAAGTTCCAAAACAAATATATTTTTTATCATTATTATTAACTAAATTTTACTTATAATAAGCTCACCAAATCCCTTGAAATTCTAAAATATGTGATTCTCCGATTGCTCAACCAGCTGAGTTATTCTGTAATAATTAAGGCATGTCATATGTATTTGCTTGCATTCACTTCCGCTGAATCATTCAGAAATATGTACATAACACAAATGAATCGATTTTTAATTGATTCCATTCGGAATTCATCTCGCAAGCGAATGCGTATTACATAAATCCACTGGCAATCAAGCCAAAATAAATTATTAATTAATAAGTGAGTGCACAAATCGAGCGAGCGACATAAAACTCGAAGCGACCGGACCAAACGAACCGACTTCGTGCTGCAACGAATAAGGCCTGAAAAAAAACCTAATTAAAAATTAGTGCAGTTTTTAATTAAGAGAAATACGAAAATGAGACTTCATAACCAGTTGCCAAATGCGGTGCAATAAAACAAAAACAGAGATTAAATAAATAAGCAGTAAGAGCGCAAAAAAAGGAAAAACCGAAAAAAATGGGCAAAAAATTGAACTGAATACCGAGGCGACACATAAAGGCATAAGCGGCAAAATCAGCAAAAACAACAACAACAAGCCAGAACATAACGCGTTGACAAAACGCTGTCCGCTGCCATTTATGAAACCCATGTTGACATGCGCCGGGCACAGGCGGCAGCAGCTGCAACCGCAACTGCATCGCACAGTGGGATAAATACTACATTTCTTTCTCTTTATACCCTTGCAGAGAGTATTACACTTTCAGTCAAATATTTATGTCTAATAAATAAATGTTCATCAGGATCACCAGGCAAACCGATCTAACCATGTTTGTTGACCGTCTCTTCGTGCGAATTAATATTTATTTTATAAAATAGGACTACTATATTATATAGCAACCCTATTGAGAATTAATCGGAGAATTAAAATACTTTGTTTTTTTTTTTAACAAACTGCATCATTATATTATATTTGTTTGGTGATTTAAGTATTTAAATACACAGTAAGGGAACCGTGAACTATTGGGTACAAAAATAGGTTCGAAACATTTTTAAAAGTAATATTTTATTTTTTAATACGTATAAATAATAATTAATTGCATTAAAATTTAGAACATTAACCGCGACATGAGCCTATACACAAAAGTTAAAAACAAAAAGTTTATTCATCTTTTTTTTTGGAAAACGTTTAAAATGTGTTTTTTTTTCTACAAATAAGCTTTGTATTATTTTTTTCTTAGTATGTATTAATTGGGCTTTTTAATTATCGCTATTATTATTTAGAAATATAAATTATTAAATTGAATTGGATATTTTAACCCATACTTATAAACATCTTCTGTAATTTATCCAAAGTATTTTAGATTTTTCGGAGCTTTGGCTTTCCACGGTGCAGCGTCAGTGATTTGCAATAATTTCTGAGCGAGTCTGCCTGCCGTTTTGGCCATCAGCGGCATTCTTGCCGCTTGTCGCCGACCGCCGCCGCTTTATGGTCATGCGCTGCGCCAACTCGCTCCAAATTCTTCTGAGCGGCGGCGGGCGGCGGAACGTGCCATAAATTGGCCAAATCAAATGACGGTCCGCCGCTTGGACGGATTGCCGCTCGGCGGGACTGGCGATTTGGGTATCGCAGTACCGCAGTATCGCAACCCCTCCCTGGGGAGGCCGGATGCGTATAGTCGCTGCCAAAGGCAACTGCCGCCTTTACAGCTGCCCAGTTGTCCAGTTGACCAGTTGAGTGTCGGCGGAGTTGGACTTTCTGGGTGGCCGGCGACATCAAATCGCGTTGTACTGATGCACTGGTCAACAAAGCAGTTCGACTGATTGGGTCACCAACACCTTTCACCGCCCTTCTGGAAAACTGCACTGGAGAAAACACTTTTTAAGCAACATTTTCTTTAAAACAATAATGTGAATATAAAACTATAAAAACTTATTACTTTCGACGCTTAGAAGCTTAATTTAATTTAATACCTTAAGTTTGATAAATAAACGGCTGCGTTTTATTTTTTCCATGAGATAAATAAACGGCTACGTTTTATTTTTACCATGAGGTAAATAAACAACAAACGTTTTTTATTAAAGTCACTCATAAAATGTATTTTGGGAGCATCTTTTATATTTTATATAAAGTAGCATTACTAACATTTTCTTCCAGTGTTATTGCCCTAATCAGACACAATCGCGGAACACAATCAACTGAAAGTGACAAAAGTACATTCTCCTTTGATGAGGGCACTATCGCATGGTCTTTTCCTTTATTAAAGATCCTTGAAAGTTCACGTTTTAAAAGACTTTACATAGAAAAATAATCAACTTAACAATATTTAAAAGTCGATTTAAAAGTTGTGGACCTGTGAAAATACATTGGAATTACTTTAATTTTTTATCAAGACCATAACTCAAGTTCAGTTAAAAATAATTTCGCAAAACTTTCTGAAACACGGACTTTTTATGTGTGACTTAATTAGCTATATTTTATGAAAATCTGTTCGACTTTTTATTAACATCCTATTAGTATCATTCGTAGTAATCGGTGACTATACTTAGTCACATAGTTTATCTGACAACAATATATGTACCTGCATCGGACGACCATTTAAAATACCGATAGCACGCAAAATATATTACAAATTAAGCAAAATTACTTGGAACAAATTTGGAAATGAGCCGTCATTTGTTTAATGACAGGTCACAATCGGGGGAAAAAAGCAAAACAACCGGCAGAGCTAACAAATTGATTGACGGCTGTCGGTCAGAAATGGAAATGCCACTGCAACTGGCTGAGTTCAGTGGGGTGCGGATGGCGTGACAATATTGACATAGTTGCGATCACAATGGCATCTTGTGAGCTGTCCACAGGGATACATCATAGATGATACATTCGATGTCTCGGACTGAGCCGCACCGATGCAAAGTCGCTGGCGTTTGCACTGATTTGACTTTATTGAATTAGGCAACGGCGAGCGGACAGCGGCGATCGCAGCTTGGCAATAAATCAAAAACGAGTTCAAAATTTGTGTCACCTCAGCGTCCAAAACAGCATCGGCATCGGCATCGATTGCCTCGTACGTGATCATTTTATTGAGCACATTTGACTATTATTAGGGAAATTTAACACATGACGCACTAAATACAGATTGGCGAGACATGGACATGTGTACGGCGGTTTCTGTATTTATGGCAACATGATTTATATCGCGCGAAATCCAAACAAGCGGATTGCGCATACGCAGCGTTGTCGCAATGCGACAAATTTGGTTAAATTACGCGTGCAGCCGGAGAACGTGCTGCATCGCTGTAATGATCGCCGCAGAAGTCGTGATCGGTTATCCGTCGCATTCAGATAGATACTTTTTGGGAACATCTACCACCTCGTTAGCGACGCCCACAACTCAAAACGCGATTGCGGCCAACGGAAGTTGGCATCTTTATGGCCTAATGCTCGTTTAGACCGCATATTGGCAGCGGCTAATCGAGCAAATAAAACAAGCCATATCTCTCCCGGCGCGCATAGCATTAAGACGCGGCTCAGACAGGTCTGGCCAAAAGTCGCAGACTGACTGAAGACGGGTCCACTCTAGTCTACTTGAGTTACGCGGCGATTGGTGTTCGTTTTGTCATTCAAATCGCCTTCTACGGCCCATTTGCATTTGTGGTTTTCCTTTTTTCATTTTCGATTTTACGAGCGTTATAAAAATTTGCGTGATGGATACACAAAAGCGATTAGCTTATTTTTAATGTTTCAATTTTTCGACTTGCCTTTTCGGAATTTATTTCATTATTCTCGCATTTGATGCATGCCATTTCTGGTCATAATATTTCTTTGTTTCCCGAACACAAATAAATTAAATTGCCTTTTATTACGGCCTTTTAATTTTGGTTTTTAGTTTTGTTCGTACACACAACATTTTTGTTTGATAAAATTATACATGGGTATTCAAATTTTTAATTGTTGCCTAACTCGCTGATGAATTACCTGGCGAGATTAATGGGTCAGTCTTGATTATGTCAAACATTCTACTAAAGAGTATATTTTGATGTGGTAATTCTTAGGGACTTATTTTCGAAACATTTCAAATTTTGTTATTCCTATTTTATTATTTTATAACAACACCCAAAACATCAAATTTAATTTTTCAATTGTTTGACAATTTTTTAAATAAATCGAAATAAGCATACTCCAAAAAATCATATTATTGCAATGCCGAGGTTTTGTGAAATCAATTATTTTTAATAGTTTATTTTTTAAAACAGATTTTTTAGATCAGAGCCAAAAAATAACAAGAAAGGAAAGCTAACTTCGGGCGGAGCCGAAGTTGATATACCCTTGCAGAATATTCTATAAATTATATTCTCCAAAATTATTCATATGATGCATTCTTAATACTCATAAAAAGTCCCAACTTCCTAACTTTAAAAACACCAAAGTTATGTCATTTCCAATCGTTCAGTTATATGGCAGCTATAAGATATAGTTGGCCGATCCTTATGAAATTTGGTAGGTCGGATTGATTGGCCAAAAATAAAACCCATAGAAAATCCCAACTTTTTAACTTTAAAAACACCAAAGTTATGGCATTTCCGATCGTTCAGTTATATGGCAGCTATATGATATAGTGGCCCGATCCGGCTCGTTCCGACTTATATACTACCTGCAATAGAAAGACAACTTTTGGGAAAGTTTCAAGCAGATAGCTTTAAAACTGAGGGACTAGTTTGCGTAGAAACGGACGGACAGACGGACAGACGGACGGACAGACGGACATGGCTAGATCGACTCTCCTGGTGATGCTGATCAAGAATATATATACTTTATAGGGTCGGAAATGTCTCCTTCACTGCGTTGCAAACTTTTGTCTGAAATTATAATACCCTCTGCAAGGGTATAAAAATGAAGTCTTAATAACGGATTCTGGTTTTGGAAATACATTAATTGAATATTTATTTATTTCCAAACAATTTTAAGATTTTTAAAGCTGGAAAGCACTTGCATATGTGCAGAACAAAATATGTTTATTTCATTTTGAAGTATTTTTTGATGTATTTTCTTCTTGCAAGACTTGTGTTAAATTCAAACACACCTACCGGCGACAAAAAATTAAAGTCAATTTTATGGAAGATCACTAGACCGTATCCACCCACCGGCGTCACTGGGATTGGGCCCATCGGAATCAAGATAAATCCGTCAGGCGAGAAACAGTGTTTCGTGCTCGAGTTATCCTTCCTGGCTTTTCCACCGACTCCGAGGACCAGCAGACAATGGCGTCTGCGAGGAAATTAATTTTAATTGCCGGAGGTGCGTGCGCAGAGCGCATTGCAATAATTGGCAAAGGCCAGGTCCTGTCGCAGGACCCCAGACAAAGAAAGATGACACTTGAGACGCCGGGTCTCGGACTCGGACTCGGACTCGAACTCCGAGTTGGACATAATTTACGGGTGCAGTGGACGCAGACTGAATGGAACTTGCTAAATAATTTAAAAACTTTCCTGCACTCGCTGCATAATTGAATTAGCGGCGGCGGGGTTCAAAACAAGTGTCAAAGCGGAAACGGAAGCTGACGGTTCGAGGAGATTTCAATAAGAATTTGATTTGGCCCGGCGCAGCCAAAGGAAAAGAAACCACTTGGGGGCGTGGCCGGGCGCAATCGGGGCTAACCACAAGGTTTTTCAAACTTTACTCATTTTCAAAATTACAATGTTGCCGCAAGCGTGCCGCTCACCGCAGCAGCTGGAAAATAGCTAGAAAAATCTAAACGTAAGCAAAGTCAATGGGCGAAGTTGGCAACGCGGCGGCAGCTTCTTTGATGATGACAAAGCGGCAGGAGATAACGGGCCATGCCAAAGGATGCCAGCCACTCCCTCAACCGCCTCCCCCGTTTTCCTGCACTCACAGAAAAAGGTGATACTGAATTTTCAAAATAAGTGATCGATTTATGTCCTACATTTTACAACTTTAAGCAACTCTATTGGATAGTCTTTTTACGAAATATTTAATATAATAATTTACATTTCGTTTAGTGGAAGTAATATTTTCTTTTTAGATTTATAATATTATTTAAAATAGCCTCGCTTTATCTGAAGAACACCATTCAAATAATTGTATTCTTTTTGATTTCAGAACTGTTTTACATAAACAGATATTGTATTTAAATTAATAATAAAATGTTTTAAAATACCTTATCTATGTCAGAAAAACGCACATACACATTGTAGTATTTTTAATATTTAAATTATTTTACATATATAATATTGTATGTCCAAATACATCTAAGTTATTTGTATTTAAAAATATCAAAGAGGCTTATTCTCAAGATAAAATTTAAAAGAATTAAAAAACTATTTTTTGCGAGTGTTCTCATTTCTTAGCAAGTTCCTGCAGCTTCTTTGCAGCTGTTCGTCCTTAGCAGACATTTTTCTGCTGGCAAAAGTTTTGTTGGCTCAACCACTTGACGCTCGGTTACCTCAGCTTCCTTTCCGCCGGAAAACTGCCTTTGAACAGAAAAATATTGCACGCATTTTCCGGGAAAGCAACGTGGCATGGAAAAGGACGAAGAGTGGAAGGAGCAGGAGGCGTCGTCGACGACGGCGAGGAAGGATTCCTTCTTGGTGCTGCGGATGCTGCGGTAAATCAATTTCTGCAAATGAGATTTTTCAATTATAAATCAATTTTCGATTAAAATTACTTTTACGCATCTTCCTTTCAAGTCGCTCAGCCCATTCTTTCCCAGCGCCTCGGTATTGCCTTTCTGAGTATGTTGTTGTGCGGTGAAAAGTTTCTGACATGTACGGGGATCTCAACCGAAATGCGGGTGGCTTGAGAAAAATATTACACGATTATTTTATAGAAGAGTTTCATACACAACTACGAAAGTTATTTTAAATCAATAGCTATTATAATATTATAATTATAATAAATGAGATGCAATGTATGTGCCCTTTTCCCATAAAACTTTTAAATCTTTTTTTTTGTCCAAGAAGAAACACGTTTTTTAAAATACAATTTTTAATACCAGAATGAAAGTTCTTAAAAAACAATATAAATTTGTAAAAACGGAATGCAATGTAGCAAGTCTCTCTTAAACTTTTATATATATTATATAGGTTTTAAAATCAATTAGAGGGTTAAAGGAAGCAAACGTTTTTAGTAGGTTTATTTATGAGAAACAATTATACGGCTTGACGCTATAATGTTTTTATTGGTAACTAACTAAGCGATCTTAACATTTTTATTGGAACCATTTTCACTCGGAACCAGTTAGAAAGCAGAAAGTCGATCGATTTGTTTACAAACTAATCAATCAGCCAGCAAATACATATTTAATTTAAGTTGATATTTAAGCAGGAAATAGTTAGGACTTTTAAATACTTTTCTTTTTCTGTCTTTAAACACCACTTTTCATTGGAGTAGGTAGGCGTGGACAATGTGCAGCTTAGTCTCGATAAAAAGGGGAAAGAGCCTGAAATTGAGACTGGGACATTCGCAACCGAGGCGAGCTGAGACATTTGATCCGACTTGGAGTTTTGATGTGCGGAGCCAGGACGATAAACTGGGGCCAAGAATGCAGCCCGCTTTATTTGCGGCTCTTAATTAAATTGTGAATTATGGCCTTCGATTTGCCAATCGCCATAAAGGCCACAAAAATATGAGTCGCAGTCGCTGCGATGGCCGATGGCCGATGAGTCGATGCGACGATGAGGAAAAGCTGGCCAGAAACTTTTGCCGGCCATAAACGTGGCAATGGGGCTGGCATAAAATTTTACGATGGCCAGTGCAACTCCAGTGCGGCAATACCCAGCACCAGCGACCATCCATCAGAGTGAGTCGACACCGATCGATATTAAATTATAAATGAATGAATGAAGTTTTATGACACGGCCCAGTGGGGGCTGAAACTCGAACTTGGACTTGACTTGTCGCCAAGGCTGAAGGCTGGTGCATTTGATGGATCGCAAGTGGATCCCGATTCCGATCCCTATACTCTGTGCTGAGTTATGAGCATCGGGCGAAAGATAATGATGCCGTTCGATTTTCATTTTGATCGCAACTGCAGTGGCTGCAGCAGAGACACGGCCAATAAATATCCGCATGTGGCGCAAGTCGACTCTTTGGTTCGACATTCGTCATAAAGTGGCTCAACTGAAAGTCGGGCCCGAACTTGTATTTATGGTTCCCGGCAATTAATAAATTTCTGGCTAGTCGAGCATAAATCTGTAACTTGCTCAAGATTTTTATACGGGTGCTAAACTCTCGGCTATCTGTAGTTTAAGATGCCGTAGAGGAAAACGCATATCATCATTTACAATTCGAAATTACTATTGCTACTGAAATAAATTCCAGTCGAAAAGCAATCGAAAATTATATCCGGTGGTCACAAAACTTATAATATATTGAGAACATTTTAAAAATGTTTTTAAACTAGTTTACTGGTCTAAAAAATATTAAAAAGGCAACAAATTCATTTAAATATTCTAATTTGGTTTTACAGTTGGGTTTAATAAAAAACTATTTAAAGTAAAACTAATTTTATCGAAGAAAACTATTTTTTTCTTTTTTTATGAAAAAACGTTTATAGATCGAAATTCCTAATACTGCTCAACTACCTTCGAGCAAAAAGCAATTGCAAAATATACCTGGGGCTATTATAATCTTAAATAATTTTACTATATCTTTTATTAATTAATTATTATTATTATTAAATTAGTCTATTGATTTAAAAACATTAAAATGGCATCAAGGAAATTTTTAATTTGCGATATCTTAAGTCGGCCAATGAAAAGAAAACTATTAATCTCTCTAATCTAATCACTTTTCAAACGAGTGATAAATATATAATTGGATTTAATGAAAAAAAGCTGCTTTAGGCAGTTATCCAGTTACCAAACAAAAAAAAACATTTTATATTGAACTCTTTATGGGAACATAACTCAGTGCACACCGAAATTCAGAAAGAAGTATTGATGTGTTTTTTTTTTAAACCGTCGAATCGATCATAATAAAATATCTAATTCCTTTTCTGTGTACTGGAGTTTTTACTTATGAGTGCCAAGACCATGATAATGATTGATTTGCGTCAATAAAAGAGGAGAGAATCCATAATGGTGTTCCGCATTCCGAAAGGGTTATTCAAAAGGCACACGTGCCAAAGGTCAACCGTAATAGCCACTCCCCATTTCCATCCCAAAATCGAATAAGGAACACACTTGCCCGCCGATCAATCACAATTCCTGTCTCCGTTTCGGTTTCTGTTTTTTTAAGTTATCCGTTTTTTCCCGCTCCCATTTACCTTTTTTGATAAATGTCGCACGCCGCGTGTCAAATGCGTTTCCCAGCAGCCCCCCCTCCCCCTTCGAAGGGAAAACTGTCGCATTTTCTTGGAATTCTGTGGTGCAGCATTCTCCCAAGGATATGCCATTACAGGGCGGACGGGGGAGCGGTGGGGAAAGTGTCCTGGCAGCCGCTTTTGGGGCCTGTCATTGTCCCAGAGCGATTTTTTGTTACTCGCCTTTTGTGTCGCGCAATGCCAGCACGTGGTTGAGGAGGGGGAATCCCCCGAACCGGTGCAGATTTTATTTTCCTTTTTTTTTCGTCAAGCAAGCCTTTAATTTATGCAGCCCTGGGGAGGTTTTGATTTTCAGACGATTCGTGGATGGAGCTGCGCTCAACAATTGCCTCTAATTTGGGAATGGGGCTGTCAAGGAAAATCGGCGGGGGAAAGCGAGACTGTAATTGAGATCAGTGGGAGTGAAATCGAAGGAGATGCCCGGGGTATCATAAATAAGTCTTAAACGGTGACTGGTCATTCTATTATTTAGCTGTTAACATCAGTAATCAGACTTATAACACCAGCTTACAAAATATAATCAACTATATACAAAATTACACTCACCATTCTTTTTTGGTGTAAATTGTTAAGCCCCGGCATATTTTTAAAATGTGTTAATTTTAATTTTACTATTATATTTGGTTGTAAATTTTTGAATTCTGCATTAAGTCTTAGTAGTTTTATAGTTGTAGTAGTTTTATAAAAGTATTGGGAAAATTATTTGAAATATTTAAAAAAGTTAACAATACTTTTATATTACTTATGTTAAGTTATCCCCAAAGTAAATACAAATTGTAAATGAAATATAAAATCCCGGCAAACAGAATTTGTTGTACTTATAAAAAGATTAAAACCAAATCACCCCAAGTAATCTTTAATTATATGCTATAATTAAATTAGTTTCAGTAACAATACGTATATTTAAAATAATTTCTTCAGTGTTCAGTTCCTAGCTGCAAATGTTGCTGTTAATATTACTCATATTTCTTAGTGGGTTTTCCTCACCAATAAGTGCCAAAAGTCCACGTAAGTAATATCTTTTATCGGCTCAACTGGAAAATTAGACTATAATACTCCAAATTAGCCGAGTGTAGTTTGCCGCACAGCATAGGAGAAACGAGGGCAGAAGCTTTCCTAATGTACACCTACAACCACAACATATATGAATGCATCCCTTTTATTTACTCAGGATCTGGAGGCAATAAGAATCGCTTCTGGTCGAAAAGGGATTGCGTGGAGACTTGTCTCGCCTCAGCTGAAGAATAAATAGCAAATAAAATATTCCAAACATTGAACTTCTTTGACAGTCTTAAACATTAAAGTTAAATCAAATTAGAAACCTTCTTTCATTATATATTGGGTATTGTATTTTGAGCTTAATGCTTAAATTATTAACTTTAATGTCATTCAAAACCTTTTATTTACGAGGTATAGTTCAACTTCTAAAATATCCAATTTATTTATGTTCATGATGGTTATTTACATTTGATGAGTAAGACATGCATTTAGTGTTAATTTTTTTTAATTAAATGTTATTTAGAAATAATATATAGAAACACTCACTTTAAAGCCTAACTGGGATGTGCAAAAGTTACCTTACATCTCCTTGAAGTTGTGCTCTGCCACGTACCAAAAACCTATTACATGGCAATCCACAAAACCACTCACCGATCCCCATCAATAAAAAAAATATACAAAAAATACACTGCCGTCTGTCACATTAGCACATCATTCATAAGGACATGTGCCAATGGTTTTCAAATATGTTTTCCACCGACGGCAGGGAAAACAACGACAACAGCAAACACTGGGTGAGCAAAAACAAAAACGAGAACGAAATGACGATGACGACCTCCCAAGCGAATTCGCAGGCTTGGCGAGATTTGCGTTTGCCAAAATGTCAATAAACACCCGATGGACGGACAGCGGTGATATTGACATTTATTTTTATATATTTTATTTCTCGCACACAGCGTGGCTTTCTTATTTGGTTTCATTTCACATGTCAGAGGAGGGCTGACAAAATTTTATGCGAATTGGTTTCACATTTTGAAATAGTTTCATAAAAAGCAAATGCCAGGGGCTGGACACCCACCGCCCACCTCCCCCCAACATTCAATCTCCTCCTATCCAATGCCATTTCGATTCCCGGGGTGCCTGCCAATGCGAGTGATTTCCATTTGACATTGATGATGTTTATTTATTTCGGTGAAAATGGAAAATATACAAAGTATATGTGTATTTGCAATATGTGCACTGGCAAAAGCAAATCAATATTTAAAATTGTTGAAATTCAATGGCATACACAAATTTTGAAACATATCAACTATCCAAAAAAGGGCCCAAATCGAATAATTATTTCTGAAAAATTAATAAATAAGTTTAAGACAAATATACCTAAACGCTAGATGGCGCCCCATCTTATTTTATTAACGCTCCTATAGGCTTGCAAGTGAAACTATATATTTTTAAATTGGTTAACATAGTAATTTCCATTATTTTTTCCCAGTGTACACCATACATGTATTAACAAAAGCGTGCCAGTGTATTTGGGTTTATACTTCTTGTTTGTCATGTTTTGGGGTAGTATGTGTTTTGGTACTTGTATAATTTTACTTTTGCCGTTTATTATGCTGTTTTTTTTGCGTTTGTTTGAGAGTCTATTTTGAAGTCGGTAGACATTGATGGCTGTGTGACGGTGACGGGGATCCTGAATCTGAATCCCATCACATCCCGCATCCTGGGGCTTTGGTTTCGATTTCATTTTTTGCGCCCTGGGCGCACGACAAGTTTGACTCTAGAAATGAGATGGCCGAGATTGATAGCCCCTAAAAAGAACTTGGCCAACTCCAGCTCCGAATTGTGAGTGGTTTTGCGTGTTTTGGCACAGTAACTTTGCGCCAGGCATCGGAAACAACTCATCATTTTTATCTATCTGCCCTTTGTGGGGCTTGTGAAAATATTTAAACACGAAATTACAACCAATCAAACAATTTTCCAATCAAAAGCTTCTATTTTGGCAATTTTGAGACGGACTTGTGCCAAATTTTAAGTTGCATAATTCAACAAAGGGAGCTTTTTGGCAATTTCCAAACCGAAACGAACGCAGTCCTGCCCGCTCACCTGTGTGTTCACAAACAGACAGGACATCATCGAGCAACCGGCTACGCAATTACCATGAACAACAACGGTGGTGTGGGCGGTTCAGGGATGCGGAGTGTGGGGATGGGGAGGGGGAGGGGCATGCAGATGGTATAGGGTCTGCGCCGGCAAGTCGTAAATATTCCAAATGTCATTTTGAAATCCTAATTTACGCTTCGACGATCTAAAATGCACATTTGCACCCGGCGCAGCCAACGCACAAAAGTCCAGCGTCCCGGACGCACTGCAATTTGGATTGCCCAGGACGACCCTCTTTATATCCTTGCCCCCCCCCATCCCCTTCCCCATTCCCATGCGCATCCGCATCCACATCCGAAAACCGACCACTGGGCAATCCTGGCCGGAGAGAAAGGACCCCACGTCCTCCGCCTCGTCAGGATTGGCATGCCTCATCATCAGTTCGAGTTCGTTTTTCCAGCGCCATTTTGTATCGAAACATGCAATCAAAATTTTCAAATTTTCCTCCTCTGTCTGTGTGTGTGTGCGTGTGTATATGGGGGGAGGTCCTGGCCTGTGTACACTGGCCAAACACACACACTCAAACACACACACACGGAATGAATTACAATCAGCACACAATTCAACGAAAAATGCCGTCCAATTTCTAAAATGTGCGCCGCTGCTGCAAAAGGCTCAGATACCACCCACCGCCCACATTTCCTTTACCACCCCCCTCCCCACCCTTTCCACCCCACTGGGAACCTCATGGGGCGCGTTAGGAAAATTAGTGCATTTTCGGTGGATGCGGGGGGGTGGATAGGTATACCGTTGGTGGGGCCCAAAAACAATATGTTTTCCAAACGGCATTTCCATTTATGTTGCATGTTGTGCACACATTTCCGCAAATGCATTCGTCACCCCCCCTTCCCCACCCCTCACCATGCATTTTCACATATTTGCGCTCCTTTCGTAACTGCAACTACAGTGTTGGGGTTTTCGGGTTTTTCGGGATGGAGCGGAGTCCTCCGTATCGGGTGCATTGTCTATTCCCTTTTTGTGGGGCCCAGATTGGAACGTTTGCCGTATCGGCGAACGAAACCAGAACGCTGGAGCTGCACCTTATCGGGTTGCCCAATTGATGCGGACAATCGAATGGTTAATCGGAAGTTGTTTGCCATTTCGGCAAAATTTACTGTTCAATTCAGATGAGATCGGGTTCGATTTGAACAGAAACTATTCGGAATAGGCAGTTTATATCAGGGTTGTTGGTTATCAAGAACATTTCATCGAATTCCATGGATAATTTGGATAGATCTATTGAATGATTCATTTCATTAACTGACAATTTTACTGGTTTAAGTGTTCAAAATATTTTATTTTTATTTAGAGTTGAGAGAGTAAACAGATTCTTGATAAAGGATTTGTAATTAATTATAAAATCCTAAATATATTTATATCTTACTAAAATGTAATGTAGTCTCTTTACGACGTTAAATGTTTAGAACTAAATTTTGAAGTTCAAAGTAAAATAATAACTTACTACAGACAAACTTTCATAATTCGAAACACACCAGTACAATTCAATTAGATCAACTTATAAAGATTTCGTTATAGAGAAATTAAATTAAAATAATTTATAAAGATAAAATGTTGTTTATGTCTTAGATTAGAAATGGGAAAAAGAATTTATTTATGTCAAATAAAAATAATGTAAAAGCGTTTCAAATTTCTCCATTATACCCTCATGTAAGTCCTAACTTCATTGATTCCAGTAATTGTTAATCAGCCATCTCAGAAATGAAAGGCCTGACCATTTAAATCGAAATGTTTATTCAAGAGATTTCCCCAAAACACAAAACCCAAAAATCCAAATGCTCGAGTCGTTGAACTCCTCCGAAAGTTCTTCGCAGTCCATAAAAAGGAAAAGCTTACGAGGTGTTTGCCATGTGTCATATTCCAATGGTCCCCAACACCCGACAGTGTCCGTATCTCGATTGGGGGATCTATTCCATTTGGGTGATGGATTTTAACGGCCTCGAACTGCGGCCGAGGCTGAGGCAATAACGTGAATTCCTTTTCATCAGATCGGTCAATAATAATCAACAGCAGTAAAATTAAAAATACATTTACCAAATATTGAATTTCAATGTAAATAAATTAAAATTAAACACACACAAACAATCGACGGGCGAGAAGCACAAAGAAAACGGAGACGAACAGATTTCGCCTGAAATCGAATAAAAAGCAACAAATTTTGATGACTGGGAAGATTGACTGACTCCGTGTAACGAAGTCCAATCGGAGACGAGGAAACCTCGAATAATGATGAATTAATTGGGGATAAAATGATTCGGAGTCGGGGGAACGACGGTAAAAATAAATAAAAACAGAACAGACAATCGGGCAATATCATAAAAATTATACAGTAACCGCTCTCACCGATCCAACTTCAATCTCCGTTCGGCTGTAAACGCAGCGAGTGTTTGGGAAAAGTCGCGGCCTCGGTTTCCTAGAATGGCCATAAGAACTGTTTTATGCTAATGAAGCCGCGGGGTCGCCGCACTAAATCATGCTAATGGTATGACTCGATCGAAGACTCCCCCCTCCACCACCCTCCACCAATCCACTGGTTAAATTGATTAATTTAATCTAGTGAGAGAGCCGGCAAAATTCGTGCGGGGTTCGCTAGCCGGGAACATATTTTCCCTTAATTTCATTTCCGCTTTTGCCAGGCCATAACACCGCCCCATACACTCAAAAATAATACAAGAGTCTTAAAAACATTAAACATATTTTATATCTAAGCCTTCAGTTTTGCTATGTAAATGTGAGTAATAAATTTTTACTTAACACCATAAATACATATACATCAGTTAAGTTATAATTAAGTTTATTTTAATGTTCAATTCTTTTTCATTCTGTAAAAAGAGTATTTTTTCATGTACACCTATGTTTATTTGAAGTAAATGTGATTTACAGAAAAGTTCAAATAAAATAGGGCATATACCGAAAAAACTATATAAACCAAATTATTGTAAAAATTAATAATAAATGTATGAGTAATTTTTAGATATTTTTTGATACAAAACCAATGCTTATATTTTAGGTCGTTATTACTAAAGTTTCGACAATTTTTAAGGTAATATGTATTTTGGGTGTAAAAATCTTAAGTCACTTAATAATTAAAACATGTTATAAAAGTATTTATTAGAGAACTACATCATGTCTTAAACATTTATTTCTCCGAGTGCAGAGTGTCCAGCACTTGTTCGTTCCGCCTGCCCTAAAGTGGCGCAATTTTTTATGCCACTCCGCGAAAGGGTTGCAAAAATGTCGCCGTCTTTTTTAATGCGTATGTCACCAAATTTCATTTGGGGGTTGACTCTCGAACATTTAACAGGCAGCGAGTTATTGATCTGAATGAGGTATTGTCAATCTTGTTTGATGCATCGCCGCGTTCAAGGGGCCCAAGATTAATATTACCCCATATTCGATTTGGCAAAGGGTTTTGTTCTGGCTCTGGGCTTGCAAAAAGCGAATTTCCGTGTCATCTGTCAGCGGATTTGATGCGCCCTCTCAGTGCTTTGGGAATCTCGCGATTTGAGTCGCCTGTCGCCTGAGGAATATCCATCCTTTTTAGAGGTATTTTGGCTTACCTTGGATTAGCTTTTGCAGGCAGCTGTCTATTGGTAACTAACTAGTGGATCATTTTATGACAAGTCCCATAAGAGTCCATTAAACTTGATTTCTTTTTCATCACATATTTTGAAGTATTGTTTAAAAATGGAATGTAAGATATATTATTAAAAAAATATTTAATTTCAAATAGGTAAATATATTGCTATTAGTTATAGTTATAACATTTAACAAATTACTCTTTGAAACTTATAAATAGACGTAAGATTATAAGTAAACTATTTTCGGAACATTTGATTTCTAGCGATCTATTATTAGACACGAATTTTTTCATAAAACCATAACTAGATAGAATTCAACACGAATTATTATTTTAATTTTTATTTAAAGATCGCTTGAAATCGGATGTTAGGCGTTCTATTTCATATATATTCCGATGCCTGCATCTATGCATTCAGACTTGGGATGCTTGAAAAATCCTTTTTCAAGAAGCCAAAACTAACAAACATAACATAGAATAATCACAACTGTTTGTTGTCATAAATGATGTTCACTGCCCTATATTTATTTTGCCTTCCACTCATAACTTCTGCACATTTTTCCGTCAACTATTTGTGTGTTCAAGTAATTCAGTTCGCCGTTCAATTGACTGTCTTCGGAGCCTTTGTCTTTCACAAATGCATAAATTGCTGGGCACCCACTTGAGGACTCCGGTTGCTACGTTCTGCTCCTATCTCATTAGTTTCCAGTTGTTTGGACTCAACACATTTGTAACAATATTTGGGAACTAATTTTAGACGCGAACTCGCTGCGAATTGACAGTTGGAAATATTTTAGGACAGATTTTTGACGTGCGCCCGTGATTTGTCATTGACATCATTACATGGATTCGGCGGATCTCCCCTAGGAAAGTGGCAGACAACCGGGCTGCAGCACTTCAGCGGTGCAGGGCACTTCATTTGTGCCGCTTGGATAAACAAAGATGAAAAGCTGGGTGAGGGAGCCCGAAACCTCGGCTGGTTCGTCATGCGCCATGCGTCGCCACATTTTCTAATTGATTTTAAAATGTTTCAGTTCGGATAAATAATTGCGTTTTTGACATTCCCCTCCCTCCTTTCCCGTCCCCTTCCCCAGCAGCCACCGAATATTCCATATTTCGGGACTCAAACCGCCCAAATCCAGAGGGGAACGCCGGCCCATCGAGACTTATCTTAATTGCGCACCAGACACTGGAGCAGTCGCATCGGGAATCGGAAATCGGGAATCGGGAAGCTTATGGCTGGCTGCTACTATATTACAATAATTTAATTTATGTTTGCCATTTATTATTTTCTAAATTGTTTTGGAACGTGCCGCCGCCGTTCGTCTCACGCCTCCAATAAATTTGGCCTCTAATGATGGATCCTATTTTTGGACGGAGCTTTGCCGCGGCCGCACTGCGTGATCCGTGTTAATGTCCCGATCTGGCTCCCCAAAAATATTAGGCGACTAATCCTTTCGCCCATTCGATAGATGGCTTTACGTGCCGGTTAATGCGTTGGCGGGTTAAATTCGAGCATTCCAAATTAGCCTTATGAGGGGTTATTAATGCCGTAGGAAAAAAGGAAATGACTAATTAACTCGGAGACCGCGGATTTATTCTGGCGATGATATTTTTGGTTATTTTAAACTAGATGTATTACTCCTGACCCTGAAATGTTTCCATGGAACCTTACACGACTATAACACTAAAGTATTAGTCAAAATAAATATAATTTTAAATTTACTACTACAACACAAAGTTTATTTAATTAAATAAAGCTTATAACTAAATTTAATATATATACACTAAAAAAGTCATATGGAAACTTGAATTCTTAACTGTAAAAAAATTTAACTTTTGTTTTTTGATATTAGTATGACTGGCCCAAAAAAAAAATTGTTTAAGAATAAGCTGAATTTTGTAATATTGTACTTCATGTTATGGAATCTCTTAATAAAGATATATTTATTATATAAATATATAATAAAACTTAACATAATCAAAAATAAAACGTGGCATCTAATCTGCGTATAACATTAATATTCGCTTAATTCATGTAAATTTGACTCCAAAATATAAACCAAAAGACACAACCTTGAGAAGTTTTAACGGATCTCTGGCAAACATCGCCCACTTACCTGATGCTCTCATATTTAAACATTGGCTGAAAATTCAAGGGGAGGGCCAGGCATCACATGGCAGCGTTTCAACTTTGATATCGATTTGGGGATGTTTTAGAGTCCACCCCACGCCTTGGGGATGGGAATCGGAAAGGAAAGCTGGAACCGAGCAGTTTGTTGACCCAGGCGCGGAATTCCGAGAGAAGACTCAATTGCCACCAGCGACACTTTACACCAGGCTTCCATGTTTACATGCCGCCTCGATTTGTTGCAGGCTGCAGCTGGGAAAAGAGAAAGGGAAAGCGGAGAAAGTGACTCCACTTGAAATGGATTCGAAATGGAAATGGAGGGCCAACAGATGTGCTTCTGTGGGGAAAGATATTTTCATAAATGCTGTCGAGCTGTACTTTATGAATTTTATAAATTTTATTTTAAAATAAAATAATTTGGAAGAACAATTCCTGAGTAAAAATAAAATTTATTTTAAAAATTTGAGTTCAAAATATATTTTAATTAGATTTATTGGAATAGTTGAGTTTAAAAGCTTGTTGGCTCTGAAATTCCATTTTCCATTGTAAGCAATAAAGGAATTTACATATTTATTTGTATATTTATTAAGGTACAATTTATGGGTTTTATTAAACATTTTCAAATTTTGTATCTAGAGAACAAATAAATATCCTGCACTCAATCGTTTAGGCAGAATTTGAGATAAAATGTCGATTGGATGTAAAAACTAGTGATATCAGTGATGTTATTATTTATTGATTTTAGTTGTTAGAACTGTATACCTAACAGAACATGGTGGTGAAATCATTACCAAATCAAATGACATTTTTTCTCATTCAGTATCAGTCACACAATAGATCTTAGTGCTTCGAAATATATAGTAACAAAAACATGGTACTGAAATAGTCATCAAATAAGCCGAGAATTTTATATTGCTTCCGTTCTGGGCGACATTCCCTTCATAATTTCCCGTTAATGTGCAAATCTGCGTGGGCAAATCCCTTGCCCTCGACTTAGCAAATATTTACACTGCAAGCAAATCATTTCATAACATCGTCGGCGGATGGGGAAATGTAAACATAACGCCTTCCTGCCACGTGCCGGCCAAAAGTCCGGGGGCCCATTCACATTAACCCTCGGCCAACATTGGCTAACATATTAATAAGCGAAATCGCTCATAAAATTATAGCAACACCGACGGCCGGCAACCCCCTTCTGTTCGCACATTGTCAAGGAGTCAGAGGGGTGACAAGCGAAACGCCCAGCAACCCCGCGAATTATGAAATTATTTTCCATAATGAGGGTTTTTCCTTTTTTCCTTTTCCCCCCTGTCGACGAGAAGTCGGCGTTTTGTCCCGATTCCGATCAAATCATATTCATACTCGACGGCCGGAAAATGTTGGTCGCGTGCCGCTATTTAGCGTCGATTATCCTGCCAGCATATGCCCCACGTCTGGGTGTCTGTCTGCGAGGCCAGTATCCTGTCCCGAGTCCTGGCACTGGTGCTCCGGAGTGCCATGTCCTGTTATCCGCTGTCAGCGCCGCCCTCCCCGCCCCGAAGATGATTTCTGGCTTCCGGAAGGAGACATGAGTCCGCCAGAAACGGAAGCGCTTCGATCTCTTCGGCCAGATTGGGTGTCAGTTTGGTTGCGGAAATGTTGTGCATATTCGCTGGTAGATTTTGACTCGGTCGGGCATTGGAACCCCATTCCTCCCATTTGCCTTGACAAGTGAATGCGATTAGCAAGTGAATTGAAACGAATCGAGAGAATCGGCTGAAGGCATGACTCAGGGTTAAAAATTGAACGGATGAGTTGCTGCTAATATGACACATAAAAGAATATTTTCGCAACATTTTCCAGCACATTATATTTGATTTATAAAATACAGAAAAGAAGAAGTTTTTGTGTCACTTAAGTATAGCCCAAATTGTTAATAAGACCGTTTAAAAATATCTAATGAATTAATACAGAGCGTCCCAAATAATAATATTTAAAAACTACAATATGATTATATTGAAATTCATTAGGTGAACGGTGAAATAACTTTGTAATGTGCAATGGTATAGTAATAATGGGTACCTTAACTTAATTTATTTAATTTTTTAAATGTTGGTTACAAATACATGTTTTATTACCTTTTTAAAATTGTTTAAAAACATAGAGGGTCCAAATCGAGACAATTGGGAAAATATTAAAAAAGTATGCTACAAAAATGATATCCTGAAACTAACGTTTATTTTAGTTTAGAGCAATATAAAGTCCTTTTGCTGAAGGCATGAGGTTTGGTTCAAATCCATATAGAAAACTACATTGTTACATTGTACAAATAAATAATATTCAAAAAAAAAAAGATAAAACTGGAAACGAAATATTAAAAAACAGGGATTTGAAATTCTTTCCTTTTTCGGCATCCCTTTACCTTCTTAAATCAGGATCCAGTTAATAGGCAAAATATTTGTAAATCTCGATTCGCTCCGCTCAGCGGACAGTCGACTTCGGAACCGCCCCTTAAAAACGGCTTGCGATGACCTCGGAAAATTGCCAGAATGGCAATTCATCAATTTCCATTATACCGGCAAAACCTTGAGCAGAATTTCTCGCACTGCCGCGACACTCCTTTGCTTAACCGATCCCACGCAAAAGGATGGCCCAATTTCACGCTCAAATATTGAAAAATGATGGGTGTCAATATTTGCATATCATTTCCCAGGGCCAGGCAAATCGCGATCGATGCGTGACGGATGCGAGTTCCCGGAAGGAGCGAGGATCGGTCCCCGATAAGCCGGAGGAAAACGCAACGCCCCCGGGCAAATCCTTTGCCAACAAAAGGGTAATGGCTGCAAATCCGACGCGCCATATGCAAATCCGGCCTCTTGAGCCGTGCTTAATTAGTACGCAAAATATTTGCCTTAATTGTCGCAAAACAAGCGGGAAGCAAGAAGGATATGCGGCTGCCTGGCTGGAATTATAATCCCTTCGATCGGATTTTCCGGTCAGCTCCTTACCGGTTACCTGCTACCTGCTGCGCCCAAGTTTGCACTAATTTTCGCGCATGATCCTGTGGATCAGGGAGCGATTCCGGTGATTGATCCTGTTTGGCCCGATGTGCGGTGACCCGAAAGAAAGAGCGGAGATCTCTGGGCCATTGTGTCAGCTCCTTTCAAGCGGTCCAATCCCCGATCTCCGATCTCGGATCTCCAGCTGGGCGGCTTACAAGGAGCAGGGACAATTGCCGGGGCGTTGCTATTGAGACAGTTTACAGGACACTTAGCTCAGCTTAGCCGCTCCTCACTGCGCCCTCCGAGGATCGCAATTCGAAATTGATTTGTCAGCCGACCGCACGAGGGGCCAAGGTATTCCATTGACCACCTACCTACGACTACCAGGTCCTGGTCCTCGAGATCGGAGCGAACGGACTACCGCAGAGCGATTGGCATCTCCCTGACAACTCCCCACGTATAAATCAATCAATTAAACTTTTATAATGCTCCGCATGGAAAATATTTGCCATGCCAGCGTAAAAACAAAAAAAAATACTTTGGGGACAGTTGAGTGGCGTCAGCAGGACCAGTTTAAGATTTACACTGAGAAAATATGTACTTCATTACCTTTCTTACAACCTTCATTATTGGTTAAGAATACAAGATGTCAAATGATTAATTTCAAAAAGCCATTTCTAAACAAATAAAGTAAAATAAATACAAATTACATGTTAAACTATAAACTATCTAAAGTTTCTATTAAAATAAAATTTCTGTAATTTAATCTTTTATGATTATAAAACTAATGCGCTGCTATTTAAGCCACTTTTTCATTAACCTGATAAGCTGAACAAAAATATTACAATTTAAAAGTTCTTAGCAATTCATAGTTTAAATTTATTACTTTACAGTTTAACTTATTTACTTTATTAAAAAAAATTATTACAATTAATTGAGTTAATGGAGGCTTAAATAAAAAATAAAAAGTGTTTGAGAAGCTTACAGTTTGCTGCAGTATACTAATTTTATATTATTTATTGTTGGAATACGGCTAAGTATTTTTGTTGAGTGTTTGTTCGATACAAGTCGCAGTTGGTAATTAAAATTTCAGCTAATATATTGGAGTTCAAACTCGGTTTTTTTGGACCAGCGTGCGACAAGCATATGACAGTTTGACAAACGGCAGACAGCCGCTGACGAAGCAGCCTCCTTCTGTATCCAGTTCCCTTTGCCCCACTTCCCCTTCCAGCTGGCAACATTAAAAGATGCTTTCTGGAATCCCGCGAATGTCCATTGGATGGGGACAAAAATCATATTAAGACAGGCACATTATAAAAGACATCAAGCATGCCTAACCAAATGGAGGTAGGGTTCTCCTCTCGCATAACTTATTAAAAAGCAGCAGCATCGGCCACAAAAACTAAGGAAAACTCCAGAAATTGCTCCTGAGAAATGCCCGAAAATTGTCTGGACGAAGAAACCGCCTAAGCGCCACTTGGACAACGGGTTTTGAGGAATCTCCCGTGGACAAAAGTGGGCACCAAGGGGTTAAGAGGGTGTCCTAAAAGAAGAACCTCTTCCTCCGGTGGGCGCCATTCATCGACTGGAGTTTGTTTAAAGCTCCGCGAAATGTTTGCCATTGAACTTTCGGCAAATTCTTATTTAAGTAGATCACATTTTAAAAAGGGCAATTATGATGTGTGTCTCTGAGTGGTTTCCTGTATACAACTCATTAAAGGGATCTTAAAATGAAGATTTATGTATAACAAAAATGTATCAATTACCATTTATTAATATATTTACACTATTTTCATTAAATTCGGCTTTGCTATCTTCACTAATAAGTACTATTGATTATTTTTGTTCAATGTTATACAGCTCAAAAATAAGTTTAAATATTTTGTAAAAAATAAATTTAAAACCCATAATTATAAATCATAATCTAAAAGTTTATGGCAGGTGTTTCAACTATTAAAACCTGATTAACAGAACTTTTGGAATATAAAAGACACTATTAACTAGAAAGCAAAAGTCATATACCGGGTAATTTGGTTTTATCTTGTTATCTGGAATCCCAATTCTGGCTAACACAATTAATAAAGTTTTCACAAGTCTCAAGATGATTTCCCACTGTGAGCAATAACTATGGGATATCAGTTCCCGTTCCCGATCGGAGTCGTAAAACCACTGCCCTTTGAGGAGCCAGTGTTTCCCCACAAATGCCATAAATCGAGCAGATGATGATGACTATGATCAGCCGGATGAGACTGAGGTGGATGTGGATGTGGATGCCGATGACAGGCACGTTCTGTGGTCCCATGGTTCAGAAACCCGGAGCGCAGGCAATAAAAATTTTCAAAAATATCATAATTTTTGATTTCCAGCGAAGAATGGAGCCTGGCCATAAAAGGGTTAAAATGAAACCGTAAAATGCAGCAATAAATTATGGAAAAACTAACATCAATTAAAAGTCGTAAACCCCAGAAGCTGCCGCCCCCCGAAGGAGTTGATAGGGAAATCGAAATGGAAATGGGAGTGGAAATGGGAATGGAAATGGAAAAGCGGTAGCCGAGAAGAGGGTGGGAGGATAATGAACCGCAATCGGGTGATAGATAATAAAAGTGAAAATTAAAATGTTGTGAGAGCTGGAAATAGACAAATATATCGAACCGCTGCCGGATCACAAAAACACTCGTTAATATCGAACACACACAGAGAAATTGGGTGAGAGAACGGGGAAAGCGAGGGATCGAGGGGATGTGATGTGGCATTGTTTCAATAGAAAACCCATAAAACTTGGGAAAAATTGAAGCAGTTTTGTGCTGAAGGAAAACAAATGCACCGGCCATAAAATCATGAAGAAATGAAAACGCAACTAGCAACGCGTTTATGGATCAACTATACGCTAAAGGCCATATACACAGTGAGTTCAGGTCGCGACCCCTATCCCAAGCCATACACTGAGAAAAACCCATTACTATATATTTTTTTTACTGTCAATCTATGAACTACATATTGTTTACTCTAGATCTTGTCTATCCTAGTCTAGTATTCATCAAGATTAAAAATAAGAATACGGACTTAAAATGTAATTGCATTTTTTTTATAAAATTCTATTTAAATCGCTAATTATTGACTTAAGAAGCAACTTAAACAGCAGATAGATCGAAAAATAACAAGCAGAGAAAAAACGTCAATTAAATTAAAAACTTTTAACTAAAATCCCTGTTGTTGAACTGTTTTATATGTCCAAAGCACCCTTACAAAAATAATTTAAAACAGAAGGTAAGTTAGCAGCTGTTTTATAATTGTGCTTTTAAGAATAATAGCGCTAGCACTTAAAAGATGTGAGTGTGTATTTGACTAAAATGTTCTATTCACATAAATGTACTTTAGTAGCAATAAGACCAAAAAAAAATGTGAAAGGTTTTGTGCATGAAAAATTGGCTTGTAGCAGTCACACAATTTGGCAGTTCCAAAAGTTTTCTTATAATTTTGCATTCCAAAAAATCAGAAGCATATCGATTTTTATAGATCTCACCAAATTGAATTTGAGTTAGATAAAATAAATTAATTAAAAATAATGTTTACAAGCGCATTCCCTTAATGAACCACTATTACATATACACTATTTTTAGAAAAATTCTTGTTTTATTGGCAAAAATTTTCTATAAATTTTCTTATGAAAATAGCTATAATAATAATTTTTTCTCTGTGTATTCATAGGGTTGCACTCGGGGGATTTTATGGCTTTTCAAATGTTTCCGCAAGCGCTCGTTGGGCGATCATAAAAATTTGATTTTTCCTCCGCGGCTCATCCTTGGCCTTGGACTCGAGCTGGGCGGAGGACGAGGAGGGTGCGGAGGATGGTCTAGGGCTGTGTTTACCTACAATAAAAGATAAATCGTCTGGTTTATATGTAGAGCAGACAGAACAGCACAGCACAATGAGCGCGATCAGCGATCGACAAAGGGCGACGGGGCGAGGTCGTAAACACAAACATTGTTGCGCGGCAGCGGGTTCGCTTTATGGCCAGCTCCTTCATCCTTTCGTCGAACGGATCTCCGGGGATCTACCTGTAATTCCACCACGGTGCATATGGATATGGATCCGACTGATCCGGGCCTGCTTTCACCCAAAGTCCGCCTCTGACACGCGCTCGTAAAACCCTCGCTCCACGGATCGATCTGATATCGTTTGTTTATTTCCCGGAGAGTTGTGCAATTAAATCCAATTATGTCTTCGCCTCCTGTTTTTTTCGCAGTCTTATCGCGCCGAAGAGCTCACAAAATTTGTCTCTAATTGCGCCTAATTTTCGAGATCTAATTTGGATTTGTTTTCTTTTTTTTATAGCCCTCACTTGAGCTACTGTGGAGCTATGGGAGAAAGGTTTGAACTTTGATTTCGGAGTTCTGGGAATGGTGTCTCACATCATGTGTCTCTTTGTCGCAGGATCACAGCTCGATAAGATGCAATTAGGAGTAAGGATCACTAAACCTATAACAACTGGAACGGCACCCTTTAAATGTTGCCTATTGTTGTGATTCATCCCTAAACACTTTAATTTAAATTCCCTTTAATTGCACAATTTGTTTTTCTTTACCCAGGTTATAAAAACTATTTCTGATCTTTGCTAGATTAGCAAATGGAAGTACCTACTTCACAAAAAGGACACACCTTTAAACGTTTTTTAGAGAACTATTTCAATGCCATTTGGAGATACGTTACAAAAATAATATCAGCTTAGGAAAACATATTTTTTTCATTTTGTTAAACTTATATTTAGTAAAAAAATATTTTATTTATAACTTGTAAGTTATTAAAGATTTAAGGTTTTAATTTTCAACAACCAATTCTTATAAGGAATTACAATTTAAATTATATAGTAAATGCAAGCCAATTTAATCATTTTCAATTATGTTCTTATTCCAACAACACCTTTAAAAAACTTGATTTTTTTTTTATTTTTTCATTAATAACTTATTATATGTATAGTTATTAAAAATTTAAGTTTGTCATTTTCACTAAATCTTTGCTTAAACATTAGGAATAAAAATTTCAATTATATAGCAAATTGAAGCCGCGCAAATTTAATAATTTTCAATTATGCACTTATTCCAGCAGCTCTCTAATGAAAAGCCCTTAACTTTTCAGACAACTTAATTGACAGCATAATTCGCTATTTTTTTGCCACATATTTGCAATGTAAAATTGCACACGCGAGTGGGGAAATACAAAAGATTGTCACTTTCCTACCAATCCCACCGTTTTGCACCCTCTTCACTCGTGTGCTCGACAAATTTTTGAAGTGATTTGTGCGGCTGGCCACAAGAAGCAATCGCAATCAAAACGAACGACACTCGAGTGGGCTGGGCAAATATAATTTTCGCAGCATTCAGCAAATAAATAAATAAATGCAACAAATGTGTAACGAGGAGGGGCTTCAGAAATCGCGTTAAGTGAGTGCAATTGACAAAGGAAGCCAACAATGAAATCTCGACTCTCGCCGAAGTGGAGGAAGTGCTGGGTAGCGCAGAGATGATGGGCTGAAGGAGCTCTTCAGAAATTATGCGTGCGTGAGGAGCGATTGGAGGTGCACTGCGAAAAATACATATATTCGCGAATTAAAATTCGTGTGCAGTTACGACATTGATTGCTGAGAGGGTCACAGAATTATAGCGTTTTTGCTACTCGTTTAAATGTAATTGATAACTTTATCTTTTTACTAATTATTTAACAATCATTACAATCACTTAGTTAAAAAAAAGCAAGATAATAAATTTTAAGATAATGAAATTAACGAATAAAATGAAGAAATAAAAAAATAATTTGTTCGTTAAATTTAAAAATTGAATACAAATGCATAGATGGCTACCATTTGTATCAATTGAATATAAATGGTTGAAAAAATAAACAATATTAGTTTTCATTATTAAACGGATTTTGTTCTTGATTTTGAATGTATTTAATCAATATTAAACCTATAATATGTTTACAAAGAACTTTAATTGTTTTTGTTAGTTTTCTAAAAGGAAATGCCCATATTTCATATTTATAAATTTAAAAAAATATATATTTTCTTATTATATTTCTTATTATTTTCTATATGAATAACATTTGCACAATATTTGGAAGAAAAGTCCTTTGTAAAAAGATTTACAAAAGAAGGTTATCAGAAAAAAGCTAGTAAATATATATATATATATATAATAGAAATCATTACATATTTTTGGGTACGAGGTAAACAACTATTTATGATTATTCCCTGTGTATCCTTAAAAAGCCTGCCGAGATGTTTTCTCGCTGCCTTGGCAACACTTGGATTCCTCCCATCTGCGGTTGTCGGCAATCCAATCAAATTATATTTGATGAGTTTTGGTTTGATTCGATTTGCGCAGAGACTCAACGAGCTAAAAACGGGGCGAGTAAGACAACAAATGCGGCTGGGACACCTGCGGCTAGCTCCCTCGACGACAGGACATCCGCAAGGACATCGGCGCCAGGCCGGGCACCCAATCCTTATCGGACCCAGTCGCATGAGAGTTATGAGTGGGCCCAGACTTTGGCGGCGCCTCACGATCTTTCCGTACCGATCCTGTACCTGTTTGAGTTCATAATTCTGTTTTTGTCAAGTCGCTCGATAGTTTTGTCGCCAATTGTCTGCATTTCATTGACCAAAAACCGAACCGAACATGAAAATCAGGGCAGGTAAAAAAAGGTTCTCTTCGTTTTCGATTTTTTAATTATTATTGCCCGACGTTTATGTACTTCTCGACCTAAGACAAAGGGAAATCCTTTTTTAATATTGCCTAACAGGAGAGGAATGAGATTTGGGTTTGGGAACGAAGTGGGGAAGGGCAAATTTATGGTCAAGCCTCAGAGTTGTTGACATTTTCCTTATCTGTTTACGCATTTTCCTTTCGCTTTTCCTTTGCCCGCAGTGTCCTCGGCTGTATCAATGAAATATTGATCGACTTCGAGGCCCGGGCCCATGAAGATATCATTATGCATCTCTCTCCGCATTGATTTATGTGCAATTATACCTGATACCCCGATGTCGGGGAATATTTAAATGTCGCTCTATAAAAATCTTTATCGGCCCGAGGAGTTGTTAATTTTTCGATGAACCCTCCTCGAGGAAAACAAACCCTGGCGATCCCGAGTCTCAGTTTATTAAAGGACTCCATAAATGCATTTTTCTGGATTTTTATTAGCTGGGTGTCCACGCAGACTGCAGAGATTTACGATCCTCGGTGACTTCTCGAATGGCTTTGTCCCCAAATCAGCATTCGACTACCGATTAACTTCAACCAGGTGATTGACATGTGACCTGCCTTAATGAACAGAGTTTATAAAACTATTTTATAGTTCATTTTCTATGAAAGGATGTTTAGTTACCCTTTTCAAATAAATTTGATCAGGTAAATAATTAAAATAGAATTCTAAATAAAATAATGCAGACTAATTGTAGTGCTGATAATAAATACCACAACTTTAAAGTTTTCCCCAGTCAAACTAATTCGGCTAATACAATTAAAGCCAGATTGGTTTACCGAGAAAAAGTGCCTGAAGAGTTCCTACTCCATTTAAGTATGCTCAACCCATAGATCAGCTAATCTAAACTCCAATCTCAGAAATTTAATTTCAATTTCAGAACCTGCATATACCGACAATAATTTCGTTTATAACCCGACCACAGAAAAAGATTTGATGGAGAAATGAGTTTGGAACGAGGCTCATAAACCAAACATCAAACGTTTTCGAGGCGATTTAAATGAGTTCGCATTTTGATAGAAAATTTCTCAGCCAAATGCGATTTGAATATTTAATTAGCCCAAGTGAAGGAGGTATTCAAGCCCGGGGCAAAGTGAACCACAAAGGCGGCAAAAATGCTCAACATTAAAATCAAATAAAACTCGGTTCACAAATTGTTAAAATTCCGAAACGGTAGCTCGATCCAACCCATAAAACGCACCCTAAGCCAACACTCCCCCGAATCCCCCCCTCTGATCACGTATACCCCTTCTTCTATGTCTTCGCAAAGTGGGCACGTAAGTCCCTAAAATGGAGTCACGCATGCGCAGATCACTATTCTGAAGATGGCCTCGTGATAACAACCGAGCTTCTACAGCGACCTAGTCCACATCATCTACTTGTTGATATAAGCCCGGAAATCCTAAAAAATATAATGAAACGTATTTTATACAAAGCTACCACAAATATAATTTTACCACTAGATAATTAAATTATCAAAAACCCAATTATTTTAATATATATTGGCTTATACATTTTATAAAATGAGAAAGGTAAACATATTAGCTTTGGGTTTTAAGCTCTTCAAAAATTGTAGTACCTAATTATACTTGAAAATAAACTTTACAATTATTCTGATTGTAATTTAACTGGATCTTAACACTTAAACACTAACTTACATTTTTAAAGTGAATAGTAATAACAGTGAACTAAATACCTAGTTTGTAAACACATGTATAGAATAATTTTATGCGAATGGATGTAAGAAGTATTTTTAAATGTAATCGGATTTGTATTAAACTATGATTCTAGAGAATTATCAGTAAATTAATCAAAGCAGGGATTTTCTTATAAAATTTTTTCCTATTTAGGGAAAAAATAATAATATTCCTCATGCAACAAATTCTTTCAATAGTCACGAACATAGCTCATCACTAGAGTTGAAAACTTCACATGACCATATATCGTTGGTCGAATATTCTGTGGAAATTAAAATTAGGGGCTGGCCTGCCATAATTTTTTATGAGCGGCAATGAGACAAGTGTGAAAAGCGCGAGCGGGCAGAACAAACGGCGGGCGAATCCTTTTGCCAGGACACGCAGGCGGTAATTAAAAAGGGGGATTTTGGAGGAACGTGCCTATGTCTCGGAAAACATTTGCTTCTGGCTCCGCGAGTGGCCAATTATTATGCCGAAGATCGCCGGGCACTTGGAATGCCTGTTGCATTTTATTTTCCCATTCACTTTCGAGTCGATTTCCTCCGTCTCGGGGTTTTCCTTAGCCGCTTTTCCTCGGGGACTTTGAGGGAACCGCCGGCAGGGTCCTGAGTGCCTTGCCCCATAAATCTGCCCAGGGAAACCGATCCGAAGCCGAACGGAAGTAATTCCGTTTTTTATTTTATTTCGGTTGCATTTAATTTCTGTTTTCTTTTTACTTTCGAATATTGCTGTTGTTTTCGTTTTGGATTTTAAATTAGGCCAACAAAGAGACCGCAGACTGATATTGAAATTCGGACTACAGATTAACGCCCGAAGGTTGAAGGAAAGCGGGGAAAAGGGTTTTAGAATTGGGGTGACAAAACCGGAGCTTACCGATTGCATTTTTGATTATTGTTTTGCAGGGGAACGGGGCAATCGATGGATGGCAATGAATAATTAATGGAGAGATGCGACGAGAAAAAGGGAAATCACAATTTTAAGACTACTGTACGGCTGGAATCCCGGATAAATTAAAGATCTACCTCCGAAATTTGTGCTAGGATTTTGGTCGAGGGACCAGAACATTTCTTAGGAAGTGTGTATTATAAAACGGATATCTAATATTACTTAGGTAAATTTAATGAACTATTTCATTAAATAAACACTCAATTTTAATATTTAGCTACTTTTTGGCTTTGTAAATTTGTATTTGTTTAATTTTAGGAAGACTTAATCTATTTTTTATATATGCAAATAATTTTATATTTATTATGTTTATAATATCACCCCTTTTCTAATATGTTTATATATATTTTGTACTACTCATTGTCACTTTTAGCACTGAAAAGGTATCTGAAAAGAAGAACAAAAACAAATAGTTTTTGTATTTTTTTTTATTTCCTCAATAAAATGATGCCGCCTTTCAGTTAATTAAGCAATTCTTTGACTGGCCTTATTGAGTTTCTGCGAATTAATATAAAAAATATCTACTCCATTGTTTATGGTTATGAAGCTAATGGATTTTAAAGATTGTTTATTCAAAGCTAGACAAAATCTACCCATACATCGCGCCCATCTTGAAAATTTAACGATGCCTTAACAATCTGCATAGACATAAAAGCTAAGACCGTATTTAGGAATTCTCGAGAGTTGTATGTATGAATTTCATCTATATTATTAAATTATGTTATTTGCTGTATATAATGAATGTAAATTGTGTGCAATAATGGTTAAAATATAATCAACGAATTATACTAACGCTTTGATTAATAAATTTAAAATAAAACAATTTAAAATACTACAGAACCATTTGCTAACAAACATGAAATTATGTTTTACAACTCGAATAACAGAGTATTGACTTAATAGCAATTAAAGATGAAATAGCTTACATTAAAAGGTATTTGTTTTAAAAAATATTTTATCTTAATGGTAAAACGAAATCTTAAAACTCTAAACTCAAGCACTAATTTGAAAAACGGCGCCAAAACTGTATAACCACTTTGGAGACAACGCAGAATGCCCCGTAACGCCTTGCGAAGGTGTCCAGAAAGCGCATTTATTTGCGTTAAACCCAAAGGTGGTCACACTGCCTGGACCTGAAATCTGTGTGTCGCGAAATTCTCCGTTCCGCCGCATTTTCCGCGAGAAAAAAGTGACGTCGACGGAAGCCCGGGGTGGGGGGCAGGTCCCCGCGATCAGTTTTCCGTGGAAAGTGATCGAATACACCAGTTTTCCCATCGCGTGTGTTACCCATGTGCAAAATACAGTGCTGCCAGACCGTCAAACTGAACTTTACCGGTTTTTCCCCAATTTCTCAGTTTTCCGAACTCGGCCACCAGCGTGAGGCCCCCCAAAAGTTGCGCCCCGCTCCCCCACATCCGCCACGACCCTGGGACCCCCTCAGAAAAGCGTAGGAAACGCTCCCAAGCCTCCCGACCGAAATCATACCATCAAGACGACCCTCCCCATCCCGGCGCTGCCATTTCACTGTTAGCTGCAGTCTTAACATCATTTTCGAAGTAAGGTATGTTAAGGGCGTATAAGACTTTTAGCCTAACAGCGGAGAGGAACAGTGCTGTTGGGAGAAACGGAGTGCAAGAGTGCGACAGAAATAGCTGGCATTTCGAAAATGAGCGCAGAGCGCGCATATGTGCGAGAGAGAGCGAGGGAGGGAGAGGGAGAGAGAAGGCAACCTGTAGGCAGTCGAAGAGCGAGAGGCAGCGATGCGCTGTTGTTGTTTTCGTTATGATTATGAGAGTCTATCAAAAACTTGTCTGCGTTGTGTGTGTGTGTGGGGGGTGGGGGAGCCTCGGTGTGAGTGTGAGAGAAGTGTATGTGTGTGCGAGCAATGCCGTGGTGTGGGTGCGAATATGATGGCAGATATGAAAAGGGCAGATCCGCTTTTTCGTTGGTCGAAGCTGCTGCAAAATGAGCGAATATGAGCGTTATGAATTATGTATTTGCCCTGTACATAAACAAACCCTCTCTCGCACACACACTACCATACTCTCAGCTGGTGTTAGTGGCTTTTTCTTACTGGTGCGCAAGGTGGCTTTCCCACCCCCTCCCCTTTCACGACTCTTTTCCTCACTTTTTTTCCCTGCTTGCCGTCTTTCTTTCGCCTTTTAATACGTATTATTTCCTACTCCTCCCGTTTTCTGCATTTTATTGGCGCTCTCTTTGGGTTTCGCTCGCTCCCAGAAATTTATGACAGCCCCTCCTCCGCCCCCACGGCCCACTTGGCGGCAGCGACGTCGACGCAGGCAGCATTATTAATGCCTCCTTTTATTTCAGCTTATTGTTGTTCTTTCCCGAGGACCTTCGTGCCCTCTCTTTCGCAGCCGACTATATCGCATTCCTGGGGGTCCTGTAATGAAGACAATCTCTGGGTGTAAGTAGCTCCCAGACTTGGGGATTCGCTCATAAAGTTGTACTAGATTGTTGATAGTTTCTTAACGTAATGTATGAGTTTGTTAAATTACTATATTTTCTGTTGAACATAACTCAAACTTCACATGAATATAACTCACTTTTATTGGGAATATTTTACGAAATACTATGATTTTCAATAAATATACTTAACGAGATTATTAAAGGCGAATATTAACATTCAGCCTCATCCATTATTTATTCCTAAAAAATTATAAAGAACTTTTAATAAATTAAAAACCTCTTCAAAAATATATAAATTCCTTGTTAACCTACAAATGTTAAATTTAATATTTCGATATTTCTTAGTTGAAAACTACAATGGTTAAGCGTTAATAGTGTATTTGAAACTAAATCTATTGTTGGTTTATTTTTATACATTTAAATTGTTTCCGCCTTATTTACAATTGAATTACTATAGCTCAAGATGTTTTATTTCAAACTGAATTCCTTTCGTGAATGTTCAGTGACTTATCTTAACAACAAAATGTTCTCTGGCCAGACCAAAATTGGTCGAAAATTATAACCATTACAATTGCTTAATTGATTTCCCATATAGATTCATCAATTAGGGAATTGATGGTTACTCACAATTAAACCGAGAAACCTTCCAAACAATCACTTACTCTATTAATCATAACTCAATTGCCAAATGTTTCTTATTGTGCAGTTAAAAAATTACACAAAAAGCCTTTATCGCCAGGTGTTTCAGAAAGTCAAAAGAACATTTGCAATTAAAATGGGAACTGGTACGAAAGTTTTTAATTCCAAGACTTAAAATTTTAAAAAATTCCTCGGCTGCAGAGAAGGAAAGAAGATAATTAAAGAAGTGGGAGTTGCCCAAAAGTCAGAAAGCCGAAAAAAGAAAACATTTTGATGAATGGTTCATAATATTCACACACACACATGAGCACCCCACACACACACACATATAAACTGACGAATAAGCGGAGTCACCCAAGTCAGAATTACCCGATAAAAAAGGGGGTTTTATACGAACAATAGCGAAGAACACAAAATCTTATAAAACCGAAATTAAAAAAGGCAACAACAACGCTCATAACTGCGCCGAAGAAAGAGATGGCGAGTGCGGGAGAGCGAGCGAGAGCGAGCGAAAGAGGACGCAACAAATGGCAGGCTCTCTTGCGTGAGAGCGAGCGAGATGGCAGGCTGCCCAAGGGCCTACAGGAGAGGGTGCACTCCCCCCTATAAATTATGATAAATTATTAATCGAGAGAGCGAGCGAGACGGGGCATGCAGAATTACAACAACAATGGCGCAAAGGTGAGCCGCAAAAGGCGGAAGGAAGTCGCTTCGCTGCTTCTTCTTTTTTCCCTCTTACGAGAGAGAGAGCGAAAGAGAGCAGCTCATAATTCTCATAATGCTCAGGTAAAAACGGCGACTGCGACTGAGCATCCTCGAGGCGAACAAAAAAAAACACGGGAGAGCGAGCGGGCCGGCAAGAGTAACAGTAACAGCAATTTAATAAAAATTATGATGAGAGCGAGCGAGAGGCGCATATGAAAAATAATATGAAATGCGAGCGGGAGAGCGTGGCGTGTGTGCGTGCGTGCGAGTGTGAGTGAGCATAAGGTGGGTTGGCTGAATGATTGTCAGGATGTAATAACGCACACACACACACACACGCGCGCAAACCGGTCCGCTCACGAAGTCAGCCGAAAAAAGCCGAGCGGTTCGAACATCGAGGTCTGGCGGGCTGTTATTGTTTGTGTCATTCGTGTTTGGACGCGCGTTGCTGAACGTTCGCAGCGAGCACTCGATTTCTCTCAGTGCCGCATCCCGGCCCACGTTGCGTATGCGTAACGCGCACAGTTTCAACAGCGAGTTTTCCTTAAGTGCCGCGAAAATTCCACAAACGATGACAATCAACGGGCAGCTATAGTTTGGCCACCAGCTAAACACGATAAATAAATTAAACACGCGCAAAGGCCAGCGGTAATACGCGTTTCCCACTGCCGACGGCAAAACACAAGTGTTAAAAAGTTATTTTACCCCTTAAAAAAAAAAAACCAAAAGAAAAACACAGTGCAATGATCAAGCAAAGTTAAAATATATAAAAAAAACAAAACACACACCGCAAAAGTGCTAGAAAAAGTTCTCTTGATGAAAAATCACCTGTCCAACGTTTTGTGTGCGATGCGTAGTGACTTCAAGGATAATCACCAGGAGACCATCAATAAAATGATACAATTTGGTACAGTGAAATATGGCATTGTCAAACAGCTGAAGGATCGCGCTCGCAGCGCCGACAAAGGTGAGCGGAAAACAATCCATTTAATAGGAAATAGTACATTTTTAAATACAGAGTCCCGCTAAAAAGCAATACCAAAAACATTATCTTTGACTGTTGCCAAAAATGAAATGCCTTAAATGCCCGTTTTTGACATAATTGAAATTTCTAACAGACAAAAAATTCGTTTTTTTGGAGACGAGACAAGAAAATATAAAACAAACAGTTTGGCGACTGCCTTTTATATTTTGTTATCCTATTTGTCATTTGTAAAAGAATTTAACAAAAAAAACAAGCAAGATATTAGAAAGTATTTTCCAATCAGCGGAACCTAAAACAAATTTTGAAAGCATTTTCCCATTTTAATGCAAAACTAAACCATTTAAAATTGGTTAACAAATTTGTCATTATTGTTTCTTTTGTCCAACTTAACTTCTTGAATTTCTTTAACAAAGAGTTTGGACCCTAAGCGTTTTCCATTTGGCTGATAAGAATACGAAATGGAAACAACACTTTTGATCAAACATTAATAATTGTGGCATCAGACAGAAAAGTCGTAGGCGATTTAAATATGTTTTAAGTTTGAGTATAGCTTATCATGTCTTTAAAAATGGTGAATACCAATTTAGAAACTTACGGCTGCGAAACGTAACGTTTGCACCAGTTTTCCCCTCGATTATATGGTAAATTTATACATATAAACAATATTTCTTCGGTTTTGCATTTCCAGTTTCTGATTTGATTTAATTTGAACGTTGACGCTGCCATTGGCTAGCCCCCTCGATCCCCTTGCCGAGCTTGTGTTTTATGATAAATCAAAAATCGATTTTGTTTTAATGGAGCAACTTAAAAACGATATGATTTAAATATGGCTTCGGCTCATTTTATATAGAAGAATTAAATTTTGGGAAAGGCACAAAAATGAGTTTGTCGGTGGTGTTATGTTTATTTTTTTGAGGCCTTTCGGCAGGCGTGTTTCTTTAATTGGTTTTGAAAGCTTCGATATTTAAAGATTTGCATGCCAGCGAACTTAATTATATTTATTGAAATTTTGAGGCTGGTGAATAAAGCCACTTTTACGACTGAAGGAAGTGAGGCAATATTGGTTATAACATTTTCAAAAATATAATTATTCAAGTTTTCTTTATTTATATTTTTTAGTGCATTTCGTAAAAGGGAGCGTTGGTCATGTGTAAAAATATTTTAAATGAAGTGATACTTTATTTGAAAATTGTTCATCGAAATATACATAGTTTTTTTCTTTCGATTTTATTTCCCAAACCCTGTGTGTATATATTGAAACTCACATAAGCGCTTTAGATCCATAATTACAAATGAGTTCACATTAAATTTTGAAAATTGCTGCACATAAGCTTTAAAAAGGTGATAAACATTTTGCCTGTGTGCGTAAAGATGAGGATATTTTTTCTTTTTATCAATTTGTTTGGCGCGGTTTTTATTTATACACCGCATATGATGGCATATAGGTATATAAGTTGTGTGTTCGTGTGTGATGTTGCTGCTGCTTCGGGCATTAATAAATGTTAACTCATTAGTACGGGATAATAAATTAAATTAATATCGCAAAAAATGAAAATCGAAGCAGATTTGCAGTGAGTTGGCGCTTGTTTCCATATGATTTACAGTCAAGTTAAAAATAATACGGAGACTATGTAACGCAGGAAAAAATGTCTTTATAAAACGACTATTTAAAAAAAAAGTATACTGTATTCTTTATATTTAAGTTTGTTAATGGCCTTATCCACATTATTTTTTTGGTTATAAATTTAGGTACTCATGGAAAGTAACAAGTCTTCAAAATGAAATCAACATTTTTTAAAGTAATGGTTATTATCTTATTAAACGTTCTTTTGAAGTAATATCAAAATTTTTATATTTAGTGCGAAACAGTTTAATACATGAGTACCTATTATTTTTCATATGTCTGTATATGGACTTTGTAACATTTCAGCCGGTTCAAAGCTAATTCTGTGAATATGGAAATGCTCATCAATTTGTGTCGCTTTACTTTGTAATCGAAGTTGCGCTCGCATAACTTAATGACATGAATTATTTAATCATTTGTATTTATGCTATTTTCCTTTTTTGCTACAAAGTCTTTTATATAAATGTATGCCTAAATCTTTAATTTAATTGCTGTGCTAACCTATGGCAGCAAATCCGATCAGAACGGACTTGGATATATTATTCAATTATGGCGCACAATCGATTTGCCTCCGTTCTTTTTAGATCGCGTACTTTATTTAGTTTATTCGCATTTCTTTTTTGATTTTGCATTTTCCAATTGGCTAAACATTTTTTTTCAACTCAGGCCAGCGAGCTCACGGTTGGTTCGCAGCGATTTGCATATTGAATATGATGATGGAATAATTGAAAGTCAGCCCAGAACAAAAGTCGAGGCGTATGCAAAAGTCAGTGCTAGAGGAATGAACTGAAAAATGTCGAGGTAGAGGTACGATTCCAAGGAGATTTTGAGTTCAGCACACAGAAAGAAAAAATTCTAAAGATATTGGATATCTAAGAAAATTTATGAAAAAAATTAAGTACCATTAGCAAGTGTACTTTCTATTTTAGCTTTGTTTATATTCCTTAAAAGTTTTTGTCCCATCGACTGTATTTTATGTTACAATTTTTGTTTAAATACATTTAAAGTTGCTTTTGCTTTTTTGGGGAGTTCATTAAAAAATAAATTTAAATATATATTCATATATTCCTAAAAATAAATGTATTTCATTTAAATTACTGTACCAGTTCTTACTATCCCAAGCTCGAGTAAAAAATTGATTTGCTGAAAGCTTAGATAAACCAAAACAAAATTTATTTGCGGCGAAATATTGTTGAAAATATTTGAACACATAAAGTGCTGAAAAGTTGACATTGGTTAATGACTTGATGGACAGAGTGGGTTAGCAATTATGAGTATTTAAGGGCGGGGGAGGCGGTCAAAAATACTTTGCAATCGCTTTAGACGAGGGATTTATTCACTTTAGTTGCGCACGAGGAGCGAGAATAATTCATTCGAATTTAGCCAACAGACGCGGCCGAATTTATGGCTTGACTTAATCCACCTTTAAACTTGCGCGATTTAATTTATATAGAAGCGGTTTGTGTGTTTCAACAATGGGAAATATAATTTCGTCTCGTTTCACAATTTCATATTTATTTATCTGGCAGATACAGAGCGCACGGGGCGGAATGAACCTAGCCAGTTGTCAGTAGAACAAAATACGATTGTGGTAGACAAAAAATAAATCTTTAAACGGCTCACCAACTCGCACACACTCGGTGGCACATGAGGCCCAATCGGTGTATATATAGACTTAGTTAAATGTTTGGATATTTTGTTTTGGGCGCCCACGCGTCCGAGGAACTAAAATACGGCAAACTAAAAATCGAAATCGAATCGGGGACTAAGGCAATGGCCTCTGGCGGGGCAATATCTCCCTGTCTTTGGGGCAACACCAACTCAATAAACAAGCTGCGTTTATTGTTATTGTAAATTTAACAATTTTATTACCAATTGCAAAATGACTTAACCATGTTCGAGACAATTTTATGTTCGTCATAATTGGAAGTTGTTTTGTTTTTCGTTTTGCCCGCCGCCGTCGCTGCCTGAAAGGTTTATGGCAGCATTATAATTAATTTCAATTAATTAAAATACACTTCAGTTATCGGCAATCATAATCATAACTCCTCGGCCAGGCGGTTTCGTTTTTGAACTGCAATTGCAGGCCGAAAACGAAATCGACAAAAAGCGCCTTTAATTGAATCTCAGGCGGCCCAAAAAAGAACTTCAAAATTAATTCGCCTCCAAAAAGTAATAATACAAATAATATTAATGCGATCGATATGCAAATGGCGCTGATAGTCTCCAGGCGCTCTATCTGCATATCTTTTTGTACTCGCCATCCATGTATCTGTATCTGTGTCTGTGTATCTTTTGTGGACAAAAACAGAAACAGAAAACAGAAAACTCGCCCAACTCGTTTGATTTGTGCAGAAATATGTTTTATTATATATATCGAACGAGTGTGGCCCCAGTTCGTTGGCTCTGACTTATCATAAATTATATTTTATGTGCGTGTGCGGCAAAAGTTGCCGGTGTTGCTGTTGCTGTTGATGTGGATGTTGCTGGTGGACCAATCTTTGACTTGGTTTGCTTTTTAGGCTCGCCGCGATTAATTAGTCAGAGGCACTGGACCAGGCCAAACGGCTGTCAACTGCTTTCTCCCCTTGGACAGCTCACCTGGCAACAAGTGAGCATCGCATCAGTCGGCCAGCAGCAACATCAGCAGCAGCAGCAACAGCACCACGAGCAGCAGCAACAATTGCAACTGCCAGCGATCGACTTGGAGACTAATTGTGGGCTGAAAAAAATAAAACAAAAAACAGCTGCGGCTGAGGGAAAAGGAGAGAGAACACATGCTTCAACAAGAAATGTAATTGCATTCAGTTGGCAGCAGCAGCAGCAGCAACTAGCAGCAACATCCCCACACCCGCCAGCAACTTCAACGCATTGCAATGAACAATTGCCGGCGATTAAGTCATATGCAGCAGGGACGGAGGGGGGCGGCGGGGGGCGGTTAACAGGTAGTTGAGTTATCGGGAAATGGGCAGCAATCTCAACCAGCCTCTGACTATTTTGGACCTACTCCAACTGCATCCTATGGGCTTCTTTGGTATACACAGAAAAACTTATGATAATCACTGCCAACTACGTACAAAACAAATATAACGCTTTGCAAAGAATTTATTTTAAATTGTAAAACAAGTTCATATTATATATAATTATTTAACTAGCTACGGTTTCATGTGTTATATAAGATTTATTTCAATTAATTGCAAGTGCAAATAAAACATGTTGTGCCGTTTGGCTTAAGGAAAAAATCAGCACTTTTATACTTTTCAGTTTCATTTAACATATAGTATGTTAATAGTTTTTTTTATCAGTGTACAACATTAGCAAACATGAAAGGAAATGTATTTTAACTAACATGTATTGATATTACTTGAAAATTATTATTATCCATGTTTTCTCCGTTTTGAAAAAGTTGTTATTTGCTGTGCTTTAATAATTTTATTGCCGAGCGAACCCAATTAATTGAGAAATGCTTCATTCCGTTCTTGCAGACACCGGTAGCGATCAGGAGGAGAATGGTGGCTGCTCGCCACTGACCACGGCCACCACCACGGCCAGTCCCAGCCGGAGTCCCGAGCCGGAGGAGGAGCAGCACGAGGAGCAGGAGCACCAGATCGACCAGAAAACAGAGGTAAAATCAGAGATTGAGCCCGTGGAGGATAACAACAACCGGGTGGCGATGACAAAGCCGAGTTCCGAGGAGCGGGAGCCGAATGCCAGTGGCTCCATGCCCAGTTCCCCGGTGGCGGAGGCCAGTGCCGAAGAGGCGGCCACCGAAAGGGCTTCGGAGAAGGAGAAGGACATCGAGGTGGACGTGGAGATGCCCGACGAGGCGCCGCCGGCCAGTGTGGTGCCCCCCGCCCCGGAGGTGACCCAACCAGGAGCGGCCGGAGCACCGGTCACCCTGGAGGCCATCCAGAACATGCAAATGGCCATTGCCCAGTTCGCGGCCAAGACCATTGCGAATGGCTCGAATGGAGCGGACAACGAGGCGGCCATGAAGCAGTTGGCCTTCCTGCAGCAAACGCTCTTCAATCTGCAGCAGCAGCAGCTCTTCCAAATCCAGCTGATCCAGCAGCTCCAGTCGCAGCTGGCCCTCAACCAGGCCAAGCAGGAGGAGGATCTCGAGGAGGAGCAGGAGCAGGAGCAGGACCAGGACCAGGACCAGGAGCAGGAAACGGACACGTACGAGGAGGAGGAGCGCATTGCCGACATGGAGCTGCGCCAGAAGGCGGAGGCCAGGATGGCGGAGGCCAAGGCGCGTCAGCACCTGATAAACGCGGGTGTCCCGCTGCGGGAGTCCTCCGGTTCTCCAGCGGAATCGCTGAAGAGAAGGCGGGAGCAGGACCACGAGGCGCAGCCCAATCGCAGAGCTAGCCTGGAGGCCACTCACAAGGAGGACTCCGCACTGGATGCGCTGGCCAAGCTGAAGGAAATGGAGAACACTCCGCTGCCCTTCGGCTCCGACCTGGCCTCCAGCATCATCACCCACCACGACGATCTGCCCGAGCCTAACTCCCTGGACCTGCTGCAGAAGCGCGCCCAGGAGGTGCTCGACTCGGCCTCGCAGGGCATCCTGGCCAACAGCATGGCGGATGACTTCGCCTTCGGGGAGAAGGCGGGCGAGGGAAAGGGTCGCAACGAGCCGTTCTTCAAGCACCGCTGCAGGTACTGCGGCAAGGTCTTCGGCTCGGACTCGGCGCTCCAGATCCACATCAGGTCGCACACTGGCGAGCGGCCCTTCAAGTGCAACGTGTGCGGCAGCAGGTTCACCACCAAGGGCAACCTGAAGGTCCACTTCCAGCGGCATGCGCAGAAGTTCCCCCACGTGCCCATGAACGCCACGCCCATTCCCGAGCACATGGACAAGTTCCATCCGCCGCTGCTGGACCAGATGTCGCCCACGGACAGTTCGCCCACCCACTCGCCGGCCCCGCCCCCACTGGGCTCCGCCCCCGCCTCCTTTCCGCCCGCCTTCCCCGGCCTGCAGAACCTCTACCGTCCGCCAATGGAGATCCTCAAGAGCCTGGGAGCGGCCGCCCCGCACCAGTTCTTCCCGCAGGACCTGCCCACAGATCTGAGGAAGCCATCGCCGCACCTGGAGGAGGATGAGTCGGCGGTGCCGGTGAAGAACGAGCCCATGGAGGAGGAGAAGGATCAGCGGGAGGAGCGCGAGGAGGAGAATGCGGAGTGCTCCGAGCCAGAACCGGAACCTCTGCCCCTGGAGGTTCGCATCAAGGAAGAGCGGGTGGAGGAGGAGCAGGAGCAGGCTAAGGAGGAGGATCACCGCACTGAGCCCCGAAGGACACCCTCTCCGTCGCAGCAGGACCGCTCCCCGCATCACCACCCCCACCACCACCAGCACCACCACCACAACCGCCACAGCCACAGCCACTTGGGCTACCCACCGGTGGTGCAGCCCATCCAACCGGCTGCCCTGATGCACCCACAACCCTCGCCGGGCTCCCAATCCCACCTGGACCACCTGCCCACTCCGGGACAGCTGCCACCTCGCGAGGATTACTTCGCCGATCGCTTCCCCCTCAACTTCACCACCGCCAAGACTCTGTCCCCCGAGCACCACTCTCCGGTGAGATCGCCAGCTGGAGGAGCCCTGCCCCCGGGAGTGCCGCCCCCGCACCACCACCCCCACCACATGGCCCGGTCGCCGTTCTTCAATCCCATCAAGCACGAGATGGCCGCCCTGCTGCCACGCCCCCACAGTAACGACAACTCGTGGGAGAACTTCATCGAGGTGTCGAACACCTGCGAGACCATGAAGCTGAAGGAGCTGATGAAGAACAAGAAGATCAGCGACCCCAACCAGTGCGTGGTCTGCGACCGGGTGCTGTCCTGCAAGAGTGCCCTCCAGATGCACTACCGCACGCACACCGGGGAGCGGCCCTTCAAGTGCCGCATCTGCGGCAGGGCCTTCACCACCAAGGGCAACCTGAAGACCCACATGGCGGTGCACAAGATCCGTCCGCCGATGCGCAACTTCCACCAGTGCCCCGTCTGCCACAAGAAGTACTCCAATGCGCTGGTCCTGCAGCAGCACATCCGCCTGCACACCGGCGAGCCCACGGATCTCACGCCGGAGCAGATCCAGGCGGCCGAGATCCGGGATCCGCCGCCCTCGATGATGCCGGGCCACTTCATGAACCCCTTCGCGGCGGCGGCCTTCCACTTTGGCGCCCTGCCAGGAGGACCAGGTGGTCCGCCGGGCCCCAATCATGGAGCTCACAACGGAGCCCTGGGCTCGGAGTCCTCGCAGGGGGATCTGGACGACAACATGGACTGCGGCGAGGACTACGACGACGATGTCTCCTCGGAGCACCTGTCGAACAGCCATCTGGAGCAGGAGGGCGACAGACCGCGCTCCGGAGACGACTTCAAGTCGCTGTTGTTCGAGCAGAAGCTGCGGATTGATGCCACGGGAGTGGTGAACACGAATCCCGTGAGACCGCGCTCCTCCGCCTCCAGTCACGGCCACTCGGTGGGCTCCACCTCGGCGCCCACCTCGCCTAGCGTGCACCCCTCCTCGCTCCAGGTGCCCAAGCCCAGCTCATCGCCCGCCCGATCGGAGGCTTCCCAGGGAGCTCTGGACCTCACGCCCCGGGCGGCGCCCACCTCCAGTTCCAGTTCGCGATCGCCGCTGCCGAAGGAGAAGCCCGCCAGTCCGCCCAGCCTGCCCAGGAGTCCCAGCGGTCCCGCTGGCCACGGCCCCCCCTCCCTGCTCACCTCCCCCCTGCCGCCCACCGTGGGCATTGACTGCCTGCCACCTGGACTGCAGCACCACCTGCAGCAGCAGCACCAGCACCTGATGCAGCAACAGGCGGCCGTGGCAGCGGCTGCGGCGGCCCAGCACCATCACCACCAGCAGATGGCGGCACTGCACCAGCACCAGGAGCAACTGCGTCGCGAGGCGGCGGAGGCGCAGCAGAAGGCCGCAGCAGCGGCGGCGGCAGCAGCTGTGGCCCAGCGGCAGAGTCCGCCGGAGCGGACCAATCAGCGGCAGGAGGGCGGACCCGGAGCGGGACCACCGCCCAATCCGATGATGGGCGCCCGCCCGCCCTTCGGCATGTTCCCCAACCTGCCGCTCTTCCCGCCCGCCACCACCCAGAACATGTGCAATGCCATGAACCAGATCGCCCAGTCCGTGATGCCGGCGGCACCGTTCAACCCACTGGCGCTGAGCGGGGTGCGCGGCAGCACCACCTGCGGCATCTGCTACAAGACATTCCCCTGCCACTCGGCGCTGGAGATCCACTACAGGAGCCACACCAAGGAGCGGCCCTTCAAGTGCAACATCTGCGATCGCGGCTTCACAACCAAGGTGAGTTACCTATACCTATTACACTATGGAAGTTATTTGGGGGTTTTGTAAATGGGGTTTACGCTTAGACAGAGAAATTTAAAACAAAATTCTGATGAAAAATTTCCCTTTTTTCGTTAATTTTCCAGGGCAACCTAAAGCAACACATGCTAACTCATAAAATCCGCGACATGGAGCAAGAGACCTTCAGAAATCGTGCCGTAAAGTATGTAAGTCTTCCAATCATCCCCATCCCATTCCAAACCAACCTATCCCAATCCTTAATTTTGTTTTTGCATTGGTCTTAATAACTGGGAAAGAATAGTCTTAAAACATCATCATATTTTGGCACTTTTTCTTTTGTGGGAATTTTAATTTGATATTTTTATTTGCTACCGATAGGCAACCCACCAAGTCCCTTAACAACCCATAATCATCTCTATATAAGCCCCCCAAAAACAATCATTTCACTTTTACTTACCAAACTTTTCCCTTTTTTGCTCTCTTTAATTTTAGATGAGTGAGTGGAACGATGATCGCGAATAAGTAAACACTCGACACTAGCACGATTACGATCAAAATCGCTGACCGGCGATCAAGATCACTTGGCTAGAACTAAAAGGACTCAGACTCAGTCAAGATGCAATCGATTCTCGCAACCAAATGATCTCAAGATTTAGAGCGAAATGAGAGGGGAAGAGGCGGTGACTCTGGTGAAGATCAGTCGTGTACACAAATCTTTATATTTATAAATTGTTGCCCACAAAAATATTATTTGATTGTTGTTCCGAATGAAAAGTGAAAAGTTTCCAACTGCAAACGGGCTGATCCATAATCGATTGCCCCGAGCACTTTCATAAACAATTTTTTATGATCTGGCGCGTTCGCGGAGAAATCCGCTGAATACACGATCACCAATACTAATGGAGGGATCATGAAACGTATCCAAAGATGCATCAAAAGCGATTTGTGTTCCAGCTATGCGAAAGTAAAGTCGAATGCCGAAAGACCTGGAAGTGGAGATGATGGTGGAACCAAAGGCTGCTTGGTATTGAGAGACTGATAGCGTTTCATGTTCCACAAAACTAAGAACGGATCCAAAAATAAGAATGGATCCGAGGCAGCTGAAGCAGAGAGTGAAGGCGTAGTAAAATCAAAATTCGAATTTAAAGCAAATCTTAAGGTATATGCTAATATAACTATAATAGGTACCTAAGCGAGACATGTGTACATACGTATAGATATATATATATATATGATACATGATAACCAAACCACTCACAGACACACGCATAAGCATACATGTTAATAATCTATTTGGAATGTGCAATAATATGACATGCTATAAATTTAGATGCGAACGCCGAGCGCAGGCTTTTGTTTCCTACTATTCGTAAATTAGATTTATTTTCCACTTATTGTACATACTTCCTACACACACACACACATACACACATAATTAATATTAAACACACATTTCGAAATCCAAACGCTTTGCTTTCGAGAATGGGTTAGGAATAAAAATGGAAAAAATTAAAAAAATATATATGAGAAATTGTGATATTAAATGTAAAAAAAAGAAATACAAATTACGGTTGCGGTGGCCAAGGGGGAAACCCAATCGAAGCCCCGGCAAAATGCTTTCCATATCACAGATGAAAGAACCACAAAAGATATCTAACATTCATAGTTAATTTAGTTGTTAGCCGAGGGGACCATCCCCGACCCACAAACACACAGAAACACACCCACACACCTAATTTCACTTCATTGGAAGGATTAACCCTAGTGCTAAGTAAGTCTACGAGCGATCGTACACGTATTGATTACCACAATTAAATTATACACGGGTTCGAATGTATCCCACTCTGTTCGTAAGCATAAGCATAGTCTCATAATTTATTACGCAAGCCCAAGCAAAAAACAAAACTAAGAAAAATGCAAATAAAAGTGAATCTATTGAGAAGAACAAATAAATATATGTATTTAAGTTATGAAAAATTAATAAACCATCTGCGAGTTTTCTTTCGGGTCGCATCGCCCCTAAAAGGTTTATCTCGATCGGGGTTCTGGGAAAACCCGAAAACGATTTCCGAGATTTTTCGTGGTTACAGATTGGACCGACTGCAATAAAAATGATTAGTCAAGTTTATTATCGTCATAATCTTTTAATTCGAAATCGAAACGGAGTATCGACGGGGCCAGCAACGCTGAGCCTGATCTGATCCATAGCAATGAAATATTTTTATTGCCTTTTAAATTGATATTTTACCTTCAACAAATTTTTGCTGCCTGGTTTTGTCTGTTTTTTATCGTTAGCTTTTTTTCTGGTTAACTTATTTTGGTTGTGTTGTCTCCATTTCGATTCCACTCAACGCGGCTCGATCGCATCGCCCGATCGCTTGGCTCTCTGGCATTTTAGTCGTTAATCAAAAAATTTCTTGTTGACATCGCTTTGTCATCTTTTTAATGACGGACACCCGCTGAGTTCTGAGTGTGTCTTCGGTTATTGTTATTGTTATTGTCTCCCAGCCAGGTTGTTTGTGGCGCATTTGCTTTTGGCTTTTTGTGCGACTCGCCGTGATGGATGTTTGAACTGGTTTCGATTTGGAAATGTCATTTACATCTTTACATTTGCCAGGTGGCCATAAAACAATGGAATGTGCGTAGATTGGATTAGCAAAAAAAGGTTTTTGGCTAGGCTGTTATAACGGGGAGCAAAGAGGCACCCATTTGAAGCTCTAAAATAATTAATTGAATAGTAGTTAATTTGAGAACATTTTTTTGCAGTGTGTAACAATATATTCATTTAATATATTTATAAAAGTGGTATTAGTATTGGAGCCATATTGAGATAGTAGTTAATTTGAGAACATTTTTTTGCAGTGTGTAACAATATATTCATTTAATATATTTATAAAAGTGGTATTAGTATTGGAGCCATATTGAGATATTTTTAGATTTTAAATAATAGATAAGGTCATTCATTTAGATTCCGGACTATATAATGGTTCTTAGGAATAATCTTCTCAATAACCGGAATCCTGCGATAAAGTTATGCCTCTCAGAGAGAATTATATATATTTTTTAAAATACAGAATTCGTTTTAGTGCTTAGATCTTAAAAAGAAAAAAGTCAATAAATAAATAAAGTTACCACCTATTATTTCTTAAAAGATATTTCCAAGCTGAGCTTGTGTTCACAACACTTTTCACTGGCGAAGAGAAGACCCTCTGATATTAACTGCAACATCTGCTCTACTTATCTGCCGGATACATGACAGAGTTATGCCGTCAGTGAGTAATTAACACGGTTAATATGCCAACTTGCTGATTGTCAACTGACAAACTGTCATCGCTGGAATGAGGGAATAACTCCGGATCGGGTACGGCCATTCCATCACTCTGTCAGCGGATATGTGCCGAGGATCTGCTGTAGGTAGGTTGTCCTGTATCTGTCAGCGGCATTTCCCGGCACCTTCAAGATACATAATTATGAAGGCACCTCGAGGCACAACCCTTGCAGCCCGAGGGTTGCAGCTCGAGTTGAGTTATGGTTCCGTGTGGATGTTAATGCGGGGCGTGTAATTGCCGCTCTCGTTCCAACAGTTTATTTACAAGTCTTCAACAGTTTTGTCACACATCGAGGGCAACTGTTTTTCGCTCCTTTTTTCCTGCCCTCCGGCTCCGCATTTTAGTTTAGTTTAATTTGGGGCAATTTAATGGATTTACGGCACGAGAGGGCAAACGTCTCCATTGCCGCAGCCCGTTAAATGGCATCAAATTTAACTGGCGAATAAAGTGGCCGCTCCACGCACTAACTGCAACAACAACAATCGCCTGATAACTATTAAGATAACTACTGCAGCCATATTCGGATCGGGATTGGGATTGGGATTGGGTACGGAATGGGGTCTCTGTTTGGGCTCGGGTGCGAGGCAAATCCTTGAAAGCGCTGGCAATAAATGCAAAAATCCTTACAAATAATATGAGAATGGTTATGGGCAGTGTGCGGGCTTATCGCAGGCATAAAACCAAGCACACAGCCCGGCGACAACGCAAACACCGAAAACAATCTAAACAAGAAAAATTGCACAAATTGCCGGGCTTCAGTTCGGTTCTCAGCTCTGGGGTCCATCGTCTCAGCCTCTGATATCGCAGCTTCCAACGTCATCATCATCGCCGTCACCGTGGGCCGGATTCGATTTTCGGTGCTCATAAATTGACTCCAATCGAAATGATATCAGGTGGAATTCTGGAACTTCTAATTAATTGATCGACGCTTCCTGTTTTGTTCTACCGCCGATATTTGATAAATGATTACATGAACACATTTGAGTGTTTCCGTTTACTTTGTTTTTGCCGATCGCTATCTAAAAATGCAATGAAATTCATTATTAATTTAAAGCAGAGAAGGTATTTTCAGGAATAATTATATAAATCTTTGTTACATTTCGCTGTCGACACATTACGTTTAAGCTCCTTTTTAATTTATTTGAACTTAAATATAAGTCGGCTTAAATATTTCAGTTAGCAGTTTGTGTTATTTATTAACCAGAATAATGTATTTTTGCTAATATAAATAAAAATGTTTTATTAGTTAACAATTAGTTATAAAAGTCTCTTTATGAATGTCGATAAGCTCAGTTATTGGTAGGAAATTGTAAATATGTATGTAATATGTAATTTATGAATCAGAAAATATTTTTAATATTAAATTTGAGGTATTTTTTTGAATACCTTTTTTTTTTAATTTTATACACCGGAAAAATAATGTATATTCTTATGAAATCGTTGAAATTGAAACAGTATGTTTTCCGTTCTTTAAGGATTTCTAAAATACCAATACCCTGCACCCAATTGTCCCACTGTGCATCTAAACAACCAGCCAAACGACACCAGCAACAACGACACGGGCAACAAAAGGCAATAACACCGACAACAAACACTGGCACACACACACACACAAACAGTGGGTGCGCGGGGGAGGGGGTAAAACACTTCAATAGGAAAATCTAACGATTTGTTTGCATTTTTATTATTTCCTGCTGTTGCTGCTGAAATTGTCACAAAATAAAATAAAACTAACAATCATTCCGGCAAATATCAACAGGAATATGCCAACGCCCCGCCAAACCCCTCTATATGGTAAATCCCCCCTCCCCGCTGTTCGGTGCAACACCCGCCTTAATGGTGTTTGAGTAGCCGTATCTGAGTATCGGCAAGTGTCAGTTTGGCACATCATTTGGCCCCGACACACAATGGCGGCCTCCGTTTGAGCCGCCGCTGAAGAAGAGTTGCTCCCCGCATTTTGACGTCGGCAGATTTGGAGGGAAGTCTGCCAGAGATCGGCTTGGAAACTTGGAAGCTGGAAGACGCTTCTGCAGAACACAGATTGAAGACTGCACCGCGAAAAAGCGGAAAACACTGCCGTCAATATTATAGGCCATTTAACTATGGTCTACTATGGAAGAAGGAAACTATTACCTACGAAGGAACCCTGAAAATTTAAAAAAATAAATAAAATAATATGGAGAATCGCACTACTTGTTTTTAATATATTTTGATAATGGATAAGATAAGTTTGGGTTTCGATAGTCTATTATGAATAAAGGCAACTAAATGTTATTATTATTATTAATAATATTATTACTATTACGTTTCCCACTTAGAAAATAGTCTATTATGAACTTCTTACCTGCAATAAGTAACCGTAGTAATATTCACCTAACTGATTATTAAGTAAGGGCTAACAATATTTTAATTTAAAATATTTTTTTATTTTAAAATACTATTAAATATATTTTTTAGAAAATTCCATATTTACTCCAATCAAAAAACGTTCGAAATGAAAACTGCTGTACAAAAATGACACAAAAATTTGGAACTTGCAAGGTTTTTGATTAAAGGGAGTGAGCTTTATTAACAGATTCTTAAACATACATTGATTTTTTCCTGTGCCGAACTAAAGTCTATTCTGGGCGATTCGCGGGCTAAGTTTGACACGCGCTCGCATTTAGGCAACATTATGCAGGGGATTACTTGACAGTCTGCTTTCGCCGGAGCAACTTCCTCTCGAGAAAGCTGAATTCCTGGCCACGTGTCAGTGGCTCGTGGCTGTCTGTTTGGGTAATCGACACCATCATAATATTGCACTGCCAGATTAATTGGCCTTATGATATGGACTATGCCTATGATATTTGTATGATATTATTGCGGCTTATTTGATTTACTTTTGCGGTTGTCCAAAGTCTTTTACAAAACGCCCCAACACACTTTTGGGCAGAGATTGAAGCCAGGGTTTTAAGGAAAAAAGATATCTGGGAACGCAAATACCAGCTTCTGGTTTTGGTAATAGATAATGCGAAAAGTATAGTTGTCTATGGTTGAAGTGAATTAAGTAATATTTTGTTGTTAAAAAATTGGTCAGAAAAACCATCAATAATATTGACAGATGAAATGAAGTGAAAACTTGTTTTTAAACTTTTATTTATTATGTTTAAAAAATAAAGTTAGCTACAGAATTATTATCCAGGATATTAATTTTTTAAAACATACTTTGTTAACTAATATTAATTTTATAATTCATAAAGAATCAAAACTATATGTATCTTGCTCCCCCATCTTAATACATCCTTTCGCATTTTTCCTGGTAAAATATGATCAACATGCATCCAATGAATGGACTCATCCTGCGAATAGGGAAGGAGGCGGAATCCACTTTCCGCTGGCACGCATCGTGGCAGCCATTAGGCTAAATGAGACTCGGGACTGGGGCGTCTACCGCATCCACATCCACATCCTCATCACATGCACATCACTCGACGGAGACAATCGAAGGCGATTGACTTGGCTGGCACGCCCTGTCCAAGTCGAATAATTTGCGTTGCTCTCCCGATTTTCCCGTTTCCCGCTTTTCCCGTTTTCCCGCTTTTCCAGCTGCAAATGATGAGGCATTAATCGGGCCGATCGGCCCTGCCCCCTGGGCGTGGAGTTGAACCAAACAAAACGGAACGGAGCGGAGATTCTGCGAGAGACAAAGCCCGGTTTGGGAATTCTAAGCGGGATGCTGATGCCGGACATTTGCAGCAGTCAGCGCGATTTACTGCTTGGCTGCTTACCCCTTCGGTGGGAGGTGGGTGGTGGAAGGTGTGTGGTGGCATGTGGCAGTGGGTGGTGGTGTGGGGAATGGCCATGTGATTACATGAAAAACACTGAAAAGCGAGTCAACTTTCAAACCAATTTTTGCCAGGCGGCAGCGCAGCGCAAAGCGGAGAGCCAAGTAGAAAATTACTACAGTTTATACTCCCGATACAGAGGAGGTGGGTAAAAATGGGAGGGCTCACAAACAACAATCCCGCAATCCCAGCAGCAATTTTCAAAATTTCAATCCCAATGCAGCTTGTTATACTCTCAGCAAGGGTTAACACAATTTAGGCACAACAGTTGCCTAGAAGTAAATAGAAAGAACGAATAAATAAATCACTGTTTTAGTTTTGTAAAAGTTTTTATTAAGAAGAATTTTTTTTTTTTTTTAAGTGGCTTTTACTTTTAATGTTTTTTAAAGGAAAATGATCATTTTGTAAAGCATAAACATATCAATTTATCTAAAAATGAATTCAAAAGAATAAGTATAAATATAAAGGTTGTTTTCATATTTTAATTTTTTTAAACCAAATTATAAAATTTGTTATCATTTGTTATATCAAATTTGTTTATACTTAACATTTTGAGAAGTTGAAGAATATCATGTTTATGCTGGTATAAAAATAAACCTTAGAAATTTAGGTTTCTACCAATTTTTGACTGACAATTATCATTAGAGCATTCCAATCTTGAGGGCAAACATTCCTTATGTAATATCCCTATCACGACTTCTTCTTCTTCCAGGACCAAGCCAGTGATTTGTTTGTTGAGCTGGCAATGCTGTGCGGTGTGTTTTGGGGCCGGCCAACGTTGCCAACGCTGCTGATGATGAGTTAGCCGGCGACTCGATCTAATTTCTCATGCTGGAATCATCGATTCATCGTTTTGTGTAGCGCTGTAAATCAACGGGACAAAGACCCAATCCAACCCGACCCGGGGTCCGCCCATCCCCCCTCCTCCACCCCCCCAGCTCCAATCAATCCAATCCAATCCAGTCAACTCCAGCCACCCACTGTCCAAATCTAAGCGCTTCAAATATATTTCCCCCGATTTGGGAGCAGAAACGCGGCATAATTGCCGTTTTGTTCGGGAGATACGGGTGGAATGGGAGTGCTGGAAAATGGGGGAAATGGGTTGGGGCGGCAAATACAAATTGCACGTTTCAGTCCGAGTTGCATGTGTGTGTGTGTGTGTGTTGGCCTCAGTTGCTTTTTTCGAAGGCGAATGTTTGGGTCAAATCAAAAAATCACAACAAAATTACTTGCCTGTCATGAAATTTGCCTCGATTTTGTTTCTTCTCTGTTGCCGTTTGCTGCCATTGCGGATGCAAAGCGTTTTGCTATTTTATTTCCCCTCAAAAGGCGAAGAAGAGTGTAAAGTGTTCCTGTGCTCTTGAGGTTGTTTTTTCCAACTTTTTCGGTTTTTTTTGTATATGTACGTATAATTTGAATTTACAGGCGGTGGGCCGCCTTCCGGTACGTCAAATTATTTGCAGGACACTGGGGCCATTTGTTTTCCAAAGAAGATACAAAAAATAAATACAAAATATGTAAACATAAGATATTCAAAATTTACTGTTCATACAACCGGAAGCCCATTGAATTTATTTTAAAAATAAAAGGTCTGTAAGAGTGAGCATATCAAAAGTTAAGTAAACACAATGTTCTTAGGTAATATTTAGTATATTGATAAACATTTATTATCTTCCTTTATCTTAAATATTAATTTTTAGATGCATTTTTTATTTTAAAAACAAAATAAGATCGAATGAATCAGAACTTGGAAATTCAAAAGTACAATTTTGTTGAGCCGAAAACGAAGTATTTTTGAAAAACTCACAGTCGGCTAGTAATACATTAACATATTCATTTTTAATTAAAACTTATTCACTAACACTTGTTTATATATATTGGGTTAATTAAAACATAGAAAAACCTTACAAATGTATCAAGTCTGAATACAAAATTGTTATTATTTTAGGGAAAATATTTTGTGTGCTTAGTCATTAAAGTGCATATAATACTAATACTGATATCATTTAAGCCTACTTTATTTTTGATATAATAATATGTGTTCATACCATAGATCCCTAAAAACTCCTCTGATCTGGTTCCACTGTATCGCATTTCCAATCAACGTGACGTATGAGTGTTTGGTTGTTTGTCAGCTCTGAGTTTTCTGTGTGTCCAACTTGGGTGCGATTGGGATTGGAAAGGGGGCAGGGACTGGGAAATGGGGGGCAGCAAACGTTAGCCCAATCGGTTGGTTGGCTGGTTGGTTGGTTGGTTGGTTGGTTGGCTGGTCGGTTGGTCCCGGGTGGAATATGCAATTATGTATTTTTAAGTTCATGTTTTTACATTTGCCTTTGCTCCGTCTCGCTCGCACTCGCTGCCCGTTCGCATTTGCGCCCAATTGCTGTAAATATAAAATTGCAGCAATTTTCTATGACTCGCCTCGATTGGAGTCGACGACGCGAACTCCATTTTGGGGCAGGGGAAGTGGGGATTGGGTGGCAAGGGGGCTTGGCAACTCTGGTGGCTTGGGTCTGATTGAACCCCCCTCCCCTGCGGTCTAACAACCACCCTGTGGGTGGTAGCGGGCCCAGTTATTATGAATTGCTGCAGCAAATTGCCAGCAACCAGCAACGAGCAACTAGCAACATCAACCAGCAACCAGCAACATGGGGATGCAAAAAGGTGGAGGGGACTGCTGGGGGATCCCGACCGATTATCGGCAATCGTGCGGCATTATGGAAGATGTCTGTCTAGCCGCGGGGAAATGATTTGGGGTGGCGAGAAGGGGGGGGAGGTCTTGGGGCCAGTCCTTTGCATGGGCAGAATGCCGGCAGCTTAATTGACTCGGCCCGTGCACACCTCTTAATTGATGCAAGCCGGGCTGAAAAATAACCGCAACATCAACAGTTAGCCGAAAATTCATTGAATTGGCCCGAACAGTGCGAAACATTTGTCTGCCATTGCGGAGATACATTGAACCATATGCCGGCCCCTCGCGGATTTACACAGCAAAAACTATTTTGATTGGTAAACGGCAATAGTCGAATTTCTTATTTATTTATTAACAAGCTCCAAAATTTGTTCATTATTTTTTTTTCAAAAGAGATACGATTGATTGCAGTTTCAGGAACTACAACATTAAAATGCTTTGGATAATTTAACAAAATGAATAAAAGTCAATACCCATCATTAGAATATGTTTATATTTATGTATAAAAACACAAGCTTAAATAACATTTTTTTGTATAATAATTTAATGGCTACCAAACTATCGGTAAGACTTTACTAAATATAAAGTTATAAGATCTAAAAAATAGTTGAAAACTCCACACAAAAATATAATATTTTGGTAGACAATGGATCTTTTTTGACTGAAAGCAGTATTTTCTTTTTAAAAAATATTTTAAGAGTGATTTAATTGATGCTGTTTCATTGTCTTAAACAACTTTTCATTATTAATCCATTGGGGTTTACACTTAGGTATTTTTTTCAGCGTATTCGCCAGTCGACGGTGGGGCCTAGCCCAGCATCTGGCAATCGACTGGCGACCGTCGCCGACTGCACAGGTGCGAGTCTCTATTGGTGGGTCAGGTGGGGGAGGGGGCGGTACGAGGGGAGGGGCGGACTTTTAGTGCTTTTCGGGTGTCAACTACAAAATAACAACAAAATGTTTCGCGCTCTTATGAGTCTTGTTTCGGCCGCTTTGAGAAGCGTGATTGGAGTTGTTTGTTTTTCCTGTTACTGGTAGCCATTGTCAGCTGAGCTCCATTGGGATTTCGGTTATATGTAACATTTTGTCCACAGGGAAAGCGGGTTTTTACTGAGGATAGTTCAAGTAACATTTAATTACAAGAAGTTTTGGTCTAAATGAGGAAGGTATTAAATAAGTTTAATTTAAATAATTAAACTAACATTGTATTAAGAAAATGTAATCCGATGTTATTTTTTAAGTCTTTCACTGAGAAAAGACTGATTGCACTACATAAGCAACGTAAGGAATTCATTCATAAACATATTTACAAACTTCCCAATTCCATTAATAATCCACTAAAAATAAGACAAGTGTCTTTGCCAGACCCTCGAAATGTTGAACTCTCGAAATGAGATGCATTAGGCAGCCCGAAAAGTCGTCAATTGATTCTTGGAAAATGGCATTGCATTTGCATTAGAATTCCTCAAGTGGACTCTGGTCCTCATGCAAATTAACCCTCCGAAAAGAATTTAACTCAGAAATTTTCCACTTGGTGTTTCATTCACAAATTGCAAAATCGCTGGCTGCCCAGCTCAGCGAATCTTTTCTAGATAATTCGATATCCATATATATGTATCCACCTATGGCCCCCTAACCTAATGGCACGTGTTGCGATCTCTGCGCTGATGTCAATCAGAATTCGAAACCAAATCGCTGTCAAAAACCTCCAGCCCAAGAGGCATTCCATTTTAATTCATTTCGGAAAAGTTTCTCCCATGGGCCCACAAAACCAAACCAAATATACAATTTAAATTGCACTCGATCGTTCTGCAGAATATATGTAGAGTGCAGATACATTGCGATCGGTGCACTGATTTTTATTGCCCTGTGCGAATTCTTGTTTGTTTTCATTATCGCCGCTACAGCAATTTTCGCTTTTCATCGAAATCGCTTCATTATCGTTGGAAATAGTTTTCAATTACCATTAAACGATTCGGTAAATATTATGGGTCAAAACATTGTACGGAATCGGCTGCATAATCAGACAGAATTCTCTGGGCATTGCCCTTAATAATTTTGTTTAATCAGAAATTGGCTATTGTGATCAGAAGTTAGTTCGATAAATGAAATTCTTATATATAACTTCTTAAGGAAATATTTAAATGCAAGCTCTGCGTGCCCAAAATGGTTAGCCTTAACCAACTTTGACAAGAAATCGATTAAATTATATTAAAACCGGTGTAAGACCTAAAAAGAATGCAAATTGAATTGACCAAATGTATTAATTTGGAAATCTAAAAAATCGTAATTTTGCAATTGAAGTGAATTTATATGCTTTTATTATAGGCTGTTTTCATATGGATTGTGATTTAATAGTTTATTGTTTAGGACACTAAATAAAAAGTCTTTTAAAAATTATATCCTTAAATATAATATTTTTTTTGCCTATTAAAATACAAATAAAAATCAATGGAATTCTTCAAGTTTAAATTCATAATAGGTAAAAATCCCAAATTTACTGTACATTTACTGAGTATGTAAAATCCTTTTATTCATAAGCAAATGCAGCTTTACTGCCTCATATCTCAAACGTTAATCGCTGTGGAAATTTGTTTAAATTTTATCTAACAAGCCAACTTAGTCAGGTCGCCAAGACTTCCATATCCGCAACTGAATGCAGACTGAACAAACCGAAATCGTTTGAATATGGAAATCAGCGCATATCGATGGCGCTGATGCTGGAGAAGGAAAACGCCAACACCAACTTGGACTCCTGTTGCAACTCCCACTTCGATTTCCAAGTCAGGTCCTCAGATCCGATGCCCAATGTCCGCTGCCTTTTCCCGATGTGTTTTTTGTGTTTCTATTTTTTGTTGGGCTTCTCTGAACTTTTGTCTATTTGTATTTGGCCAAATGAATTGCACTTTGTCCACCTCCTGCTCCTCGCTTTCCTGTTGGATTGAGTCAGTTTGAGTTCATTGGAGAGCCCCCTGATACCCTCACTTTTCTGAAACTGTTTTTCTTTTATGTGTAGCAGTGAGAAAAATATTTGAAGTCCAAAATATGCCAAAATATCTTAAATTATCTTAAGAAATTGTATAATAAATTCTGTTTACAAAGTGTTGATTTTGTGGTGATAATTATTATATACATTTTAAAATGTTTTTCATACTTTAACCACGTTATCTGGAGATCTTTTAATGGTGGTTTTATAAAATACAAAACATATGCCATGATAATCGTACGTTTCTCACCAAAAGTTACTATTTAGTCAAATTTAAATACTCTTTTATATGCAATGTAGGATCTTTAAAAAAATCACATACTTTCTTAAAGCCATTTCTCTTTCAGTGTACATATTGACTTTCATACGGCGTGTTATTAAAATAGCCAACATGTCTGTTCTAAAAATTATAAGCTAATTTCTATAAAATCCCAGTTTAATGACTGCTTACATACACTTTCTTTATTTAATTTCTTTTTATTTCTGCCAGTGTGCTGCTGCATATTGACTTTGATACAGCGATAGTGAGGCGGGGGCAACGAGGCCGGTCGACGCCAGGGCCGATAACAAATCGCAGATACATAATTAAATTACAGCGTTTTAATTTCTGTAATTAGTCACGACTTCCACCCAAAACAGGGCTCACAGGCCGCGGATTCGGCGCCAGGAGGCCACCGGGAAGAGCCGGCGGCGGTGGGGAGTCCAAGGTCCGTCCAACTGCAACTAGGTGGGTCTCCCACTCCAGCAACCCACTCCCCCTCCCCCCCCACTGATCCCCAGTTAGATCATCAAAATGATCTAGTTTACGGCGAGCGTGGGCCATAAATATCGGGCCATTGGAAAGCGAATAAAAAATATGCAAAATATTTGGACATTGCGTGTAGCTACCTACATATGAGCAGATTGGGGGGAGGTGAAGAGCGAACTTTGCGCGTGCGCATTCACATATAAATTAAACAAACGTCGCGCATTTCACACACGCTACCAGCGACTACTTGATTCATGAAATATGCGAGCCAAGAAGCAGCAACAAGTCAACGAGCCAGCAGAAAAAACATAAATAAATAAATGAAAAAGTAAAAAAGTAAAATGCGAAAACAGTTGGCCACGTCGTGTAGACTCATTTAGACTCATTTGAATACCAAAATGCGGACACGAAGCGCCGTCCGCAACTCGAAGTCCAGCTCTGCAGTTCGCAGACAGCGCCGACGACATTTTCTAGGCTCATTTATTTACGACTTTATTCCAGCCCCGCTTGAAGTGCATCCATCCCAGGGCCAGTCCCGCTTTTTATGATCTCAGCGGATCCCGGAGCTGCCCGGCCAGCTGCCAGTTGGCCACCAAGGCGACTTGGCCCACAGATCCACTCGGGATCCGGCTGCAGGTGGTCGCTGATGCATTTGCATCGGCCCCTAATTTGGGATCCATTTCGTGGCGAATGTTCTTCAATTAGGGCTCTGCCGAAGGATGGCGAAATTCATCTCCAGAACAAGTGCAATGTGTATGAGGGCAGCGGAAGGGGGATTCAGATGATTTAGCTCGTTAAAATATAATTTTCAAATCGTGAAAAGTAATCGGGTTTAATCACCTTCTAGAAAAAATGCATATAATTTATATAATTAGGCTGTTCACATATAAATGCTCTAAACTTATTATTGCGATGTATTTGTGCACCCAAAGTAATTGGGGATTAGTTAATTTACAATATTATTTAAGGAAATAATAAATTAAAATGTTGTTTTGAGATCATGGGTAACATGAAAGTATCAAAGTGCTAATTCCATTCTTAATACTTAAATTATTCAAGCTAAAAATGTAAATAAAGTCAATATCAAAGGTTGGTATACAAATCTTGTATATAAAAAGAAAATATAGGTTGTATATTCAGCCATGAAACCAAACACAAGTTTAAGTAAATAAGAAAATTTTATGCTAACGGAAAGTTTTTATTTCTTTCCAAAGATTTTCCTTTCAAATTATTTATGCCAAATCTTACGAAAATAAATTAAAATGTTTCGTCTTAATTTAAATAACAGATTTTGATACAGAAAGTTGTAGTTAAGTATTTGGTCATGTTTAAGTTTATGTTTATTTAGATGACTCTTTATGATAATTCAAAATAACATATTTCTATTCAAATTTAAAGGCTTATTTAAGTTCTACAATTTTCGGTTCCGCATTTTTTCTGGGAATTGTGCTTGTGCATCAAGCTCGAGCTCAAACATACATGTGGAGAAGTATGTTCACAAACAACTACTATGTCCTTCCTCAGCAAATCCCACGTTCACTTACATACAACTAAGTTTATTTGTGTATGAGTTCTTAAAGTTTTTAAAATAACGCATTTCAAACTCAGCTCAAACTAGCATCAGGATATGAAGAAAGTGCAGTTTATATATCGTGATATACACACAAGTATTTGCACATATGCTGTTGGCTCATGTGTTTGTGTAGATACAGTGGGTAATATAAATATAATGCTTCTGTTGCCATTAGCCTAAAAAATTTTCAAAACCTTTTTTTAAGGTGTAAGGCGTTTGTTCTACAAAGTAAGTGGCTTTCATCTTCAATAAAATCAAGACTTATGTCTTATAAAAATTTGTTTACACCTTTCTTTTTATATTTTACATTTTTTTTTTGTTTTAAAAGCTTGTTTTGTTAGTTATAAATAAATATTATTTTAAATTTTGATTGACTATAACTTAAAGTAATTTATATTTTCGAAACCCCCTGCATTTACTTCTCATATGTACATCCATTCATACACTTTCTCGAGTATATGTGAATGTATATGGTCCGTTGGCGGCACACACTCGTAAAGGTCAAAAGTTTTCGTTTGCAGTTGAAACTTTTTGTGCAGCTCCTTCTTTATCAAGCGTGTTGCACACACATGCACACCCTGGGGAAAAGTTACACAAGGAGCAGTCGAATGTGAGGTCCTGGCCGCCTAAGTGCGCCATATCCTTTGGCTCACCGATTTCGCAACCACGTCCGCCCATTCGAAAAAGGTAGTTTTCATATTTTTGGCGATAAGCAGGTCCGTCTGTGTGTGGCTTTGGTATAGCGTGCACTTAGCAGGACGACCAGAGGGCCACCGCCCACTAGCCACCTCCTCCGCCTCCTCCTCCTCCCCCTTCTTCGACCGATTTTCAGCCATTAGCCAGTGGCCTAGGTGAAGCCACCTCGAGAAAATCCCGGCAGGGAGGGCATTTTCCGCCGCAAATGGCAAAGCATAAATTTATGTAAAAAGATCTGTGATTTATCACCGAAGCGAGGGTAAAAGCAAAACTTTTATTTCCACCCCCAAACCCCCATCCCTTTGCCCAGTAGCCAGGTTTAATTTATGGAATTTTAGTTTTAACGCCAACTTTTGGCTCGCCATCCTTGTTCGTCTTTGTTGTTTCCATTGTTCGCCCGCCGTGCGTGTACACTTGGAGGAAATACCCCAAAATTGGTCATTAATTCAAAGTGTTATTTTTATCGTACATTAAAATGTGTTACAATTTTGTACCTCTATATTTTTACAATTTATAAAAAGAACTTCACCAAAAAATCTTTAAATGGTTCCGAAAGATATATTTAAATTTCACTAGATCATTTTTAAAAATTTGGAAAGCATGAATCAGTTAACAGTTGTTAAGGCTTAGGAAAGGAACTCTTTCGTAGCCAGATAATAATAAAATCTAACTTAATTTTTAGTTTATTCACCTTATAAATAAGAATGAACCCCTCTAAATATTTATTTGTGTTGGTATGACTTTGTGTTATCTAAGCAGTATAAAGAATACTACAAAATTAATAACATTTTCAATCGATTATCACTACGCTTTATAAATATATAGAGGTGAGTATATGGACATGAAAATATTTTGTTCTGTGTTTCTTTGTGTGTGTATGTATCTATGTGAGGGGCCACCACTATCGAAACTAAATCGTAGCAAAGTTGAAAGTTTGCAACGCACATAAATCAGATGCACTTTCGGCATTTCCGCGCACACACAAAAAAAAAAGAAAACACTGGGCAAAGAAAGAAAAGCGTCCCTGAAGCTTTTCCCTCAAGGACTCGCGGCTGCAGGAAATTAGCTGACCGCCCTCGGCCCTTTTTTTGGGTTCTTTTCCCCATCGATTGCAGTTATTGCAGCCATTTGTGGATGTATCTGTCTGAGCTTCTGACAAATTCCAGTCATTTGCGCTAAGTATCCTTTTTTACATGCCGGCAGGACTAATGATGAACGGGCCAACGTCAAAATTCAATTAGTTTGGGGGAAGCTGACTTCGTCTGGGCTTTTCCATCCCACCCTCCCAAAAACCGGAGCTCATAAATGATGATGACGCTGGGCGGCATGAAATATAAAGCAATCCGCCTAATTGCCTCTAGGTACGTGTATTATTCCTGCCCAAAAATTGCCCGTGCTCCGTGTCTTGAAGCTAATTGAGCGCCCAGCTCATTAGATTACCTTTGCACGCAGAGCAGGAATTTTCCCAATTGAAGGGGGAACGGCACTAAATTAAGGATATTAGTTTACCTTTACTTAAAGCTGAAATATATATCTCTTTCAAAAAGAAATATATGTTGTTGCCAGGCAGAGAGAAATGAATTTTCAAGTATATTTTATTTATGTAAGTGAAGTATAGGTGAACATAAAATCACTAACAAATGTATTTATGTTTTGTTTAAGTAACATACAAGTTTTTTTGCTTTATAAACTCGAAAATAAAGTTTCTCAAGTTATATTATACAATCTATAAAATATTATTATACAACAAAAGGGTCAAATTTTTATTAAATTATTTATATTACCTTCTTAAATAGAAAGCATTACAGTCATTTTAAAATGTTTGCCATCCTATTCAGTCTGCCTGTTATATTTATTGTTATTACAAAAGGTATCTTAATCAGAGTCGTAATACATTACAAAAAAAATGTAGCTTTAAGGAAGATATTTTCGTCTGTGCAGTACAATAAATTTTCGATATAAGCCAAGTAGCAGGAATCAGGGCTATCTCTCCCATCGTATCTCATAGATACTTTAGCTCATATTTCGTGTCGCTAAGCCAGCCTTTGGACGATGGCAGGTCGATAGCCGAGAAGCAATTTCCAAAACATCGAACTGGCCAAATCCGCTTTGATCCCCCATATGGATGTCATAAAAAATTAAGTGAATCCCGGGCAGAAGCTATCTGGGAACAGGACCCAGGACCCAGGACCTGCGTGGTGCCGCATCTGGTCAAATATTTGCACTGACAAAGGGACGCGCCCTGGAATCCACTTGTGTGCGCTTCGTCAATTTGCCATAATTTCAACGCCTATCTATCCAGTCACCATCCCTGCCTCCTTCACCATATAAGTGTGCATTTAATTTTGCTCAAGTATATTTAAAAAAAATATCTAAAAAAGAATGTACTCGAGAGCACTTGCTGACAGCTCTTTGTTTGCTTTGTTTCTCGACACGCGACAAGTGAGCGCCGCGCCAGGGTTGCGACCCCTCGTCATAAAAAAGGGGAGGGTTGCTTATGCTGTTGCAAATCAGAGTGACAAGATAATAAATAAATATCAAAATATGTCATAAGGAGATTTTCACCAGCTGAGATTGGAATTGTTAATGAAGTTTCGAGCCGAAAGTTGAGAATGGTGGGAGTTGTCTGTCTATCACGAGGATTATAACTGGTGAACAGTTGGTGTCGAAGTGCGGCTTTTAAAGCGATTAACCGGTTTTGAAGTAGCCAAAATAATATTAAATTTTGTTATCTCGGTGGGAAGCAGTATGAAATATTTTAATCAATCTATTAAAACAAAATATTTGATTATAAATTAAATGTAAACAATTTTTTTAGTTCTATCACTATACAGTTGAATTTTAAATTGTTTAAGGAGTCTTAAATACTGTTCCTAACCAATATTAAAAAAATAATTCGCAAATGTAATTAATTAAAGCAATTTAAAACATTTGGTTGGTATATTAAAAAAATTTTAATTCAAAAATCTACGCAACTGAGACCTTTTTGGAAATTATAATTTGTGACATACTTGTAATTCTGTTATCTTACTTTTATGAGGGTGATATAGTAAGTAATTCAAATTAAAAAAATTAAAATTTTAAACAGTAAAAAATTTATGTAAATGTAATTTTAAGTATTTTGAAAAGAGTGTACTGTTACCATTTTCGAGAAAAACACGATTTAAATAAGACGCATTAAGATAAATAAATTATATGCAAAAAATCTTGGGAGTATGTCTTAGTCAAAAAAAATTCCATCATAAACTTTTACATAAATCCCTTTTCCAGAAATCATTCACCCGCTTTGAGGGGAATATCAAACCAGTTATTGGTTTTGGTATTCGGGCCATAAAGAAATCTCTGCATCGATGACAGCTTTGAAGTGCGAAACGAGCTCAGATGCCACTCAGTTTTCTACGTGGATGTGTGGGACTTAAAAGGGGTTAAACGGCGGGCCAACTGGGGGAAGGGAAGACCAGGAAGCCAGGACACCAGGAGATCAGGAGGAACTACCCCAAGGACTGCACATCAGCGTCAAATTGGAAATGCTTGTCATATCCTTGATTTATCCGCCTTGATACATGGATTTTTCATTTTTATGCTCGTCACCCACACACATGTAAGCAGTTTCATAAATTATTTGTCACAATTAATTGAATTGTGTCTGCGGGTGTGGGTCATCCTCAGCCCATTTCACCTCCTCCTGCATCTGCGGGCTTTTTGAAAAAATCCTGGGCACTGAACCCTCGTAGAACTTTTAGCCGGCAACTCTTGCACATTTGCAGGAGTTTTTGAAAAACTTTGTCACCACTAAATGAGCCACGGGGGCGGATACCGGGGACAAAAGGATGCGCCTCGCTGTGTCCTGGCAAATAATTTGATGAGATACGACATATGTGCAAACAACTTTTGTGCGGTGCTTCACATAATTGAAAATCATACACACGCACCAAGGACCCAAGCAAAAGAAATGGAAACTCCGGTCGACAATATTTTCTGACTTCCCCCGAATCCACTACTTCGCCAATCTGAAAGCGTTATGTTTTGCGGGGCAAGTTAGAGGCCAATATCCTGCTGTGAAATATGCGGTGATTTCGTTCAGTCCTTTTGTTCCTTGCTGGTGGCTGGATACTGGGTTGCATTAGGCGCTGGATTTAGCGCTCAGAAATGATTTATGATTATGACAAATTGTTTGGCAGCAAGTGAAATATGCGATGATGGGGTGTGTGGCTGTGGAGTAGGGTAGCAAAAAAGAAGTTGAGCAGAGATGGCCAATAATCAATGGAAACTTGAATGAGATGTATCTTAAGAATATAATATTGTTTAATATAACTTATTTAAAGGTTTTTCTTAATGAGTTCCTTCAACAAGACACGTGAAATTCATTAAAATACTATAAGTTTTAAATAAATGTTTAACACAAAACTCGAATAACCAATTAATACCATGTTTTAGGCAATAAACCATCGAATGAATACCGAAAACTGTGCCTAGGCCCTGTCAATCTCATCAACTGCGGATGAGGGAACTTGGGTGATGGCTCTTTTACGAGTCTTGTCCCCGATTTCCATGTAAAAGCAATATATCAAAGGGAAAGGGAGAGAAATCAATGCAACCATCTAGGCGGGCATTCAAATATACTTACATACCTCGGAATGCAAAGTGGAGGAATGGAAATAAATCAGAATGCTTCCATACGACCGCACCGAATTCGAAACTAAAGCCCGTGCAATTAATGCTGATAATAATCAAATAATTAACTTTCTTAATTGAAAACAATGAAAAGAGTTTTATGCCCCCAGAAATGTTTTGGTAACATTAACACCCGGCCAAGGCGACGACAAGGGGACGAAATCGTTGCCATTAGGGCTCTGACATTTGTCTCTAACATCGGCGGCTATCTCCGAGTTCCATCTCATTGCTGTGAGCCCGAGTCTATTAAACTGGAGGTTCTTTAAAAATGCATTAAAACAATGGCTCAAGCAAGGGCTCCAATGCCCGACTAATAATAAAATGGGTAAATATTTATTTTATCCGGGGAAAAATAATAAAAATCGATGCCATAAGGCGGCTCTGGGCCACGGCCATAAAAATGTGACAAGACATAAAGCAAATGTCCAAAAAGGCAGACACACACTATGCACTTGCTGTAGCACACCGGATGAAGTGTTCGGTTTTTCGGTTGGTTTTTTTGGGCCCGGTCCGAAGGACGGGCTATAAGGAAGCAGCGACCAGAAAATACAATAAATTACTTGACGGAAAATATTGATAAGGTGGCACAGAGAGACCCAGGGAACGGAGAGCCGACACCCAGTTGATCCCAAATCCATCCGTGTTGCTTTTTTATAGCCAGTCGTCTCGACATTGTCGCCAAAGATGACGCATGTGGCACTCGCACGGGATGACCAACTGCCGACCAGAAACCGGCCACAGACCCAAATGAAATGAGTTAAACGGGCCAGGTAAGCCGAACTACGCAGGCTGATAAGAACTCTGATAGACACACTGCTCTGTCCGCATGGGTTGCTGCTATACATATTGAAATTGTCAAGGTCTCGGCAGAAAAACACAGCCATACGTACGAAGAAAAACTAAGTTTAAATTTAACTATCTTAAATAATGCTATACAAAATGTTATTTTATTTCCTTATTGAACTAATATTAAAGTACGTATATTTATACACTACTGATTAACTTCTTGTCTAAATGACAAAATCAGAAAATTTAAATTTTTACCACATTATGAAATACATTCTATTAATGTACAAAAATCTTTAAAATCATGATTTCGTAGCGCCCATTTTATATTCAGTTCCACTTCCCTTACTTGAGTTTTGGATAACTTGAACCAAATTAAAGGACAGTTGAGATTAAAGCTTATGTTTCATTTAATTTTTTTTCCATGTGTCGAGCTTTCATAACTCAAGAATTCAAAACATTCATGACTTGGATTATTTAATGTTAAATCAAGTAATTGTCTTAAACCAATTTAAGCACTAATAAACATACGAAGTAATAAAATATTTGTTCTACCCTAAAGTCTCTGAAACTCGTTGTCAAATGGAAGTTTGAGTTATGAATTTCAGCTGAATTAAATTATAAATATTAATTAAAGTCTACCCACTAACCACAGTCACACATTTTTAATGGTCTTGTTATAATTAAAACAAAGAGTAAGTCACATGAGCTAACTAAGCTTTTAAACAGATCGATTTTTATATTCGCAGAATGTTGTTTTTATTGACTTTAAATTATGACAGTATATTCCCAAGAATGAGTCAAAGCACTGACTGGGCAAATTATTGAATAATAATTTTAAGTGGGTCTTGTTTTCATATTCGTTGAATATGGATATTGGCAATATGAATTGCCGCTGGGCCAAACTTGTTCCAGCGATCGCTGATAAGATTCGCTAACGATGGGAATCGAACAACAAAGGGCAGGCGGACCCAGTCGGATTACGCGGAATTCCTCGTAGGTCGCGGCATAAAAATTCATGTCGCTGCCGGAGATTCGTGGACGATAAAACAAATTAGCACCTCAATCGATTCGGCCTGGGAACGACGTACTGTCCAGCGACACGACGACAGTTTGAACGAGTTGTAATAAACTAATAATTTATAAATTCCGTTTGATATTCAGCTGGCATAAAGCTGCAGAAATAATTCCCATGACCGGGCCGGGGCACAAATCACCGGGAATCGCTGGGCTCCCGTGCTGGCCCCGTCCGGATTGTGATTTTAGGCCGAGTCGAACCGAACATGCAAATACACCGACAATTTCCCAGCACGTTCGCGCAGAAGCAAGCCCATTAATTAACTCCGTATCCCCTACGAGCCATACAAATTTTGCTTTATGGGTTGGGAGTTATCCGGCGCAATTAGGCGGCATTATAGAGCCCAAACATTGGACGCCAATTGGCGACAGTGTCAAATTAAAATTACAGCCAACAGCCGATGGACATCCGATGGAATCGCAGGCAGATTGAAAGATGGACGGACCGATAGATAGATAAATAAAGGTTCAATTTTCCGTCATAAAAATCATTAGAAACGTGATTGAAATCTGTGAGAACAGTGCTGCCAGCGCCAGGCGACATATCACACCACATTCATGTCGAGAACGTCTGCGCATGCGCAACTCGAGTTGGAGTTCCTACACTGAGAAGATAAACGCCACACCCAGGCTTGTACTAAAGAAAAATGCAAACGAATTCTCCTTTTTTTTGAACGTGTGATTTTTTAAACTATTAAATTAGGTTTAGAGATATAAGTTTTGTTACATGCAGGTCCAAATTTTGAAGATTTAAATAATTTCTTTGAAAAACTAATATACATCACAATTCAAAATCTTTTCCACATAATATTTTTGGAATTTCAAACACGAATTTTTTTATGTTCTACCTTTTACTTTTAATATTAAAATATTTATATTCTATAAGTAAATTTGATTTCCATGATGCACAACTCCAATTTTGAATAACTCAAAACAGCTTGTAAAAAAAAAATATCACAATATGTATTAAAAAATATTATATTTAGTTTATATTTAGATTTATTGCGCTAGTCGCAGTTGATTTAATATTAAAAAAATATTTTGACAATTATTAACTTATAATTATTACATAAATGATTTTTGGAGATTATAATTTGTATTAAAATCAATTTAGAATTTTTTTCGCTTGCAGTGCACTTGCGGCAGGTCGTATCTCACGGATACCTTCGACTTGTCGATGTCTGTAGCTGCTTGTCCCTGACACTTGAGCAATAATAATTGTCAAAGCTCTGACTCGAGTTGACTTATCGTATATACTGAATGCTGCTGCCACAAAGGTGCCCCTTCATCCGTTGAACTCGATGAAATTGTCAGAAGCCGCCGCTGGCGCCGTCGGCCTCGTGGTTAGCCCTCAATACCAATTAGTGGCACACGGGGACAGGGACATATTTAAATTACCGTAAGTACGTACAATTATACACCCACTCATAAGTGCCTCGCCCAACAGAAGTCGATAGAACGGGGTAACCATAAAAAGTGATCGCCACGAAATTAACACGCCAAAGAAATTGACGACTAGCCATCCCAGCGAGGCACTAAAATATTTATAGGTTCCTGCATATGGTCGGGAATTTTAAATTACAATATGAGAATGTGCAAATGTCGTTTCTACTTTCTGTTTAGGAATCAAGGATCGAAGAATGCGGATATGGGTTGTATCGTTCAATAAAAAGGTGATTGAAGGGCACTTTAATTTGACATTTAAAGAATTGGGTAATAATAATATATCACTATTATTTCGCTTAGGGCTGCAATCAACATCTTTCATTCGATTTCTTCATGTCTACTGAGCCATCATAAAGTATTAGGATCATTTGGAGCATACATAATTTCCCCAAGTTAATGGGTCTCGAAATTCAGATATTTACGATATTTACCTCGTGCTTAAAGAGGCAATTGCTGAACAAATTTAATAACGTAAACAGATTGCAGCACAGAGTATGAGCAAGTATCTACCGGATAGATGCCGGAGTGGTGCTGATGCTGCAGATGCATCTGCAGCTCAGACTCGAATATTGTAAAAAATTATTGTTTACAAATAAAAAACGAAAGCCCAACGAGGCGAAGACACATAAAAAAGTAAAAGGAACGTGTGCTGTCAGTCGGAATCGCACAGAACTCGAATCGACCTGAACTCCAGTGAAGCCAAAGCTGGAGCTGGGCAACTGCAGAGCTACAATTTGTTTCCATCCATCGCGAGATGGTGGCTGGTATCCCGACCTGTCTGAAGATGGGCATCCAAAGGGGTGGGACCGGGCTGCCACGTGATGTGGCGCAAATGAATTGTATTGGCAGCTGGCAGACGGCGCGACGTCCACCGCCAGTAGCTGTGTAAAAATAAAGCACACAAATAAATGCATTGATTATTAATTTGCGCGAGTGCAGGGGAAAATCGACGCTAATTAATTGAACTTTTCATAAAACTTTATCCGACAGATTGTCGTACCCGTATCTATACTCGTATGCGCATTTGTATCTGACACTACCGAGATACTTTCTCCCCCCGGAATTTCTCCTGCCCAGCTGCTCATGTTTGTATCTGAAGCGAGCCAATGTCTCACTCGGCCAGTCCCGATGCTAGATGCTTGATTACTAATTGCAAACGCTGCAGTTTTTTGCAGCGAGGGTGGATCTTAGAAGTAGTAAGATGTATAACATATGTATGTTTAATACTTTGCCACTATAAAAATGGGGATTAATTTAGTTCTATGAATTTTTATTAAGTTAAATTATTGGCACTTAGCACAGAAACAAAATATAAACACTTTTTCACTTCTTTGAAACTATATGTTGAGAATACTGGAATATTGTATCATATCATTTTAACAAGGAGGATTTTAAATGAAATTATGTATAGCTTGTTAGCGTTCGCTTGAACTTATCTAATTTAATACTAATATTATTATTTAATTCAAACATTATCTTGTATTTAAATTTATGATTACTTTACATGGTTTAACTTAGTTGTATTTTTAAAGCATTAAATATATTTCCTAAGGTATTTTGCTAGTAAATACATTAAAAACGGGTTTTGCACGGTTTTTTTATGTTGCCACCGACTTAAAGAGTTCTTGGTTAAGCTCATCTCCGGTGAAGTATCTGAAATTCTTAAGTCCCCGTAAACTCTTCATTCCAATCTCGTGGCACTTCCTCCCCCTTTCTGCCACCCATCCCCCGTCGCACATGATTGCCGCGACACAAGCTGGACCTCCATGGGTATTCGGATCCGAGCCACCGCACCAAGCCAGTTTCCACTCCCAATCTCCGGCGGGATGGGTTGGCGAGGCAACAAGAAAATTCGATGTAACAACAAGTAGATCTACAATTTGTGATACTTCCCGTACTTCAACAACTAAATAAATATTCATCTATCGATGCGGATTCCTCTCTCGCTTTTAGAGCAGTGGAAAAAATCATGTCAGGCGTCAATTTGAAAATGTTTAAGTGATTTGTTTACACGCGGCAGCGTCTATTAACGAATTTATGGTAAACAAAGGGAAGTCGTTTGTTCGAGACCCTGTACCACCTTAAAATACACCCAACCACCCACCCAATACCCACCAACTCACCCCCTTTTCCCCCGAATCCAGTTGCTCGCTTTTCTCCAATCCAAAACAGACAGAGCCAGATACAATACACTTCATAAAATATTAATCTGCTGATTTATGATTCTATTTTCCTTTTTTATTGAACTGTTGTGGAGCGGGAATGGGGAGGAGCTGGTGCGGAGTAGTTTCTCATCTGCAGACTGGCCTTTGTTTACGCGAGTGTCGATGCAGCCCAAACAAGAGTAAACATATTGATACATGGCGATGGTCCGACTGTATTCCGGGAGTTTGTACTGCTTCCAGATACATTTTACATTTTTATCCCGATTCAGGAGCACGTGTTTGACACAAATGCAATTCGTGGAGGACCAAGTCGTAATATAAATGGACTACAGTACGGTAAGCATTAAATATTGTGTACTAGTTGGTCAACTTATGTGTAAGTAAGCTAGTTACTTTCATTAAGTAAGGTATTTTATCCCGAGAAATCAGTATAACTATTGCTTGCCTTTTATAAAAAAAAAAATTTTTGTAATAGTTTCTGTTTTCCCTTTTTGCAGTTTAGCAAACTATTGGGGAATATTACTTAAGCAATCAAGAGGTAATAAATATGCGCCTATTACTCGAATACATTTTTCTAGGAATCGAGTTGGAATAAATCATTCGAAAGTGAAAACCGGAATAGGCCTGGTATAAATAAAATAATCTTAAAATAATTTCTTTTTAATCCACATACAAAAAAACATAACTTAAAGTCTATTTTGTCTATTCTACATAGTAGACCTGCCACTAATTCTATATTTTTATAAATATTTCTTAATTTCTTAGTATTTGGCTTTCAGTTTTTTATTTATAGACTTTAAAATGATTAGCATGCAAATAAATCCTAAATACTTATTAAATCATTTTAAATTTTATGCTGTCCATAATAAATCAAATATACAAGATGCCAGATTTTCACTATATAAAAGTTTACAAATTATTTGCTTAAAGATGGAATTCCCTGAAAATTGTACACACATATTTGCATATCCACTTGATTTAGTTTATAATACTTTAGCCACCATATAACGCTCCGGCTTACAATAGCAGAACAAGCACCTCTAGATTTGATTGGTGTCGTGCTGGGATTTGCGATACATCTTCATTAGACTCATCCACGGTGATCGTCCAACTGGATCGGATCAAACGCTAGCCGATGTCTAAATTTACTCAAGTTCACTTTGAACTTTTCAAGAGGAATCCGTGCGATTTATGGGGCCTCCCAGCTTCTGGCCATCTTTAGACTCCAATCGGTTTTGACGGAAGACCGCCCGTCGGCGATCGCTGGATGAAATATGAAATGATGACATGGGAGAGTTCACGGATCAGAGTGTTGAACCCTGGGCCGCTAGTGTGGGATATATAAATTCTCATATGCAAATAGTCGCACATAAATCGAGACATTTAGCCCTCTGACGGGCGTGAATAACCGAATAACATGGCAGGAGATATTTCATCTGCCAAATTGCCAACGAATTACAAATTAATTTGGAGGCTCAAGGCGGCAGCCATGAAATTGAGCATTTTGTACGCGCAAATCGGGCGAAATTGAATATTCAAAATGCACAGAACAAAATAATAAATATCGCGGAACTAATTGAACAGCCTCTGCCTTGGACTGAGTAAATATTTGCATAAATTAGCGCCGCTTCGTGGGCCTCACGTGCACAGTCGTCGAACCGTCAAATGCAGACGACAATGACAATAAGTTCCTCGCCATCCCTTCGCTGCAGATGCATCCCCTATTGAATTTCGGGCGGAACTTGTTTGTTGGCTTAAGCCCTGAATGTCCTGGGTGTCCTTGTATCCCTTTTGCGACGACTGTAATTCTGCGGCAGCGTGACCAATTAATTTGATTGTAAAATGTGAAATTCGTATTAAAATCAAATACAACAAAAATGACAACGCGTATGACGGGAATATTAAAAAGGATGCCAGCCACCACCCGAAAGGAAATTCGGCAGGACTTGCCACCCCAAAGATGCTGTCGCTGACTTTAAAGTCACGCACGGAGTTTGCGCGATTTTTATGATAATTTCTCACAGCGATTGGGTCTCGTCGGCCATCGCAGTGGATCCCATCCCACTTTCTTCCCATTTCCATTTCCATTTCCACATCCATTCCCAAACCCATCCAGTCACGCAGATAATGCTGCCGGGGTTAAGGATATTTTCCGCTTGACTTTCGCCTTTTTCTTTCATTTTTTAATAACAATTGAAATGCGCAGGTTCGTCATTCGATCAAATCGCTGAGATGTGAAAAAGGTTTGACCCGACCCGCTTTTTTCTCCCGGCAGTCTGCGTTTTATGTCCGTCATCGTCGGTATTGGCGAAAAAGTTTTCAGTTGAATTACCTATTTGCATATTTCGTGAAATTAACGATTGGAAAAATTAGCATAGCTTTGGGTGCATTCAGGGGTTGTCTACTTAAGGGGTGAGGATAACTCATCACGTTGCTACTTTAGAGATGATAAAAAAGAGTGGAGAGCAAAGGGTAAAATCTTATAAGATAAATCTGGCGTTTAAAAGGTCAAATTGAGTAAGTGCTTAAGTTTATATCATTTTTGTTTAACGAAGTTTTTAAATAAATATTAGTCGATTGCGCTATATACAATATCAACGTAAACATTTTGTGAAGCTTCGTTTTTAGCGAAAGCAAATGGGTTATAAATTTTTAATTTTTATATTAATTCTTTCTATAAATTACCTGTGAATAAGGATAGTTATATTAAATTTCACAGCTAAGGACGTTCTCAAAAAAAATGAATAATGATTTTCAATGGAAAACACATTAAAGGTTAAAACCGCAACCTCAGTGATGAATATTTTAACTGCACTTTAATTAGATTAAGAAAAATATTAATCGCTTAAAAAACACAAGATAATTGTCATCACTTTGGATCCAAAGAATACAGCAAATCGACCGAAATGTAGGAAGGAGAATTACTAGAAACCTAAATATATTGACATGTTTTACCAAATATCATGTAAGACCCACATAAACAAGTAAACTACTATGAAGAAGTATAAAACGAGCACTGCAGTCGTTATCCATTTGCTACGTCAGCAGTTCTAGTGAAAATCCTTGTGTTTCTCGGCCATTCCATTACTCCAAAAGTAGAGTACGCTTTCCTCATATAAAACCCCAAGGCAACAAGAAAACAAAACAAAATTCGAGGAGCGTGGACGTGTGCATTATCCGGGCAGGAAGTTATGAGCTCTCCTGCATGGAAGGCGGAATAAAATTCACTTTATATGCAGACCAATAATATTTCCATTTGGCGAATTGCCCCGACCATCCCCAGCCACGCCCTTCGGACCACGAGGAGTCCTTCTCGAAGTGGCACAGAGGTAGTAAAGAACACGACGGTTTGATTGTGATATCTCCCAAAGGACACCGAGGTTCCTTGACTTGCATTTCCCGGCAAAACGGGAGCACAATTTTCATGGCATATGACTTTATGAATGTGAGGAGCGAAACAAAGACATTTGGTGTGAAGAAATCCGTTTTGGCACTTTCCCGGAAAATTGCCCGACAATTGTTATGTGCACTCCGTGACTTCCGACCCGAAAATAACCGGTGGCTTTAACTTGGGCAGTGCTTTAAGGTCGGTCAACCCCTTTGGCAATCGAACCCTTCTCGGCGGACCTGCAATTATGCCTCGCCAGGGTCATTAAATCATTCATTCCGGGCCATTTAATAATTTTCGCAACAAAGCTCGCTCTCGATATGAATGGAGAAGCAGAAATTATAGGAGGGCGTGCGTTTCTGGGCATAATAATTCATTAATCCTCCGAGGAGAACGCAACCTGGACCTTCTCATAAATGGGCAGAGAGCAGTGAGTAGCGAAACAATAACTTAAATGGAGCCACCATTCCGCCCACTCAGCGGCCACAAAGGACGAAATCAGAAGGGTCCAAAGCGGGCAGAAGGTCAAAAATGATAAACGGATATGAGGAAAGGATATTTTTGTTCACTTCCTTTTCCGATTGCCGTTGAATAATTGCAAGTCGCAGTCAGGGCAACTTCTTCCTCCACTCGAGACTGCACAACAATTGCAGGATCTGCAAAAATTTAAGCTGTCAATATTTTGACTTTTCCTGCCTGCCTTTGTGAAGTGGGCGTATAATTAATGGATCTGAACGGCCGACTGTGGGGTCCCATCAATGGCGAAATATTGTGAGTTGTGAATGCGAATTGCGAGCTTTGGGGGACGGCAAAAGGGTTCGGCTCTATTGCTTTATTTATGGCGAAATAAATTGAAATGTCAACCGGGTGGGTGGAATATCATATTCGGCCTCAAACTATGAGACTTTCGCATTGTGTCAGCCGGCAATTTCATACTCCATATGGGTCGAGTCGAGCAGTGCCATTATGTTTATTGCGGGTCCGCAGAACTACTGCCGAAAGTCCCGTCCGTCGGTCAATGGGGTTCAATTACACTTCTGAAGAGGCCGCCATAAAAGTCCTGGCACAAAGAGTTCAGGCATTGTCCTGCCGCCTCAAGTGTCCTGGGCGGAACCCTGGCTATAACCCAGTTTGAACCCGTTAACGATGTGCCAAAGGGTTAGGGCTGGCCCCTTTCCTCGAACTAATTCATTATCGAAGTTTTCTGGGCTTCGATACACTGGCTGTTCAATGCTATCTGTCTGTTTGTTACTTGGTTGTGAAATTGTTGTAACAGTGCTTTTGCTTTTCAATAAACTGGAGTAATACACAGTTGCATAAACACTGTAAAGAAACAGTATGCCTTACAAATATAAAATCAAACAAAAAAAAACATTTAATTAGGTATCATTCTAGTGCCGATATCAAATTTTGTGACGAAAAATATATATTTTGATTTATAAATAATAACAATATTTTTTTAATATTTTCTATTCAGCTTATGTAAATTAAACGCTAAAAAAGCTGCAGCGTTCCGAATAAGAAAATAATAGACACTGCCGGTGCGATTCGTCACTACGTCACAATGATATAAAAATAAGTACCCAAAATGTATGTGTCCACTTTCCCATATTATGTTAAAACAACTCCACTTTATCTTGGGTTATTCCTACCCTACTTGAAATGCATGACATATGGCTGTATCTATATCTATCGCACAATATATCAAATTGTTATGATTTCCAGCCCAGCCCCAGTTCCAATCTCGAATCCCGAGCTGGGAGCGGTGGCACAAGCCTGCTTTGAATTTGGTAGTTAGAGCCATGAATTTATGATATTAATGCGTGGTTATTATGACCCTAAGTCCGCTACCGAGTGGCCAGGTGAGTGGGTGGGGCAGGTGGGCGACGTGAGGCGAAAGGCTGATTCGCCACCGGCAATATGAAATATGAAATTTGATTTTATGGCTTATGTGTCGTGTTATGAGTACGCGAAAACACGACACTCGGTACCTGTGAGGCATGTAATGGGTCTGTAATTTATGAAGGCATAAATTAATGTTATTGCAGCCGAAACATAGATTTCCAATCCGTGCTCGTTCGCCTCCAATTGATTTGGGTTGGGATTTGGATACCCGAAAAAATGTCAACTGGTCCGGGGGGCAATTAGCACTTTTCACTTTATTCAATCATATATTCCAAATGCTTGTAATGGTATTATTTGTATGCAAATGAGGCTTGACTTTTGTGGTACATTGAATAAAAATATTAATTTTTTATTGCAAGAGCCATCAAAAAGCGAATCGTTTTGATCACACCTCTGGATTAAAATTTTACTTACAATTAATTTCGGTGTTGTTTTCATTTCAAAACAAAATTTTAGTTTATCCTTGTAGGTATAATATAAATAATAATTTTATGTAAAGAAATGTAGTTTATTTTGTCTACAATTAAATTTCAGCCGTTATTTTATTTAAAAGATTTAATACTTACTATAGAAACCTATTAATCAAACATTTTAGAAGTTAAGGAGCTTTGAAGTCTTTTAAATTTGTAACATTTGTATCAGATTATGTAAAATATTTTCCACTCCAACATTCTTTTCTTGAACAACAGGGGTCTGGGAATATTCTTGAATGAAATGCGTTTACGTCACTTGTTGGTATCCGTATTTCCACTCAGTATATATTAATTCGCCAGTACCTGGATTGATTTGCGACCCCATTTGAACCCGTTTTATGGTCACGTAACTGCCATGTGTGGCTGACTTATAGATTCCGCCTTGCGATAAGAGTTTTTTGCATTCATTTCGGCGTAATTCATTTTCAATTCTGATTCGCCTGTGCGAGTCGTCGTACGTGCCGCGAAATGTGGCAAGCTGCAGGGCATCACATCGCATCGGTTCCAGTTGCATCAGGAAAAAGAGAGAGTTTCGCACAGGCGGCGAATTATGAGGAATTGTGTCTAGGCTAGGCACTCGGCCAAAATGCAAATGCAAATCGGGCATTGGCAGCCGCACAGTTAGCGGTCGGGCTCCCTGATGCGTGCCTATGGGCCATGGCTATAAAGCCGCATTTGGTGGATGTGGGACTCGCGGCTCATAAATATGCATTTCAGATGCGGCTCCCTGGCTCCATTGTGCCGCCGTGTTGGCCGCATATTAGTGGCAAATATTGCTGGTCGCCAATAAAGCCGCATTGTGAAAATGAAATTTTCATTTATGCGTCCGCTCCGCAGTTGTTAATCAAAGGCCAGCAAACTGCACAATAATCTGCGACACTTGTCCGGTCAGCCGAGCGTTATTATAATGCAAAACAGATGACAATTATCGCGGCTCGCCGGGCGGCATCAAAAAGGGGCCTTTTGTTTGTGTCATCGCAGATAGGGAATATTGTAGAATGCTGCATGTTGAGAGGAGTGAAATCAATGAAAACAGCATTAAAGATGAGAATAATAATACTACTTTATTTGTGCTTAATCCATGCCATTATAATTAAAAGTGATTTAAATGTTTAATAAGGAGAACTAAGCCAAATGGGTTTCCTATAAAATAATACAAATTCAAAAATAAATTGCAGCAATAAAACAACTTAAAGAATTTTCAAAACAAACCAAAATGTTCACTTATATTTTATGACTACTACTTTATCTTGCTGGTATCTAGTAAATATTCTAAGAAAATGTTTATAAGTTAATATCTAGTAGTTTTAATACGCTAAGAAACATATTTTTTGAATCTGAATCTTTTTATCAAATCGTTCTCTATTTTAACACATTTCTAAAAATGTGTGCGAAAAATTTATCCGTACTTATGTACATAAAGTGTACTTTTATTAACCTTAGGATTAAGTTTGCATCAGCTTTCCCCATATCCTTATCTAAATGTCATGCATTTATTTATCTTTATTTTTTTCATTTAAAAATATGACCACTTAATATTAATAATAGGGATTTAACTGAAGCGACCATATCGTAGGATAACGAGAAAAATTCAATAATCATTGTGAATAACTATGACTTTAACTTAATTTAAATAGCTATTCTGCAAATACCGTGCCCCTATAATAAACGTTAGCTATTTCTGGTCTTATAAATAACGCTTTGCCTGGCTGTTCTTACCAAAGTTGGTTTTTATCGAGCCCACCACCATTCAGGAATCATTCAAACAGCAATCAGTCTTGAGATGGGTATAAAACTTTTTGAATTGTGCAGTGTCGCTCTATCGCTCCATCTCTATCTCCTGTTGCCATCTCGCTCTGCACATTTACTGAGTTGCTGCAATGAGCAAATAAATTCACCGCATACAAAAATTTATAACGCCAACTTTTCTCATTAAATTTTATAAAAGGCGGCATATTTTAAACTTTTTCGACAATAACGGCATTATCTCACCTGGCCAAAAGGGGGGTTGCAAAGGGGGGTTGAGTGGGAGGTCGAGCCCTGAGGCATTGCAGTAGTTGGGTGAGCACTCAAGCGGCAACGAAACTTAATTTCTATTCATTTGCTAAAATTCATTCGCCGAGAGAAAGAGAACAGGATAGGGAGGAAGAGAGATGGCGGAAATGCGGTACATACACACAAAGAAATGGAAGACAATTAATTTTAGAATGCAAAATTCCTCCTGGGGCTTATTGTTTGGGACAATATTTTTTTCCAGAAAATTTTTTTCAAGTTTGATCCACATTTAAAAATATGTTTAAAACTGTTTCACAAAAATCGATTTGAACAAATAAGAAAAACATTTTTTTTTAAGTTTGAAAATCTTAATAATCTAAAAGTATGAGTTCCATTTGATGCTAAATCGTGTACCTACCTTTGTATCTTAATTATTTATTTTTAGACCAACTTTATTGAAGAATGAAGCAGCTAATGCATATATTTTCCTTAAGTGTATAAATAGACATGTGAGTGTGTGAGGGGGTGGGCGGGGTAGCCGATGGGAGCGGGATTGGCAAGCAGTCATATTGGCAGCGGAAATGGAAGCGAAACTTTTGTCTTCACATTCGTGGATATAATGCCACGACAGAATGGATGAAATTAAGAAAACTAAAGGTAAGCAGATTAAAGAAGCAAGAGCAAAGGGAGGGGGAGTGACTGGGTGGATGAAAAGGGGGGACGGGGTTGACGGGCAAAAAATAGTTTTCCAATTAAACTTTATCCTTTTGCTTTAATTTACCGGTTTCATGCCTTGTCGCCTCTTTCGACCGCAGAGTTGAGCGGAGAAAAGCGAGCTGGAAGCCGAAATCCCATTTTAAAGTTTTCCATTTCCCATTTCCCGTTGTCTCTATCTTTTCCCCCAAAAAACGAAGTGGCAACAGCGATTTTTTCTTTGACTGCCTCTGATTCTACAATTGTTTGAGTGTTTTGAGAGTTTTTTAGGTCTTTGATTTTGTCCCCAAAAACTGGAAATGGATAAGCAATGTGCATGCTCCTCATAAGAACTTAAATTGTGATCAGCCGCGGAGCGAAAATAAAAACTAAAAACCCAAAACCACGAAAGAAGATCGAAACCAAAGGAGAGAAGCCAAAAATGTGAACATTTTTCTCCCAGAATTGTTTCATGTATTCCCAATATTAATTTGGTCAATTTATATTTTATTTGGAATTTTTAAATTGGTAACGTTTTTCGGGCACATATCGCGCTGACCCATCAGGCCGAAGGATCACTCCAGCGGATATCTTTCTGTCTTTCCTGTCCATTCTTTCTTTCCTGTCCTGGGCTTATTTCCCCGCGAGTGTGTGTGCGTGTTAAGTGGCTTAAATGGATCCCGGCCAGATTGTCATAAGAAGGTTGTGGCGGGGGGAAGCTCCCACACACATATGGAAAAATATGGTTCCCCATATTCTTCCGAGATTCCTCGAAAATCAGCACGACAAAAATTGAAGTTATCCCTTGAGCTTTTATTTTCGAGTTATATCTACTCCTATATTAAAGGTGAAATCAGTTTTAATGAAGCTTAAGATATATAAGTCACCTTTGTAATCCACATTTTAAATATGTTTTGTTTTCCATATTTTAAAATTAATAAAGAAAGCATTGTAAGAAGTAAAATACATTTTGTCTTGAATTATATATGAGGATTTGGTCGGAAACTGAAAATCATGGAAATCGTTTAATTCGGGGGTGTTATAGAAATATCTTGTAGAATGAACAGATCAAGTTATTCCGATTCTCCGAGTTTGATTGGAATCGAATTCCGTGACTCTAATTTTAATCTCTCTATTTTCTTAGTGTTTAGAAAACCATTTCTTCTCCATCTAAATATATTTTAAGATTATATATTTGTATATTTATTTTATTTTATATATTTGAAGTTGACACAAAAATCCCTTCTAAATAGATTCCAAACCAATCCAAACTGTTGAGGTTGCCTTGATGACCAAAATTGTTATTTTCCTCCTACTTTTTTGGTGCTTTGTGCTCCTCTTTTTCGCAGTGTGTTCATTGTTATGGTTATGATATTGTTGCCGCCTTTGCTGCTTCTGTTCCTGTTCCTGTCGCTGCCCCTCAGCAGTCGCATATGAATCCATATCCATCCATCCAGAACAGCAGCCGCCCGGCCGTTTATCCTCCGCCAGCGGAATTGGACGCGAACAGAAAGTCCGGTCTCATCTGTGCTGTGCCCAGTAGCATGCCAGATAAATCAATGTGTCAACACCTCTTTTTGTGCTGTCAGTTTTTTATGGTTTTCGATGATATTTCGCCTATTGTCAGGCCGGCGACGCACGCGGTCTTGACCAGTTTGCCTGCCGCTGGCCAGCCGTTTGGGCCGTTTGCCCATTTGGTTAAATCGGCCGGACATTGCGCCTTGGAGTCCGAGTGTGGCTGGGATCGGAGTCGGGAGCTGCTGACATGGCCATCGCTCAGCGCTTTTTGTCTGGCCTTTAGCGCAAGAATTATGGGTGCCCCCTTCCTTAACCCTTGGCTGGCCAATGCCAATGATGGAAACATTTCCAGCGATGCCAGGCATCCGCAGGCACTGCAACTGGATCAATTTCAGTGGCGAAACGTTTAACGTGGCCGCTGTCGTCTTCCGTCAACCTGTCCGTCCCCCTTTTCCCCTCTCTTAACCCCTTTGCATCCCCCCTGCCGCTCCCCACCATCCTTTTTACCCTGCTCTTGGAGCTTGCGAAATTTGAATTGTCTGCTTTTTAGCGAAGATTTATGGCAGTCTCGTTAAATTTTAATATAAAATAAAAGTTTTTAGAAAATCATGCGAACGGCGGAGAGTCCGGTTGGGCCAGCTTAAATTGCGTGCTCGTTGGGTTCGATTGACATGCAAAGCGAATTAGGTGGCCATAAATCGAGGCCAGCCCAAGTGGAGTTAAAATATCTGCAATTATTACAAATTTACAAGTGGCCAACTCAGTCCAGTCGTAAAAGTCCAACTCGACGCAGGAATAGTTGAAGCTGTGAGAACTCTGCGGTCCTCGGTAGCTGAACTCTTAGAACCCCTCATAAACTTGCTAAAAGACTCAGAAATCAGATATTTCATTTTGCCCATTAGGCAATAGGTTTGCCGTGATCAGCAGGGAATAAATAAAAGGCAAGGTAAATCAAGTTAGTGGCTGGAAAAGGAATTTTCATCGGTTGAGGAAGTTAAGATAGCTGGAATAGATTTTGTAAAAATAGTTTAAGCAAAATATAATTTTCACTTTCTCAGTGTATAGTTATAAAAAAATATCTTATTAAAAGTCCATATAAATATGAAAACTGTTAATTACTAATTATATAAATTAAAACAAAAATTGATGAATTACAAAAATAGTTTTTGTTTTTAATTTTTTAATATTTATATTGGTAAACATGGTAGGCATAATAACTTACCTAACTTTTTTTTTAAGTCTTAAAATTTAAAAGGCTTTTCTGTAAATTGCCAAAACATTTATTTCTGTATTTTTTCGAAGCTGCTCTCTTTACAAGATCATCCCGATGCGTTGCCCTTTCGCCAGTGATCGATTACCTGCGACTCCAAGCCACATCGATTACACATCCTCACCCGCTTTTTTAACCACCGGGGTCCTCAAACCAATTGCCTGACAAATAAAAAATAATTAGGCATTTAGCACGAAATCCGGAAAAAAGTCGACCGGTAACAAAGCCTCGCAGATTGACGGCCATCGACCAGAGGAATCTCGAAAAAGTTCAAATAACTTGAGAATTGTAACAAATCATTGCTCCATTGCTGCTGATGTTGCTGTTGTCATTGCCGTTGTCATTCGCCATAAATGCGAGCGTTTATGAAACATAATTTGATCGGAGCAAATGCCTCGGTGTCGTCATTGACGTTGACACCGCGCCGACAAGATGTCCAGATAACAGAGCGGGAAAAGAGTTCGCGGGGGGAGGGGACTGATCTGGGGGGACGGGGGGGCTGAGGTGCGTGCGAAGTGCGAAGGCTTTGAAAGACCGCCCCGAAAAACTGCGGAATCAAAACTGCGAGATGGCTTTCTTCTGGCCGCCCCAAAAAATCGTGCTGCTCTTGGAGTCTTCGAGCTCGTTTAGTGCTTATTTGCGGCGAATATGGTGTACAGTAAAGCTTCCCTTAGTCGTGAGATTTGATCACCCATATTATGAAGTCCACGGAAAATTACTTGTAAACTTATAAAGAATATGATATAAAATTCTTTTGAAAAAAATAAGTATCTAAATCATACCACAGCTTGTAAAATCTTTATCATTGACACTTTTCTAGATTGCTGTTCAAAATATATAGTCAATTTAGGGAATTCCAAATTTAATGACAACTTATCTAGTCAATCAGATAAAAATAAAGCTTTTCAAAAAAATGTATTGGAAACTCTTGACAAAATATATATTTTTATTTAGTATTCCAAAAAAATGTTTCATGTTAACGCACAGTTTTTTTTTTATATAATATTAGGTGTCCTTTAATATAATTTGTTCATCTAAACCCATTTATTCATCGTACAAATATTTCTTAAAATGTAATCTAATTACATGAAAGTGAGAAATAATTGTGGAAAACTCGGTGCAAGCTGTGTAAGTTGGACTGTAGTAGTTGTAGCTGATTCTTGGGATGATGCTGGTGTGGTGTTGCTGCCGCGAACGTATTGCGGCTAAGACTGTTGCTGTCGTGTCGGCTCGTGTTGACGACGTCGACGACACATAAATTGCGATTAAAATGATTAATGCTCAACGCACGGCGCAATGTTAATTGCCACCGCTCCAAACTCCGCTCAAAGTCCCGCTTGCAGCCCCGATCTCCGGCTTTATGGTCACTCTCCTCGACGGCTGATGCTATTTGCATAAATTTGTTTTGACGCTTGTAATGAGCTGTTTGTGGCATTTTCACTGCCACTATCGAAAAACTTTTATCGGCCTCAGCCCGAGAGCCCGACAATAATTTCCATGTTCGTTTTTTAATGTTTTCTCGCTTCTTTTATTTTAATTTTTCCTACCCGGCATATTTGAAATTATTATAAAGCATCTTTAGGCGGCGGGTCCGCTAATCGCCGCTCGGCCATCGCTTTCGAACGGAAGTTGCCGCTTTTGGACAAAACAATTTTGGGATCGCATCCATTGCGGATCCACTAATGAATGAAATTCATAAGCGCCAAGTGCTACTTATAAGAAATTTGCTGGTCTTTACCGATCGCTCGATCAGATAGACGAGCCATGTTTTGTAGAAATTGTGTTGCGAATGAGGTTGCAAAAAGTTGTAAGTATTGTTTATACAAAGCAAAACAAACTCTATTAAAAATATATGCATTCCTTAAAAATACTTAATTCTAAATTATTTGAAATACACATTTTTTTATCTTTAAGGTGGCTGTGATCTTGGTAAAAAAAGTATACAACAAATCTAAAATTTGAGAAACTATAAATTGTGTTAACCAATAACCTGAAGAAACTGTGTATTAACATTAATAAAGTTCTGTTAAATTAACAAATTAAATTAAAATTAATTGTATATATAAATATATATATTTTTCTATTTAATAAACAAAGAATTTGTTTAATTAAAAAATAAGGAGTAGCTTAGAAATAGTTCATTATTCACAATCTCAGTAAAGCCAGTGCTAATGATATAGATAAAGCATTTCAAATTTGTATATCGATGGAGACACGATCCCCTAGATAAAAGGCAGTGAGTTTGAAGCTTTTCAATGTTATGATGGGCTTACCTACATATATCTAATGGACTTACAATTTGTCAACTCGACATCAAATATTTAGGCATTCAGTCGGAACATGATAGAGGCCTGTTTCCAATGCGATCGCTTCATTGATATGTAAATCGCATGTGCCCATATTGTTTATGGCCCCAGATGCCATGGCAAAAGTTGTTCAATATCTCTCAGTATTTGCCCGCCTCTACAAATATCTATCTATTTGGAATCTATCTGGGATTTGGGTGTGTTCCGGTCGAGGGTCGAGTCGAAATCCATTCTCATTGCTCACTCAATTGATTGCCGAGGGAGCCCAAACAATTGCAACAATGTAAATCAATCAACTTGTTGGCTATTGGAAATTTTTATATTTAATTTAGTATTTCCGTTATTAAAATCAAAATAGAACCATTTAAAACTCACCTGCACAATAATTTACTGGCTGCACCCCGAAATGCTGGTGCCATTGTCGTCGTTGTTGTAGTTGCTGCTATTGCTGATGTTGCTGCTGTCGCTGTTTACACAAGCAACACATTCGAAATTTATAATCACAATAACAGCAAAATGAACAATAATATTTGTTAACGCTCGAATAGAGACGCGCCCAATAATTTTATTGAATCCCCAATGCACACACATCCACAAGTTTCATTTGAAAAACAAAACACAGACGAAAACAAAAGTGGAAGCTCGCGGATACAAAGATACACTTGCGGCACACAGTAGCAGCAGGCCAAGAGTTTTGGATTCGATTCGTTTCGATTCGCGTGAATTTCGATTTTCATAAAATTAATGAATATTTAAATTGTGTTCCATGCAAAACGCCGCCGGAAACGCGCTTTGCTGGAGCCACCTGTAGTCGTATCTCGGGCGATGTATATGTATCTGTATCTGTATCTCCGTCTGTATCTGCGTTTGTTTATCATCGGACTGGCTTGGCCGGATGCCCACCCACACAAACATATCTCTAGATATATCGATTGGGAGACAACTGCGAGTCGCATTCTGATTTGGCGCACAGCTGGCTCCATTCAAAACTCTTCGCCATCTCTGATCTCCGTCTCTTTCTTGACTTTTGGGTGGGTCGAACATTGATTGGAACAAATCCGCTGGTGCGCCGCCACTTGGATAAGCACATGAATGAGCTTCGATCACAATAAACAAACAGTTTCACAGTTAATAACTTGAAATTGTACAGATACGCTCAGATACGCACTCGCTAATAGGTCTCCTTTCTGATATTTCTTACCCTTCCTCCCGCCAACGATTTACCCGGTCTATAAACAGAATTTTTCATTCATTGCTTTTCCACCGGACGGACATATAGATATAGCCGCCCACGCTCGAGATCTCAAATCCGAATCCCGATCGCCGATTCCCGTCCCTAGTTTCCCGATCGTCAGCAATATGTGACGCCACTTTTCAGTAAAACCTTGGTAGTTCAATATTTCTTTAAGATTCCATTATATTAAAGATTTATTTTAAGATTTCAAAATTATCCGATACATATATTGAATTTAATAAAATTACATTGTTTTTATTTATAATAAAAGGAATTTTTTTTTTATTTTATGTTGTTTTATTTAATTAATATATAATATTATATTATTGAATTATCGAATCAAATGGTTTAAGATTTATATTGTCAAAAAAAGACCTTTTAAAAAAAAACAAAAAAAAAATTAAATTAAATCCCATAGATTGATGTTTGGGTATTGCTTTTTTAATTTCCCATAACAGAAAAAAATTCTACAAGTTTAATTTAAGGATTATTATTGTGATTTTCAGCAGATTTGAAACCACTGTGCCCAGGTAATATGTAGTGTTAGGCATCACGATTGGGCGGTGCTGTTGATTTTGTTGAGGGTGGGACTTGGGGCACGGGCTTGCCAGGGTATAGATCAATTATTTGTCAGTCGACTGGTCGATTTGTTTGTTTATTTATGGCCGATCTCTTTATGAATGAATGAATAATTGCCGTCGTGGCAGTTGCTTTCCACCTATTTGATGGATTAATGCCCCGGGTGCTTCAGCAACGACTTCTGGTACTAAATGTTGGCCCCCATTTGGGGATGAGTTATGCAAACTTAGGATTCCCCGGCCAGATGGGCTTGCAACACGATCGCGATCGCTCGATCCGAACCATTCACCTGGGGTCATTACGGAAAATTTGTTATATTCTGTTTACGCCCGGAACGACTCCGAGATCCAGATGCCTTGTTGACTAAAATGAATGGGGCTGGCCTTTTGCCTTTCTTTCCCCTGTCCGCTGATCAATTGTTTGTTCAAACAGTTTCTAGCGATGACAGCGTAGTTACTTGCCCCTTTGATGTTGCTGAATGGAATTTCGCTCATATCGGAGCAATATTAATTGCCATTATCCGATGATGAAAATGTTCTGGCCAGTGTGCGATCGCACTGTTTCTTTGAACTGAGGGTGAACAAATTGTTTAGTCAAATAGGCAAACTGTTTATGTTTATTCAGTATATTTTTTAACTCAACCTTTAAAGGCGAATTTAAAATCTGGTCTGGCCTATTCCATTCCCTAGCAAAAAGACAAAAGTTAAAGGTCGCAATTAAAGGTTATCAAATGATGAGCAATTATAGGTTGTCTTGTTCTATAATTTCCATCGTGATTCATCCGCTTTCCCATCATCTCACGCTTCAGTTCACCTGACGAAAGAGTCGGTGACATTGAAATGAAAATTGCTGCGTAAACTTGTACAAGTTGGCAACATCTCGCCGGCGGCTGCGATCACTGGATGTAGTGACAATAATTGCCGCTAAGCTGCCGCCTGGCCATCATGATTAACGTCGGCCCCAAGGTGGCCCAATGCTCGATGACCCAGCCGACTTTTTGCGGCAATAGAACCCAGGAAACCCAGGGAAAGATGTGCTGGCTGTGCTGGATGGGCCCGAATTGTGGCCATGGCTATTGTTCGTTGTCCTCCGTGTCGCCAATGTCGCCGGAGTTGCCTTTGCCATCGCCATCGCCTTCGCCTTCGATTGTCTTGTAGACGACGTTGTTCGAATGAAATTCACGGCTTGTATTTTGTTACGATTCGTTTGCCACTGGCGACTTTTTGCTGCTGCACTCGGCATTTGTTACTGCTGCAGTTGTTGTGTGTGCACATAAAGAAAACAATACTATATTAAGGATTCAATATCCAAATTAATGTTAATAAACAATATATAGTAAGAAGGCACATACATATAGTATGTTAAATTAAGAACTCTTGAATCGAAACACGTCTGTGCCTCACAGAAAGTCGAAATTTAATTATTCTGTCTATTTAATTCTTTGAACTTTTTCATAATTCCAAAAGATTTGTTCATATAAGGCATTCAATATTTTATTAAACAAATGCATTATAATTATAGTGAAGCCGACGTCATTATAAATATTAACTGTAGCATCAATATGATATGTTAAAACTTTGTTAAAAAGATTTGCATAAATTTTGAAAAATATTCCCATAAAATAAATAAATGTTAGATAAAGACTCAATTTATTGACAAATTCGAGTGCTTTTTTTTCTGTGTGACTATTGTTCTTTGGGTTCTCTGGGAAAGCCAGCCGCAATAGTCGCCTGCTAATGACAATCTCATAGACGTTTCCGCAGTTTGTCCAAGCTGTTTGTACTCTGTCCAAACGAACATGATTTGAAACACAATTTTTTTGGTTTATTCCACTGCCGACTGCCGACGATGGCGTTGTAATAGGAGCCTTTCGACTGGCGACTTTCGGTGGCGCTTGGGGCAACACGCACCACCGACAATGACAATCGATTAGGGAACGGCTGGTCATGTCCTGGAGAACAGCACTCGGCTCCTGCGATTCCGACTGCAGCCGGAACATGCCCGGGATGTTAGGAATTTCTGCGAGTTGTGTAGCGCTGACAACAGCAGCACAGCAGCAGCAGCAACCACTGCAATGGCAACCTGTTGACCTGCAGCAACACTAGCTGCAGAACTATACTTGGCGGACTTCAAAGTGTCCCGAATCCCGATTCCGAATCCAGAATCCCGATTCCCGGCCCTTGCCCACGGGGATCAAATCGATTGCCCCACAGTAGCCATTCCTCGTTCTGCTGCTGCTGCTGCTGTTGTTGCTGTTGCTGCTGTCGTTGTCGCATGCTCAACTTTGATTTGTGCCTATTTAAAAATGTCTTTTTCTCAAATTTTTTCCCGGCTACCGAGCTGGCCAATATCGGTGTCTGGGCCCAAACTGCCCATTGCCACTTCATCATAGGCCAGGTTTGGATGTTGCTGCTGGCCGGACGACAACAAGTCGGCACAAATATTCCAGTGGCAACTTGTGTTGCTGCTGCTGATGTTGCTGTTGCTCATTGCAGGGACAGTACAACTTCCAGACAATGTTATTTGTTGTTGCTGCTGCTGCTGTGTGTGGCACGTTGTTGCTGCTGTTGTTGCTGTTGCAGCATTGGTTATCGCCTCTGTAAGTGGCGATCCGCAACAAGTGTCGAGTGCGCACGATACCAAAAATTACTCGAATCGAAAAGTAATAAATTCCAAGCTAAAAAATGTTTAGGAAGATTAAGAATAATAGCTGAAAAATTGCGGAATTCTAATAATATATATTTTTGAAAAAGGAATGTTATTTTCTCTATCGGTAGTGCAAAAATACAAATCAAGCGTAAATATGCGCTATGTAAATATGCCATTGACATCCATATCTGAATTATTTTTTTTTTGTAATATTTAATGTGATGAGTAACTAACCTTGGATGATCGAGGCATGCATAACTAAAGTACTTTTTATATTGTATAATATATCAAGAATTTAATATATGTTTAGTTGGAAGAAGTGCTCCCCTAAATTAAAATAGTTAATTAAAAAAATATTACTATGTTACATATGCTCGTGATGATTTAAAAAAATGGAAAAAGACGTGAAAAAAATATAAGAAGCTAAACATTAAATTATCTTCACAAGACAAAAAGGCATTTTTAATTTGAGATTTTGTCGTTCAAATAGTTGCTATATTTATGTGCCTGTCTCCGCAGCATTTCTGCTCTCCACACATACCAAGCTGCGATTAGATGACAAAGCCGAAGGAGACATCAAGCCATGTGAGAATCCCATGTACCTTAATCTCCAGCTCGAGTGGAACGCTCATTACCTTTGGATGCCAACCAACTGCCTGAATCTGTCTCCCTCTAAAAGAATCTTCTTCTCTTGCCCAATGGTCACTCCATCTCACGTCCGTCTTGGCCAGTTTATGGCAGCCATGCCCAGTCTGCAGTCTCCATTCGATGGCCGCTGCCCGATGGCCGATGTAGAATTTCAACCATATTTAAATTATGGAAAACATAAGCGAACATTTCTGAAGCGACGAACATGAACAAAATCAAAAATTCCAACAAGTTACAAAAATAACTTGCAGCAGAGCCCACTTAAAGCCCGCTTAAGGCGAGTTGCAACTACAGCTACAGAATGCCCGACACAACAACAACAACCACTGCCGAAGGGGAAGGGGGAGCGGACTGGGTGGGGTACAGACAGGGACGCAGAAGAATTCGCATTCGCGCTCATTGCAACAAAGACAGAACAGGAGAATCGAGCGAAGGCAGTACAACTCTCCTGAATCCTTCGGCCAGGGGCGCAGTCATGAGGGCCTAAAAAGGGGCTGCGAAATATAGGCTTCTGGGGGTTAAAGGAGAGGAGAAATAACTCCAATGGAAAAAAGGTAAATTAAATGAATTTATTAAATACATTTTGTCACTTCTTAACTCGTTAATAACGTTTTCATTTATTTACTTTTAGCACTTTTAAAAGGTATACATTTTTTTGAGAAAGGACTTAGTAGTTTTTGGCTGAAGAGGATAGACTGCAAATTTTAACAGCAAATATAAAATAAAACATAAAATTGATTATATGGTAAATTAGCTGATATGGTCATAAAAAGTCTTCACTTTAAACGAATTAGTAAGAATTTAGGAAAGCAAATTGCCTAATAGTTACTAACAGGGACAGTCTTAAATTTTTTAATTAAAAATCATAATCCATAACTATTTTAAATAAATATAAATAAATATATTATTGCAATTCATAACAGTTTTACGTTAGCTAAAACGTAAATTAACTAACTAAATTTTAGCTTACCTTAAAGACGAGACGGACCTAAGACCAGTAAATTTAATTTTTTCTGTAATGAGTCGTTGAAGCTGCAACTGAAAAATCTTTTAAAAATATTTTATTAGGCGGTTTTTCGAATAAATTATATATTAAATACAAGTGAATCGAACACATTTAGAGTCCCCACCTTTTAGCCCGATTCCGCTCCTGCTTGCGATTCCAGCCCGACTGAGCTTACACTCGCGGCAACAAATGAAGCTAACAACTCGGACGGCGTCTGGCAGTCGTCGATGTCGCCTGGTCGTCGTCTTCTGGGCCGTCTCCGTTCTGCGCTCCTCGGCGGCACTGCGATTGGCTTCGCCTCTGGGCCTTGGCAGTGGCTTTTGGCCATAGCCATTGCGCGCTGGCAACAACAATTGCAAATAGCAACCGCCGCGGAGACAACAACAGGCATGGCTGAGGAGCTTACAACGACAATTATAAAATGATGACAATAACAACAACAGCCGATGATGGTATAGCCAGCTCAGTGAGCCTGCCTGCGCACGAAACTCTCACGATCTGGACGATTGGCATTGGGAGTTGCAAAGTGGCGGGAATCGCGGGAGTTTGCGGGGATTGCGGGGGTTGCGGGAGTTGCAGGAGCGGCGGGGACGAGGTGGCCATTTTCCGGGGGAAATGCCGGGAATTCGCCGAAACAGCCCACGAACTGATCGTCGTCGCTGTTTCGCCAGCGACAAATGTGTTTTCGATTGGTTGGCGGCCCTTTCCTTTTCCCTCGATCCTGCCTCCTCGATCTTGCCTCCTGATCTCGAGCATGCAACTTGGCCTGGCATTCAAGTCGGCGCCACAGGCGGCAATAATGTGCAACACACAGCTCTAGGCCAGACCCCCGATCCCGATCCGATCCTCCGGCAGGCACCTCGCTCCCCTTCCCGATGTCCAGAGTCAAAAATCGAAAATTAAAATTTTTATCTCTGCTACTCAGTGGTGCGAAGGGCATGCAAAGATAGTTTGCAAAAATTATTTTAAAAGGCTGTAAAAAATAGTAAGATAATCTGAAGTAGTCAATTATCTTTTTAAAATCAATGACATTTACCGAAAGAATCAAAATAAATATTAATTTGGCATTTAGGATAGTAACAAGCCCCTTATACATAAATCAGTCTAATGTGTGAAAAATATTTTAAAGCCACCTGAATTCCAATAATAATATTTTATATTAAATACTTTTATCTTTAAAAATGTAAAGTTCAATAATCATAACATTAAACTTTTGACCATGTACATATAAACCCATACAAAGGGTGTGAACGATAACAAAAATCACAAATTCTAACAGATAATATTGTTGAGTAACGAAAGAATTTCTTAATTTTTAAATTATGTATAATATTTCTAATTTTGTCCATTCATTAATCCCTCAATAAAACAATGATTTACTTTAATGTCAGTTTGTATGTTTGTAATAGTCAGATAATGTTAAAGTGAAGCGTTTTCGCTTTCTCAATTCATTTTTTTGTAACTACAAATATTTAGAGGGTCTGTTTGTCACACGCATCGCTTAGAAATTCAAACTGCCAAAGCCCGAAAATGAAGAGTTGGCAAACTTTTCTTTATCATTTTTAAATTAATGAGTTTTTAGTCAGATAAATTCTTTAATGATATTGAGAAAGTAACAGTTTTGCAAACTGTAACTTTTCTTCAGGTCAAAAATTAACATGACATTGAAAAAAGAGTCCTTTTAAATGAAATAAAATAAATTTTAAATAAATAGATTTGTTTGCAGAATTAAAAGGTATCCCTAGTCGGGTCCTCCACGGTGTTCGAGTTCTTCTAAGCGACGACGCAGGCGACGCCTGAACTGGATCTTCCTCTCAGCTCCCCTCTTTTTGGACTGCCACTTGTTGCGATTAATCGCTAGATCGACGCTTTAGTTAATTCCCGCCAACCGCAGTGAGCAGGCGCCGAGTGTGTGGGTGGCGACTTGGCGGTGGATGCCCTGGGCTGATCTCGTTTCTGTTAATTGCCACAACTTTTATGAGTCGCAATTGGGTCCAGGTGGTGCAGGCGGTGGTGCATCCACGGCGGTGGCGCTCGCCCCATTTGCATATGTCGTCGATGCGATCGACTGGGAGTTGTCCATTTTATAATTGGATAGTTTGTCACCGCGCCGGAGTATCTGGAAGTGGGGGAAGACGTAGGCGGGCATTTGCTTAAAGCTCAGTGGCCAGTGGCTGCGTTTCGAGATGGTCAAGTTAATATGCATATTAGCCATGAGAGACAACCGGTTTTAAGCCAACCGCAGACAAAAACCAGGTGCAGCAGCAAAAGGATCTTAAATGAATTGGTTATCGAAACCATAAACCATCAATCCTTACCTTGCCTTCTAAGTGGACTTACTTTTTCTATAATACAAAATACGTCATTGCAAATGTTTAAAAATGTCTTTTGACAATAAATAAATCCGTAAATAAATAATATTTTAAATACAATAAAACATACAACTCCTTAAATTTCACTTATAGTGTGTCATTAAGATAGTTAAATTGAACGAGGCTTAAACTCTTTCATTTATTCTTAAGATTTATATCTTTAGTAATGAAAAACGCGCATTGTGAAAATATGTGCTGCTTCGCAGACATTTTATTTGGGTTTTGTATACTTAAGTCTGCATTTGGGAAAGATAAGGATCCCTTGGAGCGTGTTATTAGCGACCCTCTTCGCTGCGATTTGTTTATCCATATCTTTTGGAAACCAACTGAAATTCATTCATGTTTAGTCTGGCCTGGGAAGTGGACAATTAAAAAGTTACCTTGGGCATTGAACTGTCACAATCGTTAAAAGAATGCTTATAACATAATATGCCAGCGATCGTTGTCGGGAATACAGATGCAACCTATGTGCATTTAGTAAATAAGCTAAATGCGAAGGAACCGCATGAAGGTCTCTGCCCACTTTGTTTTCGTATAATAATTTTATTTTATTTTTAATCCCGACTGCAGAATTCGAGGAGAATCTGGAGAGGATGGGGAGTGTATGTAAGTAGGGAGAGTCGAAGTCGAACTCGAAGTCGGAGACTATCGCAACATACGGCGATGTCCAATGTTATGTTGTCACGATATCAAAGCATTTTAATTGGCCGATTTATAGATTTAATTACGTATTCATGCGAAACATCGAATCCGTGATTCGTAAAAACACACACCGCGGCCCCCAATCCGCAATGAACTTGGCGGAGGAGAGATAAAGATACAGATACAGAAAGAGACGGAACAACCGCGAGGGTTTCAGCCCAAGATCAGAGCCTGATTTCTGTGCCGGCAACGCAGCAGATCTTTACGATATTGAATCTCCTGGCGCGGGACGAGGGGCCTTGGGTTGGGGGATTCGAGTGGGAGGAGAGGGAAGGGCGGAGGGAAAGGGGTCCAAGATTTTATTCTCCAAGATCCCTTCTACTCCGTTTTATCAACTACACTTTAAATATCTTTGAAAAGTAATGATCCTGAAAGCAGTTAAATGGATTTTATTAAACAATTTCACCCTTTAATAAAGTCACAATTTATTATTTTATCTCTATTACAACTAAAATTAAAACAGAATCGGTAATTATTGTGAAAACTTTAACAGAAATAGGTATTTCTTGTGTTTTAAATAAAACATAATCATGTTTTCAGAACAAATACTTCTCAATATGCCTATATTGTATCCAAATACCCACAATAGGTTTAAAATAAGTCAATTAGACCCAATTGATTACAGGCATAATAGAGATGCCACAGCGATCGATCAAAATTTGTATTCTTTAACCTAAACTTCGAGTTGACCACTTTAATCATGGTCGAATCGGGATAAATGTTTTCATTTTCTACTTTATACCAAAAGGAAAATGTTTAAATGTTTAAAATGTCATATACATGAGTAATTTGCATAAAATATTTACTTTATTTATATGAAGAACTATAAAAGACACATGAGTATGTGAAAGTATTTATTTCTTCTAAATTTAATTTTAAGCTTTGCAAATACATACATTAATTTTAATTAATAAACAAAACATAATGAAAACATTTGTAACTTTGATATGTCTCTCCGAAATAGTTATGTATCTGGGTTATATTTCAAATGTTGTCCTAATTAAAATAAATATTTCCTTATGATTAATTTTCATATTTCTTTGAGTGTAAGTATTTGCCAAGCTGCAGGAGATGCAATATCCAGCTGAACTGAGCGCCACACGCTGTCGTCTTGAAATGCAGCAACCTAAACTGGCCGAAATGGAAAGGGCTAAATTGAATGCGATTGTGAATGTGAATGCGTATGCTCTTACATATTCATTTGTGGCGAGGGCATAAAAACCATCATAACAAATTTGTATTCGTGGCATATGCGGGGAAAGCCCCAGCATGCCTCCCCCTCCCCCCTGCCACGCCCCCTCGCGGAGGCGTGCGCAGAGCCATTTATGAAACCATTTCGGGGGCACATTTCATGCGCCGTTTTAATATCTTTATTGGCCATCATCGTCGTTGTCATTAAAAATGAGAATAATAAAATCATAAAGCTCCGTCGCAGACAGCCGACCGATTTGGGTTCGGAACTGGAACTCGGGTCTGGCCAGGTCGAAAGATCGGGCAATCGTCAATCGACAGCAATTTCTGTGTTGATGATGTTGTGCAAAAAGCGAAATTATTAAATTTTGTGCCTGCCTCGCATTTTAAATGCGTGTGCGCGCATTTTAATTTCCCCGCTCGGCCAACTCACGTAAATGGCCCCAGCTGGGCCTTGTCACTGCTCCTCCTCGGCTCTGGATACACCACAACAAAATAGGCTCAGTAAAAAAACAATTTAATATAACTATTTATTACAAAGCTTAAAAACCATTTAATACAGTTACCCACTTACTAAAATTTCAAATTTAAGAACCAATTTAAGGAAGTCATTCACTTACCATGTATGTTATTACAAATTCATTAAGAAATTTAATAAAGCTTATTTTAAAATTGAATTCTTCTTAATCGAATGAACGACGATCTTCCAGTCATTTTGTACTGGGTATTGCAATATATTTTGGCATAAAAGAATATAGGTAATGGTATGATATAAATCAAGAAGAAAGGTCCTCTTAGTAGCATGTTTAATAAAAATATAATCAGGTAGTACTTAATATTTTATAACAATATTTAAAAAAATATATAAATCAAATTTAATTAAATTTTGACTTAATTTTAAAATATAAGTTTCATCCATGATTTCCGTTTAATATTTGCTATCACCCCTATATATTAGACTTGGAGAAAGTTTGATTGATTTTCCAAGTGTACTTTCCGACTCTTCTACGGGGCATTGTCGATTTGGTTTGGAATCGGACTCAACTCGGGGTCTGAGGTCTGGGCCACTTAATTAGAATGAGTTCACTCGCTGCGAAGAGTTGGCCATAATGTGGCCATAAATTATGCATAGCAAGTGCGGCGATTCCCCGCCATTTACACCAACCTCCTCCCACCAGCGAGGTAGGGACATAAAGCCACCGAAATTATTCAATATGACAGCCGTACATGACAGTTGATTTAAGAAATTTCATCATAAACGTCAAAACCGAATTGTTTGGCCCGTAGATCTTATCCTCATTTTCTTTGGCCCATACGAATTCGGGGTACGATGGGTTGTTGAGGGGGAATCAGTCCACACGATTTCGCGGTTTCTGGGACATCTGTCGGTATATGCAGATTTCTTGGCCGTCGTGCCAAAATGATAATTTGCTCGTATTATATATGGATATATACGTATTTATATACAAGAAGTGTCGGCATTGCGACCATAGTCGTCATAATTTCGCGAATTTTACTGTGTGAATAAGTGTGTGATTCCATAAGCCCAATCGGTTAATGCGTCAATTGTGATCTGAACGTGGTTCTCCGTTCGCAGGTGGCAATTTGCATAAAATAAACTTAATTCGAAAAAATTTCAGTTAATTTAAGCACTGATTATGCCCTTCAAACCATTTGTAAAATAATATAATAGTAAACAGTTTTTGTACAAGTTGCAAAGAAATGACTACTTATAAGTTTAAGTAATATTTCTACCAGAAATACAAATTTTCCATATTCAATTGTTCTTAAGTTTTCTGTTCAATTATGACCATAAGTTACTTAAAGCTTAGTCAATTATATATTAGAGAATACACCTTGTACAAATACAATATCTGTATATTTTATTGAAAAAGAAATTTCTCTTAATTCCCTTCCTATTAGATTTCCCATTCACTTATGACCCTGCAAATTGTTTTCTTCCATCCAACTGCGAAAGATTGAATATCAGCAGAAGCACTGCAAACAAGAAAGCAAACGAATCACCAGTAATTGTGTTTACCCAAACCCTTTGGTTGCTGAAACTAAAACGCGATACTTCCTGACGAAATCTCTCTCCATCGAAGCTCTTGCGTGTCATCCATATCGAATGTCAAAGGGGGAAGCTCCGAGTTCGATTCACTTTCTGCGTTTTAATAACCACAACGCTGGGAATTTCGACAAATTGTGGCTTCGTGTGTTAGCCGGCGTTTAAGCAAATTGACCGCATATCAATTATGAAATTGAAATGTGTGAAAATGCAGTCCGATGAGAGTGAAGCCTCTGTCAACAGCAACAGCTCATTATGCAATAATTGAAGGGGTTGGGTTGGGGGCAAGGGTAGGGATCGATTCTCGCCACGGCGATCGATTTCAGGTGCATCCGGTCGAGAGGGGCGGGCCACGCCCTGCCCTGGTCAGCGGTCAGATGTATTTACCATATGCGAATGCTCTGCAGCGCTGAGCTGCGGATATGAATGCAATTGTTAACCCCCTTGGCCTTTTGTTGTCGCTGCTTCTGTTGCGTGTCTGGACTTTTTGAGTATTTCGTATCGATACACTGGAAAAAACGTCAATAATAACGGACCCGTTTTTTAATAAACATTTTGCATACAAATGTTTTTATTCAAATCTTAAAAATTTTTATTTAACAAAAACAAATCACAATTTTGATTGTGTATATTTAATATATTAGTATATAGTTATCCACTGGTGCTCAGAAAAAAGAAAAAAAATCAAGACCCAGAATGAAAACGGAGTTATTGAAAGCTCTATCTAATAACTAATAATAATTATCATTATTTTTTTAAGGATATTTTCTAGTAATTCTCTTATTCATTATGTGTTATTGTTCATTTTAAGAAACACCATTGCCTAAAAAAATCGAATAAGAGATTAATAATGTTTTGAGAAAATTAAATACTTACTCTTAAATTAAATACTTAAAAGGAAAACTAAATTTTACTTGACACTACATTATTCTAATCATTATCAATTTTTGTGTGACTATTTTTCACGTTGTATCCAACCGTTTGGCGTTGTTATTGTGAATTAACATATCATACCCGTTGGGAAGACCTTTTGGGTGCGGTCAATGTAAATCAGAGCGCACATTAATTTCACAACTCCGTGCGAGTTTGAGTCCGAGTTCGAGTTGGAGTCAAGCAGGAAGTCGCACGCTGAAAGCCCTGTAATTGAATATGACGAGTGCAGTGGAGGGTCAAAAGGAAGCTCCTGTCAGTGGTCACTATCAGAGGTCAACTGGCAATTGTGCCGAGCGAATGGGTTAAGTTGGCAGCGAGTATTCCCAACGGAAATCAACATCTTTGATTTCAGCATATCAGTTTCGTGGAGGGTGGAGGGGGAATGGGGTGGTCCCCCCTCTCCTATGTCTGTTTAATCAACGTCAACTGTAAACAACGGTCAACATCTAAAGTTTCCACCACTCGGGGGGGCGGGAAAGGTGGCAGTCTGCTATTTGCACTTGGCCTACAACTCTGTGTCCGTGTTTTCGGGGGGTTGTGGGGGGTGTATATGAGGATGTTCCACTCATGGCCAAGGCATCAAACATCTTGGCTTCTTGCAGTCCTGTGCTGCACAAATATTTGCTCTCAAACACAATTCACAATGCTCAAACAAAACACATACAACTATTGAAGGTATATTTACCTGCACGACATCTTCACATACACATAATAATAATATAATATTTTGCCTTGGCTGAAAGTGGGCAGATTGACAAGTAGCTGATGTATTTTGGAGTATATTATTGTTTATAAAAATATATATATTTATATTTATATATATATTGTTTTTATTCATTAAACTTTCTTTTTTTTTGTTCGACCTGAATAGTAATTAAATTTTTTGTTGAGAAGATACGTCTGCTCCAGATTAAAATATGTACAATTAATGTCTAAAAGTCTACACTTTTCAGATCAGAAAACTCATTGACTGACCCAAAGTCCTGTCAAATCAAATGAAATGTCTCGAATTTCCATTTTGTTATTTTTATTGCGGACAAATACCAATCGAGAGTAAATATGCATATCTATATTGTATTTCTCTCATCTGGACTGGCAATTCCTGTCCGAATGCATTTAATTCGAATTGGGTAAAGGGGCGGAATCACTCATAAATGGGAGTGCTCGAATAATTTCGCACTTGTGCCTCAATTGCAGCTGCAATTGGAATGGATGCAATTGTTTGGGCTGTTGCTGCTGATTGCTTCATTATGGTCTCTGTGAACAGACATACAATAATAATGCTCCACGCCCACAAATACGGTACGAGGAATATTATTTGACAGCCATACCCGAGCAATAAGATGCGAAACTGAGAGCTGAGCCCAGGTAAACATGCATTTAATGATAAGCATCACAAAGGACCAATTCATAGGATGGCCATCTCCTTACCCACTGAACCGCCCATCGAATTGATCCATTTCGGGGATAATTTGGTGACATTTGCATTCGCCCCCCGAAACATGTAGATGGGAGATGGAGCTAGTTTTGGGGCTGGCGATATGCAAATTTCGATATTGATGCATTGATTCAATATTCAATATTTAAATTGCCTGCCTCGCAACCCTTCCTTCGTTGATTTGACTTTGCTGTGCGTACTTATGTTTCGGCTTTAATGTGTGTTTATAAAGACAAATTCCTGATTACAAACGAAAGGACTCACAATTAGGCCATAAAGCATGAATGTAAAATAAGAAAATTATGAGCTACAATTTCTTGGCTTGGTATTCTAAAAGGTGTGTTTACATATGTTTAAAAAACACTAAACAAGTTAAAGGTTCCTTTGGTCAGAAACGTTTAAGGAATTCTATGTGTATATATTTTGCTTTTATAAATAACTGCAACTACATTTTTAGAGAAATGTATATTTATTTTAAATTGTTTCCGATGGACGTACATTATTTAAGCCCATATTATGACTAATCCCTTGTCTTTCCCTACGCATCCGCTCGAATAAACTCAGATTCCAGTAGCCATTTGGCCCCAGTAAAACTGTTGGCAGACCTGTCGATTCCCCGATTGATATCGATACTCTTAGTCTGAAAACTGGTGACAGACGGCAGGCCAAAACGGCTTAAAGCCGGGCCAAGAACCCAGGGCCAACTGCCAGTGGCGGAGTAACAAAGTAATTATGAGAGTTTTGTCTAATAGGCTTAAAAACGGCGGAAAGCCAAGGGGCAGGGCAGCCTGAAGAGGGTCATGCTTGAGTAACAGAGTCGAGACCGAAAGGGAAACAGATATAGAAACTGAAGACGAGCCGGTCGAAAAATCCCCTAGGCAAGTGGAAAACAAGTCGAAGCCGCCTCGAAGGTGAGACGAAAAGAACATTAAGACAGAAGGGTTAATTAGAAGGATAATTAGTGCGTAATCCGATATGTCAACATCGGGAATGAAGGTTGAGGAACGGGTGCGTAATGAAATTTGGCGACGGAGCGGAAACTTATTACATGAACGGGGTGGAAGAAGGAAACCCAGGCGAAAAGAGGGAAACATAGTTGAAGACCAAGTTCAAATGCCCAGAAAATTATGACGTTAACTCAGCTTGACATTTTTCACTCAAGTTCCTTCGCTTTCACCTCAACTGGAAAAGAAATTCCATTCCCTGTTTACTTTTGGGTGTAGTCGGTGGGTTTTACTCTTTTGTCATAAAGTTCGTCGAAGAGATTTTTAGTGCTACTAATTTTTGTTTGCCATAAAATATATATCCCCAAAAATCTTAAATTTTATAAAGTTTTTTTGCATAATAAATATTTATATTTAACAACTAAAAGCAAGCACCCATCAACATAAAATTGATGTTGTTTGATACTTGAATACATGATGTTTTATTATACATATCAAAATATAAAATACATATAATATAAATAAAGTATATGAGTGGGTATATTAATTAACATATTTACCTTCAATAATTTTCCCATGTCTGCCGGAATCGTGAAGACTTTTGTGATGTTTGTTTTAGTGTCGCTTTAAATTATGCTGCAAAAACTTATGAATAACCATTCTCCGCAGGTGGAGCCGAGCCTGGCGGTCTGAGAAAGGAGCCCAGACCATCTCCAGCCCAACCCAAGTGATCCCGGGGCGAATCGAACCCGATCCCCTCGTGCTGCTTTATGGCACTGGGCGCCACCCAATTAAAAGGCACTCGCCGGCCATTAAAACCCAGGCCAGATCGGTAGAATCGGCCCCAGTGCAACATTTCGCCGTATTTTTTGCAATTAGAGAATTATTAAAGTGTCGTTAAACGGCCGGGGAGTCTGGCATATGAATCATGCGCACTTTTATGACGACTGTCAGGGCTCGTGAGTATTTATGACCTCGCACAATGGCCATAATATGGGTGGGAAAGGGGGTAGAGGAGCAAGGGGGCCAGGACGAGCGGGAATGTTAGTGGATCCCAGCTGCGGGTGTTTTCGACTATATGTATATATCGAATGTACTGAGCTTTAAGACAAGTGTGCTCGCCTCTCAGTAATTAAACGGGAAGTCTGCTGAAAGTAATACATGGAAATTGAAGTTTGCTTTGATTTTTGCTCTCACGTCAGTAAAGCCGTCTTTAATTTTTCCCTTTATATTTATATTCCCTATTTCGCTCCAGAAACAATTAAATATTTACAACAAAATAAATTTATATTATCACAAAATTGTTTAGCTCCAGACTTTCCTCACTTTTTAATTTATTTCCTTATCTCCTGCCCTCTTGATTTTACCACTATCTGTGCAAATGAAAATTAACTTTTGTTTTGGTTTTATTACTTTCAGGTCAATAAATGCGTCTATTATTCATATTTTTTAGTGCACAATACAAAAAAATATTATACATTATAAAAAATAAAATATCGAATATTCACAAATGCAATATTTGGTTAAGACCTATTTATCGTAAATAAATCTACGAGCTCCAGATGGAGACTTCCATAAATATATAAAACTCTTTCAACTTATCTCAAATTCGTTTCCTCTATTTTATTTTCCTATTTATTTCCTCTTCCTTTGCCTCGTTTTTTCTTTTCCAAAAACTCACTGTGAAATCAAGCCAACAGTCACAAAAGTATTTGGACAAATCGTGATTTACGTTGGAGCCAAAGGAAAGTTGCACAAATATTGAAATATTATATCCATATTTATTGGAGCTGTCTGTGTGTTCGGGGGCCACAAAACACACGCAAAGCCAGCGAGGAAATTGAATCAATGAATTTAGTGCGACCATCAGCAGAAATGACTTTTATGATAAAAAAGATACTAAAGCCCGGACCCAAAATCCATCCATCCAAATCCAACCACCCCAGGAGCCGGAAAAGAAAGAAAAAGGAAGCGAGGGCAGGACAAAGGAGCTGGCTGGCTATCTCATATCATAATAAGCGCTCATCAATTTCCATTAAATTTAATATGTCACTTGGCCGAGTACAATGTCCAGCAAGGACTCGGTCCTTTTCCGCTCGTCATCATCGTAAAAAGCGACCGGACCATAAAAAAGCTTTTTCATAATTTCCCTCCAAGTGCGCGAGAGCGGAAATAAAATATGATATGAGCTTGTAATAGATTTTTATCACTATTCGAGTGCGGGCAAGGGGAGGGGTGCGGTCATTGAAACAAATGAGCGTGCTAAGTGAAAGTTTTGATTTATGCCGAAATAATATACGCCAGGGACTGACCAGCACTCCGCAAGATGGATAAGCATTAGCCGCAAAAAACGAAATCACGAGGAAAATTGCACAAAATTTGAGAAAGACATGCAAACCCATGGAAGACTTTTGTGCTGTCCTTGGGGGGAAAACAGCAGGACGAGAGGGGCGGTGACAGGTCATCGAATGGCAAATGTGTTGCAGGAATGACAATTGGCCATAACTCAACCCGATCCGTGGGCAAATAAAAGCGCAATGACTTTTTGGCCAGCAAGTGCAGGGCTTGTTAAGTACACCTTGAAAAATATAGATGTTCTTGAAGAAACTTACGTGACCCTTTATAAGTTCTATCAGGGACCAACAAAAAAATGTTTTGGAAATATAAATTTCACCAGGAAATCGATTCATAACTTTTTTATAATTAAAACAAAAGAGTTCAATTCAGAAATCTACAAAAAAAACGTTGTAATCGTTGAGTTTTATAATAAAAGGATCTGACAAATTAAATATTTAATAAATAACGAATAGTTTTTATTATAAAAAAACATAAATGACGAATTTTTCAGATTCATAAAAATAGAACTATTAATATTTTATATCGTTTTTTTTTGTATTACCAAATATTTACTTATAATTTCAATATATCATAGTCAAAATTTAAATGTTTCGAACGAGCTTAACTTATTATAATATCGTGATTTACATTTTGATTTTTATTGGTAAGTAAACTCCAAAAAATTTTTTAATGATAATCATATCTTATTGTACATAAAAATAATACATTATTCCAAGTGTGTCATATTTGTAAACAGATTTTTTACCGCGGAGTTGAAACCGGTGAGTCAGAGCCCAAATAGATACAAGCCTCCTGGGTGGCTGCCCACCTGGCGGATCAAAATTAATTAGCCGCACTCAAATCCAAGGCGGCGACATTTTATCAGCGTTTCCAGCTGCGTTTGCCTTTTGTTTCCCCTACTGATTTTGCATTTTGCATTTTGCATTTCATACTTCAATAATTGGGAATTATGCAGGTGGGGTATGGAGGTGCATATCCCATCGGGAGCGGCAGCCAATAAAACTTTAACGAGCATTACACACGGGATGGTTGGCTCATAAAATCTCTGCCCGTTTCCAAGGAATCATCGTCATCGATGGATGTTGGCTGGATGTGGACGAAAGGATTGGTTGTGACGCGGCTGTGTTCTCCATAATTGATTAATTAATTAATTTTGAGGTCATTGCGAAACGATGGCTGTATTTCTCCGAGTCTGTCCAAACAAAGTCATTCGAGTCGATTATTTATGCGAAAAAGATAAAAGATTTAAGAGACACTAACATTTGCTACTACTTTCAACTACTTATTATTAATCTTAACTACGTTGGATATTAAACTCGTCTGATTTCAGCCACTGTTTTTTATTACACGTCTGAAATAGTCCATCATTTTCGCATTAGGCTATGTAAATCGATTGAAAAGCCAGTAAATTTAACATAATTTTAATAGAATTAGGAGCAATGTCAGACCCCATCGTTTTTCTTATTATTCATCACTTTTCATGTAAAACTTTATTACCACTGACATGCAGCAATGTTAGGTATGAGAAATTCGCATTTGAGTCAGTCAAATAGTTAGCATAACTTCCACTAAAGCTGATTAAGATAAAAGTCAGCCAGTTTGATACGGGAATTCCAATCTTATCGTCGCCATGCAGTTTTAAAAGGTAACCATTGCAACTCCGGCTCAGATTTCTCCAGAGTCCAACCGAAATAATTGACCATCGAATGCATCCATCAATAAGCGAGTGCAACAAATATGGATATGCAAATATCTCGGGGAGAAGACTCCAGTCTTCGAGAGGGGATCGCACATAACTAACTGGATTTCTCTGGGCTGTCGGATCGAAAAGGAAATACGGCTCGGTTCTATTGCCGAGTGTGGGACAAAGATGAATCCGCGAGTGCAGAAATTGTGGCACTTGATATCCATAAATACGTCACAATGTGAAAGTCGCGCGGCGGCATGCAAACGAGTCTCAAGTTTGTTTCTATTTATGCAAGTTGCAGTTGCATTGAGGAAGTTGCTGTTGCTGCTGTCATTGATGTTGCTGCTACCGTTGATGTTGCTACTGCAGTTGCAAGTGTTCGCCAGCAGATGCGGCTGTCAGCGGCACGGCATTCACTCTCTTATGAAATGGTTTTTGTCATTTATTTATCGCTTTTCGCCGCTCCATTGAAAACTGATTGAAATGTGTCTGGCCGTGCGGAGAACTTCGTGGCGAGCTTTGGGGAATGTTCCTGGAAGCCTATGCCTAATTTGGGCCCCAAGGCACCACCACCACCAGCAGCAGCATCAATTTGGCCAATTATATTGACACTTTCGCTTGACCGGCAATCGGCATCAATCGAGGCGACTCCGATCGCCGCCGCATGCAACATTCGGCATTCAAGATTCAGCACTCAGCTCTCAACACTCAACACTCATAGCCAGAACAATGTCCGACAAGCTGTGAGCTGCCAGGAACCGACTGAGAAATTGGCATATCTCCGCTTGACAATCAAATCTTGGCCTTAAATAGACGCAGTCCGACCCCCAACTCAACTCCAGCCACACTCACATGCAGATGGAGTCTCTTCTTTGGCCAGAACCTGCACTCGAGAAAAATAATTGCAAATTACACAACCTTACACTGCTTATAGTTCGTGTTCCTATAAGTTTTCTTTTTACTTATATATACTTGCTTATATTGACTCCCTTTTGTGTGCTGTTCAATAATATATAGATTTTTAATAGATTATAAAACGCTTAGTAAGAAAACTGATTATTTTAAATAATTAAAGTATTAAATATTTATAGTGCGTGTATGTATATTTAAATTTGCTGGTGATAAATGATAATGGTATATCCACGATGTTGAATATATTTTAATAATGTATGTATATTTAAATATGCTGGTGATAAATGATAATCGTAGATCCACGATGTTGAATATATTTATATGATTTTTTTTGTTTTGTGACAAATATTTTGACTTTTACTAAAAATCATGATAGTGTATGGATAATTAGGAGGAGATAATTAAAGATAAACAACGGATTTATATATGTTTATTTTTTTTCTTTTTAATGTATAAATATTATAGAAATGTAAGCAAGCTTTAATGCAACAATGTTTGTGAAGACGTTGCATTTAATAGAAAATAGTATAGATTAATGAGTAGATCTTAGAAATATTTTTTCGAGTGGACTCAGGAACCGGGACTCTGGGGCGTTCATCAATTCTCTGCTGGGCGCGATGATGTCGCGATGACCAGCCCAAAAAGTGCCGCGCAGGCGCAATCTCTGTGAGATCAGCCGCGGCCAAGATGCAACAATGGATGTGTGGCTATGTGGCTAAGGCTGCGACTGAAAAGTGATCGTGACACAAGTGTGAGGCTGGCAGGGTGTAAAAAGGGGGTTTGGGGACTAGAGGTGCCGGCAATTTTTCAACACCCTGCCGCACGAGGCAATACACAAAAAAAACTTATATGACTATTTTATATACTATAATATTAAGTTATTCCTACGATTTTACAGTGCCTCTCAAATAATTTTTATATATTTAAAGATCAAGGGGTGACTGCCTAAGTTGAGATTGATTCACACTTAAAATCAAATCAAATGAACTTAATTCCTTATTACTTTGCTAACTTTTAAGAATTGTTAAGCTAAAAGATATACTTACATTGGAAAAAGTGAGCTTTTCAATTACTTTAAAACAGTGGCTGGAGAAATTAATAATAAGTGTGGATTTAAATATAAAATACTTGATAAATTTGTTGAAAAACTAAGTTGCTCAAAGCAATAAAAGTTAAGACCAAATTATTTCTATCATTTGTGGCCAATGCTATTTTTTCCTGTGGAGCAGCCTGGCTCACATATTGCTGTTCGGTTAAAAAATTCTAACTGGAGCAATTGGATGGAAAATGTTCCGCTCGCGATTCGCCAGGTGGGTTACAAATTTGTTGGCAGTGACATTTACTCTGCTTGCTCCGCCTCGGCAGCCTCTTCATTTAGCCGCCAAATGGCGCACTCCAATTCCGAGTCCGAGATAATGATCGTGAGAGAATTCATGGGTGCTGATTGTTCCGACTGGAATTTTAATGCCGTATCCAAGTGCTAATTTGTGTTTGCTGTTAATTATTATAACTAGACAACGGAGCATACGTTTACTTTTCATCGTAAAAAAAGCCAAAATCGTTTATTATGATGGGATCATTAAATGTAACTACTTAAGTTTCTTTTTTAAAAGTAATTGAAAATAATTGTTAAATGAAAAGCGAATAGAAGAGTTTAAAAGAAATGTTTTTTATGTCATATTATTTCTATACATTTTTCTGAGGATTCTATAACCCTGTTATCGTGGCCCTTTTAGCAGGAAGTTTTTCTTAACTTTAAGGCTGAATCTATTGAATAGATTGCATTGGTATTACAAGTAAATTCGTTTAAAACAGAAATCAATCAGTTTTATATAAAATGAAATTGACTATTATTTTAACATATTTTATAAAATGAGTATTTTTACATTTTACCAGCAGATCCTTCGTACTATGGTTTTTTTACACTTATCCGCTGCTTGAATGTCCACCTTTTGTTGGTATTCTGTTGTTGTTCACAAAGTGTGCATAATAAAAATTTGAAGTCGCGCTAAATTGGGTGATAAAGTTGATCCGGGCACGATAAGCCCATTATAAATGCATTTAATGGCTAAATATTAAATGTATATTCGTGCTGTGCGACGCGATCTTGTCTGATCCTCGCACCACGTCGTCATGCCTCGTTGAGCTTTGGAACTCTGCAACCACGCAGCACTGAGAAAAACTTGAAGTCTTTCAAATATTTATACAGTTTGTTTCTTTTTTGTGATCCATGAAAGCAACACATTGATTTCCATACAATGAAAAGTACATAAAATAGATTCAAGCTTTATTGTGTCCAACATTAATGTCAGGGTTTTTTTAAACCATAAAGCTGCATCCCTTTTAAATAAGTGAACATTACTTAACAACAATTTGATAAATATAAAAATAAATCCATGTATTAATAACGACATTTCGATTTGTTTGAAGAAAATGCCCGGTTTTTGAGATATCATATTGATATGGTAAAGAGTAAAACCATATATTTAAATACCACATGTTTAGCCAAGTGCAGTGATATTTTATTCCAGTGTAGAGCCTGCGGTCTTGCTCTTGCTCTTGGTGGTTTCAGGTGACGGGCAGCGATCTCTGGGCCTGAATTTATGAAGTTGTTTGCGCTTATTAAATTTTAAGCTGAGCATGCAACGCAATACTTGCCACCAGACACTTACCAACTAACCACTCGCCACTTGGCACTTGGCAGTTGCAAGTTGGAAGTTGGCGACAACCTGGCGTTGCCTCGAGATGCACAGATAAGATTCGGTGACTGCGAATTGCGAATTGCGAGCTGCGACTTGTGACTGGTTCCCAAACACGCCCTGGCTTTTCACCGCGGCAATTAGCGCAGGCGCTTGAAATGTGTTGAAAGATATTTGATGAATGGCTACTTAGCGTGTCGGGCTGCTTAAGTAATGCCAGGGGATGTGAAGGCTAATGTCAGGTGTGAAGCGAGGTTCTGGTTACTTCAAAATTAAAATATGTTTAAGTCAACAGCGATAAGACTTTCAATAAATCACGCATTGATTTTCTATTAAGCTGCACAGAATAGCCTTACAAAGGCTAGCACTTCATTAATTAATTAATTAATCCTATTATTCATATCACCTCAATCTGTTTATTTAATTAAAATAATATCCTTGTGATAATAAATAATATACAATGGAACAGAATAAATATATATACTGTTTAATATTTGTATTCAACAATTTCCTAACTTTTATTTGAAATTACAACTTATAACCTCTGAACCAGTATAAATAAAATTGTGTATGTTTGGAAGTTTGTTTTAAAAATGCCAGCAGACAATATAAAGTTTCGTAAATTAGCATTATAAAAAAAACAATAAGTATTTGAAAAGTACAAGATGTATAGTTTTTGTACTAAATTAAAATTAGTTTAAAAACTGATTTAATTATGTCAGGTTCTCTGAAGTCTTTTTATTTGTTCGATCCACATTTAAAATTTACCAATCAATCTATGTTAGAGCTGATCTATAGTGTGATTTAAATGCTTATCTTTTGGATTGACTATTTAAAAGTTGAGAGTTTCTAAACCCTACTTTCCATTTAAATTTGACCCGCTCCTTGGCCGCTCAAGATGCTGCCAATTTATTTGCATAGAATGCACACACGCTTGGCAATATTTCACGCCTGCGACCGACTCTATTAGATGCATTCTGCGACATTCAAATAAAGATGTCGCGGCGAATGAATTATGAATTATATCACGCGGCCAGGACCAAATTTGGCCAGGCCCCGGAAAAAAGGCAGGACAAGATGCAAAAGACTACACGAGTCGCGAGACAATGCCCCGTCCTCGCAGGCGGAATAACAAATCCGCTAAAAGACAATGACAATGGCCGCGAGTACAAGAAATGTGCGGAGACAACAACCACAACAACCAGAATGGGCGGGTGTGGGGGTGGTGGAGCACCGTGGACCAAGTGGCGACGATATGCCAACGGCAACTGCCGCATTGTGTCGTTGTTTTGGATATCTTCATATGGCCATGGCCAACTCTCCACCGAGTCGCATCCCTTTCCCAGCCCATCCGATCCGACCTGAGCCGAGCTGAGCATTTAGTTGCATTTATTTGTTGCTATTAACTGGCGCGCTGACGCTTATCGCATGGCTCCAGCTCCAGCTCCAGCTTCAGCTAAAGCCCAGTACCGGGCCTAGTCCAAGTCCAAGTCCAGCTTCGAATCCAGCCAGGGCCCCCAGTCCAAGTCCAATGCTAGACGCGGAAAAGGAAAAGCGCACGCGGCGAGAACAATTGCTAGAGCAAACGAGGCCGGCACTAAGCCAAAGTCGCCCCCGCCATCCAGAAGGCCAGGGAGTAGTAGGAGTTCCATGGGCACAGTGGTCACAATTCACCAAACTACAATATTTATAGACAGTTTAAATAAGTCAATCACAAGTTATTGTGTATAGCAGTCAAATGAATGTGAGCTTAAGTAAAAGACAGTAAATTCAGGGCTGGTTTAGAGTTAAAGTTTATCGAAAGATCGAACCTAAGTTCTTCAAATTAACTTTTATAACTTTTTGATGTACAAGTTTAAAAGAGTCTTGCATAATTAGTTCGAGAATGTTATTTTATATTTAATATATATTTCAAACAAAAAAATAAGTTTTATAAAATATATAAAAAGCTGGAAGTTATTATATGGATACTAAGCTTTAAAGCTTTTTCGAGGGACAATTATACTGCATCAAATCCCGATTGACATTAACATCTGAAATTTTGGCTTAACCATTTTCGTCCCCAAAGTGCTTTAATGCTAGTTTTAATTAAAGAATTGGTAAAATGTCAATAATGTGTACCTTAAAATCATTATGAAAACGTTTTGCGAAATTTAATCTATAAAAATATTGTTTATGAAAATAGAAAGGAAATCTGAAAAACTTAAGTTTTGACTACAATTTCAGTGGAAGCAAATTATGAATTAACTTAAATTTTTAAAATTTAATTGTAGTTTCTTAAAAGTTCTTAATTTCAGTACGCCATTATTTACCTATATTTTTCCTTAGAATTATTTGATTTATGCTTGAATAATTTTGGTGATCCACTGTGCAGTGGATTTGGCTGCTTGGGATCCGCTGTGGTCGTGGCGCATGTATTGTTATCGCCTCCGCGAGATGCGCGCCCCGCTCCACTGGAAGCCGAGGCCTGGACCGAGGACTCTGTGCCCAGAACCCAGTGCCCAGTACCCACAACCCAGCATCCAGTACCCAGTGCATTCTTATGCTATATTCCGCATCCGATTCGCGCTGCTGGCCGGCTTCTGCGGCTGCCGCCGTGGGTCTTTCATATGGCTCTCAAAAAACGCCATGTTCATATCTCAGAATTGGTCTGCGGTGCTGCCGGCTACCGTTGCCCATGACCATTGTGACCTCAGGGGGGGGGTCGAAGGGGAGCGGGGGTGGTGCCGGGAATCCGCTGTGGGACCTTTTAATGTGCCTGGTAATGCTCATCGTAATTTTTCCACATTGACGCTGGCAGCTTTTTGCTGCTGCTGTTGCTGCTGCTGCATCTGGCTCCTTTAATCTGCATATCTTCATTTGACTCTGCCGCTTTTAAATGCTCCATGAGAAGTGGGCTGGGGGGAGGGGGTTTAGGTGGGGGATGGGTGGGAGTCAGCGTTTGCCGTTTGGCGTTTTTAGCAAAATAATGAGAATCATGATTTCTGCTCCCTGCGGTTCGCCTCGCTTTTTGCGGTCCAACGAGATTTTCAGTTTTACGCCATTTTATTTAGTTTTTTTTTTGGTGAGCTGGTTTGTGTGTACAAATTGATATGCAAATTTTTGAGAAGCTGAGAACGAGCCAAGTCTGTACTCCTTGCCTTAGCCAGGATTCTTGCACTCGTATTTATCGTAGCTAAAAAAATAAATGGTTCGGGGTAACCAAGGTTAATTAGTCGCCAAGTGTTAGCAACTGCAGCTGAAGGCTGTGATGACATCGAAACCAGTTGCAGTTGCATATGAACATTGGAATAAAATGAAGGATGCTGAGATTTAATGAGCTTAGTAGGGAGTTACAATTAGGGAATTTACTATACCATACTCATAAAAATGGTATTTTAGTCTAAAATATGTGGTTATTATGGTCTAACAGACCAGTATAATTGGCACTGGCACCATGATAGAATATTTATTTGAAACCGTCTTGCCAATTAACCAAAGCGTACCTTCTATTATTTTCATTCTCATTATCATTTATAATATAATATAATATTTTTCAATAACTTAAAAACGAATATGAACATAAATAATGCCAACTACAGTGCAAACAATTTAAAAGCCTTCATTGCTTAGACTTCTATCACTTGTGGCTGACAACTTTTTTGCGGCATATGTCAATCTTTCATATTTTGTTAGATGTAAATGTAGTAAGAACTGTGTATATTTAGTACTTATAATTATAATGTTGCGTGTTTAAAGCGTTTATGGTCAAGTCAATATCTATCAACTTGTCAAACTATTTCCGGGTATAAAATCTCTAATAGGTCTCATTAGAAGTAAAAAATCACTGTGTATTTAATTCCAAATTGCAGTATATATTGAATACAAGCGATTAATATTCTAAAACTTATAAAGAACGAATGAAGTTAAAATGGTTTTAAAGTTTTACCTAATTACTGAAAAAATGTAGAATTTAAATTATAAGAATCGGGATTGTAATAATTGATTCTGGCATCGATGGATCTTTCATACAACATTAAATTGTAACACCGCACGGATGACACTCCATCTCCAACCGCTTTCAAATATGCACAGACAGAACTCCCCCACATAATCCCATTAAGGATTTGCCGAAATCATTCCAGACCATCCTCAACTTGCGGCATCATCTCCATTTTGATAAGTCCACTTTACATATTCCCCGATGCTGCCTGTTCCGTTCGGTTCGCTTCGGTTCTGCAACATGGCCACAATAATCTTGGCCTGGACCCCTTCCCCACCTTCCCCCCCTTGTCCCCTTAACCCTCCAGTGGCTGCGGCAAACAAGTTTCTGCACTCGCATAATCTGCATGAACCATAATTTTATTGAGAGCACGCCTGCCAATAAATAACTCTGCCCCGATTTCCGATCCCCGCGCAGCACAACTGGGATGTTGCAACGGCAGCCGTGGCCATTTATTAATATGGAAATCTACAGAGGAGCCGCAGTGGCAGAGCTTCTGTTCCCGACCCCCCTTAGCCCCTTGGCCCTCCTCCCCGCCGCCTCTGTCGCCGCTAAACACATTACACGATAGCAGCAAATGGGAGCCAACGTCATCTCCGTATACCCACATCCTCATGCCCATTCCTATACCCATTCCCATACCCATTCCCACACCCGACTCATCGTCATCCTCATTGTTATCGGAATGCTGGGCCATAAGCAACGACCCGGCCACTGGCGAGTAAACAGGCCGCCATCGTCATCCGAGTTGCGTCGAGTTGACTCGAGTTGAGTCCAGTCGCAGGCAATTTCAATTTCATGTTATCCGCAAAATATTCATTTTAATATCTCTTCAATCCGCACACGAACGGGGCTCTCCCCAACTTGTGCAGAGAAAGAAATTAACTATTAACAATTGAATATTAGGCGGTGTCTTGAAACCCCGAAAGTTACTTGAGAGTTATTAGTATTACATTTACTATATTTGTCATATGATGAAAAGTGTTTCTGTGATTGGCTTGAAAAGCGTCGAAGTTACATTACAGTATTTAACTCATTTTATAAATTAAAAAATAACTTTTTAAAACAGCCTCGAATAAGGATGAAAGATAGTTTATATGGGCTGTTTTAAATATTTGAGATCTTTGTAGCTTTTTACATTTTATTGCTCTTATTTTAAAATTCTTATTCCATATATTGTGTAGTACATTTACTATGCTAGTCTTTATTTATATATGTATTCTTAATCCATATTAAACTTCTACTTATCTTTGATATTACATTTTAACTAAGATTTCTTAATTTCATAACATTAGAATACATAATACATAAATACATTACAATTAATTACATTACAATGCATATCACTAAAAGATGTTTAAAGAACACGCTATAATTTTAAAGCAATTTTGTAATGCTCAGTGTTCGCTAAGTTAACAATGGGGTTGCAGAATGAGAAGGATATGCTTCGGGTTCGGGCTTTGATTTCGTTTTTGGGGTTTGGGGCTTGAGCGCCAGACAGGCGCAAATATGATGTCCATAAATCTCGCTAATAACCAATCCTGGCCAGTGTTCCGAATGCAAATTGCTCATGCTCGGATGGCAGCCCCAACATGTCTGGGCGCAGTGGTTGGCCATGTTGGTGGTTGGCTTTGGGTGGACAATTCTCTCAGACAGCCACCACCCAGCTTTGCATATGAAATGATGTTCGGTACTCTACGTTGGCGGGGCATAATCCCCAGCTCTTTCCGGAGGAGTTCCATTCCGGGCAAATTCATAATGCATTCAACCCCCCAAAAAGCGTTTTCTCGCTGGCGTTGCAGTAATTTTGGGGACTGCAATCCCCTCCTTTTTGTCCATTCAACTGACAACTGGCGTAGAGAGTTACCGCTGCGGTGTTGGCGGTTTTCCATTTTATTCGAACCAAGTGGAAAAGGACGATTATGGGTGCCGGTGCCAGTCGCAACCTTAATTTCGCTGTCCATAAGCTCACATCCTTTTGAAAGGACGCAATTTTGGTGAACTTTGATAAAAACAAGAAAGGAAGACAGCTCTGACAATCCAAAGTGTACAAACAAATAGTGTATATATCATTTTGGATTTAAAAAACATGTTTTTTGTTGTAAAACGACTACATCATAATAAACGACTATATATGATGATATAAAACAATCAAGTAATGTCAATACATTTTTCGATTGCTTTATAGCAGCTACTTATAGCATTATATCTTTATATACATGTTCGATTTTTGTAAAACTAAGCTACCATTTTTGAAATATTGTTTAATGAAATTTAATGAAATTAGTTCCAGCTAAACCAGTATTTGTAAAAATACCAAAATAAATGCTTGTAGAAAAGACATTTAGTAATTGACTTTATTGTAAAAACATTATATTTCTAAAAATATATTTAAACATTAATATTACTTTAGGAAACATTTTATTAAATTTGTTTGGTTTTGAAACTTTTTATCTTAAATCTAAAACATTTCCAACATTCCAACTTGCTTAGTTTTCTTATCTTGGATTAAAATACGACCGTTTACTTATTTTTTAAACTGATTAATTTTAAGGAGCTAAAATTATATTATATTGTTTAATACATTTCTGTATGTTTTGTTTCGGTTTCTTTGGCTTCACTTTAAAATACTTTATTGCCACTGCAGCCATTGTCTTACAATCAAGTTCTCACTTTAGTTGGGGCAATTACTCTTGTTTCTTCCACTCTGACCTATGTTAAGGTATCGTAAGTACTGAAAAGTAGCTGTAATTGGCCCAACCTCGATGGCCTTTTTGGACCTTGAAAGGTTGTGGGGATTAATGCAACTTGCGCTGGCCAACTAACAATTTTAATAAATTACCGTTTGCTTTGTCAAATTAGAATATTATTTATTTAGAATGTAAATATGAACAGTTGACCACAGACACAGGTATTTTAGCCATTTTATCCTAACTTTGCCGCAGAGCCAACAATTTCCCGACCGTCTGAGTTTCATTTGAGCGGGAAAATGTGTGTTTGGGAAATGCAAACATTTATCGACACGCACATTTGCAAAATCCCCTCCCACGAAATAAAGTGTAAACGTAAAACCCTTTCCATTTGGGGACCCCGTTTCTCTTCGACATCATTAATATTTATGCCATTCGAGGGGGCTGGGCGCACTTTTTCGCAAACACAAATTGCAGTTACATTAGAAATGTAATTATTATTTTAATTGGACTGCGATGCTCATTTGTTTAGTGGCTGGTGCGAGAGGCGGTTCCATTTGCTGTTTGTCCGCGCGACGGCCACAAATAATAAATGGATAGAACACTCTCTGCCATTCGGTTTGTCGGTTAACCGAGACACTGTAAATATGAATAATTTCGGACGATTCCGCTTCCGTTTGTCCCTCATCAAATTAGTCAGCTCTTCCCCCCTCCCTTTTTCCAATTTGAATAACCCCGCTCTTTCAACTGCAGTCGCATCATAAAAATTCATTATTCGGAATGCGGAAAATGGCAGCTCAGTTAACCCTTGACTATTCGAGGGCTGCACTTTTGACCTAATGCAATTGGTGACTACTCAACTTGGTAGCTAAAAACTATTTTTTGCAAGCCGAAATATAAAAAAAAATTGTAGATTGTTTCATTTTATTTTTTTATTTATTTATTTCCAAAAATAAAGAACTAAGCCGCTTAAAGATTGTAAGTGAAATGAATTTAGCTAATGGAAATCTAATCAACAAAATTTAGATTAATAATAAAAAATTCACTTAAAATGGCTTTATAAAATGGTTTAACTTCTTAAACTAGAAATTGTTTTTTATGCTTGAAATCCTCATTTATTATACAATGACGACAAGATAACTTTTTTGCTATCCACATCCTATGAAAATCTTATATACATTAACGTAGAATACTTGTTAAGGTCTAAAATAATTTTAATATTTTAAAGATTTTTTCCTACCTCCTGCATTGCTCCGCCCCTGGCTGCAGTTTTTATAATTCCGTTGCACTCAGAGCCCGACTCCTTTCAGAATTCTTCCAATCAACGCAAAGTGCAAAACGCGTTCCGCCCCAGCTGCCCCTCCCTCCGCCCCCTCACCACCCCCCTCACCTAAAGACACCGCATCGCATCGCTGGAGATGCCTCAAGATGCGAATGGCAGCTGCCGGATTCAAATTCAATAATTTTTTGCCGCGCTCACGTCGCCGTCGCTGAAATAATGATGATGTTCGCTTCATCTTTCCTGTTTTCGACTCTTCCATTTTTGTTTCGATTTTGCGCTGTAAGTCTTGAATCTCCATCGTTTGGCTGTAAGAAGCTGAAATCCGGGAGAACGAATGGTGGAGTTTGGCTGAAATGACGACACGAACTTAGTTGATAGCTCACAGACATGACTTACAGCAAAACCTTATTGCAACATTTCAATAGTTCCATTATCTTTAACGAAAATGCCTTTCATAAAAAAGTTGCACTGCAAAATTTTAAAATGGTAATAATAATATAATATTAAAGTTATTTCTTCTTGAATTGTAGTAAATCCTCTAGAAATATATTCCTAAAGTTATTACTACTTTAAGATTAGTTTTTGTTAGCGAGTCTTAAAAAAAGTAATAACAATATAATCTTAATGTTATTACCACTTTACAAGCAATGTAAGACATTTTATGAAATCCATTTGGACAAAAATCTTGAGTTAAAAACATTGGTAATTGAAATCCGCACTTGAAAATATAAAAAATAAACTTTACAAAAATATTTAACTTTATTAAAAAATCCAGAATAATAAACTTCGCGATAAATAATTGAAGGTAAAAAAAATTATATAAATCACTATTCGAGCTTTTCTTTAATTAGAAATATAAAATCTAAAAAACCCTAATTTTAGGTAATTTACTTTTAAAAGTAAAACCAAAAAAAAAGTTAATCTTTTAAAACCCGTTTTTAAATATGCTTTTCATAATAAAGTAAGACATTGAAAACATTTAACTTAAACTAAAACCATAACAAAAATTTCACCAAGCTGTAAAAAAGTTTCTGAGAGTTTCAGGAGAGTTTAAAGGAATTTGCAAACATTCAAGCATATATCTGAACAATGCTGGCTTTCAGCGGTTAATCAGCCATTGAGTTGATGACCAGCTTTCCCGCTGGCCTCCTTTAAAGCCGGAGCTGCAACCCCTTCCTGGGCCGCCAAGTTCGCCAATGCTGCCTACAAGGCCGCCAACAAAATGATTTGTTTGAAGTTTGATAAGCGGATGGGACTGTCGACGGCGTCATCGAGGCATCGCAGGAGATGTATCTGTATCTGAATCTGGGCACTGGCTGCGGCGGGGATATATCGCTACATCTGAGCCTCGGCAGCGGCAACAATAACTAAATGACTTTTGTTTCATGCGGAGGATGTATGATTGCAGACGGCGCTGCTGCATGTTGGATGTTGCTGCCGTGGCTGTTGCTGTTGCTATTGCTGTTGCCATTGCAGGAGTTGGATGACAATCCATGTCGCTGTCGACGACTGTCGGCGACATCGACGACGAGTGATCCACATCCACTTGCAATCGGCGCAATCAATACTTTGTTAGTTTTGAGCAACATGTTGCTGCGGTGCAGCAACTGCCGCTGCTGCTGCTGCTACTGCTGTTGTCGCTGGCGATGTTTGGTATGCAAAAAGGCAACTTTTGTTATCTTCATGACAATCACTGGCCCGGCTCATCCGTGTGCCACAATTGCTCGTTCGCTTTTTGCGCTTGATTGTCTTCTGTCTGCTGTCTCTTCCCCTTCATGTTGCTGCTGTTGCTGCTGCCGATGTTGCTGCTGCTGATGTTGCTGCTGCTACGGCGAATGATGATGATGATGGGGAAAGAAATGGCGGCTGATATGGCCGTTCCACCGATTCCCATCCCGATTCCGATGCCGATGATGATTATTGTAGTTCAATATTTGCCTTATGGCCATTTCGCAACCGGCTTCTCCGTTTTTGTCGTTCGTCGCTGGTTTTTTTCTGCCGCTGCTGCCAGTTGTCAGTTGCATTCACATCAAATTAAATTGTATTTTGCAAAATAAATGAAATTAAAAGGAATGACAACGGCAGCAGCGACAAGTGGAGCGCAGCCGGAAAAGGCGAAGGAGCTGGGAGAAGCCAAGAAACATGGAGCAGGAGTCGCAGAAGGAGATGGAGTGCAGCCAACTGCGACTTGGCTGCAGGTTCATATGCAATTTATGTTCCTTTCATTGTTTTTTTTTTCATTTCTTTTTTTTTGTTCCATCCGCCTGTCCGCTCATCCATCTGCAGCGTCCCTTTCCGCAGCTGGGTGATCTCCTTTTGCGGCGGGAAAACTTCTAGAGCTGGCCATGTCCAATCCCTTGGCTTTTCCTTTGGTCAGTGGCATCGATTGAGTTGTTGTTTCGGTCGCCCAGTGCTGCACTTGCTGAGTTTTCCTCGTTCCCCTTTCATAGCTGCAAAGGTGGTTAGGCAAAGCTAAAAATACCAATACTATGTGCATCAAAAAAGGATTTTTGTTGAACACCATCCCAAACACAAAATTAAAATTAATAATAATGTTTTTGACGTAAAAGATCTTTGAATTCTAGCATTTTCAAATACCTATTATATTAACCAAAGGAAACGATTTAATAGTTTCTTATATTGCTCGTAATATAAAAAACTATCAAACCGTTTTCTTTCGTTATTTAGACCATAAGTTTCGATGTCAAAAAAAAAAAAATTCTTAATCAAAAAAATATATTCTATTCACCTTAAGTATTTGTGGTCAGAATATGGTTAGAGTTAACCCTCCAAGAAAGTCATTGATTCTTATTGGCTGTTAAAAATCAGACTATCTGAGCAAAAGCTGTCTAAAACAACTCAGAAGCATACAAATATTGCTTTATTTTTTAATTACCAACTTTGGCATTAAGAGCTTGGTCAAGTCGGATATTTTATAATGTAAGCTCGTACTTTTATAGCACTCAACATTTTTATTTATAAATTAAATGTTAGTCTAAATGTATATATTGGCGGACAACGCTTAATCTATAATTTTCTATCACAAGCCCGCTGTTATAGTATAAATATTATTTTTATGTAGCTCTTTTAATTAATATTTCCCTCCTTGCGATAGTGGATCTCAACAAAAAGCTCCACATTACTCATTAACATAGATATACAGTCGTCTGTACATCCGTGTCCCCATCGATATCAATGTTTTCCTGCCGGTCGCCAAGGCCACGCAAGTATCGATAACGCGACCGCGCCGATCGGACAACATGCGAATATGTTTCGCTTATTGCACGTTGCACGTGACCGGGCCCCTGCCCCAGCCCCGCCCCTCCTCCAACCCCTCACCCTGTGAAGGCCAAAACTAGTTGCTGCCTGCAGTTGCAACTGGCAAATGCACTTTGTTGCACTCGCCGGCAGTTGGCTTTAAGCGGAAGCGATAACGTCTAACAAATTAAGCCATGTCCCGCAAAAGAAGAGGAGGCGGCACGAGAGGACTTTATTAGCTGAACTCGCAAGGAAGTTGGCTGGGCGGACTATGAGATGTGTCCCGCGAGAGTTGAGAGGTCGAAATTCGACTTGTAAATAAATAAAAGCTGAGCCGCCATAAAACCCGATTCCGATATCATATTCCAATCAGTCCGGCACATTAAGGTAAGTGGCGAAGGTTGGGGGATGGACTGGCTATTCGGAAAGGGATAGCCTTGTGCACTAAAAACAATATAGTTTCGAATATTAAACATATTCAGGACAAGGCCAGCCTTAAGCTAAATTTTAAGGAAACAAAATGTACAATTTAAGAAGAACACTTACGGTTTTGAAAAATGAGTAACCCTAAATATTTATCTCAGCAACATTTTTTTGCTTTAAATTATAGCGAGAAAAAGATCACATGCTATTAGATATAAAAGCTAATAGCTAGCATAAAAATATATTTTATATTTTCGACTTCGCCTCTCATTTTATTAACCTTAATAATGAAAAAACGATAAGATATAAAATATATGTATAAAGAAATCTATACTATAAGTGAAAGTTAATGTGTTGGTAAAGGTAAAATATTTTTTTCACTTAACAGAGAGTGTAAAATAACAATAAATTTGTATAATAACAATACATTTGTAAAATAACAATAAATTTGTATAATATCAAAGGCGGTCGACAAAGTTTTCTTTTTATTTCAGTTAAGCATTGTTTTTATGTAGTTTCTCCGAGTGTCTTCAACTTGCCCTGTGTTTTTCTTTTCAAAAAATCGATATTTGCTGACCGGCAAATAATTTTGGCAAATATTACAACAATATTTCGGGCCTCTGTCCGTTAGGGAATAGCCTCAACATCCTTTTGGGGGAGGTGAAATGTGTTCGATTTTCGATCGACAAGGAGCAGAGCGAGGAGTGGGTGGTTTTATGACATTGCCTGACAAGTTTATGCCACCAAAGTTGCATATGCAACCACCCAGCTGGGTCGTAAAGCCAACTGGCAGGGAAGGCAAGGCCAGGCCAAAAGGGCGGCACACACTTAATGGCAATAATAAAGTGGCGCAGGCATTCAACACTTTGTCAGTGGCTTTCGCGCTGTCTGGCCGCATTTATCATGCCACTCGGGCTCCAGACTATTTTGACAAGTTATCAAAATGAAATGCAGCCAACAAGTTGCCTGTGCCACAAGGCAGCTAGTCAGACAGACAGACTCCCCTTTCTTGTCCCTGTCATAATCTCCTCTGGGAAAAGGGGAGCGGGGAATGAGCTCTCGACAGACGACAAGTGTATTTATGTTATGATTTGAATACCGCTAATGACAGCCAGACTCGGCAGCATCTTTCGGGTGGCTCTGCAGACAGTTGGACAGATGGATATGGAGTATGGAGGGGAGATCCAGGAATCCACATTTTCAGCGCCCCCATCAATCCGCTGCTGCGTTGTGGGTATTTTCACACCTCAGCGATTCGAAATTAGAATCGATCTGGGAATGCCTTTGGCGTGAGCTGCAATTGAACATCGTCATTATGATGCCCATAACGCTGCCTATAAGATACCATTCCTATTCCTTTCATCTTCGTTCTGTGCGTGTGGCATCGTTTCCTTCAAATGCAAATGATGCCACTATCTGGAACCCGAACTCCATCGGCGGGACGAGGGGAGTGAGTTACGATTACGATGCCGCGATAATATCAAGCTTTATAAATTTATTAGGGCCAGCTATGTGGCAGAGAGTCAGATATATTTAGCCAGATGGATAAATAGACACACACGAGGGCACTGATAGCACGTGTAACTCTAAATCAGATGGAAACGAAAGATTTTTGTGATATTTATATAAAGGTATGTTTAGAACATAAAACAAAAAAAATATATTTAAAAAAAAATAGAAGATATATGTTAAACCTAATAACGATTCAGTTGGTTCCAAAATAGGTTCGAGCTATGAAAAATTCGAGTTAAAGTTAAATTCTGTATATCTGCATATAAAATTTATATTGTAAATAAAACGTGTCCCACTCAAGGAAATTTTTTGTTAGACAGTGTTTCCATTAAACAAGATGGATTGTTAGCTAACCAGCCAAGCTCTGTAGACATTTATATATATTGAATTTTAAGGTAATCTCCTATATTTGTAAGTACTTCAAGCAAAACTCTTATATTAAACCCACACTGAGACATCCCGCAATCAGCGACTCCATCTTGAAGAGAGCTCAACCAGTCACCGATCTTCAATCCAGAACAACAACAGAAACTTCAAAAACAATGACAACAGCGACAGGGAGATCGCGGCACAAGAGCAACTTGCAACTTGCAACATCATCGACTTCAGCAGCAGCAGCAGCAAGATATTGGCAAAAGGCAGAGCAAAAGCCGCCGAATGCCTGGCAAGGACAACATGAATAATCCATTTTTCGAAACACTTGTCCAGCACCGACCCCGTCCGCCACTCCGGGGCGATCATAGATACAGGGACGGGATATGGGCTCCTCCGTCCATCGTAGGTGTTGTCTAGATCTTGGCCACGCATGTGAGCGGCAGCAGGAGCCAAGGCAAGTCAAGGAGTCAAGGCTGGCAGCGACACCAGCGCCGAGATTAAAGATTCCTCCATAAACAAACAAGCGAAATAATTGAGGCAAAATTGAAGCAAACTACTCGAGGGAGGAGGATGCAATGGCAGCGAAGGCTGTGCCTCGAAAACCAGTTCGGATTCGCGGTGCAACAATTAGCACGGAATTTGTGGGTGCCATAAAACGCGCTACACGATGGCCGCTTGTTCTCTGGAGACGAGAGACCATTCCCATTCCCATTTCCATTTTCATATCAATAAAACTGCAGTGTCGATTGCCGTGTCTTTTCCAGGGACTAACGGTGGTTCCACCGCCCAACTATCAACTTTCCTTTCGAAGCGCCCAATTAGGCACACTTATATTTATTGGCTTGAAAAGAAATTCCGGTAAAAATATGTACAAATAAATATAAACAAATAAATAAAAATAAATATTTTATTTTCTTTGAGAAGTGTAATTCGTAAATAAGATGTTTGACATATTTCTTATATGACATTCTATACCTATTAAACTGCAAAATATCTGCTGACTATCACATTATATTAATAGGGCTTTAAAATATTGTACATATTATAGTTATTAAACGAAGTCATTTGTATTTAAGAACTATTCCAAACATAACTAATAGGCTAACTAGTCAGGCAAAACTCTGATGGTAATTCTTGTTAAAGTCAGGTCCCAGATCAAAAGACAAGTTTTAATATTAATAAATATTTTTAAGTAAGTATGTATGAATAAGAAAAACTAATAAAAAATTGTATTCTAATAAAGAAGACTTTACGATATGTGATTCTTGAAATTATAATTGGCTTAAATTTCAATATGTTAAAACTGAGATAACATCTATAATTGTGTAGCCTTGAAAGAAAATTCTGTAAAAATATTAAATAATTACACAACGTGGTTGTCAGGTTATATACAGATTTAATAAATGACAACCAAAAACAGAAATGGATAAAGCTATTTGCCTAACCCATACAAATTTAAAGTTTAAATTGAAGTTTTTGTTTATGCCAACTGAATTATATTTCAATAGGCATGGATGAATAAGAAACAAAATAGTAAAGCCTAAAATCCTTATTGTGCAGAATCTAAGAAAAAAATGGTGACAATTATGCCACAAAATATTTTCCCATCTTTATAAAACTACGTTATCGACCAGGGGACTCCCAAAACTCGCTTAACTGGCGCCCAATTAGACACACTTCAAAGTTCGCCACGGCATGCGAGTCCCGCGCTCTCGGTGGCCATCAAACGAAAAATCATAATTCCCCGGGAAATATTCCTGCCTCGGAGTTGGGGCTGGGTTATTATTCATAGACCGTTTTCGGACGACGCGTCGCATGCAGACAGAGTTAATTACGCGCACAGATCAAACAAATTGCACGCAAAATAAATATAATGCAGCCCGAAGATAGAACCCGGGAGCAGGCTAGCGAAATGAGGTTATTAAGATGCCCGACGACTGCCAACCGGCGGGCGAATTATGATCGTGAAAATTATGTCTGCGCATCAGCGTGATCTTGAAATTTAGAAGGAGCTCCCGACCAGACATGGCACAATTTCTCATCGCTCATTTCGATGCAGGAGGCCGGATTCGTTAGCCACCACCCATTTCTCGGTCCAGAGTTAATGGCTCCAGCCGTGGGGCTGTTAATAGTCCCGGATCTCCATCCCCCCATCGTTTTCCCATTCGAGACACTTTACGGCCGCATATGAAATATGTGCGCCCATGAAATGAGCTAAATTTCTCGGGAAAAGTGCAACATTGTGGAAAATGGAATTGCCAACAAAGCAACATTCGTGCTGCAATGCCAAAACAGTGTTTATGTGCAAGTTCATGGGTGGAATTCACTGACTGCCAAAGGAAAATTTGAAGTAGCGAATATTCACTCCCGGGAAACATTTATAGGAATCTGCGCGCACCTTGAAATATATTAATTACCTTCAATTAATAATATTAATGAGTCGCATTTAAATCTGAATATATCTGCCGAGAATTTCAAAGTTGCATTTAAATTTACATTTTAAGATTATTTTAGTTTAAAGGGTATTTGCTTTTTAGCGCACTAATAAAATAAGTGCTTTTTAAATTAAGTTAATATCAGACAAAATACAGCGTAAGCTATGGCTATCTCTTGTGAAATTAAAATTTGTCTTAAGTTAAACAAAAAATTCTAAAAAATACATCCTCCATTTAATTATTTCAATTATGAAAAGCAATTAAATCCTTTCTTTAAAAGAACTTTTCGGATTTAATAAATTGAAAGCGGTTTTTATGATTTCTTGGAAATATCAATGGCAAATATAATTATATTTTTGTTGAAATTATTTTTGATTTCTGAATGGTTCATGATTTAAATTAATGATTTAAAATTTTGAATCGCAAATAAAATTACAATATTTTTGTGCAGACCTCTCTTCAGCGAGATCTCTTCAGCTTTCATATATTTCTTCAACTGTTGTGCTCAACACTTATTCGCAATTATTTCATGGGGGATTTATTTCTCACCCTGTGCCCCACATGAGCCATTTACCCGGGTAAACCCTGGTCGAGTGCATCAGGTCGAGTCTATTGTTTTGGCAGACAGCGCCTGTCATATTTGGCGAACATTTATAATTTGCGGCGACATCAAGTTGTTGCGGTCTAGAAATTATTATTTGTTGCATTGTCGTCGCGGGAAGAGGCGCTGCCAAAATGACAAGGGAATAATTAAAAGTTTGCGAGACGAAGAGACTCGAAGACTCAGAGATTCAGAGACACTTCGACCAAAATTCGTCTGGGCAAATGAATCAAAAAGAAAACATCTGTTGGGAGTGGCCATGGGATGGTGGGAAATATCTAAAGACGAGGGCGAGGGCGTCTTCGCGAAGGGAATGGGATGATGGATGGGCTGCGCGTGGCATGTGGCACGATCGAAGGAGGCGCACTTACCGAAGCTGCCAATTTGCATGAATTTATTGAATCCATCGTTAATGCGATCCCCGATTCTCAGCGGAATGCTGCCCACTTCCCGGAAGAGAAACGTCACAACATATTCTTTGCAATTTCGCACGCCGGCTTTATTTTTGATCATTTTCGTCGCGGTTTCGATTTCAATTTTTTATATGCAACTACCACAGTTTACATTACGTGTATTTATCGTTATATGTATTTAAATATATCTAGGTATAGCCATACAATTAGTTAAGTTCTGACCTCGCAGCCTGCCTGATCCGGTTGAAGAGATTCCTTCCTCGATCCGCTATTTTTACAACTTACCGGCTAAACTTAATGCATTTAAATGCCTTGAAGATCGCTATCAATTAACCGTACTATATATATATATATATGTATAGACACAAAGGATATATTCGTATATGTGTGTGTGGGGGGGTTGTGTTTGAGTTTAAGTTTGTGTCAGTGCTAGTTGAAGCTTAGCGTAGGGTAATGCTCAAGATATGTACTCCACAAAAACCATGTGTGTTCCAAGACTAAGATCTCATCAGTTACTTCTCCGCATCTCCGGACTCCGACTCCTCGATGTCCCCTCCTGTGGCCTCCACATCCGCCTCCGCCTGATCCTCCTGCTCGTTGAAGCCGCCCAAGGCCTCGTTCGGATTGCTCTCCACCTTGATGCGACTCAGTGGATGCCAAATGCTGCCGGACCCCTCGTCCTCCCTCAGCGAAGGACTCTGGGCCGGCTCCGGCGTGGGCGACTTGCTGCTGCTCCGCCGCTCCATGCTGTAGGGATGCTGGGCCAGGAAGCCCGGGAATCCCAGGAGTCCGGGCGGATAGGGATACTTCCCGCCGTTGGCGAAGGGCGGCGGGGGAATATTGGGAAAGGCGCCGGGACTCAGTTCACCAGGCTGAAAAAATTACAGGAAATTGGGGAGAAAACAAAGGTCGGATGTTATGTTTGCTATATATAATAACGAATTTAACTAACAGCCAATTAATATTAAACTAATTGCAAGTTAACATCTAACTAACAGTTCGTTAATATCGAACTAATTGTCCGTTAACATGTAACTAACAGTCGGTTAATATCAGTTAACATATAACTAACAGCCAGTTAATACCTAATCATTAACTACTTATGTAAATAGTTTCTTTATAACTTAAAATTATAAGATCCGAAAAGAAAAAAGATTCTCACCTTAGGCGGCAATCCGTTGAAGAAGGGCGGCAGGTAAGGAAAGAAGAGCTCCGGTCGACGCTGCATGAACTCCTGTTCAGCATTCGATCCCGGATGACCAGCTCCCGAGTTCGGACCAGGTCGCATGGGAAGCTCCAGGGACATGCGACGACCTCGCCGCGAAGTGGGGTTCGTCCACATGTGGGTGCCCATATGCACCTGAAAGTTACAAAAAAAACAAAGGAAAGGGATACCAAAGGAACTCATCTTAGTAAAGAGCATAAAGTAGATGAGTATCCCGGTCAGTACCTTGAGGTTCCCCTTCGTGGTGAAGGCCTTCTGGCACACATTGCACTGGAAGGGCTTGTCGCCCGTGTGGGTGCGCATGTGGATCTGGAGGGCGGAACTCGAGCTGAAGTTCCTGCGGCAGACGTGGCAGAAGTGCTTGTTGTTCACCGGAGGATCCAAGCTGGAGGTCGGAGGACCTGCGGACATCAGAGCCTGCTGAAAGTCGAGCGGACTGGCCGGAAAACGATGGGCATCTGGTGGGGAGATACTCTTAGGATTCTAGAGCGGAGACTCGGGTGGAAAGTCACTTACGGAGCTGCATCTTCATCAGGGACTGCTCGGCATCTCCTGCCTCCTGTGGATAACTAGAGCCAGCTCCATTGCCCGATCCTTCTCCAGCCGATCCACCCTCGTCCACCGCCAACTGCTCCTGGTCGGGGTCTTCTTTGATGGAGGTCGCCGGGGGAACTTCGGGGGGAAAGGGCAGGGATGATGCCTCCGGCAACTTGTCACCCGATGACGACGACGACGACGAAGGCGGCTTCTTTGCAAACAGATTTGGATTGAGAGTGAGCTGCAATGCGATGGGATACAAAGTTACGGGGCGAGATATGTACATACTTTCGCGACGGGCGCTAATTTCTGCGCATTTTCAGTTAAATGTGCCGTTAATACAGACTCGCGCCTCTTAATAATCTTATTTTCGAGCAGAGAGAGAGCCAAAAACATAATTTACAATTTTTCTATGCCATCGCGTGTAATAATACCAACTAATTATCTCGCGCAGACGATGCCGCCGGGTCTCATATTTTTATGGCAAAACAATTGTTCGCCAAAAGGGGGGAGTCTGTGCGAGGGATAGGGGATGGGGATAAAACAGAAACTGCGTGGTGTTTTCAGTGTCCCCAGCAGACGCGACGAACAAAAGATTAAATAATTTTGCATAAAGCGTAGCATAATTTATTTGCATTGAATGCATCGCACACACCGTCACCGATCCGGCACAGGCTCCTCTATATCTTTCCCCTATATCATCTACCCCAACCCCCCGAAAAGTCCAACAGACCTCGTCCCAATCCAGAGCACAAACATACCAGACGGAGTCGTAAATTTCGCATCATCATAATGCATTCTCGTAATTACTTAAGATTTTTGAATCATTTAGAAATTTCAAGCCCAAAAGATGATGCCGATTCCCATCCCAATCTCCAACTCCCGGACCATCCCGATCCGATGTTCGTCTGCTCTAGATCATCAACAATGTGCTAAGCGAGCAAATCGGAACGTGGCCAGTCGTTTTCAGACGAAGGGGTGCAAGTGCCTCTGTCGCTCCACTGGCGTTGCCAAAAGGAAAATAGGGACTTGCTGATTACCAACTGAAAATGTTATGACATTTACAATGCACTCTCATTTCAGCCACGAACAAGGAGCGGTTCAATTTACGTTAGGGTTTAAAGAATTGAATAGAGTACCCTTTTTATATATGTTGTGATTTAAGGTCAATAGAACACAATTAGAAATTATTTTATTCGATGTTCTTTTTCTACAAATCTTAACCATATCGATGCAGGCTTTTTACCAAAAACAATCAAATATCTATGGGAATTTTGAGTCAAAAATGTTTTGATTTTAAGCAATGCTAATAAGGATCAACAAACATTTTGATGTTATTTTTAGTGTGGGAAATAAAAATTGGCAATGATTCTAATAAGTATCTTAATCTTTCCTAGGACATGATAAAACTAAACAATTGAAAAAGTTCTCCTTTCATTAATGCTAATAAAACTAAAAATTAAAGACCTTTTAATAATTTAAAAATGGAATGAAAATCTTATTTTTAAAATCATGGAAACGTTTTTAAAGCACAGCTATTTGAACCATCAAAAAAAATTATTAAATAAAACTAAATATCTATTTTGTTTTAAGTTTTCCTGCACTCCTAAATAGGAAACCGCCCCTGTGAAGAGTTCTCAAATTCCGTCCCTGCGACGAAACGTTCGCTTTCAATTTTGGAAATTCTCCAAGAATGTAAGCCATAATGAACGATGTCATTAGTCATAGAGAGACAATGCCGCAGTGCTGCGTGCCCCGGCCAGAAATAAATATTAATACTCGCATTTGTACTTAAATTATGGGCAGCCACAGCAAAACCACTCCATATGCCCGAGCAGCGAACGCACTTTAATAAATAATTGGCATTGTTGGGCGATGTAATCCGGGCACTTAAAGCTCTCTCCTCCGCAGATGAACCTGGGAGTCTGGGAGTCCGGGAGTCTGGGAGACTGGGTTTCCAGCTCCAACTTGGGCGAGTGGAGGCCGCAAAGCGGAACGCCAACAATTAAGGCAAGCTATGCAAGTTGGCCACAATTTCTTCATAATAAAGCCCGGCCAGTGACGAGGCGAACACATCGGGCAATTAATAATGTGCTCATAATTTGTATGGTCGCGGCCAAAACGGGCTGTGCTCCATCCATCCATCCATATTTGGCCAAATCAAGCCAGCCCCAGGAGCGAGCTGAACCCGTGAACATTTTAATTAATCATGACCAAGGCAGGCCGAGGAATCGATTCCGACTCTCGCTGCCAGATGGCACTGGTTCTCAAAGCGAGAGTTGAGGTGGGATTAGGCTAGCTGGATGTGATGTAAGTGGCACCATATTGGGGCAGGGAATGCTGCTCAATGGTGAACTAAGGAGGTGATTAGTGGACTGCATCGGAAAGGGAAACTAAATGTTTGAACTAAGTGCGGTTGATTAATAAAATTACCCTTGGCTAGAAACAGAGGATGTCGGATGATATTTTTAAGCCTTAATCCTAGCTTTTCATGTCCAAGGAGATATAGGAATATAGAGAAATATAGGTTTGGAAGCAGGATCACGACTTCTCAATGTCAAGATAAGGCTATAATATGTAATATCTAAGAGAAAGTTAACAGGAAGTTAAATTGTTCAGAAGCACAAATTGGTTTTTTTAATTATATATTATATATTATATACCAAACAACAAACATTTACTGGGTTTGTAGACACACCAAACTGTAATATGATCTTGAACGGTTCCGAAACAGTGGTTAAACTCAATGTCAAAACCTAACATGCCATTGAGAAATCGGCAATAAAAGTATAATACATTAAATTTTACTTTACTGGTGACCTTTGCAAATGGCATAGTTGCAATAGACATATTGTCCCTAAAATTCGTAGGATCAATCCATTAAGCTTAGCACTCACCTTGGCACCGTACGGCGATCCAGCGTCACTGCAGTGGGGGCGGAGGGCGTGGCCCGGCGCCGGTTCTTTGGCATGTTCGCTCTGCAGATGGGCCTCCAGGGCGGCCAGGCTGGGCAGCATCTTGAAGCAGAGATTGCACACATTGGGGGGCGGGTGCAGACCTGATGGAGATGGGAAATGGAGATGGAGATGCAGACAAAGAGTTACTCGCGAGGTCAGTGGGGGACACATAATTCCCGCCACGTGCTGCCGAATGTCGCTCGCCGCGATCGCAGATATAATAAATATCCGTCCGCGTAAAAGGTTGTGACATAATGAGGCGACAGATCGCTGCTCGATCGCTTGCGCCTCTGCGCCTCGATTCGGGAATGCGCCAATGTTTATAAATAAATTGCGGAATTTGGCATAGGCAGATCAGACTGGGATTGGGATGGAGCTGGGCGGAGTGCTGCCAAGTGCTCTGCGAATGCTTTGTCCCGGTCCAATTGAGTTATGTCGCGCCCAGATCGCAGATTTATCGCACTGCCACTGCGAGTTGCTTGGCAAACGCTGACGGGGTCAAAGGTGGCAGACAAAGAGGCTTTGTCATCTCGCATCCCCAAGGCGGATGGAGAAGAAAGTTAATGTCAAGACGCAGTTCGTCGGATTTATTTATACATCTTTGGACCTGACAAAGCATACGCTGGCTAAATAAAACTATAAAGCAATGGGATTGAATGGGTTGCCCATGAAATGTGAGTCTAATTGTCGGAATAAACTTAAGAAAGTGTCTATGTATTTTTATTCATTCAGGGCTGATACAAAATTGATCACAGCCAAAGAGTGGTATTTATACCTAAGAAAGGGAATAATAATTCCTATTTTAGTCATATAAGTTTACTTCTGCTTTTAAGGACTTAAGAAAGAACAGGACATTTTCAGACAGACCCTTTATAAACCTTTAAATGTGCAATATCAATTTAAGTGTTCTTAGCTTAAAATAAATTTTGAAATGAAGATTAATAACTCACCCATGAATCCAAGAGGACCGAAGGGCAGCAGGGGGAATTTGGCGTGAGCGTGACCTAGAGCGTGCATTTCCTCGCGGGCGGCTGCCATGAGCAGCAGATTGGGGGGCATGGGCATTCCAAGCATGGGAAGGCCACCGCCCCCCGATCCTCCACCGGCAGATCCATTGGCCAGTCCAGATCCGAAGATGCGACCGGAGGCTGAGGAGGGCGAGGAGAGATCCATGGCGGGCATTTCCCCACTCTCGCTGCGACCTCCGGCCAGATCGGGATTGGAATGAGATCTCTCGTCGGAGCCATCGTTGGGAATCCTTCGATCCCGTTCCCGTTCCCGATCCTTCTCCCTGTCCCTCTCCAGCGGATGGGGCGTGGCTGTGGCCGCACTGGAGTTGTCCCGTGAGTCGTCAGTGCTGTCCATGGTCATGAACTCATCGAAGTCCCCGCCTTGCGACGACTCGGATCTCTGGCCCGAGTGGTCCGAAATGGTGGTGGAGAAGTCCAGGGTGTCCGAAGTGCCCATCGACTTGTTCGAGTTCTGATCCTCGATGCCCAACCGCTCGGCCTCGCCAGGATTGCCCGGAGGAGCTCCCTGGCCACCGCTGCCATCGTCCATGGTGTGGATGCGAATGTGCTGCTGCAGGATGATGCCGTTGGAGAACTTCTGGTGGCACACGGGACACTTGAACTGGCTCCTCATCGGCGGCTTGATCTTGTGTATGCTCATGTGGGCCTTCAGGTTCCCCTTCGTGGCGAAGGCCCTGCCGCAGATCTTGCAGCGGAAGGGACGCTCGCCCGTGTGGGTGCGGATGTGCATCTGCAGGGAGCTGCGACAGGACATGACCTTCTGGCAGAAGATGCACTGGTTGGGATCGGTCAGCTTGTTCTCGATGTTGTCCACCAGCTGCTGCAGCTTCGATGTCTCCGAGGTTTTGTCGATCTCAATCAGGTCCTCCCACGACTTGTCGATGATGCGCTCCATTTGGGCGAGCGAGTACTCCGCCGGCTGCGATTCTCTGCTGGCGGAGGAGCGTCTCACCAGCTTGGCTATGTGCAGGTGCTCGGCGAGATCCCGTTCCCTGTCCTCCTGGGGCGGACTCCCAGCACTGCTTGTCTGTCGCTTACGAACAGAACCGTTGCGTCGTGACGGGGTCACCACTGGTTTGGTGACCTCCTTTTCGGGCTTCTCCGGTGACGGCTGTTGAACGTCTGGCTTAGCCTCCTTGGGCGTCTTGACACGCTCCACGGGGGAGTGGGACTTCTCCTTCTCCTTCTCCTTGACCACTGGCTTACTGAGATCCTCGGCCTGCTGGGCTGGAACCTCCTGCCTCACTTCCTCCGGCTCCTCCACTTGGTGCTGGACCTGATCCTGAGCTCCCGCCGGTGCCACTGGAGGCACGAAGGGCAGGCGAATGGGATACTGGTCGGCCTGGACTTGACCCTGCCCCGAATGCCCCACGTTGGGCGCCACACCTGGGGGCAGCAGCATGGGCGGAAAGATCTGCGTGTGCCGTTGGTAGTGGACCTTCAGATTGCCCTTCGTGGTGAACTTGCTGCCGCAAACGTTGCAAACGAAGGGCCGCTCACCGGTGTGGGATCGCAGGTGAATCTGGAGGGCCGAGTAGCTGCCGAAGATCTTCCCGCAGTACTTGCAGCGGTGCTTGAAGATCTCACCGCGACTTTGGGCCTCCTTGGAGGCGTACTCCGAGTACTCCTCCTGCATCTGGGCGGCGTGTAGACTCTGGGAGGCCGAGTCCAGGACCTCCTCCGTTCTGCGCTGCAGCATCTCCAGGCAGTTGGGCTCGTTGGGAGCTGGCGGGGGATCGTGGTTGGTGATGATGCTCGAGGCCAGGCTCGAGCTGATGTCGCACATCATGGTTTGGTAGTCCTCCGGCTCCGCCTTTCTCTCCTCAGTTCCCCTCTTGTCAGTCTTTGAACTCTCCTCGCGCCGCCGCTCCTGCTCCTGATCCCGGTCCTGATCCTGCTCCAAGTCTTGCTCCTGATCCAGATCCTGTTCCTGCTCCTGCTCCTCCTTCAGTCCATTCGCTGGCTGCTTCTTGGCCTCTGGCTCGTCCTCCTCCTCGTCGCTGTGGGTCGGCCTGCCCAAGGCGGCGGCCTCGGCCCTTTTCAATTGACTCTGCAGGTGCTGGATGAGCTGCAGCTGCATCAGATGCTGCCGCTGCACATTGAAGATGGTGGACTGCACCATGGCCAGGTCGGGCGACTGGTGGCCACCTGCACCGGCCATCGCCGAAGCCGCGAACTGGGCCACCGCCACTTTGGTATGTTGTAGGGCCTCCAGCGAGACGTGACCACTGCCCGGCAGCGATCCCCGGCCGCTGGACGAGATCAGCGAGAGGTCCAGGGCCTCGTTGCTGTTCTCCGGCTCCTGATCCTCGCCGTGCTCCTCGGCCAACTCCCGTTCCGTGTCGGACTCTGGAACCGCCTCCGTTTCCATTTGCGGCTCGGTGCCATTGTTGTTGCTGTCCGCATCCAGTTCCTTGGCCAGCAGTGCGTCTCTATCCCTCTCCCTCTCCCTATCCCTGTCCCGATCCCGGTCCCTGTCCCGATCCCGGTCCCTTTCCCGCTCCCCGCTGCCGCTCCTGGTGCTGCCAGTCCCACGGTAATTGATGCGGTTGCGAAATATTGAACACATTATCCTCTCGATCGGAAGCACTCACCTCCTGATCCCAATTGCCGCTGAAGTCTGTTCATGGACTGCACCCTGGAAACGAAAGGTGGGGAAGATATAGGGAAACTCTTTTATGGCACGCTCGATTTCCCATTTTCCAGCCAGTAACACTGATCAACAAACGTTGGTTATGTGTGGAAAATGGAGCTGTTTAAAGCATTTAAACTATTAAATAAAAAAGCGTTATATGAAAACATATCAATAAGTGGTAAATATATCCTCATGAATAGGTTTCTAGTATCTTTGACTAATAGTCTAATACTAGTAAGTCACCTCCATTCCTAGCCCCATAGAATTAGGCCAAATTACACACATCAAAAGCGAGTTGCGCAGTGTAATTTACCAAGATATATGCATATGGCCGGTTCGCCACGTAAGACTTTATGATAAATTTTTGAATATATGAATAGCGGCGTGTCGCAATTTTAGACGTTGAATAAATGAACTGGGCGCATATGGTTAGTCGCGTATAACTTAATATCAGCCTCAGATCTCCGATCTGGATCCGCGGCGGGAGTGAGAATTTGGATATTACGGAGTTGGCGTGGACTCCTGACCGGGTTGGAGGAACCCAAAAGAGCTTTGCATGAGATATTCGCGTAAGAGTGGGTAATTTATTGATTTATTACACGGAATCACTCAGCATAACTTTGGGCCTACCCAGATGATTGAATTTGTGCCTCGAATCTCTCAAGCTATTCTACCTAATTTACCTGACGCCGGCAGATATCGGCTATCGATGGCCGATATGTATAACCACTGTCAAAATAATCCGTTGGGCGACGATGAAAGAGGGTCACGAAATACTAGAAAGTCTCAGCTGCCTCCTTCAAACCGCGATACAAAAAGTGAGCAAATTTGAAAAGATATAAGTTTGTGAGAGGACCGGTATATTTAATACTTTAGGCACTTTTTATTATAACACGTCCGCTTTATTCAATGCATATACCAAGAATGATTAACATTGGGCTTCCTTAAAGATTATGTTATACTTAATGTTAGCTTAACATTAACAATCGATAGTTTATCGGGCGTAAGGTTGCCTACTACAAGTTCAAATTAAAGGCCTTCCAATACTTTAAATTAGACAAAATAAGAGCATACCCCAGTAATGTAGAAGGATCTCTCCAATTATTATGCTTGTCATGAATGAAAAACTTTCTGAGATGAACACTTGCTTAAATTGGGAAAGTCCAGGGCTAATCGGGTATTGGATGGATGTCTGGTAAAGATTTGTCTTCCTGCGATGAAGATGACACAGCGTGCTCCCAAATACCACCAGTTACTCAGGAACTTCGTTGTGGTAGGCATTTCGGAACGAACTTGACTATGAATTTGTACACATTATATCGGACATGAAATGGTATATGAATGGCCAACTTGGGGGAGTTTCCGACGAGGGGAAAACTACTACCCTGGTTGCCCAATCCGAACTAAAGTGCTCGAGTGTACGCGCCGCATAAATTTCGTAGCAAATCGATTTCAACATAATTCCAAACCGTTTCTGAGTTACACTTTCAACAGGGCCACAAATTCTCGATTCCCCCGAATAAGAAGTCCCGAATACCCGAAAATAAGGCTTGCACGGGTATCCCATCCGCATTACGGCCGATTGCTTTATGATTATTTCCCGGCAATTAAGAGAATTTATTGGCAAAGGTAAACACTCGCCAGACACAGATGCAGATACAATACAATGGCATCCGTAGATATCGACTCGACGCACTCGAAATCATCGGCGCACACACATTGACTCCACTATTACTATTTCTATCAATGCCGATGGGCTCATCGGAAATCAATTTGCTTAATGCAATGGGGAGGGGGGTGGAGGGGGAGGTGGAGCTGGCCCAAGAATCGAAGTCCGGGCCTGGGCGAAAGTGTTAACCGAAACTAAAGTGAGCCGGGCCACAACTTATTCCACTTGAGCTGATTTCTTGAGCGATTTACGCACAGCCAAAAACATAAAACTTCCGCAATTGCCACGGCAACCTCTCGAGGAGCTTTAAGAAGTTCCACAAGTCTGCGGTGGGATTCCATCAAAAAAGTTTCAAGCTTTCATTTCCTTTGTCACTCCACGGGAAAGCCGAGGGAAAATTGGAATGGCCAAAGTTTCCTGCCAGCAGGTGGTCCCAGCCTCTCGAAAGGAACTCTAAATCTTTCGGATCTCCCAGACATGCCTTCCAAAGTAAAGTTCGCAATCAACCTGGCGTCAATCATTCGGCCCAGTCGTGAATTATGGCTGAGTATATATGCTATTTGCCCCTCGAACAACACTCTTCAGCGGATATTGATCAAAATTCATTGCAATTCGCTTGATTGATTGATGGCACCGCCCATATATCCGGGGCCAAGTGGTATGCTCTGTTTTAGGAGCCACCGAATGAATGAACCCGAAGCCAACGTAAACAGACACTTTGGAAGTGGCAACGCGGATCTTGATTGAAGTCTGTTGTTTCAACTGTCGATCGAACATCGACGGATATCACTTTATTGGCCGATTTTCGGGGCAGCTAGCGCCAATTTTGACAGTCTCACGGAAGTTACAGCATATTGATTTTGTTCTGAGAAATGATTTTGCATTCTTTATTTTATATTTTTTTCAAGTTAGTGTTATGTTCTAAGGGCAGATTTTGCTAATTCTAATTAAAAGATATCACGAAGACCACTTTCAAATGTAAAGTGTAGGAAAATGCCTTAAACATTTTTATTTTTTGTTGGATGAAATCAATTAATCCATTTTAATTTAATTAAAAAGAAACGTTTATAAATTCATTGAACTTTATGAACTAATTAAAAAAACATAGTGGTTATGTTTATTGTTTTGAATTTCTTTTTAAATTTAAAGTATAAATTAGTGTTTTCATTTCATTTTTGTAGGAGATAAATAAACCACTTTTTTAAATGTAAAAAAAACAAAAACCACAATTGATTCAGTTCGATTAAGAAACTAAATAATGAAAACTACAGTGGGTAGGAAAATAGGTGTATATTTGAAAGAACGGCATATGAATGAAATGTCAACATCCTCCTTCTATTGAATTCTATAGAGAAACCCAATTTTATTCAAATTAAAACGTTTAAATTTAAAAGATAAGAAATTATACTTTCCCGTATTTTCCTTAGAAGCATGATTCACTTTGGAGGATTGTGTGATTAATAGCCACTCCAGTTTCACCTGACATATGCCAAGCTTTTAGAAAAAACTCCAGCAAGGTGAACCCCACGCTTTTTTCCTCCTACTGAATTGACTTCCCAAAAAAGCCAAAGAAAATATGGGAAATAAAAACGGTTGAAGAGGCAGAGAAAAAGTGGGAAATTGTTTGAGGCAAATTTATGAGCTTCGCTTAAGCAAGGCAACTGCGTCTGGTTAACGCTCCCCCGATGTGCTCGCTATATGTACGTATATATATTTATGTACCGTCAGTGGTCGGTGGAGGGGGAGGGGGAGGGTGTTTAGAGCCACTCCACTCCACCATTGACCATTTTGCATGAAAGCCCCGGTTCCCAAACGAAAATATGTCCGAGGCGAAGGGGCAGCCAATGACGACAAAGAGTTCCCAGTGCCAGGGGTTCCTTACAAAATGTCTGCAAATTTATTAAGCTGAAAAAATTTTATGAGTTGAATTGGTATAATTTTCATATAATTTTTGAGAAAGAAGCGAAATGGAACGCTGCCAGACGGCGTCGACGGTCAACTTCAACCAGTTGAGCCAGCGGGAGGTTAAGCGCCACACACACACCTCTGCGAAAGTGTTTGTATCTGTGTGTGGGAAATGCAAATGTCTGGGTGGCGGTCGAAGGAGAAGGGTCTCCAATGAATGAATGTGGCCTGGGAAGAGGGCAAACGCAAACTCGGAGGCAGTGCCACAACACTGAAATACTCTGAGATACTCTGGCTCACACAGATACTCCACACAGACACAGGGGCTGTCCGGTCTGGAGGCTTGTAGATGAATTTGTATTGTTTTGCATTTGCTTTTGGGGCGCTACTTTGTTTTTGCCTCCGCTTTCGCTTCGCTTCTTCTTCTTTGCCATTCCATTTCGTTTTTGTTTGAAAGGAATAATACAGGGTTGGTGGAGTTGTTAAGCTGCCATTGCAAACAATTAAAATCATAAGAGACGCACATAAATTATTCATGGCTTAATCTAAAGTGGACAATCTATGCAAAGTACCAGGGCACTCACACACACACATGGATATCTGCTCGAACACTTGTTTATCCCCCCCAGCCCCTCACCGCTCCCCTCCACCTACACATTGATGGCCATTTTTGATATTTTGCCAATCCTCGCCTCGTTCTCGTTTCGTTTTAATTACTCATAAACGAAGGAAATAATTGCATTCAAGTAGCCACCTTTTGTTTCGGCCCTTTCGTTTTGCTTGTGCTTTGATTCCGTTTTTGGCATTTAAAAGAGACAACGAAACGGAGGGGATTTAGTTACCAATTTTGAGTTTTATTTTTGCAGGAAATGGAAGTTAATCAAGGCAATTGAGCAGCGTTTTTATCACTCAATTTTAAAAACATTGACCAAATAAATATTCTTAAAAATGCACATCACTTGTCTTGTCTGAAATAAATCATATGTAAATAGAAATTGGTTGCTGAGTTATTTCAAAAATATGAACAAATATTTCAAAAATTCCTGATATACCTTTTTGGTTTCTTACTAAAACTAAGCTTTTGAAAGGATTTCATATAAAAACCAATTAAGATCAGTGCTAATTTATTTCTCTCACAATTTAAGCATCTTAATGCCCCTTCAGTAAGCAGCTTTAATTAAAATGCTTCGAGTTTGTTTAATTTTTATGATACAGATTCTACAATTATAATCAAATAGAAATGGCCGAATTCTTATTTTTTCTGTATTTTCATTAGCTATATAATAGGATCAATTAGTTTTAATTTAAAATGCTTTTATCGTATTGAATTGCAGTAATTATTGAGTCTATACATTTTTAAGTTAATTTCATTGATAATTAGTCATTCCGCAGTATGTCATGTGGATCCGGAATAAAATCAAATTTAGTAAATGGATTTCGTTATTAATTCAGTCGAGTTTTGCGTTATTCATTTCCGTAATTTAGCAAAAGCCAGCCAAGCCCAAATTCGTTTTGATGAATATGAATTGAATTTGGTTTATTACCCCGAACAAAACAATAAAAAGGCAACTCAAAATCGGGCAGGTTCTAACCGTGTTAGAATGGAATTCAACTAATAAACTTGCGCAGCGAATAAGCAATAAAAATTCAATTTTATTGAATTAGCGAGCGGAATTAAATTGAAAATTCACAAATGCAGAAATGCATGATATAGCTGCATATTTGAAGACCCCGATGAACTGAAATTCGGGAGGGGGGTGCAGATGGATTGATATATAGACGGATAGATGCATAGATAGATTCGCATGTGTCAGCTTCAATGGCCCACATTACAGAATCACGCTGCGAATAATAAAAACATTTTCGCCAAATATTCGCATTCAAAAGCTACAAAATATGCCGCGATCTATGGTCGGAAGGGGAAGGGTGTATCTGATACATACATTTTTATATAGCGTCTATGGCCGCACATTTCTGTCATAACAGAAAATAAATATTTCATCCGTCCTGTGTCCGCTTGACTCGTTTGTTTCAGTATTCCTCGCTGTCGTCGTATTTATTATTAAAATGAAAATAAATTTTATATCAAATATATAAAGCCAAGTGGTAGGCGAGAAAAATGAGAGATAGACAGGCCGCCTGAAAAGCGCTTCGAATTTTTACAAATGAATTTATTGCCAAGCCAACGAGGAGGGAACAAAAAATAGAAGCTCTTGGTCGCTGAAATGTAATCGCGCGACTCATAAATTAATTAAAACAATAAAACAATAAATGCACGAGGAGAATTTCTTTGGCCCCTGTCTATATGTCTTAATATATTTGTATCTTTTCATCTGTTTTGCAGCAGAGAGCATGATAGTGAATTATTTATGCCGGGCATGCGTTGCATCAATTGTGACTTGATTGAACTGTTCTCCCAGCTGCACTTGCCCCATGTTTCCCTGTGTCTTTGACACACTGACTTGACACCTGTCATCTTTTCGTTTAACCCTAGATGGGCAATGTCCCTGAAAGACTTTCTCCTCCCCCAGAAGTCGAGTTGCCCCCCATTTGCCTCCGAGTTTCTATGTTAATTTTCTTCTTGACATGCTCTTGCCGATGTTCCGTTGGCTTCGGATATTGTTCGACTTGCTCATGTTGTTGTCATTGCATAACAAGCACACACAGCCACATCCCTGTCATATCCCAGGGCCCAGAATCCGCATCGAACATCTCCGACAGTCGACGAACCCACTACGCCCATGTCGACTGCCCCCTTTGACCCCGCCCCCACCCTCCACTCGAGTGTCCACCTTTGGGGCACAAAGTAGTTGTATTTATGTTAACTTTGACATAAGCTCAACATGCAACTTTCGGGCTGCTCCGTTGCAGTTGCATGTCCTCGCATAAAGTGTCAAAGTTAAATAATCTAGGCACTCCGAGTCAAGGGGGAAAATGGAAAGATGGGGAGGGTGGAGGGTCAGGGGTGCACTACGGAAAAGTGGCCCCAGGCTCAATTTCGATCTTGTGCAATATGTATTCCCCAATTTGTAGGTTACTCAGATGGCAAGTGTGTGTAAACATATACATATATCGAGGCAAATTCATTTGTGTGCGTCAAGAGGAGTCATGAGGATATATATGATAAATATATTTGTTGGAATAATATATATATTAGTATATTTTGTTTCAACTAAAAGTTGACAATTGGAGCCAAATATTTAATACAGAAATACCTACAAGTAATAAAAAATGAGTAGCTTAGAAGGTATTCGTTTTTTTGTTGAACAATATTTAAAATTAAAAGGTTTATAAATATTTGATTTGCTTAGTTCAGTTTGGACTTGAATATTTAATTCAAGGCTTTAAAACATATAGCCAGACTGCATAAGTGAGATTAAATGTAGCAAGTTAAAAAGGCAAAGGAGTCATTTTGGAGTAAAATTGTAATTGTAATCCTGTCATGAAAAGATACCCAGTTTACTTTGCTTCATAAAACACATTACGCATCTACCAAATTAAAGTTTCCTAACCCTCATCTGAACATAAATAAGTCGAAGGAAATGAAGAACCAAGTTAGATTCCTTTCCAACATTAAGGGGTTGAAACCTGTCACAAAATCATCAGCATTATTCAAGACTTAATAGCCTTTATTTCTTGTCAATTTTATTACTTGAATTTCCGGAACACAACATCACTTATTTAATGCATTTTTAACGTCAATAACTTAAAGTTAAAGTGATCTTTGAATTTCTTCAAAACTAATTCAATTTCCCCTATAAAAATTACCTATTTAAGGAGTCCTTAAGCTTTATTTGTAACGTCTCTTTAAGTTTAGAGACTATTCAATTCGATTTGAAATTTTGAAATCCTATTCTAAAGTACTATTAACCGAATTTATTTTAATACACAATAAAGTTTAAGGAATATGCCTTCACGCAATTATTATTTTTGCTCATTTACTCCGCGTTAAAAATCAAAGAATAATTTCTCTGCCAAAGTACTTTAATGTATTTAATTCGCAATCTTTGCAGTCCGATAAAAACTATTAATAGCCGTATTTACAACTGGTTGAATAGGCTTTTTTATCTAGTACTAAAGTTTTTATACGCGATTAAATATCGTCTTTTTGAAGTAGCTTTAAAAAGTTTAAAGATTTCATGTTTTTAAGTTCGGTATAATTCTAAGTTTGTTGGAAAGAGAAAGTAAATAGTTATAAGCGTGGCTTTAACAATTTAAGATTTATCTGTTATTTACTTAAACACTTCACAAAAGGATTGAGTACATGACATCTGACAAATAGGACTACTCTGCTAGTTTATTAATTTACATACAATTTAATTGAAGTTTAGGTTAGTCAGTGTCAGGTTAGAAATTAGTTAATTTAATTCAGTTAATTAAAACTTTTCAACATTTATAATTTTCGACTTACCTGTTTTGGGCGCGCCTTGCTCCTTTTGGCAGCTTTTGCTGTTACTATCCTTTCGTCACCATCTTTTTTGGGATAAAGTATCTCACGGATGCCGACGGCAAAGCAAAGTGTTTGTTTTCGCACAGGATTTACTTGGGTTCAAAATCGAGTTTATTGCACATTATCCCCCCTCTCGGCGTCCCCCTCCCACTCTCCCGTGCTCTCTCCTTCTTAATTTCGGTTTTGTATTTGTTGTTTTTGTGTTTTTCTTGGCGAGTTACTTTTTACTTTTGCGGTTTCTGATGGGGATTTTATGATTAATTAAACACGCGCGACCGCTCAGCCCACGCACACACACACTCACGCATGCCCCCGCCCCCCGCACGCACACCACTGCGTGTCCGTGTGCGCATACACATATACGTGTATGTATATGTATATATGCGTAAGCAGCGGAGGCGGCGGTAATAAAAACGCACTGCGGTACCGTTAAACGCTAGGAAGTGCCAATCTTTTGGGCTCAGGTTCTGGTTCTGGCTGTGAGTTTCAAGTTGTGAAGTTCTGGGTTCTGGGAAAGGCGCTCTCGACTGGCAGGCTGCTTTTTGGCTCGCCGACTGAAACTATGGCCAAGAATCGAAATCGGAATCGGGAATCGGAATCTCGAATCGAATCTCGGGCTGAAACGAGTCCGAATCCGAAAACGAAACCGAGTGAGCTGAGCAGAACGAAACGACGAGGCGGCGGCGTCGGAATGTCCTTTTTGGTTTTGCCTTTTGGCGTTTGGCTGGTGCGAGTGCGAGTGGCGCCCCCGCGCGGCCGGAGAGCAAATGGCGGCAAGTGGCGACTGAGGCAGCGACGTCCTGCGAGCCGGAGCGTCGACGGCGCTCTATGGAAAAAAAACAGGAGTTGCCCAACGTGGCCGCCAAAATTCGCAGCAGCGAAAGCTTCTCTGCCGCTCTCTCCTCTGCTCGCTCTCTCTCTCTGCCACTGTTATCGCCTAACAGTTGGGGAAATGGCGTATAAGACTGTAGTTCGAATGTTATGCCACCCGCAACGCCGTCTGTTAATCAAACAGCCCCTATAGCTGTGCTCCTCTAACCTCTCTCTCGCTCGCGAGAGAACGGAAAAAATGGGGAAAAAAATATAAAGTAATCCAACGAATGTCTTCGTTTTTTATGAACGTGCGCAGCGGATCGGCAAATAAATAAAAATCCAAACATATATAGCAAATTATGACAACTTTAGGCGGAGCAACGGCGACGTCGACGTCGACGCAGGCCCTTATTTTTTTGAGACTCCTCGTTGGCTGGGCATCCCAATCATATTTTTCCTTTATGTGCTGGGGTCCTCCTCGCTGCTCCTTTTATTTATCCATATTTCCCTTATGTCAGTTGCCTCCACTGCTCCCAGTTCTTCTTCTTCGACGGCGTCTTAGCCGCCGATTGTCCTTTTTGGCAGCAGGGATTTCGGATTGGCTAGCGATTTGCCGACGGGAATTTCACATGGCAGCAGATTTCATTGACTTGGGAATTTTATTGGGATATTCGAGTAGCAGAAACTATTTATGCTGAACCTTAGAACTTACTGAACTTTTGTACTTAATATATTTCATATTGTAGTTTCAAATAAGTTTTTGTAATTAATAATTCTACTACTCCTTTTCCTTTATTTTAAACTATTTACTGAGATGTATTAAAAAGTTGCGAGCTATGTATTAAAGCCAATTCTATTCACGATAATTACCAGAAGCTTTATCGTAACATGATGTGGATACCTAAAAAATAATATTACAAAATAAAATGTCAAGGCTTTCAAAACAGTTTTATATTTTTTAACTTTCATTTAATTAGGACTGTTATGATTTAAAGGTTTTTTTAATAAAAACCAAAAGAGGTAGAAGGAGAAAAATAATTAAAATTATTTGTGAAGATGAACAAAGAACTTGCCAATTGAATTACAGTATTAAATTGGCAAATTCTTTGTTATCTTCCAATTAGTTTTAATTATTTACTTATCAGATGTTAATTGATTAAGTCCACCGAGTGCTAATCTAGATAGTAAACCTAAAATCTCAGAAACAATTGCACAGATAATCTAAAAATACTTTACTGTAGCACTTTGTTGTGAAAAATTATAAACAATTAATTTTTTTATTTTTTCTATGAAAAGAAAATGGGAGATTACCAGTCCCAAACCCTCGAAATATCTTCCAAAGGTTAGCATGAATAATGCATATGCGATTGTCCCACGATTACTGTACATTTCATTCAATTCGATTCGATTCGATTGGATTTGATTTGATTTCAGTTCGGTTCACTTCGATTGAGTGCATCACGTACAGCATGCACATACTATATGTATCTGGAAATCTGCATGATATCTACATGGCAACCCTAAATATTCACCATGGAAGAGGTAACAGCTGCCACTTATGATTTACTAAAAAACAACTCAGTGGCAACAAAAATTTCAAAATGGTTGATATAAAAAATGAATTGAAAAATGAAAACGAAACCGAATGAAATGATCAAACAAAGAACACACGCAAAGCAAACAGTGTTGCGTCCACATTTCCCAACCCCCGAGAACATCCCTACTCAAAAATTCAGGTCCTGCCCACCTATACATACGTAAATGATGATATCAAATAATAACTAACCCTCTCCCTTGATCCCTCTTATTGCTTTTGGCAAATTACCAGTCTGTACATGGGATTAATATTACAATACCATTTGAAATTCATTTTTTAGAAATAAAAATAGAAAGAGAATGAAATCCATATAGAAATAGGAAAAGGATGGCAGCATCACTCCACAGACACAAAGTCTGAAAAGTCGGCCCCCCTACACCTATATCATCTATCACAAAAGAAAACCCCCAGGAAAACGAAACCGAAGCCGTAACCCATTCAATCTTCAGTTCGAAGATCTTTTCTTTTTTAATAATCATGGCGGTGTACCCCTTTTCCCTCTCACTCCAGCAAATGCAACAGAGCGAGAAAGCAAGTGGCATTTCTATGCAAATCATTTCAAAACTTGTTTTCCTTCCAACAATTTTTGATGACGCCGATTTGTCTCCACAATCATAAAAATCGTTACCGAAAAACAGAAAAGTTTAGAGAAAAAAATGAATAGAAAGAAAAACAAATCAAAGAATTTTTCCGACCAGTACATAATTAAATTTTGGAATAAATTATTACTACACATTTTGAGCAGCAAATGCGACAAATCTTCGCTTGACCCTCACTTTTAGACCGAAACCTCTTCAAGGAACCTGCTGAACATCTTTTATAATTTCGGTTTCCCTCATTTTTTCCTCCCATTTGTGATAAGAAAACGTGAGAAGGTTAGGAAAGGTTATGGGAGATGTCGGTGGGATCTGAGAAGTAAGCGGGTTTCGTTATTTTGGGAAATAATATTTTATTTGGGATCAAAGTTGCGGAGAATTGAATTTATAATATTATATTTTGTGGTTTTTGCCCAAATATCCCAGCTTAAAGAAAGATATTTCTAATTTAAATACATAAACTTTGTATTGCCACACTTACCTTTAATAATATTATTTAAAGTGTTTTTTGTCATACAAATCAACATCGATTTAAGCCATAAATACGAGATAGATAGATAAATATTTTTTTGGTCACGTCTAATTGCCTGACTCATTAAGCACTCAGCCCTAAGTTGAGTTCTAATTCCAAACCCTTCTCCATCTCCAACATCAATAAAATGTAAAATGCACGTCGCTGGTTTGATCAAGATCGTTCGCCTGGGTCTTCAATATATTATATATCACGTGTGGCGGGAAATGAAATAAAATAAATTGAAATTGAAATTAAAGCTGGAAAAGTTCTGTATTTTTATTTTTCTCATTTGCCGTAAAATTAAGTACTTACCAGTACCGAAGGTTCTTTTTGTCTGCGTGTGGGTTGAATGGGTTTTTGATATGTTTAGAGTGATTTATGTTAACGATGACACTTTAAGGGGAATCGATACATACTTTAGGTTTGGGTTCCCTTAGGGTTTACTTTAAATGTAGATTCTCTTTTCTGGTCAGTTCATTTTAGAATTATAACAAACGATTTTATGTTAAATAAAATTATATTTGAGATACCTTTGGTTTTTTAAGAGTAACTTTTATTCTACATTTCGGTATGGTCATTTGATATCTGTTCTTCATTTGTACTTTATTTTTTGTATTTCTAGTTTATTATTTTACTTGCTAGAAAATGTATTTTGCACATTTTTGTTGCCATTTGTTATTTTCTTAAAGCTGTTTATTCTTTGCTTAAATTTAAGTTTATAGAAAATACATAACATGTTTGAGGTTTTCTATAAATTAGAACTCTGCTTTCTGATCAATTGGCGTTTACTCTTTATCTTTTGTATTTCTAGCAATTTCTATTATTTTTGTTTTCCTTTAGCTCTTAGAAAATATGAGGTGCTGCTTTCTATTTTTGTTTATTTTCGATAGCCTTGTTTTATTTCATTGATAATACATAACCTTTCGCAGAGACTTGCTTTCTCAATTTCCCAGTGCAAAGAAAATTTAATTTTGCTGAAAAACACGGAGACAAAACCCGAAAACTGGCAAGCCATTTAAGAGTTGACCTTGTCTCGGGCTGATTGTGGGCGGTGGCGGGTTTTTGGCTCCGGCACTTTGGGCCATTTACCCGATTGCGTTTAATCGATTTCTTTGTAAACTGGAAACCAATGTCAACAGCCTCGCACAGATAAACTCACACAAATAAACAAATTCCCGGCTGGCAAGAAGGAGCCGAGGAAATTTGCTTCTTTCGAGCGAGAAAACATTTACACACTTAAACGAAGCAAAAGAATTCCTTGTGGGGCGGCATAAAATCTATATGGCAAGGAAAACTAAGAAATTGTAGTGCAAAGAGCGAGGGAGAGCGAAAAGGATACAGTGTCCGGACAGGACTTCCTATTCCCCGCCTCCTGGGGCGACTTTTCGCTTAGGTAAATACACAAATACACAGTTTGTTTGTGCGAGGGAGAGCTGCAAAATGTATCTGTTGGATACACGTCGAGTGGCAGTGCTGTCCTTGTTCGGCGCCCATTTTAAAGTGCCTCCATCGATTTTTTCACTCGACAAAACTTTGACTCATAACTCAACTTTTGCGGCTGCCATTGGCAATTAACACGCCCACTCCGCGCCCAGCGAACCATCATCGTTTCGAATACTTAATGGCAAATTTATGTGGCGCTGCATTCTCGCCTAATGAAAATGGAATTCATAAGATAAAGCAGCATAAAACATTTGGGGGACTTGACTCGTGGCAGACACATGTTCCATCGGGGCAGATCACTAAAGTCCCGCCCCAGCAGATGTGGAAGAACTTCTTGAATTGGTTGAGGAATTTCCAACTCACATAAATTATATGAATCATATTTTAAAATCTGTTAAGCAAATATGTTCATCTGATTAAGGGCCTCGTGGAATTCTGCGGCAAGTGATTGTGGCAACATCAGAGAATCTAATATTTCATCTTTAATTATTTCTCAAACTGTAGTTACATATTTTAATTAATTTAATCAATTTAATAAATTACAGTAGTACAACAAAGATACAAAATATAATAATAGAAAATCGCTTATTTTTTCATTTAATCAAGGTAAATATTATTTATGAAACTAAATATACTTAGATCTAAATGAATTACAAACTCTTAAATAATAACAGATGTAATTAAATATGCTTTTTAACGTTAAAAAGCTTTATTTAAACACTCTTAAACTTGACCTAGCAAACCGTATCTTTAACTCGCATTTGTGCCTGCTTTAAACGTATCATTACACAAAACCTTTTGCCTGCGTCCGATGAAAATTTAATGACAATTGTTGCATTTAAATGTTGGCCCATTTAGCCGGGCTCCTTCAGGCACTCAGCCCCAGCCAGACCCTCTGGCCACGCCCCCTGCCCGCATCCCACCGCCCCAAAAATACGAGAGTCAGGGCCCCGACAAAATCGATAAGGTCCAAAATAGACATGTCTGTTCTGCTTCTGCCTCGGGTTTTGGGTTCTGGTGCTCTGATGTCGCTTCCTTCTTTTTGTTGCCATTGCCGGCGACGTCAACAAGATATATTAGCTGGTTTCATTATGAGGGGGATTCCCCGTTCATTCCAGGATGCGTCGAAGAGTGACGAAAGTGAGTGGGCCCGCTCTGCCGTCCACCCTTTTGCAGGGGATGTCCTTGATGTCCTTGTTGCTGCTGTGGCGTCGCATGTTGCTGCTGGGTGATTGTGGGTCCTGCACTAAAAGGAAATGTGTCATTTCAAATGTTATGGAGTCAATATCTAGTAGCCTCTTCAAATTAAAATGACGCTTAGTCATATATAAAAAATTAATATATTTCTTTTGGCTATGTACAACTTAAATTGCTTTGATCCTTTTTGGTGGATTATCTCATCCAACTATAATTAAAAATGGGTGCCACAAAAATAGTTAGCATTTTGCTGGCCAAACAAAATCGCAAAAAAAATTTTTTTTTAAGTTAAGAGTTTAAAGTTTAATCAATGAAAAATTCACTCCGTTACTATGTTCGAATATGAATTTCTCCGAGATATTTTTCATGTTCTAAAAATAGACATAGACCGGCTTTAAAAATCGTTCTACATTTTTTTACCGGAAATTCCTAGGGGGTTTTTTGTAAAGAAAATATTTTCACGAAATTTTCAAGGTAATACAATAAAATAATTATCAAGTAAAATGAAAGTAAGTCTAAACGATACTTTTTTCTGCTGGATAAATCGAACTAAGAAACCAATTAAAATTACTTCTGGGATGGTAATATCTATGCGATTAAGTTGAAGTTTCTTGCTAATAAAATAATTTTTCTGTGTGTATTTTACGTTCATCTGGGCCCTGCACATGTGTGGGTATGTGCCCTTCTCGTTCGCACACTTTGTAGCCATCTCTGTCTGTCTGCGACAATTTCCGCTGGCTTCTAAGCGAGAGTCCTTGCCAATTGCTCTGCCCTCAGTGGCAACTCCCGCCGAAAAAAACTTTGTCCGTCCACGCCCCCATGTCTGTCCTCCGCCTCCGCCTCCGCCCCCTCACCACCCCCTAGCTGCCCCCTAACCCCTCCCCCCTTAACCCCTGGCACCCCCTTAACTCTGTCTGGGTCTGGCTTTTTTGTCGCCGTCGTCTCGCAGTTTCACTTTTTGCCAGCTGCTGTTTCCCCAACGCCCGTTCAAATTTCCATTGCGTATGGGTGTAAATGTCTTATATAGTAACGTATATATCTGGATATATATATATCCGAGTATGTACACACGTTGGAGAGCGAAAGAGATGGCGAGACAAATGAAACCGAGAGCAGCAAATTGAAAAAACCCACAAAAAAAAAGGAAAACTGCGGGCATTTTTATGTTAATCAGGTCAATGGCACGTTGGAGTTTCCACACCCCTTCAAAAGCAAAAATTGGGCCACTAGTAGCGTCCTCTATTCCACTAAAAACAACAACAACAACAAGCTTTATTTTTGGCCGCCATGTCAAACAAGGTCTCAAACAAATTGTTTAGCTTTTGTTCAGCATTTGTTGCTCCTCTATGATGTAGTTTTTATTCAACTGTGACAAATTAAAAAAGAAAAAGAGTTGGGAAAATCAAGAGGGGTGAATGGGTTAAATTTGAAATGGTGGAGATAACTCTTTCTACAAAAACCGATCTCGACATTTTGTTGTGCTCTCAAGCGAACTATTTGTTTAGGCAGGATGAACAAATACAAACACATACAAAATATAGGACATCCCTAGTTCCATTGTCATCGGTGATCCTGTTATGATTCCATTTCATATCCAGCCAGCAGTAACTTCCCTTTTTGCCATGTCCGCCTTTCATCCAATGCTGTGACAATTTCGAAATAAATTCCACGCCGTAAGTTGGATTTTCATTACGGATTATAAGGAGATTATGAATGTTTCTGCACAAGAAATAATTCCTTGCATAATTCGCTGTCACATGAAGAGAACTATTGTCGATCTCAAGTAACAAATATATTAAGGTTTAACGGGACTGTTCTGATATTTCTGTTGTGAATTACCATCATTTTATATCGAATCATTGAACTACATCTGTCTTTAGGTGACTTTGTAAAATAACTATTATTTTCATTTTAATGTACAGTCTTTTTACTTGGACATTGTATAATTTTTCATACACTTGGGAAAAAACGATACCATTTTTATCGTTTTCTTATTTTTGTCACTGCATTATAAAAATATCAATTCTAAAGCATTTAACATTGTATAGTATGCTGAGTACTGATCTGTTTCTGTACTTCCCATATTAAAAAGATGGTATACATAATTTAATTTATGGAAATTATTTAGCTTGCCTCTATAGATTTCAATTTGCCATGAATCTTGAACAACTAGCAGATTTAATGATCCATTCAATGGCGAAATCCGAGCCAAAACTTTTCACCCCCAACGCATCAAAATCGGCGACTGACAAGTACGAGTGTCTTCCATTCTTATCCCCTTCCATTTGAGTTTTCGAAGCGTAAAAGCTTTTTTCTGCCAGGCATGCAAATTTTATTGCGCACGCACACACTCATCCGTATGTGTATGCATATGCCCAACTCGACGGGGAAGTCCATAATTATGTATTTATGCAAATTTCCGGTGGAGCGAGGCGCAGGAGTGACGCCGCCATATTGTCGCATCATTTACCATTTACGAAATTGTTTAATTCAATTAAATAATTATGCATATGTTTTGCCGACACGCATGACACCCTGCAACCTGCACCCTCCGCGTTAAAAAAGCAACCCACCCTCGCACTCGTCGAATTACCAGCGACAATAAACTTCGCCTGGGGAGAAAGTGGGTGGGTGGGTGAGTGTTTGAGTGGGTGGGTGAAAGGTCGGGCGGCGGGGTGGAGTGCGGCAAAGTCTTAAGCCTGCTCCAAGGAGCGTGGCCTGTGAGCTAATTCTTAAGCGGTTGGAGGGAAACTCAGAACAGAGCCAGAAAAAGCACTCTACTGCACAGAACAAAAAGTACTTCCTGATGTATTTTCCTTTATGTTTTAAATAAATTGAAATTAATAAATTAATAAAGCAAAAACATATACTACTTCCGCTTTGATTTAAGAGGGGTTTCGTTCACCAATCTGATAGTTATACGAAACTTATAACTTATTTTTAAAAAGTTGTATATTGCAAATATCAGGCATATAACAGTACTAATATATACATCATTGACAAAGGATTCACTAAACAGGACCATCATTTTTTTAAGTGTTCCAGAAAGCGCGCAATTCATTTGCCTAATGCAAGGACTCAAGTAAATTGGCATAAATGGTGGAAGGATATCCATCCGCTCATATGAATCTTTATGCGCGGACTTATCGAGAAACTTTTATTGAGTCAATTTGATAGGCATAAGTTAAATTACCTATACCATATATGTAAATCGGGTAGAAGAAAAAGAAGATTAGTATGTAAGAACCTTGTCGCAAGAATGGGAAATTAAAGACTTCCAAATTTATTGACATGGAAAAATCCAAGTTTAAGATGATTTCTACAATTTTAAATATCTGCCAAATTTTCTGAACCTAATGAAAATGTTCCATTTTTGTCGCCCATTAATTAAGTTTCGATTGTAAATAAAATCAAATTACGTTTTTCTAATCCAATTCTCCTGATCCGAATTTCGAGATAATCATCAAAATTCAATACATGAATGGGAAAGGAGAATTATTACTTTTAAAATGATTTCCCGCTAAATTGTAAGCCGTTCATGAAAGAAAGCCGTCGGGCGGAGCAACCGACAAAGAGATGTGAAATAGTTTATGTCCCGCTTCACACAATGAAAATACCTGAAATTACCTCAGCCCTCACACCTGTGGAAATTACCGCCCCCACCACCCTGCTTAGAATGCGAGCAAGAGCCTCCATTTTTCCAGATTTTTATTTGATTTTCATATAATTTGGATTTTGATTGAAATTAAATTCGGACACACGCTTTGCATGGCTAATGAACGGTGGAAGAAAACCTCATGAATCTCCTCTTGGATGGGTTTCCATTCCCAGGGGTTTTGGGCTTTGAAGTCGTGGGTGTCTTTGTTGTGGGTGGAGTTGTGGGGAGACAGACGAGTTTTGACGCATTTCTGATATCTTTTTAATGTTCTCATTAAACGAGTCGAAGACGTCACCTGCATTCGGTATTTGCCTTAATCGAATACAATTTGTCCATTCTCATTTGATGACAGCGGGAAAATTGAGGAGGAAATCCAATAAAGAGGGCGGTAGAAATGTTTCATTATATGTGAAACACTCAATGAAAATGGGACTTGAAAATTAAATTATTTAAATAGTGTAGAACAAAAGTGTATATTAACAATATCTACAAATCGCATAACAAAACTTAAAAATATAAATTAGTCTTTTACCATACTTTTAGTTTTTTTGGAAAATAAGTGTGGCAATATATTTGTAGTACAATAAATCTTTTGTAAAAGAGCCTACCTGATCCAGTCATCCATCAGATAAGCCACCCACACCCCCAAATTAAATGACATATTGTCTATTGTAAACCAATTATTTGTGTCCCCGATTTTTTGGAACCACCGTAATCGATATGCGGCGATCAGGATCTCTGTTTGCGCTTTTCCATCTGCGACAAATGTGGAAAACAAATTTCCCGTATTTCAACCATAAATTAAATTCGAAAAATATCACATTTCTTTGTGACTCAGCAGGCTCCCCATAAAAAACCAAAGTAATTATGTGAAAATCTGGGTTTTCTTCGAGATTTGCGGTATGCAATTTTCCAGATTGTCATTGCCAAACAATTGGGGGAACAAAACCAGACGAATAGGAGAACAATGAAATAATTGATATGTAAAATAATATTTGGTAGCTGACAAAACTAAATCTCTAATAGCGAGCGATATCCAGGTACAGGTCCCTTTCATCCATTCATTGTTTGGAAACAGCCTGCTGTGCCCTTAATATAATAATCATAATAAATCCCTAATAATTTCCGAGCCATCAAAGAGCGGCGACGACAGATTGGAATTTAATGGTCTGGGGACATGGGACCAAAGACGGGAACCGGGATTCGGGATCCGAGATGCGAGGACCGGCTTAATGAACTCGGTTGACAAATTTCTTGCTGATCCTCCAGACAAAGCGTGTTTCATTAGGTTGCACAAACAACTCATCCGTCATGCGTCATCCGCCGGCCGTCTTCGGCTTTTGTTTGGCAAACTGCGGTTGATTGCACACGATCCGAGATCGAGGACGAAGACGAGGACTTCGAGGATCCTTCAGGGGCACTTTCAACTAACTTTTCTTTCCACGAGTGCCCGGGTAATTGTCTTTGGGCCCGAGGCTACAGTAGCCACCATTGTTTGCCCCGATTCCAGATCTTTGGGATTTTTCAAATTTGTCAACACCGATGCCGATCGAAGCTGAGAAGTTGTTCGGCTAAGGAGCAAATCAATTTCGGTTTACCCTCAGATCTTCGCCGGGAAAACGATGCCATCCATGGCCATTCGCCAGCTGCGGCAAAAAGAGGGGGTGCGGGTCCCTTTATTGATATTTAATTTATGTTCTATTTGAGAGCAGTGGCTGCATTGACGACACAAATTACATATTGACACGCTGATGGTTTTTTAATATGCACACTCGACTACGTCATCTGGTTCTGCTGGACTCGGTCGCCGCTTGAAACAATAAAATCGAAATTCATTTAATGAATTTATACATTTAATTTATTGGCTCGGCCTTTTATCAAAATTTGATAAAGAGGGAATGGGCAGGGGAATGGGAATGAAATGGCGTCACGGAGCTCGGTTACTCCGGATTCCCTCCATTGCACACGGCCAAAGCGACGGCGCTCCCTTTCCGCGGACATTAACAGATGCGGTTATGTTGGTTAACAAACATTTTATTGGCAGTTCAATTTCGATTTTTAATTAAAGCGTGAAATATTTTTGGACGTCATTTATACGGCAATACGCTCAATGAGCATTCCGCGAGTCCAGAATTAAATTTAATTGAAGGTGGGGGGCTCTTCACTGTGTGGGGCAAATTACTGTCATTAAAAATGGTGTAAGAGAGAAAGCCGATTTAATAAGACCATTTAACTTAGGAAAAAGTTTGACGAAATTGCAGATAGTTTATTTCTTGAGAAGTAAGCTGAAATTTTTTTAATTTAAGGGCAAATATCAAAAAGATATAACATTTATATAAGCAGTCAATTTAATTCTTCAAACTCGAAATTAAATGCTTTAAAAAGGTTTTTCTTTATCGGTCTTTTTTGTATTTTGATATGACTCATTTCAGAAAGATTAATAATTAGTATTATTATAAAACATATAAATTACAATTTACTTTCTAGTCAAAAAGAGTGTTTCAAAACGATTTAGTGTAAATTCCCTTATGTAAACTGCTTTTAACTTAGGCAACTACCACATTTAAAACCGTTCCAAAAACATCTTACCTGAATTTCCAAGATATCGAACCAAACGTGTCTTATCCGCCGCAAATCCAATTAAAAAGTTGCAGAAAAGGTTTTTTCGATATTTAAGCACAAAGCGGTAATTACAATAAGACAAGCAACAAAGGAAAGAGCAATGCAAACAATATGGATAACGAATGAAAATGCAAACTTAGTTCATCTGTGGGGCTTCGGAGGCCCATATAAATGCTTGCTTATGTATATCATTTTGTGCCGCATGTGTATTTGCGCGACTATTTTTCCACGCCTTGAATTTAATTCGAATTGAAACTGAAACAGCAGGAAAATAGTTGCTAAATTGCAAAGAGACAATAGCAGCGGCAAAACAAAAAGCATCGATACAAATGCGATTAAATTACAGGCCTTAACTATTTACGTGCAGGAAAAGCAAAGGAAAGGGGTGCTGGGTGATCACCCTGTAATTCACATTAAAACCCTGGAACACGAAAAATGCTCCAAGTCTGCAAATAAGCAAAAAGTTCGAATAGGAAAATTAAAAATCGATAACATTAAATTGAGCCGACACCGTTTGGTGGGGGGCAAAAGTGGGTGGCATCTGCTTTTGCATGTGGGTTTCTTTATTTCTCAAATAAAAGCAAGGAGGAAAACAAAAAGTAAGAACTTAAGCGTATTAAATTGGATTTGATGGAAAAGCTGCAACCAAACATGCGACAAATTCCACTCACATTCATGCACAAAGGATAAGTAATACATGTGTGCGGAGGGCAGTGAAAATTTGCATTTGTACCTATGCATTATATGATGGTTAAGTTTAAAGTAATTTATCTGTTATTCTGCAAGCTCACAAGAATAAATTAAAACGAAATATAAATATAAATTAAGACCAAATATGTTCTGATCACGGAGAAAATTGTGAAATTCAAATTTCACAATAAGATATTCTTTGATTTAAACTATTAAATAACCAATAATAACCATTTAAAAAAAATCATTCTTTTCGAAAAACGGAGAACGGAATCGGTCCGGAAACAGAAAAAATTCTTTGCAACTTTCACAAATCCTGAACAAACTAAAAATTGTGTAACGATTTACCATACATTAGTACATTTTCTTAAAATTTGAATTATATATTGTTTCAATAAATAAAAAAGATACAACATTTTTACTCTCATTTTTGAGATATGTATCTTAAAAAGGAAATCTATCAGTAATTAGTGAACGAAAATCCGCAGATTGCCTTTCCGACATATCCTTAACATTGTGGCAGGAAAGGAAATTCAAATTCCTCTCGATAAACATTTCTTCGCATGCATAAATATCGCCTCATCAATTTACTGTTGACATTTGCCCAGGCCACCAAATGGAAATGGAAATGCATTAAAAATTGATTTACGCCGGCTATTTACGCTCATAAATTTGTAGCTATTTAGCGGTTCTCCAAAACAACCAACAAATTGTCAACACACATTCACAAACGACGGCGTAGGCAGCTCAAAAGGCGAACACACAAAAAACTGAAATATTACACTCGAATATTAAAAAACCAGAAGGTCAGAGGGGGGGGGGGGTGGTGTTTTTGGGGGTAGATGAAAAGGAGGGCACATACATACATCCAAAAAGACAACCGCTTGAGGAGACCCAATGAAGCGCAGCGGAAGCCACGCAAAACGAGCACAAGAACAACAGAAGAAAACATAAATGAAAACGAAAACAAAACGAAAAAACATAAAACATTAAAATAGAATTGACAATGCGTTGACAGTTGGCTCTGTGTTGGTGGAGCGGAGGAGGGAAGCACTAGGGGTCAGGGGGAGGCAGGAAAAGGCCAATAGCCCGCAGGATTCCGACCACATTCCTACGACTACGCATTCAGATAGGATATCAACGGTGAGTTGCAAGACCTACCTTATTCAGAAAATTAGATTTATGTTCAACATTTATAGGAAATTTAAAATATAATTAACTATACTTAAAGAAGATATCGAAATCTGGCCAATTTAACTCCTTTTTTTAATATCCAGACAGTATAACTTAATATAATAAAGCAATAACATTTTAGGTATATTATTAAGACCTAAACTCTATTAAGACCTAAGAAACTAAAAAAATAACGCCTAAACAACAAGTTCATTCTCAATTTTCTTTAATAGTCCGATAGCACTTTGTCTGTGTATTGAAATCGTTTCATTTCTTAAAAAATGTTCTTTATATAACAAGGCTTCAAGGATTAAAATCACATGAGTATACTACTTAGTTTAGTGAGCTGCGGGATGGGACTCATTTTGCAATTGAAAAGTGGCATCATTAGGATCGCATTTATGGGGATCGGAAGTGACAGAACCCACTCATTGAAGCGTCATATATGGCACATTAATTTTCACTGGAAATTGGTTTTAGTTAATGTCCTGCCAAAGGACAGAATGGGCAGAAGGACGTTCGGGTCATCTGTCAGATAGGCAAAAGGTCGCAAAAGGTTCCGATATTGATTTCACAGTTATAGCTGCTGACAAAGCGGCGCTTTCGAATGAAAAGTGTAATATTTCAATTTTCGAACCCGCCACAATAGTCAAATGGCCCAAAAGGAGAGGGGGATTTGTCCCAAATGCGGACATGACACAATTTAAACTGCCTGATCCCTAACCCCTGACCACTGGTCACCGGGTCCACCCCCTTTCATTAAATTTCATTGGACCTGACCACCGCAGGGCACCACCTCCATTGTCCTGCATGTCCCGCTTCGGGTTTATTGTTATTGTTATTATTCGAAAGTGTTCCTCCTGCAACTGCCGAGCGGAAGTATTCCGTATTGTCGCTGCACTTCTACGGCCTTGGCGGGATCTGCTCGGGGACCCATGGAAAAACGCCTGGCACGCGCCATGCGGGGACTAATGACGAGGCCCGAACTACGGAAACCCGCTCAAGTGCTCCTTTAAAATCCACTGGACAAAATCCAGGGACAGTTAAATATTGTAAATATTGAGCACTAACTTTATATAATAAATAAACACTTCTTTAAAATCTATCTTGCAAACTACTTTTTTGTATACCTCTATAATTCCCAACCAGTTCTCGGACATAATTAAGTTAATTTTATTTAATTATGAAAGTTCTTCCCAACACTACAAGTTTAAAACTAATCACACAGGACAAGTTATTTCAAAAGTTTTATTTATGAAATTACTGATAAAATTCTAGTTAAAGTTTAGCTAAAGTTAGGATCGATTTGTCTCATTTTATATCATATTGAACATGCAGCCTGTAAGTGTAAGAATAATTTTATCTTGTGCCCTGATAATATTTTAAAGCAGTTTGAAAGCTTGATCCATAACCTTATCGCGTAAATGAAGATAAATTGGTAAAGGTATATTTGGCATTGCAATCTGAATGGTTAAATACTAAAATTTAATATTTCTATCTAAATGTAAGCTTTAGATAAATGTTTTCTATTCTGATATATCTCATTTCAGATATCTCATCATACAAGAAAACAAATTGTTTCAGTGTCAATTGTGAGCATCCCAGGCTCAACCCCCAATTGCTGAAGGAGTCAACTTTCTGTCCATCTGTGGGTGGATATATCTATACATTCTTCCTTTCTGTCTGTGAGACTCATAAAGCCGGGGCTAAATGATGCAAGCAATGCCCCTTCGGTTGTTGCTGCTGCTTTTGGCACATGACAGCCAGCCAAAAACCAATAAATGTTCTCAAATTTATTGCTTTTCATTCAAAAATTACTTTTGTTTGTTTCGGTTTTCACAATCAAATCACACAGAGATCCCATCCCATCCATCCCGGCCAACCCCTAAGGATATTTGCCGGACAGGACATCAGTTTTTATATCGCAAATTGTCAACAACAACAACAACAGCAACAAAAACCATCAATAGCAAAGAAATACTAAGAGGTAGATATAAAATTACATGTGGGGATATATCAATTTTTGGAATACAAAGTAGGAATTGAGTTATATTGTGAGTTCATTGAGATTTTAAATGCTATTATTACTCTCTAGAAACTATTGTTAAAATGATAGGTAGGCTAGTTGTTAAGACTTTAAAATGAAAAATAGTAAGAGAAAAATAAAGATGACAGTGTTTTATTATGTATTACTATAATTTTAAAATAATGAAAAAAATAACGAATCAATCGCCACATTGACTTCGTAATACAATATAGACTTTATTTGCCTTTCTAACAATTAATTTGATTTAGTTCGGTGTTGGCTCCACTCCCCAAACATTCACATCTTCTTAAATGTGCTCTGATGAACGACGATGTATTCCAGTGATTAAGCGAAAGGCATTTCATATTTTAGCCAATTAGGAGAACGATCGCAACAGCAGATCCAACAAGCATCACTAATTGGCAGACGTTTAACACTCCCCCATCTCGAGGTGCTCCCCGAATTGGGACCATAAAACGATTTCCAAATGAAAATTGGAGGCACTCAGCCAGCTACTGCAGATGAAGAGATGGAGATCATCATCATCATCAACATCAGTATACAGAAGGGGTTACTATATGGCTGCAATTCCCCCACGCGCCGATGCCTTTGCCGATGATTAATTGCCCCGAAAATGTTTGTTTTCATAAACAATCTTTTTAATAGGCCCTCGCATGTGTTGGCTGTCGACTCCCATCGCAGGGAAACCTGGATCTTTCCGGGTCGACGACGAGTGGGTGGGGTCAAAGAGTTAAATCGATTCGAGTGTTGTCGTTGTCGGATCTTAATGCAGATGACTCCGATGACTCCGGCTCCGGGCAGCCAAGCTATTTTCGTGTCCTCCGCCTCTGATCGATGCACTCGTGTTGGGAATGTAAAAAGAGTTGATAAATCAAAATGTTTTCTGGGGCTACAAGGCATTTGGACGCCCCCGTGGCCCTGACAAATGAGCTCTTGGCATTCGGGCTTATTGAAGGTGTTAATTGGCAGCAATTAGGATGGACCTTAAGCGGTTGAAATTCATAATTCCCCGCATGTTAAAAATAGACAGACACTCGGTGAAAAAATAGAAAGAACAACAATCGAAAGAAAAGCATTTTTCCCCAACGACGAGGGTGACCAAAATATTTATGAAATTTTTCTGTGCTATGGAGCTCGGGGCATTTGCTAACAGATTTTTTCAATTAAAAATAAAAAATGTTTTCAACAGGTGACAAAACAATTTTACGGCCCAAGACCGCACGAATGCCATAAAATGCGATTAACCATCAGGGAGTTGTTGATCAAAGGAGGGGAGTTCTCGTTTCCTGATGCCTTGTTTTGAGTTAAAGGGACCATCAAATATTTTATGCATTTTAAATTGCTGCTAAAAAGCAAAGCTGACGTGCCTTCAGCTCTGGCCATTGCAGCAATAAATCTTAGGGCTGCAGAGATACATTTTTGGATGGACAGGTAGAGATACTATTTCTGGTCCAAGGACATGCCGACACTTTGCCTCAAGTGCATTATGAATATGAAGCAATAATATGTTTATGAACCTCATAACGATGCAGTTTATGAGGTCATCTGCCATTGTCTGCAGCTCCTTTGTAGGTCACCCTGCGGCCTTTGTTTCGCCGATCGACAAAGCACATAAATAATACTCGCATCGATAGGAAACTGGTTTTCAAGGGGCACAAAAAACGATACAGCTGTGCGGCATGCGGTGAGTACAGGTGGAAGTCGCTACGAAGACAGGCGGTATGTGAAGGATAAGGTCTCCTATCTACCAAAGTGTGGCTCAAAACAGGATATATTTTTGAAGACTTCAATAGTCAATTAGTCTTACCTTTATTTGGCCATTGAACTATCTTTCCCAAGCAAAGATTTATGTAGTTAAAACACAAATATTTGTAAAACATCTTGAGCTTGCCTATATGTTTGTTATGAGTTCAGCTTGTTCAATCGCTTTTTATAGACAATCATTTATTTAACTTAAAGAATATTGCCATAATTAATTTTTATTACGCCACATTTATTTGAACATTTATTTATTTATCTATTAGCATCTCGATATTAGATCCATAAATCAGCACCCAAGACACTTAAGCGACTAATTCAATAAATTTAAATGCCATTGTCCATAAGTTGAGATGGCAATTAAAAATGTATATTATGACTTTGTGTTTGCCCACAATTTGAATTTTATTATGACTAAGATTTTGTGGGAAATATTCAGATATGATTCGGAGTTCTCGGCGTGATTTTGAAGATTTTGTTAATAGATATAAGACTGGTTTTTACTAATGATATACAAACTGAAAGTAATTATTAATTTCTGTGATTTGTTTTTGAATTGAGCTATATTAATATGGATAAATTATTTAAAAAGACCGTTCTTAAAAACGAATTTTACACTTTCATATATCATATTAAAAACTAAAAATCATGTAGTCGTTTAACTAAATGTCATGTCTACTTAAACTGATTCGTATCTCATTCATTCACTTTTATTCCGACATTCAGTTAGGTAACAGATTGGTTAAGCAACAACTGGCCAACAAAATTATTCCAAAAATCATTTGAAAATTTTTCTAAAGTTTTCTAAAGATGGAGAACGGTCCAGAATTCACTTGGGAGTACAGTCATGGCGGTCAGGGAAATCCGAACTACTCTCAGGTGAGAAAGTCTGGTATTTTCGGTGATTACGGTAAAGTTAAATACTTCATTCAGATGGGAATGAACCAGGCGCCTTCGGGTGGCGGTGGCCGCCAGTGGTTGCACTCGAATCAGGCGAACACCCACAACTTTATGCAGGGTTCCAGTCCCCACGGATCGGGATCATATCCACATCACACGTCGCCAGGAGATCCCTTCGGTGCCTACAACCAAAACATGATGAACATGTACACGAATTTCAAGCCCAGTTACGGACATTCTCAAGTGGGGTAAGTGGTGATGGCATCTATCCATCTAATCAGATATTAATTGAAGTATTATCTTTAGCCCGGCCATGGTCCAAGGAGTGGGCAACGAATCTAGCCAAGAAATGGGTCATGGAATGGGTCGGGGAATGGGTAACGGAATGGCTGACTCAATGGGAATGAATGAAGGCATGAATCCTGGCATGAGTCGGGGCATGAGCAATGGTCTTGGCGGAGGCATGGGCGGTGTTTCCATCCGTGGAGGTCAGAGGTTAGCTGGAGGCTACTCTGGTCGCTCGAATGGTATGAAGTATTTAATTGTAGCCTTTTCTACAAGAAATGTAAATTCTCTTTTGTACAGGTCTAAATGATCCAAACCCTTCCCAATCCTACCGAGGTAGTTTGTTCTAGAAGTCCTTACTTTTCCAATCCATCGCTCCAAAGATCGTTTTAATATCCATCTAGAGAACTCGGGAGAAACTTTGTCAACCCCATTTTACGGCGTCTGTAATTTTGGCTCTAAAACAAGTAGGCAACCCATAAATTGTATTTATTATAATAAATCGAAATCTTCCGTTTGAATGAGCGTTTATAAATACAGGGTCCAATAAATAGATCGCGTAATAAATAATGCAACTGAAATTAAGATTTAGGGTGCAATAAACACACATATATTTTGCAAATCTATCAATCTATAATCACGTGTCCTCTTCATATCTGTGACCGTTTAATTGTGATCGATATTCAAATACAGCCGAGGGTCAAACGGAGCCATTAACGCTGGGTGACCTTCTGACCTGGCGGGTGCCGTGACCTCTGTCAGCAGGGATCTGTATGGAAATCACGGGAGGGGAGGGAGGGTGGTCTGGGGTGGCACAGGGGCATAAATAACAAATGCAATGTATTTGTATGTATAAATTATGATGATACTATTAGTTAGCATGTCATTTGGCAGCGGCTCTATAAATTACGGACAGGCAACAACTGCACTAGAGCCACCCTCCCATTTTAGGAGCGCTGTGCATCCGTTTTTTCGGTAGTTTTTATTAATAAATTTACATATACTTACGATTCCGGGGGCCCCAACATCGACAGTCGCCTGTCGCCTGTCGCATGTCGCATATCCCCACTCGAGGAACTCCTCCTCCTTTTGGAAGCCCGCGCGTGTGTAATGATCTGTCGCCCTGGATCAGAGCACCGGATTAATGGTAAACCGAACGCATTTTTCATCGAACATTCCGCTGCATTTTTCTCGCTTTTCCGCTCTGCTTTTTAACAATCGGATTTTTCGGAAGAACTAATTTATTTGTTGGCAGCGGGCAGAGAGTTCAGTAAACTATATGCAATCGCTCCGGTTATGAGACCATTCGTTGTGCTCCAGATACGCGGGGACAGTTGGTTCCGTTCCCCTCCATAAAACCCTTGGACGAGGGATCCCTGGTGGAATGCCAGTCACGTCTTGGACAGATAGGCCAGAGAATAGAGCCAACCGGCAATCACTCGCCTCTTTCTGCCTTCATTTTAATTCAGTTTTTTTCGTGTTATATATGTATATATAACATTAAGTTAGTCCGTGACGGTTTGTCGGTTGGCGAAGGGGTCACAAATAAATTAAAACAATTGAAATTTACATTAACATTTCTCGACCCGGTTGAGTCTTGTCTTAACACCTCTTTTTTCAGCTGTGATTAAAGGGAAGAATTCAAAAGTTGGGCATTTCGGACTTTATAATTTGGAATTCTTTAAAATATTTAGTCTTTAAATTGTATTAATAATATTTTAAGGAATTTTAGGATAAGCATAGGAATTTAAATCAATTTTAAATAAATGCGTTTTATGATCAGCCTTTCCTCCGATTTTACATTAAAACGTTTAAACTTAGATCTTAGTTTTTTAGGGTATTTAGAAAGGGGCTCTATTATTGTTTTTGCCCTTTCACGCCGAGTAGTTGAAATATCTTGGTGTTATTTTAATTCGTGTGCTCTTTTTATTTCTATTTTTTATTTTTGTTTTCCTCTGTCAGTTGTTTTTCGTTTCGAATTTGTTTTCTATGCACTTATTTAATTGTGTTTTTATATTTATTATGTGCTTTCCTCAAGTCGCCTTTTAATGTGCCACATTTACGTAAAAATGTATTTTTAATTTATTTTCTAGACCGCTTTTGTCGCTTTATCGAGCTCATCGGGTTCAGGTTTAATTTCAGATTCGGGTTGAGGTTTAGGTTTAGGTTGAAGTCGGGGTCCAAAGGAAAAGGCAAGGCGATAAGCACGCACCATTTTGGTGGTTTTTGAATTCAAATTGAGTTTTTATTTTCGGGGTTTAGTTGCTGTAGTTGCTTTTATTGCCGCGGCTTTAGTGCCGTGTAATGAAGGGTTTATGGGGCACTACACAAAGTTATATTAAGTACGGATAAAAAGTATAGTATTGTGTTGTGTTTTATGGATCCCTATGTCAAGGCGATAGTTTTTGTTATTTGGCTTCGAGGTAATCAATCTAAGTCAGGAGATTTAATAGACATCAATATAGATAGGGCGCTTCTAAAATGGAAAATGTCCGATACAAAAGTTTTTTTTTTGGTAATAGATTTCAAGCTTAACAAAGACTATTCAAATAAAAAGGAAATGACGAAATAAATAATAGGATATTCTATAAATATCAGCTTTAGCCAATGGCTATGCAGATAAACTTAGTTTATGACTGCAAACATGGTATTCCTTTCTAATATGCAACCATTTTGAGATTTTTTAAAATAAAAATGAACGAAATAATAAGCCAAACAAATTGCTGACACTCCCACTCTACTCACACTAACGTTCCAAGAGCGTATAAATTGCAAATTACAGAGATTGAAATGATATATACGCTGTTATATCTGTTAGAAGTTAACTGGCTGATTCAGTAGCTCCGATTTCGCGTTGTCGGGGGCTGGCAAAAAAAAGCGGACTGGTCGGCCATAAAATCAACACTTTGGTTAGCAAAACAAACCGTTTAATGCAAAACAAACAAGAGGCGACAGCAACTAGCCACACCTGGCTAGGAATAAAAAACGAGATACATGGGCGAGAGTGTAGTGTTGATAAGGGCGTGGCCCAGTGCGACTAAAAAATTTGCACAATTTGTTTGACATTTTGTCGAAAAACCGCAAAAATCAATTGGCAGTTCGAGTGTCCCGGGGCAGTCGTTCCTTCTGTTTCTGTGTGCGGCCCCAATTCAATTAATATGCAAAATTTTCTAGTGACATTTCTATTGAGCGTAATTGAATCATAGCCGTCATACCCCGAAATTTCCCCATGGGTGCCATTTTTCATGTTTCGTGTGTGTAATTCCAGCTGCCATCGCAGGGCATGGCAGCTCTGTTTTAGTTCGGCGAGTTGACAACTCTATTGCCCGTCCACCCGCTGGGTCCGATGCATTTATCACGCGGCCCTCCCCCGCCAAATCCCAAAACCCAAACCCCGAACCCCGAACCCTAACCCTAGCCCAGATATCAGCGGGTGGTGCCCAATGTCCGATGTCCGGCATGGAAGCGATTAACCTTCGCGCGGAGTGGTGTCAGTTTAAAGTTGCCATTAACACGCCATTGTTTGGCCTTTATGGTCATTTCCCACCCCCATCATCCGCAACTATAGATATTATCGGAGCCGGATCCCCGATCTAATTTCTTAGCAGTTGATTGATATGTCCAGCAGTCCAACGAAATTAGACACTTTTTCAAAAGAAAATGTGTGAATTTTAATCTGTGATACTTAAGGATCTTCCGGGCTTTAATTTCTTTGAGTCGATCGGTTTTTAACATTAAAGTCTCTTGTAAATGTTTTCTCACACTCAGTTAGTCTTTGACTTAATAGATTTGCAGTGGGTTCTTGTGGGATTTTGTAGATTTAGCAATCATTTTCTAGGGTAAAACGATGAACTTATTAATATGTAAATATTTAACAAAGTGGTTTATGTTGGAAATAACCCGGTATATACCATCTATATACCCAATCATAGAGCGAAGGTGTAATAGCTACTATAACGATGTAAAACATACATATTTTCTGTTGTTTGTTCCACTTATTACTATTTTTTCAATGATTGAAGAATCTTGGAAAGAGATTTAATTTACGTATTAAAAATTACTTTGGGCAGTATGGCTGGATCGTCCACTTCTCGACAATTAATTGCCTTCTCTTATCAAATATAAACCCTTACTTCAAACTGACCAAATCAAATCGCTGAAGAATGAAAACCGACATTCCTTGATAACCATAAAACGCATTCGAAGGGTCAAAAGTAATCAGGAAATTGTTGCCATTATTCGGAGCGGGTAAGCGACAGCTGCCGGACAGTCATCGATTTTGTTTGTCTTTCCACTCGAATCGATCGAAAAAAGGGAGCAATTCCAACAATTGCGCTAATTTCGAATTAAATTTTTAATCTCCAGCCGACGAGCAGTTGCAGGCCCATCCACATCCACATCCATATCCACCCACATGTGTGGCTCCTGCTCCTTCTCCTTCCGGTTTCACCCCTAGTACGGGTCATCTATACATCCACTGACCGTCGGTCATCGACGGCCACACCCTCACCTCTCCATCCTGCTCCCGAAACAAAGACAAACGTCAAAATTAACGAAGGATTTGGCGATTTAACGCTCAAAAACCAAACACAAGATGAAATGCGACTCGCTCCACAGGGCGAAATCAAAACTCACCCAAAATTAAATTCCAAGTGAAGGGATGAGCTGGAGAAAGGCGAGACCTAAGCGGATTTGGAACGCCCACAACAATTTGTAACGGCCGGCGGACAATGGCCCTGGCACGAGACGAGTGCGTGTGCCAACTCGATGGCCATGATTTCCACATAACCCGACTAGACCCGGGAATAGGGGACTCCTTTGGCACCTAGCCGCAGGGTCAGCAGCGGGCGGTCAGCGAGGGGTTCGGGTTGAGTGTGCACTGAGGGAAATTGCGGCACCCGAATGTCAGCAGGAAATAATGTCCTTTTAATACTAAACAAATAATTCCAAATTAACTATGCACTTCTTTATACCCGTTACGAGAAGGGTAAAGTCGTATATTGTAATTATTATTATTATAATTATAAAGAAATTAACAGCAACTATAAAGTGCGGACAATTTTTAGCTTGTGTTAAGCAATAGCTGCAATGCTTAAAACTGCTTAAATTCTATGTTGTGATCAGATTTAACAATGGATTTTATAAATAGAATAGGTTTTGTGTATGATAACATGTGCTTACTAATTATAGTTATTAATAATGAGAATAAACTTAAATGCTATTATAAAGGCTTATCGATTTTAGAAATTGTATTGTTGTAATTAAACGTATTTAATACACAAGCAATTTCCAATTTAAATTTTATTTCAGAAGTTATTGAATTTTAAGTTTAAGATAATCAAAAACGTCGGAGCTATTAGACACATATATCTTAACACCAGATAGCCACGCATTTTTTTTGTTTGCTGCGCCAAAAAAATATCATTGAAGTCGTAGCACTCTGCAATATTAATCAATTTTTTAAAACCAACTTTTTACTGTTCTTTATGCATTAATATGTTCTAGAGAAAATTATTAATTAAAGGTAATCAAGTTCAAAATTAAAAAAAAAAATGGTGTAAAAAAGTAGTTCGTTTATTATAAATAAAATTTATAAAATAAATCATAATCACTTGCATCATTTTTTAAAATCTAATATTTTTCTTCCTGTGTGGACACGCGCCAAAATCGAATCTTTTTGGGACTTTTCGCTTTGTTTCCCACTTTTATTGGTGGCGGCTTTGACGCCCAAATAAATCCCGACTCAGACGGCGTCCAGTCAGCCAGGTGTTCCCTGTTCCCTGTTCCCTGACCCTCAGCACCTACGCCCCTGGAAAGGGGCACCCTGATTCTAGCTGGACAACGCCCTCGATCATCTAGATGTGTGTACAATTCCTTATTGTCTGCAGTCCTTCCATTGTAAAGTCCTTTAATTGCTTCTGATTGAGTTTTATTTTGGGTGCATCGATTTTTCATCGCCAGCAGTAACTGCAACTGAAACAGAAACAATAGACGACAATGGCCAGCAGTATTGTTGTTGACGTGGCGATGACTCTGTCGAATCTTGACCCATTCACAAATAGATGGGGGAAATCGGGTTCATTTAGTTTTATTTACAAGAAAAATTGATATCCAAAAGCAAATGATTTATGTTCAGCAAATATTTATTTCCATATTATTTTAATAATAATATTTAAAATTAATATTTTTCAATTCCTTTATTTTAATAGTTTTATTATTTTGAGGAATAATATTTGAAGATATATTGATTTAAAATTATTTTAAAGAGATTCCTGGCATTACTACTTTTACCCCATTGGTATCAATAAAGCATTTTGCATTTTCGGTTTTTCAATTATCTGGAGTGAATTTATTTTAAATCTTTCATCTTTTAAATTGATCCTTGCCATAAGTCAATCTCATATTCAATATCTCAGCCCACATAAAAAAACCTTATTGCACTAAATCCACCTTATATTGAACCATCCTTCCCTAATCCAATCCATCCAATAACTCATTCGATTCGACTAGCAGACGGAGCCCGATGATGGTTTTGGGTTTTGGGGCTAACCCTTTGCCAAAAAGCAGCGAGCGCATAAAAGTGTCAGGCAATCTCATAAACAGAACATAAAATCGAGAGAAACTCGACAGAGCGGCAATACCTATGCATAAATATATAAATCGTGTGGCCGCAGTTGGGATTGGGTTGCGGCAGTTGGAATATCTTGTTTCATAAGCAAATAAGACATAAAGCCGACTGCAAAGCGAACCCCACACGCAGATGAAGACAAAGTTTACGCAGATTTTGCGGCAGAGAAGCCAAAGGAAAAGCGCGCCTCGAACCCCATCAAAATTCTGGCCACACCGCTCACGTATCCGCCAGTTTCCCCAGGGGATTTTCGCCGGCGAAAGGGTTGCGACCGCACCTTCGAGGGTTGGGGTTTGTTGACAAAAGCTTTTGACTTTCGGCTGTGGCGAAAATCGCGCCGAAACTTTGACCAGAAATATTCAGCCAGACAAGCAACACGCCCCCAAGGAGCAGTCGGCGGTTTTCCACGGCATTCATAAATTCCGGGGTTGGTAATTGCGGATGGGGTTGCTTCTGGGAGTTTCTGGCTTAAAGCTGTTTGTGCGTGCCACAAACAAGTTAATAAACTTGTCAAAAATCCACGAATAGGCCCTGAGGTAATGAGCTCAAACATTCAGTTATATAGACTTTATATAAACTAAATATATTTTGGTAAAGCAATCGGTCCGCGCTAAATGGTTCGTATTATATTAACTCGGCGTCGCCCCCTTCGTGCTTTTAAGGTGCAATAGAAAGATAAAAATAAATTCTTATTTTTACAAAATGACCACTCTTTCGCCCTATATTGGCTTTAAAAAGTTTAACCCATAACTTGCCAATAACATATATAATATGAAGTATTTACATATATACATTTCCCTTTATATTATATTTCCGATTAGCAACTAGAACTATGGTATGACCAATTGCTTTTATTATACTGCTTTCCTATTATTATATTTTTTACAGATAACAAATTTTATTTCAAGGTGGTTTTGGTAATCTGTCTTTTAAAATATTTGTTATTACTTTTTATATGTACATTTATATTCTTATCATTGTTCAATTTTATTACAATTGTTTTGTAAGTTATGTGAAAGAAAAACGATTAAGAACTCATATTTTCACAACATACATTTATGAGGGTGTCCAAGCTTGCAGGTTGGACTGCGTAATCGATTTGACTGTCCAGAAAGGCGACAACACCTGCTCGCAGGACAAAGGATTACAGAGGCGCGGGTCGTGCTCCCGATCCTGGCGGTGCATCTGCTTATGAAGATGTGAGGTGAAGATATGGAGGTGTGCCTCGGGCCTGGGACGCCTGCGCAGTGGAGTGGCATAAAATTCAAATAAATTTCCAACTCGTTCGCCGGCAGAGTGCGAGTTCCATTTTTCATGATCAATGGGGGTGAGCGAGCATTACCATTAACTGCAGCTCAGCTCAGCTCAGGCATTACCTTTCCCATTCACGTTCACGTTCAGTCGGCGTGGCTTCCTCTTCCCGGGAGCTCCTCCAACCCTTTTGCAGTCCAGTTCCGTGAGCGGCAATTCACAATTTTATTTTCATTTTATTACACGAAACAAAGACAAATTACATAAAATATGTTTGCCAGTTTCTTTCTGTATCTGTATCTGCATCTGTGAATGCGAGTATCTTGCGGATAGGTCGGCCCACACCTTGCGGCTGCGTTTTTTATGTAAATTGAGCCGCCGGCTCAGACATCCGAATGCCCATTAACCAGAGCCAGAGACGAAGACAGAGACGGCCAGAGAGTTTGAGAAAGAGACGGGGACAGAGACTGCGGCGGCGAGTTCATCGCGCCTGAAATTGCTAAAGGAAGTTGTTACTTTGTAATTAAAATTTGAGATTGATTAACTTATTGTTCGTGTGAGTTTTACAACCCGAAACTATTACCGGCACTTTGATGGTTTGATTTTGGCTTTTGACTGGGGCTCACTCCATACACTGAAAAACCACTCCTCTCCTTCGACGTCCTCAACCTCCTTCACTCGGCTTCGGTTTTTTATGGTTACCTCAATCACTCACGCCAAAAAGTTGTTGAACTCTGTTTAATGAGACCAGAAATCTCAGTGCGACTCTGAATAGGCGTTGGTTTTAATTGTGCGCAATTAATCGCTCGACGTTTTAATTTGAATTTAGAATTTGATTGGCTTTGGCAGCAGTCACACAGTTTCCTTGACACTGGCAAAGCACTGCTGAAGAAATTGGAGCCAAGTTTCAGGCTTGTTTGTGGCTGCATTCTAAGGAGGTAACTTTAACCTCTTTGACATTTCAAGAATCAGAACCGTTCTCCCAATTCAAATAGAAATTGTCCTATTGTCGTAAACTTAACTTATCTTAGTTTCAAAGCTCAGCTACATTATACGATGCGAGTGGGTGGAGTGATTGAGAAAGGAACTGTCTTTTGGAGAAAGGCAAACTCCTAAAGTTTCATACCAAAATGTCATCATTATTTTTCTCCTTTTTTTCGTTAGGGATGCTTGAATACTAACAAATCCTTAATTAAATACTTTTTAAACCGAATTCGGAATATGAAATTTATAGCGAAATTATCGACTTCTCAGAATACACATATTGGTACATGAATATTTCTTATTTTCCTAGCAATAACCATTTTCGTTAAGGTTGGTATTAATAACTATCTTATTATTATACTTATTCCATTGCAGCTTAAGCATTTAATACATTTTGAAAAAGCAACTTCCCTTAAAAACCTGTATTGCATTTTTATTTAACTTCAACTATTCGATCGCTGGTTCCATCATTCGTTGGGGGCCGCAAATTGAGCAGAACTCTTCAGTTTGCAACCTTAAGCCATAAATAACAAATTTTTATCTGAAACATTCGCCGAGGCGAGCGCCAAAGTTTCGGACGTTTGCTCGACCGAGCGTAGAATGAAAATAAAAATAGGAAGGGCGAGTTTCGAGTAAAAATGATGGAAATAAAATAGGAAAAGTACGAGTGGAGTGGTCCTGGCCATCGCCGGAATCTATATCCATGCGCCGGGGCAGGAAACTTTTCAGTCACGAATCGAGCTCATGTCCTTGTTTGTATTAGGCGGACGTGTGCCAATGAAGAGTTGGCTGCCCTGAAAGTTGCGCTGTCCATCAGCTCGGGGCTTATTGCTTACTTATCTGGTCCTCTTCGGACCTCTCCGGCGACTTATGAAATACTTACTAACGGCTTTATTTGACCAGCTCACCACCGGACTGCTGATGAGTCGGAGGAGGGGCGGGCAGGACACCTTGATGCAGGACGAGCCGCTCAAAGGAGACGCTGCTCGGAAAATATTTGCCCAGCCAGGAATGGATGGTCGCCCCGTCGAACGCTGTTCATATTTTATTTATGTTTACGTAGAAAAAATCAATTCCAATATGAGGAGAAATCCTTTTATGCTGCCGCATTCGGCAGATGAAAATCAATTTTTAAACTTTTCGCAATAATCCCCCGCACAAATGGCAGCCAGTCGCCCGAATCCTTGAGCACATTTATTTGCCATAATACGGGATGTACGTGCCATCCCATCTGCACTGAATTGCAATCGAATTCTGGCAGAATTTCCCTTTGACCGTATGTGGTTGAAGTTTGGAAATAAAAATGATTCCATATGAATTATAAATTGGTCAATTTATGCACATTTCCACGGCCACTGGCATGGGTTGTGAAGCTTTTAGGTTAAGTGGTTTTATTGCCTTGTTCAAACTGAAAATCTTCTGGTTTAATGTGGGAAATGAATTAAATGAGGGATATCCCTATTCCCTTTTTATTGAGAGCCATATGTTTTTTCAATTTAATAACATTTTCGTTGATAACAAACTTAGTTCATTTCATAAAAAAGCTTTAAATTTGTAAGCCAATTATTTTTTCAAAATTTTAAAAGATATTCCTTGTCCTATCTTGGGTATCTTCTGGTTTAATGTGCAAAATTAATTAAATGAGGAATAGACTTATGCCATTTATATGAAAAGCCTTATGTTTTACAATTAAATGATGTTTTCGTAGATAATAAACTTATTTCTTATTATTTATCTTTATTATTTTTAATTTGAAGCCTGCTTTTTTAACATAACCCTGGGTAGTCAAAGAATAAATTTATAACCATGCGGAAATTTCAATAATTTATCAATAATAAACAGAAATTATATTTTTGGTATTTCGTATTTCGATTCATTTGATTTCCTTTCATTGTTGCTGATATGTGGTGCAGGGATTGAGGGGCATGTAATGCCCGAAACCGACTATAAAATGCTTTCTTATAATTGGTTTTCGATTGCACACTTGCACTATTGAAAAATGCTTCAGCTCTTTTTCAAGTTTTATTATAATTGAAATTCCCGAACGGCGATTAATGCCAACGAAAATAATTCAAATAAATTAAAATGCAATTAAATAAATCGAACGAATTCGCCGCGATTCGCGTCGGGTCGAAACCGATGGGATCGCGTGAAATTGTTGCAAAAAAGAAGGCAAAAATTGTAGACGCGCAATATTTTTTATGTGCTGATTAAAAAACATTCCTTGGATATTGGCCAAAATATGCAGCGGACGACGATTCGTGTTGGTTCCGAGGCATTTAATTTGCATTTACGATGAATCTCTTTTTGCAATGCTGTTTTTTTCCTTTTGCTGTTTTTCATTTTGTATCTGTATCTGCGGCGGCATCATCGATTCGGATTGATGGGCTGCTCGACAGTTGTTCTTTTTTCATTTCATTTCGTTTTGTTTTTGGCATTTTTACTTTATTTTTAATTGTAATGACAGCTCATTGGTTTCTTTGAACACTGCCAAAGGGGATGAGCGGAGACACGGACGGTCGACTGATGCTGCAATTAAGAGATAAAAATATAATTATTGCAATTGCGCCAAAGGAGAGGAGCCTCAGTCGTCTGTCAGCGGCTCAGAATCGAAATCGAAGTATTTCGGTTTTGTCTTTAACTTAAATCTATTTTCAGACTGCGGCTGCATTCCCAACGGATTAAACGATAATAAAAAAAAAATTTTCCGATTCCAAAATATATATCCAAAAAATACACTTTTACCTTAGTAAAACTAATAAATAAAAAAAATGGTTCACATATAAATGGGTATTAGTTTGTTCGAATCGCTTACCACATTCTTTATTGTTTTATTTTAAGATCTGCGCATCCTGCTCGCTGAAATGCCATTCTACAATTATACACCAATTATTTCAATCAGTTTATTTTTTTGCTTTTTTGTGATTGATTTTTTTATTGTGTCTAAATCTGTTATTTGCTTCTGCTTTCAAGTTGTCAATGCGCGGCAAATATCTTTATACTAAATTGTGTTGTGGTTTTATTTACTTTCTGTGAACTCAAATCGAACCTTGTTAAATGTTGAATTCGGCGACATTCTGCTTAAAATTGTGGTTATTTCGGGAAGGTTCTCATTGAACTAAAATTTTCCCAGGGACGGGATTGATTTATTTAGTTTTCTCGTTTTTTATAGATTGCTGACTGATAGGTCCTTTTTGTTTAAAATAAGTAGAAAAACTAATTTAATCAATAATAGTATTGTGACAATGTGATTATCTGGCAAGTACAAACATTGTTTACATAACAATTGTATGATTAAAACACTTTTAAGAGGCTTAACCAAATCTATCAACTCCAGTAAACCCGTCTTTGGATAAAAATATATCGTGATCATGCTACACTGTATTATACAAAAATTCTATTCACTTAATTAATAGAGTTCCATAAACTTCCTTTACATAACCGTTGGCCCTTCCGGACTGTACTTAACCCCTTAAATTTAATGGCAAATGCAAGTGAGTTTTACTATTCATTATGTTTTATGAACTTAACATGACTTCCAAGGAAAGGGGACTGCACGAAGCCTGTGGGAAATTAGCATAAGGCAGATCGGGGGAAGGGGGATGGGGATGGGGTTGGGGATGGTGCGTGAGTGTTTGGAAAGGCATTTAGCATTTCATTTGGCCCACAGTCGGACTAAGTTGCGACGTGTCTGCCGCTGTTACATATGTATATATTTTAATTCGGTTTCTTTATTTCATTTTAGTTGGCAATAATCAGCGACGCCGCGCCGCGCATATCAATTACTCAGCCAGTAGTAGTAATGGCACCGCACTCACCGCACCACTACAGCACTCCAGCACCACCCCCCTCCTCGTACACCACCCGCCATAATTCTAATGTCGACCCAGACATGCCGCAGTCACACGTTCAAATTACCCCAATTTCGTGCGGGCAGCGACAGCAAATATGTAAAAAAGTGTTCATAAATGAAATGTGAGGGACAGAGCCATCGACAGGGGTATACACTGAGAAAAATAGGTTCACAGGTCAAGTACCTAGCTTCTGTCAAACACACAACGAACGCTTTTAAATTATGTTGAAAGCCTAAATTTAAGACTAATAAACACTAAAATGAAAAGTATTCACACATACTTGAAAATACCATTTAATACTTTTGAAATGCAAATTTAAATGTATTTTGTACCTAAACTCTTAATTTAAATTTTTATCTCGCCTAAATAATAATAATAATAACAAGTCTTCTAGTACAATATAAAAATAACATAATATAAAAATAATGATAATACATTGCAATCACACCAATTTCAAAATATAATACTTTTAAGCTACTTTAAAACTTAACGATAAACTTTGTCAAAATATGTATATTAGTATGTTTGTACTTGAATTTTTAATTTACCTTTTCATAAACCTTAATATTTAAACATTGTTCTTCAATAAATATTTTATAAATTATAGATTTTCTTTCATGGCCTCACTTTGTTGTAAATCAAACATTTTAAAATTAATTTTTATTTTACTTTATATATTTTTCCAAGTGCATAGATACGTATTATTTGAGCTATGGGAATGGTTAAGTGAATGGAAACGGTGCGTTGTCGCTTTTTTACCACTAACTGGGCCGATTAGCTTCCCGAATTCGCGCACACGTCCCGACCATAAAAGGCGTCTCTCCATCGCTCTTTAATCTGCTATCAAAATTTTGACGAAAATTGAATTAATCGCATAGCAGTGGCCCGTATCTTAGCCGAAATATCGTGTGAAAATGTCGACCCGCGTTAAGTAATGGAGGTTAACTTCAGTGGGGCCTTAACAATTGCCCCGAATTGAAGTTCCCACAGATTACACTTCGACTTTGACTTTCTTTTGTGAAACTGAAACCGAAATTACAAATCGGACCATGTGCAATTTCCGCAATGGGAATATGCGCTTACAAAAGATCTCCACACCGATTCGCCATGCAATATAAAGACACTATACGACGACACTGACGCATATAAATCATCGCGCAGCAAAAACATAAAACCTCCGCCTTAATTTGGGAACAAGGTTAAAGACTTCTGCGGTGGCTGCAGGGCTGCAAAATGTGTTCTAAGTGTTAAAAGAAACAAATGGTACAGATAATTAAATTTAAAATTTCTAACAAATTTATAAACCTTTAAAAAATTTGTAACATTCCCTTAATTTTCTTGACTTCTTAACTTAATAAATAAATATCACAATATCAGTTATAGTTTTATATCGTTTTGTATTTAGTATTATTTCATTCAAGTGTTTTCTTTAAGTCCAGGGTTTTGAATCAGCGATAAAAAATAATAGATATTTCAGAATTTATTATTAACATATTACTAGGGTCTTGGTTTATTTTTTGTCAATTTGTTTATTTGTATTCCCTTTGTGGGAATATTTTATTTTATACAAATAAAAATGGAGTGATTGTTTTTCAAAGATATTTTTAGGACTCTGTTAAAAAATTTGCTTCCCTGGTCGGTTGGAATCGCTTTGATAAGTCATAACTAGGCGTAACCACTGACACCCTCATAAAACTCGGTAGAAAAGCACCATTTCAGTGGATCGGATTGCGACGAAACCTCCGGTGGGTGGGTCAGAACTCCAGAAAAGAAGCAGAAGTTGGAGAAGAGTTGAGGGGACCTAGTGCCACGATCAGTAGTCTTCATTACATCTGCGCAGTGCGTCGAATTGCAGAAGTGAAAGACGGCTAGTGGCGAAATGGACACTTAAAATGGCCAACGAACCAAGTGGATGGTGAAGACAATTAACCGATTTTTAAATATGTTTGCCCAGCTTTATGACTCGATTACAGCTGCCCAAGACCAGAGCTCAGGGCCTAGAGCAGAACTTTTCACGAGCGTAGTGAATGCGATTTATTTCGATTATGGAAAGTCGCTGATTTGGAACTAATTACCAAAAGGATTGGCACCTCGACTTGTAACCGAAATTACATATCGGACCATGTGCAATGGAAATATGCGCTCAAAAAGATCTCCACACCGATTCGCGATGCAATATAAAGATACGAGAAACTGACGCATATAAATCATCGCGCAGCTACATAAAACCTTCTGGTTTTATATGGGAACAAGGTTGAAGTCTTCTTCGATGGCTGCAGGGCTGCACATTGATAATCATATATTTATGATCCCAAAATAATATAAAAAGAAACAAAATTGGTAAACATATATTATAACAGCTAGTTCGAATTTCTGAAATAATTATACATGAACGAATGAATCTTTTAGAATTACTAACTTTACATTTTAAATGATTTACGGCAAACATACTAAACATTGATTACAAGATCAGTTGTAAATATATTTAATTTATTATTGTGCTTTAAGGAACTGGGAATAATATTTATTTGAAATTTGTATTTTTCAAAGACATCTTTTTTGAACAATTGTTTTTCCAAATTGTCTGATTTTTATTTTCCTTGTGAGCCAAACTGAATAGATTTTTATTTGTGTCATTTATAATAAAATCGAATAAAATGAAAGTCTCAAAAAACAAATTCTTTCTATTCTTTTTTTAAGTTCTTAATAAGGCTGTGTTAAAAATTTGGTTCCCTGGTTATTTGGAATGGCGTTGATAAGTCATAACTAGGCGCAACCGCTGACACCATCGTAAAACTGGGTCCAGTGGATCGGAGCGGGACGAAACCTCAGGTGGGTGGCTAAAAATTCCAAGGGGGAAAGCCCTGGCAGAAGAAGATGAAGTTGAAGGGGCGGGAACTGGACCTAGTGCCACGATCAGTAGGCTTCATTGCATCTGAGCGGTGCGTCGAATGGCAGAAGTGAAAGACGGCTAGTGGCCAACGAGCAAATGGACGGCGAGAAGGCAATTAACCGATTTTTAAATATGTTTGGCCAGTTTATGACTGGATTACAGCAGCCCAAGACCAGAGCTCAGGGCCTAGAGCAGAACTTTTCACGAGCGTTGTGAATGCGATTTATTTCGATTATGGAAACTCGCTGTCTTGGAACTAATTTCCAACAGGATTGGCATCTCGGACTTCCAACCGAAACTTAAGATGTTTTGTACTATTTAAAGGTTCTTACACCTTTACGTTTTAAGTAATCACTTAAATTCAACACAAAAGAACTTAATTAAAAGAATAATTTGTTATTCCGAAATTAGCTATTTCTTAGAGTTAATGATTTATCTCATTCAAGGAACTTTTCAACAGCACTGTTGGCTTTTTCTTCAAATTATTACTGATGGACAGACAGAATTGGCTTTGACCCTTTTGTAAAAGCTTTTACTTGTTTTCGTTATGAGTGGGTACCAACACCATCGCTCGGTTGTCGTAAACTCCAAACACTTTTAAGCGCAGTTAAAGTGCATGGCAATATAGCTAATTGACTGGTTGATGGATTTTATGGATTTTTACCCCCATATAATCTACAACTTTATTTAAGACTTATTAATTTGTGTGCTGTACTTTATCAAAACAATTACTATTATACGTTTTATACTCCTAATTTCAATATATTTGTTATTATACGTGTTATACCCGATCTGAATCTATTTTGTATTGCTTAGCATCTAAAAATATATTAAATATAAAATTAACTTTGATTTTTTTGAAATATGAGTAAAGTTTTATACTTCTAATTTGAATATATTTTTGTTATATGTATTATCATCTTAATATCTTTTGAGTATGCGTAGGGTTTATTTAAACCTTTACATCTCAACCAAATAACGTCCACAATAAGCCCAATGAAATTATAAACAATTCCCTATTTTTTCAGGTCTACCAGTGGGCAAACCTATCTCGTAAATCAAAGGCAGATCGGGCCGAAACAGCTTTGCAGTGTTTATCCCCTGTTCAATTAGGTATTGAAATTATTACAGAGCACTTGGCATTCATATTCATGCATTTCGCATTCGATCGAACTCGAATTGTCGCTGCGAATTGTCATAACTCTCGATGTCGTCGCATAACTCGCCCGATATCTGGCTATTCGATGGAGTGGGCGGGGGAGGGGAAAGGGGGGCGGACCAACTGCAGTTGTTGTGGACGGTGTCAAGGTGTCCGCTTGACTTTGTCTCTGCTTTGGCAATTTATTGGATAGCCGGGCCACAACAACAACAGCGGACTGCAACGATCGCCGCTCGATAAACGACTATTGGCATTGCAACTGCCGTATCAACTGCAGCTGAGCTTGTGGAAAAGCGACAAGTTATGAATATAAAATATGCATAAATATGCAATGTAAACGCAAGCACGGGCACGAATAAAGCATGTCCAAGTAATAACAGAATATAATAAACTAAATTATTAAACAAATGCAAATGCAAATGCTATTCCCCGTAGCCTTATCTCCGATCGAAGACTAGAAGTAAACGCTGTTAAGCTCCCGGTCCCCGAAACACATACAGCTGCCCACACGATCATTTGCCGTTGATACGAGTCGCATTCAGAGTTGGGGCTTTGGCTATAACTATTCCCCTTCGATCTGGCCAGTTCGGCTATACACCATCGAAGGCTGCTTAATTTGTTGGTTCTACAAATCGACGATGATGGCGTGGCGATAGATGCAGACACTCACCTACATGGCTGGCATTTTTGGGTGGGCTCGTTTCCTTATCCCTCTTTCGCTTGGGGCAACTTACGACTTTATGACCACGATTCACCATGGAATCAGCATATGTAACGCTATAAAATATCAGAACTTTCTTTCAGATTTAAATTAATTATAAGCGGAAGCAAATCCAATATTTATTAATGAAAACCAGATACGAAATATATTTTAAAACACTTACAAATGTGTATTCAAGCAGAAACGATTAAATAATAATTAACCTAATATATAAAATTTAACAATTATATTTTAAATTTTAAGTTGACTCAAGAATAGTTATTATCATTACAAGCCAGGTCAACACAAAAACAGTTTCTTAAAGCAATTAAAATCTTGTATTTTTAAAAATATATGGATATATATTGTGTAAGGGGTAAATTATTTATTTTAGAAAAAACCGATATTTTTGTAACATTAAAAAATATTTCAAGAATATTTAGTTATTTCCTAGTCTATCGAAGCAAACGATTTTCCGTTGCTACATGCAGTGTAAAGCTAATCTGTAAATTCCTTTTTATGAAAACCAAATTTTAATAAAAATTGCTAGTTGTAGCATTTCAAAATTAGTTAATATCAAGCAATTTTAATATTGTAATTTAAAAGTTTTTTTTTAAACCAAAATACGAATTGGTTTTTTAAGAAACAACACATGTGTCTTTGAATTCAATTTCTTTGGGTGGGAGGCTTTATACATTCTGAAACTATGTTTAAAAGAAATTTAAAATCAGATAATTTTTGGCTGAGATACAATGGACACCGCAGAAGTTGGCATTGCCCTGTCTTCCACTAATTCATGCATACTTATTTTGCTTTAACCTTTTTTGTTTGGTTGTATAAAATTAGTGAAGAAGCTCCCTGCCGCTTTTTTTAGAAGTAAATCATATTTGAGATGTCGCATCTTTAATTCCGAGGCGGAATTCCATTGACGAATTGCTTCTGCCGCCCCCTCACCATCTTCATCCGGCAGCCGCCGGGTTTTTGTTGCGTTTGGAAATTGCTTTGCTGGCGCCTACTTAAGTTACTTTCTGTCTTTCTTTTTTTCGCTTTTTGCTTTTGCGGGATCGTGCGCATTCCGCTGGATTCCGCAGCCAAATTGATGGCGCCAAAATTCAAGAAGCTCAGCGGTCGGACTTGGAGTCGAGTCCCATGCCCAGTCCCAGTCCGCCTGGGAAAGGCAAGAAGTCATTCGCATAACCATACCCACGGCGATGGACATACAGTGCGCGTCATAAGGCTTTTAATATTAGATAAAACACAAGTATCTAAAAACATGGGATATCAATGTAGCATGTGTTAGTAACTAAAAAGGATAAGTTGTTCTTAAAATTCACCTCATGAATATATTTTACTGAGTGGTTGGCATAATTCCATAGTCCTTTCAACATTCTAATATTGTGTGTATTTCATAAGTTAAAGTTTATTATTATATGCAGTGGATTATAAATGCATTTATTTTCCTAGTATAGTTTAATATTAGTTATAAATATAACAAATTAATATCGGTCCAATTACTTAATGTAGTTTATTTATAAAAGTTTATTATTAAATTAATAAAGGTACTTATTTTTAATAAAATATTAATATCGGTAAAATTATTTTATATTATTTATATGTTAAAGTTCAGGATAAGATGCAGTAAAGTAAAATTAACAAATGTATTAATTGTTTTAAAAATATCGAACAATTATTTGTATTATGAATAATAAGCATTTGCTTTGCTTTAACCTTTTACCATTTCATTACACAAATCCACCATAACTTGGAATCATTTAATACAAATGGTAATTACCATATTAAAACTGTGAATGTAAGGTTTATAGATCTGCAAAAACCAACTTATACTTGAAGCCCACACTGTACTCGGTTGAAGGAGTGGAGCATTTGTCCCATAAATGTCAATTCGTCAGAGTTTTTCACGTCGCCGCTTAGATGTCAGCTCCCCGGGGCCTTGAGAGCTCGGCCTTAAATTATTCTACGCACAGTCGTGGCCGTATTATGAATTTTGAATACAATTATTGCAAAAATGTTCCCCCAGTAGGAAAAAGTGCAGCGAAGGAGGGAAATTCTGCATTGTCGGTCACTGGGTTTCGAGTTGGCTTAGATAGAGGCCCTTTGTACCGATCCGTTATTTGCGTGCCGATCTGGCGATTCATTAATAAAAATTATGTCAAAATAATCACGCCACCAGTTGGGACCTGAGACCTGGACCCGTGATAAATGAACCGCCTCCAGGGTGCACTTGAAACCCTTCCTCGGGATTTGGGATCTGGGATGTGCGATTTGGGATCTGGGACAGGAGCGACTTAATTACATGTGCAAACTCTGAATTTGAATGTCATCATTAGTGGCGCCGAGAGAGGGGAAAGTACGGCGTGTTCGACGCGACACTGATCCGATTCCGATTGCAACTCCGATTGCCCGGCCAGATCATTAATTACTTTATTACGGAAATCAAAATGTCAGCCGGCCTTTCATCGCTTCGCTTTTCGCTCCAGTCGCTCGCATTCAAAATGTTTTCAGTTTCGGTTTCGGTTTCTGTCTGTTTTGTTATGTTTGTATACTTCCCCTTCATGTCACAGCGTGTGTTTACATAATGCGGAAAATTAATGATGAATTTGTTAGCTAAGTGACGCCGAATCGCCGTATCGGAATCAGAATCGGAGTTGCTGACGCGCCAAAAAGTTCAAAAATGATAAATGGTTTCGATTACACGCGGGACAGGCAATTTTTTAATTCTCTTTAATGATTGTAAAAAAAAAACAGGGAAAGCAATTGGGAACCATATATGTATAGTAAATGGGAGGAGTTAATAAAGAAAGAAGGAAACGTTCTCAAGAAACTGACTAAGAATGGGTCTTTTGTATATTATATTTATAACAATCTCAAAAATGTCTAACGGTGACTACAATTTGGTTTATAAAATAATAAGCTCTTTTAAGAAAATATTCATTTAACAGGGAAGGTGTACGCGAAAACATAATACTGGAGATCTTACATTAAGTTCAGGCAAAACTGATTAGGATATTTATTTATCGGTCTTATAACTTTATTAAGATAAAATAATAATTATGCAAATATGTATTTATTAAAATAGCATGTTGGTGGAGTTTAAATCATCTAGACTTCCATTTATTGCGAGTTAGAGATTTCGGATTGAGACATTTGCTTAAGGAACAATTAAAAATAGCCATTCATTATTTAAGAGACATTAGTGAACTATCTAAAGTTTAACTGAGAGCTTATGGAATCATAAAAGGATTATAATTTTAAGAACCTTGTTATACAAATATAAATAAGTTTAATTGTTTCTTATTCACGAAATAGTTTAATTTCCATAAGTAATTATCAAATAATAAAAACCCGCAAAACCTGAATATGCAAAAACGCTAAGAAAACAGGTTGACTTGCATATACAGGCTGGCCAAATTTTGGTCGTCTGCGAAGCTCGCCTTCCGTTTCATCTTAATTTGCATAAGCGCCGCGCACAAATCCGCGCTCCACATTCAACACGCGACTCGGGATCGGGATCGGAGTGGATATGGATATGGGTATGGGTATGGGTATGGACACGGTGGAGGACTTGGACCTGGCCATATCTCAGGAATTGTCCGCGGGGACATTCAATGTGCAGGCATAACAAATGAATTATTGACGTTTTTAAGCAATATTCGCCAATATGCGCTGGCCAGAAAACAGAAAACGGACCGAGACCCGAATCGAGGACCAAACACAAGGCCCAAGCTGTTGAGAGATATGAAAATTGTCAACGTGGGCTTTCATTTGCTTAATTTAATTTCGTCTCTTTGTATTTTGTCGCGTCTCTCATTTGTTTTAACGTTTTAACGAGGATGTGGATGGGACCCAGACAAACGGATTGGGGATGGAGATGCACTGAAAAAAATGCATCCAATTCATCTTTCATTTCTTTAGAAAAATATAAAACTTGGGAGCTGTGATACAAAAAAAAGTTATTTCATTAATAATAAATATCTTAAAAGCATTTAGGTTACAAACTTTAAATATATTAGAGACTTAAATTGTTCTTCTTAATAATTTCGTAGGTAAAAAAATTGTTTTTTAATTACTAATTATTATTCAATTTTTTATAATTTAATTTAATTTTTTATGTCAATTAATTTTGTATTATTTAAGCCAGCAAGTTTAATCATTGAAAATTAATGTAATATTGAAAATGAGTTTTAAATATTTTTGTATTTGACAGTAGTGTTATAAGATAACAACCTCCTACAAAAATGTTTCAATACGGTTTTGATTGAGCTAAGATCACATTGCAAGTCTGCAGGTAAATATATAATGGTTTATATTTTCATTTAAAATAAGAAAATGATTATTATCTTCCCCTTTTTTCCCAGTGTGGGTACAGGGAAAGAGTCTGGGCCTGCGACCGGGTCCGCTCGTCTTTCATTTTCGTGACTGTCGTACCCGGAATGGGGAGCTCAGGTAGGAGCGAAAGCGACGATCTTCCCAGGTCGCATGTAAATCCCAGCTCGTTCGGGCCAGAGAGCTGGGCTCATTAATGAATTTAAATGGTCTCCTTAATAATATTTAACGGCTTCTTTGCCTGGCTTTATGATGACAATATTTTTTCCTCGAACTTAATGGCCCTGCATTGGCATTTGACAGCTGACAAGTTCGTTGGAGAAGTGTGGTTGGGGACTCACATAAAAACGCCCAGCTTATGACGGTATCAATAATTCCCTTTCATAAGCGGCCATCCTCCCATTCCGAGTTGGTCAATCTGTTCGCCAATTTATCTCATAGATTCCATTTGAAGTACGTGCAAAACATATCGTCCTGCCACACACCCTGCAAGGATAACACATACCCCGCTGCCTGAGCCCAACTTATCCAGTTCTACAAATCGATTTTTGATTGAGTTCATTAGAGGCCAAGTCGAAATGCCGCAACAGGAGTAGTATTCCATGGGGGAGGGGGGTTTCTTATCGCCGTTCAGCATCGCGCACATACAACATATGGGAGGTAATGCCTCCCAGGAGCTTTTGCCGGAATCCGGACGGAGCCGAGCACTTGGCCAAATCATTTTTGTTATTAGCGAAAATCGCGTCGAGTGATTTACTTTTACTTTTGTCTTACTGCCCCGCACATTTACTTTGATTCCATTCCTCCACATGTGTGTCGTTCGACGGAGTGGAACGGGTCGTTATCATCTGTCGGTCAGGCGGTCCAAAGTGGCATCCCAAAGTGGCAAGTCCCAGCACAAATCCTAATTGGATTTATGTGTAGAAATGGATTATGGCTTATGTTTCCTCCAACTTGCCTGCCTTTTTCGCCTCTAATTGCAGTTGCTAGCGGGTGGGATTCAGTTACCAGCCCATTGATTTTCATCAGGCTTCCAAGCAGATAAAACAGCTGCCTTAAATTGAAGATAGTTGTTCATTCAATATATAAGAGAAGCGTTACCAAACAATTTATTGATTTTCAATGAGTATTTCCAAAAAAAAACTATTCATTTAATACAATATATCAAATAATATGTTCTTTTTCTTCATTGAATCAGTAAAAACTTATACATAAAAAATTATTTCTGATTTTCAATGGGAATTTATTTATTTAAGACAATACATTAAATAACAAGCACTCTTTCCTAAGTAAACTTACATATATATTTTTATAGGTTCACTTAATATGGAAATGATTCGAATTCTCGGTTAAAATGTACATATAATGTTCCGACCAATTTCAAACCAATTTCAACCAAGAAGATTTCAGTATGTGACTGATTATGTTCGTTCATTATAAATGTATAACCAATCATTATGTTTAGTATATTAACAATTGTATATTTGATTTCCACTTTAACTTATAAATCGCATGACTCACTTAAAATTGAAAAGTTTCGAGAAAGTCATGTGTGTGTTCTACCTGCTGAATGAGTTCTGAGTACCGTTAATATCAATTCACGATAGATAAGCCCATCCAAATGATATTTATGCTATCGTGATGATCACCATTCTGTGATTTCCATAATTCCTCTCCCAAAACGAAACTCAACTCAACTCAACTAATAAGGCCGCTTGGATATTTATGACACGATATCATCTCGGACCACTCGATTTTCCGTCCAGAAAGCCGTGTCTCCTGTGGGTCTGAGCTGGGATTGCAGTCGAGACCAAATGTCTGCCACGAAACCATTTCAAAATATTGGCCATTAAAATGGGAGAGAAGAACCCGCGAGAACCACCAGAATCCGTGGCGAGTGGAAGAGTTATGCCTTGAATGAAATGAGTATATAAATATTTTATCAGTGGCCAGAAATCAGATATCGCTTTGATTCATAGAGCTAATTTATGGCTTCCTCTGTCCCCAACCGCAGTTCTGGAACAGCCAGACCCAAAGACACCAGGGCAGCTCATTATGAGCCGAACCGAAAATCAATAAAACTATATCGTACACAAATATTTGAGTGGAGTGGATGTGGACATGGAACGGCAGCGCATTCCTCAAAAAGAACCCAACATAATTCTGGTTATTTGTATATTTATACCTTTCTGTTTACCTCTAACGAGTTATTTAGAAATCAATCGCTTTGTTGGGTTATGAAGATTCCACGCTTAGATAGATCGGCTGATCCCCACGCAGATCCTCTCAGGCAATTCAAATTAGCCTTAAACGTTGTCTACTTTGCCCATGCGGCCATCTTTCTATGATCCCCAGCCTCCAAGTCCGCTGCCGAATGCAAAAACCCAGCGCATCTCATTGATTTGTAATTCTCGGGCACAGCATAAATTCTACATGTGAAATCTGATAGTCCCGGCCTGGAAATGGCCAAGACCGGGACTGGGAGATGGGGCTGGATCGCTGCTCACTGCGCTATTTTGTGGCAATCATTTGCACCTCGCTCTGCCTGCAGGCCACAAATCTTATTTTATTCAAAGTGCCCATGCGTAGGTCGAGTCCGCATTTGCATATGCCGCTGCAGACTCCAGGCCCAGAATTCAAGCCAAAGCCAAACCCAGCCTGAATGGCAGATACGTTGCTGGCTACTTGAATAGGTCCCGTTTTTAAAATATAAGTATTTATTTGAATGTAGATTTTTATTGGACAAATTTACAATTGTTTACCCATATTAAGCCTCAATAATTCCTTCAATATTAATTATATATTATATATAAATATATATGTATTATTATGCATATTATATATATAATATATATCTGCCTAGTTCTCAAGTGTAGTGCATAAGTAAACATAAAATAAAAGTTAATGTGCTACCACAAAAAGTTCAAAAAGATTTAATATGAAAACATATATTTTAAACAATATACAGAAACAAAAATGGCATTTAGATATACAAATATGGCAACGAAAATAATGTACAAATTTATGTTACTCCAAGTTATGGTATTGCAATAAAATCTATATAGTTTCTTAACTAAGTACGATTAGATATTTGTCTAATTAAGAGAAAAATAGTTATATTTGCAAAGATATTGATATTTTTGATATGCCTGAAAATCTTTAAACCAAACTACTATTCTAATGACCCATGTTGTGGAAATCCAGCTTAGCTGGACTCGGGCACATTTATGAATCAACGCCAGGCGCGCCATTTCATTCAATAAAACACGAGAAGTTTTTTCACCTCCCCTTGCTACCTCTGCCACCCCTCGACCCCCCCTCCCCCTTACTTATTTAAGCCTTTTTTGAGCAATGTTCAATGCACGACAACGACATCGAGTTGTTGTTGCTGGTGTTGCTAACTCGCGGAACATAAATATTTCGACACTTTTGCATTCGCGACAAACATGTGCGAGAAATGGCATAAAAATATGGCAGGCCAAGGGCGAGAGGGGGTGGTGTCAGGGGGGAGGTTATAAACCAGGTCTGATGGCCATTTAGTGGCCAACAAGCTCCGAGGGAAAGGGTTCTGCAGAGTCGACGGGGGAAAGATGCAAATTTGTCGCTGGAATATGATCATAATTCATGCAACAAATAAATGTACAACTTTGCAGACGACTGATGGTCGATGGAGGTGACCAAACCCGAGTGCGAATCTGAAGTCCCTGGATCGACCCACGCGAAAATATCACAATCACAACCGGATGCTGCGTGGAGTTCGCATATTTAACTTCAATTTGTTGGCTCAAACTAAGTACAGAGTTGACTGGCTGGATTTGATTCGCCAGTGCGATTGCTTATATTATCGATATTGCAGATTAGTATTGAATTACTTTTAATGCATTGTATCGAGTCACCTTAAACAAGGTTTTACTAAATATTGATTAGCAAAAAGAGTTTCTTACAAAAAGTAATGCAAAATGTAATCTATTTATTATTTATCAAATTTATAAATGTATACAGGCAGTTTCCAGTTTTCAAAAGATTTATTCTAAGCCAAAAAAATTTTTTTTTTTACAATTTTTATATTTCTATAACCATAACCATAATGATCTAACTTAAATTGGCATCGGTTTAAACGTTCTAAAGTAAAACTGGAACATGATCATAATACATATATTTTATACATTACATTTATTATGCATTATACAAATAACAAAAAAATGTGTTTCCAAACAGAAATTATAGAAATAATAGATAAATCTTAGCATAAGCAGCCATCAAATAATACTATTTCAAACCAGACCAATCCCAGAAGTGTATTTACGATAGCCTTCTGAGTTTTAAAGGTCCATTAAATCATTCAATCGAAAACCAAGAGAAAAATCGTATTTTAATGTACTACTTCTAATTGATTAGCAACGTGCTTTTCCCACAGCCACGATCCCAGGGCGATCCCAAGCCCAAGTCCCGAAACCGGTAGCAACTGGGAGCCACCGAGAGTCTGGGTCTGGGTCTGGAGTCCTCCGTCCAGAGGCGGTGCAACTCCAAGTGGCCGACAACAGGCGCTGCGAATGTAATAAGCGATTAAAACATCTTTAAGCGGCCGATTAGCCCAGCGGGCGACTGATCCGGTCGGATCCCCTTTTGGCACCCGCTGTGGAGAGGCCGTTTCGATCCGACTCGGAATCAGAGTTGGTGTATCAAGAGGGGGGCGGGGTGGATGACAGTGGCGTTACACAGCTCCAGCCTCCAATTTGCTGGGCATCTTCTGGTAGCCGTCGTCGACTGGCGCTTCTGGGCATTTTACACCTCCGGCTCCACGCTGCATGGGGTCTCCAGTCCGGCGATTATTTCATAATTCACTCAGCCGGCCGGGCCGCGTTTATTATTTTGATAGGGCGCCTAATTGCTGTAAATATTATTTCTGCGGCCGCCTAATGTTTCCTTCCCAACTTTGTTTATTGACTGAGAGTTTTTGGCCGTTTGTTGTTTATTTGAAAAGCAATTAGAATTATTATGAGCAGCATATTTATTGCTCGATGAGATGTTGTTGTTCTGTGTCGTTGGCTAATTGGTAAAATTAATAGCCCATGGGGGAAATTTCCGATTTCCAATTAAACAATAATCAGAGAACCAAGAAGAGAGAAAGAAATATTTTCGAAAAGAGCAGTCAACGGAGGCAAAGTCAGTTAAATGTTGTGCGAAATCCAACTCGTATGATCAGAACACCAGTCAGCAAATTTGGGGCAATGGAAATAATTAACTTAATTGGGAACATTGGAAAAATTGTAAATAAATTTTGTAAAATTTTGAAACTTTTTCTGTAATTTTAAAAAACTATTATTTATGATCCTGTCTTAATTCCGTTAAAATCCTGTTGCACAGTGTGAGAAATCCAGGCCGAGATTGCAGGTGGCAGTGCCTGAAATTATTGGCCAGTTCCTCTTTGGCTTCGTCGGTTGCTTGGCTCGCACATATCTTTGTGATCTTTGTTCCCATAATTTAAATGTCAAGTTTTGTCTATATTAAAAATTGTGCTGCACATCCCGCCAATCCAAGTCCAACTTTGATTCGCCTTTGTCTTCCTGTTGGTCACTCTGATGGACCGAACCGACTGTCAGACACTTGTCTTAGACCATTCTCATTCTCATTCCGATTTCCATTCTGATTCCTTTCCCATCGGGGATTTTGGTGGCTGTTGCTCTTTCTGTTGCAGCTCTTCGGCATGAAAAGAAAATTGGGCCTGTTTGACACGAATATTTTCTGTCTGGCAGTTTCTTGACCTTTTCGCTGAATTATCGTAAATATATATTCGGATGACTGGTTCAAATTTTGGTGTATAATTTAAGCTGTATGAGAAGTGGGTTTCGAAGCACAAGCCCGTGAAATTATTATATAACCCTGCTATTGTTTGATTATGTTTGTGTAATTTTATCAGTATGTATAACTTTGTAGTTACACCAAAGACCTCGTTTCTAAATTAAAGTATAACGACTATAAAAATCCCTTTACTCTGTAAACCAATTTCATAACAAATATGCCCCTAACAGAATTGGCGCCATCCGGCAATAAGGTATATTTATCTTAAATTTAATTTCTTAAATAATAGTTCGATGTTTGGAAAATTGAAACCCTTCTATAAAGACTAGAAAAATATTGTCCAACTGTTGCAACAAAAAAGGCTAGTGTTCTTTGAGGCCAAAAACTGAAACCATCTGACAACTTGATTATTTGGTGCTGTCTAACAATAGAGACTGCCTTGCTGGGCTCCGGTTGAAATTGCATAACAACTGAGGTCTCCAGGCGATGTTAGTGCCACGATTCGCTGGGCTTGGGCTGCCCCATCTCCCCCCGGAGTTGCCCCTCTCGGAAACCCCGTCAAGAAAGGGTCCCACACAACAGCCAGCGAAAACGGCGAGTACAAGTCGGTTATTACTGATATTCGCGATCGCGAGCGGAGCCATTGTAATTTTCGTGTTTCTGTAACTGCTTTTGAGGAGGGGACTGCAACTCGAGATGGCGGACACGAAATGTGCGCGATGATAATGACAAATCAAACGATGACACACAAAACGACGACGATCGTGTTGGGAAATTGCCGGAGACCTCGAGCCCTGAGCAGATGATTGCCCACTCCGCTGGATGGATGGATGGATGGATGGATCTACAGCAGGCCAGGTCTCAAAAGCTGGCGTTGGCGTTGATGGAGATCGGAAAAGGGTGAGATGATGTTTCCTACGAGGAAGTGCAGCTATGGCCATCAGTTGTTTGATTGCTGGCCAAATAATTATTTATAATTTATATGCAAACAGAGGAACAGCGAACAGGAATTCCTGCACTTCCCGAAGGGTTCGCCTTCACCTGGCGGAGGAGCAGCCTGGGAACCATATTCATATCGCGCCTCATCTACAGCCACAACATTCCGTTTTGCGACATTTTCCAAGGATCGCGGATCGACTTTGGCTTTGGCTGTGGGCTCACGCTTAACGATATTCAAAATTCATTACAATTGATATTGTTTCGGATGCATAAATACAAACAAATGGGCATGCCAGTCGCAGTCGCATTCCCAGTCTCAGTCCCAGTCCGATCCTCCTCCATTCGGCTTTTTGTTTTATAAGGAGGAGCTCCGGCCATGGCTCCTCTCGTATCAGCGGTGGAGCATCTGCGGACTGTACAAGAAATAACAATCTTGCTAATTGGGCGATTTTAGCATAAACAAATGTATTTTAGCTCTAACTAAACCACAGCCCCAACAACAGCCACCGCCGGCCAGAATCGTTTTGTTCGCCTTTTGAGAGGTGCTTTGCATACGAGACGAGGGCGATGATCGAGGGGATCCCGGGGATTTGGGGGAGCTGAGACGAAGGGTTCCTTCCTGGCCATGTGAGATTGTGTCCCATACAGACAACGATTATGGCTGGAGGACGGCCAAGTCCGCGAGACTCGTGGGATCGCATTAGAAACGGGCCAGAACGCGGGGATTATGGTTAAGGCCATTCCAGATGACAAAACACAAAAAGCCAAAAGGAGGAATTCATACCGCATTTAAATAAAGTAAATGTTACCCGTTTTTACTGGACTTTGCAAGAATTGTATATTTATATATTGATTGGTAAACTTTTAAACACTATTTGTCATTTTGTCTGCGTTGGTATCACTGAAGACAGTGGGCTACATGTGCAAGATTTACATTTGGATAGTTCCATTGGTTAATGCTTTAAAGCAATCAGACAATCTTGACATGATCATGTTAGGCTTATTTTATAGTGCTTTAATTTCCCTTTTCTAACATTTCCAAACAATTTTAATTTCTATAACAATTTAAAACAAGAAAGGAAAGCTAACTTCGGGCGGAGCCGAAGTTGAAATACCCTTGCAGAATATTCTGTAAATTATATTCTTCAAAATTATTCATATGATGCATTCTTAATACTCATAAAAAATCCCAACTTCCTAACTTTAAAAACAACAAAGTTATGGCATTTCCAATCGTTCAGTTATATGGCCGCTATACGATATAGTCGGCCGATCCCTATGAAATTTGGTGGGTCGGATTGATTGGCCAAAAATAAAACCCATAGAAAATCCCAACTTCCTAACCTTACAAACACCCAAGTTATGGCATTTCCGATCAATCAGTTATATGGCGGCTATAGGATATAGTCGTCCGATCCTTATGAAATTTGGTAGGTCGGATTAATTGGCCAAAAATAAAACTTATAGAAAATCCCAACTTCCTAACTTTAAAAACACCAACGTTATGGCTTTTCCGATCGTTCAGTTATATGGCAGCTATATTATATAGTCGCCCGATCCGGCTCGTTCCGACTTATATACTACCTGCAATAGAAAGACAACTTTTGGGAAAGTTTCAAGCAGATAGCTTTAAAACTGAGAGACTAGTTTGCGTAGAAACGGACGGACGGACGGACAGACGGACAGACGGACAGACGGACATGGCTATATCAACTCAGGAGGTGATCCTGATCAAGAATATATATACTTTATAGGGTCGGAAATGTCTCCTTCACTGCGTTGCAAACTTTTGACTGAAATTATAATACCCTCTGCAAGGGTATAAAAAACACCAAAAATAGATTAAGTTGTCAGTAAAAGATTTCCAAGTTAAGTAAGTTGGAATTTATCAAACGAAAGGCAAAGTTCCCTAGCGATTTAAATATTTTTCAATGGACACTACACTGAATATGGTTGAAAGATAATTAACTGCTTCGGTCCACTTTCATTTCGATTTCGCAACTATGCCCGTACCAATACCGCCAAGAGGCGCTCGCCATCCTCCGCCGCAGACACGTCTAGTTGGCTATGGGCAAATGGCACCGCCGATTGAGCCGGGCTAAAAAAGCGCATTGAAAGGCGCCGCCGATGGAGGCCATACTCGTAATCGGAATCGATCCGAGCTGAGTTGCGTTGCGCCGAGTCAAGGCTTAAATAAATTCGTCATTATAAATCATGAGTTGGAGCTGCATTCGGTTTAATTAATCACCGCTGTGCCCAGCGGTGCACAAAAAGCTAAAACTACCGCAGCCACTGCGACTGCAACTGCACCACCGAAGCGGCGGCTGCAAGTGCTCAGCTGGAGATTTTTGAAAAGATGATATTTATGGCAACTTTGACAGAGCTCCCCGAACCGAGTTCGTCGATAGACTCATTCGCAGTGCTTCTGGCCGGGATTGAGTGCCGCACGCGCAGTGACCACCACCGGAGAGCCACCACGGCCAGACGACACTCAAACACTGGGGGAAAAACTGGGACCCAATTGACCATTACAGTATGATTGTTTTCCAGTTGCTGCTTTATACAATTTCAGAATATGTTTTCTTCAATTTCCAAGATCTATATCTGCAATTTTTAAATCCAAAAAACGTTCACAAAAAATGGTTTAGCATGTCACATTGTTATGATAAATTAATATTTTTGCATTATATTTTCATTAATTCGATCGTGTGGAGATTGTCTTAAATAATTGAAGATAAACAATAAGCTCTCGACTATAAAAACAAATGTTAAATATCATAGGTATAAAACAAAAACCAAAAAAAACATTTGTTGTTAATTCAAATAAAATTGGTCTTTTAAGACATCGTGATCATTTTTGCAGTTACAAATTTTATAATAAACATCCTATTTAACTGGTAATAAAAGTCTTGGTAACAATAAAAGGTTGAAATAACTTTTATTTTTGAGAAATAAATTATAAAAGTCGGTTGACAAAAGTTTGTTACATCCAACAAAACTCTGCATCAAAATATATTACCAAAATAAAATAACTAATTATGAATTACAAAAATTAAGAACTACAAAAATTAATTAAATATGTAGTCATTAATTTTTGTAATTCTTATGGAATGGCAATGTGCGTTCAAGATAGATTTTGATTTTCTGATGTATTATCCTAAAGTTCTGTAAAGGGTTTTGATAAGTATTCTCTTCTACCGTGCCAATATATTTTCTAAAACTAATCGAATGTATTTTTGTGACTGCAGACTCGATGACTTTTTGGCTCCGTTTGGACATTCCGCATGTGGTCGCCGATGACAGCGGAGTGGACATCGCCGAGGCGGGCGACAGTTTTTAATCGCGGCAATAATCATAACTGTGATTTGTAGGACTCTGTTGGGGCAGCCACTGCGGCGCAAGTTGCAACTCCTGACCATATCGGCCGCTCCGAGGTGAATTATTAAAGCCGCCGGGCCAATTTATGCGACGCGTTCTCCTTTGAAGCGCCCCAGCCGTCATAATGCCGCCCCCTCACCCCCTCCCCTCGACCCATCGATGTGGCTGCGGTGATTTGTGCCGCTCAGCGGTGCTCCAACATATATGTACCCGGCTATAGCTATATATACGCGGATTGGAGGTGGAGCGCCTAGTTGGTGGCTCACCAAATGAGGAGCTGCGTCGTGGTGGCTTCGCTTTCGGTCGCTTTTTGTGGCCCGCGGAATATGTAATTCGCCGGCTGGCCCCACAAGTCGTCCGTCGCATTTACATTCCGTATAAATATTTATGAGAGAAAATAGAGAAGAGATCATTATGATTGAAGAACAGAAGACAGATGGCCCTGATGATGAGAGTGAGCCATACAAAAGGAGTCAATTTGTGCAGTGATTGGTAATTGCATTGGAGATCTTCAATTCCACACTGGTTGTTTTTAAAATAAAAGGCCATATTAGTTTTTAGTAATTGTAATTTCGAACTTTCCTGACTCAATGTCGGAACAGGTAATTGTATTGGCAGTAGAAACTATAAATAACTTTAGGGAAAATCAATTTTATAAATCCAACTTATTCTTTTTAATTTTGGTTGTTATTGTAAGGTCTCTCAAGTCAACCTAAGTAGTTTTATTGCCAATAAAATCTGTTAATACAGTACAAATTCCATTTTTTTCTTCATTAGTCGAAGTAACTATTGTTTTTATGCTTAAAATTAAATCTCACTATACCTGTTTTGGGATCTTTAGAAATAATTCGTCAATACACGAAAACAAGGTCCATCCTTGTGTGGCGTGCTCAACAAACTATAAAAAAAAAAATAAAAAAAACTTTTATATAATGTTATCTTATAATGATTTATAATAATGATCATGATTTTTTAATTTTTAAATTATTTTCTTTGCTGTTTTTCATTATATTTCATCAAAAAATTGATACTTATTTAGGTATGTATGAATGAGATAAATAGTTGTATGTAGTTCTTAAGAGTACTTTTATAACCTTTTCCTGCAGCCAACTAGACAATTTCCAAGTTTCATTTGCTAAGTTATGTCTAGGTGGGATTTTCGCAGACTGGCTGCCGGAACTAGCCAGTAAAGTCCCAGCAGCAGAACAGGGGTTATTAAGTGCCCGATGCGTAACTCCGTAACTCCGTGACTTTGGGAGGCACCGGGGGGCATCCGAAATCTGCGGGGCCTAGGAAGTCTGTCATATTGAGTGCGCACGAACAAAGAGCGCTGAACGAAAATTTGTTACCGCCTAAGCAACAAATTGCACTCCCCAAACTCACAAACTCACACACTGGCAAAAGCCTAAACTTGAACTGACATTTTACATAAGGCGGAATTATACATAGGTGCCAACAAGGGGATGGGGAGGGGGTTGGGGGAGGTGCTGGCCAGGTAGGCAGACCCGCTGAGCAAAGGCCCGAAAAAAGAGTTAATTTGCATAATTACGTTGGAGTGGGGCAACGGGTCGAAGAGGAGGGGCGGTGGTTGGGTCGTGGTGCATTTTCAGTAAGCCAATGCCGGAGAACTGACTGATGGCAGATACACGAATAAAAATTGGTTTTCTTTTAAAAATTTGGTAGTTTGAATACCCTTTCGGAGGATACTATGATTTCTTGAGCTGGCAATGCATTGTAGGAGACATTTCTAATTTCATAAAGAATGCATGTATGTATATTCTTGATTGGGATCTAGATTTTTCCGTCAATACGTTGCTTAGCAAACAGGACTACAAATTTTGATGATATTTAAATGAAACTTTACCGAGATCAAACAAATATATAGTTGTCATAATAATGATCGGAACAAATACATCTGTTGAAATGTTGAATGAAACTTTTTATGATTTCAAAAATTACGCTCATCATTAAAAATTTTTGTAATGGTATGGAAGAGTATTGAACAATTTTTATAATTAGGAGTTGAGGAAAAATTTGTATTGGCTAATCTTTTTTCCAATAACGTTTCGCTTATATACATATCGGTTTTGTTAAATTTTCACATTAATTTTTGTACATTTATTTCCATTCTTATGAGCTATATGTAGCAGAAAGAAGAAAAGAAGTTTCATTCAAATAGCTGAGGGACTAGTTTATACCCTCTGCAAGGGTGTAAAACGAATTTCGCAGAATTATTGAGTTTCTTTGCCGATTTTTTCTTAAGTGTAGACGAGGGTAGTGGGAGGGGTATAAAAGCGGTGTGGAAAAGAGTGCACGAAAACGAAACGAGGCACGAACAACAACAGCAACGGGGAAAAAATGAAGTCGCTTTATCATTTTTAGCTGGCGGCGCTGTTTGGCCAAAGTGTGGAAAATAAATGTATGAAAATTTGCATACGAATTTCGAATTTCAAATGGCGCTGGCTCTTTCCACCTCCGTTAAATGAGTAGTGGGTTGGGGTTGAGGTTGGTACCCGTTAGGCGACTCCCACACTCGTCCCGTCTCTTTCTGCAGCGGCTCCGGTTCCACTCGGGGCTCCACTTCCATCCGCCAGTGGATGTCCATGTCCAGGGCCACTTGAAAGGGGCGGCTGGATCGCGAGGGTCACGCCCACCGCTGAACACACCTTTACATATATACATACATAGCACTAAGTGGCCGTATCCTTATTAAATAATTTAATATATAAAAGAAATGAATAAACATTTAGTGCAGAACTGAAGGACCCTATATTCTTTTTTAGGATTATTTGTTAATGATTAAATATACCTCAATATATTTTTTAGGTCAATGCTTAGTCACAAAAACGTACTGAAGCTTACTCGCAATTTTTTTAATTTTGTATTTATATGCAAAATTGTGAATTTTATTAAACTATTTTTTTGTTGTTTTTAATTCTTAACTTACTTTACTATGTGCCAACCTATGAATTTTTTAAAAAGTCATTAGCATTGTAAAACCCTAAAACTAGAGACATATAGCCGTGTGCCGCACTGTCAATGTGTAATATTATTTATTATCACTCATTGAGATGAATATTTGTTGCCACTGCTGGCGCTGCATTATTGCGGTCTTTGTTGATTTAATTAATTAAATCGCAGTTGTTTTTTTAATTGATTGACAGATTAAAAACAAAACCAATTAACAATTTTAATACAACGGCCAACCGCATAATATGCCATAATAAAGAGCCAGCTGCCAAAGGAAGGCAAACGATTGATACACCCACAAACACTCATGGCGATGTCATAATCCGTTATTCGCATTAACAGCGATTTTAATTAATGAAATCACTCAAGGGAAGCTGGCCAGAAACAGGAACCGCTCTCAATGGTGTTGGCCAAACCGAACACTAATTAAAACAGTCAGTTCTGGTCCGTGGAGATATTTGTTAAACCAATTGAGTTTAACTATGTTATTTTTATAGAAGTAAAATAAACCATTTTATTGCTAAATTGACATTGCACAAAGCCTCGATAAGCTTTACAGTTCTGTAATAACAACGGAATTGCTTTATTGGTTAATTTTTTTATTTGCATTTCAAGTTTTCAGGTCCAAAATGCTTTACATTTTAATTTTTTCATAAATATTACTACCCAAGTAAAACAAATAAAGCCTAATGCGTTTGAAGTCTTACTAACATTTCTAAACCTTCGCATTCGTTAAAATATATTAATTTAAAAGCCTAATAAATCCGGTCAATTTTAATGGATGGAAATTAATGATTAAATTCTTTTGAATTTGGAAAAACATATTTAATAATATGATTTGAATATTTATTCACAATTGAATCTTAAAATATGACACAGAAATTTATATTTTTAGAACTTTTGTCGTTGAAAATCATTGTTTTAAAACTGCAAGTGAATTTCCTGAACACTTTATTGTCAGAGTTTATAGAGTGAAATATGTCTGTCGGTGGGAATGAACCCATCAAATCAGCAGGCGGCAGCAAATTGGCGACAAATTCGCATGGAAATTGCAAATTCAAAGCTCCGCATAAACATCTCCCCCGAATGGCTTTTGTCTAATAGAAAGCGATAAATTTGTCTAACATGACGTGGGAATCATGAGTGCAGAGATGGCAAAAACTTAAAATTCATATATTGATTTTAACATACAAATAACTACATTTAATTAATAATGGCGAGGCGAAACAAAAGCGAGGCGACCGCCGACAAAAGAGTTATGCATAGCGAAGTTTGCGTCTTGATTTGAATAAACGGCTTCCCACGACGATGTTTTTGGGAATCGAATGTATTTTGGAATCGGGCCAACTCAAAATCCAAGTCGACAAGCGAATTCGCACGCAATAATTTGAAATCCCCGCTCGTTCTCATTGGCCATTCATAATTTCTAGTTCGACAAGCATTTCAGATTACGATGTGATTTAGAAATCGAAAATCAAGTGGATGGATGGGATCCCCATCCCAGTACCAATACCAATACCAATCCCGGCCAGGTGAGTCATGGAACTGGTTGGAACGGCAGCAAATGTCAGCGGATCGGTAGCGAGCGTGACGATAATTCAGATCGGCTCTATATTTATGGGTACGTAGGGGAAATCTGCAACTGTCCCCGTCCGTCTTGGCATTTCATATGCAAAGCAGTGGAAAAGAGCCAACGAAGATGTCAATAAATCTGCCGCTTTGGCCTTGTTTTGCATTTCCGCTAACAGAGACAAAAACGCAGTCATCCTCTCGACTTCCCGGGCTTTGGACTCCAATCCAAATCCAACACACACGCAAGCCAGAATAGCAGGTAAACAGGTCGGGATCGAGACTGAATCCAGATACAGTAGCCCCACGTCAAAACGAGGTGATTTAGAATTGTCGAATTTTATTTAAATTGGATGCAAACATGCGAAATTTATTGTAGAAAATCAATAAATAAGAAAATCACAAGCCCAAAGCGAAACTTGATCTGGAACAGAATGGGAGGCAGAAGTGGAATCGGGAAGATCAGCTCGAGATCAGACAAGGAACATGGACGAGGAGGGCCAGGATTCCTCTGTCCAAGCACGAACTTTGTTTTGATAATTTCTGCCGTGGATCAGACTCCTGCACTTCATTACTTCATTCGTGCCTTTTGCTTTTATTTTTATATCGATTTTATTTGCGGTTCATTAAAATTTCGTTTTCGGCTAATAAATATTGAGTTCGATCTTGGGCAATCACTGTGTTGAGTATAAAATACCCTTCAACTGATAAAAATTTCATTTAATCTCAAAATAATAAGAAGTTTATATATTTTATTTTTAAGCAAGTGAAGAAACAACAACTTTTTACAAATGAAGTACGCATTTTAAATGGAACTTCTTTATTTCAAAATGTTTTTAAAAGGGTATTTTAAATTCCCTGTTTATCTGAAACATTAACCTTAATTTGTTGTGTGTTTTTATTTTGAAAGAGATGAGGAGGCAGAAAAGGACACTCGACATACTCAAAATCGATGGCTGCGATAGGAGGAACCAGTCCGAAGTTTCTCCTTGGACATTTCCAGCTCCATTCCATTCGTGCCTCATATCTGATTGTCGTCGAGTTTTTCGGGATCCGTGTTTAATTAACTCGAATTAGAATTTCAGAATGTCCCTCGAAATATTGACGCAGAAAATTTAAATTAGCATGCACCTTGGCATGTGTCAACATTTATGTAATTTAATGAGCATAAGAAAATATTTGTAAAATAAAATGCGGTGTCGGTTAAGTATTTTACAAATAAATAGAAATTCATTGCTCAAGCTAAACAACCTTTTTAAGAATTCTAAAAATCTTCCATTTGATTCTCTAAAGCCACAGCTTCAAATGCACGTTATCAACAATGCAACCAACGAATATTTCTCATTTGAATGTGGCGCCCTAATCGGTGATTGACTGCGGAATTTCAGCAAGGCAGCGATATGGCCAACACCACACACTCTGCTCCACATTAACCACAATGGCCAAGCCATTGGATGATACGCAGATATTTGCGGAATAACTCATGCAGATTACTCGCCGGCCCATGAAAGGCGAGCAAATTAAGTGGGGAAAATATAATTGATAAACACGGGCGAGTTCTAGTTCTGGCTCTTTATCGGGGTCCATTAATTAGGCTCTTGATTTATGAATGCACAGATGGCGATAGTATTCGGCTAGGACTTGGCTCACTGAGCCTAGCCAGCCTCTTAAATATGAGCCGCGTTTTATGGCCATGAAGAGAAAATTTACACTGTGGTCTTAAAGTATTTGATTTTGATAATAACATTTTAAATAATTAGGATACTTTTTTTCTTTTGTAAGCCTAAATAATGATACGTTCTTTTATTTTCTTAACTGGTAAAATATAATTTATTTCAGCATTTATTTTTATATTTTTTGTTGATATTTGTATTTGCCTGAATAAGACTTAGCTTGTCAATATTAGGACCATATAAAGTATTATAAGTACAGATATATATAACCTCCAAATAATTTAACTACCTTGGTTTATGACCCAACTCTAACTTTACAAAATGGTAAAAATGCATTATAAAATTTTTCAAAAAAATTTTAAATATTTATAATATAATATGACTGCTCCCAAAATAAGTTGGTTATTTTACCTTGAATTTGTCTGAGCGTAACAGATCCCTTTTTTGTTTATACTTGTTTTCTTCAAGGATTTAATGAATGCATTCCGAAAATTACAGGCATTTCCCTTAATGTATTTGGCGTGGGCTGCTTTTTCGCTGAGGATGTGGGCTTGAATTAGCACCTGCTTGGCTTGGTGGGCTTTCCCTTGGCTCTCCGTTCTGCGGACATTAATCAGCTGTTGCTAAACGGCTTAAACGCCGGTAGCCATGTATGGCCCTCATCCACTCCCTCGGTCGCCGCCTGAAATTTCGAACAAGCGCGAGAACGGCCAAAATGCCAAATGCTCGGATCGATAAGGATCGCGCCTGCAGCTTCTAAGTTGGCCAGCGGAAATTGCAACCAGGAGCAGGACATCGCACCGCATCGCAGGACATGCCGAGAAGTGGTTGCGCTGCAGGCTCAAATTAATTAAGCCCATGTTTGCGCATATCTCGTCGGTTTCGGCGTTATCCTCCGGAATTAATTGGCGAGGAGGGTCCTGGTTCAGGACAATGACAACTCGATAAGCCCACATCAACGCACATGGGTCCTGGAACCCCAAGATCCCCAGATCCTGCGGTCCCCCGATATCAAGCACCTGTTCCGCATTGCTCGTGGGTGAGAATCGAAGTTGTAAGTTGTATCGTTGACCCCGTCCACCGATCGTATTTCATATCCCGGGGTTGAACTGCGCATTTGTGTCATTCGCTCCTTCGGATCGCAGGGCCTGCTGTTTCGGTTTTCGGGCATATTTTATGTAAAAACGCGGCTATCAGAGTTTTATGGTTTGTTTGTCATTTTAACACCTTTTGCGCGACATTTTCGAGGAGCACGACATGGATCCCTCCCGCTGAGCCGGGAGTTTAAAAGGAGAATGGGAACGGAAAATGTTGCACATGCCCCAAAAGGAATGATAAGCCTAATGTCATTATACATACCCATTGTGTGGAGTGTCGGCCCTATTTTCCGGAAAGGTGTTTCTCAAAAGGGGTTGCAGGAGTGGGAAAACTAATTTCTTTACTTTTAAACCAGCCCTTGTTTGGCTTCGTGTTTACTGTATAAAAATGCGGAACAATGCCGGTGTTTATCAATGCTTTATGATTAAAATGTTAAGTGCTATATTATGCAAGTCTATAAATAATAAAACAATTTGTTGATTAATGGGACGTTTGGCTCAAATAAATTTCTCATTAAACACAAACTTGTTCCATTTTTTTTTTTAATTAATTCGTAATCCATTTTTACTTTACATTTTAAATATATATTGTATTGAGCATTTTTCCACATATCTTCCGACATATTAGCCAATTTTCACGCGAACATGTTGAAAGACCTAAGCTTAAACTGTTTTAAAATCTAAAAACAAAAACATTTTCCATAAATTATTAGTGAATATAATATATTTTTTAGTTTTTGGAATCTAATTTACCAGGAGAAACCAAATTTTTTATATCTAAAATCGATATGCTTTCCACTTCTTACAATTTATTTTTACGGTTCTTGATAATTAATGTAATCATAATATCAAATTTTATGGTGATAAATTTTTTACAATATTTATTCTCGTAATTTATATGCACCAAAATAATATGAATATGAAGTTTTTATTTCGTTCCAAATAAAATGTTATCAACATATAATATTTGGACGCGATGGGACATAATAAACTAAAATCCGAGGTTTATTAATGACAATTTAAAATGTTGATATTTTATTTATTTTGAAATGCCGAAGTCAAAGAACTTTTTCCCACCATTTCTGTGCCAGTTATCTCGAAACCCGACAAATAAGATAATATTCTATTTAAATATTCCGAAGTGGAATCGACAGAAGCTTATCGTTGTGCCAATCTTGCAAAACTATTCCATTTGCCAGCCCGTCTGAGTGATAAATCGAACCAGAAACGGAATCAGATCGACGGATCCGAGTTCCATGGGCTTATGGACAGCCCCAAGAGCTGATTAACGTGCAAGTCGTGATCGGGCAAAGGCGTTGCCATAATTTGTCAACACCCCAATATTTTACGAGCACTCATTGCGATATAATTGGGCCTCAAGTGGCGTATGAGCGAGGCTTTTGTTTTGTTTTCTGGCTGGCTTTTATTCTGCGATTCGAGTTATTGCGCATCATAATGGCCGCCTTATGTCGTCTGGTCGCGATTTACGGCCCCAGTCCGCACTTTACACCCCCGATAATCCCACGTATCCGCCTTATGTTTTATGTATCAAAGCGAGCAGCTGAGTTATGTACATTGTTCATACCAATTTATATATATAGAGGGTACCTGTTCGACTCTGCCGTGCGATATATTGTAACAGACCATTGTGTCAAATATAAATCAGATCATTTTTTCCGCCTTCAGAGCAGTGTCCAAAAAGCGAACGGGGAATAAAACAAGGCAAGGTATTTGGTTTTTATGGGCCAGAGACGGAGACAGAAATTGGCATAAATTTTGGGAGGCAGGCAGGGTCGGCTTTTTGAAATTTTGACAAACTTTTGGTGCCCCGTAATCGTATATCTAGATCGTGTTGGCTCCGACTCCGTCTTCTTTTGAAAGTGTTTTGGTTTTGGGAATTAAAATTCAATGCACATTAAAATAAAAAAAAACGAATCGAAACGAATCTCTGCCCGAATCCGAGTGGAGTACATTAAAAAGTCATGCCGTATCTGACAAAATGGTCAGCAATGAAATCAAATCGGCCATACAAAAAACTGGCGACAGCCATCAAAATGTAGATAGTTCGTCATTGAGGGTACAAAACCCCATAATTTCGATGGCAATAAATAAATTTAACACTCCGCAGTCGCTGTATGCATAATGTCGCCAAAACTGAAGGAGCCCAACCCGGATCCGAGCGTAGACCCTTTATATAATGCGAACATATATGCTGATAATTCAGATTGCGGAAGTCAATACTCATACATTAGAATATGTTTGCATCTAAATATTGTAGAAAACTTTCACATTTATGTAGGTTTCTGATGGAAAATACAATCTCGAGTTTTGCTTATCAAAATCGAATTGTTGACCGTCTGAGCCATAAAAGTTAATTCATTTTTGGCGTTGTAATATTGAAAACAATTAAGTAGGTATCAATCAATTTATTTTTAAAACAACTGCATAGTAATTTAAATTCAAATTTCAAAAATGTACATAAAAATAATCTTTATAAATATACAAAAAAATGCTGGATTCTACACTATGATTTTATTTAGTTCTTTGAAAAAAGTAGATTAATTAATGAGTATAATAATAAAAACGTTTATTTATTTACAAATGAGCGATTCTTTCTTTAGTCTCCAAATGATATGTAGATATGTTAAACTAAATATTAACAAGCATTGTGGCTTCTTCAATCAGAAATATCAGTTTAAAACGCACCTATTGACCGGATGCGTAAAAAGCAATGGAAGCCAAGCTGAGCTCTTTGGATTCTTCGCAGCATCCAAATTGATTTGCCTTTAATTTCTCGCACGTTGTTGATTAATTTCCCCAGGAAAGGCAATGAAAAAGTGTGCGAAAGCGAGTCCTTTGTCCCACAAAGGGCATTCAGAATACGAAGAGCCTTTGCAGCCAGTGTCCGTCATTTTTTGGAGCGAGAAAGGGAGAGGGTGGAGGAGAGCGGGCGGGGGCGGAATCCTGGCGGGTCCTTTGAGCCATTGGGGGCCAAAGGACGGCTTGGGGCTTCCCCTTTCACTGCGCAGGAGCAGAATCAATGCTTTGGGCCCGTGGGACACGTAATCCGGATTGCGCCATTCAGAAAGTGTAAATGAAAAATCTGTTTTTGGAAGCATTTCGGCGTGAAAATGCAATATTGAATTCATTTTCATTTAAATTCACCAACGCAAAAAGCAATTACACGACGCTCCCGGCTCCCCAGCTCCAATCAGATTCCGAGTCCAGGGCCATGAAATAAAAGCCGAAACAATTTTTTATGTAAAACAGGCTTATCCTGCTGGGCGCGGGACTCAAAGGGGCATAAATAATAAACTGAAATTAAATGTAAATATGGCCAGGAAATCTCAGCAGCGACAACGAAACAATAACAAGGACAGCGACATTCCGGCTGACAACAACTCATAAATTTTGCCCACAAATCGCGCGGCGAGCGCACAAAATCTGTCACCTATCAAAAATGCCCTAAAAGGGCATAAGTCTCAGTTCCAGTCTTCCCCTCCAGAATCCAGTCAAGTCGAGGCGAATGCGCGTGCGCAGCCTTCGGCTGACAATCGATGACAATCAATGTTTGCATTGCATTATTATTATTGGAATAAATGAATAAAGTATCGTGGATCCGCGGCATGCAGTGACAATGGCTCGACACATTCTGATGCTGCCTCCGATGCCGATTCCGATTCCAATGCTGCCCCATTCGGGGGATTTATGTGTGCCCGGTTCCATGCCAATCCCATCGCGCTACTCCGCCGCAGTTCAGGCGAATTGTCAGCGCTTCGCGGCCAGTCAAAATCGCCATCAAAATCGAAATCGGTAACAAGATCAGCGGAGGCAGAAGCCCAGAGGCACTTTCAGAAAAAAATAGGTTTTTATGAGTTTTATCTAAAAGTCCAACCCTCATCATCGATTTTAAAAATATTTCTAGTAAGGCCACTGCTTATAATATTCCGGAGAATTGCAATATAATTGTCTCCAAATTAAATATGTCTACTTCTTAGAGTCTTCTTCTTAGGGTCGACTTAAATCGAAAAAAAGCCTTTTTTTGGAAAACTTTCGAAGAACTGAATGTGGACAATAAATTCCCAAACTAAAAAGTCTTTCAAATTTAAAAAATTCCATTTTACTCGACGCAAATTCTTTGAACTAAAAGTAATTCACTCTTTCAAAAATATATTTTATTGATCACCCTGAGAATAAAAGGTAATGACAACAACTGTTTAACTTCCAAAAGAGACCTTAGCCTTTGTTTTTTTAACAATCTTAACTAATATACATTTTGGAATTATCCACACATAACATAACCATTTTAAATTTCGGAAACCTCGGAAGCCTTAGCTATAATTTTGAAGTAAGCAACAATTTTTTAAAGGATTTTCATAATTCCAATGTATAACATTAATCTTTAAAATATTATTATATTATTAAAACTATTTTTTAAGTTAAATATTTTTTTCTGTGTATAGAGAGTTGGATCCGTGTTGACATTCCTTGTTACTTGTACCGCTGCCGTTCGCCACATGAAAACTGGAGTTTTCAGTTTTGTTCGTCCATGCCAAACAGCAATCATATTTCGCAGGCCGATCGACTAGATCGACGATCCGTGCTTGAGTCAAACAGAAAGGCACAGTGGAACAAAACTGATAGATTAATATTACAAATGAGAAATACATATGATACAGAGAAGTTTACTGTTGTTTAAAGAGAGTAAAAGTTCAATTCATTATGTATTCATGATTTCCTTCCCAAAAAGTAGAAAATAACAAGAATTTTTTTTAAACAGAAGAAAAACAGAAAAAAAGCAACGCAATTAGCTCAAAATATTTAGTTCTACAAGCAATACAGGATCAATATGACTTATGATATTCATGATATTTTGATATTAAAATTATTTTATTTTCCCTTGCATGATTTTAATACGTTAGATATAATTTGGTTATTAATTAAAATACTTATTTATTTTATTATAAGAAACTTGTTGAAAGCTTTATAAACTAAAAAATTAAAGTAAGGTACTCTAACTAAATTTTATGATAAACTTAATATTATTTTTTTCGGATTGTCCCACTGTCGTCCCGTGAAGATTGTATACATATATGGATAAACGGTCGAGGAACAAGAAATGCATATGATTTTGAATCTCTTCGCGCTGAATGCCAACAAGCAGTCGTCGACCAGCTTCCTCAGATTTCTATCATATTTTGCATAGAATGCTCAAATTGCAGACCCCAGATCTCTGTGGATGTTGGTTTCTGTTTCTGGTGGAGATCCTGGAGACGATCGCATCTCCCCGAGATGCCCGATCGTTGAGTGAACTATTTTAATATTTCCCCAGCTGCCCGCAGAAGGTGCTGAAATTCAAATCGTCGCGGCTGCTTTAACAAACATCCCAGCTAATAATGGCAAGGGAAGACAATGCGACGCCTGCGTGGATTCCGCAGCTCCCCAGTGACGGGCGGCTTTTTTTCTGGGCCCCGACTTGGGTCCAGAATGAGAATCCGAATGGGACTGGGATTGGGACTGGTACTGGGGCTGAGACTGAGACTGAGGTTGAGACTGCCCCGAGACAGTCGCGCATTGCCAGACAGCGTGTCTCTGGCTGCCTCATTTATGCAGCACATCGGCAGCGGAAGGGGTCTTGACTTGGAATTGGACTTGGAGTTGGACTCGGAGCTCGGTTGTCGAACAATTTCTTCGACACCTTTTTTGCCGCCGACGGACCTCTTGGCGATTTCGCATTGGGGATCTGCATCGGCATCTGCATCTGTGTGAAAAATGGAAAGCCCTTTTTGGCAATTCCTGACGCCCGTTTGTGAGTGCAGATGATGTCCCTGTCCCCACATCATCGCACAGAAGTACAGGTGAGCCTCCGTATCTCGAACCCCTCCAAATTACAAATTACTTTTGTAAAGCTTTTAAGTAAGATTGTTTTGAAATTTGACTAACTTCATATGACGATTTTCAAACTTGTTCAATAATAATTGTACTCGCAGTTTTTTATTCAAAGTTAAGTCTTAAAGACTTATGTTTTTTATATATTTTATATTTGCTTATGGTCTACAAAAGTAAATATATAGTCATATCGAAAATACGATTTTTAAGGTCAAAGAAAGGTTGGTTTATATCCAAATAGTTTAAAAAAGGTAGATTTCTTTTTCGCTTGTAGAAATTTATGAACGACCCTAAACTCGTATAATCTTGACTTGACTTACTTCGTGGTTTTGTCTTGAATATTATGTAATACACATTGATAAAGCATCCCAAAATTTAAAAATTCATTGGAATAAATTAAAAGAATGAAATAACTCATTGAAGTAAGAAGTCTATCCACGAAATCAAGTTTCGGCTTGTTTAAAGCTCTTAAGGTGAAACATTATGCATATATAATAAATCCTAGACAAAACTTTATATAAATAATTATTTTATTTTTATTTTATTTTGTCTAGGCACTTTAACATAGGGGGAGTGTACTGTCTTGCGGCTTACACTGCCAAGTTTTGTGGGCTGCCAGGGGACATCAAAACGGAATAATATTTATGATCATTGCGATATTTTTGTGTTTCTGCGAGGCTGTTTTTGCTTTGTTTTCCTTCTTGTCCATCTGTCAGCACCGGACCGAGAGTGGACTGGGTTTGGGGATGGGTCCGTGGCCTGGTCGAACTTTTGCTTTATGTGCCACGGAATGCGGTTCCTGCGCTTCGTGGCACTGATTTACCGATATGCCATTGAGCGATTCAATGCGATTCACACGCATTCTCCAACGCGGACGTGAATTCGAACGGGTTCAATCCGCCGCCGAGAATTGTCACCCTCCGGATCGGATTTGAATGATTCGCGGCTCGGACTCGCGACTCGGGCACAAAGGCTCCGAAAGATGATGCATAAATCTGCATGCCGAACCGGCCTTCTCGGAATTTCCACAGCTTTTGATAGACACAAAATGTTTGGTGTTATGAGTGAATAGGAAGTCCCTGTCTGTGGATCCTTCGCAAAATAAGTTTGTTGACACGATTTAATCTTTGCGAAGGACACATTAGAATACCAGCTGCATTGCTGTTCAAATAAATAAAGCTGATTTTGTAGCTTTCTAATCTAAACCGATATTTATGAATTCTTAATAAAAAGTATGACGAGAAGGGCTGGTGTGTTCTCCAGTCTTTCTTGTCAATTTGCCGTTTTTGAAAAACTTAAAGCAACCTACTTTGTATGTAGCTAAACAAATGACATAAAGACGTTTTTCGCATTCATTTAAAAATATTTAAAACGAGAAATTATAATCCTTTTGCAAAACATGGATTACAAATATTGTGAAATCACAAAGGTATTTGGTTGTTTGTTGACAAAGTTTCAAAGTTGGAAACATATCCGTTGACAGAACCAAAGCAATTACATAATTTTTAATTCGTAATTAACTAAATCAAACATTTTAAAATAATTTGTAAGATTTTAACAGCTGAAAAAATCAATTTACGTTTACAAATTTTAGCGAGTCTGTGAAAAAAATAATTTGTCCAGACGCGTGTGCTTGTACCTCATCTCCTGATCGATTCGATTGACTTTCTCAGCTGAAACTGTCACTCACAGGACGAAACTCCTTCGCCCGGGGCCAACTCACTTATGTGTGCATCCCGACCCATTTATTCTGGAAGACAAACTTTTAAATACCCCATGGCGTTCCATTATGCAATAATGTGCGAAATCGAAAAGAAGGAGTGCAGGGTCACCCCTCTTTTTTCAGCAAATGTCAAAAACAATACTCGACGAAGTGGTACAAATTTTTATTGAAAATTTATAATTGAATGGCGCAGTTCACCTGAGGTTTGGCCACGCCCCCTTCTCAACTCCCCCTGCGCCCTCCATCTAATTCCCCGTAGAGCTGGCTTTTGTAATTGAATTTGACGTTCGGCTGTCGCGTGTTCCATTTGTGGGTGTCTCCAATTGACTTGCTGTCATGTGGTGCGGCATTCTGCGGTGGAGGCGGAGGTAGAGGTGGAGGCGTGGCTCTCTTACATATATAACATATTTATACTCCATGGGAAGTCCAAGATTTGGCGCAAATATCTAATTGACAAATATCCAAAGTGGATGGCAAAAGGCAGAGCAAGAAAATTAACAAATAATGTTACACTGAGGGAAACTAGATGACCAAATGTCTATCTGAAATAGATGGCAAAAGACACACACACAAATGAATGAATCAATAATACACTGCGGAAGCTAGATGAATAAAAAAAAGCTCAAAATTAATCCAAAGATCTTCTTAAAATAAATTAAATTAATTTTAAAAGGGGATTTTAAACTACTTTTATATTTCGGTTTTTTCGCACAACAACATAAAGAAGGACAAGACTGCTATGTTTTAAAAAATTTAATGGATCGTTTTCAAAAAAAGTTTTGCTGAAAAGGCCACTAATCACTTTAGGCTAATTAAAATCAGATAAATCTCAATTTAAGATTTCTTTGTTTTATAAAAGTCAACAATATTTTATTTCCGTGTCTGGGTGGGGGTATATTAATTGTGATTTTGGGAGTCTTTGGGTGGAGTTCTCTGGGTCACAGGGTGGTAGCGGCGGTGGTGGGCTATAAGTAACAAAATAATTGAACAATTATGTCCAAATGTCCGCCTGCCACTCATTATGATAGACAAAACACGGCGTCCGCCTGACGGGACCTAATCCGATGGACTTCTATCCTCGTCCTTGTCTACGCTAGTCGTCCGTGCTCTTTCTACCCGCTATCTACGTCCTTGTCTCTGGTCTAAGCCGAGCGTGGAATGACATTTATAATTACCTCGGGGTATTTGGGGAATAATTTGCTCGTCCATCGCATCCCCTGCCGCCGTTTGCAGTCCGGCTAATGGCCGAAAAAAAGAAGGCAGGAAAAACCCGGCCCAAGTGTCCAGATTTCCCCACCCACGCCACCGCAAGGCCAACACCCGCGAAGACCACCACCCACACACGGCTTAATGAGCCGGACTTCGGGCCAAAGAACAAGGAACGAGGACCAACCAAAAAGAAGCCATCATCAGCAGCTTTTGTTCATCTTTTTTCCCATCTGCCATCCTGCTCTTCTGCTTTGTGCGCGTTTTTCCTGTCCTGCCAACTGAAAAATGTTATTGGCCGCAATTTATATGAAAACTGTGCTCACGTACCACATTAACCCCCTTGGAAGCCGAATTCCGGATGCTGGATGCTGGATGCCGGATCGAGATCCCTGGCAACAACAATAACTCGCCCCCTCTAACAGTGAAAATGAGCAAATTTTCTAAATGAATAAACTTTGCCAGCAGAGCAATCTCGAAGAAAAGGCAGAAGGAAAAAATTAAGAAAATAACAAACTCGGTATTTCGACTAAATGATACCTTTCTCGAAAGAACTAATTAAGATAGTAATACAAAAAGGTATTATATATATTTATTAAAAGGACAAACTTACTCAGAAAATAAATATAATAATTATATTAATAATTGTTGATTGAATTTACCGTTATCAACAGTAGGTATTTCAGTGAACTTAACCAAAACGATACAATCGAATCGAATAATGGTACCACAAAAATATTAAAATTACCGTTGTTTCAGTAAAGGTTGTACTGCAATTATCGCACGGAGCGATAGAACCTGTTGGGAATTATTAATGCTCCATAGTTACTTTACAATTAATTAGAGTAAAAACAACAACATTAATTTATTTTATCTACTCAATTGAATACATTTTTATCGCATGACTTTAGATTTTTGGCTCTAGCTCTGGCAAACGTTTCTTTGATAAGAACATACCCTGAGATCTAGTCTTGGAAAAGGGGGTGTTAAGACAAAGGCCACAGCTCAGCATCGTCTCCACTTTCGACCCCGATTCTGCCCATTGTCCGGCGGCTGGAGAGATAGAGAAATATTACCGCCTTCGCCGGGGGATGGACCGTCCAGCGACATCTTGGCTGCTACTGCCACTGCTAGTGGCCAAGTGGCAACGTGGCTAATTCTCCCATGAGCTCGCAAAAATTAAGAAATTAAAAAATTGCCCTGCCCTGCCTGCTGACGGTGCGGAAAATTCGTTTGGCTGTTTTTGGCATTTTCCAGAATTGGCTGGCAGCACTTGAATAATTGCATTCCTTCGATGATATTAGTCACCGGGCGAATGCAGACACACAGAAGCAAACAGCGTCAGAAACTCATTTATATAATTGTTTATGTGGAAGAAATTAAGGGATAAAGCTACTTGTCTTTACATAGCATGTTCTTTATATTTTGAGCAACGAATAAAGTTTGATTCCTAACATTAAGTTTCAATTTATGTAAGTTTTTATTTAACAGTTTTTATTAAGTCAATATTAGTATCACTTTACAAGCTAAAAAAACAATATACTTAAAATGCTTAAAATATAAAAACAAGGTTAAAACTATAAATAGTTTAATCATGCAAATATAAACGCAACCTTACTTTTCCAAGTCAATTTGTCAATACAGAGCAGTTTTCTAGGCCCTCTGAATATCCTGTTTCTTATCCGAATCTCGCCAATTCGAATTGGATCGCAGATATGGAACACGCTTTGGAAAACCGACTGGCTAAGTGAACTTTTTGCATTTTAGCAATGGCAACCAGAAAGTGGGTGAGCTGCTAAGAGTCCCCATTTCGTTCCCTAAACGAATTGCCAGCACACGTCCCAAGGCAACTGGATAAATGTGTGTATATCGTATGACGTATAATTAGGCGAGCAACTCGACTATGAAGCAGCCCTCGAGACCCAGACTTTTGTTTATTGGGACAATCTGCCCGGGTCCATCATTAAATAATAATCAGTGGGCAGAGGGGCAGGGGCGGTGCAGTTTAATGGTAATTTGTTACGCCTAAACGTGAGCACGCGCTGTGCGGTCACCTCACCACGTCCCTAATCCGTGCCCACCCCCACACCTCACCTAACTCACCGGGCCAACTCCCCTGATCTACACTGGGAAAAATATTTATTGATTTTCTCAATACAAAATATAATATAATGTCTAAGTTTTTCAGACTGAAGTCCTAAACAAAACCTTGTTTTGTGTCGGATGAAATTGAAATATACATCCAAAGAAATTTCAAGAGAATTTGGTTGGAAGAGATTGCTAGGAACTCTACGAAAAAGTTTGCTTACTGACGTATTGAAAAATAAATTAAATTGTACCATCTTTTAAAAATTAACTCATACATTTTACTTTCTGCATATAAATATTAAGCCTACTTGTATGCAATTTTTTTTATGACAGGCAGTGCAAGTACAAAATTGTTGTGAAAACCTTAACAAGCTCGCAAATATTGAATGGCAACATTTTGAATTTTTTATTTAGGGTAAAATATGTTGAAATATTATTTTAATCATGTTTACTGTACTTGTCAGCTTTTAGCGAATATTAAATTACCATCTTACCATCATTTAAATATGTTAATGTTTTTTAGTGCAAACATAAATATGCATAAGTTTTTTCAGCCAACGCTCCAAAGCTTTGGACATTTTTCCAAGTGCACTAGTCTGCTCCTTTTAGAACTAGCTGTAAAACTAACCGCAAGGCACACGCAACGGGACGAGGAGGAGTGGGAGGACAACGAACAAGGACCCAGGGCCCAGGACCCATCCCGGGTTCCAGGATCGGCGCTGAAGTTGGAGGCATTTCGTGACTTTATGGCTTTCGTGTCGCGACAGTCGAGCCTGTCAGCCCCTTGATTGACTTGGCCAGCGGACCGGGAAAGGGAGGAATTTGGCTGTCTTGGGGGTGGGTCCACCCTAGTTTGCATATTACTTAATGGCATTTGCACTTGAAGTGTGCCAGAAATTACCTGTCCGCTGGCAATTAACTTTTTAACTCATTTCTGAAACTGTTTGCTCGCAATGCGGTACACCGAACTATTTTAACTCAAACCCCTCTAAATGATAGTACACTAAGAAAAACATGAGCTCCATTACCATAAAAGGATTTATTAAAGTGTTTTTAAAAATTACTTTCATTTAATAATACAAATCAAGGATAATGTATTTAAATCATAAGCATTTTCTTATATGATAAAATTATTATAATTCAAATTTTTGTCGAGCTTAACATTTATTATTTTCTAATACTTAAGTTATTTAAAACTTGTTAAGAATAATTTATAAATAATTATGAAATTAATTAAAATAAATGAAATGAAATGTATAGTTACACTTATTTTTATATAATTAAATCTTATTCGAAGTAATGTTTCCTGTGTTTATTTTTAGCCCTTTCTCCGCGAGTCTATCAAAAGTTTTGGCTCATAAACACGAATGGCTTCGGGAACGCTTATGGCGAAACTTTTCCCGGGGAGTGTTCATCCAGGGCCGAGGGGCGATCAATCAACCCCACGAGCAGTCAACACTTTCGAAGGTCCTCGATTAGAATGCCCCTCCCCCACTGGCCACTTTAACCCCCCGCCCCCTGGGAGGCCACTCTGTGCATATGTTAATTCAAGTGGAATTAATTGTTTCCGGTGTTTAAGTTTTTCCGCAAAGCAAATTCTCATTCATTGCCGGCGTCTTGGTGCCTCGACTGCGGTTAGCCCCTTGCCCCCCAAAGACTCTGCCACCCCCGAAGGATATTTGCATGCAGGACCTGGCCAAGTTCCAACCTCGACGCCCCCGTTTCGGCTTCGATGGATTTTTGACTTTTATATTTGATTTGAAATGTTGTGGTCGACTTTTGTTTTGTTGTGTTGCCACTTAATGAGGCCAGTCGAGTGGAAGCAATTTATCCTCGACTTTGCACGGATTTTCGGTACTAGCAAGTCTTGCTGCATCCGGAAGGTATTTTTAAAGGAGTATAACAATATTAAAATCGAACACAGGACATATGAACAGAAAAGAATTTCAACAAATTTAGATTAATATTAATTTGCGTTGATTAATTACTTTTGTAATTATAAAATACATTTTACCTTTACATTTTAAATAATACCAATTAAACCTAGTTTTTCGAGTAATCTATCCCCTTCAAACCATTTTTGGATATTTTACATAAATAACAAGAAGGGAAAGCTAACTTCGGGCGGAGCCGAAGTTGATATACCCTTGCAGAATATTATGTACATTATATTCTCCAAAATTATTCATATGATGCATTCTAAATACTCATAAAAAATCCCAACTTTCTAACTTCAAAAACACCAAAGTTATGGCATTTCCGATTAATCAGTTATGTAGCAGCTATAGGATATAGTCGGCCGATCCTTATAAAATTTAGTACGTCGGATTGATTAGCCAAAAATTAAAACTTTTGACTGAAATTATAATACCCTCTGCAAGGGTATAAAAAAACCGAAATACATGAAACGATTAACAGCGGAACTGTCCAAATGCATCGGTGGAATTTTTAATTAGTCGTCATTTATTATGGATACATCCGCGTCGAATCATACATCCTTCGGCCAGTGCAGAGCATTCCTTTGATTCCATTTTATCCTTGTGCATTTTTCACATTTTGCAACTTTTTCAGCGCGACCCTCGTTGGCGATTGGTTGTAATTGTGATTGATTTCTGTGTCTGCAGTTTGATGTGTTTTTAATTAAATACACTGATATGCATAAATACTTGGCACAATGCGGAACTGGTCGAAAATGAAGACAGATTGGGTAGCGAAAAGCGAGGAAAATTGCTATTGAATCGAGCCTGTGATTATCGAGTTTAAATTTAAGTTTTGTGCCAAATTAAAAGAAAACAACATGTTCATTAATCGCGCCTCGCTGGCCACTATCGACAGGGTGGATCTGAGATCCTGGCGAGGACACCCCTTTCGAGGACTATCTGCAACCCTCGAACTGGCCGCATTGTCTATCTTTTCACCGTTTTCTGGTCTTGTTTGCACACATGTCATACGAGGCATTTTTGTGACAAATCGCTAACAGCGTGTTAATAACTGCTGCAACATGATCCCATCGAAGTCACCCCGGCGGAATGCAAAAAAGTAGAATAGATCTGGCACACGGAATACATTTGCAATTTCCTTTGTCAAAAACTCGGCTTGAGGGCGCACGGTGACAACCCAATAGATCACTGCAGATGCGTCCCTCCAGATTAGATAATGGCCATCAAACCAGGCCGTAAAACATTGTATGCCAATAAAGGGGCAGTTAACTGGTGCGATCTGCACGTCGGATAACATGACACATGGCAATAAACATCGGGTGCTTCACTCACTTTGCATTGACCATCGTTATAAATTGAACAAAATGGAACAAAAAGCGAGATTTTTACATGAAATATTTATTTTGATTTCACGATTAATTTTTAAATAGACGCACCCTAAAGCTTTGATTTCTACCTTCGGTTTTAGACTTTTGTTGAATTAATTTTTTGTTTAATAAATTTTTGTTAAATAAAATTAAATAAATCGCCCTATCTGGGCTTCGAAACGGGGACCTTGTTAACTATCCATTGTTTGCTGTACCAAGACATTTACCCTATAGCTATCATTTTGCAAATTTGTCTTTTTTCTATTCTTTGATTGTCTTAGAAATACAATAAAAATATTTACGTTTCTATACTCAAGAAAAATTTCTGTCAAAAGAACAATTTCATTAAACAATTTAGTCTTAATCCAAAGTCTAGTACACATTAAAGGCTATGTTTCTATATATGAGTAATGTAATTGTATCTGTCTATATATCTCTAAAAAATGCATAACTTAGATTCGCTATCTTTAAATGTAAAAAATAAATAAGTTAAGAATTGTAATAAGAAACCAAAGAGAATCAAAACAACAACTGCTTAGTAATAAAATGGTATAAGTATTTAAAATAAACAAATTATTATAAAACGTATAATCTGCTATATTAAATTTTCCAAATATTTTGATCAATTTTCTATGGAACACCACTTTGAAGCCCTATGTGAACTCACATACAGATAATTTTTGGTGCAAGCTTAAAAGTTTGCTATGAAAAATGTTTCGCTTCCATCGAAATAGATTAAAACTAGCTTTCTTTTACTATTATTTCACCCAACAGGCCATTCTCGGCCTAGTTTAATTTAATCTCGAACGAAACAAATAACTCGCTGGAATAACTAACTGATGGACATTTATTTTAATATTCTCCTGGCCAATCCGAGGAAGGGGGACAAAGGTAGAGTGGAGCTGGACGATGGGCACCGATTTTTCCCGGGGCGATTGATGAGCGGATGTGGACGTTTGGCAGTTGGCAATTTCGCAATTGAAATGCAACGTTGATTTTGATTTGAGCTGCAGAGTTATTGAGGCGCAGTCTGCCGGAGAAAGGCGAACCATTGGGTTGGGGCGATGTTGCAGTCGGATTTTTTATTGCAGTTATTGACACGTAACAATTGCCGTGAGCCCCCGCAATCCGCATCCCAGATCCCTGGATCCCTGCACCAAATGTCACGCCGACATCCGTTTTTTCCAGCCTTTTTCCGGCAGTTGCTGCTGTCGATTTTTGGCGTTTCCGTTTCCGCTGATATTCAATTTTGTTTGATTGCTGTCGTTTTTAGTTGAACGATTTGTCCACTTCTCGTGCGATGTTTACATTGAAAGAGCCAATGTGAGGCCATATTTCAGACAGGATTCATCCCAAACCCCCCTTCAATGGTTTTGAATGCGCCTGGGAATATTCGTTGGTCCTGAAAACCCATACGAACCTGAGGTCCTGGCACATATTAGCAGAAATTATGAACGCTAAGCGGATTACATTTAACACGATTCGGGTGTCGGGAACGAAATGGAGTCGCGTGCCGTGCTCCGTAATCCGAGCAGACCAGAAACGTGTCGGGGCTCAGCTCTAATTATGAAATTAAATACAAATTAAAAAGCCCATTCAAAATATGCTGTAATATAAATGGGAGTCGGCATAGCAGATTCAAGTGGCAAGCTGGCAGAGTTTCGAATAGCAGACCTTCCCATCCTATTTCATTTCATCCTGTTCTCGTTGCCATGCTTTCCCCACTCCCTATTGCTTGGCTTTCTCCGCTTTTGGAGTCTGGGCTGATTTGTTTGCCCAATAATACGAAAGCATTTCGTCATTGTCGTCATCATCATCTAAATGCTGATCGATTTAGCAAGCTCTTTAACAGTGATTCAAACTTAATTTTAAACTTTTCTATACCTTGATCTCTTAATATAAAAGTGTATGCTCCATTGTGTAGTTTAAGTAAAGATATTAGTTGGTTTTAAATGAGAAGAAATGTTTGTGATACTATCTTTTTAATGATCTCTTAATTTTCATAAATACAAAAAATAATGTTCAACTTTCTGTAACGGTAACATTATTTTATATTACATACTTTTCATAAATATGCAATATACAAAACATATTATTTAATATTTTATATTTTTTAAACACTTAAAAAATTAAATCAGTACAGTTTAAAGGTAAAATTGTATTCATTTATAAAGAAATTAAGTATAAGCAAATTGGGCTAATATTTTATTGCTACCAGTCACACTGTGCAGTGCTGTCAAGATTTTGCTCATCATTCGCCCCATCATTATGCCAAGTTTTTGGCAACCAAAACGAGCCAAGTCAAAATGGGGCGTGGCTGGGAACTGGGCGGGTAAAGGGAAAGAAAAACATATTATTCAATATTTAAAAGTTGGCCTTCCTTCCGGCGGAACTGCCTTCCGCTCGAGTTGATCGATGACGTTGCTTCAGCCGGCGGATGTCGATGCTACTGTTGCTGTTGCTGGGGATGAAAATCCCCTGACATCCCGTCATAGCTCTCCTGGTTTTGGCCTCACCTTTCAATCCCCCGCCCCCCTCGCGAAGCCACCACTTGGCATGATAAATTTAATTCCGCTTCTATTTTGATGGCACTTGTCAATTCAAATACTTTTGTCAGTCTCTCTCCCAATTTTTTCTGCCCGTTGTTCTGTTTATACCCTTGCAGAGGGTATTATAATTTTGGTCAGAAGTTTGTAACGCAGTGAAGGAGACGTTTCCGACCCCATAAAGTATATATATTCTTGATCAGGATCAATAGGGGAGTCGATATAGCCATGTCCGTCTGTCCGTCTGTCCGTCTGTCCGTCTGTCCGTCTGTCCGTCTGTCCGTCTGTTTCAATACCGTTTGCGAGCTCAGTTTAAAAGCTAGCGATCTGAAACTTTCACAATCGTCCTAAAACATGTGTACGCAGATCAAGTTTGAAAATCGCCCCGATCGGACGTCTATATCCTATAGCTCCCATAGGAACAATTGGATATATCTTGCAAGAATTTATGATATTTCGCGCAGTGTAAAAGCTATTGACATTAATCTTTACAAATCGTATTTTTTATGCATACCTTGATCAGGGTAAAAGCGCGTGGCGATCGGACGTCTATATCCTATAGCTCCCATAGGAACAATAGGGTAAAATCGGTTAAAATTTAATGATTTTTAGGATATTTCGCGCAGTGTAAAAGCTATTGACATAAATCTTTCCAAATCTTATTTTTTTATGCGTACCTTGATCAGGGTAAAAGCGCGTGACGATCGGACGTCTATATCCTATAGCCCATAGGAACAATAGGGTAAAATCGGTCCAAATTTGATGTTTTTCAGAATATTTCGCGATGTGTAAAAGCTATTGCTGTACATTTTTTCAAATCGTATTTTTTTATGCATTCATTCATCAAGGTAAAAGCGCGTGCTGATCGGACGTCTATATCCTATAGCTCCCATAGGAACAATACGGTGAAATCGGTCAAAATTTCATGTTTTTTAGAATATTTCGCGCAGTGTATAAGCTATTGACACACATTTTTCCAAGTCTTATTTATTTACGCATACCTTGATCAGCGTAAAAGCGCTTGCCGATTGGACGTCTATATCGTATAGCTTCCGTAGGAAAAATTGTTAAAGGCTGCGAAAATATCCCTTTTTCCCTATTTGTATATGACAATTTTGCAGTATAAAAGCTATTGGCATGAAACTATGCAATTTATCTAATTTATTTATGTACACCTTGCTCAGGGTAAAAGTTGCTGCCAATCAGACAAGTACATACTACATCCGCTATTTAAAAATTAAATTAATTACGTATAGCTAATCTTTTTTATACCCTTGCAGAGGGTATTATAATTTTGGTCAGAAGTTTGTAACGCAGTGAAGGAGACGTTTCCGACCCCATAAAGTATATATATTCTTGATCAGGATCAATAGGGGAGTCGATATAGCCATGTCCGTCTGTCCGTCTGTCCGTCTGTTTCAATACCGTTTGCGAGCTCAGTTTAAAAGCTAGCGATCTGAAACTTTCACAATCGTCCTAAAACATGTGTACGCAGATCAAGTTTGAAAATCGCCCCGATCGGACGTCTATATCCTATAGCTCCCATAGGAACAATTGGATATATCTTGCAAGAATTTATGATATTTCGCGCAGTGTAAAAGCTATTGACATTAATCTTTACAAATCGTATTTTTTTATGCATACCTTGATCAGGGTAAAAGCGCGTGGCGATCGGACGTCTATATCCTATAGCTCCCATAGGAACAATAGGGTAAAATCGGTCCAAATTTGATGTTTTTCAGAATATTTCGCGCTGTGTAAAAGCTATTGCTATAAATTTTTTCAAATCGTATTTTTTTATGCATTCCTTCATCAAGGTAAAAGCGCGTGCTGATCGGACGTCTATATCCTATAGCTCCCATAGGAACAATCGGATATAACTTTCAAGAATGGAAGATATTTCGCGCAGTGTAAAAGCATTTAACATAAATCTTTCCAAATCTTTTTTTTATGCATACCTTGATCAGGGTAAAAGCGCTTGGCGATCGGACTTCTATATCCTATAGCTCCCATAGGAACAATTCGGTGAAATCGGTCCAAATTTGTTGGTTTTCTGAATTTTTCACGTAGTGTGTAAGCTACTGACATAAATTTTTCCAAGTCTTATTTATTTACGCATATCTTGATTAGGGTAAAAGCGCTTGCCGATCGGACGTCTATTTCTTATAGCTTCCGTAGGAAAAATAGTTAAAGGCTGCGAAAGTATCCCTTTTTTCTATTTTATATGACATTTTTGCAGTATAAAAGCAATTGACATCAAACGACGCAAATCTAGTTTATTTATGTATACCTTATTCCTATCGCTACTTTTTCAGTTTTAGCAATTTCGGCAAAGTCTGCAAGGGTATTAAAACTTCGGCTTGCCGAAGTTAGCTTCCGTCCTCGTTTTAGCTTTGTTTTTGTTTTCAAAGGAGAGCTAAGGACTCTTCAGCAGCTGCCACGCCCCTCGAGCGCCCCTTCGCCCACCGCATTGTGCGCGAAGGCTGCGAAAAGTTGAAGGATTTTGACGCATTAGAGTGCTCCCCCAGGGGCAAAGGTTAAGCAAGGGATGGTGGGTGGTGGGTGGTGGGTGGTGGGTTTAGACACCTGCAAGCAAATGAGTGCATTTGTTGTAGCACATCTTAATGGATGACGAGGTGGCTGACACTGCGAGATGACTTCAATTACCCGCCACACAGGCAATTTTCTATTTGAAATCTTAAAGCGTTTTCCTAATATCTAAGAGTTTATTTATATTTATAACCTTTACGCATACAAATACTTTGTTCTACTTCTGAGTCATTATATTAGAAACCAAACGGATTCCGGATTTTTAAAATGTTTTAAAATGTTTTAATTTTTTTTTTTTTTTTTTTTTTTTTTTGCGCGGACTGAATATTCTGGTTAAATAAAAATAAAATAACTTTTGAATGAAACTCTATATTTCCGGTAGCTTACTCTTATTTCTTCAAAACGTAATTCCTTTCTAAATGAATTAAAATTAAATTTGTATTAAAATTTACCAATTATTCGCTTATATCGTAAACTGTAATCTGTAATCTGTTAAGAGTAAATTACCGTATTATATGGATAACTATCATTTTTAAGACTATTGATACATATACTAATTGCAATAGAATTAATTATCTATGATTTGACGAACAGTTGTAACATACTTTTAGGTAACAATTATTAAATGATAATAGATCAAAATAGAATCACAATTTTGAGATGGCTTGATAAACTTTTTATTTCTTACAATTATAAAAACTTAAGCTGGAGTATCCTACATATGCTAAATCTATTATTTAATGTCTATTCATAAAAGACAGTGATATAATAATATAGTTTTATTTTGTAATTTTATATGCTCTTTGCACTATCAATTTAATTTCCATTTCTTGGAAAACCACCTTGTTCTGTTAAAATTCCTTCAATCTTCCCCATTGTGTCCGACATTAACCACTAATGAAACATGGACATGAAAGTGATCCCCGAGCAATGAGTTCCCCTCTTTTCCCATTTCGAGTCGAAGCACTTAACTTTTCTTGTAATCAGACAGAGCGGACATAAGAATCATCCACCATTTATTGTCCCAGCTTCAATTTAAAGTTTTTTCCCCGAATAACTCGGACTTCCCCCCAGGGAGATGCTCAACTGGGACCGAAAATGATGACTTAATATACGAAAATCACGAAAACTGATGGATTCCTCTGGGGTGTTTTTTACTTGGAACGAGCGCAGTGTCGTCCTTGTTTTACTTGGTGTCCTGACCCTTGGTCCTGTCCTCTTGCGACAATTTCACGCTTTTCGGTCGCCGCTGACAAGCTGACAGCTGCCACTTGAGCGATGGCGTTTATTAGTTATTAAACGGCGTGATTTATGCCCGCGGCACGACCACGCCCCCTGCAATTGGCCTGCACTTTGGCGCCTTAATGAGACCGCCTCCCGTGGAGATGGAAAATCGCTCAGAGGGACTGGACATCTGCGGTTCTGTTTGCTCCACCCATCAGTGGGGAAATTTAACACGACAAGTACACAGTACAATTAACGAATTTCATTCTGGAGTGCCACGACTTAAAATAATATCTTGTATATCTTATATCTGGCAGAGAAAATCATATGAATTTTAAGAAAGGGTTGGATTCGAAAAACCTAGAAAGACTTAATGTTCCAAAGTATTCTAACTAACTTAATTCAAAAGTTAAAGGACCTAAGGTTGTAGGTTTCTAAATCCATTTTATTGTACTTTCTTACAAATGTAATGCTTTTTGTTTACTAAACCTGGCAACATTAAGAAAGCGTAGAACTTATTATTATTATTTTTATTTCACAGAGACTTTCCGAAGCCACAATATAAAAACCTATAAACTAATGCGCCAGTCGCAATATGTAAAAATATACCTTTGAAGGAGAATAGAAAATAAAATATAAAATAAATAAATTTATAACTTAAGTAAAGGAAAGGTAAGAAAACAAGTCCAATTTTCTTAATAGTTAAATATTGATTTGTAGGTGTGATGAGAGTTTTGACACAAATGTATATATAAGAAACATACATATAGACGTTAACAGCTTTATATATTTATTTTAAATCAACCCATTTCAAGCCAGACCTCTAAAAACTGAGGAGTCACCGAGGAAATCGTGTTGATACGCTTCTAAAACTGATTGATAACAGTTTATTGTTTGTTCAATGCCTTGCATATTGCGTGTATGCATATCGGAACTATAATTGCCAAAATGTAGAGTCGAACCACCCTCATAAAAAACCTAACCCCTGTCCATTTGACTTCGTTCAAAATTGAGCTGCCTACTGTGAGCTTCTATTTGTTTATACTTATTTCGTTTTCACACCCCTTGCGGGTCGTCCTATTCTTCTCCAGAAACACCCCACCATTCCCAGCCTCATCACCATCATCATCATTCGTTTGAACTCGGAATAGGAATCGGTCTCAGGTTACTTTGTTTTCCTTGGCCTCCGTTGTTTGTTTTTATTTCCATTTCACTTTTCGCTGGGTTTGTTTGTCATTTTGAAAAATGCGTTTTGCAGTTTCTTTTTTTAAATTCAATTGTGGATTGCCGCAGCGCGTTGGAAAAAAATCAAACCACCCCTCCAAGGTTTGATCCTTTTCCTCGACTTTATCTTCATCCTTCCATCCGCTTCAACTCCCCCTGCGGCTAATAACGTCCTCGTCAGTTCCGGCAGCTCGGTCCTGCCACCCGGGTGCACCCCAACCATGTGAATCCGGACTCCTTCTTGTGCTTTTCGGTGTCACCAAATTATGGTTGAAATTTTAACACAAATTTGTTTGCAAGCGTTTCTAACGCAGCGAAAGGTCCCCCAACCCAAGATTTGTGTCTTTTAATTTGGGTGCAGTTGCTCTTTTCCTGAATAAAATTTAAATATAATAACATTGAAAGTTGTTATTATCAGAAAATATATTATTTTAAAAATCTTAATAGAGCTTCATGAAATGTGATGTACTTTAAACTTTGTTACTTAACAAAATCTATAAACATTTTAAACGTGCCATTTCTGGAAAAGAGCCTTATTAAAAAAGTTATTTTTTGCGTAAATATCAAAAAGCATAAAATCAAAACATTATTAAAGAACAACAATGTATATGATGAATATTTTTTATATTAAAGATTAATGCAAGTTTGGGTTTCTGGTGGTAAATGACCAAACTTACAATCTGAACTAAGAGTAACTAAATGAATCGAACAAAATTTAATTAGTATTAATTTCGAAAAATGGATAAATAGTAGTTTACAGAAATCTGTTTGAAGTCTCAAAAACTCTTTAATTCAAAATCTTTACAGCATAGACTAAATAATCAACTTACCTTTTAAGTGCCCAAAAAAGAGTCCCAGCCGATTCAATTATGATAGTTATCTTCTGCACTCCCAACAATGTTAAATCAATTCCTATCAAAATTAAGCCCCGAGGTGGGAACATTGGAGTTCGTGTTGTCTCTAATCCTTTGACACATAATCCCTCACGCGTTCCGGGATCTTTTCCGGGAGTACCCCTTTCTGTTTACTTTATCCGGGGAGGCGGACACTTGCGCTCCATTTGTCATTTTCATAATGGGCGCAGAGTAAGTCGGTGGGAGCGTGTCGTCGACGCCATATCTCGCGGATTACAAAACTAGACGGAGGCGCGACTTCGATGGCACGTGACCGAAGAAGAGAGTCAGACTGAGATCACTATCGGACGGAACACGGATATTTATGTTCACCTAAGACGCGGCATTATCCAGAGGGCTTCCTTCCCGAGTCAAATGACTCGTAAACCAAGTCGTTAAAGGTTACCCTGTCCCCGGATTTATTCCCGGTAATGTGACACTGAGCCACAAAGTTCAGCCTAAGCATTAACTTTGTCATCTTCCGAATCCTTTCCATAATATAAATCATTTTTAAAAATATTTTGGGTTCAGTCCTAGGCTGTCCCATAACATGGGTTTTCCAAATTAATTATTCTATTAAATAACTAGTATTTAAAATTAGTTATTAAGTTAATTTGATTTTAAACTGGCTTTTTAGAGTAGGATATTATTCAATGGGAGTTCTGTTTAAAATAATAATGCAACCATTAGGAAAACCAATCAAACAGGGCATAATCCTAATTCTTGTCAAGTGTAATTTATGCAAAAGACCCACATGTAACCAATAAGAACTGGACTTATGTTCAGCTCAAAAGTGGCAATGACTTGGCGGTTGTCAGTTCTCATTAGAGAGCAGCCGAGCCGAATTGATTGATTTATTTTGGCAATTATGTGCATTCGATTAAAAGTTGAACTGGCAGTCACGCAGCGCTCGCTAATAATATGCAGGGATCCCACCCAGCCTCCCACTCCCGTGCTGGCAAAGAAAAAACAACATAAATCCCCAGAAATATCCCATGGAGCTGGGGGATTACATGGCCCCGAATTGAAAACCAATTGCGCCTGGGATGAAAAATCGCGCCAACAAACCCAGCGGGCGATAAAGGAGGCGAATTAAATGGAACCGGAGCAGGACCTCCGGCAGGACGAGGATGAGGAGGAGGACGAGGAGAGGACGAGGAGGAGGAGGACTGGGGATGTGGCCTGTTTACAATGTCGCTCGACTTGGACAAGGGGATTTCTTTGTTTTGGTTTGGTTTTAATTTTGAGCAACGAATAAATTAAATCAACCGACAGTCGAAATAATTGCCGGAAATTGGTGACGTTGTTGAAATTTCTTCTCCGCTTTCCAATTGAGACGGGAACGGAGTTGGAGTCCGGTGCTTAATAAGATTATGCGTGACCCGGCGAGCACGGCTTCCATTAAGGAGAAGGACCTTCAACAGTCCACAAATTCGAGGCTTAAATTAAACGTATGACAGACAAGTTAAGCTTGCGTTTGGTTGGGTTCAAGGCAAATTCGAGCAGGATAAAGGTTTTACAGCATTACATCAAATTAAGCATAATTTCGACAAATTTCAGGACATTGCCATATATGAATGTATGGGCTAGCCTTTGAATGTATATTTTTGGGAAAATTTTATTTTGCGATATTAAAAAGGCTTTATTAATTTATTTATAGCAATGCAAAAAAACCTAAAACCATTTTCTAAAAAATATTATGTGCAAGAACCATCGTCCCAAATGAGCAATATATAATTGAACACAAACTGAAATTGTTTTTCAATACATTTCCTGTATGCACCTACAATTTAAAAGTTTACGATTTTCTATATAATTCAAAATTTCCATAATAGTTTCTTTACTTTAAAAAATGGCTTTATAGGGAAAAATAACAAAAAAAAGGATGCTAAGAATTAAACAAACAATTACACATTTTAGAATGAAAGCTAGTATAAGTAATAGAATGAAAGCTTTCAGCTAATAATCTAAGCAGAAAAAGCTCACATTGATATCTTTAGTAGAATATTAAAACCATTTATTCTACCGATCGATCGACAGTTGCGATCACAGCTCACTGGAAGATGTGTGTCTATTTTATACTCGGGGTATTGCCCGCCCTCTTAACCCGTAAGTGAAAATTGAGTTGGAGAAATCTATAACGAATCAGTGAGTTTATTAATTGAACTTGAGTCAGAAAATCAGCTTAAAACAATATTACTCTGGTTTTCTCTCTCATAGCATCTCAGTGTAGTCATTGTGAAAATCTGCGGGAAAGTCCAGCTGAATAACCGGAATGATATTTAAAGCAACGCTTACATTGTCTATCATATTTCATATTTTGCATAAAGGTCAAAGAACAACATATGCTTTCTAAGATTGAAAATTATTTAAAGCTTTGGCCAAAACACAGTATATAACTTTTCCGGTGAGCGAACTGATCTAAGATTGCACCTTCTCAAAGCAACGACTTTTTGATCAAAGCTATCAGTTATTGCCAGTTAAATGAGAGATAGTCATTATAAATCAGTGATTTCATTAGGTTAGCATGAGTGAAAACAGCGAGCAGTTACATTAGGTTTGTTTGGCGTTCTTTGTGATGCTAAAGGGTTTTTCCTTTTTGCAGCAATTTCTGGACTTAATTGCGGAAATCTGCGGGAAAACCTGTTGTACAGCAGGAATGAGATCACCGCTCCGGATGAGTACCCCTGGATTGGTCGGATTGGCTATGTGCATGAAAATGGATCCACGTTCACTTGCTTTTCGGTCCTGATTCACCAACGATATGCGATCGCCACCGCCTTCTGTGCTCTATCCAACGCTGATTTCGATACCTTATTCATTCTGTTCGGGGACTGGCGCGAAAATGAGAACTTTAAAGTGCGCGACTGTCGGCGGGAGGGAAACATCTTCCAGTGCTCCCCGCCGCCGCAAAAGGTGGAGATCGATGAGCTGGTGGTGCATCCCGAGTACAAAAACGACATACACAACAACATAGCACTGGCTAAGCTGGTGCGGAATGTGGAGTTCACGGACTATGTGCAGCCCATATGTTTGCCACCCGTTAAAGAAGCCGATGGCAACCAGATCGCCCAGAGGCTGGAAATAGCCGGATTCAGGAGACCCTTGTGGAAGGGTCAGGAGGCCGACGAGGAGGGCGAGTGGCGGAGGAAGGTGCAAGTGTTCACGGCCAGTAGGGACTTCTGCGAGTCGGTGGCCTACCCGGATTGGCAAAATATGACGACGAACCATCTGTGTGCCCTGGGAGACGAGGAAAAAACCCTTTATTTTGGATCACCACTAATGGGAATCGAAATCGTGGATGAGAAGCCGAAGAACTTTTACTTAGTCGCCCTACCAATCTCATACATGCTACTTTATTCACCGAAAAATCTAACTTTACAAGTATTCGTACGCATTGCTCCATACAGGGACTGGATTTTGAAAAATACTGCTTTAGATTGACTTCATTTAATATTTCTGAGCGATGTGATATTTAAGTTTAATTAGATCTTTTATTGAATCGAAAAAATCCACCTAGCTACAATTACTCTTAAAACTCTTAAAACGTAAGCATCATATGTATTAGTTTTATATTATCCTCCCGGATAATTCGTTTTACAATTCGTTATAAACTTTTGAATAGTTTATAGAGTTTGTTTGGTGATGGCTAAGCTACAGATTTTGTAATATTTTTAGTCTACTTACAAAAAGAATTTTGTTATTTATTTTTTCTTTTCTTTTCTTTAAATATACAGTGTAAAAGTTTTTATTGTTCTTTCATTTTCTTATAAGATAGTAAGATGTTATTGTTTAAATTTTCAAGGAAAGTTTATTCTAATACACATATTTTTAAAATGTGTAATATATATATCTTTATAGGTGAAATTGAGCATATTTCTCTTAGAAAAGGTTGTTGAAAATCAAAGGGAATAAAATTTTACCACCTTTTAGGTATGGTATCGGATTGGTGTATTTAACTAAAAATGTGTTTTCAATAACAATTTTTAATTGATAAAAAAAGTATATTATATAAAAAAGTAATACCAAGATAAGCTTATAAAAATGTGATTCGCATCCAATGAAAATAAAACTCCAGGATAGTAGATTAATGCCAGGTGTATGACTAGCAATTAGTAATAAATCAGTTCTATACGAAAGAAAGATAGACAATTTCGGAAATTTATTTGCCAAGCTGCAGGCATTCGTCTTGAGAATCCAGTACGTTCGGGATAAATCAAAACTTTGTTTGCCATAAATAAAAGAATGGCTAATAATTACAGCAGCCTCCGATGGCCTCAGCATGAATCCTGCGTCCTTTGTCGACTCCCACTCCCCACACCCCAAACTCCACCCCCAAGGAAGAAATGTAAATGAGTCTCTAGCGACTAATAAATTCCCAATTACACATGGAGTTGCCCCGGCCAGGGACGGACTTCTGGTGGCCAGCACACAAGGTCCACTCATAAAACTATGCCGGCACACCCTCCACCACCTCGCACCAGCAATAAACTAAAAAGCATAAATTTCTGAAAACGACAAATTCATGCACTTGGCGAATTCGGGCGGAGGGAGAAAACGAGAAAAAGAACGGGAAAATCAAATGGAAAACACGGAAAATCACAATTACGTGAGCACATACGGCGAGGTGAGGGGTGAAGTCAGGAGGAGGACCGATGTCCAATTACGGGTGACGACGATGACGCCGGCAAATGCCAACATCTGTGACCCCGTGAAAGATGGAGATGCGTGAATGCCCTCCGGCAATCGCATTTGTTCCGATTGCCCCGTCTAATGCAGAAGATTGATACCCCCGATATCGGAATGACCAGGAGGGTATGCTGCTGATGTCATTACCTAAATATGATGAATTCAAAAGGACCTGATAAAGTCCTTATCGATAGAGATCTGCCTTCAAACATATGGAAAATTCATCAATAGATTGAAAATGCATTTGGCTGAATAAGAAAACATTTTGATCATAGGGATATTTAAGCTATGGAACACTTTTTAAATTCATGTTTATAGTTATAATTATTTCAGTTATATAAATCTACTTTAAACCACTTCATTTTTTAAAAACAGGTACATTTAAAAAATAAAATGCATTCGGTTATTTTTCTAGTTCAAAGAGAAAGTAATACCTTTAAATCGCGACTAATTTAATAAGAAAGCTTTTTAACAGGCGTTTAATCTTACAAATATATATAAAAACATAAGACCCAAAAGGTGTTTTTTTAAATTATTTTTTTAAACATATTAACATAATTTACTAGAATTCAATTTGATTTAAAATTTACTAACACACTTCGCATGTGGGTAAGTGAAACTTGGCTAAAAAATATATTAAGTGATGAAAAATATCGTAGAAAGACTCTATCTATCCGAAAAAAACATTTTCCAAGAGTCCCTAACGAGGTTTCACCCAAATCGGACCTCGTTAAAATTCCTGCGAAATCAGTGCGAAATGAAATGAACACAAAACAGAAAAAAAGGGAAAAATAAAGCAAACGAAATCGCAAATATTTCGTATCCTACTTATGTTTTACGATTTTCGTGAATGTACGAGGGTTTTTCCCTACCCCCCAATTGGTGGGGAATCCCCCTCCCGCTGCTTTTTATTCGTTTTTATGCCTTTTTGCATACTTTATATATTTGTGCAAAATTTATGTGCGCTATTGTTTTTATGGCATGCACCCATTTCGCCCCATGTGCCATATACCCCTCGTCCTGGAAGAAAGCGAAAATGTTATCCTTGTTCGAAAGGCATTTTAATGCCAGCCTGGGGTTGGGTGGAAATGGGAAAGGGAGTGGGAATGGAAATGGAAATGGAAATGGAAGTGGGAATGGGATTGGAATTGGATTGGAGCTGTGTGGTTGGGTGGCTCCTCTGGCACTTTTCTGCAAATTATGGCACATGCGGCGACGTCGGCATTATGCCTGATCCTTCTGCCTTTGATATGGCATACAAGTATATATAAACTTACACACACGAGTATGTTTTTATGTAAATCCGTATGTGCCTGGAGCCCTATCTATCCCCCCTCTGCTGCCACTTAAGCTGCTTATGTGGCAAATACATAAAATAAAAATAAAATGTAAGAGGAAAGTCGGGAGAGAGGGAAGAAAATCCTCGCATAACGAGCATTTCCCTCTGCCATATTTGTGTTATTTTATTATCATTTTTCTTCGACATTCTTGTCGTTTGAGAAGATTTTCTCACAAAATGGCGGGCTGTTTAGGGCTTTTCTGTTCATGTTTATTCTTTCTCGACTTTATCTTTTTGTTTTCTTCGGACAAAATGAATTGACAATACAGAAAGCTAGTAATTAATTAAAATAAGAATTTCAAATTTAATTAAATATATACAAGCCTTACGTTCAAAGTAAAATAATTTCAGGGCATTAATCAATTAAAATTAAAATCAAAATTATTTCACTGAATAAATCAAAATTAAACTTTTCCTTAAATATGTTCAGAAATAAAGTCGCTAAAATGTTTTAAAGACTTTGTTATATGAGAGGTTCAAAAATATTGGAGAATTGTATTTTTTTTGTAGTTCAATTAGCCATTTTTCATGGATTAAACTTATTGGATAATATATAAAAATTTTTTCCATTATTTTTGAATACTGCGTCAATTTAAATGAAATGAAATAATGTTTTTTTAATTAGTATAAATGAAATTTTAAATCGCATACTTTATCGGGGCGTTTAACCAATACTTTTTATGACCTATCCTACAATCTCGATATTTCGCTGAATCATTTCTTTCTGTGTCTCGATTTTCCCAGACGACTGGAGCTTCTTTGCATTGGGGGTGTTCACTTTTATATCTGTCAGATATGAGTTGCCATAAACAGTACGTGTGGGCGTGGGCTTATGTGTATCTGAATAAATGTGGATGTGTGCCACTGATACGAATCCAATTTCTCAGCAGCAACAATAAAACTCGGCTCAGTCTTTTGGGGGCGGGGCTGTAACCGAATCTGTATTTGCTACTAAGACTGACACTGAGACTGAGAAGGAGAAAGATACTTTTACAGAGCCTGAGATGACGATAAGCGAAAATGGCGAACCGCCTTATGACGCGACTTAACGGGATTCCATGCGCCCTGATTATGGGCATAAATACGAGCCACCCACCCCGCCATCATGCGAGGAAAATTTAAATAAACTGATAAACGAATCCGCTCTAAGCCGCAGCCAACGTTGATGACTGTTTCGACTGTTGTTTCCCCTGCCTCCCCAAAAAAAAGATACAACTTCTGCCCGGCAGAAGATGCAAAAATGAAGACGGGCAAGCTGCTTTAATTAAAGACAGAAGGAAGCGCAATGGTGGCCAGGGATGGGAGGAAACCAGACCAGACCAGAGCAGAGCAGACCGGAGGACCTGGTCGCGGGACCGCTTGTTTATGACCCGCAACGGTCGCAGCGATCAGATACAGTATCTTCACCTGACACTGCGCCTGGGTCCGCCCGATCCGGCTGCCTGCGGTGACAATTTATGACGTACAACCTGGCCGCCTGGCCGCCGAACAGGAACCACTTCCCCAGCCAGCTCCCCAATCTGCTAATCCTGCTCCTCTCGAGCAATGGATGCTGCAGTAGCCACTGGCCAATGGCCGGCGAGCTTATGAAAATCATAAACACTGAACGGCGGACGGCGGTGACATCCGAGCAACGAATATGCATTTTAATAAAATATCCTAAAAGCCACATAAATCACATCCGGTTAGAGCATCGCGTGCTTCGAGTGGAGTTTATCGGGCGGCTGCCGCTTAATGGGTTTACCAACTTGCCTTTAATACCCGCCCTGGAGCAGTTCCCTGCTCCACATCGTATCACTGTGAATACGTTTCGGTACCTCCGTTTAATCCATTCACTTATCTTTGGGGAGGTCACATTCTTTGATTACTCGAAAACAATAAATGTATCTGTTTTAAAAACATAAAGTTTACTATACTCTTCTAGTAATTTTAAGCGATATAATAATAAGTAAATAAAATACAGAAAAAATATATAAAATACAGAAACATTCAAGAAAAATTAATATTAATAAAAAATATTTCTTTAAGTATCATCTTTTTATAGCTAGATACCATGATCCATGTAACATTATTAAAAAATGTAGTTAGCATTAAGTAAAAACAATTTTATTAATAAGTCAATTTTGTATAAATAATAGACAGAAATCATAATTGAAAAATAAACCTATTTAATTATTATTCAAAGATGGACTGATTTGCACAAAGCTTTTAAGATTTCTAAATATTAGTTTCTAATGTTTCAAATACAAATTTCCAAACTTAAAGTGCTCTATAGTAAGTTTGACGAGTTGAAAACGGGTATTCTTAAAAATCTTTCTGCTCAATCTATTAGAGTTGCGGGGACTCCTTTAAACTAGGCAAATTTTACCCCGCTTTAATGTCTATCAAGATTATAACAACTTTCATATATATCAACGCAACTACTTTACTTTTGTAATCAGAAGTAAAAGTAAAACAGAAATCACCCTTCAATTCCTTGATCCCCAAGCCATCACAAGATATTTATTTATAAAAAATATATCATGAAACTCGTGTTGCCCTTGAGCTGTTAAAATTAATTTAATCTATGTCCAATTGGAGCCATCAAGTGCCAACTGTCAAAATATTCAAAAACCGACACTTTTCGTCTAGACTTGACCAGCCGCAGGCGCAGTTGGTCATACTTCTTGGCCAATTATCAATATCTGAGCAGGAACTGGAGCAGGTTCCAGGCAGGATCCCGAACTGGAGCAGCTATAATTATGACATATGATGGCACCGATGCAGGACCGACCCATGTCAAAAAGTCCGTACATACAGGCATAATTTGGACTGCACCGGAGACGTGGACGAGGGTCTTAGGTTCGTGGAATAATGATGCTGGGTTCTTGACACATTTGAGTGCTAATTTAAAAGTCTCGCACATGACCATGGCCAGGGATACATCGATTATGGGAAGAGGTGTCGTTAACCCTCCCCTTTTCCCCTGGAACGACCTTTAATTTTGCACATACTTATCATATTTTGTTCTTAAAATCGGAAAGGATCGTAGAAGGTGGCTTACAAAACGATTGGTCATGATTAAGAGCTTCTCAAAACTTGTAGACAAAAATCATTTTCTATGATCCTAAAAGAAATATTTGAGTTATTTTTTTGAAACGTATATACATTTTTCTTCATTGTCTTTAAATGGTTTCTCATTTTTAAAAAGTGATTAGGTTTTTGTAAATAATAATAATAAAACAATTTTCATGTGAGAGAACAAATATTTATCGATACGGCATTTTTCTTAACTTGGTATAAAAAATAAAAAATATTATTTCTAGGACTTAAAAATAATCAAAAATTTGTTGGTTTAATAAATAATCAAAGTAAAACTTACACTATCAAACCTATTGAAATTGCTTAAATTTATTATGTCAATTTTATACAAAAATATTAATGTTGTGTAAGTATGCTTTATTAAATAAGGACTTTTGTTGTATTAAGTCTAATTGTATCAAAAGTTTATTTGTGTTTATTGTAGCTATTGGCACATCAAAGGTAAAAAACTTTTTCTTAAAGTGTGGATTAATTCCAATGAAAAGTAAATACCAAAAATGAGACCATAATCAACATGGCACATTGTATACATTGTGGGTCCGCCTGCTGTCCCCCATCCCCGAAACACCCCCTCTATCACCCAGACAGACATTTAACGATAACACCCAAAGATATCAAAATCGAAATATCGTTAGACGGTCCCGCGCAAAATGCTTGACAAGCATAACAAACACTGGGTACATGGGTCCTGGTCCTGAGTCCTGGCTCCTGGGTCTCAGCCAGCCTTTTATGATGGTGACGACCACCCCCAGCACCACCCACGACACCACCCAAAACACCCCCACCCACCACCCACCGCCCAACGCCCACTGCGACGCATTCAACATGGCGTCGGTGGCTGTTTCGCTTTCTGTTTCGCTTTCCCTTCGCTGGATGGGGGATTCCCCCCGTTCGGTTTGTGTGCGATATAAACGAAGTTTACCAAATAAATAAAAGCCATCCCCCCGCTTCTCGTCTAGCGATTGGGTTGCAATATATCGCGTACGTGCTGGCATGCCATAAATATGTGGCCCATGTAGATGCGAGGCAACAAAATTATATTTCTGTTTGTGTTTGCAACAATTTATTTTTTTCCCTCTACGCCACCAGTCCGCCCCCAATGCCACGCCCACCGTGGAGATAAAGCGAAAACATTTTTCCAGCTCAACTCGCAGCGCAATCGATAACGATGAGGGAGACAAAGGAACCATCGAAGGAGCTTATTAGATGTATATAGTGTACCCAGCACCCTGAAGGTAATCTTGAAAATATGTAGTGCAAGCAAATTTGGCCAAGGACCGCAGCTTGTGGTGAAGTCCTGGAAACGACACGAATCCTTAGCCAGCCCATATGCTTCCATATTTGAGTTGTGTCCAGGGCAAAGGTACAACGCCCTTATGCATGCAAGTGGGCACCGAATTAAAGATTTCACCAAATCCGTCTCACCACTCAAATATGTACAAAAGAAGGTGCACATAACTGATTGTGAGTGGAGGTAACTTAAATATACACAAGTGCACTGGATTTTTCAAAATATAAATACAGTCTAAGCAGTGCGTTATAACAAAGAACTTTGATCACAACCATTTTTACAGACCTTTGGTCGAGCACTAAATCTTGTTACATATTAAAATATCAAAAATATACATATCCATAACTATAGTAAAGTATTATTCCTTAAGTACATAATTAAATGAATCAGGCAATTTTGAGATAGCTCCAAATTCATCCCATCAGAAGATGCAGATGTTAAATGTATGTCTCTCTCGAAATGCTTGATTCAGTATCCAAATTAAATATTAATATTATTTTTAGTATAACTTTATTTTTGACCTTTAGCAATGCTTATAATAAATGCAGCAAAAATATCCATTTTTGGAAATATATTCAAAAAAATTTAGAATTATTAAAAGAAAACAAAAAAATCATTTTCAAAAATAAATTATCTGTTATCTTTTTATTTGTTATCTGTTATAGATTGCATCCGAATTCCACTGTTAAACTGCGACCTGCACTCAAGAACAGCTCGAAGAAAAACAAAGAAACTTTGGAGGAGAAGGAAAATGGCAGCAGAAAAATCGGAGCAAAAGCAACAAGCCAACAAATTTAAAATGTGAAAACTTTGCAAGTAGTTGAAAGTTGGCAGCAGGCGAACGAACCGCAGTCGCCAGAGAAAAGCGGCGGGGAATTGGAAAGCGGGGGAAATTCTTTGTCTGCTCTGGAGTGAAGGGTGTGGGGGTGCTGAGGGGTGCTGAGGGGTGCTGAGGGGTGCTGAGGGGTGCAGGTGCAAACAGGACTGAGATACGGGCACACGACCACGGATAAGGATACGGACTCGAATACGGATACGGGACTCGATGATTTGATGTAGCCGAAAATCTGCCGCTGAGATTTTCTTTGTGGTTTCGACTTCTTTTGATATGAGAGCATTTTCCAACGTGGTGCACACTCAAGAGGAGTTTGCCCCAATCCCAGCGCCTGTCATTTGCCAATTCAACTAAAACTTCAAAGAACCAGGAGTGCATCCCCCTGCCCAGAAAGTGAATCCCCGAGGTCCGTCGCCATTTTGGACCGGATCGCAACTCACGCCCACAAAGGAGTCGCAACCACAAGTTCAAGCAGGAAGTGGGTGTTATGAAATATGACGAGATATGAACTCATAATCCACCCTTGAAGCGCTCTTCTGATTTTGCGCAATAGCGGATTCGTGACAACCCGAATTGACCAACCATTGGTCATATGAGGTTACTTTGAAAGTGAAATAAAATATATATAATATAAAAATATTGTATTGTTAAACGTTGATGAACTATAAAAAGTACAGTATAAACAAGAGAAGCAAAGAAACAAAGCGTTCCATAATTTTGGGCAAAAAAAAAGTTATCCGGGAAAATACATATAACTAAACATAGAATGTAATAATTTAAAAATGCAGTTTTCATTACAGGGATTGATTTTGAAGTAAACATTTTATAATAATGATTTTTAAATTATTATTATTCAAATTAAATTATTAGCACCCAATCCCTTAAATTATTGAAAAGCTAATTAAAGTTCTAGATTTGATATTATTATTTGGTATTACAAATTTGTATTGATCAGTCATAGTAAAAGGACATTATGAACATTCACCATGCAATTTAGATTCAAACCAACCACAAGGCACTTGGCCAAAATGCCAATCAAACTGGCGCTGAGCAAATATTATCACAACAAGGCCGCAGAACAATGTGTGGGCCATCAATCAAACAGCACTCGGCAGCCAAACCAATCATCCATTTATCCATCCATCCAGATCCTGGCCGGCCATCCAATCACCCAATCGCTCAGGCGTATCGCAAGAACAACAACAATTTTCCAATTAAGAGACCAAAAATTTGAGCATATGATGATTATTGACGATAAGAGTCGGACACGAAGCCCCATCCCATCCGCCCCAGGAATCCCAGTTGGTCTGCCGAAATGTGCAAATAAATCGCACAATTGTTCGCATGTCCGCTCGTCCTTTTCGGCAGGACGAGCTATCTGCTATCTGCTATCTGCGAGCATCGAAACTAAAAGTTAGCTGCGGCCACGCCAAACCAAAACAAAGAAACTTTCATTTCCAATTTTCTTGATGTATTAAATTATTTACGCCCTCTTGAGCAGCGGATTCGGATTCGTGTGCGTGGCCACTCATATAAGCGTCTAGGGATACATAGACATGTGTATATACATATACCTCATTATGTTTACTTTCTGAGCAGTACATTCTTGCCAAAATTATTTGTCCTACAGTAATGTAGATAAATTATATTAAACAAGATTACATTTTGCGATTTATTTTAGAAGAATATATGTATATTAGCTGGTGAAACTGATTAAGTATTTACGTGTAAAATTAAGTTTGAGGGAAGGTGGCGACGAAGTTCTGAACCACTAAAATTATGAGTATAAGTTAGACCAACTAAACCCCTAATTTCTTTTTTTTCTTCTACAAATTTCTTGCTCATTTAACTTATAAGTAGGTATTGCATGAAATCAATGTCCAATACCTTTAATAGCAATAAACAGTAGTAGACTTTTCCATTGAGCAAATTAATAATACAGAAAATGCAACTGTGTTTGAGCGGCACGAGCTCATTATTGGTTTAAGTCATAATTTTGTGTTAAGTTATGACTTAAAATCGAACGGCTAAAATTATCAGGTTGTGCTATTATAGAGATTGACATAAAGCATATTAATAAGCACACATATATTGTTGTTTGTTTGTTTTTAAGGTCATAGTATTCACAAGTATTGCAAAGTTTCGACTTGCCCCCAAACCTTTTTTTAATTATTTATTATTTTGTAGAGGTTAACTTTACAACAAACAGATATATATATCATACTATCATTTTGACAACTGAATCCAAATTATTTTGTTAATTTTAATGGGTGCAAATTTACGGTGCCATTTTATTGCCTAATGAGCTAATTTAGAGTTATCTGAGTGGAAAAGATAACTAGGTGAGAGTGTCTCACTTTGTCACTTTTCACCGCGATTTAACTGTCGCCAGTTGGGTGATATGGTCTTCAAAAGCGAAATACTTACTGGGGGATAAGAGCTGTTGATTTTCACAGTTGGTGCGCAGAAAAGAAAATTTCTTAACTGTATCCAACTCAGTTTCACCCAGTGGGCCAGTGAGCCAAATGTGCAGCGATCACCTCACGGCATCGACGGGGAATCCCCTGCTCCGTCCCGAATCAGATGCAATTTATGATAACCAATTTGCGGGCAACATCCATTCGCACACATGCGATATGTTATGCCAGCACCAGCACCGATCCGATCCGATCCTAACTCGAAATCCGAGGGGCAGTAGCCGATGTGGGCTTAATCATTCTGCTGCACGCATCGTTAAACGTTATTAGTTATTGCCAAGATATAGTGTGGGGATTGGTTGTTGCCTTCGGGGAACAGCTGGAGTGCAAACACCTCCCCGCCGATAGTTGCTGTTCTTTTGGATCTTAATAACCATATTTCTCTGGTTCTCTCTTTTCGAGCACTGATTTACTCGTATTTTATTCATAACATTTGGGCAGTTCTGGTGTACTTGTGCTCTAGTGCTCTATTTAAAGAAAACCCACAGTGGTTATCCTAACTATAATACATATCAATAGCAAATAAATATAAGTAATTTATTTTCTTTAAAATTTGGTTTTAATAAGATAATTAATTTATACAACAGAAAAAGCGTAAATAAAGACTTTTTCTGCTAGAAACTGTCTACAATAAAAGTTTAGATAATTTCCCAGTTAACTTGCAAAGATCGATAAATATATAAATATAATCATTTTCCTTGTAGCCGATTTTCCTCCAGGAATTTATATTAATTTTATTTATTAAAAAACAAGAAAGGAAGTTAATTTGGGCAAGCCAATTATACGGGTAAGTCAATGTTTTTATATGCCCCAAACTTCTTATGACACTTTTAAGATATAGAAATCCCATTTGAATGTCCTGAATTTTCACAGACCGTTTTTTGTTAAGTTAACTATTACCTATGTGCTTACCGATCTTATGTTATTATTTTTTTTTATTTTAATGGAAAAATCATATGTGAACAATAAATTAAAAATTGGACTCTATAGATGTGGCTTTTTATAAATTCTTAAGCTATATTTAAAAGGTTTTTGAAATTGGATAATTTTGGTTTTGGTACAGTGAACCCCTAAAAAACCACTTGTTCAAAGAGATTCTATAAAAAACATACTAGACGGTAGTAACGTAAAAAAAGATCTAAATGTTATATAAATTACACCTATTAATATGCAAATATTTTAGTTTAAATTGGTCTTTCCAAATTTTTTTTAAATACTAAATCCTAATAAAATTTAGGAGTTTTAACCACCCTCCTTCTAAAAAAATAAAAAAAATATTAACCCTGCAAATATTATTTGATTTTAACTACATTGTATTTATGAGTACACTAACCCGTAGACCACAAAGTTAATTGTATTGACTTCAGAAACATATGCATACGCGCATAGAAATCGAAAAGTGCCACTTTCTTGCAGGTAACACACCCCGTGGATCGCGGGACCTGAACATGAATAGGCATCCATCCGTGGTTGGGTAACGAAAACATGTCAGCGCCTACAGCCGGCTGAGATGAGAGCATAACTAAATATGGCCAGTGCTAATTGCCCTCAAAGTAGCTGCTGTTCCATCCCCATCTCCATCTTCAACTCCAGGTCCAAGATCTGTCTGCGTCCCATCGAACACGCCAGTTCTTTCCGTCTGAGTGCGTCCCTATCTCCGATCGCAATTTATAAAAGCTCTGCCCACCCAGCGATTTCGCTGCAGTAGCATCCCCAGATTGCCGGCGAGTGGACGTGGATATAAGACACCGAAGAGCCTCTCAAGTGTATTACCCTGGATAGCCGCATCGGTCAGCAAGGACCCCACCATGAAGCGTCTCGAGTGGCTGCTGCTCCTGGCGTGTGTAGCATCCGTGTCAACGGCAGTGGCTCCACGGAGGAGGCGTCACAGCACAGCGGTGGAATCATCGCCCACCTCCGGTTCCAGTGATTGGGGATCGGCCTGGGGATTGGGTCTGGGTCCCGAGATGGCACTCGTGCGGAGGGTCTACGACGACTGCCAGGACAAGAACGACTTCATCGGCTGCCTCAAGCAGAAAGCCCTCCATGCGCTCAGTCGAGCTCTGGACCAGGACTCCATCAAGATCGTGGACGGCCTGGTGCTGGAGAAGCAGAATCAGAGCGAGACGGAGAGTGTCCTGGGCTCCCTGACGGATGCCCGCCAGTTTGGCAGCCTGCCGCCCATCGACCGAGCCCTTCTCTCCAAGGCGGACAAGCTGATGCGGACGCACACGCTCAAGATCGACATGGACGGAGGTGGCGCCCAGGAGAGTGTGGGCCGTGGCCACGAGCACGGGCACAAGAAGAAGAAGCACAAGGACGGGGGCCACATCAAGTACGTGGTGGCGGCCCTCCTCACCGCCATGGGCATCGCTGGTCCTCTGGGCCTCAAGGCTCTGGCCGCGATCGCCGGCAAGGCCCTGGTCATCAGCAAGGTGGCCCTGACCATTGCCGGGATCATAGCGCTGAAGAAACTCTTCTCGCACGACCACAGCGAGGAGACCAGCTTCCAGGTGCACGCCGGTGAACACAACAGGTGAGTCTCCGATTCATGTCCAATCTGGAAAAATACAGAGTATACGAAATCCAAAATAAACATTAATAGTATCTAAAGGAAAGAGAAATAGATAAAAGCATATAGATCTTCTCAGAAACAGAAATAACCTTTATAAGCCTCAGACTTTTTAAATCAAATACATTTTATATTGCACTTAAAAATTCTCATGCACTTTAAATTTTAAATTAAAATCCAATCAAAAGGAAGCCAAAGCTTATATACCTTTACTGCTGATACAAAAATTAAATATTTTATATTTCGATTTTAATTCGTCTATGCTTAAAAACAAAGAAGACATAACGATTTTCCGATAAATCGTTTCTATGGCAGCTATATAATATAGTCGTCCAATTTGTATAAAATTGAAACAGTATTTCCGGAATTGTTAATGTCGGAGTATAAACTTTTATTTTTTTTTGTTCCAATGGGAGCGTTTGCAATCTTTTGACTGACATTATAATAACCTCTGCAGGTGTTTAAAAATCAATGGATAAATTTGTTTATATACAGTAGCAAAAAAAAACTATAGAAAAATCTTTAAAAATATTGTTTGCCTTTGTAGGTAAATATTCCATCTAAAAATGACTTTTTACTTTTTAATCCATTTACACGCTTCCATCAAATATAAGAAGAATTGGGAATTGAAAAACATAATACCTTATAAAATATTATCTTTCTGCAGGCGCAACACTTACGTGATCCGGCCTGTGTCCAAGACGAGCGGTGGGGCAGGAGCAGGAGCTGGAGCCGGAGGCGTGGGCATGGGTGTGACCGCAGCCGGAGGCAGCTCATCGGTGGATCCATATCGCTACTACTACGAGTACCACCAGCAGTAACGCGAGTGCGTAGTGTCGAGTCGGTGTCTGGAGAAATCTCCGTCGAGGTCCGGCGGAGTCCTGAAGCAGCTAGCCTACCAAAGAACCGATCCACATCCAGTCGGGCCCATTCAGTGAAGCCCGACAGCAGCCGTTCACCTTAATGTAGCTCCTAAGTTGTAGGCTAATCTATTATGCAGTTGTCTGAACTATGAACCCTGAAAATGAAACCCAAATAATAAACGATATTGAAATGTACTCTTAGAGGTTATACAAAAGAAAGCTTCTGTTTATTCCGCTTAAAGATCAGTAAAAAGATTAGGTTTTGGAATGTAAACTAATCGGAATCATCCGATATAACATAGCTGGCGGTATTTCGAGTACCTCTGGTGATGCTGCCTAGGATAGTTTGCTGTCTGTTTGAGGCACGCTGTTCATGATTTAAAAATATATAAAAATTATTAAACTTTTATATTTCACTCTAGTGCATTATTGCCTACCGAATTATTGACAGTCAGTTCCAGCTGCGCCTTGCCTCGTGTGGCGACTGAGGCGGCAGAAGTACGACCTCTACCAGTTCCAGCTCCTCGACCTCGGCCACGCCCTCGTCCCGTCGTGGTTGCCGTGGAGGCGTTAGCTTCGCTACCCAGGACAGAAGTAGACTTATCGTCCCGCTTCACTTTCACTCCCTGAGTATCTAGCATTTTTAGCAGATCCTCGTGCTTATGGCGCGTCCTAAATTTTAAAAGCTCGTCGTCGATGTTCTCCTCGTTAGGCATGGATTCCATTAGATGATCCACTGCCTTCTCCTTGTAGAATCTGGATAAAAGTGGATTAGCTATGTACAAATATTTGCGATGGCGACTCACTTCACGATATTTTCTGCTGCATCAATATCCCTTCGCTCCACCAGTCGATAGGTCATCTCTGCCAATGCCTTTGAGTGGAACAACCTTAGAGGTTTATTGGACTTGGCCTCGTCGAAATAGCGATCCACCAGCTCCTCTACTCGAGTGGCATTATCCGCCTCCTAAAATACATGTTTTAATATAAATAATGTTAGGTATATTGCATGGAGTTTTACAAAGATTTTAAAATAAAAACGCGTCCTGTTCTTCCTTAGGCTAGAAAAATTGTACTCTAAAGTTTGTTTGAACGAACATCTAAGAAATTTAAACCAAGAATGGGTACTTATTAAATATAATTAGTTCAGCTATTCTAGGCAATTAGGGTAATATAATATTTCTGTCAACATTAAAATAAAACCATATCATATCTTCAAAATATAATATCTACATGAATGGGATGTAAATTAAAAATTCCAATTATAACGTTCTAAATTTTCAGCCCTATGAATGTCATTCTTACCAGTGCGCGTCGCAATGCCTCCTTGTCCAGGCTGACGGTCTCTGTCTTGCTCCTCTTGATCATCTTGCTGAACTGCACCACATCCTGGACATTGGCCACTTGCGTGCTGAACATTTGGCCGAATCGAATGGCGTTGAACATGCAGGACTCATCCGTGTAGAGAAGGCGCAGCCGGATGAGCGGCAGCGTGGGCTGCCGGGGATGGCCGGTGAGCTGGGCCTTCGCCCGCTCCAGCATGTCCTCTACCCGATTCTTTGCGAATTTAAAGACCTTTGTGGAGGCATCGCCCTGGTCCAGACCCAGCTCCTCGGCACGATCGGGCAGCACAACGGATTCGAAGACAAAAGGACGCACTGTGTGCAGGGGAAGCTCCTTCAGCTTGAACTTTCCCTTGTAGATCTCCAGTAGGCCGACGTGCTTCTTCTTGGCCTCGCCCTCGGACAGGGAGGTGGGCACCGAGGAGCCCGGCTGGGAGACATAGAAGCCCTTCTTCGCATTGAGCTCCGGCTCAATGCGGCAGTCGTGTTCGTGGCCCCAGATCACCAGGTGGAGGAACCCCGGCAGCAGCTCCTCGGGCAGATAGTTCTTTGGCCCGCGATCGGCGCGATTCTGGTGCACCACCAGCAGATGGAACCAATCCTCCTCCGTCCCCGTGTCGTCCTTGTCGCCCTTGCCGTCATTGCCTTTGCCTTCCGCCGCCGCCGTGTCGGGGCAGTTGAACTTGACCTTGAAGTCCTTTATGAGCCTGGCCAGCCGCCCGTCGTGAATGTGGCTCAGTCCGTACAGGGCCAGCTGACTCTCGCCCTTGCGCATCAGGATGGGGCTGATCTCCACCTGGCTGAGGTCCGTCCAGCGGCCAAAGTAGTTGACCAGGCCCGAGGTGCTCAGCAGGTCCAGGGAGCTCAGGCGGCCGAAGCCGCTGGGGTCGTCGTGATTGCCGTGAATGGAGAAGACCGGAATGGCGATGTTCAGGTTGGGGTCCTCATAGTTCACCGACTGGTTGACGGCGTTGTGGAAACTCTGCGCCTGGTCGCTGAGGATCTCCAGGGAAACCGGACGATCGCCGAAGGTGTAGCGCCGCAGGAGCTCAATGCATCTGATGGAGATAAATCGGGATGAAATGGAATGGGGGATGCCACTTAATCCCCACTCACTTGTGCATGGAGTTCTGGCTGGGGACCGCGTCGTGGAAGAGGTCTCCGCCCAGCAGAATCATGTCCACATCCTCAGAAACCGCCAGTTCCAGGATCTCCTCGAAGGCCGTGAAACTGTCTTCGCCGCGCACGGCGTCCTTTTCGCCGTAGCCGAGATGGTTGTCGGTGGCCACCATGATGCGGATCACATTGTCTGCATCCTGCTCGGCTCCTGTGGTGTCTTCCATTGTCGGATTTATCCTTTGATGACTCCAAACTTAAATTTGCGCCTAATTTCGCCAGAAGCAATAGTGTTACCAGGTGGGGAAACCCAATATTTCCTGCTACCAAAAGCCATTAATTGTATAAAGAGAGCGGGAATTTCAAAAAATTAATTTAATAAAATAAGCGGGAAACGAAAAAAATATTTAGAGATCGTTTCCGTATTTATTTACCATTCTTAAGATCACCCATTTCCGACAAATAAATATGTATAAATCGACATTAATGCAAGTAATGTAAATAATGTTAGCGACCTTTTTCCGAAATTGAAGTATTTTAACCTTAGTTAAACATTCCAAATAAATTTCCAGTACGCATATTGATTGCATTCACCTGAATAAAAGATGCTTTCATAACTTTATTTTAATTTACCTATGCATGTATATTTAATAAATTTGTATAAATCTCCCCTGCGATTTACAGGTCATTGTAAACAATCTAAAGCTAAATTACCGATAAAAGATCATTGTGTAGCCTGTCTCCAGGTGGCAACTTCACATTAATGCTTATTGATGAGAGCGAGCTTATATCCGCCTTTTCGATCACAGCTCTTTGATCGCTTTAGTACAGTTTTCATTAATTGTTCAGTCCAGATATGGCATTATAACTTCGTGGATGACATCCCTCCGCGTGTGCCAAGCAAGATGATGGACATGGGGTTTGACGACAATGATTAGTTTGCCAGCCTCCTGAAGAGTCTTGATGCCGATGGAGTCGCTGGTGAAGATCTTTCGCTTGATAAAAGGGATCACATCCATGTTCTCGTCGTAGTAACTAAAGTGGCTGAAAGGGAATTCCAGGGGCTATTATACTGACGAAACTCAAAAGACAGCTGCTACCTTACCTGGATTGCCAGGGAGTGATAACATCGTCGTTGGGTCCTCCGATCATTACCAATCTATTGAGCCGCACCATTCCCATCTTGAAGGATGTGGAGTTGGAGGTCTGCTTCTCATTGTTGATCAGCGGCAGGAACTCACTGTACTTCATGTAGAGCTCCTGCCTTTGCGGATCGTTCCAGTAGCCACCCACCGAAGTGTGCTGGCCCACCCGCGAGTAGAACAACTCGAAGGCCGTCTTGGCTGCCAGGTCGGGAAATATCAGATGCAGGAAGCTGGCTGCAAGTATATCCAAACGGTATAAGCATATAAGAAAATAATTCTAAATGAAAAATTGTAATAAACTCTTTCAACCGAATTCCTCCCGAAATATTTTTGCATTTATATTTTCTTTGGGTTCAAGGAGATTTCAGTTTCACCTCGAAATATTATAATTTTACATGACCATAAAGAACTTTTTAATTTAATTTGTAAAATTTACAAAAACATAGTAAAAACCAAAAAACTTAATTTTAGAAACATTTTTAGAATGCATTTTTAAGGAAAGTTTTTTCATAAGTATAGGAGCTATGTATGCTTATCTCTAAAGCAATAATTGCCTTGACTCATTTTTAAAATTTGTAAGTGTAGCGGTTTGATAATGTTGTAACGAGAACCTTTTAATGAGTAAATTTTGAAATATGATTTCGAAAATTTCGCTTAAAAACTAACCCTACTTTTGCGATTTTAAGGCGGGTTATATAAAAAAAATTGACATCATAATTTTTCCGTGAATACTATTTATTTTTGATTTTTTGCCTGATGAGGGCAAAATAATAAAGCCTTTGTTAAGCCATCACACTATATTATGTAAATCTTATCGACTTTCAGCTAAATGATTTATATTTTTAGCAATTAATCATTACATTTCGAGAGGGATCGGATTTCAGTGGGTTCAACTTACTTCCGTATTGCCCCGCCTGTGGCGAGGAAAGGGATATGAAGGTCTTCACATTGTGATCCGACAGACTTTGGATGGCCGCCCGGGCCAAAAGACCTCCCTGGGAGTAGCCTGAAAGTGGTACAACATGGGGAATCAGAAATTAAACAACTTATAGAAGAGAAGTGTTGTTTTAACATACCCAAAACAATGATGCCCTCCGGATGGAGTTTGCCCACTTCGTTGAGGTAATCCCTAACTTGGTCGACCTGCCGCCAGGCGTTCTCCAAACTGTACCATCCGCTGAATTTATCGCAGTTATAAACAATGGTCCCAGGATGAATCTTTAAACGGAATACCAAATTGTTATCAATTGTTATTGCGCTGTTTGCGTCGAATTCGACCTTGTCACTATTGTTTTTGCTAGTAAACAATAACAAGGGGAATCCAATAACAAACCTCTTCGATTTCCCGGACCAGAAATGACATTGATTCGGCTCCGGAGAGGATTCCGTGGAGGATGACCACCGGTTTGTAGGCCAGTGAGCCCGAGGCTAAAATCACCACAAGAACCTGTAACGGAAGCCTCATTTTGCGAGTAACAATGGATTTGGTTTGGAACTGTTGTTGTTGATGTATCCGTATCTTTATTAACTGACTCTTCTTCTTGCTCCTCGCTTCGGAAATTCGGAATATGCGGGTTTTTAATCCGACGAGTGAATGGCAATCTGATTTCAACGCAATTATGAGCAGAGCGGTATTTAAAACAAGATTTAAATTTAAATTTGTCAAATTGTTTATGTGTAATGCCATATTAGACTGCATTATTTACCTCTCATTAATTCTATAAATGTATACATAATTAAACAAATTTAGAAATAAGTAGCACCTAAATCCTAAATTTAACTTATTTTTCCAATTAATAAGGACAAAAATAAGTAAAATCACAGTTTAAAGAACATTTCTGCAATTAAATGATTGTTTTCCGAAATAACATTTATAAATTTAAAAAGCCAATTAAGTAAAAAAAAAACAAATTTATACACAATGGCAATATCGTATTGTTTTTTTTCCTCCTTTTGCTAGATATCCTTTGCAGCACACATTTTTAAAAGCGATTTGAGTTTTATTGGATAAGTGATATATGGAAACAACGGATTGAAATTATATTGATTAAAAGCGCCATGAGTTTGAGTGGCTGTTTGATGGTTCTTTCCTTAAATACAATTCGATTTTCCCAACTAAAATGCATTGAATGAAATCACATCACTAAATCATTACGTCTGATTCTTGGTGAATCTAAGTTTCAACCAATACTGCTGTTTTAAAAAAGACAATCAATTGGGACTACTTAGCTCCAATAAAATCCCCGAGATCAGCGGATCTTAAAATAATGCTCGTTTATTCACTCTCAGCTTACACGATCGTCGTTATGTACTTTGCACTATTGTGTCTTGCGTAAATTTAAGTCTATTCGCAGCATGTACGCTCCGCAATTAATATCTACGCTCTGTGGCTGGCGATCAACAGACTCCTCCTTCTGCACTTCGCACAATCCATTTGTCTTTCGGGGCCGGGAACAAGGTGATTTCAAGGTATATCAAATATGACAACACTTAACAGTTTAGGCTTAGGGCTAGGGCGGCATCTCAACCGTTTTGTTTAAGAGTTATCGATCTAGATTTGTAGCGATTCTGTTCCAAGTTACGTGATTCGTTATGCGGCCGGAGATCTAGTAGTAGAAGTCCAGCCCGTTCTGAGGGCTCGTACCTCACCCGGCCACCTCTTCGCTGACAAAATCCAGCTTGACCACCTCCGCGGGCAGGCACTCCTCCACGTCCACCTCGTTCTCCTGCACGTTGATGCGGTTGAGGGTCATGGACACGTCTGGGCCGCACTTCAGGCCCGCTGCCGTCCCTGCTGGCGCTCCTGCTGTTGCCGCCGCCGCTGGAGGATTGGAGGTAGTGCTCACCACATCGTCAGCGATGACCACCGTGGGCGAGAGCACTGTGGACACTGTCGGCACCACGGGAACCACGATCTGCGACGACGAGCAGGTGGACACTACAAGAGGCTGCTGCACCGCCGTCGTGGAAGTGGACGTGGGCTGCTGGATGATGATGTTCTCCGTGATGGTGGGCGTGTTGTTAACGGCCGAGGCCGCAGCCTGGGCCGCCGCCAGCGCCGCCGCTTTCTGCATCTGCTGGTACTGCTTTACGGTCACCGTCGTGCCCGTCGTGGTGGTAGTCTGTGGATGAAGGATGATCTGCTTGGGCTGCGCCACTAGCTGCACTTGCTGCACGACGGGCTGTGCCTTGAATACTTGAGGAAGCGGCTGCTGCAGGGACTGCGGCGACTGCGACTGGGGTGGCAGCGTCTGGAGAACGTGCTGAACCTGCTGGACGGGCACTTGCTTGGCGGGGATGCCGGCGTCCTCGAAGGCCTTCTTCTTCAGCGCCTGGCGAATCTGGGAGCTGCAATGGGCAAGGGGACCGGGGATTAGCACGGGACTAGCAGCATGTTCCCTCGCCAGGATCGCGGGATCACTGGATCACTTACACGGTGCGGTTCTTGATGCTCAGGCTGATCTTGGTCAGGTCGTCGGAGAAGCGCATGATGGACGAGTGCAGCATGTCGATCTCCTCGTCCGTCCACTTCCTGCAGCCGTGGCGAGGGAACAAAGGACACAGAAACGAAACACTCCGGTTAGGGTCTTCCGAATCTCGGGACTCCGGATCAACTTACCCCGATGGCGACTCCGCGTTGGGATGCAGCTGCATGGTGAGGTCGCCCAGTCTGCTAAATGCCTGTCCCGCGGCCGTGAATATCTCCCCCACCTGCAAGTGCACCCGGATTTGCATCCGGAGTCAGTTTGTTGTTACCGCGTGCAAATTCAAAACAAACGCACCGCCCCCTGCCCACCGCCCGCCACCCACAAGAAGGTGGAACAACAAATTTCCCACTCGCAGGAGTGAGACAAACGAACGACTCTCGACTCTCTCCCGCGCCGCCTTTTTTTTGTTGCGACGCCCGGGGGCGCAGGCAGCAGGATTCTGGGGGGCGTGGGCGCCGGCGGACCTGGCGGGGCACCTGCACCTACCTTGGTTGCCGAATTCATGGCCTTTTTTTGCGAGGCTCTGCTTTTTTGTCGTAATTTTCTGTTTTGCCTCAGCGTAAGCGTCTACAGCCCTTTCCAACACTGCAGCCTAGCTGGTCGCCGCCGTTCGCAACACTCAAGCGAGCAGCTCGATAATTATTGCTCTGGCGTCCGTTGAACGCTGTTCATCACTGATACTAAAAATTTTCACATATCGACTAGTCGATTGACAAACATGTTGAGCCAGGGATTCAAACTGCAACCGTTAGCTGAAAGATTACCCGATTCATTTTTGTTGTTTGGAGTAATATACAAAACACAGTCGCATAAAAACTTAGGATAATGTTTATGTATGTAAGCTGTATTTATTTAATAGCCAAATCATTTTTAAGATATAGTAAAAGAAAACAAATTAAAAATAAAATAAATACAACAATACAATACAATAATAATATCAAACCATACCAAAAAAATAAACTGCACTTAATAAGAAACATAGAAAGAAAACTCTTTTAATTACAACGGATATATTTTGGCTAAACTTATTAGTATATTTTAGATTAACTTCGGCTTAGTATTAAAAAAATATATAAATTTATAAACTTCTGACCAAAATAATAATACCGGCTGCAAGGTATAAAAATATCTACATTTTGCAAAAGCGAAAATCATGTAAGCCATAAAGAATTACGGATAACAGTCTAGAGCTTAAGGAAAAAAGCAACCCAAAAATTTTATAAATTCGTAAAGTTGTTTAATCAATGATTTACCATTAAAATAAATTAATATTGGTATTAATTACAATGCCTTATTTAATAAAGACTGCAGTTTAAGTCTTCCAAGTAATAATCGTTTTCGAACTGACTTATAATTCTAATGGCGAATACAGAATTTGTTGATCACTTTTGTTCAGAGAATTTTTAATAGCGACTAATGACAGATACTTAACATATAAAAAAGAACATAAACAGAAATAAAGAATTATAAATTTAAACTCCACCCTTGACAGGATAACACTTAACAATATAACTTAATACTTGAATAACTTCCTAAGTGACTTATTTGGCTGCTTTCCGGATCACTCTATTATTTATTACGGAGCTGCACGATCCCCCTATTGTACTCGTATTTTTCTCGCAGAGTTGCGATTTCCCTCTTTTTTGTGATTCGCATTGCATCTGGAAACATTTGTTAAGAAAGGTAAGACAAAAATCAATATTTCACAAGGCGGACACACCTTAAGTGGCATTTGTAAGGGAACTTATATTGATCCTGGGTTGATCACTGTTATCTTCAACTTGCTGATGCGACGATCATCTTTTAACTCAATGTTTGTCTTCCTTAGGATTGTCTCCAGTCCTGATTCAGTCTGTGTTTGCAGCTCGGCTCAGCACAATTGCAATTGTTGTCTGTAATGGAATTAATAGTGTAACATATCGAACAGCTCGCATCTAAACTGCACTCACCCATGGATTCGGTCATAGTGCCGCCATCCCTAAAGTCGTTCCAGCACGACTGCTTTCGATGCTCATCATAAGCCGTGATCCGTCGATTCTTTCGCACTGTGGACTCTATGCTGGCCGATTTCTTTGATAAAAATTATAATATTATTGGGAGGTCTTTGGTCTTCGGCTACACATATGTACCTTTGCCACACTGGTACTAGCGTTGCGATCTAGGGGTTTCTTGGCGGTGAAATCAATTGCAGAAGTCGACGATCCGTTGGGCGGACTCGACACAAAGTTCACGTTCACTTGAGGCGCCTGCAAAGCCGCCAGTTCAAACTCAAGCTTAGTCGTCATCTCGCTGAGCGAGCACAGCTTTTCCTCGAGATTGCGCTTGTCTTCCAATAGACTGCAAATGGTGCCGTCCATGCGCTCCTTCTTCGTTCGAAAACTGCTTTCCTTAGATTTCTAGTAGAAAAAAAGATTCAATAAACAATCTAGTAAACTATAAAGATCACAATAATATTACCAGGGTTGATCGTAGCTTCTCTGATTCTTTTGTGAGTTCATCAACTTTTTGCCCCATTTCAAGGCTTTTTTTATTGGCCGCTCTAATGGCTAGTTGGTGCTTATTCGAGGACTCTTGAAGAGATGCAAATGCTGCCTCATCGGCTTTCAACTTGAATTTGTAAAAAAATAACACTCAGTAACGATCTAATAAATACCAGGATAACTCCAATATTACCAGAGCTAGTCGCAGTTTTTCGCATTCCTTTGTGTGTTTCTCGTTAAGCGCACTAAGATTTTTCTCCAGGATGTGCTTGTTTTTCAATAAATCAGAAATAGTGCCGTCCAACTTATCCTTTTCCATTAAGAAACAAGACTCTTTGAATTGCTAAAGAAAGATTCAATGAAACGCTTAGTAAATAACCAGAATCGCTCAAATATTACCAGATCGGATCGTAGCTTTTCGCATTCCCCTGAGAGATCGTTAAACTTCTGACCCATTTCGAGACTTTTATTATTGGCCGCTTCCTTAGCTAATTTGAGATTAGTTAAGGCTTCTTGCTGAGATGTAAGTGCTGCCTTGGTGGATGTCAATTGAGCCTTCAGTCCAGCATTAGCTTCATCCTTCTTTTTAAGAATGGTAAGCTTTTCCTCCAGCTGTTGTTTATCGTTTTGCAGAGCTAATATAATTGAGTCCAAGTTTTTTTTCTCTCTCTGGAAATGATCAGTTTTGATTTCCTGAAAAATGTTTTCATAAAAGAATAAAGGTAAGATGAATATTTAAATAAAACTCACAAGATCCGAGTGCAGCTTTACGCACTTCTTGGCCAATTCTCCGGTATTGTTTCGACTTAGCTCCATTTCCCGCCTCAACTCCATGAATCTTTGATCCACTTCTGCTTCCTTGGTTCGTATTTGCTCTTCGAGGTTATTTTTGGATCGTTCCAGTTTGTCAATACTTTCTCTTAGGGAGGCACTTAGCGATTGCTCCTCTTTTAGCATGTTCTCTAGATTGTGGGAGTTTGTTAGCTTTAGTTTAAGATCCTCATTTCCAGCCTCAAGATTATCTTTTGTTTCTTGCAGGGATTTAAGCTTCAGCTGCAGCTCGTTCATTGAACCCTTGAGATCGGCCATCTCGCGTTTGAACTTTTCTGCCTGGGTTGACATCTTCTCCTCGATTTCTTTGAGCTGCGTTACCAGAACTTGTTGTTCCGTGCTTGCAGTAACCTTTGCATCCAGGGCGGACTTCAGTTCCGAGCGAAGCTGCTCCATTTCTACATCTCGAGTAGCGATTCCGTCCTGCAAAGTAAGCAGTTCCAAATGCAGGCGATCCACCTTCTTTTGCGTATTGCACGCCAATACATTTGCCTCGGAAAGACAGATTTTCAGCCGATCGTGCTGGGAAACCAGATCGTCATTGGCAAGAAGTTTGACTTTAGCACCATGCAGCGCTTCTTCGAGGTCGCTTATCTTGGCCGTGAAAATCTCAAGCTTGTCCTCTAAATTAGACTTCTCCAGCACCTTATTGTTTAGAGTATCCGTTTCCGATTCAAGTTCCTGAAGCTTCGTCAGGGTGCTCGAGTGCTCTGCAGTGACCTTCTGAATCTCAGTCTCCAAGGCAATCTTGTCCTGCCTCAATTTATCCAATTCCAAAACCTGCTGCTCGCACTTTTCCTGGAGTTCAGTGATCTTCTCATTCGACGAGGCCAGTAGCCCATCAAGTCGTTCACTTTGTGCCTGTGCCTCCATGCTATTCTGATCTCGAGTGCGAAATTGCCTTTGTAGCTGTTCCTGGGATTTGTCGTACATCTTCTCCAGTTTAATTTTCTCGATTTTCAATTTATCGAAGGCAATTTCCCGATCATGTTTCGCTTCCTCCAGCTCAGCAATTGTATCTTTCATTGCGCTTCTCTGACACTCCATTTCCTCTAGAGTTTTTATCAGCTCGTCAAGCTTTAAACATGCCTTTTCTCGCTCTTCCTCCGCTTGACTTAGCTGCTCCTTCAATGTGACTCGCACATCGCTAATTTCCGCCTTGTAATCAGTTTCAATCTTGGCCTGTTTCACTTCGGCCGCAGCCAGTTTTTCCTTTAGGAGTTCTTTTATTTTTTCGAGCTCCGCCTGGTGCTGCGTAGTCAGTTTGTTCCTTTCCTTCTCGGCCTGAGTAATCTTTTCTTGAAGAGTAACTTTAATCCCTTCCAACTCCGCCTGACAACGAGTCGTAACACTGGAGAGCTCCTCCCCGGCCTTCGATAGCTGATCCTTCAGAGCGGCAACACTGCTCTCATAGTGATCCTTACTCTCCTCCAACTCCAGGCTGTACGCGCGGAACTTGGTGCGATTCTCGTTCTCGCTCGTCTCCATCTTCACCATGTACTCCAGCTGTATGGCATTAATATCATCCGTCTTTTTCTTCTCTAGAATACATACATTTTCTTTGGCCCTCTTTAATGATTCACTGAGCTCCTGGATTTGTTTTTCATATTCGAAGGATACGATTGTCTGCTCCTGTTTCGTCCTCTCCAGTTTCAGAGATTCCTCAGCTTTGATGCTGCGGTCAACTAGGGTCGCATTCCTCTCCTGCAGCTGGTCGATGATGCGTAGGTCTTCGGACAGCTTCTGCGCCTGGCGATCTAGTACTTCCTGCTTTTGGTGGCCGTCTTCCTCCAACTCTGCAACCTTAATCTCCATTGATAAGCAACGCTCGCCCATTTCTTCTATATCCGTCTGCAGCTTGGCAATTTTACTGTCCTTCAGCTGCATTTGCTTTAATTGACTTTCCAGCTCGGCCTGCAGATCACACACCTTGGTTCTCAGTTCAGCAAGGGATGCCTTAAGTGTTATGACTTCCTGCGATTCGAGATCTTTGTTATTGGGAGATGCAGGACAGGCTATTAGCGTTTCATCGTCAGGCGAAATTTCGAGCGAACTCTCGTTCATAGAGCTTTGCCTGGATACCGTATCCTGCAGTTCCTTGTAAACAATCGACATTTCCGCATTTTGTTTCTCCAGAGATTCGATCTGGCGTTGGTAGTCGTCCACCTTGTTCACTAGGATACTCTTATCCAAAAGGTCAGATTCCAGGCTGATCATCTCCTCGCGCATCTCATTAATAGTTGCTTCCGCGTCACCTATCAGCGTCATTTTATTTTTGACTTCCTGCTCTAATTGGGTAATCACATTGCGAAGCCCTTTCTCTTCTTCCATATCCACCTGTTCCTGACTTAGTCGCACAATCTGGAACCTGTGTCGCTTGAAAGAACCTTTGAGGCAGATGGAGTCGGATGTATCTAGCTGGCGAGTGTCACTCTCTATATACTCTGCAGACTCAAGACAAAGCTTAACGCCAGTCGCGTTTTGATCCTGTTCTAGATTGATGGCTCTAAAGAGACGACTGCAGCCAGAATGGTGATGCAGTTCAATCTGTTGGATGGACTCAGACAGCTGGATAAACTGCTGCAGAAGATCACTATCAAGGTCGAGCTCGTGCTCCGGATCGCTGCACTCAGTGCCCACACCGGAACTCTTCATCGACTCCACGTCGAAGCTAGAGGGCCGCTGCTTGAGCTCTTCTCGGAGGGCGTCGTTCTCCTGGACACTTTCCAATAGTTGGTTGGAGAGACAGTCGTATTCGCTTTGGATCTCGTTAAACTTGGACTGCAAATCGGAGAGTTGCGCCTTAAGCTCTTGGTTTTGTGCCTTGAACTCCTCGGCAAGAGATTCGGGATTCGGAGCTTCCAACAGCTTGCGCTGGGCTTCCTCCACTCTAGTCTTTAGAGTCACAATTTCCGCCTGCAGTTTCGTGTTGTCAGCCTGCAGTTGCTGGCACTGTTCATCAGACCTAAGACCCAGATTATTGTACTCCTCCTGCAGCTTTTGGTACTTCTGTTGGATGGCATTGTACTCAGCCTCCATCTTCTCGATGGCCAGTTGTTGACCCTGCCACTGGTGCTCCAGGGTGTCGTACTTCGTCTGCAGCAGTCCAAAGTCATCCTGGGCGGTGGATATCTGCCTGGTGAGACGCTCGCAGTCAGTGGTCTTTTGGGATACCTCGCAGCTGACCTCGCTGAAAGCTGACTGCACGCTTTCCAATTTGGTTCGCGTGGCAGCGATCTCAGAACGCAGCTGATCACACTGGCAGGCAATCGTCTCCAGTCCCGTGGCGTCCGCAATGGGCAAGAGGTGCTCCAACTCCTGGCACTTGTTGCAGATCCTCTCGCAGCTGGACTCTATTTCAGGGCACATCGAGCGCAGGTGGTCCTCCTTGCTGTTCAGCAGCACATCGCGAGACAGCTCCTTGAGGGACTGCTGTAGACTTTCGATGGTGGAATCCCTTTCGGAGAGGGCCGAGAGCAGATCGGTCTCCAGCTGCTTGGACTTGGTCTTGTGAGACTCGAAGCGAAGCCCTAGATTCACTGCCTCACGATTATCCATCTCCAACCGCTCGATGGTCTCCTTTAGCGTCTTCACCTGCTCCTCGTACTTCTCGATCTTTTCATTAGCTACCTGGTTGGATGCAGTAAGAGCAGAGACCTCGGCCTGCAGGGCATCGCAGCTGGAATAGTTAAGAAGAAGGAGTTAGTGGAGAGAAAAAACAAATCTAGGAAAACTCTTTTCCCCTCTTACAAAACTTTTCTCCTATTTATTTTTCTAGTGCGTCACTAAGAAAAACTGTTTACTCTGCCCAACTAAAGGGAGCTGTCCGAGGGAATCCGCCGTTTAAAAAAGACCACTAAAAATAGAAGCAGCTGGCGGCATTCAAGTTGAAGTTGCACCAGGCGAGGTGTATGGGATACACAGAAATGTGGATAGCCACAGTTGAAGTCGATAACATAGAAAACGAATATGAATTTATTTACTTATTATTTTAAAATTAATTTTGATGTTTCATTTGTTCAGAACATCAATAATTTATATTTTAAATTTTAAAGTAAAAATAGTTATCATTTTGATAATTTGCTTTAAGTAGATAAGCAATAAACGTTATTGTATTGTTTTTACAATGTGTAAAGTAGATTATTTCTGTAAAACGTATTACTTAATAATAAATTAATAAATTCGAAATCAAAATTTTTTTAATTTAGTGCTAGTGGTTGTCACATTAAGTTGTTACATTTTAATTTGGAATAATTGTAAATAAGTAACAAGTTTGCAGTGGAGTCGACATCGACAAAATAATACAAAAAAGTAGATAGCTTCAATTTTACGCTACAAGCGAATACCTTATAGATGAAGAATTAAAAGGTTATTGATTTCAATTATTTATATTACGTTAATTGCAAACACGACAGAAGTATTTCCTATTGCACAGTGCTATTAATCCGACCGCAGCTGTCTCTGTGGATTGGTAGATGCAAATCTTTCACCCCAGTCACTCACTCTCTCGGTTGCAGTTAGCCAATCTATATGCGTTACATCACAGTCTATAACGTCGGTGGATCGGCAGTAGGGCCGACGTCATCGATCACCCAAGACGATCCGCGGTGTTGGGTGGAAGAAATTGAGAGGGGGCGAAACGGCCTGTTGGGCAGCGGCAAATACAATGAGCATTTTGGAATTCAAGCGATCAAATTATCAAGAAGTTGGCCAGTTAACTGGCTTGTTGATCGGCTGACTGCCTTATCGCAGTGCCAGTCTATTCGCGAAACTGGCTCACATTAGCTACCTCTTCCCGCTCCCGGATTCTCCGCAGAAATGTTTCTTTCTCGGCAGTTATTTGCGTTGGCGTTTGTTTTGTTTTCAATTTCTACTCGAGCGCACTTCGAGTGGAGCTTGCTTGCCCTCTTCGCAGCGACTGCCCCGAGAAGCCGAGAAATCGAGGAGAGCGAGCGAAGACTGCGCGAGAAGACAGCCCCGTAGAAGAGCTCCACGCGGTCCCCACCACACTTTCAACTCAGGTGCCAGGTGAGCGGGCTTCAGAGGTGAATTGCCACTTTTAAACTAATCAGTCTTCAAACTTGTCCTATTAAGCATAGAAAACCTTGATAAAAAATTAGTAACAACCCAAGAAATAACCCATTTATTAATTAAGAGCCACCAAGGGTTTGCTTAAATTGATAAAATAAATATTTAAATATTAAGGTTTGACCAACTAATAAAATACCTAATAATGCATATAAACCTATAAAAATGGTAAAAGCTTTGTACTCTTTGTATTTTCTTACTTACTATTATTAAGTTCAAATTATGGGAATAAGCCGATAATCGACAAGAAATTTTATGCTCGTCTATTTTCGTATTTAAAAAAGTTTTGTATACGTTCTCGGTTAATATAGTTCTCGGAGTATAGAAAAAAGTTTATAAATTTGGGTTATGCCGTCTCGATGTAATTCAAAATCTAGTTTAAAGCTGCGTTCCTAATGCAAAGTTTCAAATAAAAGAACACTGCCGAGCAAGGAAATTTAGGAAGGCAAATGAATTTCGGTTACATTTTAATGAAAGTGCTTTCTGTGAGACGACTAAAATTCAAAAATTTAGAAATAAATCGGATGAACTATAAATAAATAACATATATAATTTGGGATTCTGATTTTAAACTGACTCGGTAAAGCGATTTAGCTTTGACTGAATACAGACTAAATAACTCACTTTTGGGAGGACTTCTGTTCCTTTTTGGGCACCTCACAGGTTACTGAGGGAATACTTCTCACCGCTTCTTTTTCCAACAATTTCGGCAGTGCAGGTATTAAGTCCATACTAACAGGTGGTATTAATTTCTCCTTCACAGATTGATGGAGACTGGTGGTTTTAAGAGCAATCTCCCGTTGACTTGAATGGTTAGAGTTAGGGCAAAACGTTGGCTTCGGTAGGTTAGTCATCTTCGATGGCCGGGGCAGGCGAGATTCCTCTGGTAAAGTGGGCAATAAAGTTACAGCAGTCTCCGCCTCGGGGCCCGATATCCCACAGGTCCAAGTCCGCCGCCGCTTTTGCATGCGCTGTTCGTTTAGCGAGGTGCTTGAAATGATTTTAAGCATGTCGCGCTTAATACGTTGCTCCAGACCCTGCACCTTTAATTGACTCTCGTTTTTGAGCTTCTCCTCAGCAAGTTTGTCCTTATGCACCTTAATTTCGCGGTCTAGCAGCTTCATCATCGTGGTGTCGGAGACTATTTCGTTCACCTTCGGCTTGATGCGAATCTTCTTCGCGCGCAAGGCGAAGCTCAGGGTGGACCGAGACTCTTCCATGATCGAGGGCTTAATTGTACAGATAATCGAGGTGAAGGCATTGCCGCCAAGCGAAGCCTGCAGGATGCGCGTTAGTTTGGAGTCGCGGAAGCTAATAAACTTGTCCGCGTTCTCGGACAAGCTCTTTATCACATTGCTGAGAAAAAGCAGGCTTTGGCACCCTCGGGCACCCGTCTGATTCGCCCGCTCCGATCCAGCAAGATCCACTAGGTTTAGCACGCTCTGGATTACGGTGTCGTCGTCACTGTGTTCAGACTTCCGGGACTCGATAATCTGCGGGACATATATTAACATTTTTGGATACAGCAATATCTGGCCGAAGGACTCACAATCCGAAAGATAGTGTGCGAGTGCATGGTTCGCTCGTTCACGTTGCTCTCGCCCACGGTGAGTTCTTTGTTCCTCTTGCTGAGAAGGCGCAGAAGTTCGTCCTCGCTGGTCACGATGCACTCCTCACAGTTCACTTGCACAATCCCGTGTCCGGACTCGTGGATCTTCAGGTCATGGTTGTTCTTTTTCAGTAGGTCGTAGATCTTCTCGTTGTGTATCTCGATGTAGCCCACGCGCAGCAGGAAGTCGCGCTCGGTCTCATTAGAGATATGCTGGAAAACCTCTTTGGCGGCCAGCACCATAATGCCCGGGTTCTGGCCGTCGCCCATCATCGTGTAGGTCTTCCCTGCAACATGCATTTTTTAGGTACATAAATATAGGAGTATATATAGCACAAATACCCACCCGACGACGTCTGGCCGTAGGCAAAAATAGTTCCGTTGAAGCCCTGCATGCAGGCGTGCACGATGTGCTTGGCCATCCGGTCGAACACCTCCTGGTTGTTGGCGCTCTCATCGAAGACGTAGTCTGCAAATGGGAACGGGGTGTTAGTCTGCAGGATTGGGACACAGATCTCTGTATAGCCACTCACCGAAGATACAGGGCTCCGCGTCACTGTCCGCCAGGTGAATGGAGCAGCCCTCCTTCACCTGCCAGAGGGAGGTGAGCCCGGGCTCGCAGGGACGCACCTTGATGCACACCTGGATGGAGTTGGCGTTCTTCGCGGACATCTCTGCGGTTTCTTAATATCAACAATTTACGATACGGACATGAACAGATTCTAATGTTTTAGGAAAGCTTAATTATCGACATCTTTGTTGCTCTGACAAATTCGAACAAATACCGCTTCAAAAGCGAACCAGATCGAATTGAACCGCGGGGAACCAGTTCTGTGGTTATCGATCTTATTGGTCCAATTAATCCTTTTGCCGTGCCTGATTTTCCGATTCAAAAACTTGTAAAGATTTGCAAAAGATTTACACTATTTTATTTTTAACAATACAAGTATCTCATAATTTATTTGCGGTGAAGCAAAGTGTTTGAAACAGATGAATCGGCTATAAACTTCCGTCAATATGCTTCTTCTTAAAGGACATCAAATCACTAGTCCGATAATATGATAGTTTAATAATAAACAGTTGATTTTACCTTTTAACTTTATGCTATTGACTAAGATAGGGCCAAGTTACCTTACTAACACTCCAGCAAATTATATGTTAAGCCTATGTAATAAAAACAAGATATTGCCAAAAACTCCATAACATTACTTCAGTGTGAACGTGTTCTCACAGTAGCGGAAAAAACTATTTGAGAACCATCTTGTTCATATTATCGATAAGTCTATCGAACTAGTCAGCGACAACACGGGATTATCGAAGCGGTTTCATACCTGAAAACGCGAAGCGGTATTTGTTCGAATTTAACAGAGAATTTTGCGAGAAACAAAGATGTCGATCATTGTTTGTTCCCTGTGAGACATTAAAACATATGTTTGTCTTTATTGTGTACTGTGTGTATCGTAAATTGTGGATATTAAAAAGCAACGAAGATGTCCGCGAAGAACGCCAGCTCCATCCAGGTGTGCATCAAGGTGCGTCCCTGCGAGCCTGGGCTCACCTCCCTCTGGCAGGTGAAGGAGGGACGCTCCATCCACCTGGCGGACAGCCACGCGGATCCCTGTGTCTACGGTGAGTGGTTTTCCAGAGATGAGTTCCAATCCTGAGGATTAGCACCCCGTTCCCATTTGCAGACTACGTCTTCGATGAGAGCGCCAACAATCAGGAGGTGTTCGACCGGATGGCCAAGCACATAGTGCACGCCTGCATGCAGGGCTTTAACGGAACTATTTTCGCTTATGGCCAGACGTCGTCGGGTGGGTATTTGTGCTATATATACTCCTTTATTTGTGTACCTAATATAATTCATATGTCGCAGGGAAGACCTACACAATGATGGGCGACGGCCAGAATCCAGGCGTTATGGTGCTGGCCGCCAAGGAGATCTTCCAGCAGATCTCCAGTGAGAAGGAGCGCGACTTCCTGCTGCGCGTCGGCTACATCGAGATATACAACGAAAAGATCTATGACCTGCTGAACAAGAAGAACCAGGACCTGAAGATCCACGAGTCCGGCAACGGGGTCGTGAACGTGAACTGTGAAGAGTGCATCATAACCAGCGAAGACGACCTACTGCGCCTCCTCTGCATGGGCAACAAGGAGCGCACTGTGGGCGAGACCAACATGAACGAGCGTTCTAGCCGCTCGCACGCCATCTTCCGAATAGTGAGTGCTTCGGCCAGCTAATCCCGTATACAATAATCCTAATCTCTGTCCCGCAGATCATCGAGTCCCGAAAGTCGGACCGCAGTGACGACGACGCCGTAATCCAGAGCGTACTAAACCTCGTGGATCTTGCTGGATCGGAGCGGGCGGATCAAACAGGTGCTCGGGGAGCTCGTCTCAAGGAGGGCGGCCACATAAACAAGAGCTTGCTTTTCCTCAGTAACGTGATCAAGAGCCTATCCGAGAACGTGGACAACAAGTTTATCAGCTTCCGCGATTCCAAACTCACGCGCATTTTGCAGGCATCACTGGGTGGCAATGCCTTCACCTCGATTATCTGTACAATTAAGCCCTCGATCATGGAGGAGTCGCAGTCCACCCTGAGCTTCGCCACGCGTGCCAAGAAGATTCGCATCAAGCCTCAAGTAAACGAGATGGTCTCCGACGCCACGATGATGAAGCGGCTGGAGCGCGAGATAAAGGAGCTGAAAGACAAGCTTGCCGAGGAAGAGCGCAAAAACGAGAGCCAGTTGAAGGTGCAGGATCTGGAGCGGCGTATCAAGAGCGACATGCATAAGATAATTTCGAGCACGTCGCTGAGTGACAAGTGTCAGCAAAAGCGTCGCCGTACTTGGTGTCCAACCGCTTCGGGCCAGGAATTGAACCCTGCTGAGACCGGCATCTCGGACGATCGTGTCGTTCAATTTTCGAAGGTGTCCCATCTACCGAAACCAGTGTTTTTTCCAAATTCCAATGTCGGAAGGCGATGGGACAATATTCCCAAGACTATAAACATTCTTAGTTCCCTCGATATCGGCACAGACGACCACGTGGTCAACGAGGAATTCTTTCCGGCAGAGTACGTTGACTTTGGCTCCCCTCGCATGGATGTCCAGATAGCCAAGCTGTCTAGCAGGCAGCTGCCAGACCTAGCCTTGACGCCCATCACCTGTCAGATGGGTCCCGCAACGTAAGTACTCTTTAACATAATTTCGCCAAGCTGACCATCCTTCATAACACTCATTACCTAACACTCGCATCCATCTACGCACAAATAACCCGATTCCCGCACTCATCTGCTTGAGCAGCAAAGAGAAGATCAAGAGGGAAATACAGGACCTGCAAATGTTCACCAGTTTAGAGAAGCAGTTCGAGGCGGAGTGCGAGGAGGTGAAAGTTTTGAAAGAAAAGCTGGAAGAGAACACAGCTCAGCGGGATCAGTTAGAGCTAGATTATTTCACCGAAAAGGAGCGGTGAGTGAAAGGGGTTTTTGACAAGGAAACGATTTATCATACTTGAAACTTCGAAAGTCTTCATATCGTCTATTATTTAAAATATTGTCGTCTGATTTTAATCAAATTCAAAGTTTTCGTTAGGATCAATAGCCGTATAAGTGAAACGTGAAGATCTCGGGAGCTTAAAAGTTAAAATTTGTATTTAAAATGTTGTATTTTTGGCATTGTAAAGAAAAAATTAATGCGCGGTATATGTTTATTGAATAAATATCTATCAACACAGCTAAATTATCCAAATCAACTATTAAATAAATATGTCATACCGCTAGATGGCGTCATATATGATTTTTTTGGTGCGCCAATAGAATTGCAAGTGGCGCCATCTGTCTGGGCAATATTGGTTTTGAAATTGGTTAAGATAGTAACTATTATTTGATAGTCAGGACAGTCCTTTTTGTTATATACATAATTTAACAAACTATTTTTAAATTGTGTTATTGTAGTTGCGAGGATCTGCAGGCGGAGGTCACCAGCCTAACATCTGCTAACCAGGAAGCGAATTTAAAGATCGGCGAACTAGAGGAGCAGCTAGGTGCTCTAAAGCAAACTGTGACAAAGTTGGAAGTGGAAAACCGTGATGCAGTGAGCCTAGAGTTCGAGTTCGAGGCACACAAGAAAACTTCGAAACTGCGCGTGGATGACTTGCTTTCAGTACTGTCAGAAAAGGAGTTGGCGATAGAGAATTTGCGAAAGTCCATCGAGGAAATTACTCGGGATTCGCTACGCAACCGCAAGGAAGATAGAATGCGTTCGATTTGCCCAGCTCCGGAAGCCAGCGTCGATAGATTTTGCAATAAGTGTGAGCAACTGGAGCAGCTGACAGCAGACTTGCAGTCCAATAACGTTGCCTGCGAGTGTGATCAGCTGCGATCCGAGATCGTCGCTACTCGGACCAATTTGGAAGGCGTGGAGTTAGCCCTTAGCCAGGCTAACTGCGAGTTATCAGAAAAGACCACTGACTGCGAGCGCCTCTACAAACAGATATCCGCGGCTCATGACGACTTTGGACTGCTGCAGGAACGGTACAACACCCTGGAGCAGCAGTGGCATGGTCAACAGCTGGCTATCGAGACCCTGCAGGCGGACCACGACTCTATTCAGACAAAGTACCAAAAGCTTCAGCAGGAATGCGAGCTACTGGGACGCACGACAAACGCCTCTGACGAGCAGAGCCAAAAACTGCAGGCTGATAATTCCAGAATGCAGGAAGAAATTGACACCCTCAAGAAGCAAGTGGAGGAGGTACAGAGCATGCTTAAAGATGCTCAGGTCTCCGAATCTCTTGCAGATGAGTTCAAGGCCAAAAATCAAGCGCTTAAAGCGCAACTCACTGATTTGGAGTCCACCTTTAATGAGATCCAACGCGAATACGACTGCCTATCCAACCAACTGATGGAAAGTGTCCAGGAGAACGACGCCCTCCGAGAAGAACTCAAGCAGCGGCCCTCTAGTTTCGACGTGGAGTCCATGAAGAGTTCCGGTGTGGGCACTGAGTGCAGCGATCCGGAGCACGAGCTCGACCTAGACAGTGATCTTCTGCAGCAGTTTGTCCAGCTGTCTGAGTCCATCCAACAGATCGAACTCCGTCACCATTCCGGCTGCAGTCGTCTCTTTAGATCCAAAAAACTGGAACAGCAGGATCAGAGCGCGCCTGGTTTAAAGCTTTGCCTGGAGTCTGCAGAGTATATAGAGAGTGACACTCGCCAGCTAGATACTTCCGACTCCATCTGCCTCAAAGGTTCTTTCAAGCGACACAGGTTCCAGATCATGCGACTCAGTCAGGAACAGGAGATAGAGGAGGAGGAAAAGCGACTCCTTGATATCATTTCGCAACTGGAACAGGAAGTGGAAGAAAAAACTGCCCTTATGGAGGCCACAGAGGCAACCATTAACGAGATGCGCGAGCAGATGACCAACTTAGAATCTGCCCTTCTGGAGAAGAGTGTCATAGTGAACAAGGTGGAAGACTACCAGCGACAGATCGAATCTTTGGAGAAACAAAATGCGGAGATGACGATGGTGTACGAGGAGCTGCAGGATAAAGTAATCAGGGAGAGTTCGATGAGCGAGAGTTTGCTTAGAATTCCTCCTGAAGAGGATACCCTACCAGGCTTCGCTGCGTCTCCCTTTAAGAAAGATCAGGAATCGCAGGAAGTAGTCACTCTTAAGGCCTCCCTTGCAGAGCTCAGAACCAGGGTATGTGATCTGCAGGCCGAGATAGGAAATCAGCTGTGTCAGATGCAGCTGAAAGATGAAAACATCGCTAAGCTACAGACTGATTTTGAGGAAATGAGCGAGCGGTGCTTATCGATGGAGGTGAGGCTCGTGGAGTTGGAGGGGGATACCAAGCAAAAGCAGGAGCTACTGGATCACCAGGCGCAAAAGCTGTCCGATGACCTACGCCTCATCGACCAGCTGCAGGAGAAAAATGCTCAACTTGTTGAACGAAGTATTAAAGCTGAGAGCTCTAAAAATCTGGTGGAGACAAAGCAAGTTATCGATGCTGCAGAATATAATAACCAAATCGAGGAACTTCGAGAATCTTTGAAGACAGCAACAGAAGAACTACAAGACATAAAGAGGAGAAAAGAGGATCAAATGAATACCATGCAGATGGAACTCTTGCTAAAGCTTGAAACGAGCGAGAATGAGAATCGCGCCAAGTTCCACGCGTACACCGTGGAGATGGAGGAGCGCAGGGATCGCTATGAGAGCAGTGTGGCCGCCCTGAAGGATCAGCTATCGCAGGCTGAAGAGGAACTTTCTAGTGTTACAGCTCGCTGTGAAGCGGAGTTGGAGGGGATTAAAGGCACTTTCCAAGAAAAAATTACTCAGGCCGATGAGGAAAGGAACAGTTTGAATGTACAGCACCAAGAAGAGCTGAATAAAATAAGGGAATACCTAAACGAGAAGTTGGCAGAACAATTCAAGATTGAAGCCACCCTGAAGGAGCAGTTAAGCCAAGCGGAGGAAGAACGTGAAAAGGTATCATCAAAGCTTGACGATGTGAGAAACGCTCTGGAGACGGCGATAAGTCACAAAAACGCAATGAGAGATACAATTGCCGAACTGGAGAAAACGAAATCTGAACATGACACGGCCTTGAATAAACTAAAAACGGAGAACATGCAACTCCAAAATCTGTACGACAAGAACCAGGAGCTATTGCAAATACAGTTGAGCACGCGAGATCAGAATAGCTTAGAGACACAGGCACACAGTGAACAACTCGATATGCTTCTGGCCTCGTCCAAAGAAAAGATCACTGAGCTCCTGGAAAAGTGCGAGCTGCAGGTTTTAGATTTGGAAAAATTAAGACAGGACAAGATCAACCTGCAGCTTGAGATTCAGGATGCTAATGGAAATTATTCAAGCACCCTAAAGAAGCTTAGGGATCTTGAATTGGAAACGGATGCTCTTAGAGAGCAGAATGTGATGGAGAAGTGTAATTTAGAAGACAAGATTGAGACTTTTACTGCAAAAATAAGTGATCTCGAAAAAGCACTGCAAGATGCTCAACTCAAGGCCCTTGGTCATGACGACCTGGTTTCCCAGCACGAACGGCTAATGACCTGTCTTTCCGAGGCAAACGAAGTGTCTTGCAATCTGGAGAAGAAGGTGGAGAGCCTGAATTTGAATCTGCTTAGTTCCCAGGAAGAAATCTCTAATAGAGATGCAGAAATTGAACAGCTTCGCACAGAATTGAAGCACGCCCTTGTTGCAAATAGTACTACGAGTGCGGAACAAATAGTTCTGGTAACACAGCTCAAAGAAGTCGAGGCGAAGATGTCTATCCAGGCAGGCAACTTCCAACGCGAAGTGTCCGATCTCAAGGGTTTAATGAACGAGCTGCAGCTGAAGCTTAAATCTCTACAAGAGATAAAAAATAACCTTGACACTGAAAATGAGGAGCTTAAACTAAAGCTAAGAAATGCACAGAATCTGCAGAACATATTGGAAGAGGAACAAAAACTATGCACCTCACTGAGAGAAAATATTGTCAAACTGGAACAGCCAAAAACCCACCTCGAAGACCAAATACGAGCCATGGAAGCGGAAGTTGATCAAAAATGCAAACAGCTAAGTCAAACTTTGGACCTAGGTAGAAACAAAATCGCAGAACTGACCACCGAGTGCAAAAATCTCCATTCCGATCTGGTGAGCTTAATTTCCATATTAACCTTTACTTTTGATTCTATAGAAATGTTTTTTAGGAAATCAAAACTAATAATTTCCGGAGAGAAAAGGAAACCTTGGACTCAATTATATCCGGTCTGCAAAAAGACAAACAACATCTGGAGGAAAAGCTAATTATTCTTAAAGATAAGGATCAAGTCAATGCTCAACTTAATGCTCAGTTGACATCCAATAAGGCAGCTCTTACAACTCTGCAAGAAGCCTCTACTAAGCACGCATTAGCCATGGAGGCGGCCAATAATAAAAGCCTCGAAATGGGCCACAAGATTGCTGAACTTTCAAGGGAATGCGAAAAGCTACGATTCGATCTGGTAAGATCCTAATACAAACCAATTTTTATATTTAATTTATTTTTGTGTATTTTTTTAGCAATCAAAAGAAGCGTGTTTCCAAATGGAAAAGAAGCAATTGGACGGCACCATTTCTAATTTATTGGAAGAAAAGCGCGGCCTGGAGGAAAAGTGTTGCGCGTTTGACGACATTGCCAGTAGGCTTGAGGGACACACAAAAGAGTGCGAGAAGCTAAGATTAACTCTGGTAATACATAACGCATATTATGAATTTATTTTAAATTTAATAAATCTATATTTTCTTTAGAAAAGCAAGGATGTTACTTTCAAAATGGAGAAGGAACGCATGGATGCTACCATTTCCAGTCTGTTGGTTGACAAGCGTAACCTAGAGGAAAAGTTGTCCACGGTCAACGACATTGTGATTAAGCTTGAGGCTGAACTGGCTACTCTTCAAGCTCTTAAAGTGAACGGAAGCAATGCGTCCTTCGAGTCAAATGCTTCGAACGGATCGTCAGCTGCTCCGCCTGCGAGAAAGAGTCTGGACCGAAACCCTGGTGTCGGTGGGCCAAGGGTGAATATTAGCTAAACCTTTAAATGTTGTGGTTAGTCTCTTAAATGTGTACCCTTCTATGCAGAAATCATTAACATCGGAGACTGAAATACGGAAGAATCGACGAATCAGCGTTCACGATGAGCGGAGACAATCTTACTGGAACGACGTTAGGGAGTATGGCACCATGACGGATCCCGTGGGTAGGTGCAGTTGCTATGACGGGACTTACAAGATTTTCTAATCGATAATTTACATTTCAGACAATAACTGCAACTGTGTGGAGCTTAACTCCAGGCTACAAGATTGCCAGCGGGACCTTTTCATTCGCGAGAGCCAAGTGACTGCGTTGAACATGGAGCTGAAGCACCATCCGCTAAAGGACGAGAATGTGCAACTGAAGAAGAGAGTTTTGGAAGAGCAGGAGAAGGCGCGCTTCGAGCAGAAACGACTTAAAACTAAGCTCCACGATCTAAACGCAAGGGTCAATGATCTCACTAATGCTGCTGCATCTTCCGCAATTTCGGTTGCCGACCAAGAAAAGCAGGCTGCGAAGAGCTCAAAGCCTGACATGATATCAATGGGAACTCAGACAGAATCTGAACTAGAGGCAATCCTGGAGAAAACAAACATTAAGTATCAGGATGCTGTTCGGTTGTTGCGTTTCCGCTACAATCTGATAAAAGAGCTGGAAGAGAAGGTTAAGCAAAACGAAAACCACGACTCTTCCAATATCACCTCTTTAACAGCTGGTCAAAACAATGCACTCAAGGTACTTATTTTCTTAATTGTTAAATTCTTCTTTTATCAAATATGATGTTTACAGGCGCAATGTGAAACACAGAAGAGGGAACTAGCTGTTATCAAAAATAAGTACGAATCCGCGAAACGCATTTTGGGGATGCGAAAAGATGAGCTGGATGGAATGCGAGAAAAGCTAGCTAAATACGAAGCAGGTTCATCAAATAAATAAGGGTATATTTTATTATAATTTAGTGTACAGGAGTTAAAGGGTTTGGTTTTAAGTTCGCTTTTTATGTCGTCAATACTCCTTTTTAAAGTCGCATTTTTATTTTGTTGGTAGTCTTCAAATACGAAGATCTAGTCTTATGTAAAAAACATGTATTGTGTGCATATTTCTCAATAAGTAGATATATTGAAATTCGCTTAAATTACTTTTTTTTAATCAAAAACAGAAGCTAGTTTGCCTTTTATGTGTTGTACTTACTTATTAGTAAATTTAATATAGATTTACATCAAAACACAATATTAATTCCACTTGATTCAATCCATATATTTAAAGAAAAACACAAATTGTCTTCATAACGCGGCTTTATTGTAATGTCAATAAATATTTATATAACTTTCTAAGCACATGGATGTCTACTTATATTGCTTATGTAACGACTTTTAACTAATATATTTTAAACTAACGACTTAACCGAATTGCATTAGCCTTAAATGCATTTCAAGCCTAGAAAAATGCAATCTATTGCACTCCCCCTGCGCCAAAATCTGGGCAAGAGTGAGAGGAGGGAAAAGTGTCTAAAACCGAAGGTAAAACTAAACGGGAAAATAAAAATCTAAAGATACTCGCATGTACTTAATTTCTTCTTTATTCACACCATCTGCGTCATCCAATCTCTCGTAATGCTATGTTAGTTGACTTGTGAGTAATTAAATTAAATCCCATATTATAGGTAGTTAAAACACTCGAAACAAGCCAAGTGAAATAAGTTGCGCATTGGAGAGTGCGGTTAAGAACTTACAAATAAATATCCAAGTAAATTACATTTAAATTAATTGAGGTAGAAAATTACTAAAGTAACACATATGTTGGTCATAAGGCAAGTGGTAGCGACTCTTGTAGAGTCTGTGCTCATCTCCGATTGAAGCTAACCATAAACCTAGGATAACTGAGGCATATTCAAACTAAATACATACAGGAAACGCGTAGTTACATCTATCTATGTCTTGCTTGCAGTGCTGCCACATAAACTAACTAACCTAATTTATATTTAAGTATATGATTCGCACTGGGTATCATAAGGGGTCCACCTTCGAGTGCTAACGACCGAATGCTGAGTATGCTGAGGTATTCAATTCTCTGACAAATAAGTACAGGCATTCATATGTTTGTATTTATCTTTAGGTGTATATACGTATACCGAGTGTGCACTGTATACCGTATGTAAGTTGTATAAATAATCAATTTCTTGTATGCTGATCCCCTTGGGGCTCTAAAACTACGGGCAGATTTCTGCTGTTGAAAATTGGCAAGATTCCTGGAGATGGAGTACAGGACCAGTCACAACTCATGGAAGTTTGAAGTTCGTTTCAGGGGTTCAACTCTTTCGCTGGCTGAGGTAGTTCGGTTTAGTTGTTCGGATTCGTCCGCGAGTGTTCCTGAGATATGGTAAGCACTGTGAATCAATGGACTGGCTAGACTTGGAACTGGAAGGCTGTGGCATGCATGGCACATCTGAATTATCTGCTGGCATCTGGTACAATACTAACATACGTAAGTGTTAAATGCGACGGATCGTTTGGGGGCTGTTTCTGGTCTAACGTGAATATTTCTTTTATGTATTTACAGGCTCTTCTTTCAATGTGAAATCTATCTTACGACTCTAGACTACCATTACTTTATGTTTTTCATGCGGGATGGGTTGTCCTTCTCTTGATCGACTTGTATACACAGCAGGTACTTGTGTATATAAATATATATGTGTATAGGGATATATATATGTGTATATATCCGTATAGGTAGGTAGTTTAAAAAGCACAACATAGAATTCTACTAGGCCAGCTCTGGCAGCGGCACAAATATGATTTTAGTCCTAGGTTTCACTATCGTATTGTATCGTATCGTACACATAAACTGGTATACATGAGGATAAGGCTACTCGTTACATATGTTCCATGGGTAATCGGTATACAACTGTTCATGTTCATGTTCATATTCGTGGTTCCCTTGCTGGAATCTCTGGCTGCTCCTATGTGTTGTGCACTCCCTCGTCCTCCGAGTAGTTCTCCTCGGCATCGGAGTTGGCCACCTCGTGGTTGCTGCCCGACTGGTTGATGTCCAGGCCCAGATCCATGGGCTCCGATCCGTCGCGCCGCATGTCGCCCTCGTGGTCCGCCAGCTCCTCGTGGCCCATCATCCTGCCGCCCGAGTTGAGGGCCAGCGGTCGGTGAGCATTCGGCGAGAGGCTTCCCGCTCCCTGATCGTGCCGCAGTATGGGCTCAATGGTCAGGCCGGGTCCGCTCGGTCCGAAGGCGGGATTCCCGGCGGTCAGCTTGCTCAGATCGAACTGGCCGGGCATCAGACCCGGCGGCAGGCTGTCCAGACTGTGTCCCATCGCATTGAGCTGGGCCATCTTGGCGCGCAGAGCGGCGGCAGCTGCCTGCTCCTGGGACATGCCCATGCCTGGAAACGGAAGTAAGTTATTAACTGACTCCCCAATTTGAGCATACATTCTCATAGACACTCACCGAATGTGTTCTCCGTGATGAACTGCAGATAGGTGTCCAGCAGGGACTGGCCGCCAGCATTGCTGTTGGGCATCTGGACGCCCAGATCCTTCGGCTGGCCCAGAGCAGCGGCAGTGGCCGCCGCGGCAGCCGCCTCGTTTCGCATCCTGGCGTGGCCAAAGTTGCTCAGCAGGCTCTCGTGGTAGCGACTCAGGTCGCTGCTGCTGCCGCCCATGCCATACAGGCCGTTGCCCGTGGTCAGGTCCTCGGGATCCTCGTCGGAGTCGTCGGCATCGTCCAGTGGTCCGCCGCTGGCGTTGCTCAGATCCAACTTGGCCTGGCCACTGCCTCCGCCGCCGCCGCTGCTGCCGCTTCCGCCGGTGGGCGAGGCGCGGGCCCTCAGCTCCGCCGGGGAGATCTTGACGCCCGCCTTGGCCAGCAGGCGCGAGGCCAGGTCCGGGTCGAAGGCGCTGGGCATAGGCAGGACGGGAAGGTCCTTGGTGGAGATGCCGCGGTGCTGGCGCGACATGTGCGAGTGCAAGGAGTTGCGGGACTTGGCCACCGTGCCGCAGAGCACGCACCGGTAGCCGGGGCACACGGTGTGCTTGTCCTCCAGATGGGTGCGCAGTGTGTGGGCGGAGCGGTAGATCTTGCCGCACTTGGGGCAGGGACGAGGGTCGGTGGCGCGAACACGCATTTCCAGGGAGCGTCGGGAAACTGCAAGACACAATTAATTGGACATTAGTTTTGGGTACACCGAAGTTCCGCGTGGAGAGACCAATGAAAAGCCAGCTCGTCTTCGTTTGCTCTTTATTGTTCACCAAAATAGATTTGCCGCCTCCAAACACATTCCTCCAGGCAGCACAGATACAAGATACTCGTACTAGATACATTTGTTTTGCCCTCAGACAATTTTGCAAACTAAAATGGCATACAAACTGTTGTACAATCGCTGTACTTATGGCTGCTTGTTTTCCCTCTAGGCTTTATAAACTACAATTGTAAAATTGTCCGCTTCGAAATAGAATTTATATTTAGTCAATATCGACACAATCTCGATAGACCTTCTTTAGCCAGTTTTGCTGGAGCTTCGGTTTTAGTTTTAGTTTTAGTGTTTTTTGATTAACATTATAGGAACCTTTTTACGTATGTCTGCTCTTGGAGTGTTATGCCGCCAATCGAGTCGAATTACAGTTTAGTCAACCTAATTTTGTTTGGTAATCAACAAAATATCTCCTTGAATTTTGAACTTTCTCTAATACAAATCGATTTCAGTTTTTGGTATTTCGTTTCCATTCGTATCTCTCTTTTTAATGCTCAACTTTAGTTTACTTGTGTTTTAGTTTTTCATTTAATTTTCTTTCGTTTTGTTTTGGCTAAAAATATATTACGCAGGCACATTCTATTTTGTTTCAGTATCAATATTCATAATAACTACTTTATATATTTCTATATATCATGTTTCTTTGTTTGCTTGTTTTTAGCTCTTTATCTACATAGTTATCTCACCCTCTATGGCTTAATCGTACGTATTTTGCTTATGTAACTCTATGAATTAATGTTATTATTCTTCTTGTGTGTAGTTTTTCGGTTTCTGTTGCTTTTCACTTTAATACTGCACATGCTTTACTGGAGCGTTTCTGGAGCTACAGATTTCTCGTATCTCTCTCTCAGCTAATGTAAAGGAATTCAAAGTTTGAGATTTGCTTTTGCCCTAGGTAAACATATCAGAGCTGTAGGTGTCTGCATATGTAATATACTTTATCGCATATAGGAACGTAATAATTGTTGTAAGTAATCCTAACCCAAAGCGTTCATCTACCGCCGCCAGCTAAGAAGCTTCTCCTTAGTAAAGGTTCTTAATACCCTTTCTTGCATTCTTTTATTCTTTCATACTAACAGAAATTGTATCGAAAAATTAAATACTAGAGTTGAGAAATAATAAGACTTTCAATAAAGTTTAATATTTAGGGATCGTTAAGAAAGAATCAGGTTAATAATTCCATTAATACCCATGAGTTCTCAAAGAGTATATGCATAAGGTTGGATAGCTTCACAGAAATATTTATAAGGTAATCAAAGACCTAGCATAAATTGAAGTTAATCCTTGCTGAATCCGGATCCCCTCTGACTGAAACCTGTTATCGACTGAAAATAATAATTTCAGATACGGAATGATGACATGGGGAAGCTTCAGAACCTGACTGGCGGGCAGGAAGCGTTGCAGTAGTTGGCTTACAGGCAAGGATCTCTCGTGCGCTTATAGTTACAGTTAGTTATAGTGGACTCCGACTGGGACTTGGACTACTTTTGGCTATCTACGATAGATGCGAGTGTCTCGAGACTGGGTGATTCCTCTCGGATTGCGAGTTAGATTCGATTTATTGTCGCCATTGACTGACTGAGAAGCAGCAACCTAGAAAGCTTTTAGCGTGACTACGCGGAGTAACATTAGCTCACGGCCTCGCAGTTTCATTTGAAGTCCGGCCCGCCGGCAAAGGGGCCGCCCGACGACCGCATGGCCTTCATCTTGGCCCACTGCAGGGTGTGCTTGATCCGCATGTGGTTCCGCACGGAGTTGGGATGCGCGAAGCGGCGGCCACACTCGATCACCGGACAGACGGGACTGTCGCGTGGATAGTGGCGGTCCAGGTGCTGGCGGAAGACGCGCTGCTCCAGCGGCGTTTCGCACAGCGGACAGGGCAGCATGTAGTTGCTGCTTCCGGCTCCAGTTGCCGCCCCACTTCCGCTGCCCACAGCCACGGGCGCGCCACTTCCTGGCAGAGGTCCTGCTCCGGCACCTGCCACCTGACCCGGTCCACTGCCATTATTACCCGGACTGGCCGATGCCGCCGTGGCATTCGCAGCCGCCGCAGCAATGGTGTTCTGGAAGAGTTCCGGAAAATCCCGCGACCTGCTCAGAGCTATGGTCCTGGCCATAAAAAGGTTGGCCGTCAGCTGTTGCTGGTGCGACTGCTGCAGCTCGTCCAGATACTGCTGTTGCTGCTGCTGATGTTGCTGGTGTTGCTGCTGATGTTGCTGCTGGTGCTGCTGGTGTTGCTGCTGGTGCTGCTCCTGTTTCATGAGCAGCGTCTGGTAGAGCGTGGACTCGCTGTCCTGCCGCGTTCTCTTCATGGTCAGGGAAATGGCCGAGGAGGCCGACGAGGAGCGATCGTCCTCGTCCTCGTTGCTGTTGTGCTGTTGCTGCTGCTGCTGCTGCGGCTGTTGCTGCTGGCTGTGGTTGCCGCTGCCGCAGTCCATGTCCTGGTCCTCCTCGCTGTCAATCCAGGATCGGGCCGAGGGCGTGGGCGAGGAGTTGGCCGAGCGGTTCTTCTTAGTATTGTTGTTGTTATTGTTATTGATCCGATGGTGGTGGTGGTGGTGGCGATGGTGGGGCTGGTGGTGGTGGTGCGGCTGGTGGTGGCTGCGCCGCTGGTCGAACAACTGCCGCTGCTGCTGCTGTTGCTGCATCAGTTTGGCCAGCTTGCAGGCCGCAGGACGACGGTCGGCGGCATGGGCCTCGTGTGGCTGCTGCTGGTGGTGCTGCGGCTCCTCCTCCGCCTCCGGATCCATCACCTCCTGCTTGATGCCGCTCTTGGCATTCAGGAATGTGCCTGCGTTCCAAACAGTTCGAGTGGCGAGTGGGGAGAGGAGGAAGTCAATGTGAAATCGAAAATCAGAAGCTAAATAAAGGTTTCTATTGGTTTCATTCGGCAGCTTCAATTTTGATGTTCGAGTGTGGAACGTGTGTGTGTGTGTGGAGGAGGGGGGTGGTCAATTTTGGGTTCCATCATAAGCAGCAGCAACAACAACAACAACAGCTGAACTGAATAAACCGCGAGTGATTTTCCGTATTTCGTTTTTAACAATTTTCAGGTTTACCAATTACAGTTAAGGCCAATTTTTGGGTTTGGTTACATATTCAGTTCTACATGTTAGGATATTGCTTCAACTACTCTCTCAATCGGAAGTACACACACACGATTTGAGCCAATATTTTTTTTGTTTTCTTCGATTAGCCAATTACATAGTTTAAGTATTTCAAGTTATTGTATAAAGTATTTAGGTATATATAACATTCTAAATAAATATTTGGTTTTTGGCAGGCAGACAGGCAAATGATTATTTAAATAATATTTCAAGAAGTGCAAACATTTTAAGGAACTAAAACTTAATATATATTATTTACACAACAGTACTCTGGTTGCAGTGAAACTCACAGTGAGGGACTAATTTCGCTGGATAAATATGATCCAATCTTTGATGCGGAATTATGACTTCATGACTTTTGGTACTTAATCAGTTGAATATTTTATTGAAACTTAACAAATGGATTAGGTTTCCGCTCTAAGACTGCAAAACGCATCGAATCGAGTGGATATAACGTAAGGGGAAAGGGGATGACCAAAGGATGGGAAGGCGTGTCGCGTGTCATGGAACCATTGCCGGATTGGACGGGCGTACAACTCTATATGCGAACTGCGATTGTGCATATACATATAGCCCATATCCGAGTGGCGTGCAGGAACACACCTGTCCCCGTCCCTGATTCGGATATACCCTTTGCATTCCGCCCGCTCCCATTTGCAGCGCCATTTCCATTTCCATTTCCAGTTCGGTTTCGTTTCAATATTCGATAATAATAAATATTGAAAAATAAAACGCAATTTAATGTCTACAAAATTGCCAAGGCCCATGCCAGAGGACTACCGAATCGGAATATTGAGTCATTTTTGAAATGGCCAGAGATTTTCAGGGGGAGGGAAGGGGGTCAATGAGGGTGCAGGTCATGACGCAAGGCGACCCCAAAAAAGCTGAAATCAAATTAAACAATTTAGATCTGCCTTTGTGCGTGACAACTCAAGGGAGAAGGCAAACAGTTCGGCTGCATAAATATAGCAAGTGAAAAATACAATAAAATCCAATCGAATAAAATGGGAAATGCAATATGCATACGACGTATCTATAGCTGGCCCTGTCTGGCGAACGAGCTGACATATGCTTAGATGCACATGAAACATGCATGGCCGCATCACAGTTTTCTTCGGCGAGCATCCCGAGCTCCTCGTCGATTGGCCAGGACACCGAGACATCCGAGCAGGACAGGATGGGCCAGGACCCGGCCAGACCGGCTGCCGATCGCCTTTGACCAGCCAAGCACACTTCGAATTTGTCACATTTGAGGAAACCGAAAGGATGTCGGCCAGCCGGCGCGTGTGTGTGAGGGCTCCTGCCTGCAAGTGACAGCCACAAGAACAAGTCCTGAAAGAGGACATTGTGTGGCCCGGATCAAGTCAGGCGTAAGATTTACCGCCCTCCATCCCCCCCCCCCCCCCAATCCCCTCCTGGCAAGTGCACTTTTCTGTAAAAGATGCGTTTGGACTCGGCCGCAGGTGTGTAGGAATGAACTGGGAAAGTGGAGGACCCTTTTGAGCCTCGACTGAAACCCGTTGGCCTGTGCGTAATTTTACAGCCCTCACTTTTGGCCACCTCTGTGGATGTGCATAATTAATGAAATATAAAATGCCAAACTCAATTTTTGCTAATAATTATGCATCATAAATGTTTATTTTGGTACACACAAAGACTGTAAGGCCAGTTGCTTGGATAAAGAAATAAATGATTAAATTTCTGTCGGTCTATATAGTGATATCTATCCTTGGCTATTTTCGATTAACTAAACTGGTAATACATATGTTGTATTTTAGTATATAACTAAAGCATTTAGCAAAAACTAAAGTGTCGATTACATTGTAGAAATTCATTATTATTTTGTTAAAATCAATGGCATTTTAGGAGTACACCAAATACCACATGTCATACTTTGAAATGTTTATTTCGGCAATTTCAAATTACCTCTAACCGGTATGTAAAATTGGCATTCTATTAGAACATGAACATTTAAAAAACTAAAAAGTAAAATGTAAATCAGGTTTAACGTAAAACTAAACTTTTTTTATTTCTGTTTGAAAAAAACTAAAAGACATTAAAGGTAACGAATCTTTACCTAAACACTCTTTTATCTTCTTCATTATTACTGCGCTCCAAATTAACAGACTAAAAGCTAGAAACCTTAGTCTTTAGACTAGAATGATCTGCTCGTGGTTAGTAATTGTTAATTTCCGTTCACAAAGAACCGCTGCGATTAAAGATTTTCTAGGGCGTGCACACCTATTCGAAGTCTTGGGCTTGGTGAGCAACTGCCACTGGGCCATCAATTATGGCCGCATGCGAGCGCGTTTTCTGTGCCAATTCCCGTTAGGGAAACCCATCGGGTTATGCAAGACACCGGACTTTGGACACCCGCCGATGGACGATGGTCGATGGACGATGGAGCCTCCGCACCCACATCAATTACCAGCGGAGCATTCAATCGCAGCGCGACGGCAATCAGTCGGAGAACGAGTCCGAGTCGCAGTCGTTCTCGTCCTGAGATTCCGATCCCTGTGCGAGGACTCGCATGTCGCGGTCCTGTTAGCGGCAATAGAAATTAGCTTTATTAAAGATAAAGCGGCGTCGCGACTCGGGTAACATTTCCTTTCGCGCCAAGGGGCCATTATATCGAAGCCCCCTCCCTCTTTCGTTTTTGGTCCTGGTCGTTTTGCATTTCGATAATGGACTGCAGATAGAGCGGGGGAAAGTGGCGGGTAGGTGCCGACGAATAATGAATTTTTCTATATAAATCACTCGCGTCAATGGGCCAGGCCCATTGATATTATGGCCCCCATTCCGCGGCCAATGTGTAAACATTTCCGAGCGGCGCTTTGTCTTTGTCCAGGGGTTAAAGTCAAAAGGGTTGCACTGGGTGCGTCGTAGGTGTGTTTAACGGTCATTTCTCGATGTCTTGCGATCGTTATCACCTCGCTTATTATTATTATTATTATTGCTGTTATGCATATTTTGCCCTCGAGGCCTCTTGTAATTTTGTCCATCCTTTGTTCTTATTGGAATTTATTACTTAATAAGTTTTTGGGGGAAAATGGTTTTCGGTCTTCCTGTTTTTTGAGGGCTGGTCGAACCCACCCACTCAGATTTTTACGAGCGCTCACTCAGCAATATTTCCATTGCTTTTGAATTTTTGAGAGTGACTGCGAATCGGTTGGCAATCCAAGTCAATCCGAAATCTTGGCATATAATAAAACTATAAAACTGCGGGTCGGACACTGGATTTTTATTAATTTTTATGGTCCGTTTTATTTGCGAATTTTGGCCATAAAACGGGTGAATATCTGCTCCTCAAGTATCTGACGGATACAAATTGGCGACGTCCTGCAGTTTTACGATCTCCGACCCCGAAATAGTTGTGATTGAATTATGGATAAAGTGGATTACTCGGCCGGCGAGTTCATATGCGACCAAGTGTCGTAAAATCGCTGACCGAATTCATTAGATACGCACTTCGTTCTGTCCGCAGTTAATTAGCTTTCGGGGTTATGGTTATCTTACGGGAGGGGGGATGGTCCTGGTCTGGATTTATCTACGCGAAACCCACTTTAGATTGCCAAAGCTGCCCAGATGTCAGACGACACATGCCGGGACAATCCATCTCTGCATTTGTTTATCTTATAAATAAAACGCAGCCACAAAAGAAAAACAGCAAAAAAAATCACAAAAGTTTCGTCCACTTGAGGGGGCGGGGGTCGGTCGAAGGGGGCGGGGCATCGGCACGTACGGCCAGCCAAAAGCCAAACGAAATGTTGTTTAAACTTTGCAAACAAGTTTGCTTGTTCGCCTTGCTTTCTTCCACTTTTCTTTCTAGATACTCTTTCAAATGATGATTAAGTTTGGCGCTTAAGTTTGGTATAAAATAATACAATGATTTCAAAAACTATAAATAGTCTTAAACATAAGTTAAGATTTTGTAGTTGTATAAGTATATACTACATCTTAAAACATTTAAGTCCATAAATATAAAAAACCAATTTTTTTTCTAAAATGGAATAATTGCATAAAATTAAATTTAAAGGACGTTATTAAAATCGTTTATCCATTTTGCTCGCATAAGCATTCACTCTTTTGGTTGTCTTTTAATCCTGTTAAATGATATTACCGTGAACTATTCCATCTCATAGTTGGCAAAGTAACCATGGGTTGTTAGGGTATTTTGGGTATTCGTTACCCTTTTCCTTCTACCTTTTTTATCTTTGTTGTCCCTGCACATACATATGACTGTAAGTGTGGGCGGCGACTTCGTTTCGCATTCCCTCATAGATAGCATTTGAAATTGAAAGCGAAATTGCCGATGAGCATGTGTGACGACAGTGGAGTTCCGGGGGGGAGGGGACGACGAGTGATATATGAACTGGCAGGCCACCTCGCACCACCAATATACCATCTCCCTTGAATTTTCCCAAATTTTCCAAACACCGACATCAGCATTGACATTCGCCATCGACATCGCAGTTTTGGGAGAAAATGGGCAACAAAAAATGGTAAGTGACGCCTCGAATGCATATTCAAGGCGGACACATGCCAAGATCGAGTCGAGAAGTTTTGTGTACACACTGGGCATGGGGATATGGGGATACAGGGATTCGAGGACTCAAGGATTCCGGGACAGCTGCTCCTTGGCCTGTGACGAATGTTGATGGCCCCATCCGATAATACCGTTTGTTTGTCTGCCTTTTTTTTAACTTTTGAAATGAGAAAAGTTTTAGTGGGCCAACGTGTTTTTAATATGATTGAGGGAAGTTGCTACTTGCGATCCCGGCCACCAATAAAATCGCTGGATAGAAAGTATTGCCTACTTAGGCGGGCCAGAATCGAAATTAGCCGGGCTTAAATGGCGGAGCCAAGCTGGTGGTGGCCATAAATTAGTCAGTCGGCCCAGATGTGGGTGGTCCAGTTGGGACACACACACGGTCTCCCCCCCCCCTCCACACACACACACACAGATAAAGCAAGCAGGCAAGTTAAAAAGGATAAATCGCTTGTGTTCATCGCTCTTCGCACATAATAAATGTATCTTTTACTTGCGCCGCATGAGGAGCGTAAGTAACTCCCCGTGAACCACCAAGAAGCACCACCGCCCAAACACCCACTCACCCACTCACCCGCCCACCCACACACATGCAGCGCAGCACTCATGTATGAGTTGTATATAAAGTTAACAGCATTTGGCTATCTTTTTGCAATTGATGTATTACACATAAAAGTTTTCAGCTCGACCCACACACACACACACACCGACAACTCAAGCATCCATGTACTATATATTATCTATGCCCCCCCCACCAAGTACATGTCCTTTCTTTGTATTTGTATGCGAGTGTGTGTCTGTAAGAAGTCCAAGACATCCACGAGACCACGTCCGCAAACAAAACGCACGCATACAATTACAAAACTGTTACACGTACGTGTGTCCCTTATGCCAGTGTATGCTAGTGTGTGTTTGTGTGTGTGTGAGTGGGTCGACCGGTCGAGCTTAGGGGGAGGGGGTGGTTCGGGTAAGACAGCAAAGGAATATTGTTAACCGACTACAAAATAAATACGAAAACTTTTAATGCCCCCGGCTGCCGAGGCAAACGTTGAAAAATGCTTTGCCTTCACACAACCACACACACACATACATGCCACACACTCACACCGACAGGCGCTCACTCACACAGACAGCCAAAGGACAGCTGGGACGGACATGAACGTCTTCGGACTCATTGCCACTTGCAAAACCCAACTACATACAGACAGACAGACAGATTCAACTACACGAACACTTCGAGGGTGTGGAGGGGGTTGAAGGGGGTTGAGTGGGAGGGGGGGACCTTTATCTCGCTCTCTCTTTCCCTTTCTTTCTCTGTGGGTGTGCGTGTAAGGACATATGCATGCGAACCCTTCGTCCTTACCCTCGGCTCCATAACTCATCTATCAATTTTCACGTACTTGGACCGCAGTTGCCCCTTCCCCTTCCCCTCACCTTATACGCCCCAGCGACTGCCACGCCCCCCTCTTCCCGCCTCCCCTTTCAGAGTTTGGGTTCGGCGATTGTGATTGTGTGGTGTTGTGCGCCTGGACCGAAGAAGGCGTCTTATTGCCAAAATGTTGCCCTTTGCCATCTTTCCCGTGGGCCAAAAATTCAAGCACAGTGGTGAGAAATTAGATGAAAAATTTTGAGAAGAGAAATGGACTAAATACTCAATTATTGACAATACAAACAACATTAGGGATATCATATGTTTTAAATTATATGTGTAGTTATTCGGTGTCTTATTAAATCTGAAATCCCAAAAATATAGATCGAATGTACAAGAAATTAGCAGTTTTCAATTATCGCTAGTTTCGAAACTCTGAATTGTACATCATATTAGTTCACAATATATATGAATAAAAAATAGAAGCAGCATTCTAAAGATTAAGTCATTGTAAATAAAAAAACAGAAATCCCTCGAAAATCTGATGAAAATGTAATATGAAAATAAGAATTATTAAAATTCTCTTTGATTGGAAGTATAATATTTTTAGGCAAACTTATAGTATTTCCAATCCAAAGAAAGTTATCTTTAAAGTTACGTTATAATAAACTATTTATTTCCGCTCCGTTCCCAATCTTGGACCCACTGTTCTTTTGGCTGGTTTAAAACCGAACCCGACTCCTTGGGTCCTGTGTACTTAAAGTTTTCTTCTCGACATCCGCACACTCACTTACCCGCACAACTACACACACACACACACAACAGGGCACAAACACACATGCAGGCACAACACAAGAACGGACCCAACAATGAAAGCTGACAGCCCCAAATGTCATTCTATCTTGGCGGTCATTAGAACGGAGTTCAGAAGGTGAGGGGGGTGGGATGAAGGGGAGGGGGTGAAGGGTTGGGAGTGGAGGGGGTGGTGAGCGATGTTGGTTCTTGGCAAGCAATTCGCTCCTCACTTCGTCTTTGGCCAAGATTATCTCCTTTACTTTTGGTGGCAAGAACTTTTTGCCCACCCCCTCCCCTCCGTCACATCCTGGCTGCTCCTTCTTCTTCTTCTTCGTCTTCTTCTTTTTCTTCGTTGTCTGTTCTATTCGATTCGGTTTTTTGGCTCGGTTCTGCATGAAGTATTTTACTCTTTTTCCATACACTCTCCGTCTCACACTCGCACACACACTCCTACTCGTACTCGTATTAACTTGGCCCATTGTTTTTCGTTGTCCTTGTTGCCTCATGCAACTAAACACACTTACACACACACAGGGGCACACAAACGTACAAGGGTTGTCTGTGTGAGTGTGCTATTGATGCGGCTAGTTTGATGTATTACCCCAAAAAACGAAATGTCTGTATCGCTTATGCGGGGTTCTAGAGCCATGGAATGGAATAGAAATGGGCATTTTGGCATTTCGATTTAGTGGCTCGCACACACACAACACACACACACATGTATTTGTGGAGAGACAAACGATGATTACGCCATCGCTTGCTCTCATTCTAACACACACACACTACCTCTCTCTCTATCCTTTTTTCGGTTGCTCCATCTCGCTCATGCGGGCCTTTTTATGGGCATTTTGTATAATACATCATCGACAAACATGTTTGCAAAGTGTGTACGAATATTATATGGGAATCTAACTTGTTGTTGCTTTTTGCGCACGCTTTCGCTCTCGTGTTTTCCTTCTTTTGGTGGGGTATGGAAAGAGGGGGGTATCAGTGGGTGGTCCTGGGAGGCCTCGGAACAATTGCAAGGACATGTGCGATGGATGCTGACGTTGACGCCAATGGTGTCGGTAATGGAATGGCAATGGGCAATGGGCAATGGGCGATGGGTGAAAATGCTTAGGCCGTTCAGGGTTGAGGGGGTAGAGTGGGGTGGGTGGTGGAAAGGGGGCGGTGGACTCCGGCCAGCTGCCGATGGGGTTGGAGCGAAGATGGATGTTCGGGTGGGCGAGGGTCCGAAATGTATTCGCTTTGAATTATTCCAAAATATACAGCAGCAGCGACGCCAACCGAGGCAGCAAAAAAGTTTGCCTAAAGTTTGTCCCTGTGTGTGCATGTGTGTGTGTGAAAATCCACATGGACGTCTGCATGTGTGTATGTGTGTGTTTGGGAGTTCGTCTCGGTTAGTTTGGCGTACAGTTTTGTGAATTTGAATTAAATGTACATAGTTTTAGATTGCGTAATTCATTAGTACAGGCTGCAGCCTGATGCCCAGCCACCCTATCACTCGAACCACCCACCACCCACCGCCCACTAGCCGCACCCCCAGAAAAGCGTCAGCACGCACGGCCAAATGATGAACGATGCGGTCGTATGTGGTTAACGTTGCCGGGGATTAGGTGATTGGGAGGGGGGGTTTTGGTTTACTTTTTCGATGTCTGCGGGGGATGGTGAAAGTAGGGGGGTATGGGGGTCGTCGGGGATTTACTATACTGATAGGTGTGTGTGTGTAAGTTCGATGCTGCTGGCATTCACTGAATAGCTTAAATAGCTCATGGAGTTCCTCCACTCATTCCCTGGAGTACGTTTTGGTGATGATCTTCGGATATTGTAGGCTATTTAAATACAACCCCTTCGAAATTTCTTCAAATTTGCGAAAAACTTACAACATTCGAAAATAGTTTTAAATAATTGGGGAAAATACTTTTGATTGCGTTAATTTTTTCTTTCATTTAGATTATTACCATAGAAATAAATATATAATAAGTGGCTCAAATTCTAATCTATTTTAAATATTTAAGAAATTTTGCTTTTAATTTCTTTATTTCTTAAACATTTTTCTGATATCTTTAATTAGTATTCCTATATAAGTAATAAGTCTATTATAGGCAGTACAATTCGAATTAATCCAATATCATCTTACAGCCATAATAGTGCTATCTTATTTGAGGGGATTTAAAAGCAGCAGAACCCACACTTATGTTTTAAGGGCACAATGCTAATCTTACTCGAGCTTGCTGCGGATCCTTTGCGGTTGCGAGCAGCTGTTGAAAGGACTTCTTTGGCTGAAAGAAGAGTGGAGTCAAAGATGAATTGCTTCAGTCGGTGGTCGAACGTTTTCACATCCCCCCGAAACCCTTCAGTATCAGACTTTTCAACCCGAGTCTTCCTCGCTGTCCTTCCTGCTTACTATACATTCATCCATCCATCCAACTTTCCATCTATCCATCTAACCGTCCTTCCATCGAACACTTGCGCCGCACTATTTACGGTACAATTTATTACTTTATGAGCAGCGAACTACTCGCCCGCCGCCCTCCTGCAGCTCCTCGACCCCCTCCCTCCTGCCTTTGTTTACGGACCAACGATTGTATTTAACTTCGATACGAGGGGGGTTGAGCAGTGTGGGTGGACGGTTGGTTGGGTGTGAATGAAATGCGATGGTAATGAATGTATGAATTTAGAACGCAACTGAAAACTGGCGAGACAGTCGGTCGAGATAGTTTTTGCGCCCAGGACTACCCCCCTTTTAACCACCCCCTCCTTTCTATTCATCATCAGCAGGCGATGCGGTTGGGAGCAGGACAGGAAATGAGTAGAGGAAGTTTTAGTTTCATATTCGCACGGTTCAGGGTTCAGGGGCGTAGTGGGTGGCCAAAAAGGGGATTGAGTGGGGCAGGCTTGGGGGCTTGTAGATTGGCGGTGCTTGGGCGCTGGCGATGTTGGCACTGCGGTTTGGAAGGGGAGGGGGTGGCTAGGAAGGGGTAAATAGGGCCACACAGGGGTGTGGTGGCATGCTGTAGCTCCATCTCTATCCCTCTCGCTCGCTTAGCTATGCGTGGCTCTGTATGTGTGTATGTTTGCCTATAAGTGTGTGTGTGTGTGTTAGAAAGTTTGAATTGTATTGAAATTGTATTTTGTTAAAATTCATGTTTGTTATTGCTGTTTTAGTTGTTGTTTGGTTGTCGTTGGCCAACCATTTTGTCGGCCTGTCTAGCGCTCTCTTTCTCTCGCCCTACAGCTCTTGTCTGTGTGAGTGTATTTGATTGCGGCACACTGGGCGTATGAGTAATTTCATTTGACTGCCCCTCCCGGCTTTTCGGTTTTTGCGTGTAATTCTCTGACAAAAAACCCGAGAAACCCTTTTGTGTTAGAGTTTAGTTGGCAATATAAATAGTGCAAAATAATATAGACAATTTCAGAATGGTGGGGAGGTGGTCGAAGGCTAAATCAATAAAAACACTGCACGAAAAGGCATTTTAATTCAGATTTGTATCGGTTTTATGCCCAGTTATCTGGGATTTCTTTTTGTACTTTCTGGGCGGGGTACTCACACCGTTCCTTTTTTGTTTGGGTCAAATGCTGGACAGTGAAAGGACTCGGGGAAATACATCATCGACACGTTCGCCGGGCGGCATAACGAACCACGACCCCCAATCCCATTCTTCAGCACCCGAACCGAACCACCCCCTTCGCCCACTTAGGCGCAGGATTCGATCGCACAAATTGCTCATTGCTGAGGAAATATTTGCAATAAATTTAGTTTATGGCGTCGGCTGTTGGCGCTCGAATGCCCGCCTGACTGACACCCCCGCCACCCTACCCACAACCCCTGCGACCCCCTATCCCCCTCCCCACCCATACACGCACATTTAACCTCGTTGTAGGTGGTGGCCGCCTGTCAAAGCCTAAATTATATGCGAGCGTGTGTGTGTGAGCCCGTATGGGATATTTGGAAATATTAAAATGCAGAGCTCACCCACCCACAAGTAAGTGTGTACGTGGTGGTTTATTGATGTAATATCCTTCAATTATTATGGATATTTGGCGCATTCCCGCGCAGCTAAATTCTGGTGTATCAAAAATCGGGACGGGGACATGGAAAACGGGGCACCGCAAAAGAGTTATTTCTGTTCTGCGTCCGCCCTTAATTAACTGACCCCCAGTCTCTTGGCCAACTGTCAACTAACCCCACTCTTTTCCACATCTCAACCCCCCCGAAGAACAATTAAATCCCGGCCATTGGGATGTGAAAGACACACAGAGATCTAAAGGAAATGAAATGCAAACAAATGCTCTGTCTTGTCTGAGTGTCTGTGTGAAAAGGATGTGTAAGAGGAGGGCGCTGAGTGGAAACCCTCCTCTTCAAGGGGGTGAAGTCCTGGGCAGCAACTACTTTCGCATGTGCGGCAATAATTCATCCATTAAAAGGGATATCAATGCGTCAGAGGTGGTGGATGAAAGGGGGAGCAAGCTGAGACCTCTCCTTACAAAAGGCAAGACGAAAGAGGCATCGGGGTCAAATGGAAAAAGGCCGAGCCGAAGCAAGTTTTCGTCTTCCGTTTGAAAACCGCACGCACACATGGAATACCCTCCTTTTCTGCTCCTAAACCTTTCTTAATGCACTGGGTGAAAAAAATGTTTCATCTGAATTTCCCTGTAAAATTTTTTTTAAATCAAGTTTAAATACAAGTTGTTTTGCCTTTATATATTGACCAAAAAATGATAAGGACTAGGGCTTTAGTTTTGTTAAGCAACATTAATGAGCCAAATATATTTTTATCATAAATACTTTTAAATATTTTAGCTGGGTTGAATAAGGTTTAAGTGATAAGTGAAGATCGATTTTCATATTTTCATTTCAAAGAAGTCAAAAGTATATTGAAATCACTTATGTAGAAAGGTCTCTAAAGGTAAGCATCGAATAGATAGCCATCCTTCGGAATGAATCCATCGGACTTTAAGATTTAAAATATAATGTTGCATACTTATTTTACAAGCCTGGCAATTTCTGTGAGATCACCGATTATGGCAATTTTTGAAAAATTATTCCAAATGGTTAATATGAGGCTTAGTTTTCCCCTCAGTGTAGCTATCAATAGAAGCTGCGAACGAAATCCGAAGCTCCGAGTGATAAGCGAAAAATGCCGACAGATTGCAGGCGCCGAACGAAGTGGAGCCGAATAACCGAAGAAGGCCAAAAGGACTTCAAATGGACTCGGCTGGGGACTAAACTGGAGACTCGCACACACACGGACACACACGCACACGGGGCCGGCATCCATATGGATTTATGTAAATTCTATGCCCAAAAATGACCTTTTTGCCAAGGTAGTGTTCGGATGCGGGGAACGGCTCTGTCTTTGACTTTTGTAATATTTTCGTTGGAAATAAATTCGCATTTGAAACGGATTCGGATTCGGATGCGGATTCGGTAAACGAAATCCTTAAGCATACAACTGTGGATTGGGTGTGTGGGCAGATGGATGCTTTGTTGCTACATACGACCACTTGAATTTAAAATACAACGTGGCAAAAAGGGCCGCTCTCAACCCTTGGATTGGGAACCCGAAATTCATCCCCGGCCAACACGAAATAGTTTTGAGCAAAACTTTTGCATTTGGCCCGTCCGTACTTGTGACTGTGTGAGTTAAGCTCAAGTAGAGCAGCGGCTGGAAGCAGAGGAATTTTGTTTAAATTAATGTATTTCCTATGGCAAACACTTGTCCACTCCCACCCACCGAACTAGAATTTCCTTTCCTGGCCAAGAGCGAGATGGATAGAGCGAGACCTATTCCTACATACATAATAATAATGGTTTTTCATTTCCATTTTTCGCATCTATTTCCAAACTGTTTGTGTGTCTCGGAGTGTGTCTGTGTGCGTGCAAAACAATTTCATTTGAAGTTTAAGCAGAAAATTAGAATTTTCAAGTGTTGCAATGGGTTTTCCAGCATCGGGACCACCCCTCACATGTGAAAACCTGTCCGCTGTCCGTTGCTGGGTTTCTGGTTTTGGTTTTTCCTTCGAGAGACTTAGTGTGGGTGTGGGTGTGGGTGCGTGTGTGGGGCGCACAATGACATAATCCCTCATCTCCATAAACATTAGAGCGGGAATTTAACTCAAAAGTTTTTAGTTTCGGTTTCGTTTTCGGTCCATCCCCCAATCCCTGCCTGTTCGACCGTGTGTGGGTCCAAAGTGTCTCCGGTTCTGGCACTTTTGCCACTTTGTTGCCCAGCTTTCGCCCCGCCCCCTCCATCCTGTCGCACATCCATCGTGTAGGCCAGGGGATATCCCACTTATATACTCTAACGCACACACACACACACACACTCACACACTGGCCCATCCATTCACCAACACTCACTTGAGTGTGACGTGCAGCAGATGGAGTTTTTGAAATTAATTTGATAACATTTTTGTTTTGTTTAGTTTCCGAAGCCGGGCGTGGCATTGGCCGGCCGCCTTAAAATATATACAGCCCTCATTGCATATATATTTGAAAATTATCTGCAACAATTTCAGACAGCCAGTGAGGGATAAGTTGCCGAAAAGTGAATTCTTTCGTGAAAAGAATTCAAAGAGCAGCACTCGATCAATTTTGGCTTAGAGTTTCTGTTTAAACGACGTGAAAGTGCTGCACATTTTCAGAATTGAATTTATAACGGCAAATAATTTAAAAATATGATGTAAGCGGTTTACTAAACACTTATAATAAAATGTTGGAAGTTACACAGTTGATTTGTATATAATAAAGTACATAGTTACTTTTAATTCAACAAATTTGTATGGACTATATTGAATAATGATTGTACCATCTTCAATATAAATAAAAGATCTGTAAAATGTAAGTTCATTTTCATCTTACATATAGTTAAAGGAAATGGATTTCCTTCGCTTAAGTATCACTTATTGAGCGGGGATCATCAACCTCTCTCCTCCTCTCCCTGCCACCAAGTTCGAGATGACATAACAATGTCTTGGACAGGGATACATTGAACGATTGAAGCTGGACCAAGATACAAAGATACGGATACATGCGACAGACGCACGCACTGCAAATGTATTTCCAATCATTTTACTCATTATCCGGGCAAAAGTTTTGCGGCCCCCATGTGTGGTGGTTCTACTTGAACATTTTCATGTCCTTCGCTCATTTGCAGCAGCTGGAGGGGCAGGGGGCGGGGCAGGGGGAGTTGGAGGGGTCTGAGTGGCAAGCAAAGCTGGCCACACTAGGCGCGGTGAGTTACCAGAAAAGGACCCCGCAGATACAGCAACTACTGTATATATGGAAGTGTGCGGCGTGTTGGCGTTAATGGTTCTTGATGAAATGAAATAATGGGTGCGTTTATTCACGTAATGTATTTGTATTTGTTACAGCAACAGCAACAGCAACAACAACAGCAACAGAACCACACATATTTACAATAATAACACAGCTCGTAAAATGAATAACTGAATGGAATGATTGAATGCCGGATGGAATGAAAGCGGCGCCCAGGCGACGCCGACAAAGGGCGGCTAACAAAACGCTTTTCGTTAGTTTTCATTATTTTCCGCATTTAAGCGTATTTATTCCGTTGTTAATCGAATTTATTAAATGCAAACACGCCAACAAATGGTAGCCAGGACTTATATACACACAAAGTAAAGTAGGGGAGCCAACACGCACCTTCCGACCACCCCGCTCTAAGCCAAACCCCACCGACCGACTGACTGGGTGCGTTTTGTTTGGGCTGAGAAATAATGTTTCTCGCATGCTTATTGCCTCTGCTGCCGGCTGCTAATTTTACGCATTTCACGCATTTCCACGTGGGCATGGGAAATCAGCCAAGACCCTGGCAGCGTACGTCATTAAATGTCTCTATTGCTGGGTCTTACAGCCGAAACACACCTAAACGAATTATCTTCGGGGCAGATTCTAATCCTTTGGGTTAACATACATTTTGAGTCAGCAGCTTACGACCAAAATATAATTAAGAAAAGCGGTGCACTTGACAGCAGGTATCATATTGATCTGCTTAAAAGTTGTATCTTGACTCCCTTTATGATAAAATGACAATAGACGTCTTAAGGAAATAGATTTTTTACTTAAATTGTCAATTGGTCATATTGGTCCTTTACCAATATTTTTTTTAGAAAATTTTGTAAAGACCCTTTAGACTTCATTTGATACTTTAAAAGTCATTAGAAAAACATTACTTCATATTGATCTATTCAAAAATTTCAACTTTGGCAATAACTTTCCTAAAACGGTCCGATTGATAATATTAAACCTTTAAAAATTTTGTATATAGTTTACACAAAATCATATTCATATTAAAGAAGTTTTAAGCAAACGAATATATTTGTAAGACCAAAACTTCAAAGTTTTTTTTTTTTTTTTTTAGCTGAAACAAAACAACCTTAGTTATCAATGCAAGTTATTACACATCTAGACAAGCGATTTAATCACCTAGACCATACGAAATTTATTCCAAACAATAATTTTTTTTAGCTTGGCTCTGCAGCCCTATGAAATGACATAAGATGGACGTGGAGAAAAGAAGTGCATTTGTGAGCAGCTGGCAAATAGAACCCGACCAAACCAAATCGAAAGAAACTTTGCGCATTAGCTTCCAAATGCCAAATGCCCAGCGCCAGTTGGTCCGGCCAAGTTCGGGCCCGCCCTCGCCACGCCCCCTGGCCGCCCCTCGACTTCCGGAAACTTTTGCATTTGGTCTGGCCAAGAAATGAGCAACTGGCCTCATATGTCAATGATTTCTTTCCCCCTCCACCGCGCCTCAATTTTATTTCATTTTGTTTGTTTGCATTTCTTCGCCCACGCCGGCGGCGCCAACTGCAGTGTTCGCACCTACCGCGCTTGCTGCCAGGAATCCTTTTTCCCTGCGAATCCAACTCTTTTTTTGAGATCTAGCTGATTTGAAGCAAGCCATCCTCGTTCTGTCCTGTCACACACACACCTCCCCTTTGCTGTTATTATTTTGGCTGCCATTTATTTGCTGTCAATGCTTGGGCCACCTCTGGGCCACCACCACCCACTGCGCCACCCACCGAACCACCCCCTGAACCACCCACCTGACGAGGCCGCAGCCGCCGGCCTGGCTGCCCGCTTTCTTTTTTGTCTCCCCGATATCATTTTCATTTTAAAATGTCCTCGCCAACGACAGCGAAGACGCCTTCTAGCAAGAGTCCAGCTTTTCAGTGTCCTGCTTTCTTTTTCACATTTCTTTGACTACACTGAGGGAAATTCTATTGGATCTTTCTTTAAGTTATATGATTTAAATGTATATTTCTTTGAATTTGTTTTAAATTTTAGTCCAAAGTTAGGGTATTCCTGAGTATTTCTGGGTATGGAGGATGCTACAGAAATCACAAGGGTTTTGATTTCACTTATAAACGGTTCTAAAAGTATTCATTTTAGAAAAAGTATTATTTTGAGTTCGAAAGTACAATGCATTTTTTTTTTTTTTATTATTTTTTTTTTTCATTCCAAAAATTCTCGTTCTATTTTTCACTGCATACTCTTATGAGTGATTTTTAAACCCCAATAGTTTTTATTCCGGAGAATGCTATTTATTTATTAACTCAAATCGATTCTTGTTTCAAAAACCCTAAATGCATTTTTTATTACAAGATTAGTGCAATTTTTGAGTATTCTTGCTTGGAAGTAGTTTTTATAATTTAGGCTTCAACATCCCACATTTTGTTTAGTGCATGTTTCCCATGTTGTTCTAGTCCTTTTTGTGCTTGCTCCTCGAAGACAATTTCGGGCTAGGTCTTGGTTTTGGCCCGGCCGGGGCCACTTTATAAATGTTTCTGCAATGGATTTTTGCAAAGTAAACTTTTTCCTCCTTTTCTCGTTCGTCTTTTGTAGTTTTTGGGCCCGCATCTGATTGCGAGTGTGTGACATTTGTGGGGGCGGACGGGAAGTGGAGTGGAGTGAAGGGGCCAAGTAAATATATTAAAATGCAAACCCAACTCATATTACTGGGGGCAGCAGCAGGATCGGGGGCAGGACTCAGGACTCAGCTCTCAAGTCCTTGCGCACACATGTGCGCAATTTCCAAGTCCGTTTTCGGCCATTGCCAATGCCCACCGAATAAATCGAATGCACAAAAAAGCAATAAAACGAAATAAAATCTAAATATGTATGGTCTCGAGTGTCGCCCTTTTTCGGGAAGGAGGGGGAGGCTGGAAACGAAGGGGAAAATGTGGGCGGATATGGCACGGAAAACAGAAGGCAGGAAAAAAAAACTTATCATTTTTATCATTGCGCAAAAGTTTATCCTTTTTGCTCGGGCCGTTAATATTTTCGATTCGGATTTCCAAATGGCCAAAAGTCCCAGGACCGCCCCTTTACCGTTACTGCTCGGAATTTCAAATGACTTTGGCTCGTTCCGAAGCTTATTGAATGTTTATGCTTTATTAAATTTGATTTCTCCTCCCTGCGTCGCCCTCTTCTCTAGTCCGTCTCACTAAACTGACCAAGTGCTGGCCAACATTTGTTGCAATGATCTATGTGCCCTGAATATTAAACGACACTCGGGGCTTAGAGCGTCCAGGATGGAACAGGTCCTGGGATGGAACTCGTCCTGCGTCCGAAGCCGGGGCTATTATCATTTTAATGCGCGTTAAATGCGACATTTGCGACATCGGACAAAGTGCGTGTCATGTGCTTAAGAACACAAACAACCCGAAAGGAGCCAGGAATAGGGATCTGCTCAAATCATATTTGTAACGCTTTCCCTTACACTGGGAATAAAAGTGTTTCAATGCTCCAGCAGCCAACCTCCAAAAAGGCAACTTTAAGTTAACGATTTGGGTAACAAAAATTTTATAAGAATTATCTTTTGAAAATAGAATGAAGAAAAACTTTCCAACTTTTAAATACAAGAATTTTTATAGTAAGTAAAGTATATTTGCCTTCTTTTAAAATAGAAGACAGTCTCAAGTACGATTTTTCTTCAGTGCATCTTATCTCGACATCCTTCCGTTCCACAATCGAATGGTAATCATAATCACAATAACCGTAATAGCAATAGCCGTAGTTATGTCGATAGCAATAGTGTTTGGTAATGGCAATAATCATTTTTTGTCGGCCGTTGTGTAGAACATTTGCACATACGTGAATGGCCGGACATTTCGTACCCCGCACCGAATGTGTTTATAATCACACGGCGAATGTCCTGGCCAACAGTTACATATCCATGGCCTAATGCGACACGTGCTCCGCGCATATTTCTTGGCACTCTGGGCGGGATTGGGAATGGGATTTGAATGGGATCTGGCTGAGGCTCTGCTTCTGGTTCTGGACCAGCGACAGTTGGTTATGGGCCTAATGATTGCCATTCGGATGTTTTTGGTCAGCTCGTTAGAATCGAACTTCGAGAAAATTAAGCTTGTTCATTATTAGGTTTTGAGGTGCTATTGAATGGTTCACTTGTGAGTTTCACTGCTTAAAAACTAAACTAATACTACTACTTAAGATGATTTTTATATAATAGTTTTACACATGAATATTGAATGCAGTTGATATGGAATAGGCCGATAAATATTTAGTACAATTTTGTTATTGTTATATTGCCAATTGTTTAAGACGCTCATTATCGGCTCATCCTCATTTGATAGTTAGTTACATCTTAATAAATTTATAAAATGATGCAAATCATATACAAAATATGTCCGTTGTTTTTTTGCTTTATAAATAATACAGAACAGGCAAATATTCGATTAATCGATAAAATATCTTAAAATTTGTATTTCAAATCGTTTTCTTCTACTTTTTGTATGCCATTCTTTTGTCGGTCTTAAAGTCTTAAAAATATAGATTTTCATTTTGTGCCAATTAGTTTCTGTTTCGATTACTTGTAATCCCTATTTGTTTATCGATAAATCGACAGTTAGTTACTATGCAAAACATGTCTGGCAAAATGCAAATCATATGTGTAATTGTTTTGACCCGAACACTCTTGTTCCAATCGATTTGTAAATCATACACAAGAGGCAAATATCCAATTTGGTTCCATATAATAAAGTGAAAACGATTGGCAAGCTCGTAATCGATATGTATTGTAAGATATTGGGATGGCAAACTGTACTCACCGAAATCACTGTTGATGCCGGAGGGTCCTGGCAGAAGACCAGGAATGCCCTGCAGGCCGAGGAATGCATTGGGGAACGAGTGCGAGCGCTGATTGTCGATGCCGTCGAGGGTTCCATCGTGCTGTCCATCACCCCGATCCGAGGGCTCCGTATCACTGCTGTTCGAATCCTCGCCCGCGCTCTGACCGAGATCGTGTTTCTATGGACAAAAACAAAGGGGTTCCTCATTACAGAACGCTCATTTTGACTTAGAAAATAAGAAAATAAATGGTAGCAAAGAAATGGAAATCAAGATTTTGGTGATATAAAAGCTAGGAAAATGGGATTGTCTTCTGACAGTCGCTGCTTAAAAGTTTGAAGTGGTAGACCTGAAGGCAGTAACTTGTTAATTTAAATTGTTACCATATAATAAAATTCATATCGATAGGATATATATTATATCACAGGGGCGATTTTAATTTTCTTCTATAAAATTAATAACAACAGGGCACAACGAAGTATGTAATGATTTTTATAAGCTAGAGTTCTTACTGAAATAATTCAAATCCACTCAAATCAATACCCACCTGATTGGCCTGTTGTCCATTGCTGTTTTCCAGTGCCTGTCCAAGTAGCGATTCCCTCAACTCCATGTTGCGCTCCCGATCCTTGGAGGTGTCCCGACCGCCCCTGTTCCGCGTGAGGGGATGCTGTCCTGCCACGGGGAATTCGCGGTCCAGCAGCAATCGCTCCGGACTGATGCCATGCTGGGCCCGGAACAAATCGGCGCTCTTGATGCGTTTCTGTGGTGGCGGCGTCAGGTGGCTCTTCCGACTGCCCTCCACCTCACCCATGTCCCAGTGGTTGCTGCTGCTGGCCTACAGAAGGAGAAAAAAAGGATAGGGAAATAGATTGTCCCGGTTAGTGAGAGTCTGGATTGGGGCAACCAAGTCGAGTGCTATCGTTTCTCGGAACTGCACACTTTACTTTGCTGGGATTGGGATTCGGGTTTCTTACGGGCGACGCTGCCGACGATGCCTTCAGCTCCTGGATGGCGGGCGTACCGCTCGCCCCGCCGCTCTGTCCGCCGGCGCTGCTGCTGCTGCCGCCGGCGCTGGCCGTTGCTGCCGCTGCTGCTGCCACTGCGGCGGTGAGCGATGCGGCCGCTGCTGCTGCAGCCGCTGCACTCGAAGCGGTAACCGGTGGCGGTATCTGCGGCGCACTGAACGGTGAATTCAGGCTGCTGTTCAGGGATCCGCTGAGGTTGTTGTTGCTGCTGCTGTTGTTGCTGTTGCTGCTGCTGTTGAGGTTGTTGCTGTTGCTGCTGCCATTGTTGTTGCTTGTGGCACTCGTTTGAGTGGGCGGCAAATAGCTGCTGATCTTGTTGTGATTGCTGCTCTCGGCAATATTGTTGTTATTATTATTGTTGTTGCTCAGGCTGTTGCTGCTGCTGTTGTTGTTGTTGCTGCTGTTGTTGTGACTCAAGGCGGCGGACAGGGCCTTGGAGTAGGGATATCCACCATTGACATCCGCCAGTCCGCGGATCTGCAGTAGGTGAGCTGTCTTCAGGAAGTCGGGCAACTGTTCGTGGCTCACGTTCACCTCACCATTGTACATAAAGCTAAGGGATTAAAAAAATACAAATACATTTAATGTATTTCGTTAAAATTAACATGGCAATGGAAAATCGGGCACGGAAAATAAATCTCAAATATTTATGTTTAATTTCTCAATGTCCTGTAAAGTTTTGATAATAAGTCTCATAAGTGTTACGTGCAAATATTCTTTCTCGATTTAATGTTACAGTTTATAAACAAATTTGAAACAAGTTATAATAAAAATAATATTAAGTCAGAAATTTGTGGTCCCGAACAATTTAAACTCTTGTAAAGGTTCTCTGACTTGTATCTAAGTTTTTACAACCTTAACATGACATTGAGAAATCGGGCGCAAGACAGCCTTTTCTTTAGAAAAGTGTGCTGTAAAGTCTTCGACTACCTAGATTTTAACTGTATATATACCGATTCTGCATTAGCAATCTTGAATTTCGAACTCACCTCAGCAGATTCTCGACGTCGTCGCAGCGCACGTCGCGCAGGATGACGATCGGGTGCTCGCAGGGATTGGCCTTGAGCAGCCGGCGGAAGTAGGGGCTGCAGGCGCTGAGGACCACCTTGTGGGCGGTGAAGGAGCGCTCGTCGCAGGCCAGCGTCACGTCCACGAAGTCCTCCTCGTCGCGCAGGTGCCGGAAGGAGCTGAGGATCGAGCTCTGGAAGTCGTTCCACTTGAGGGCGTAGTGCTGCTGGTGCTGCGAGTGCTGTTGCTGGTGTGACAGGTTCAGGGAGGGCGGGGGCGTGGCCGGCGAGAGGGCGGATCCGGTGGCGGCCATCGAGAGCGAGGAGAGGGAGGAGAGGGCGTGGGCGGCGGCGGCGGCGGAAACGGAAACGGAGGAGGTCGCCGGCGGCGGGGGCTCCATTTTGACCACGCCCGCGTTGTTGTTCTCCGCCGTCTGCAGCTGGGTGGATTCGGTCATTTAAGAGGACCTCGTCTAGCCGGGATGGGATCTGATGATGGCTGTGAATGTGACTGTGGCTGTCTTAATGGACCCGTCTGCTCCTTCTTTTGTGGCTAATTCCTTGGCTATTGTCGCACAAATGCTTCCCCTTCTGGGCTCCTTTTGTTGTGTGTGTCCTGCTCTTTGTGGGAGCCTGGCAAATATTTGCACTGTCCGTGTGTGGATTTTCCAGCTTCTCTGCTAATTCGGCGGCAGCCTCGCGCGGCCTTTGTCCATTTTCACCGGACTCTGTTTGCCGCGGCGCCCATGGACGGACCAATGTGCTGGAGGGCAAAAGAGAAAGAGAAACAGAAATTAAGTTCAGTCTTCGGGTGGCTCAAATCCAAATACAATTGCTCGGGCAGGTGGGCCAATCATTAAATATTATTACCAATTATTCATACATAAGCAGCGGGACCGGGACGCGGACTGCCGCTGGATCCGCGGTTGGTCTAATGAAACCATTAATAACACGAGCGGACCATCCGAACCACCAAACCACCGAGCCACCGAGAGCGGGCCACTTGTCGGGGGCATTAGACGCAAATCAATTTAATTTAACCGTTTACAAGCCACAAAACAATGGAGCTGAAGTTGCCCGCCACTCCACAGATCTTTGACATACACTTGGGAAAAATAGTACACGAAGTTTATGCAGTTGACCTTAGAATATCTTATTTATTTTATGAGTAGGTTGGAATTTCTTATTAATTAATGTTCGAACTTTGCCAGGGCCAACGACTGTTTGGGATATCAATTGTAATTGTAATTTGTTTACAGATTAAATAATAATTTTTTGAGGTTTTGGAAACTATGGCAGAGGTTATGTTAATCGAACCCAATAGTACTTTAAATTGCAGAAATCTTGATAAAGCTTAATGAAGTTTAGTGAAGAATCTATTTCTATAGCAATAACTTATTTGAAATCCCATTAAAACTTAATAGTTTGGAAATAAAATTGTTTTTATAATATAGCTTCTTAAATTGATCCGTTGCCTTTATACTCTGATACCCCTTAAATATTAAAGCAATTTTTGTAAGTGCAACAGTCAAATAATTGTACAAGATCATTAGAAGAGGTAACCACCAACAATCCATCCATCTTAACTGCCCCTCTTCCCTCGCTACAAGGCAACCTGATCGATGTACCGCCATCAAAATATTTATAAACGCATTCATCTCTGGGTTTCGGGCTTCGCTTGTCGCTGGTCTTGGATTACGATCGGTATGAAGATTCGGATTACATCTCTGATACCGAATATGACGAGAGGCGGAACTGGCCATTCCCCATCCCCCATTGCCTTCACCTTTAACAAATTCCTTTGCCTGCAATTGGCGCCTGCAGTTGCAGGTTGGTAATTCTTCACGGTGCATGTGGAATTCCGCTTGAAAATCATGTTCACAATTTCCCTAGGTACTCATTCGGTTACTCACTTTTTACCACACTGACTCACGTCGGTGGTTGATTAATGATGGGGCATTTTAAACTCGATTATGGCCATCACTTTTGGCCGTGACTAAGACAACCGAAGGAGGCTGGCCCGCAATGCACCCAGTTCATTTGAAACTAGTGAAGCACTTGGTTAGGATTAATTGTGCAATGAGTGAACGGTGAGTTGTATAATTAAAGTAGCTGGGGGAATTTCTAGCTGGGTAATCACCAGAGCCTTTCTTTGTATAAATACCTTAAAAATAGTAGCAAAATCGAGTGTATGAGGTAGATAAACCCCTTATTTCGCCGTTTATTTTTCTGAAAATTTCGTATACGTAAAGGTCTTGGAAAGTTCAGAACTAGAAAATACGTATTATATCAGGGAATCGACTTACACCCCCAATCAAACCCTCTGCGTTGCTTTGCGCTTCGCTGAGCTGCGTGCATTTGTTTGCGCTAATTTATGAAGTAACCCAAAACAATTTCATCATAACACATTTGCTGGCAATTATTTCGTTTATTGAACAAACATTCGCTTTGCCTCGCACATCGCATAAATTCGGGGGTTTGGGACGGGGGCAACTGCCATACCATACCAAACCATACAATACAATAACTAACCCGGCCAAGACACAACAAAATAAAACAACAGATAGTTTCCGGCTTGGTAACCGAAAAATATGTAAATGGATGGCACGGGGCAAAAAGGCGGCAACAAATACGCTTTTCACATGTAATCAGCAGGATATGTGTGTGCAGGACGCAATTGCATTCTGCATGCCACACACTTCAAATGTTCAACTTTCAAATGGCAGCGCAGTGTGGCAACTGCCTAAAAACAAAACATTTCAGAATTTGCGTTGAACAAAACACAGTCCGTTTTGGCAGCCAAAAAAGGCCAAAAGCCATTCGAATGTGTGTGTAATTGAAAGGAATGCGGGGGGGTACTCGGTATGTCCTGGGGTCGGGAGTTGAGCGTAACATAATAACAAATAAATGTAAATGATAATGGTAAATAAAAAACGAATTACTAAACAACACACAATCATCTGCAAATATACTGATATCTAGGCATATATACACACACCCATCAGGATATATATAAACATAACGATCCACATACTATATATGGCTGTATAAACACGCGTATGAAAAAAGGGTTGGGGGTCGTATCTAGAACTGCGGAAATGGCAGCAACAACTGCTGTTGGCCATGGGCACAATCAAATTTGTACTAACTATTTGAACACCCAAAAAACTTTTGCCCCGAAGGGTATATGGAATGGATGGAATACTTTGTGACAGGCTAAATAAAACAAAAATCATAATATTTGTAATAGTTATTCCACATGTGCTTTAACCTCTAGCTTAAAAATATAAAAAAATAAATATAAATTAAAAATATATATAAAGAGAAATAAATCGCTTTTGATTTAAAAAAAATGTTAAATATAAAAAATAAATATTGTATTTATCTAAACAGCCTTTTAAGAACCTCCCGAGATTGGTGGGTACACAAAGCTCCTATAACTTCGTCACTTGTTATTTTTGGTAAATTGATACTGTGCCAAGGCAAGTGAACTAAGTTCCTTGGTAAATATTTTATCCCCTCCGCCATGCGGCTTACAACCCCCATTTCTCCTGACATGTACACCCCATCCATAACCATCCATCTATCCTTCCTAACTAGGATTCGGGGGGAAGGAAGCGAGCCGCGTTATGATGATGATTGTTATTTTTACGATTTGCATTTGAGCTGTCAGTGGGAGAATCATATCATTGAATGTACACAAAGTCCGAGGTACAAGTAGCTCCTTTGTGTGTGTGTGTGTTTTGTTGTTTCTCTCATTATTTTTACAGTTATGTTTATATCGTTTATGACTTCATATTGTAGGGCGTTCGTCCTTACAAGTGGTGGGGAAGCCATAAACCAAATTCACGCATGAACATAAAATCAGGAAATTGACTCAAATTGGTATAGGATAGGACAGTTTCGGATGTAGTCTTAAGAAATAGGTTTACAAATTTTGGAAAAAAATTCAGCTTATGTTTAAATGGTTTTTATGGTAATGGTAGCAAGGTTGAAAATTTAAATGCAAATTTGCACAGCACTCTGCATGATTAGTTTGTCGAACAAATTCTCATTAAATTTTGCCGTAAAATGTCAAATCGAATTATAAGCGGTGTGAACAATGCAATTTCGGCACGGCCTAATAAATACGACCCTTCTGCCTCCGATTCACCGTATCTTTTCATTTTTTCGGGGAGGAGCAATAGGAGAGGACCTCACTCAATGCAAGCAAATTAGTTAAAAACCAATTAAAATCGCTCATCCGCCACGTTGACCAAGCCGACGCCGCACGATGATTGCGGGGGAGGTTACCAGCCAAATATATGTATCTACGGTTTGTACATAGGGGAAAATATATATACTCCCGGCTGTGTGCGTGTATCCTACACACGAGTCAGGACGAAATATTCTAAAAATCTAAATTAGAATGTCAATAAAATGCCATTTTTAATGAAATAATTAATTAGATTTTGCACATCAACAATCTAACACGCATTTGCTGACCAAAAACCCAATCGCATGTATTTATATATCTGTGTATCTATGTTTTCTAAGCGAATAAAAGCATTTGTAGAGGTGGGCCGTGAGTCGTGATCCGAAGTGTGAAATTCACATGGGGGCCTTCAATATAGAGGGGATTTTTTTAAGGTGAACTGAGTGATTATCTAAGCCGGTCAGCAATAAGACAAATTTCATGAAACTAAAATTGATTACGCTCTATCTATCCAAATGAAATCAAACGTCAAAAATAATTGGATATTAAAATATTGGAAAATAAACAAGTTTTAAAATACCACAATTTTTGTTTTATTTATACCTTCCTATTTCCATTTTCCTGAGATTTGTTTGGTTGTATTGTCCTGCAATTTTTACCCAAAAAATCACTCACGCTCACATATCAAAAACAGATGTATAAATTAGCATACACACCAGCACAAACGCTATAGTTGAATTTAGTTGTTGGACACCATTTTTGTTTAGAATTCGCCTCACCTCCCACACGGCCTTTTTCTAAATTTGCATGCGTTTCTATCTCCATTTTCCTTATTATTCATCATGGTATCCTATTCTGTTGTTTTTCTGCTGGCAGCAGCGCGATTTGTTCGATTTTCAATTATTTAAATGGTTTTATTTTCGTTCGCCTCACATACACTCATTTGCATTTCTGAATCCAATCCTCCGCCACCCCCACAACATCATCGCCCCCGAATTGGACACGCATCAAAGTGGCACTCAATGGCAGGAAAAACTAAAACGATAAGAGAACTGAGATGGAACTCGCAGCGACTTTTCCTAATTGCCTCGGAGAATTTAAATTGAGACATGAAATTGAATAATTCAAAATAATTAGCAGGCCAGAAGACAGTCCTCAGTCGCAGTCTCATTCCCATTCTCATTCTCAGTCGCAGTCTGGTCGCGTAATTGCATTAATGATTTTGACAAATGACCGTCGCCAAAGTCGCCTTTGACTTTGACGTCGACTTGATGCAGATGAGTGGCCAAACTATATTAAGGAAAAGTCTGGGTGACAAGCCCTAGCTAAATGATGAATTCATACCACTAAACGCAAAAATCAATCAAGGTGAGAGCGGAGGATTAAATTCAGGGCCAAGTACTCTACACTGTCATATGGAATTCCCAATATAAAACAATATGGCATCTAATAAAATCTGTTAAACAAACAATACTATTATCATAGAACGCATATATAGGTAAAGTTAAAAACTTTAAAGTATCGATATTTATACATTCTTAAGCACTTATACGTAAATTATAATCATTACTATTTACCACGGACAATAATCTCTTGGAATTATTTAAAAAAAAACAGTTCTAGTTGGTTTTCATTTCTCAGTGCACGGCTTAGACAAATCTGCGATCTATTTCATGGATAGACATTGAGGGGCATTCGAAGCCAACTGCTAATTAAACTAATTGAGTAATTTCAGAAATTCAGAAATTAAATGAACAAATAAAAAACGCCCAAAGGCAGGGGCATAAAAAACCAAAGCCAAATTTTGAAGCGCAATAATCGCGAGCGCAATCGAAACTTAAACCTGAAATGGCCTTTAAAATGGATTGGAGAGGGTCGAAATCAGATCTCCCATCCTTCAGATGCGTGAGACTATTACTCATGGATCGCGGACTGCACTACGTTTTTATTGGCACCCACTATTCTAGTATCGCACTACATCCACTGACTGTGAGCACAACCTGTCCTAATTAATTTCCAACTTGGCCGAAATGGCTCTCTTAATGGGGCGAGTCCACTAGCCGATAGTTATCTCAATGGGCCGCAATTAGCCCGGGGTTGTGTTGTTGTTGCTGCTAGTTGCTAGTTAATAGTTGCTAGTTTCGCATGGCCAAGAAATGTGTGGCCAAATTTATGCAAATGCCAATGCCGTCACTCCACCGAGTTTTCAACTTTCTTTTGACCAACAGCAAGACTCATAAAGATAAATAGATACATGGCTAGATACGGTTCGTATATACAAAATGTCAATGAACTGTCGTCCACAAAAAAATGGTTAATATTAAAAAAGAACTTAAAAACCGAACCGAATCGTAGAAGAAGAAATTGAAGATGCAGAGACAGAAATTGATCTGTTCGGTCAAAGATTGAAAGAAATAGTAAGCAGCCGGGGAAGAAACAAACTAAATGGTATTTGAAATTTACATAAACTGGCCATAAATTAAATTAGCCAAAGCCAAAGGCACAGCCAAAGCCGCAGCCGAAGTTAGATACAAGATGCAGGCCAACAAGCGACCCAGCATCATCATTATTCGAATACAATTAACACAAAGAGAAAGCAACTACGACAGCAGTAAGAATGTATACGACGTATCGCGCAGATACACCGCATACTGGCATTAATTTTCCCTGTGGTATGCCCGCTAACTTTCGGTATTGAAAAGCCATAAAAAGCCGAAAAAACAAGTTGAATTCAAAGTAGTGGTAGAAGTGGGAGAGATCACAGCCAGTGGATCGCAGCCCGGCTGCGGATAGAGATACAAATACAGATACAAATGTATCTGCGCCGTATCTACATCTTATAACATTTAATTCATTGTTCACTATTTGTGTTTTATGTGTATTATGTATTCCATTTTGTAGTTTTCGTTTTCTGACGTTGTTTTTTTTTTTGTTTTTGGCTCTTGGCCGATTCGAGAGATCTCTCGTTGTAAAGTGCTTTGGCTGGCCATAATGGAAAACGCGTATTGGCCAAGTTGTGCGTGGCGCGTTTGTTGTCATTAAATTTGCGTTTATTTCATTGGTTAACTTGTCTCCTTTTCCTCCTCCTCTCCTCCGTTTTCTATTTTTCTATCTGCCTCTCTCTCTCCCTCCGCATCTGTATCTGTATCAGTGTTTTTGTGTCTCTGTGTGCGTTTTATTGTTTCGTTTCTTGTTCGCTTTCAATGTTTTATTTAATGATCGTGTTTACATACTTAGCCCATCGCTCTCGCCCACGGTATTTCATCTAAATTGTTTTTAGAGCCGATTCAGATGTGGGCAATTCAATTATAACCCCTGGGCGTTATCATGATTATTACGCGAATGCATAAGAAGTAGTCTAGTTTCCATAAGTTATTGTAACATTTCTTGAAAAGCACAGGTATTATTTTTATTTTAAGGTCTCTTTTTGCTAAAGTTCCTATACCCTCACTATTAAATTGTAGCGTTAGCTGAGAGATAGCTAAATAATAATATATTTTGTAGTATAATAAATACGATTTTAAGTCATTAAAACATCTTAATTTTTTTATATAAAACATATTTAAGTCAAATTAGAAAAACTACTACTATTTGTCTTATATTTTATGATTCGATAAGTTTATATTAATTTCTAATATTTGTACTATATATTTCTAAGTATTCCGAAGCTGTGTTTTAACGTTTGTCTAAGACCCATTTTAAATTGCCAAGCAAGGCATCGCTCTGGGGTTTCACTTATCGGCACACAATCTACTATCGTTTCGTCTCGGAAAGTGTCAATCCGATTTTCAGGTCCAGCCGGGATAATCCGGCCAAGCGGCTTTGATTCGGTTCGGGGGTCAAATGGTGGATCGATATGTGATTGGCGTTGACGGCGGTGGTCAGGTTAATTATAACATTAGCCGTCAGATGGCTAATGTTATAATTAATAAAACTGGTCAGCGGACCTCAGCTTGAAGTATCGAAGTAATCGAAACACACAGTCCAGCACACACACTGCTGATTTGTGAAGCGGAAGGTGGAAGGTGTTTGGCAGCGGCATCGGCATCGGCATCCAAATATACTTTTCCCACACTACAGCCGTCGAGGTGTTCACACAGTCCATACCCCCGCCCCCCTTGATGAGTCCCAGGTCCCAAGCTCCCCCGCCCGGATTTTCGGTACTCGTAAATTTCCATATGACATTATTAGGTGGTTCGCTGCTCCTCGCCGTCGCTGCTATTATGACATAATTTTAGAAAAAAAAGTGAAGCGCTCAACCAAAATAAATTAAAAATTGCTTTCATGCTTGAATTGTTCGAGGGCGGGGAACGGGTGAGTGTGAGTACTCGACTGGCTGCGAATCGGCGAACTTCATTACCGGGCGTATCCAAATATAAAGCACGCTGTGACATTGCCTCCGATCGATCCCCTCCAACTTCCAAGTGTTTATGGTCGATTGGAAGTTTATAATGGATAATATGCTGCTTGCCCCCCTTTCGGGGATTCAAATTTAGAACGCCGGGTGAATGAAGTGCGCAATATTCAATTAAAGTCATTATTATTAGTAATTTCCCTTCGGCAGCAATTGCCATTGATTGTTCGTTAGATCGATCTGGAGATCGAACGATCGAATCGAATCGATCGATCGGTCGATCGATCGGTAATCCCACCCCCACCCGCACTAATTGATATTCGAGTGCGATAGACTCTCGGCCCGGGGCCAGCTGCATTTTGTTTGGGTGCCGAGGACGGACACCATACCGGAAAAATTCATCAATTTCCAATTTGTATGTATTAAGGCGGGCACCCCCAACTGCACCCACACCCCCTTTTTCTGGGCCAAGCATAATGAGGCATTATGCAAAAACGACCGAGTATACTTTTTCGCTAATGAAGAGCTGTATTTTTTCTGTTCGCTTGCCTACATACGGACGTCTTTATTAAAAGTAATTAAGTCGTTGTAATTGTCATTTGACGAACTGTCTATTAAGTGGAATAGGTGGTGGGGGGATAAATGGGATTGTTTTGACATCTGTCAGAAAGCTACTTCAATTTGATCCTTAAAGTAAATTCTAAAAAATTTTAAAATTAAACCAAGTCATCACAAATAACTGCAATTTTTTTCTTCAGTAGATACAAAATAGTAAAATATGTTCAGAAACATCTTAAGATATTAGTTTTGGAATTTAAACCAAAATTTGCAATATAAAGTAGTCTAAGTCTGAAATAAACAAGTAAATTTGTTTATGTTGCTCATTAAAATAATATTAAGCAGTCATTTTAATATATACGAATACATGTTTGATTTTAAGATGAGATCTTAAAATCCAACAACTTCGAGCTAAAACTACCCCATGGGGTGATTTTCCCCCTTGAAATTCGAATCCCTCGGCAGTCTCCAATTTTGCCCCATTCCACTGGCTGGCGTCATTGAAGTAAGTAATAATTGTGTCTAAATTTGTACGCAGACCATTTGAATCTCAATAAAATTTATAGTTATGACGAAAATATCTCCCTCACCCTCTCTACAATTCGATCCCGCTCTGCAGGCGAGCTTTAAAAGCATTTTGGGTAGCCAACGCGACCGTACAGAAATTGAACTCAAGTGCAGACAATTGAAGCTCCTCAGAGAAATTTTTGGACTGCGGGTTTTTGCTTTGAGGTTGGCGGATGAGGGGAGGGAATTTGTGGGGGCGGGGGATGGCACCCCTTTTGAAGCTGAGCGTGTGTGCATGAGTTGAAATATTTTTGATTTTGATTTCAATTCTCTATTTCTACGTATGTTGTTTATTTTTTGCAAGCGGTTATTAACCAATGCAAAATCGAGCGCCGGACGAGTACTCGCGCCATTTGGTTAATTGATTCCATCGTTTTCCATCCACCCACACCCCTCTTACCCCCTGCTCCTAGAGGTCTTCCCTTATTTGATTTTTTTGACGTTTGCTTTGACCAATTCGAATTTGTGGGTTTTATTGTTGCCATAGAGCGGCGGACACAAGTAAATCTGTATCGCAAACTGAGCAAGCGAAAGGGGCAAGCAGTACACAGTAAAAAAATATTTGTCTTTAACTTGATGTTCACAAATCAGTACTAATTTTATTCGTAACTAGACACTGTGAGTTTAAATATTTAGAAATTCTTCTTAAAATGATTTTTATATTAATATGTCTTTAATAATTATTGAATGTAGCTCTTATTATTACGATATTGTCAAAAATTCTCATATAGTACAAATTAAATTTACAAAAAACGTGCCTTCTATAAAGCTTCTTGTATTAAAAACTACTTGCTTTACTTAAAAAAAGTTCAACAATCTTTTGACCTTTATAGAAACCAGCGTATTCTTTCTGATTTAAAAACATCACACTGTAAACCTTAACAAATTAATTGTTTTTTTCTGTGTACTTGCAGGGGGAGGTGATGAGTCAGTTTATAGGAAATAGAGGTAGCAAGGGGTGGGGGTTCGCGACTTAGAGACTGAGACCGCCACAATTACGCCAAATTAAAAGTAATATTGCGTCGCTCTTTGATTCTATTAAGACTGTTAACAGGGGGTACGAAAGGAGTGGGGGGGAGATTGGAAGCAGGGGCCGCATCGAGTTTAGTATCCCTCGTTCACATTTAACAACATTAAGAAGCTTTTCAATTGCGAGCCATTCAATTAGCGAATTGATTTGGCCAGTCCACTTAATGGAAATTTGAGTGGTACTCACATGTTGCTGCTGGTTAATGCCGCTTTCTCTGTGGCAGTAGCAATATATGTAGATGTTGCTGCTGCAGCTGGCTGATTCCAGAAGATTTCGGTGCTGTAACTTAGCTTTCGGTTATGGATGTTGCTGTTGTATCAATGGCTAAGGTTGCAGCTTGCTCTGATGTTGATGCTGCAGTTGGTCTTCTTTTTGAATTTATGTGGCTGCTGCAGTTGCTTCTTCTCCCTTCAGCTGCACAACCTTGACTCTGCTGGCCAGCGTCTGCAACAAAAGACCAAAATACAGTTGACCATTAGAAGATGTTTTAAATTCACCCTCGATTCGTTGGGCCTGCGATAAAAGTGTCAATTGCAATCAGAATTTATTGCCACCTTTCGATGCGTGGCTCAATTCGTTGCATTGGGATCAAAGCCAATGGAGATCGACCGACCCCGAAATCGAATGCCAGACCCTAGTCTGAAACTCCGTTTGGGTTACCTGTTTACCTGTTCGCGCAACGGTCTAATTGCACCCACTTAGCACTCACACACACGAGCAATACAACAATTGCTGTTGATTTTGGCCCTTTTGATCCCACATATATAAATTTCCAGCTTGTCAAGTCGGTCTGCCCTTTGTCCCTATCCCAAAATCTGAAAAGATCTTGGCTTAGAAGATCCTTTTTTGACCAACTTTTTGAAAAGCAAGGTGCACAGAAACACGGGCCCAGTTATTGGGGCAAAACATTCCGCCACTTTTGAGTCCAAACCCCCAAAAAAAAGAATAACAATAAGCAAACTAATTACTGATACGCGTGGAAATTTTCAGCAATAACAAAATCCAGAAAAAAGGGTTCGGTGGTGGAAAATTATGCGCTGCAATTTTTATTGCCTCATTGTTCGTGGCATGTTGGTGCTGCTGCTGCTGATGTTGCCGATGTTGCTGTGGGTGCTTTGCATTGTTCCGGCTTTGTTTCTTGGACATTTTTGGGTTAATGTTAATTACCCGAACTGCTTTCGCACAGAAGAAACCCAAAGCAATTAAAATTTTTATGACGCACTGAGTTATTACTTCAAATCCACAAACTTGAGTAATGGCCACGCCCCCGCTCGCTGACCTCCCCCGCCCCCACCCCCCGGCAAAGGACGTGAGAAACTCTTCCAAGAAAGACGGAAAATACGCAAAAGAAAAGGAAAACGAACGCCCACGAAACTGAGAATAAGAAAAAAGCGAAGAGGCGAAAAGAACAAGGAGAGATATTAAAAAGATTTATTGTTTTATGATTTCCAGAGGGGTCACGACCAGCGACGGCAAAAGTGCAACTGTTTCGGTCAAGATTTTCTACCTGGGCGGCAGGAGGTCAAAGGTTAATCGCTGCCGACCAGGCTCTGATCGCTCGGTTGGGATCGGTATTATCAAAACCTATTCCACTTGCACTTTCACTGCTTCAAACGGCGAAGTGAAATGCTGTAATTAAACTCTAACTATCAAAATACAATAAATTATACAAAAATCCCCTACTTCTCGATCCTCATGGCGTCTTCACTCATCTGCGACTTATATCTCTCGACATTTCTTTCGTTGATAATTTACATAAAACGATTTTCGGTTAGATTTCAACCCATTCAAGCGGCTGCAAGTGAAAAGATTTCCGAAATCAGATATGTGAAAGTTTATTAATTAGCCAGCAAATGCCAGATCTGTGAGAGACCAAAACGGCGACGCAGTTCGAAGTTAAGTTGGATGTGGAAATTAAAACTCTATTTTAAGCTGCTTAAGGTTATAGCAAAGATAGCTGTCACTGAAGTAAATATTTTGATCAACCATAGATGCTTGAGCTGGGAATGTAGCTTAAAAAAAACTTCAGTATTAATAAATAATTCAACATTAAACTAAAGAACTTGTAATAATGTTCTTTAATCAAAAACTATACAAGCAACTAAATCAAGACATTTTGGTTACTGTTGATAAGGAGAGACTTTAAATTAAAAGTCTTACTTAACTATTTAGGTAATATTGAGGATTGAAAAAAAGTTCAGGTGATGCAAGGTAAACTTAAATTAAGCATTTATTCCCTAAACTAATTACCGATATGATTCACCTCTTAATTATGCAAAAATGGCAGGCGATTCCTGCTTTTCCTGATCATTACTTGAGGGCTGACGTCATTCACCCTTAATACTACAGCAGCAGTGCTTGTAATTACTTCTTCCACTACAACTAACAAGCCACAAGTCGAAGTTGTTTTCGTTCCGAGTGGGCGGAAATATTAGGGGGAGGGGGGTAACAAAGGATTGCATGATTAGGACGCATATCAATTACTGGCTACAAGACTTCTCGCTCTCTATCCGAGTTACAAGCCAAATGCGATTAACATAAAAGGTCAGCAAGCGCTACGGGAGAACCCCAAGCACAACAACAATGGAAAGTGGTTAAAAAAGTAGTAATAGGCGTAATAAGAATAATTGGTGATAGGGGGCTTAGAGAGTGGAGGGTGGGGCGTCCTGGTGCGTGTTCTGGGGTTAGTCCTGTAGTTGTTGTTGAAACGCGTTGACTTGTGACCATTTCATAAATACCGTTATAAACAAATTACGACAATAATAACACAGCAACATCAACAGCAACAACAGGCAGGATAGCAACAACATAGCTGGAAATATGAAATTTATTTTTTATTGCTCACATTTACACATGTCGAAGCAACGCCCTTCGAAAGAGTCCCCCCCTTTTTGACCCTCAGCCACCGAACACATACTGAACCCAAAACAAAAAATATGAATTTCTAATGAAATTAACCTCCTGCTATGCTTCTCTTTTGGTTGCGGAGTTGGAGTGTTTATTTGCTGACGGGCCCACAACTATCCGACCATCCCAAAACAGCCTGACCGAAGGACAGCTGGAAACCGAGGTAACCTCTGCCCCCCTCCAAAAATAATACAGAGGAAAACAGGGTTAACTATCTATGAGCTCTCATAAATAGTTTCAGGACTTTCGAAAACCATCAGTTTTAAATAAAAGTTTTCAATACACATATAATATTTGATGCCTAAATAAATTTGTATTTAAGGAATGTGATTTTGATTGATCTTATGATTTTATATTTCTTTCAGTGTGTTTCTCCACTTGGACTGCCATTGACCCCTTCATAGTTACCCGCCTTTCTTTCCGTTCGCACATTGTAATTTTTGGTAATAAAAACGCTTTTTACTTCATAATTTTTCGAAAACGCGACTGCATTATAGAGAGGATATTAACCTACCTAGGATAATTGCAGTACTAAGAAAATTACTAAAAACAAAAAGGAAAGAGGTTAAAGGAAAGAGATGCAGAGAGTAAGTCAGAACAAAGTTAAATTGGCATACAATTTCGGAATACTTGGAACAGTTTATTTATGCGCATTGTGAATCACCTTCGACAAGAAAAAGAATCGGCAGCTGACCGAAAAAAGAAGAATCTTCTTTAGAAGAAAAAGAAGTCGGAGCAGCAACTGTCCAGTTAAGCTTAAGTGGGTATTAATTTCTCCCCAGTGACGGGACGTCCTTGCCCCCGCACTTCATCCCCCAGACCCTTGCAGCCTAAACAAGCGCCTGCATTACCACAAAACTTTGAGCCCAGTAAGGCGGATTGGTGTGGGGAGGTGCGAGGGGCCCAAGGAAGGTAAGCAGTTAGTCACAAATACAATCGCGTAATTAATTAAGCGCGTCAGCTGGACACTGACCGCCGTTAGGGGATGGGGCAGGAGGGGGAAGTACTCAATAACGAAAGGATATATACAGTGGAACCAATAAAAAATGCTCCAAGCTAACTAAAAATTAAGATTGGCTATCTATTATTTTATTAAATTTATTAACTTTTTAAGTTTTAATTTCATTTGTTTTTATTTGTATTACAAATAGTAGAATAATTTTAAATTTGTATTTATTAAGGTATAAAGATCTTCACTAATTTTTAATTCGTTGCTTATGTAATAGTTTTATTAAAAATGTAACAAATTATTATTCTTGCCTTTGCTTATATAAAGAAAATTTATTAGTGTATGAAGTGAATAAAGATTAAGATCATGTGTTATAGGCAATCAAAACTAAAAACAAAGATATCTAATAAGAAGAGCAAATGTGATCTTAGAGCTTAAATAGATTTTAGGGGCACTTGTAGGCGATAAGTTAGAAAATACGAGACTTGTGACTGACTTTAAAAAACTTAGATACGATGACCCACTGTCCAAAGTGGGGAACCCATGCTGGGCAGCGGTGCTTAACCCGAGACACACGCATTGTTGACCGGATGGATTGGATATGGAATCGCAGTGGGACGGTGACTGCGGAAGGTGGTCGGTCGGTCGGCAAACACACCTCAAATCGCGTTTTGTCCTTTATCAGGTAATTCACTTTTTAACTTGCTCTTCGCCTTTTATTCTGTAATTCCACACGGAGCCTCATTCTTGGCCTCAGTTCATTTTTCTCCAGCTTTTTATTTTTTGTAATTGTTTGCCATTAATTACAGCAACAACAACAACAACGGCAATAACAAGCACAAGCAGCAACAAAGTCGGAGTCGCGCAAATATTTCCGCTTTAACTCCTACCTCTTCTTATACCGCGAATCGCTTGGCTGGTTGTTAATTTTATTTATAAGTCCGCATGACACACCTTCCTTTCAATTCGATTTACGATCCGTGCATTAACGGTTAATGGCAGGGTCAGGCTCTGTCGCTGTCCCTTTCGCACTTCGGGATATGTCCCTTTGGCAGGCTTAAAACAATTGACATTTGGCCATTTAATTGCAATCGTTGATGGCATTAGAACTTGCCCAAATATGATTTCCGTTTCCGGTTATTGAGGCCGCCCCAGCCCCGCCCCCTACAAATGCCCGCACATAGACAACGTCGAGCAGGTTCGATGCAACACGAAGCTCCCGTGCTTCGGTTCAAACTCGAACCGAAGTTTCCGAACGCCAATAGAGCGAGAAAGAGAACACGCACTCATATTCATATTCATTCATGTGGTTCGCTTCGCTCGCCAACCGGCAAAATGGCAAGAAAAACAATAACAAACCCCAGCTGAGGAAATCGTTTCAGAAAAACTTAAGAGAATCCAAAGAGCGGAATTCCCAGACTGCAGTCTCAAGTTGCACCGACAACCACAACAACAACAATAGCATTAAAGAATACCATCCATAGAAGGCCAGTCCGAGTGGCGACTTGTTTGTGGAATGGGACCAAAGGGGCTGCAACGTCTTTTATTTATTGCAGCTTCGATTCTGCCACCCAGGTTGGTGGTGAGAGGGTGGGGGTGCCAGTGGTTATGCCATCATCTTATGCGACTTTCTGCAAGAGTGTACGTGGGCAGTCTTAGGCGGTACAGTGGTCACTTAAAATAGTGTAAGAAGTCCCTTTCTTATTGAATTGCAAGAAATATAAATTTCTTGGATTAACTTATGCTGTAGAAATACTTTATCTCATTCGACTGCTTTGTTTATAGAAAGTAGAAAACCATTAAATTGAGATTATGCTGTTATTAAATATTTGAGTTTGTTTGAAACCAATAGACTTGACTATTTTTAGTTAAGAGTTTTATTTGGAAAAAAAATTAAAGTAACCAAAAACAATATTGTATTTTTTTAATTATTTTACAATTTTGTATTGGTCAAAATGAAATTCGATTAGTAATATTTCCCTTCATTTCATTAACTTACCCCAAATTTATTTTTTGAGTTTTGGTAATTCCGAGTAAAATATTTCCCTAAAAACATGCAGATCTTATTTCCAAGCGACCACTGTATCTTTGGGTGTGTGCAATCTTAAGCAGTATTTTTGCTGTTTGCTTTTCACCAAGTTGGCGCTTGGCTCGCGGCCAAATCGAGAAATCAAATCAATAATTTGGCTGTGGCAAAAACGGCGGAGAATCTACCAAAGGCTGCCAAAGAACTGCATTCGCCGCACGATGCACTGGGCTATTACCGTCCCCTTCCGCAGGGCTGCCACCAAAATCAGACGACATCGTCATCATCTCGTCATCGTCATCATCGCCATGGGGTTTCCCCGATTTGTCCTGTCTACGAAAGCGGTTTCACACAAGAACAACAATCGCGAACGGCGAAATCAAAAGAAAATCCGCAAGCATAAAAATCAAATAAAGCGGGGGGCCAAAGCGACCATGAAAAGGCAGAAGTGTGGCGCTGGGAAAATGGGGAAAGTGGGGAAAACTAGGGGGAAGTGCGCGAAGGGCGGGGACGCCGGGGGAAAACGCACACGCTGAAATGGGCGAGTCAGCGATGACACGTGCTTTTTTGCAGCTGTTTTTCGTGGAAAACTCGCAACTGTGCGAAAAAAAGGACAAAAACAAAAATCGCAAAATGTACGCACACACATACACAGTCCGTGAAAAAGCGAAGGAAGATGAGGAAGGAACTGAATCGCGAAATTTCGCAGCCGACGACAGCCGAAGGCGATTCGAGGCCTTCAACTGCAGCAGCGGAAAAGGACAAAGCGGAAGGGGGGCAGGGGGCAGGACAAGTGAGCATTGCAAAAATGGGAGCAAAGAGAGCAGCGAAGAGTGCCAGACATCAAACGGCAAGAGTCGCATCCTTTGAAAGTATTAGTTATCCCGCAGATGTGTTAGTGCAAAGGACAAGCGGCCTGCAGGTGGCTACCGATTTATTGCCTTTGCAGCTACAGTGAACTTTTCAACATAGAGGAATTCAAACTCCAAAATTAAATAAAGCATTTTTTAATAGCATTCCTTGAGCGATGATTACTGTTATTTTGTTTTCTTTTTGAATTAGACAATAAATTTCTTCTCTATATTAAAAAAAAATTTTTTTTTAAGAACGTGTATTTTATTTTTGATTACCAAAAAAATATTTTGATTACCGGCTTAAGCCAGTCTTCGTAATGACAATTTTTTTTCTCCAATCTCAGTGATCACTTCTTAATGTGTCGTCGAAATAGACATACATAAATAGGCATAATATTGGCCAAAAATATAGCATATACAAAGTCTAATAAAGATTTAGCAAAACTTTAGAGGCATTACTTTATAAAACTGGACACTAAGAAAGCTGCTCCAATTTACGAGCGCCCGCTGTGCCTTTGCATCCGATACTGTCTGTGTTTCCATAGGTATCCTCATGTGTGTGTGCTTGGGAGAAGGGAGCCAAAGGGGGAGTGAGACAGGCAAACAGACATCCAAAAGGCCAGACAACGACAAAAACAACAACCACAATAACAACAACAACAACGACGTCGCAGTCTTTTTGGCGCGTGACGTCGAATTCGAATCGGACGGAACGTCGTTCCATGGCAGATGGCAAATTGCATTATTATGCGAGTGTCTGCAATCTGCACAACCAGAACAACAACAACAACCAAAGCAAAAACAACAGACACACTGAAAGAAGCACAAAAACAAAGTGCAACAAAATAGGGAAAAACAAGAAACAATATTTGGACGCTGCCGCATCATCGGAAGAAGAATCGGAAAACTTCGGTTGCCATCGGTCGATGGGCGATTAGAAATGTGGGAGTGGCGGGGTGGTGATGGGTCATTCGCAGGGATTACATTCCGTTTTGTTCAAAAATTAATAGAATTTCATAAGCTTTTTCGGTTGCGTCGTTGTCTCTGTCTCTATCTCGCTCTTTCTCTTTCCCCCCACTAGCCCCATCTCGCTTGCTCGCTGCAGCTCTCTCTCACTCGCTCTATATTTGCCGGCTCTTTCGCTCTTTCAAATGTTAATTTGAATTTTTATTAGGTTTTAGGCATGCATTGTTGTTGCTTTTCCTTTTCCACTGCTGTTGTCATGCATTTTATTTTCACTTAAAACTGCAATTGTTGGGGGCCTTTGTTGCTCTTTGTTGCTGCTTTGGGGGCCGCAGTCGCTGCTCTGCCGCTGCCTTTGGCTCTGCCAACGTCGCTGCTGTCATCGTCGAAAGTGCGACTGCGTTAGAAAATTGCATTTGATAATACTAAACACACGGACAGCACACTGCCACAGTCGCCATATAGTCAACATATAGAAATCGTTTTTTAGGTCGTGGGCTGGGCATCACAAGAAGGCAAAATAACTCAAACTGCAAAAATACAGTTTGCTGCGAAACGGGTTTACGTCCGCTTACGTCTTACAAATGGGGGTTCGATTACGTTAAGAGTCCTTAAGGGGTATCATGGGTTTCATGTGCTGAAAACAATCGCTTTCTCAACCTTTTTTTTTAGCTTATCTTTTAATATTATAGAGAAGTATTTTGAACAAATTCAGTTTATAACATTTTGAAAACTGTTAAACCAGATTCATTTATATTTTAAAGATTTCCGACAGCTTTTGAACTTTTAAACTGATTATAAGCCTAGTAAATATATTTTATACCAGTTATGATTTACCAAGATCAAAGCATCAAACGCTTTTATAAAATTTAAAACTTTGCTATAAGAAATACATATATCTATTAAAAACACTCATATGTATACAACAAAATCCATTTTATATCTGAATAAATTATTAAATTGAAAGTTCACAGCTCAAAATTAAAATATTGTTGGATATACACGTTTATTAAAACCAATTTCAATTATGCTTATTATTTAAGTCCAGAAATATAACTAACAAAAGAAATAGTACATTTTACATATAAGTATTGAAGGCTGACTTAGTTTCCGAGTCACCACTGTAATGCAGCTTCTAACGGCGAATGTTTACGTTGGCTTACGTTTTGAATCAATGCCGTTTCGAGTTCTCGAAGAAGAAGTGCAAATATTATGATGAGAATATTTTTACAAATCGATGCAGCAATATTCCGCTTAAATCCTTTGCTCCTCCAATAATATTTTCGAAGGATTTTTTGTGTGATGATTTACATGGCAGGTAGCATTGAAAAAGTGCCACATCATTTTCATTTTCGCTGCATTTTCCGTGCACTTTGTGAGCGATTTACTGATTTTGTGATTTTGTGCCAACTCATGTGGCAATCGCGACTTTGGGCCAAGGCGCCGTCGGCGAGTGAGAAAGGCAACAATTGAATGGAAGGGACAGGTCCTCAGAGTCCTTTCTCCCATTTCTTTGTTTCTTGGCCCTCCTTTGGCCTTTATTTTTGAGCGGAGCGGAACTTCAATTACACATTTGCTCACATGCGAAAAAGTGAAAAGTCACTGGCCTGTCATGGGCCACAAATCCAAATCCCATCTACCGACGGCATTTGTTCGGGCCCTCACCCCTATTCTGCGCCCATCATTGCATATCTTGCCTTTTGGCCACATTGAAATCTCTTTTTTTTACTCTCGCTCCTTCACATTTGATTGGAATTGTTGTCGTCCCGTTTGCGGGTCCTTGGCTAATGGCGACGGGCCATTTTATACCCTTTTTCGCAGGCAATAAAAACATTTTCTTTTTTTGCCACGAGATAATGAATAATATGAAGAAAAATACTTGCCCGCTGCCTCTTTTTTTCGGTTCTGCTTCTTGTGGAAAACAGAAAACGCATTAAGTGCGCGGTTTCCATTGTTTATAACATTTTTGCCACCCCAGAGAACGAGGCAAAGGGATAATTAAGAATGCTTATTTATCTAGAACGCAGTCACGGCGCCGATTGTCCAGCTCCCCTCCTCAGCGTCCTTCAAATTTTTTGACCGCAGGGGGGCAGAAACCCCATGAAAAGGTTCGTAAAAAGCCAAAAAACTTTTATTTTTTATGATAAATTGTAAGGAGTGTGGGGCACGGAATAAAAGGATGTGGAGAAGACGGCGCCAACCAAAGGTCATTCGGAAGCTAAGTAGAAAAGGAGGACGAGGCTGGGGAAATGATTTGAGACATAATGAAATGAAGCAGAATTTTAGAGAAAAGATGACTGCCAAAAATGTATTTTTATTTTACACTTTCTCACACAACTTAAGATAACTGTTTAAGTGTTTAAAATGAATTAAAACAAGAAAGGAAAGCTAACTTCGGGCGGAGCCGAAGTTGATATACCCTTGCAGAATACTCTGAAAATTATATTCTCCAAAATTATTCATATGATGCATTCTTAATACTCATAAAAAATCCCAACTTCCTAACTTTAAAAACACCAAAGTTATGGCATTTCCAATCGTTCAGTTATATGGCAGCTATAAGATATAGTCGGCCGATCCTTATGAAGTTTGGTAGGTCGGATTGATTGGCCAAAATAAAACCCATAGAAAATCCCAACTTCCTAACTTTACAAACACCAAAGTTATGGCATTTCCGATCAATCAGTTTTATGGCAGCTATAGGATATAGTCAGCCGATCCTTATAAAATTTGGTACGTCAAATTGATTGGCCAAATGTAAAACCCATAGAAAATCCCAACTTTCTAACTTTACAAACACCAAAGTTATGGCATTTCCGATCAATCAGTTATATGGCAGCTATAGGATATAGTCGGCCGATCCTTATAAAATTTGGTACGTAAAATTGATTGGCCAAATGTAAAACCCATAGAAAATCCCAACTTCCTAACTTTAAAAACACCAAAGTTATGGCATTTCCGATCGTTCAGTTATATGGCAGCCGATCCCGGCCGTTCCGACTTATATACTGCGTGCAAAGGAAAGAAGGGTGTGTGCAAAGTTTCAATTCGATAGCTTTAAAACTGAGAGACTAGTTCGCGTAGAAACAGACAGACGGACAGACAGACGGACAGACGGACAGACGGACGGACGGACAGACGGACAGACGGACAGACGGACAGACGGACATGCTTATATCAACTCAGGAGGTGATCCTGATCAAGAATATATATACTTTATATGGTCGGAGATGTCTCCTTCACTGCGTTGCACACTTTTGACCAAAATTATAATACCCTCTGCAAGGGTATAAAAAGCTTTAAAAATAGCTCCGTGCTTAAAAATGTAATTACGATATCAAAACGACTAATTTATTTAAAGTGTATATATATTAAAACCTAATTTACCTAGGAAAATGTAGTTATAAATGTCAAAGGGGTTACTCAAAATAAATAGAAATCTTTTGGATATTTTTGAGAGTCTGACTTTAAACTTGGACTTTGTTTTAAAAGCGTTTAAAATTCCAAAAGCCCTTTCAGATTACTTTTAGTTGTCTTCACCTAAGTTGTGGTATTTGTGGCCAATATGAATACACATAATGATATTTTCGGACCTTAAACTTCAGTCAAAGGTCACCTGTTCTTGTACACATTACCACTTCTACCGACTTGCGAGAGTTCAACCAACAAATGGGCATTCGGCTTCTGCCAAAGATTTTCTCCGCTAATTAGCCTGGCCGAAAGTTGGCGAGTTGAAAATTACCCAACGAAAAAATCTAAGAAACGGAGCTGGAATCGATGCCGGTGGGCAGCAGCAACAGCAGCGCACACGCAAATCACTTGTTTTTATGTAATTAACTGCTCAGCCCCAACCCTCTCCGAGGTTTGTTCCCCGGAGGTTAACGGAGATTTGGCCTGGGCCTTAGTCCGGGTAATTAACCAAAACCGATCGCTTCTTACTGCGGCAAGTCCGAGTTTTTGGCATAATTTCCAGCTCGGCTTTTGCGCGTTTGGCTTGTAAATCTTTCTTGGTCTCGGCCGTTCAATGACCGATAAAATTGCCTCAACCATCGCGACCAACTCGACCGACTCCGCCGATGCCTTTTAGCGGGCTATTGATTATTAATATTTTGTATTTCTCCCTCTCGCCGTACTTCTTTGTGTCTTTTTCTGGTTAGTTGTGTTGTTCCCAAACATTTTTTACCATTTGCTGTAATTACAGCGACGCGTTAATTGTTCGCCTCCCCTGCACTCGGTTTCCCCTTTGTTTCCCAGCATCCCCGGGTTTCCACATCTATTTGTGTTTGTTTTCAACGCCACGCCGGTAAAAACAACACTCGCTGAGTCGAGGAATCTACACTTACGCGGTGTTCGGTATCGAAGACCCCCGACTCTGAATCCAAATCCAAGTCCAGCCGAGAGACCCCAGTTCATTAGCTGCTATTACCATTATTGGCCATACTGCCACCACTGCCTCGAATAAGTTGGCAATTACTGCACAAAATTCCCCCGAAAACGTTTTCCGAAATATCCAAAGATTCATTTATCAAATCGGAAGAGGACACCATTCGGAGCTGTCTTTTCAAGGGCCGCAGACCAATCATGAAAGCGTGTTAAGCCAAAACTAAATATTTTTCAAAGATTCACACTTTTCAGTTTGCTAGTTTAAAGACATTTCCATGAAGCCCAAATGCTAACGCCTTTTGTAAGTCAATTTTTGTAAGCCATTAACTTCGGTTTACGATCACTAAGAGAGATCGCAAATAAAGATCATGGCCGTAAACTATTTGTTAACCTAATTCAGTTTATGTAAAACAAAATCAAAGACTGAAACGCATTACCATTTAAAAGTTAATCATGCCCTAAACAAGCGAGAAAGTTATATTTTTATTATTATATTTTAAAGTTTTTATTTTACTATCAATTTTTTTACATTAGATATAGGAAATATGTTTAAAAATATTGCTCATTTCAAATATACAACATTTTTGTTGGACAATTATTGAGTTTCTTTAATACAAAATACATAAATCTACCAATGTGAACTGAAGGCAATTTACCATTTTTCGAATTAGTTATTTTGAATGATACTCTTGTAAACAAGTTCAAAAATATATTGTTTTATTGAATGAAATGAAATATATTATAGTCTTGGCAAGAAAAAACATTTTTGCTATCATACTTGTTCTGAAACCAAATAAGCAATAAGCTAATAATATTATTGTCTGTTTACGAATACATTTTTTATTTTCAATATTTTGTATTTCTTTTGAACTGAAATTACGCACTTAATAGATAAGATAATAATTCTGGGTCATTTAGGATCTTGGCGCAGTGAAATTGTATTTAAAGTAAAAATAAAACGAATTACCCCAGTTAATCAAAACATTTTTCTAAGCATTCCAAAGGGTTAAGCCAATAAGGGTTGTCTTAAAACTTACCGTTTGCAATGTCTTTCTTTTATTTTCCTTGGAAAATCACGACGATAAAGAAACAGTCGCTGATTTTGGAGATGCGATGACACAATTGTATAATTTGAACACTTTTGAAACACTGAGGGTTATTATTTGAAGGATTTCCCTTTATCAATTTGTTTTGTGTTTTGTTTATTAATATGACTTTAGCACTTTTCTTTTAGCCGATTTAGAATTTAGTTTGATTTTTCAACACTGCACAACTGCAAAAACAATAAGAGAAAATGGATGAGTAAGGGAGGCAAGACGGAAAGCGATTTCTTGGGTTTTCCGAGAAGCGGAAAATAAGCGAAGAAAAACGCCACAAGAAGAAGCCGTCGCGCTGCACTTGCGATTTCTGTTTTTTGCTCTTTTTCGCAGCGAGTTTCGTGTTCTGGTTTTTTCGTATGATTCTGATTGTGATTGTGAATCTGGTTCTGTGTGAATTTCGTTTTTATTAATAAAATGCACAACTTCCGTTATTAATTTTGCAACGACAACAATTGCTGCATGCGGCTGTGTGTGTGTGTTTGTCGTGTGTGTGTGTTTTTTGCGACAGTCGCTGACAGGCGAAAAGCAAAAGCAACAAAGTGACAGGCGATGAGCGTGTGTCGCCTAGGAAAAGCGGAAAATCGGAACAGAAACAAAAGCAAAAGTGGGCGGTGGACGGTGGGCGACAATCGAACGGGACAACCTGTCCGCTTTTCCCACCCCCTCTCTTCAGCGATTTCGCTCCTGTGCACGCGACTCGCGCTATCTCGCTCTTTTGTTGCGGTTTTTTTTTTCGCTGTAGCTGCATTCATTCATAAAAATCAGGTTGTAAAAAAAGAGCAGCTGAAAAACGACAGTGAATTTATTTATTTATGCCAATTTGCCGACGCGTTGCCGTTGCAGTTTGCTTTTATAGTTTTGCACTAGAAACTAGAATTTCTTGGATTTCTTTTACAAATATTTGACAACACTAAGTTTATTTGGAATACTTTGTTTGTTTGTTCTTTATTTAGTTTATTTGGTTTATTTATGGTTTCTCTTGTTTTTATATATTTTTATTGTCGCTCCTGTTTGTTTTTATTGTATTTTATTATGGTTCTGTTTTTTTATATATAAAATTCTTTGACAAAGAATTTGTTGTCTTAAAGTTTAGATAGTTTCTGAGCAACCAAAACACTGTGGAAATCACAAAAATAAGCCAAATTAGCCGCACTTGAACCACGACACTTGCTGCCCGTCTGATTTCTGAAATTGTACTGCGAGACTCGCAGTGCGCGTAATAAGAATTCCTGTTTTCGTAAGTAAAAATCCGACGGATTCGTCGGCTCGAAGTTCGATGTTCCAAGTTCGCAGGTTCGACAGCGAACATGTTGCATGCAACGCGTCGGCGGTTTTTCTGCCCTTTTTAGCCCCTTCCCAATCTGACTACACACACACACAGGGGCTATTATCTAAGCCATACAATCGGATTCTGTTTACTTTTCCAACCAGGCGAAGTGCCAAGGTGAAGACTGCAGAGAGTCTGAGAAGAAAGCAGAAAAGCCAGCCGACCAATTGAATTGCAGAATTGCCCACATTCTTGGTTAAAAGTTTGGCCGAGAAGAGAGAAATGTAAGGCTTTTGATTCATGGGGTTTTAGGTGCGATAAAATTGCGTTCTCTACTAAATTATAGCTACCATAAATTGACAAAAAAACTATTTGAAATAACTTATTTTTAGTTCGGCTTTGATTTCTTAGTTTTTCAACATCAATTAAAAATTAATAAGATACGACCATACTTAATAGACAGGGTTTTTAAGAGACCAAATTAATATTACGTTTTTTTCCGTTTTTACAATTCCAAAATAAATATAATATAATCTATTGTAACCTTTGTAACAAAAATCTTTAAAAATAACTTACTAATGGAATTTTTTTAGTCATTGGAATATCCAGTTAGTAGTTGTCACACGGATTTAAATAAATCAATTGGCCTCATTTGAAATTTTAATAGATATGACGCAGCCAAGAAATTACGTTCACTTGTAGTTCACATGTGCAAATTATATCAGTCCCTAAAACCGGATTTAAGTCTGTAAATTTATAAATTATTTTTTTTATATATCACACAATTGTAAAAATCCAAAAACACACATTTAAAAAAAAAACACAGATTAATTATTGAATTTGTGAGAGCTTTCAAAATTCTTACAACTTCAAAAGCAGTATTATATTTTATTTAACAAATGGGTGTGTATATTAATTTATTTAAAAATAGTTTTGTTGTGGTTATAATTTTTTGAAACATTATTTAAGATGGGACATTCATCATAATTTTCCTATGTATACGCTGTACATGCTCAAATATTTCTAAAATCCCATTTTCATAAATGAGATATAACACCGCCACCGCACCATAATCTTTCCCTTCCTCTGATTTCTTACAGTAGTCGCCCCTGCAGGAAGTCATTAAGCTGCCCGAGGCTGGAATAAATAAAGTTTTCCCTCCCACTTTGGCAGCCGGTAAAGCTATAAGGTGGCACCCCAAGGCAGATGCAACTTTATTAAAGTCGACAAAAACAAAATAAATTTACGTGTAAAAACACTCCAAATACGAGAACATCGAAATTGTCGCCGCATCCCAACGATCCATAGATGCAGCGATCCATATATGCAGCGATCTGTAGATGCAGCGGTCTGTAGATGCAGCTATAGCTATAGCTCCCAAAAGGGAGCGCAAGTTGGCGGCATGCGGTAGCTAATGTATCTAATAGATACACGACAGCATGTCAAACGCATCCATTGGAGCGAGGTATGAAATTAGATGGGAGAAGATGGCATGGGTAGGATAAGACCGGTGATGCTCCAGACTGATATAATCTTGCACTAAAAGAAACCCTTCATAAATTTAAGTTAAGTAATTTTTCTTTGTTTTCGTTCAACGATCGAAAGGTAAGTAAGTAAAGAAAATAATAATGGGATCCTACATACATATGTATTAGAAATAAAGAAAACATTATATTTCTTAAAACTGAAGTAAGCAAATTTTGTGTACAGTGTACAAAAAGGATCGATGATTAACAACGTTCTGGAATATAGACATTGAAAGCTTAACACTTTCTTATTTTTCAGGGTAAGGGTAGTTTTAATTTCAAAAACCCCTTTTTTCTAAGTTTAAAGAATACTTTTAGCTTGTATTCTAAAGTGGGCCCTACCTTTCAAAATGACATCCGTTTTCTTAGCTTTAACTGACATTTAGCTTTGAAAAACTTAAAAATGACATTCGTTTTTTGAGTTCAAAACCATATAAGCTTACCATGAAGATACAAATGGTTCCATAACTATATTATGAAAACCCAAATTTCTTTTTCTGTTTGAGGTTTCAACTTTGAAATTTGGTTTGTTTTTAACAAATATCGTTGTTTGAGTGCCAATGTCTTCTGCAGTGAGTTTGTTAATATAAAATAACGTATACTTTTCTCAGTGTACAAGGGCGATTCTCTCATTCCTCGCTCCACTTCTCGCCACCTTAGCCTTATCTTTAGCCCCACCTCCGTCACATTCTATACGCTCCTCGTGCTTCTCTAATTAACATTGGGATTGTAGTACGCTTTTAATTTATATCTTATTGATGCCGGCGACATTTGTATTTATTTTTACCCACAGGCCTCGTCTCTCAGCCTCTTTCCCTGCAAGGGGGAGGTTGGGTGGCAGTGGTGTGTAGGTACTATCCAAAATTCACTTCCCAAATCTATTTTTCCTCCCCCCAACCAAACCCCCTCTAGTCGTATGTGTACGTGTGGAATGTTATTTTTATCGAGAGTGAACGAAAAAATTGTGGAAAGCTAAAATTTATATGGAATAGGTGTCGCGTCTTGATATTTTGGGTATAATTATTGTTAATATTTGTTGCTGCCTCCGCCCTTGTCTGCCCCGTCTCGCCATCTCTCTCTCATTTCGTTTTTTCTCATTTGTTAAATGTTTCTTTTGTTGTTCTTGTTATTTTTTATCTATACTCTAATTAAAATATGCTGTTGTTTTGCGCTTGATATATCTAAATATATAAATACGCTTGCACATATATTTTAATGCCACGATCTGTCTAAATGATTTTTGTACGCATTTCAATGGTCGAAAGAAATTGCTATGGAAAAATAAAACTAATAAAAACAACAACAATTGTATTCGTGGGTGGTTCAAGTTTATTTTTAATGAAAAGATTCAGTATTTCAGGTTGCTTTTAATGGGTTCTGTTTATGACATTTGTGTGATTTTGATATAATTTCAGTGCTGGCTTGTGTTGGTCCATTGCTCATTTTTGAAGCGTTTCAGTTTAGTCTGACAATATAAATGAAGGATAAAATATCATTTATTTGTTTCATTTAGTCTATTTATAAAAACTACCAATAAGTTAATTCTTTACATAAATAACAAACTCCTAGTTACTGCCATGTTAAATAAAAATAAATATGCAATAATCTAAAGTAATATATCACTTGTTAAGATTTTAGATATTTAAATTCCATTTTAAAATTGCCACTTAACATTTAATAATAATACTATAAACTTAATTATATAATATGTTTCAAGAACTATGTTAAAGAATGTAACTATTTTAAATCGATTTGATTAATGTCCGTAAGTTAAGTTTAAGAAAAAAGTACTGATCAATAATTAGGAAGTATAGTATCTCATACGGTCTAGCTTTTCTGTTTCCCTTAATGGAGTCATCCAAGTTCCGTACTCGAATGCCTAATAGGGGGATATATCAGCCATAGGATGAAGACACCGATCTGTTAAGCACAACGCTGCCTCACGAGGCAAATGACATTTCATTTATCTTGCAGCTCGTGCAGCAATGCCAAGCGGGTTTTCCGAGAGTTTTCCAAACGGGGGACTTCAGGTGAGGGGGTTGAAGCAGTTGCGTTGGCGACCAGCATTCGACGTCATGAGTTTCGATGAGTTATTGACACTCGTATTGGGCCATGTACGAAGCTGCGTCGCATAAAGCTCTCAGTTCCGGTGATCTCTGGCTGAGTTATCAATGTGAAAAATAGAAACATGATTATGAAATTATCTAAAGAAATGCGTGTACGTGAAAAATCGGAGGGGGAACATCGAGCAACAGAGCGTGCGAGTGAGAAGGTGAGTGAGAGATATCTTCGGATGGGTGGCGCTTTCGTTGTGCTTGAAATTACCCCACGGCCTTAGATTGGATGGAATTCGTAGAGCCAACAAGAGCATAATTAAATTCAACAACTAAAACAAGGAAGGTGGAGCAGAATCGATATGTCAAGTACCCTGGAAACCTAATTTCCCTCATTATTTTTTTGGATTCATAAATATTTAAAAAATGTATATTCCCTGCATTAAATTACTAAAATGTAATATTTACATATTTAAATTAAAGTTCGTTGCTCCCTAACTGTAAGAAAATAATAATTTTATTCAAAATAAAAATAACTGTTATGAAAAAACATGTTTTTTTTATAAAACGTTACTGTTATAAAACCTTTACAAGTTTAAATAGAAATAATCAATCACAGATTCCATAATAATGACTTCTATTAGAAGGCTTTCAAATAAATGTAGTTTTTTAGTTTCTCTCTTATAAACTCTAAGGAATAAATCAAACACACTTACTCGTTTTAATAAAAACAAAAAGAATATGCAATGATTTATTGTTCCATTTACCAGTGATAATGTATTAAGCAAATTCTTAGAAAAGCAAATTTGAAGGAAAATTCTTAAGAAAAAGTTGTCCCACTTTTTGTACTTTCGTATTTTTTATAATGTTCATCATCTACATATTACGAGTGGAACCAATTTCGTATCTTGTTTGACCAAAAATGAGTTAATTAAGAGTTTATTTGTGTGTACATAGAAATAGTCTCAGCAACGGCATTTAAATGTTAAAAAATGGCTGTGTCAACTGATGATCGGCTTTGACTAAATATAAGTAAGTATATCCCGAATTGGCATTAGACTCGAACTAATTAATATTATTTCTTTGAAATAATCATAGTTGAATGTAGAACTGAAAATAAAGAAGAGGAATGTCTTCTGGGTATTACCATCTGTAATTTAGAAGCTCTCTGTTCATCTAAGCCACACCGATCTTACGCTGCCTACACACACGCGACCTTCCGTCTCTTTCTCTTAGCCCTGTTGCCCTCCTTTTCTATCGAACGTGTGTGGACAATAGAAATGATCGAGGTAAATATGACTGTACATATGGACATACGTTTATTTGTACCGCTCAACTCACCTTGCGGCGCACGAATTAAATTCCAAAGGAGAGAGAGGGAGAAAAGATCCAGAGAGTGTTTCTTTCGGTTTGGTTTTGAAGATGATACACGGACCATGAATTTAATTATGATAAAGAAAAAACAATTTTATAGCCAACAAAAGCACGCAAATAAAGGCTTATAAGAGTATTAGTGCTGGATTGTGTGGTGGTATGTACCCATTTATGTGTACATATGTATATTCGTGTGGGTACTGCCTAGGTTATTATGTAAAATAAGTTGGAAAGCGTCCGAACAAATGGGTACTTGACTGTGTATGAGTGGACATTCGACGATATGTGTTTTATATGCATGGAATGTAAGTTTGTCGGCCATCGTAGTCTACGAATTAAGTGCCGTTGGCTCTATTACTCGCCCCGTCACATCCAAAATGGCGGCGATCACATTGCACAAGGCGGATGGGGGTACAGTTGCCTCCGAGCCGAGCTTAGAGGGCATACATAACTCATAAGACCGACTTGAATACGTATTACGCAGTTTCTGAAGATTCGGTATTTGAAATTTCATATTACTGCTGCCGGTTTTATCCAGCCAAAACGAGATGTTAATGAAGCTCCAATGTAAATTTCCGTTTTGTAAACGGGGGATATATGTATTTGTTACTTTTACAATAGGTTGGCTATCGAACTGTTTTACTAAGATGCTTCAATTCAATTTATATCGCTTATTTATTAAAGGAATTTGAAGCCACCTTCTGCTAACCCCAATTATTATCCAAGAGCACGCTTGATAAGGCAATAAAGTGTTCTTTCCTATTTATTATAAAATGGTTTATAATAAAATGCATAATTACCAAAATTTGTATAAATATTCAGAAAGTCAGATATTAATTAATAATTCTTTCAATAAAAAAACAAGCCTAAAATAAATTTTTTCTGATTTGTGAAAAGTTTTGATATTTTCCATAATTCGTCTAAAAGAAAATTGTTTAAAAATAGGAAGTAAGAGCTAAGGCAGACGTTACGTTATTACATTAAGATAATAATAAACTATTGATTTGTAAACTGGGCTTAGGATTTGGCTGTTAGCGGAATCCAGATACCCCATTGTACCGATCAACAAATTTCTTTGCAGCAACGAAGTGAAAATTGGTTTGGGCTATTGCTAATGCTGGGCTACCGTAACACATTAAAATTATCTAGTAATTCCTCATCGACTTCAATTAGTGACCTGGCCAGGCAGTCGTGTCCAACGGTTGTACTTCACCCATCAGCGTCAGAGTTGAATGAACCAGGCCAACACCAAATCAGAGTTTGTTAATTAGCCAGAAGCGCAGGCAAAACGGAGACTCGAGCCCAAAAATGCTAATAATAATGATGCTGAGAGTCAATCAATCATTTTGCATTTGCCGAAAACAGTTTCACAGTGCAAAAAACACTTATACAAATCCATGGATATATCTATCTATCTACTGAATGCGCTGCGACAGGCGATGGCATGTTGTGCTGGATGGACTAATTTTACAGAAATCTTCATAGCGATTCGGCCACCCATTGCTGACGTTGCAGCTACCAGATTCAGATACCAATACATTTCGAAATATTTCAGAAACAGTGAGAAAAAATGGGTAAGATATAGCTTATGTTTATGTTAAGCCTAATATAAATAAGTTAACAAAGTATCTTGATGGCAATAGCCCAATTATATAAAAGTTATATTTTAAAATATAAAATGGTGTTCTTTTAAAACCAGGAAATAATAAAAATACCCGTTTAAAAATAATTTATATTATATATTTATCTGAATTCTTACAGAAGTGACCCTGTTTTCCATTTATGTTAAGAACTTATTTAAAACAAAAAATAAAGAAGGCAAACTTAAAAAAAGTACAATTTTTGAACTACCTATTTCTTGTCGTATGGTAGGCAGAATGAAATTGTTAATATTTGGACTGTAGAATTTTCAGGATTTTTTAGTCCAGGAAGGTAAATTTAACTGTAAGTGGTATCCTCAAAGAGCAAAGTTAAAATGAAAGATTTTATTCATTTCTTGCAGTGCAAAGCAGCAGCACGAGAACAATAACTTGGTGCCGCATTAAAATATCTGCAATCATTAAAATTGCGCACGCTGACATTGTTTTGGAAATTGGTCGGCATTGTTTAGAAGCCTGCCCCGCAATTCCCGACCAATCCGGTCGCTGGGAAAGCTCTGCTGCATTTTCGCCGATGACATCGCTTTTCTTTTGTGATGATCCGATGGATCCAACGAATTATGCCCGATGAAACGGGTCTCGAGTGCCTGTCCCGAGGCATCGAATTTGGAACAATAAGCTCAAAACGTTTTGCACACAAAATGCGTCAAGTCCTCGTGCTGCTTCGCTATCCCCTCTTCCAGCTGAAAACCCATTCATCCGATGATTCAGAGCACCACAATAAATAAGCCGAGGGAAGCTCTACGGTACACATATTAGATGGTAATCTTCGGTTCTATTTTAGATGGATTTTGGTCATCATTCATAGATGGTCAATGAAAGAGGTTCAGGCCAATACCGTAAAAAAGGCATTCTAATCATCACAAAAGTATTCAATTTCAAACGCATTTATATGTTTGCAACAAAAAAGTAATTACAATTCCACTGTTTATTTAAAACAATTTACTTTATAATAAATATTGTAGAAAATATTTCTTCCATTTCAATATGCGCAATTTGTAATCGAGTTAAAACTCCTTATTGTCTTTTCTAATAATACATTTTAAATATGGTATTTCCGTAAATAGAACCTTTAAATAAATTGTTTTTAAGTCATATTCCACATTTTTAAATGGAGTTGTTCAAGCCATTATCGAAATAATGCAAACTCCTTATTGGCTTTTCCTATAATAATTAGAACAAAATAATCATTTTTATACCAGTTTCTGGTTAATATTATTTTATTCCTTTGTTGTCTTGATTTTTAATAAAAAGCTTCTTACTAATCTACCTTCTACTTAAAATCTTTTTTAACATATTTGTTACTTGGCTTAAATATTATTTTTAATAAAATTAGTAGTGCGTAGTCGCACTTTAACTTATAAATGAAGCTATTTTCCCTTTTTGATGGCAAGGTTAACTTAATTTTAACAGGGTGAACTTTCATTATTATAGAAGGAAAAAAGCCTACCTGCACTTAGCTTTGTCCTTTGTCATGCTGTAAACCAAAACTAAGTTTGGGAAAATGAATTAAGTAATTAGGCATAGTGAAAGCGAATTTCAGCTGGCTAATCTCGTCCATCGATCCGTGCTGTGCTGTGTTGTGACATCCCACAAGTGTCAGCTGCAGATGGCCAAGTAAGTATGCCTTGCAGGATGGGTGACTTTGTGTGTCCGAGCTCCTTTGAGCTGCTGACTGCATCCAATCGATGGGTGTGTGTCTGTGTGAGTGTGTTTGTGTGGGCTGGAGGTTGACCTAAAAACCCAATTGGAAGGCTAAAGTCAATAAAGAAGGCTTCGGCGAAGGGCCGACGGTGGCTGGAGTTGGAGATACTCGTGCTCGGCCCGCAGGCCACCAGCTCCAGCTCCAGCTGCCTCCATTTTGGGGCATGCCCGAGTGCATTCGACCGCAGTACATAGCACAGAAACCCCTGACCCCTCCCTCCCCCCTTCCCCCTCCCATTTTGCCCAAGAGCACTCCCTTTTAACCCGCCTGCGTGCATCAATGGTCAAAAGTCAACCCACAGCTCGGCTCTGATTTGAATGGCATCTGGAATTGAGGGGTGCCAGTGGGGGGTGGCAGGGTGGTGGGGTGCTGTGGGCAGGGTCAGGGGGCAAGGTGGGTTCGCCATCCAACAGCTGGACTGCGGCGTGGCACGTGCTGGCGCCAATCTCGCGCAGGCTCACCACTGCGCCCTGGAAGACGCTGTGTGTGGATGCCATCCGAGCCAAAAGCTTTGGGATAGGTCGCGCTCAGAGCTTGCGACCTCCCCGAGCAGGACTTTGCACTGAAAGAAAAGGAGGAATTCGCCATAACATATCACAACCATCTGCTACTTCCTTTCCTCCTACTTTCCATATTTTTAAAACCGCCACCACTAATCGCATTATTCTAAAAAAGAATTAGTTTAAATTAGAAGCTCCCAAAATTAAATAAATACACAAAAATGAGTAAACACTCACAAATGAAAATTTTATTTGCTATCAACTATCGTATTTGAATACGGGTTTCAGACATCAATAATTTTTTTTGAGCTTCGGACATTCGTCAAAATAATTAAAGTTTAAAAATAATTCGAGCTTACAAAATAATGATTTGGTTTATTGACTTTTTGCTACAGATAAGGTACTGATAAAATTAAATTAAATAAATAAATCTTGTGATCCCATGCTCACCTAACCTTAAAAATTCTTCAACAAAATTGTAACCAAAAATGGTGTAAAAATGTTCCGCAACTTTAGACTTTTTGCGATAGGAATAGTAAGAAATTAAATGCATAGCAAACATTAATGTGGCAAATAGATATAAATTAAATTATTGTTTTTTTTTAATCGGAATTTTTTTTAAATTTAAATATAGTTATTTTTTTATTAATCATCGATGTTTCTCAGTTTTTGACGTTTGGCTATGAGAATGGCGAGGAGAATAAGTACGTTGCAGACATAAATAGCTAAGTAAATGTGACAAGTGCGAATAAGAATACATTTTACAGATCTTTCAACAATAACAGCGAGCATAAAAAGTACAAACTTTAAACATATGATTACAAATAAAAGGAAATATTTTTAAAAATTATTTCTCTGTTTAATTAAATACCGAACTTCGAGTCCTATTTTTTTCAGTGCTGAGGGTTGAGGGTGCCTGCGTGTGGCCCTTGGCGCACCGGAGCTTTCCGCGAGTGGTTGCAAACCCGGCTGCCACTGGAACTGGAACGAGTCCGTCCGTGGGACGCGACACGGACACCTCGGTGCAGCAGCACCAACGACCCGACGCGACCGCCAGGCAGTCACCCAAATTAGTTGCCAGCGATTCGCCTTTGCGAGTGAGTCCTCTCTGCGATTGCCGTGTGTGTCCGTGCCAGTGTTAGTGTCTGTGTCTGTGTCAGTGCCTGTGTTTGTGTTTGTGGAAGCCAGGATTGCAGTGCTCCAGCTCCCGAGGAGCCAAGGTCCGGAGCCAGGCCAAAAGTGAAAGGCTGAAAGTGCGGCTGGTGATCCTGCGATCCCGCTTCTGGTCAGTGCTGGAGTGAGTGTGCGAAGGCAAGGCCTGGTATCCTGATATCCTGATGTGGTGATAAGTGGAAGGCGGAACAAAGCTCGGGGGAAATCATGGCCGAGTGGCTCGCATCCTCCTTGTCGTTTCGGGGTCCAAGCAAATGGGCACAGTGCCCCCTTAAAGCTGTTTTTCCCGCAGGTTTAAAGCCCAGTCAACGCGTGCCGCCGTTTAATTATGTAAAAGGACTCGCATACACACACACACTCGATTCGAGGAACATAAAACTCACACGCATATATGTGGGGGTACAACAGTACATAGTATCTTGCTGGATTTTATTTGTACCCCAATTCGTGGTCAAATCGAAATTTCATTCTTAATACAAATTGATTTTTTACCCATTTGCTCTTGCTTGTAGCGCCGCGCCGCCTTGTCCCCATTTGCACTTTGTTTTTGTTTTGGGCATCCGGCGGCACACAGTGCGTATGATCGATTTTGAGTCGCTGGCAAGCTAAGCGGTGGCAGGGGGGAGGGTAGGGGTCTGAAAAGTGCGGCAATTAAAATTAAATTGTTGTCCCCTCGTTACGAGGGGTTATGGCAGCCGGTTCAGTTACCCCACGTCCCCCCTTTTCCCACCCATTTCCAGTCCCTATTTGCTTTTGATTGCGAGGCACGCGAGACAAGTACACGCACACTCTCTCAAAAGGAAAATAATGGAGGAAAAACCAGGAGGAAAAACAGAACGGCAGCAGAGTGTGTGCCACATAGAGTTCGTAACTGTGCCACCACAGCAGCTGGCAGGAGTCGCTCCAAAGACAGGCATCATACATACATTTACATATATATATATGTATGTGGCATGTCCTTTGCATGCACGTGCTTCTCCAGCCAAAGTAATTTGGCCTAAACGGGCAAAGGCTGGAAAAACAAAGCAGCCAAGCCAAAGCTGCGGAAAACAAAATTGAAGAAACCAAAAAACATAACAAACGGCAGAAAAGAAATAAAGCGAGCCAGCAAAAGTATTGGGCCAAAAGGAAAGCAAAGAAAACAGGGAAAGAGCAGGCCGGAGAAGAAAAATCAATGATGCTGCCAAGTGGCTTTGGTATTCGCAATAATGCAAAAAAAAACCCGTTAACTGCCTGGGTGAATGTGTGTGCTTGCCATTTTTTCGCTCAGTGTGTGTGTGAGTGTGTTTGCACTGCAATTAAAATTGAAATGAATAAGCATTGATTACGCAGCCCTAACAACAGCGGATTTAAATGCCACTAGATTTCGGGCAAATGTGGATTTTATATATGCTGGTTGACATGTGTTCTAATTAGGTTGCTTAAAACTTGTTTAATTGTCAAACAACATTAAAAATATCCATAAAAATGTGTGTTCGCTGTAGAAAGCCAGCTAATTATATTGAAGTTCAAAGTGTTGAGTTTTAAAAACTTGGAAATATTTGGTGATAAATTTGATTCATAAATGATAGCGTTAGTACGTATACACACAATCACAAATTAAGAAAGATAACTCATACGACATGCTACACCCAACTAAAAATCGTTTTTAAAAAGTAGAAGTTGTAGCTGAACTTAAATAAATATGAGCGATAGGGCTACTATTAAATTAAATGATTATAGTTGACATATTATATATTCATTAGTAAAATTTGAAAAACTAAAATAGGGACGAACAATACATTTAAAAATAGTCATTCTACAAGTCTACCATGCACAATAAAGTTTCAACTGATTATTTACTTTAAATCTATCTTGGAAAAATCCTTATCATATATTCCATTAATTTTGTAAATTAAATGCGGAAAACATTACGCAACAGTCAGCCTCATGATAGCCATAATCGCAGTCCCATGCCAAATGGGTCAAGTTTCTGGCATCCAGCTAGCCTTGAATCCCCGAATGCTCACGCAGCTTCAGTGCCAAATAATGGCAGGACCGATATGGATTTGAATTCGAAATGAAAAGTTTTGGCCAGGAATGGGCCCAGCGCCAACGATTACCCACAGACGCACCATCAGAGCCTTACAAAGTGGCGAAAATCAGGGCAGAGTAAACAGCAGGAAAAATCGGTGCGAAGCAGCGACACCTTTCCTTCAGTAGCACCTTCTCCTGCCGTTGAATACCTTCTCTTACCTCCTCTTACCTGCTCCACCTGCAGGGCAGTGCTCTGAGCAGGCACTCCACTGGGCACCCCGCCCGGATTTCAAACTAAGGGTCTCCGAAAACGGTTCCTCTGTTTACCGCACAAATTGCATGCAAGCTGCAGCTGCGGCTCCTGCGGTGACTGCCCTTACACTGGCAAAAAAGGGATTCACTGCAAGATATTAAAAGGCTCACTAACTTAACTTAACTGGATCCACATTCTAAAAAAAAAAATGTGTTTTTATGATCTTAATTGAATTGAATACTTAGAATTTTTTTTTTTGTTGTTTAGGATATTTCAATTATTTTAAATTACAAACCTTTTGAACTTAAACAGTTCTTTAAATATTAAATATAATTTTAATTATAAAATACCTTGAAACATGGTCTTTTCATTACCAGTTGATATTTTCTTGTACAAAAAATATAAAAATCGAATCTTAACTAAGAATTATAGAAAATCAAACCTAAATAATGGCTCAATTGCAACGAAGGTCTGCACTTGTATCTATTATCTAATTGATCCCAAGTAAATCAGAAAATTGTTAGGTATTTTTCAAAATATTTGTTGATGAATTGATGGTGATGGATTGCATTTTTTGAGTGTTGCCTCCGACCTGTTCAGACTCTGCCATGCGCAACTTTATTAACCCCGTTTTGAAGAGGTGGCAGAGCCATGTATTTATGCCCATTGTTTCAACCAAGTTGCTCCTCTGGCGCAGCACCCGCTGCCACGCCCACCGCTGCTCCTATTTGTTTCGCCGCTTTCCCGTCCAGGAGGCTTTTTCCAAGTGCTTTTTCCCGTATCTGCAAAATTCTGGCTGCCATCTCCCGTCGTCGTTGTCGTGACCGTGCGCTGATGTTTGCCCTGCCTCGAGAGGTTGCCCCACCTCCGGTGGCACCACCCACTAAACACCCCCCCAACCCCTCACGCCCCCTTGATGTTAGGAGCTAGTGCAAAGCAATTACCACGCCCCCTATCCCGCCAGCCGCCCCTGTGTGTATCTGTGTGTGTGTGTGTATGTTTGTTTTGTTGCTCGCGAGACGGCGACGCCGTCGGCTTGGCTGGTGAAAAGTTTATAATTTTATTAGGCCCTACAGAAATTGGGTTAGTGTCGCTTTTAGTTGCATTTCCCAGCGACGAGTGACAACTTGGCAGCGGCGCTCAGATAGTTTCCACGCGGCTTTGTAGTGTTTACACGACCCGCCGTGCCCCGCCCCCTTTCCATTTCCCATTTTCCCGCCCAAGTCTTAAGAGGCTGTTGGCCGTCATCTTAGCGGTGGATACGCGGCATTATGCTAAAAGCCATGTTGGCGGACTCTTTTGGCGGTGCGCTTCTTGAGTTCTCTGAGGCACGTTTGGACATTTGCAAATTATTAAGAATTCCTCCTCAGGTCGTTCGTCAAAGGGCATGATTTTTAAATAAGGAAGCCTTTCCAAGGCTTTCCCATTTACATCCACAGAGAAAGCAGAAACTTTGAGTGCAAGGAATGAATTTGAAATTAGCCAATCAATAGTGTAGTTCAAAATATACATAAAGAAAGTTCTTTTATAAAAGTTAGAAACTAATTTTAAGTGACAGTTTTGAATTGAACTAAGTTTTGTAGACAATTTAGTTATTAAAAAACAAATCATACTTATATAGTAATTTTTAGGAAATCAAATGATAGTCATGCAAATAAAAAGTGTAATAAAGGCTTTAATGACTTTACGTTTAACGATGTAGATGGACTTTCAATATTATTAATTTAAAGGCCTCTATAAGATAGTTAAGTAATGTTTTTAGGAATGTCGCAACCCATTTGCTTGGATCCGTCCTTAATTTGATGCCCCTTCGCCACAGGAAAAGTTCAAGTGAATTTCTAGTCGTGAATATCTCCTAATTGAATACAATTTTGTGTAATGATCGCTGTTGTTTTGTGTGAAAGTTTCGAGTTGGACCCGATCTCCCAGTGAGAATTACGTCAGTCCGCCAAAGAAGAATCTTCTGGGCAGGTTACAATCGTGCCAATAACCAGCGACCAGCAGGTAAGAAAAACTCCAATCTGATTAGTCCATTCAATACGTTTTTATTTATATTTCTATTTTTTCGAAAAAGATTTCTATGTAAATAAGAAGCCGTTTGTATTGTTTAGTAGTTGCTTTTCGGCTTTATCGCGGTTTAAGCAATAAATTTCATGAAAGTACGAATTTTAAACAAAAACTTGCCTATAAATTCGTACACATATACAGTTCGTTGCGAAATTATAAGAAGAGGTTGGCTAATATTAATATTAGATTTGGAAAATGTAAACATATATTTCACTGATAATCCAATTTACATTTATTTTTGTATTGTTTTTACTTTAATTATGGTGTGATTTTGTATGGAATGGAATTATACACTTGATCGGAATGAAACGCACTGTATCCACATTGAGTTCAATATCTATCTCAGCAGCTGCCAAACAAATTTATGCGCACGGAATCGTATTTTCGCCTTGATTGGCTCGGTGTGTCTTTGTGGCTCTGGCTTAATGAAGATGGGACAATAATAATTTTTAATAGGTTTTACTATTTTGGCTTAGATCAGCTTACGCGCACAGAGAATGGCCAAAACCAGGGGTTCGGGGCTCGAGGAGGCAAAGCGGAGCTTGTGTTTGCCAAAGCTGAAGGCGGATGGGCTGGCAATATTCAAATTGAATCGCTTTTATCTGTGTTTTGTCACTAAATCGGCAACTGAAGTCGAACACTAACCCGAAATCCAAACTGAAGCTACTTGCGGACCACAAGTTCGGCTGTCGATTTGGTATTGAAATGGGCACTGGCTATGCGCAAGTAACAGCCAATGAGATCATGATCCATTTATAGTTAGTATTTGGATCTGAACGCAAATCAAGGCAGCTTGTCTGATGAGATAATTTGATTAGCATTTATCGCTCGCACTGTAATTGCTTTTAAGTTCTTAAGATGGCCGAGATTTGCGTTAGAAATTCGATTATATCAATATTGTTATTGTGACAAGCAGAGGAACTCAAAACGAGCTGGAGAATATTTAAAAAACTACATCATGGTTTTATTTTTCAATTATAAGCCAAACAATTATATTTCTGTACTAAACACTGAAAATGACAACAGGTAACATTTTGTTTTTTTGAATTCCGTACAGAGAGATATTATAGAAAATGATTTACTATATGAATTATTAGTTAATGTGTACTGATTGTTATATTCTCTCTAGACATTATAGACAGCACTCTGTACTTTTACTTAAATTTAGCAAACTGGAAATAGGGGAACACTTCTAGCTAAATTCACCCATTTATTCATGTTCTTTAACCAAATACCAAAAATTGAACCACTTATTTATATTCTTACGTTTCGAAAAGCATTTCAATTCTATACCCCGCTCAAAATTATTAAGTGTTTATTCGATTTGTCGGACATTTTTAAATTGTGTCTTGAATGACTAGAAGAACCATGCAATATTTTTTGTCGTTTGACAAAGTTTGGAAACCCACTTTATGAATAAATAAAATTAATTTAACATATTTTTGTATTATCTAGCACGAAATTATTGTAATTTCTTGCCGGGAAATATAATAATTTTTCATAAAATGTAATAAACAAAAAGTTGGATATTAAGAAAGCTATCATCAAAAGGATTTCTGGAAATTAATCTGATATGTTGGGAAGTGTCTGTTGACTGCGGGCTTCACTGTACCGAGTACATCACTATAGGAAATGCCTGGCAAATTAATGGAGTAAATGAATCGGCTCACTGTGGGCCAGAGGTACGAAAGCCTCGACTGACTGGCTAATGACGTTGACGAGGTGACGATGGCTAAGTGGTCGAGTTGGTGGCTGAGAGCCGAGAACTGGTTCCGTCCGAATGACCGATCGGCAATTGGCTTGGGGCGGGGCCAGGTGGGCCACAGTCACGGGCCGAAACACTTCCGTAAATACGCAAAAACCAGTACACGGACGGAACAATCATCGGGGCACTACTTAATCGAGCCCGAGGTGCGAGCATCTTCGGTTAAACCAGTTTGTGTCCCAAATGCCTGCGACGGAGTTATTCAACAATAAATTTAAGGTTGACCAAATTCTGTTCAATTAGATTGGATCATGCCAGGGAATGTGGAACGAGCCGCCGAGCGAACACAACTCCTATAAATCATGTCAGGGCCCGAGTTCAAAGAACGATCGAACCTGCAGCACCGAAAAGTGATTCTATGGCATGATAGGAGAAATTTAATACAGCTACAAAGGTGGACCAATCCCGATCCCCTATGTGGCTGCCAATTAAAGTAGAGCCACGAAGCAATGTCACACCGCCTCAGGTACAGGTGTCTATCGCATAGATACACACATGCCTACTCGGAGAAATTCAACCTTTGTATCTGCATCTTTGTGTCTGTATCTTTGTGTCTGCGCACAGCCTTCAGGCCTAGGACGTTGAGTAATCAACTTAATAATAGCCCAGAAATTACATTCCAACTTATGCTTGAATAAATTATCAATTATATTTTAGGTGGAAATACTTTTAATAATGAACTGCCAAATGGACTTGATGTGGGGTTTCATATTATGAACTTCCATAGAGCTGACTTCATTCATCACTTTTCTAGGAAGGCAACTTGCAATTGCCACCTGGGTGGATAAATATTAGTTACTATTAACTTTAACTTTTGAATGCCCTACAATGTAATTAACTTATTACCATATAACGATGGAAATCAATGACACTATATAAACTATATTAGTTTAGGCGCGGTTAGTAGATATATATTTGGAGTAGTCAACTGTATATAAATGTATTTTAAAAATGTATTTTAAACATGAATAATATGAATAAAATTTAAATATTAAAGCATGAACTTGAGACACTATTACCATTTGCAAGGGTATACAAATAGTGATACAAATTGAATGGATTCGTTGAACTGGCTTTTGCCTTCACGGCTTCCGTCAGAATCAGTGGCTGAAAATAATGAGAACTGCACATGAGATTTGGGTGACCATGAAATGGATATAAATAACTATTCAGATGGAGTTCGCTTTGTTTGCGGCCTGGCTGCATTAAAAAGTTGGCAATTGAGTGGATCCGTTAATTATAGAGCGCGATCAATTATTCATTTGCCGGATTACCTGAGAAGAGCTCAACGAAAAATGAACTTCATTTAAAATGTTTCTGCGAAATTCGTTTTTACTTCGCCGCCGCGGTTCTCAGTGGATCTCTGCATCCGACTCTGTCCCATTTCAGGCTCATTTCAATATTTTTATTGTCTGATTGAAGTGTGACGTTTCGCTGTGCAGCTGTGGCTGTGGCTGTGGCTAAAGCTGATCTCAAGCCCAACATCGGGTCAATCCCGGTCGGCTTTTGGCAAAGAGATTAATTGAGGTTGGCCCGGAGCTTGAGATGTGGCGATCGGAGCGAGAACGGGAATTGCAAGCGCACCAATTTCGCAGCTTAATTGTTTGGTTGCATGGCAAATTGCTCGCAGATATGTATACGAGTGTATACCCATATAATGTAGTGCCCACATGAATTTCATGTGAATTACTGGCTTCTAAAGCATCATCAATCTTGCCAGGCGCCTTTCAACATTTCCATGGCATATCGATTGCAAGCCCGCCAACTTGAAGGACTTCCGCTAGCGGGCAAATACTCCCTCAATCTGGATAGAATGTATTTCTGCGCCTCTCTGTTCCGCGGAAATCCACTGGACGTTAAATCACAGAACGAAAGCTTGTTGTCGGATTATTGGTTTACTACAAAATACATATTCACTTGCACCAACACTGGGCCGCACAATAATGCTGAAGAATAATTAAGTAGTAGCTTTTCATTTTTAAAGGTTGTTACAAATCAAAAAATTGCATAAACTGTCACTGGCTTTTTAATTGTACTTAAACATCGTTAAGTTGCGGTGAAACCTGTCGCACCAAAAAGTCACATAATTGAATGCATTGTTATTTAATTAAAAGTTGTCATAAAATCATGTTAGCAAAGGTATTAATACATGCCACTTAAACAGAAAAATGGTTATTCTTCAAGAAATAAATTTGTATATTTAAACACATTCATATTTGATTTTTAAATATGCTACAAATTTGCAATCAAATTTTAAACAAAAGTTAATTTGAAACAGAAATACAATGGAACTATACAACGAATATAATTTAATACTATAAAAAATATACTTAAGAAAATATCGTGCAAATTATTTTTTAGTGATCTGACCTTTGCTTTAAAATTTGCATTAATAACTTCCATTGACAAATTATATATGCATATACTTCATTAATGTATGATGTATAATTATGCCTTTTAAATTTAATTGTCAACGAGTAAGAAAGATATTTTCTTTATTAAGCTCTGGACTTACTTTTGGTTTGTTATAACTTATAAAGCTATTTCCCTCAGAATATATGTCTTAATATTTGGCCTGCTATTGCTGCCATTTTCGGGTGGATTTCCCGTTTGAAGTCAGGTCCGCCTTCCTATTAACACTTGTGAGAGGGAAAAGGGAAATTAATTGGCCAGAAATGCCAGAGCGGAGATGCGAGTGCAGGTTAATTGGGCTCCCGCCTAAATGGTCTCAAATTGGACGCTCCGCTGGCCGAGTGTCCCCATGTGCCATCGCATGGAATTAGAGCCGACGATAGACGGAACATTGGCCAAGGAGCCAGTCGGTGACGCTTTCCACCTGTCCGCGCGACTTTGCGGTGATGACGTTGACGTTGACCACCGGCGCAGGTGGAAACTCGCCTCACCCCTCCATTCCACCTCAATTTTCCATTTCAGGTTTCCACCGGGTGCGTGTGAATGGGACAGTTGTGTGTTTCCTCTTCGTTCTCGTTTTGTAGTCGGTAAATAGTTGTTGTTCGAATTTCAATACGGGGACAGGACTACAGGTAGATAGACCGCAAATGAAATCATCGAGCGAGTCAGCGACCGTGGTCACGGTCGACGGGCATTCCGTGTCATAGTTTGCGTTCAATCGATTTCCGTGGCGTCGCCAGAGGGTAAAGGTCAGACCGCAGAAATTCGATATCGGAGGCAGGATCTGGCTAGAGGACTAAAGCAAACATTTAGCCTCCGGCAAGGACGCGCAAGGACCTCATCCAAGGATCAGACAGACAGCTAGCCGGCGGGCTAACATCATCTACGGAGGCCGGTCAACAAATGCCGTCATTCCACCGAGGCAAACACTTGCAGCAGATGCAAGGATGCAAGGATGCAAATGCGGTGGACAGCCTGCAGGGGAAATGAGAGGGGGGCGTGGGTGGCCCTGCGTGTGGGAATTGTAATTAGTGGCACTTTCCCAGCTTGCTTTGTTTGCACACACTCGAGAGTGCGGCGCTGCGCAGAAGAGGTCCTGTCGCATCCTCCTGTCTCATCTCCTGACTCAGCTCTAAACACATATATCCCCGGCAAATATGCACTGCAAATATGCCGAGTGAAACATTATATTTCACTGGCACTGTGTCAGGGGCTTTGAAGAGTCAGGAAATCAGTTTCTGATGCCGAGGAATGCACTTAAGTGCAAGTGTGTAGTGCAATAATCGAGACAAGCAAATATCCAAGGATTTATCATCCTGCAGATGCTTTCGCCTATTGAAATTCCAGACATCACTATGTGAACGAAATCAATTATATCTTAGTTAATTGCATATCCTGTTATAAGTGGCACATACTTCAATAATGATACCTGGATACTTTAAGCTATGAATACTAAATAAATTATTCAAAAAATAAGACGCCGAATAAATATATTGATTTAAATTATTATTTATAAAATATTTTCTCTTTTTGCCCACTTCTTATTCTGGTCCAATTTAAATTATTTCATAATTTATTATGAATATATAATTGTAGTCTCTTTGGCCTGGGAAATGAATCTGAACCAAACATATTTTTAAGTCACAAAGTGATGTTTTCACACTGATTAAATGCAGTAACGCCTCTTAAAGAATACCTAATTTCGTGTTGTATATTTATTATTTTGTATATTTACTTTCGAAAACGTCGGTCTGGTCTATTAAAGTCATTTCAAAATTATGCAAATCGTTTGACCTGCAGGCTAGTTTAAAATCTGGAACGCACTTTCCCAAAAAAATAAAAGAAAAACTCGCGCCTCAATTGGCCCTAAATCATCTAACTCCCATTGGCCACCGTTCGCTGAACGCTCTCTTTGGCTTTTAGCCCAAAAAGTGGTTGACCGGATGGGGAAAACGGAGCCACACATCTTGGAAAATTATTTGCCATTGTTTGTTCGGCCGACGAACAGGGTGCAATTGTTGTTGGGTCGGGGTTTCCACCATAATTCTTTTAATTATATGATCTATTACACTAGACCCAAGCATATGCAGACGGACATATTTCTCGCACACTTGTAACACATTTTAGCATATTTTATTAATTTAAATAATTCACTTGGGTCACTCCGACTGATGTTAGAGCAGCGATAACCGAAAGGGGATGCGTAGAGGGTGTGTGGGGCGGCAGTTTGTTCAACGATCAGTGACGAAAGCCAGGGAAACAACTTTCATCTACTGTAAAAAATATTTAACATAATATTTAACTGAAAGCATTTTTTAAGCAGAAAACAAACAACCCAAAGTTTCTATCGCTCTCATAACAGCTATATGAAAAGGGCATTTGATTTTTATAAAATAAAATATGCATTTTTGAAATCATAAAAATAAATAATAACGATTTTTTTGAGTCTATGTTAAGTTATGTCTATTTTCTTTATACATATTTTTCTATTTGTTATTCGCAATGTTATATGGCAGATGTAATCATACAAGTAGTAAAAAAAAAAACTATAACAGAATGTCCTGAAATGTAAAAAATTACAAAATCTCGGATATCACGTCTAAATAGACACGTCTACTTCAATGTGTTGAAAATTTGTAAATAACATCATAATATCCTCTGCAAGTGAATGGCAGCATTTTTTTACAGCAAAATTAAAAACAGTTCTTGGGAAATTTGCATAAAAGTTCTTCCATTTTTTTCGCATCTATTGCCATTCCTAAAAATGTTTTTTCCGGTGTACTATGGATGAAGAAAAGTGGAATTTGAAGTTGAAGAAAACCCAGCGAAGCGTCCAAGCGACCGCATCCACCTCCGTTAATTTGTCGAGGCCGCTAATTAAATTCAGTGGAAAACTGCTGCATTTACAACCCAGTGTTCACAGAAAAACTACATTTTAAATGAATTATTTTACATTCCGTAATTCGTTTATTATTTAACCTGCCCCAGGGCCGCCTTCGCATCTGGCCAAGTTTGGATCGGGTTCGGTTTCGGTTCAGTTTTGCTGGGTCTGCTGATGGATTTGTCGGCGGTCTGTCCACGACGGGACTTGAGTAATGGGTGTATAAGCGACGTCTACGCCCAACGAAATTCAAATGCCGGAGACGACGTCCAAGAAGAATATCAATTTGGTGGCCAAAAGGGAAGTGAGCTGGCCAACTACGGCTGATGTTGATTAATGGAATCTGCAATTAATAGGATCATCTGAGACAAGTCTTCTGTTAAGATTAACCCATATAAGAAGAGTCTTTTGAATACAGCTTATTATTGCTGGTTAAAATTTAACTCGTACTTGGTTATACTCTACCATTAGTCAACTTTGAAATGTTTTTCTTAATTTTACTTTTAAATTTTGACAGGCTTACTAAATTATTTAAAATTGTTTTTAAAAGTTTTAGGCTTATACTATAAATATTTGTTAAAGCAATACTGTTTAAATCGTACACAATATAAGTCGAAAAAATTAAATAATTTCTATTACACATTACTTAGTTTATTTTTGCAAATATGGTAGAAATTTTAATAGCAATTTCTATGATTAAAAATTACATTTTTTGTAAAACGGTTCCTTAATGTTTTTAATTCTTATAATTGAATGGTTTCCATTAAAAGTTTAACGGCAACACTTTCTTTTGATCACATGCTATTTACATTTTTCCACACTGTCTGGGGAATTTGTTGAGTGTCTATTGCCCCATTGCTTGCACGCACATTGCATCATCCCCTGAAAAGTGCACATATTGCACCTGAAACCCTCGGGACATGGATGTGCAGTGGCAGTGTGGGTGCCTAGAGTCAACAGCTGTCGGAGTACCCACCGTCACCTTTGGCGGCCACTGTTTGCTCCCACACAATGAGCGGTGGGCCCAGAGAAAAGATCAATCCGACCCAGAAGCCCGCTCGTCATTAGCGCTGATTAAATGCAGCTAATCCTTTGGCGCCGCTGCAGCGGTTCGTGCGTGTCAAGTGGCCGAGATTGAGCCCGGGAGATGGATCGGCATTTGAATAATGAAGCGGGAACCCAACGCCGAAACAATGCGGCTCCGGGATCCTCACGCGCCATCCGTCACCTGACAGTCAACCCATCAGCGACCGGCGGACGTCAGTCTGATGTTTTGACATCACAACATCATTATCTACTCGTCTAACTCGACCCCTCTGAGGTCGCCCCTTCGATTCTGGCAGTCATATGTGCCTCATCATCATCTTCGCCCTCGGCGAGGCCGTGGAAAAACCCAAAGAAAACATTTTCTTTGCCACCGATCCCTTTGTAATTCTATATGGTTAACAATGGGTCTAGTGGGTATACATTGTTCTCGGATGATAGCTTGAAAGAAGCGCTTACCTATAACTTTGCAGATCTTCTTACGTCTTTATAAGATTTAAATTAAATAAATTATAGAAAGAGGTGGATGGCTTTTATGCTAAAGGAAATATTACTTTTTAAATGCTAAGAAAACTCATAAGAAAACAAATTTGGGAAAGATACAAGGAACATAACAAATAAATTTATGAACTTATGAAATATAATATAAGGGCTTATTCCTTAACAAATATTTATTTCAAAAAACCTTTTTAACGTTTTCGACAATTTAAATGATATACGTTTTGTTTTTACTTATTTTTAATTGTCCCTTTAAAAATTCAAAGGGTCAGAAAATCATTAAAGAACATAAAACTAATTTTTTGGGTAGATCAGTTATACTTCTATTTGGGCGCCATATTTACTTATAAACTGAAATGGGTATAATTAATTAACACTCTCATTCCCTTTTCGTTTATATAATTTGGACCCAACAAAGTGCTCGTCTCAACCCGTCATAGTTAAGTACTTGCTGGCCAGTTTGTTTTTGATTTGCCTGACGACACTGAATTGGCCCAATTAAGCTGCCACAATGGGTAGTGCCTCCGTGGGGGTGGAGAAGTCTCCGAGGCAGGGACTCGAACTGGACACTGGGACGTGAAACCAATTAGATGTCACTGCCGTCTCCGGGGCAGTAAAGATTTAATCACTGTTGATCTACACCCATGGAGGCGGAGGAAGAACCATAAAGCGGAGGAGCACTTCGTCGCCTTCGCCACTCGATACATCGTGTTTTACAGCCAAAAAGAAAGTGTGAATCAATTAGCCTCGACCCCTGGCTCAATCTCAATTGTTTGCTTTGGCGAAAAACAATTAGAGAATTTTATTGCTTTCGATTTAACTATGCTCTGGCCGAGCCCGGACACAATTGTCTTGGGCGGTTGTCTCTTGTTTGCCCGCTTGTTTGTTGCCGTTGTCAGTGTCGTAAAAGTGTTTGCAGCTCATTCCGGACTCGACACTGGGTCGCCGGGTGAAAGGCCACACGGCGATAAAACCGTAGCTGCAGACACTTCATCGGTCGGGTACATTGCCTAACTATGGGACGGTATTATGTCCGATGACCTATGCGATAAGCCCGTCCAGGCTCGTGCCCCAAGCACTAACTGAAGGAGTTACCCATTGGCCTTCCAAGTTCTTTAAAAGTTTACAAATTACTACCAAGATGATATAAAATTTAAAAAAAATTAAATATTTTATACATATAACTAGGGTTAATACAGTAGTTTCAATTTCACAAACCAATGTATGATGGTTTATCAAGTATGAAACAGTTACTCTTACGTAATATTAAAAAAAAAAGAGTTTAAAATTTTCCCTGGTCAATTAACTATGTTTATTGTTGACTTTAACCACAAAAGAACTAGTAGTAGCGTTACTAAAAAATATTTATTTTATTGTTATGGAACTTCTTTAAAACCAATATATGATGGTTAATCAACTCTGAAACCATTACTCTCATCTAATAACAGCTAAAAATTCCCCCGGTTACTATAAGATAATTATTAAACTAAAACTAGGTATGTAAATTATAGTATTACAATTTCCAAAAGTTAGTTCATCCCTAACCATATAAAGGTGTAGGTGCCCTTGGCTTCTAGATAGTTAAAAAGTACTTGAAGACTTTATATTCAATAGATTGTTAGCGAAACAAGTAACAACTATTTTGTATAGCTACATAACCATGTGCATTAGTCGATTTAGTTAATTTTGAAATAAAGTCAAATTTAAATATAAACGAATGCTTTGACAAAACTGAATGGTATCGATTTTAAGTACAATAATTTGACTAGATTTAATGAGAATGTATTAGGGGAAAGTATATAATTTTGATACCTCTGGAAATCCTTATCGCAGAGAAGTCGAGGAGCATTCTGCGGATCTGTCTTCAAATGCCCCGTCATCGTCAGCGAGCCGTCATCGTCACCGTCCCCGTCGTCATGGCTGGTTCTATGATGAAAGGGGATCGTCGGCGAGGGGGAGCGGTTGAGGGGAGGGGGCGGACGTTTGGCACGCGTTCTCTTCGCCGATCTGCCGCTCGAATGAAAATGATTAGTTTGAGTTGTCTCATTTTGACAAGCGTTGTCATTTAGCCTGTCCAAACATTTTCGCTTGAGAAATTAAAAATTTGACAAATCCCCAAAATTTGTTTGATGATGTTCAATTTGTTTTAAATAAATTATATTCAGTTATGTTTATATTGCAGGCGATCAAGCAAAAATGCAAATAAGATTTCATTATTTTGTTCAACTACACCTGACTTATGATTGATTACGATAATCGTTGTTCCCTAAAATACCAAAGCTAGAAGAAATGTCAGGAACAATTAATAATTTAAAACAAAAAGTAAACCATCCAGAAATACGATCACCGCCCTGGGCAATTACATTTCAGTGATTTCCGAACTTTGATTTGTAAGTAGACACGCCAACAATAACTGAACTTTAATCATAACCGAACAATAATTATGGGCCGAACCCAATTTAAGAGCCTAGGCTTAGGGAACATTTTATGTGCAGCCGCAATAAAAATGCTTTATAAGATGTGTATTTTTCCCATAGCTCTGGTCCCGAACCACGGAACGAATCTTTATTTATGGCATAATGATCGCCGACGTCCAGCGAGTCTAAGTCGGAGTAAGAAGGAAAACCGTATTTTTTGGGTTCCCAATACCCGTCCCATCGCTTTACGATCAATGTTCAATTTGATTGTGTGAGTTGGGACTCATCTGCAGCTCGAAGTTGGCCCTGGCCCTCGATAATTCTTTATTATTTCTCTAAAACTTCACCTTTAATTAAACACGAAACGGAATTATAAAATTGTACCTGCTTTAGCAGCCGCCGTCGCTGTCCAGCTTCAACTCCAAGTCAAAGAGTCGTGGTCACATCGACTGTATGTTAATACCTGGTACTTTTAGAGGATATGGGTATATCACGTTTGGGGAAAGGTCACTTTTTAACTTTAGACTGTTTTGAAGATTTGTATAATTCATTGATTTCATGTTTTAAAGATCCGAAGCAAAACATTTACGCAGTTTGTTTCAAGATAAATTAAACCACTGATTAGAAGCGCATACTGTAAATAAAAGTGGGTCTAAAGAATTCGAGTTTTTTTCGATAGAAACATTTATAAATAAAATGTGTAAAAAACTAGCCAGCCTCTTTTAGTTATTGTCTCGAATCTACAGTGTGAAATGTAAATGTTAAACATAGAAAAATAATGTGGATTCATTAAGTGCTCTGGTAAACAATCAATTCAATTTAAGTATTCTTAATAAAGTATTAACCATGACAGCTATCAAGTTATTATACATAATACTTTTAATTGTTATTTCGATTCTTAATAAATTTCATTATATGATTCAGTTTTAGAAATATTTTAGTTGCAAGTTATATTTGGGTACTGGGTATATGGAAGTTGGAATTCCCTACCAGATCCGACTTACTTGCTTTTATTTAGTTTCCTTCAACTGCGAGAATTTCTACCTGGCCAGTATACAGTGCGTCTCTGTCTTATAACCTTTCTCTCTCTTACCAATCAACCGCCCTCTTTCTTCTTCTGTTGCTCATCTGCTTGCCCCGGTTTTTGTCTTGTGTGTGTCCCCAAATTCGATCAATTTAGATACAAACACCCATTTATGCATCAGTACCTTTTATTAAACTACTCTCTCTGTGTATCTGTGTCTGTGTATCCGTATCTCGTGTGTGTTTCCGTGAGTGTGTGTGGGTTGGCAGCATACGTGCTGCCTTAATAAGCCCGTTAATGGAATATTAGGCAAAGAGTTTTGTTTTTGGGGCAGGGGCACACTGAGGGACAAACACTCCGATTGAGTGGGACAAAAAAAAAGGGGGTGAGGGGGATGAGACTCCGAAGTCAAGCTGAAATTATCGGAGGCTGCTGCTTCTTTGGCCTCTTTGCACACTTCCCAGCGAGGTGGGTATCTCACGGATACAGATACTTTACACACAGACGCACTCACGATCGAACGATTTTAGTGCTGGAATGCAATAAAATTGTATTTTTGTTTTGTCCGATTTGATTCAAGTTTTATAGTTTGTCTGCTTATTGTGTGTAGGAGACTAGCACTCACACAAGTTCAGAGCATGGGGCAAAACTCGGATACATCCCATGATATATATACACACACGCTACGTTTTTGTACAATGACAAAAAATTCCTAAACTGGTACAGGTATCATGGCTGAAATCGATTTACAAAACTTCGGGCACTTCACGGGGAGACTCACCAAATTATGTACAACTGGAAGCGATTGGAATATTTATGGATAACGAACTAAACTAGTTTTTCTAATACGGATCTTGGGTATAATTAAAAGAATCGAGCTTCAAATAAATATTAATATGGTCTGGATAGACTGAAATCGTTTTATAATACAAAGGGAAAAAAACACTTGACAGCAGCATATTATTCTTATAGTATATAAATTGGCGATATTATTAAATGGTCTATTTAGCATCCAAAATATTCGAATGAATCTTACTCTTATATAAATAATACATTTTTATAAATTTTGGTAAATATACTCTGTTAAAAAGTGATTTGCATTTCAAACATTCATCAAAAAAAGGTTCCTCAATCTCAATAAATAAAAGTCAATTAAAACTACTTACAGTTAACGTTATTTTACCATTTAAATTGTTATGCATCGTATATATCACCATCTTATAACAATAATTAATTATTTTATTATAATTTATTATGCTAGTCACTACAAAAAATTTCCCTTGAAATAAAATAAAAGTTGCACGATGCCTCCAAATAACTTCCCATCCCCCAATCCCTAAATTTGTCATCTCTGGTGTCACAGATGTAAAAGCTAACTATCTCAGGTACAAATGTGTGCAGACGTGGGGAAAACTCTGTTGGAATGGGGAGTGTATCTGTGGATGACATAAAGCAACTAAAAATAATACAAATACAGAGCGATAAATCGTGTAGGTGAAAGAAAGTCGAAGGCAGAACGAGGGGAACTAAGAGTTGGATGCTGTAACCCGGGATAGAAATAGGAAAATAGGGATAGAGAAGGGATAGGGGTCCCTGCCGGCGGCGGCTCTCCAAAGTACTTTCCTCTAATGGCAGTCACACGTATTAGAATTACCTTTCGGATTGGCTGCCCGGGTATCCACTTCGCTGGGCCTGTGTATAAGTATCAAACTGTTTCAAATTAACGAAGAAAGGGGAGAATACACAGGGCATGGCGACGTTTTTCGAATCGCTTTTGAATAAATTTAGTCACAGATCTTTGGGGTCGGTCGTTGTCTTCGTTTTTGGTAATAACATTTGTCTAGTCCCTCTCTTTCTTCCACTGTCCGCCTTGGAGTCTTGGCATATAATTCCAAGATCCTCCTGCCAGATAAATGGAGAGATGGAAAGAAAGCATCTTGTTCATTATTTTGTGGCCAGATGGGCGACGGGGGGAAATGTTTCGTTCGGGACGGTATCGTTTTCCTCGTAATAATTTCCCAGCCTCAGTCCATCGGAGAGGGCCATAAAAATGCGACTCCATTGCTGGTACCGCTCGATCAAATTATGTAAATTTCGGATTTAATGCTAGTATCGAAATAAACATCCCAACTACAAAGACAACGCGCCCAAAAAGAAGGAATGTAGAAACTCTAGAGAGAGGCTATCTCTGTGGTAATAGTTAAATGTTGAATGGTATGGTAATGGTATAAAAGATAAAGAATTATTTACTATTAATGGAAAAACAAATCATAAATTTGATATAAATTGTTTGTTGAAATTTATTACTAACTTCCAAGTATGATTAAATATGAAAATGGCCCCGTGTTCGTACATTAATTTTTATTTCATTGAATAATATATTTTTATAAATTACAATCAATACAATACATCAATACAAAAAAGTTGTTTAACATATATTTAAGAATTTTCATTTAGAACGGAATTATTATAATAATTTTGTATTAATATATTTTATAAATACACTATCAATTAAATTATTATAATCCATTAAATTTATTGAATACCATTTAACATTTAGAATATGCATGATAAACGGATACTATCTTCCTGCTTTAAATATGCTTATATCCAAAATATATACACGCAAGGGAAATTTGAATATTACCAATACTCTATAAAGAGTATTTAAGTGCTTCTCTTGCCCCAATTTAATTACTGTAATCAAAAATATAACACACAGCTAATAAAGTTAAGGTCTAAAAGGAAAGGGTCATTAAACTTGGCCAATTGTGTGGAGGCGGCGGATGGTCTTTAGAGCAAACTCGACGGCTTGGGTCAACCATTTTCAGTTTTAGTCAAGCAAACAATTTGTAATGAAATCCATAACTAGATTTCCTTTGAAGCGAAGTGACCCCAGCAATAGATCATGAAACAAAGGCACTAACCGTTGTTGCCAAATTCCATTTGTGGCACATTCGCCGTCTTTTGGCTTGCCACGTACAACAGCGAAATGTATAAATAATGTCTTGTCGCTTATTTCATAGGAGTTATTAATTAATGTATGAGGCCGAGTGTTTCTCTGGTTTGTCTTACAGTTCGTGGCCGGCTAGTTCTACCATCTGCGGTCATTCCCATCCTCATTTGTATTCCAATTCTAAGTCCAAATCCAAGTCCAAGTCCAGTTGATGTTATGCTAATCGGAGGCGGGGAGCGACCAAGTCGAGGGGCTTTTCGAGAGACATGTTCTCTGTATAAAATTAAATATCGTTTGATTGCCTTTGTGTGTGCGGAGGGATCGCAAAGCATTTTTCTATCTTATTTCCAGTTTTCTTATTTCGCTTATTATTATTATTGTTCCCTTTCGGAGCCAATAAATGCCCACTAACGAAATTTGAATAAGAGTTGAAATTTCTTCTCCGTTTGGAAAGTTCATTGCACCGATTGAAGATGTGAAATGAACGTGTTTTGTTTCGGGAACTCGGTTACCACGGTCGCAATTCGAGTGGCTTATTGAGGGGATTTCCCCGAACTGGAAAGGATTCCCCTGATCGTGAATCCAATCAGCAGGTGTCGTCTGATCGTTCAGTCCAATTATGGCCCAACAAATCTAGAGCACCCAAATCGCATTTGTCGAACGTGATTTCGCACTCAAGATAGTTGCATCCAGGACTCAGTTCCCGCCCCCGTTGTCCTTCGCTTCTGGGAACTGCAATTGTCCGAATGCATGCCGCCGGTGTCCTTTGTTCACCACGTATCCTCGAACGTGCCTCCTCCCAACGTTTTCTTACTTTTTCAAGATTACCAAATTGTTCCACATATGAGAAAGTGTTCTAATTGTCTCTGACAAATGAATACCACTGGAGGCTTTTAAAATTCAAAGTAATTTTTACATTTGATACATGATAAGGACAGCAGTTTATGCAGATAAATGGCAAGCGTATTTATGTGGCTTATTGCATATTGTTTGCATGCGTACTTAAAGAACTTGGCAGTTCTGATTTCATGGAAAAAAATAAGGACTAAGGAGGTGAAACGAAAAAAACGAAATACCCAATTCCTTTTAAATGAATAATAAAATACTTAGACAAATAGTCAGTTTGTCAACACAAAACATTTATATTTGTAAAGTAGTTCATGAAATGATTTTTTCAGCTTCAAATTGTCAAAGATTTAAATTATTTAGAATTTTCTGGGGTTTTTAAAGGGCATTCAAGTTTAATATATATATTTATTTTAATAATCAGCTGAAAACTTGTAGGTATATTACTTTTAGAACATATTTTAATTATTGCTCACAAATTTTTATAAGAACACAAAACAATATCTACACAGATTACTTTTAATTATGTTAACGATTTGTTATTCGAAAAATATTATACAAATAAAAATGCAATAAGTGCAGAGAAACTTAAAAGAAAAAACCACCGCAATTGCTTAAAAAATGACGTCCTCAATATTGTGTATAAAAGAGTGGAAATTTCTGCAAAGGTTGTCTTTCCACAAAACTTTGTGGCACTTTCATATCTTATTGATTCACATTTGTTACCGACAATTTCCCGGCTCTTGGCCGAAATTACTCACAAAGTTTTCCACTGAAATGCATGAATAATGTGAAAAGAAGTTGGGTAAACTCGCGGTGCAATCACAATTATTTTGGCTCCAGCTACCAAATAATGGAGGCGATACCCCTCGGCCTTATTGCTACTAAAAGGATGAATGGGAGGACTGGAAAACCAGGAGGACCGGGCATTCAGAGGCGGTGAGTCAACCGGGGCAGCGCATCAGTAGACAGGAAACGGGCAACTCGAGGAAGGAGGAGTGTCGAGTGCCTGCAGCGCGAAATGTTGCACCATGCAGTCATCAGGAGGCTCCACACACACACACACACCCAAAGAAATCCGATGAAGGGATTGCGCATATCTTCGGGCTTTCCGGGGGATATAATAAAAAAGATTCTTTATTTCAGAAGGAGTAAATGTCTGAACAAATTTGAGCTGCAATGAGAACAGCAATAAAGGTCGAGATTACTTGGCAGCAGATTGCAATATCAGGCCGTGCTCGTTAGACCACATGAGATATATGTGTGGGATACAACCCCCCACCCCCACAGGCTTGAGCGAAATTCAGCAGAAGAAGCCAGCGTCAGATACAGATACATGTGCAGATCGACCTTGAAAATGCAAACTATGCCGGCTGAAGAAGGCGCTACAAAAGTGATGGGGACTTCGGCGGGATGGAGGGTTTAAGAGGGGGGCCCTGGGAGTACCAGGTCCTATCAACGCTGCCCCGAGCCCAGATCGCAAAAAAAACGAGTTTCGCTGCATGTGTGCGTGTGCGGAGCGTATCTAACAGATACATCCGTATCTGCACAGCGCAGACACTCGGGACGAGATACATGGGAAAAGTCAAAGCGAAGAACCGCAAAGTAAAACTCGGTCTTTGTGCCAATAGAACTTAGAATGCGGTAGGACGAAGACGAGGTCGGAGATGAAGATGGGGAAGGCGAATAACGATGCTGACAGCCCCTGCATCTTGTTATTCTCCCGATGCTGTTGCTCTTTTTGTTGTTTGTGGGGCACTGCAGGAAACGATCCCTAACTTAAAAGTGCACTCTAAAAAAGGGAATTATACAAAATTTTTAAATAAAAACAAATACAAATTTTCTTGATAAAGTACAATAAAAATATTAATTGAATTTTAATTGACTCAAGATCACATTGGTTATATTTAATTTCTTCTATAATTTCTGCTACTTTAAGTGTTTAGTTAAATTATTAATTATAGAAAATTCGAAAGTTATGGATCTTTGGTTTATAATATCTCATATCTTATTCTATATCTCAGAAACATAGCTATTTAAATCCAAAAACAAAATTTTTTAAAAATTTTATTAACAATGACGCTATATTTTAACATAATTTTAAATCCAACTATGTAAAAATTGTGTTTTAAAATGTTATTTACTTAAGAACTATTAAGGAACTACTTTACTTAGCTTGCAATCAAACGTTTCTATTCAAAACCTTATTTACTTCCCCGACCAACTTCTTCGTATATATTTTTTCCAGTGTAGCTCTGACTTCATTTCGCACTACATTTGGGCAATTGTGGGAAATGAGAGCAAGTTGTTGTTTCTAAACCCATCCGCATGTGTGTATTTCTTTTTTTGACTTAGTTTTGGGAATTGTTTTGCTGCCAAGTCTGTGTGGGGGCGGCGATATGCAAGATTTGAATTTGACTTCACATGCAGAATGAATACTTGGTCGTTTGCGACTCGTTCAAAATTTAATTAACTTCATTTATCTGCCCGAAAATTTGACACATTTCAAAATTGAACCCGAGAGAAGTTGCGACGCTGTCTTTCAAGCAACACGAACATGAAATATGCGAAAGTAACAAATTGCAGGAAAGGAAATTTTGATTTATAAACGAACTACATATTCATTTATGCTAATGACTTCCTTTAAAAATTGAAGAGGGGGAACCCAGTAAAATTTCTAAATGATTTACTAATTAAATAATAAAAAAAGTTAGCCAATTAATATTAAGTTATAAAACCTATTCAAGTGTGTTTGTTAAGTGAATAAATCATTGTTCTCTACTAATAGTTTTAAATAGGCTTTACACTTTTTTTAATTTTGTATATGTAAGAATATTTTATAGAATTCTTGTGAACAAATTCTCTGTCTTAACTTTAAATAGTTGTGATGTTTATCTCATGGACAGACTTTTCCTACTTCCCGTCCAAAGGAGCTGCTAATCCAAGTCCTCGAAGTCGGAGCAATCAGCTACTTATCTGTGAATCTGAATTCCCTGAATCCGAATCCGACGAAACCCCAACTATGCATTATTGCCACTGGCAAATCGGGCCATTACATCCCGACCAGGGAATCTGGGATACGAGCAGCCGGACTGGGAATGACAATATAGGGCTTCATAAAGATGAGCGTTTTATGCATCCTTAACTTACACTCTATTTTAATTGCCGCCCGATCCTCGGAGGCTCTTCCTCCGCTCCAGTCCCTGGTTAAGTCCAAGTCCCAATCCCAGTCCCGCCGATCTCATGTGCAATTAAACAATCCGATGGCAGGGGAGGGAGGGGGGATGAAAGGGGTGCTCTGGCAAAAGCAAATTTACGTCCGCTGTCAAGAGGCAGCGACGTAGCGTATTTAATATTTTTCAGCCTGTTTTACCTTTTCATGTTGTGTCATCATCAGCATCGGCATCAGCCACTGAGCGAGCGTCACTGCAAAAGATACAGATACTCGCACACCGGCGATCCTGTTCCTTCACAAATTTGTACGCTCAACTACAAACTAAAAAGTCTTAAAGTCTTAAAAGCATTTGCGGCCGAAAAGGCAGCGGCGAAGGCAAAAAGTAAACACAATAAAGGCATAAAAATTGCGAGTAAGCAAAACAAATAAAAATCGAGCAGAGTGAAAAAGACGCGAAACAAAATGCTGACCACTGTACATGGGATGGGAGGGGGGTGGGGGTGATGATGGTGATCCACTCCGTGGGGAGGGGCAGGGGGGAGCACGTTGTTTTGTATCTGTGCTGCTCATTTGCACTTGGAATACAAAAGATACATTTTCGTAAGACCATTTTGACATGACAAGATAACGACAAGCAATCCGACCGAGCGACTCACCAGCCGGAGCCCCTTGAGGGGGAGGGGGGAAGGAAAGGAGGGGGAGAGGGAGGGGTTCCTCGGCCAGGGGACACCACCCTGTACCGCTCATTGGCTCCTGGCTCTCCCGACCAAGCCGAGCAAACCGACCTTTGGCTGAGTGTTTCGTATTTTAATTTTCATTACGGCCACCTCGGCTTACCCTCCCTACACTGGAAGAAAAAAAGTCCAAATGCATTAATAAATGAACTCTATCTTCATCGTTTAAATACACAGAATAGGTTTGAAATAACCGTATTATATATTTAGCTAACCTTTTTTTTTGTTGACCATTTCCAGCCATAAGTAACGGTAAAAAAACTGATTTTTAATAATTCAATATTAAAAAAAAAAAATATATAAGTTAAATTTCTATGTTTATTAGTACCTTAAGAAAGGAGAAATCTGATTATTCATCTACAAACTTATTTATAAATTTAAAACCAATAGAAAACCAGCTCCCACCACAATTTTCGAGTTACAGATTTGTTTTTACGTTTATTAATGTTTTTACTTTTTTAGACATTACTTTTCTTCGAATTTATTGAGTTTGTTTAATTTGTGAAAATAAATAAATGACATGTATAGGCCTTTTTTCTGAACATGGTATTAACTTAAAATGCATTCCTGAAATTGTCACCTGTATTTTTCGCAGTGCTCTTTGCACTTTCCGCCGCCACCTTTTATCCACTAAAGGTTCTTGAGAAGCTGCGCCGGCGACGACAGCAGCGAAGTTCGCGCAGGCAGCGCAAAAGTGAGTATTTCCAAGAAATTGCAAATTATTTTTGAGCCGAGCGCCTGCGCCTGCTCCTCTCGCCGCCAGTCCCCTGCTCCCGATCCCAGCTCCTGGAGCTGGAGCCTGGGGCAGGGGTTGGTGCTGGTGCTGGGGCTCAAGCCGAAGTCCCGTCTCAGTGCCTCGGCAGAAGCCGCCGCCAAAATGAGTTAGCATCCCAAAAGCCGGCCGGCTGGCTCTCGTGTCACTTCGCGGACCCTTCGCTCCCCGAGTCCACGGGCACTGCTGCCCATTGACACTCTCGTCCCGCGACCCCTTGCTCCTAAGGTGACTTTCTGTCCAGCCATCTCGACCATCTCTCCATCGAGTGCCCCAACTCCGAGCCCGATCCCCCGCGCCGCCACCAACTCCTCTGCGCTCCCTCCATAAAGTCGTGTTTATGCCTTCTCATAAACATTTTTATTTTAATGATTTTTATTATTGCGCACATTCGTTACTTTTTATACATCCCCGGCGAGGATCACCTCTGGAGCCTCGCTGGCGTATCGAATTTGATTCGGCCGCCATGTCCCCACAATTGGGTCCTGATCTTCGCCGGCTAAGTAGTTGCGCCTGTACCTGCTGCCCACCTATACAAACACACATAAATTTATATGTTTACTTATCCCAGGAGAAAAACACATTCCTTTGATATAGTTGGTGGTCACTGACTCAACGATTATGCCTCTTTTGCAAATATCAATATAGGGAAACGCTAACGATGTAGGACCTTAGCTTAATTTAAGTGAAAACTCCTCCAAACTTCTTATAAAATTAATTAACTAAAAATATTCCTCTGTAGTCAATTTCTTTTTTTAAGATGTTCAAAGGAAAGCCATTTTAATAAATATTCAATCAAAAAACATTCTCAAAAATTAGACAATATGTCTTGGATCTCAAAGTACCCAACCTTTTCTTATATATTTTTTTTATTTCAGCATAAATTATATAATATTTTTTGTATTATTAAATCATATTGTATTGTTGGTGCCTTTGCTAAAATGAAACTTTGTATTGACAAATAATCTTGTACGACTTAGAAAATTTAAAGTAGTGGAAAATACAGGGGAACATTCTCTGCTGTAACTTCCATTATTCTTTAAAAGTCGAAATGATTGCATCGGCAATAGGGAGTATAAATGCGCACGAAACGTATTATATAGCTCAAAGTTTTTTTGAAGACAGATGGTAGTTTGAGTTATTGAGACTCAACTGTACTTTCGGTGTATACAACCAATTGTGTTCAATATTCTTAATTTAATGATTCGTAATTCTGGCTTACCCTTAAGACATATAATTTCTTAAGATTTTGAAGGCTTGATTCGACGCAGTAATTTTGTTTGCCCATTGTCGGAAGAACGGACATCGGGACACCTTTCATGTGGCTGGGATCGGGATAAGTTGATGACTGAACAGTGAGTCGGGACAGTCTCCGCATTTGCAACCAATAAAAATTAATTTACGTTCGATTGCAAGGTTTTCGCGCTTGCAACGAGGGCGCCGCCGCCGCCTCCGTTGATGACACATAAAATGCCACATTTACGGCCCCTTAAGACTTCACTCGGTCGCTTCACTTTCTGCCAACATAAAAATGTTAACTTCGAAAAATGGCGATTTCAAGGGGAAGAGGATGAAGCACAAGCAACCTTTCAAAGTCATTCTTTCCGATTGCGCACTACTTGCCTAAAACCTCAAGACTAAAACCGAGAGTAACCGCCATTGGCGCAGTTGGCCATTTGGATTTAATGCCCCTCCTCTTGTCTCCCCTCTCGGTGGCCAGCGGATCGTGAAACCTTTCCAGGAATCGGAAACTGGGATCGACCGCACACCGCCTGACTGCTGCTAATATCTTCCCTCTGGAGATCGGCACTTCCACCTTGAACATCATTGCTTTGATGTTTGGCCCGTTCGCCTGCCAGAAATTAATATGCGAATCGTTACTGATACAATTTGGCCTAATATAACATTGACTATGTTAATCTTTGGCATACTTAAATTTTACTTAATTGTGTTAATACCGATTCGACATACATTACGAAATCGTTTAGTGAATATTATTTACATTCGAAATATCTGTGAGCAGTCCTTTCAGTGATAAATAGCATCCTCCTAATTTGAATGTCCCGAATGTCATCAATTTCGCAGGAAAATAGCATTATATCATTTTTAAAGAAATATGTGGATAAACCACATTGAAAGCCAGAAAAGGAGGTTACTTTGACAACACGAGGATTTTATAAGCACGCCGTTTGAGGAAAACGGAATAAGTCAATAAACAATATCGTTTATGTTGCGGGTTATACGAAAACCTCTATCAACTGTATGAACATCAATATAAATTCCAACCGAATCTGGTGGGAAGAGGTTTATGTTGAAATATGCCCTTTTGGCATAAAACAATTACATTTTTTTTTATTTCTTTCCACGGCAAAAACTACGTTATCATTTAACAACAGAGTTTTTCGGAACTTATGTCATAAAATTTAGTATTTAAGAAATAAACTTTTAAAAATAAAATGATATATTTAGATAAATATAAATCTTTAAAAGATCAAAGAGACTTGCATTAAAATATTTTATTAGTAGCTCGTTTCCACTTATGACTATTAAAGACATCACTAAAATTGCAAGTCGTTTTTCTCGCAACCTACCATATGATGGATATTATTAGCATTTATTGCAAAAATCAAACTTCTGCAAAAATAATAATGTATCCGAATATAAAACAAGAAACACACAGCAAGCATGTTGAACTCTAAGACTTTTTTCAGACTATATATATATATATGTATTTCACTAACTATAACTTTGAAAAAAATAGTTTTTTAATATTTTTGAGAGACTACTGGAACATATTGTAATTTTTGCATGAACTGGAACTCATCAATTCTATCACTTCCTCTTTAAAATGTGATTTCGGTCAGTAAAACATGCATTTCCAAAACAACTTTAGAGCACAATACACATGGACCTTTACGAAATACATAATTTATTTGAATTAATAATGTCTAATATTCTTAGATTAATTACATCTATTGCGCCTTTAGTTACCTTAAGCGTATTTGGTTGAACTAAAGTGTCTTTGCGGGAACAACAAAGTCGGTTAACTAGCGGCGACTATTCTCCTCCAGCCGAGCCACCGTGCGTCGCAGCTCGATGAGCTCGGCCTGCAGCCGATCCACGGAGTCTACTGGAACTACACTGGCAGTTGGTGGAGCGCCTAGAGGAACTAGAGCTGGAGGATTCACCACGGGAGCGGGGACTGCGCGGACAAATGGCACGGCTCCCTCCACACTGGCGATGGAGAAGTCCGGATGGATCTGGGGAGTGGTTACATTGCCACTGCCCACGGAAGTGGCTCCAGGAGTTGAGATGGTGGCCGCAGGACGTGCTGATGCTGACGAGGAATGGGCTGCGACGTTCGGGGCCGGGATGCCTCGGTGGTTGACTATCAGCTTCTGCAGCTTGGTCACCGCACTTTCCCGCTGCGATTCCAGCAGCAGGCGCATGGCCTCCTGGTCCCCGGATCTGGCCTTCTCCAGCGAATCGGATCCCTCGTCGATGAGCACATAGTTGATGACGTGCGCGTGAGTGCCCGGCTTTATGCGGTAAATGGGCTGGCCGCCATCGCCTCCGGTGGCCTGCGAAAGAGCCGGAATGTCGCCCATCTTGGCCATTTCGCCGCCCACTTGGAAGATCGATGTGTGGCCGTTGACGACCAGGGGCTTGGGCATGATGTACGGCGAGGAGACAAACTGGGAGCACTTCCGCTTGGTCTTGTCCACCACGGTGGCCACCTTGCATCCGGCGGTGCTGCAGGCGCGCAACGGAAGCAGCGCATCCCCACCAGAAGCCGCATTTGTGGCTTGTGTGGAAGTGGACTGCTGCATTCTTGGGAACACCAGCTGATTTTCTCGTTGTCGGTGATGTTTGCTCTTCTGCTCTTTCTACACACGCACAAACTTTTTATTCAACTCTAGTCTTATTTTAATGTTTTAAATTCGCCAAATTCGCCAAAATCGGCGTCGTTTTTTTTTTACGTAGTGTGAATGTGTGAAACAGGCGTTAGTGCATTGTAAGCTGTTCTTTTACTTAGCATAAGAAAATACCGAAAAATACCAGCGCGCTAGTGCGCATGCCGATAGACCGATAAAAATTGGGCGGGTAGTTTAAAATTTGGTTACAGAAACAACATATTTTATACTAGCTTTCTTAATAATAGTTTTTAATTAAGATTTACTGCAAGTTCATGTGAGAATACGTGCTTAAAATTGTGTTGAGGTGACATTAGAATGTCTCTCCCTTTCTTAAGCTTTCTCTTATTTTCGCTAAAAGCCAATTGGTTTAAACAAAATTAAGCATATATAGATTTATGAATGTAAATTAATGTAATACTCAAAAAATGTTTTTATTGTGAAAGTTTAACTGTGATTGGTCTCGTAAAAGACGTTCCATAAATTATTTTTGTCTTATTTAAATATAGGTTACACCTCCTCAATATTAAATACAAAAAGAGAATTTAATGTTCTAGCATTGTTAAGAAATAATTACATATCATGTCGCAATAAACCGACAAAAACCATATTAAATGTTCAACTTCAGATTGAATAGGATACAATTTGTATGAAACCCTAAAGTCATCAGGCTGTCTGGTTAATAAATTAAGAAAAATCAATTGAAATCAGTCAAGTTTTAGGCATGTCGCAGAGGGGTATAATGGGGCATTTGCATATAAAATCGGGGTGGGAGCATTCAGGTGTCTGGCAAATCAGTGCGTGGGTGCAACGACCACCGCGGTGACCTCGAAACGGGGCAAATGGAGCTGGTCGACGGATGGGATGATAGGATGATGGGTGGAGTGGAGTGAAGTGGAGTGGAGAGGAGTGGCGGAGTTGCACCCGCTTCATTTACATTCCAAGTACTTTTAAAGCGGACGCGGTCGAAACGCGGGTCGTTAAAAGATGCTGTTTTAGTACTGCAACTGCGAGCGGACAGTTCCAGCCGCCAGCTTCTTTAATTTCCACTCGTCAATCATCCATCTCGGCGATCTTGGCCGGCACTCAGAGTTGCAGCCTCATTGTTGGCTCAAATGAAATAATTACTTTAGCACACAGCGACTGTCTGACTCCGTCTGGTGGAACTGGACTTGGACTCGGACTCGGACTTGGGCTTGCAGGCCCTTCGTGCATCTGCATCCTTAGTCATGGCCAATATATCGACTCGCATTAACCACGACAACAACTGCAGTCGGCGAGGCAGTGCAATAAAATCCTCCAACACGTTTCGTCCCGAGTCCGGGAATAATAAGAAATGAAATGCCATTTATTAAGCATTAATAAGTGCAAGCATCCACGTCCATCCATCCTCCATCCTCGATCTCCATCTCCATCTCCATCTCCTCCAAGTGCTCGAGGAGCACTCCCATCTGACTCAGCATGCGATGGCCGATGCGATGCCTGTGGGCATTGGAACCTCTCCTGCCCCTTCGCATCCTCCTTCATCCAAGTTGGTTAGTGTTATGCTAACATGCAGCCTCCATTTTGGACATAAGCTCGCGTCAAGAAGCGAGGAAAAATCAACTCAGGAGGTGCCAGGATGAAGCTCTATTTCGTCTGTCCAATCAATTCTGTAATGACTAATAAATGTGGGTCATTCTGAATTATTAATAGTTAATTATTATTTGTTCAGAACTCACTCATTCACATATATTTGGATTGATTTTTTTAATTTACTGTGGGAATATATTAAAAAAAGAGGGAATACTACTATGAAATATATATAAATGTTAAAAAAACAATACCTTTCAATTCAAAAACATTTCTTAATTTTTATTGCGTGGGGTTTTAAACCTGACACCAATTGCAACTTTTAATTTAAAAAAATGTTTTAAACATTAAGAATAAGTAGTCGAAATTTAAAGTTATCCGAGATATGAGCTCTGAATGAAATTAACCCGCTTTGTGAAACGAATTAAACGAAAACTTCACCGCAAAAATGGAAAATTAAAAGACAAACATTTTAAACCCAAAAGTATGCCATATTTTTTCGAATCCGTTAAAATTTAATAAATATAGAATTGCTTTTTAATGATATATTGATCAAGTTCAAAAATGTATCAGTTTTCTTTTTAAAAAATCATGATACCTGGCAAGTGGTGTTTAAAATTTGACTTATTAAAAGCTTTGCAGCGATGTTCAATAAACAAGGCATGTATGTGTACATTCAGAACGACTGTATACCCTTTGATATACCCGTGACTAATCAGAATTCAAGCCGAGTACCTGAGGCCTTCAAAATAAAAACACAGCAAAAACTGTGCAAAACTGCACACAAAGGACCGTCGGCACCTGCAGGGTTAACTTAATTAAATTCCATTGCGTTTTGGCTCAGAAATGTGAGCAACATGATGCAATTATGAATTATAAAATTAATATAAAGCGCACTTAACATGCAGGACCGTCGACGGCAGCGGAAATATTTCGCCGAATCCAGCCCACAGACCCAAAGTCCAAAGCCCAAAGACCAAAGCCCCACCGCAGAATTCCCCCAAATGGCCTGCGAATGAGGGGCTCCTTAATGCTCCTCCGACTGAGGTTGTTGGGTGTGTACCCTAAAATCTTAATTGCAGGGAACGCATAAAGTGCAGGAACTGGGGAGCTTCAAGTGCGGGTCCGAGAACAGGGCCTTTGGAGGCTACAACCTTCGTTCGCATACAGATTTGGAACTGTTCCTTTAACCTGGCATTTTTGCGCGCTCATTTTATATCTTTTTTTATCATTTCCTCTATTTTTTGCACTTACTGTTTTTATTTGCAATTAAAATACATAATTTAAACTGTTTTTAATATTTTCGATTGTAAAGAAAACGTATAATTTTGTTGGTTAAGCTCCTCCAATTTTGTTAACCTCTTATCTTGTATCTCACTTTCTTAATAACATAAAAGTTTGTAATTGAAGTAATGCATATACTTTGTATATTTCAAAATAAAACGTTTACATTTTATTGTATGATGTTTGATGTTGATGTATGAAATTATAAAAACTTTGAATTAAGAAAAAGAGAATATTAATTGTCTTTGAGGAAAACTTGTTAAGTAACTCCGAAGAAAGCTGACTTTAATTCCGAATATATTTGATTGTCAAATCCAAAGAATAACTCCATCTTGCCTGTTTGGTTTCCAACCTTCTTTAATATAATAGTGCGGATAAGTATTACGCATTGTTAAAAAACGGTTCAAATTTGAACAATCATTTTCATAAACTAACTTTGAAAACGGCCTTTAATTCCAAATATATTGGATTAATAAATTCAAATGCTATCTCCAACATGCCTGATTAATTCTCAACCTTTTTAATACAATTGTGGGGCTAAGTTCAGGGCATTATTGGAAAATGATTCGTGGGCCCCAACTGAACCTGTGCACTTGGACCCTCATCAAGGCTGATCGATTCGGACAGTTCGCATTGGAAGACTGAGAGGTTTTCGGCGAGTCATGCCACTTTGCACGGAATTTGGCGTAATGAGATGGTATTAGTGCTTGTGTGGGTGGGGTGGTGGGTGTGGCAGTTCAATGAACCCTGTCGACATTACCTGGTTCTCTCCTCCGCAGGTGACAACCCTATGCAATTGCCAATATCCACGAGATACCGAAAAAGGCGCACCAGCATCTAATGGCATGTGAACATGTCTGGGACTTGTCTGCCACGCCAAACAAGTTGCATCCCTCTTCCTTCTACTTTTGCCTCGTCTTGCCTCTTGCCTCACTTTATTCCAAAGTTTTTCGGAGAGTTGTTTAAAAAATTAAATTCCGCGACTGCGCCGGCCAACACATGACATCCATTTCGGCGGTAACAGTAGCTACAACAATAAGAACTTTGGCAACCAGCACGAGATGTTGCTATGACACTGGTCCTTTTTTTTTGTAAAAATCAAAAACGTTAAAGTGTTCCATTCAAGATGTATACAATTAAATGTCTATAAATGGCTAAAACCATAAGATCTTACTACTAATTATAAAAGGAAACAAAAGAGATGCAATAGTTAGTTTAATCTCAAAAATATAATGTGTTTTTATTTTAATGAAAAATGAATGAAAAAGCTTTCATAACATAAGAAATTCAACTTAATGGCTCACTTTGTTATCTGTTCTACTAGTTAGCCTAATGGAAAATTTCAAAGTGATAAGCTGGAATATTATGCTTTATATTGGGAACCCTTAATGTTAAAGTTACCCGTTCCCGATTTTAAAGAGACTTAAAGATTCTTAATTTACCTAGTGTCATACTGCCATAATGCCAAAAATTCCCGAGGCTGCTCTGTACTTGAGTCCGAACAAGTGAACAGCGGGCTGCGAGGACTTGGGACGGACTCTTGAAATTCTGCAGTTGTTGTTGTTGTCCTCGTCTGGCAGACTGGAATCAGACACATCAGACACAGACGGCGGACAACACTTCCAGCAGCGCAAACTCGAACTGCGAACTGCGTACTGCGCATGTGCAGCGTAGCTGTTAGACCCACACACAGATACAGATACAGGTACAGCTACGGCAACAACTACAACTACAGATACAGATACTCACACTTGCACTTGCGTTTTGCCCGCGGACAGTGGGAAAAGAAACGATCGCGAAAAGGAGACAAGCCAGAGAAACGGGCAAATGTTTCAGTTAACCTTGACTTTGAAATTCTCATTGCGAATGCCAAAGAATGTACGCAGGCATAGCCACATAAATATTTATAGTGTTCGCGGCTCTTCTTACTTGTATTTTCGATTTCCTGTTCAGCCAGCCCTTGGGTTACTTAATGATCACTTCTTCTCTTACCTTTTGCAGATGAATCTAAGCCAAACGTCTTCAAACTGATCTCAGTAGCTAGAGGATCGGCACTAAACAGGGGGAAAAGGAATCGCGTTTAAAGCCAAGCTCCATTTAGGAGCCAACTGCAGCACTTTTGTACGCCGTGAGAATTGCGGAGCCAACAGGTAATGAATATATTAATATATTTAGTACTTTAAGCTTTGAAACAAATCTTAAGGAGCGTTTAACTATACTAAAATATGAACTTTCAAATCTTTAGTGGAAATGCAATTCGATAGCAAGATAGTATTTTTTTAAAAAGGGAAGTCGAATATTTGTTCACTCATTGAACAGTAAATATGACCTCGATAAATTTCATCACTATTTTTGACAGGATTTTTAACATTTGCTAATAGTCGGTATTAAAAAGCCACATATAATTTGATTTAATTTGTATTATTATAAAATTTAAAAATGGTAAAGTGTTTATTAAGATGATTTTTTTATGTATATCTTAATTTACTCTCGAAGGCGTGAATTTGTTATGTTATATGTTAAAAATTGATAATCATACGATATCGGAATTTTTTTTTTATTTTTCGCAACTTACAAAATAACTATTTTCAAAACATATTACACTTAAAGGTTATTTCCAAACAGTTTATCTGATTAAAACCCGTTTTTATTAGAAGGCTTTTGTGCACGGCCTCATTTCGATAAGCTGAAATTCATTTTACTTTCAATAAATAAAGTTTTAGTAAATAAATCGTCTCGAATTGTGTTTGTGACCCACAAGTAGCCTAAGCCGAACATCCTTGCATCCCGAGCATTCGAACCCTGTGCATCCGCATCCGTATCCGCCAACTAGTTGGCCCCATTAATCGCATTCAATGCGACTATATCCCAGGAGTGCTATTCCCCCTTTTCCTTCCTCTTCCCCTTTCCCTTCCTCTTGCCCATTGAAATCCGCGTTGAATGGAATTTGAAAATCGATAAATGGCAATGGCGACGGAAATTGCTGTTGCATGGCGGTTGACACCGTGTTAATGGGCCACTTATAACGGCATTGTTAGTGCTGGTTTGGTTGCACACGGATCTTGGTTTCCTCTGCCCCCGAGCCCCTGTGTAGCCCCCTTATCCACCGCTTTTAGGCTTGTTAGCCGACCGCTGGAGCCTTTGCAGCTGCTTCTGTTTTTGGCCAAAGACGACACGTGCCCCGTTCCGAAGGCATGAATTATAGAGACGCGCACCTTGGATTTCGGGCACCTGGAAGGTGTTTCGCCTGAGCTGCCGCTAATTAAATTTAATTTAAAACAAAGCTCGGCATTTCGTCAACGTTCCTCCTCGAGCGGAGGATCCCTCTTGCCAGCTCATAATTGACGACTGCTGTTGGTGGTGGCGAGGAAACAGAGTCTTAAATTACCACGGGCAGAGTGTGGCAACACATTCGGCTTTTTTGCCCAATCAAATTAGATTCCGTAAAACGTATTACCTTGAAACACTGAAAAAATAACAGCAGTAATTCTTTGGTGCAACATCAAAAAGCAATGTAGATATGAAAGCTGATTAAGCGTTGAAAGTGGTAAGCTACTTTAACAAATAAAAGGGTTGGGTCTTAGAAAAAAAATTCGCAAAAGAAAACTTTAGATCCCGATTGTCCGTATTTATTTATTTATTTTTTGCAGAAGTTTGCAATTTATTAAAAGTTGATTAAATGTCGTTTTACGTATAAGTAAACACTTTAAATTTCATAAAAAGCTACTCCTCGAGAAATTTTCTGAATGACTTATGATTTTTGTTGTTTAATTTGAAATTTTAGTCAAAAGTACAACAAATTAAAAAAGTCCTATTTATACCAAATATTCATTAGTTTTTTGCGTATAAACAAATATATAACATTTTATTAAATGGGTAATTCTGGTAAAGTTATTATCTTGATTTACGAAAAATTAAAGTTTTACAATTTGGCAAATAATTTAACATTTTTCTGCGGATTAAATTTATAGTTACTTTAGAGAAATGATTAGTGATGTTAGACACAAATACATAGCCAAGCCTTCTTAAACTGATGTTTCAAATACCATTTTCTCAGTGCAAGAGCAAGGATGACGCCCGTGGGCCAAGGAATAGGGACCATGGTGGATCCGGCGCCGGACCTTCCGCTAAGTACCGAGACATGTTATTGGCTTGTCTGTTTTTTGCCCTTGGTGTTTGTCTCCGTGTGTGCGTATGCTCGGGATCCTCCTTTTTCTGAGCCGCAGGACCAAGTCAAGGAGCCAAAGCAGGAGCAGCTGGGTCAGACTTAGTCGCTGTCTAAGCGAAGGCAGGTGGCTCGAGCCAATGCCGATTAAAACCACCGATCCCTGGGCATTGTCTAAAAAAAATGTAAGAGAACACAAAGGAGCAGAAGACAAGAGAAGAGAAGTGGAGGGGGAACTAACGCTTGTATGCTTAGTAAATAAACCAAAGTCGGGCTTTAATATTCATTGATCATTTGCTGAGCCAATAACCAATTAAAACTCTACCTAAGACATATCCCAAGGCCATTGAATAAAATATTCCCCCTGCGAGTGCACGAGCACCTTCAATTGGAGTTCCAGTTAAGATGTATATCTTCGGGCCATGTCTGGACCGCTCACACAAACAGGGCAGGTATTTGTTTACCGTTAGAGGGGGCAATCCAAAACGAAGGTGCCCCACTTTGAAGGCCAGCGGCAGGCAATCGATCGGCACAAAGCCTATTATTAAAATTTAGGTCTGATCTTATGTAGTATGTGTATGTGGTATGTAGTGTGTAGTATGTGGTGCATGTGCGTAATTGCCCGTCCCAATCCAGCGGTCGCGATCCTTCTCAAATTAAAGTTTACCCCCCCCCCCCTTCGTTAGGGGGAAAGTTACCTGTGGCCGGAGTTAGATCCAAAACATTATCAAATTTAGGAGGCTTTCGCATGAGATACGGTTTGTATTCATCAACAAATTGTATACCTATCGCCACAATTGGGGCTATTCAAGAATGCATTAATATTAACCACTAAATTATTGAACAAAGCATATGAAATAAATTAAATAATTAAGAAAAAGAAAACAAGGAATTTCTTCTTGTTATTTTAAAACCAATTACTCATATTTTACTTCGAAGAACAGCATTAAAAATAAACTGTATTTGATATTGTTCCAGGAAACTGGAACTAATTTCGTTTGCATATGAAACATTTAAACAAGGACTTGCAATTTATGCACTCTATATACAAATTTACGATATATTCTTTTGGGTCAATTAGGATTTTCATAATAACTGGACGCAGGTCAAACACGAGTTATGACTTATAGACGGCAATAAATTGACAATAAAAATTTACATTTGTTTCTCAATTGTGGCAAAGAAGACTACACAGACAAAAAAGGGTTATATTGACCTTGATATTAAAATAAATTAATATGAAATAAAAGTGGGTTATACAATTTGATCCCATTGCATAATAAATGCTAAAATAAAAGTTATATATTATTATTATTTAAATATCTACTCTGTTCAACGATTTATTCAGTTTTTATTCTTATTATTATTTTTTGAGTATTTTGAAACTCATGTTGATTTAAAACAAAGTTTTAGAAATGTTTGAATTAATCAAATTTACAACGAGATTTTCCGAATATAAAACTATATTAGAGAGTTCATTGTTCAACGATATGTAAATAACTTTTAAGTACTCAGCAATTCTTATTTTATTAAATTAAAAAATATCTACAAATATATTAATATATTCGAGAGTCGTATAAAAAACGAAGTCTCCAAAGCCAAATTTTATTGGTTGGTTCCTGTATTCGCTAAGGCGACTGATCTGTTCTGTGAAACGCTGGTAGATGTCGCCACAAGTCTGTGTACGCTGACGAGAAAACTGTAATACGATGTTACTGCAGGGAAGTTTTTCAAAGCAGGCTGCTTATTAACATCTGTTAGGACTGTAGCTTACAGTGAAATGGCAACGCCGGGATGGGGAGGCTGGCAACGCCGGGATTGGGAGGGTCGTCTTGAGGGTCTGATTTCGGGTCGGGAGGCTTGGGAGCGTTTCCTACGCTTTTCTGAGGGTCTCCCAGGGTCGTGGAGGGTGTGGGGGAGCGGGGCGCAACTTTTGGGGGGTCTCACGTTGGGGGCCGAGTTCGGAAAACAGAGAAATTGGGGAAAAACCGGTAAAGTTCAGTTTGACGGTCTGGCAGCACTGTATTTTGCACATGGGTAACACACGCGACGGGAAAACTGGTGTATTCGATCACTTTCCACGGAAAACTGATCGCGGGGACCTGCCCCCCACCCCCGGCTCCCGTCGTCGTCACTTTTTTCTCGCGGAAAATGCGGCGGAACGGAGAATTTCGCGACACACAGATTTCAGGTCCAGGCAGTGTGACCACCTTTGGGTTTAACGCAAATATAGGCGCTTTCTGGCCAATTTCGAATGGCGTTACGGGACTTTCTGCGTTTTCTCCAATGTGGTCATACAGTTTTGACGCCGTTGTTTAAACTTTTTAAGTGACAATACTTGCGTTTTTTATATAATGGACCTTTTCAGGCTTAAATTCTTTGCCATGCCGCACCTGCGCGCCCAGGTGGAAAAGCACCTCCCACAGGTGGATGATCCGCTCCGGCCAAGCGGGATCCTTAAAAACTTGGACGGCGTAAATCGTTTAAAGGATCACGGCAGGTGTTTCTACCTGATGGTAGACGTCATACACCTGAAAATGCCAAAGCTAAACGCAAAAATAGTGAAGTGATACATGTTTTTTTTAATAGTTTGATTTCACAACTATTCTTTCAATTTTATTCAGTTATAAAATTAATTCAGCTTTTTTGAGTACATGCTCATTTGAATATATTTCGCACATATGTCCTGGACGTCCTTTCAACTCCATCAAACGACTTCTACCGACTTGTTTGACTTCAATATTTCGAAATTGTCGCTGGTCTTTATAAATGGGGGTAGGAAGGGCCTAAAATTTTCGATCTGCTGACAGTGGTCACTCTGCAGAAGATAAATTTTATCGAAAAACTGATTTCAAACATTTGTTCCCATATACATATATAATTTTTCAAAAGAATATTTTTTCTACAAATTTTCAATAGGATTTTACTTTTGGTCGTTAGACATTTCTGGGTCCCCTTTGAGAATGAATCTCTTATTACATATATTCGTTTCAAACATAAAACAGAAACCGTGTAATTATTTGTTTCTTACTATCCATACCGTTTTAATAGATTATTTCTTATTAATTTAATTTATTATTTATTATTTATTATTTTTAATTCTGAATAATATGTATAAAACAGTGTGTTAAGCAATCAATTTTAGTGTGTTTATTTTCAACTTTTAGCAAAATCTAAAATACTAGGCCACTAAACAGCAAAGGCCGTTAAAATGTAAAAATAAATTTCGCATAGCACCTTGCACTTAAGCACAATTATTTAATTGTTTTATGATTAACGTGCAAAAGAGGGACAGACTGCATGGAGACTCAGTGAATTTTTGTCATATTGGGTGTTAATTGTCTGCAAGACCGCTAAACCTCAATCGCCGCAAGTTTTCACCTAGTTTAATTTTCTTGCTATGTGTTGGCACTGCAGTTTTTCGAGCGTACATAAAAAATGCTTAGTTTTAGTTTGGCACACGCATGACCCTATAAGAATGCCTCGGTCAGGTTGTAAAGTAACAGTTGTAAAACACAGAATTCAACATGAAGATCGTCGCTTTGATTGTCGCTGCGTTTGTGGCCTTTGTCGGTGCCTCGTGCCCGAATTCCGGGTATCCGGCACCTGCCTGCCCCACGAACTACCTGTTTAGCTGCCAGCCCAACTTGGCGCTAATTCCATGTGCCCAGGAGCCAGCCGCCTACGGATCCTCCGGAGCCTACACGGAGCACGTGCCCCTCTACGTGGGCAGCCCCAACAAGGAGTAGCGGGAGCAGTTCCAGCAGAGGATTGGCATGGCGGCTCTCATGGAGGAACTGCGCGGCTTGGGCCAGGGAATCCAGGGTCAACAGTTCTAGTGGCGGGAAAACTTAAGGACATTCGCTGGTTTGACCTGTGTAAACTGTAATTAAACTGGAAATACCATTGTAAATAAAGCGATTTAAAAAAAATATTTTATATATTTCACTTTTACTTTTCTTTGTTCAACCCGACATTTTCAAGAAGAACAGTCGATTAAATAAATCGACTTTAATATCAGTTATCATATTCCTGGAATGAAAGTATTCTTTCATAAAAAGATGCTAAATTTATCAGTTTAGAATTTATTTAAAATTGGTCAATTTTATTTTTGACAGTATTTTATTTTATGTTACTCTTCTAATACTATCACTATCAATAATATCACTATCACTATGCTCTTCTGCATACAACTTAAAACTAGTCTGGTTTTTTCATAAATTTGAAGAAGAGAATAATTATTTTGTTTCTCTGCAGAAGGTAGTGCGCAAATGCACTCCTTACAAAACAGGATTTCTAAAGTTACTTTAACTGATTATCAAAAATATAAAATTTATGTTCAAAAAATATTTTTAAAATATAGGCTTTCGAACGCGAATCCCCACTTAAATAACGTTTTCAAGAAGAAATACTCGAACAGTTCCAACATTTAATTTTCAATATTTATATCTCTGAGCGAAGATTCTTGTAAAAATTGCTCGCGAGTAGAAGAATACTTAGATTTCTCTGCCAACGAATTGTCACCTCGTCGGGTGTATTTATATTATTACTGCAGCCGTCATTAAACAGATTATTGAAAACCATTTGCCGAGCATTTCACCTCTTGAATTTCCCATTACTAAATGAGTCTCTGCGACTGAATCTCCCACAGATCCTCTCTCGGTGATTTTTGTCAATGGACGCGGCGCGGGTGCCAAAAATATTGTCAGTCGAAATTGCTGTCTTGTGCGGTCGGTCGTTTCTCGTCTCCGCCGCGATCCGCTCTGATCTGCTCCACATTGCCTGGCCAAAGCAGTCGCAAGTGGATCCCTCGTTTGGATCGCCTATATAGCCCCCGATATTCGTGCACATTTTCCAGCAGTGGGGAAATTGCAGGATGGCGGTGCCCGTTTTCAAATCGGTGCCATGTGTCGGGCTCTAAATCTGCCCCATTGTGACCCCATTTGATAGGCGAACGTGTGTGTGTGCTTGTGTTTGTGTTTGCTTCTTGGCCATTTAACGATTAGTGGCTATAACGCCTGAGTGTTTGTTTATTTTGCTGCGCGACCGCAAAGGCGATTCCAAAAATGATTGCATAATTGACTTGTGGGGACAATTCGCGCGAGACGCACCACACATTTCGACTTCGACTTCGATTTCGATTCCTATTCCGTTTGTGATTCCAAGTGTCCGAGATGAAGAAGCTGCATCTGGGGGCCAAGCTCAAGGGCAAGTCCTACAAGCCCTTCAGGAACAAGAACCGTCGGGTGAGTTAAAGTAAAAGATCAGAGCCCCCATCCCTATTTTAATGTCGCGGCCCTGCCCCCGGGCCCGGGCGGAATCCGTATATTTTTATCCACTCGATCGCTCGCAGACTGCTCGCACAGCCTGTCAGGCTGTTCACGACCATTTAAATACATGCACACGGAGTGGCTACAGTGCGTATCAGAACGAAGTGGCAACCAGGCGTATGAGGGATCACCCAAAGACTATCGGTTGCGGTATTGCTCATACGACCAGTATTCCGATCCGAAAATTAATAATGGCGAGATAATTACTACTTCGGTTTTGAAAAGTTTTTGTTTTTCTATTTAAAAATAATTTAATTTTCCTTCAATGAAAAAAACAACATCTTTAAATAGATACATTTAAGTTAAAAGTGAAAAGTTAAGAATTAAGATTTTGTCATAACAACATTTATTTTTAATATTATTATTATTATTAATTGTAAATACATTTGTTATATTTTGTTTCATCTGATTAATTTTATCTAAGTTTAGACCTGAACTTAAATTTTTTGAGTATGGGGGTTTTTCATCAAAAAGAAAGTTTTACTTTCAATTGTGACAGACGTTTAATAGTTTGATTATAGTTACTTGAAAGTTCATTCGTTAACTAGACCTGGTACAGATTTAATAATGTCTTCTTTGAAAAGCATAACATTACAAGCAGTTAAAATGGCTACTATTATTCCGTGCACTAGGGTCAAAATTTTAGTGATTTAAGAGAATTCGAGTCCAAGTTGAAATATTTACAGCGTTAACAATAAAGTTTCCTGTGACCCTTGATTTTATTAAAGCTGATGTCTTCACATTCTCTAAGTACTTCAATTAAAAATAAATTTTACTAGAAACTAAAAAGTGTTGCTAACTGAAAAATGTATGTCCGGTGGTGACACAAAAATCTCTGGTTGAAATTCGTTTAAAATTAGCATAAGCATTATATATATATTCCAAACGAATTTTAACCTAAGAGATTTCTGAGATATCTTCGACTAATAGTGCTGTAATATAAATATAAGGAAAAATGAGAATTATAAATTGTATGGTTATATAAAAATATTTTGTTTTCCTATCTAATAAATGATGAATATGATAAGCTTTTACAATGACACATTTCCTCGAGTTATTTAATTCTAATACCCACTGTATTTCTATGACTCTTTCGTGTGGTTTTTTACGTTTTCTTGGTTCTCTCAAAGACAATTTGCGGGCCAAAGAGGCTATCACTCGCCTTACTCATCTTTGAATTCTGCACGGCATGCTCGTAAACCTAGTCAATGTTGATATTTTTGCCGCACTCGTAAACCACTTTACATATTCTCGGTTTCCCCTTCTACAAATTTCCACTCGTGACGTGAACGCTTTACATAAAGAGCACATGATACGAAATATAAATTCTTTTAAAGTTTAAGTATTATTTCAATTAAATGACATGCTTTCCATTCCTTTGATAATGCCTTTACCGAAACAATATACAAATCTTACACTTGAGATGCAAATATAACTTTAATATAATCATAAACTGGTCAAAAATCATTAGAAAGTTATAAGATCCATTAATTTTCCATTGTTGCGTACAACTTTAATTTAACTATCAGAGGAGGAAACAAACACCTTCTAACGCATTTATTGTCACCGCGATCATTTAAGCCATCTTACAAAAACTGACAGCGAAACAATGCAAAACGGCAGGTGGGGATGTGGTGTGGTTTGCTGACGAGCGGTCGTCGGCAGAGCCGGAAAAGTGGGAAGCAATCGGGCTGACCATGAAAATATTTGTCAAGGGGCGCTGGGAGGGAAATTGCACTGGCATCCAGAGCGTTGACCCACCCGCAGAAGAAACTAGCAAACAAAGGGTGGTGGTGGGTGGCATGTGGGTGGCGCTGAGGTATCGATGGCAACCAAAGTTCATTACAAGTTGTTGGGCACTTTGCCCATTGCGAAGTTTGATGGGGCTTTTGGGCATTCGTCGAAAGGTAAACAAAGAATCGACCGAGTACACCCCGCCCCACCCCCGCAATAGCGATTTAAGGGGGGATCCCCTTTTGTTTTTGGAATCGCCTTTTGGAAATGTGTAAACGCAAATTGGGACCATCGCCCGCGACCTTCCCCGTTAACTGTTAAATGGGGAGAGGAGAGCCAGGGAACGAGAGTGAGAAGAAAGCAGTGAAAGCCGACGCCTGCGCAAAGGAAAAGTGGAGAATTGACTCCTGCGCATGCTTCCTCTCTCTTTTTCTCTCTCCGCCCAGTGAGCTGTCAATCTCTCTCCGCTCGTCTGGAAGTAATATCGCGCTCTCTCGCCTCCTGTCACTTTAAGTGAGAAAATGGAAAGCGGAATGTTTACGTTATGGGCACAGTGTGATAAGCAAACACATTGAAATAAACCCAAATACAAAGAGGTTATCATCCCTAAGAAAAAAACATTTACCAATTTCTTATTTTGTAAGCCATGCAATGAAATATATTTTGTAAGGCTGATATTACCTACTACGGCTCGACAGGATTAATTCTTGTTTACTTGAACAAAAAGAACCAAACAATTTTGCTTGGTAAGGATTATATTTACCTTAGTTTTCACATGGCCAGAACTATTATTTCAAATTAAAATAAACTTTAAAACTTATCTCTTAAAAAAAAAAAAAAAACTGAAAAACCGGAAATATTAAAAATAAAATATCAATATTTTATTTTTCTATGGCTTTTTATTGGAGTCAAATTGACTTCTATTGACTATTGAATATATCTTAAATACGTTTTAGGAAATGCCAATTTTAAATTTTCCAGTATTTTTGCCTTCCTGGGGTTAAGGCCAATCTATATGCTTGTTTGTGTAAACTACACTTATAAGTATTTTAATGCACATTTTCCGACATTGATCTTTAAACTAATATAGAAATATTTTTGTCGATATTCTTAAATGATTTGGAATTAGAATATGAGGAACATTGCCATTTAAATGTATTCCAGTTAATATTTAAAAGAAACGTTTTAAAGGATTAGCGGTGTTAAAATAAAACAAACCAAACAGAAAGATAAAAAATTTTTTTCAATTATATTTCAATTCATTTGAAATTGTATTTAGAAACCACAAGGAGAGCTACAAAATGAAAGATATAAAAATGTTTCCATTTTACCTTTAAAAACTTTTTACTAATACATATTGAAAACCTTGTGCAAGAGCTTTCTAAATAGTACTCCAAGTTATAATTTACTGTAAAAATGATAAATAACTAAACTTTTAAGAGACATATCATATTAGGTTAAACCTTTAATCCAGGGCCCCTTATGTTTAAGAGGCATATCCAATTTAATTAAACCTACAATCTAGCATTAGAACAAACCGTTTTGCACTTACATACACATGCAAGAAAAAGTATGCGTACAAACATGTCCCGCAATTTTGGAGTTAAAAAAAAACATGTTGAAAAAAATCTTATAAATTTAATTTTTATTTTAACAGATAGTACATTTATTTACTTCTCGTTTGATGTAACCTTTAAATTTCTAACACTTATTCTTTTCCCGATATTAAGAAAATGTACAAAATTTCGGATCAGAAAAAGTATGCGTACAAAAAAAAAATCAAAAAGGACGATATTAAAAGCTTTTAAATTGCAGTTTTGGCATTGATAACTGATAATCAAAGTTTAATTAATAGTTTGTAATCAAATCTGGCATATTTATGTTGTAACCAGACGTTATTTTTATGATGGGGAAAAATATAAAAGAAATTGACCATGATTTGAGGAAAGTCATAGTAAAACTACGTGATAAAAGGAAAACTATTCGGGAAATTGGTGGGATAGTTGGCAGATCACACTGCTCTGTACAAAGAGTCCTTGAAAATTTTAATTTATCGGGTTCCTGTGGGTCAAAACCCCGCTCTGGTAGACCACCAAACTTTCTGAGCGTGGTAGGAGAAGCGTTTTGAAGACAATAAAAATAAATCCAAGCACAACAACCTCCCAAATGGCAAAGGATATTAAGGACATGTATAATAACGATCATCATGCAAAAAAAGTTCGCAAAATTTTGAAGAATGAAGACTATAAGTCAACAAAATCAAACGAATGGAATTCTCCAGAAAATGTAATACCAAGCCCCAGGAATTCTGGAAAAAAGTGATTTTTAGCAACGAATGCAAGTTTTGCATATTCGGGATAAAGGTCCGTAAGCTTGTGTGGCGAAAGAATGGTACAGCCCTCGACATCCAAAACCGTGCCCCAATTGTTAAGCACGGTGGTGGTGGCATTATGGTTTGGGTATTTGCATTGAGTCCACAATGGATCACAAGATGTATATCAACATCCTAAAAGAAAATTTACATCCAAGAGTCACGAAACTGGGACTAGAGGATGACTTTTGGTTCCAACAGGACAACAACCTAAAGCATTGTGCCATGAATACGAAGCCTTGGGTGCTCTATAATGTGAAAAATCGGTTAAATTCGCCACCGCAGTCCCCAGATCTCAATCCCATTGAGCATTTGTGGGAGCTCCTGGAGCGCAGGATCCGCCAGCACACCATTACATCAAATGGAATAAAATATCGGTAGAGGACACAACGAAATTGGTCCAGTCAATGCCAAATCGTTTGGCTAATTCCTAAAACGAAAGGGGTACTCGACTGCATATAAAATTCATTTTGCAAAAAATATGGAGTACGCATACTTTTTCTGATGCAAAATCAGGCCATTTTGTACATTTTTGTGAATATTAGGAAAATTATAAAGTGTAAGAAGGGTTAAGATACATCAAACGAAAGGTAAATAAATGTACTATCTGTTAAAATAAAAATTAAATTTGTAAGATTTTTTCAAAAGGTTTTTTTAAGCTCTAAAGTTGCGCAAACTTTTTCTTGCATTGTACATCTGTAATCAGCTATTATAGTACTCATACTGATGTATGAATGGCCTGCGACCAACAGCTGTAACCCTTTTGGGAGCGTTTGGCGCTCGCGGCCGATTGTCGGGGTTGCCAACAGGTGGACGCACTGCCACCCCCCTTTTCCACCCAGTTTTTTCCGGGAAAGTGCTGGTGCTATCGATTTTCCAGGCATACCGCTGACCAGCGATGACAGCGCGCTCATTTCAATGGAGATTTTGTTTTTATGGAGGTTTGGGTGGGTGGAAAATCTCACCCTTTGTAGCACAAACAACTCCAGTCGCACAGTGGGACGATTCTACAAAATTTGCACTTGAAAACTAAATTTGTTTACATTCGTGATGGCTTGTGTGTGTGCGGGAATGTCCATATATCTACATATGTATGTATATCGCTCGAAACGAGTGGAGCATTTACGCACTGGAAGCGGACGAGAAAACTCTACACGATTTTCCCAGAGCGGAGCGCACTTTTCGCCTTCCACATACAGAAACAATTCAGTTTGCGTGCGGAGTAGAACCGTTTGAATGTCGGAAAGGCGAGGGTCCCAATCGAATCGAAATCAAAGGATGTGGATCGAGTGAAATCCTGTTAAAGATAGCCCACGAATCGGCACAGGATATAGCTAGTGAAAGGGTTCAAAGACGGAAGGATTCGGTTGATTTTCTCAGAATCAAAAACACGGCAACGCTCAACGGAAATCAGTTTTCGCGACCTATTCGCCAGTTCACAACCCCCACCTCCGCCCGAGTTTTCCAGTACATTTTGTGTGCATATACTAGAAAAAGTGATGTGAGCAGAGAACCGCGACCCGACGCCACTGACATAAATTCCTATTTTTAACTTCCCTGGGGCCAATCCCCGCCGATGCGGAATCAATTCCGATTCGCCAGCCATATGCAAATCGTGCTGAAATTAAGACAAGAAAAGGCTGCGGAAATCCCTTCCAGTTAACAATTTAAAGTTATTTCGCCTGTGGCTTCCAGACCGTTTGACAATCGCCTCTCTCTCTCTCTCGCTTTCTATCTCTGTCCCTCTCTATCGCGGACTTTCCCACTCGCACACTTGGTATCGGTGTTTTTGTGTCAGTGTCAAAATCGAATTCCGCCTAACCCGATGATTACAGTCGTTAACCGTAGAATATTGCCAATGTCAATGCTAATCATACGAAAAAGTGCAATAACTAAATTTTTGTGTCCTGCCAAAAAAACCAGTTGAAAGTGGAATATGCCATACAAATTTTATATATGCCTGAGCAACCAAATCAGTGTGCTTTTATAGTATTTTTACAACATACAAACTAATGGTGATTGCAATCTAACCAGTTCGCATTGGTTTCATAACGTGTTAAGTGTGCAGAAAGGCAGTTTTTTTCTTCCGAATAAGTACGAAAATATCCCCCCGAAACACTCGTCTTGCCAACTCTAAGCTCACCGAAAGCTGATAGTAAAAATAGTCGTGGAACACACATACATACGTTACCATTGCCAGCTCAACGTCGTGCCACCTCAGCCATCATCAGCATCGCACCATCTGGTGGTGCTGGTGTTGCTGTTGCTGTTGTCGTCGCACCGGGTCGTCGGAAACATCGGCAAGATATCTTCGTTCGAAGAAGACTACCGGGCTGATAGGCCCATGGTGCAGCGCGCCTCTTCCTCGGATGCACCCTCCGTTCAGGGTGGCCAACATCGAGAGTCTCGATTTGGCCTTGGATACCCCTCCTACCAGAGTGGATACAACAAACTATTCACACAGGTGCTGAAAACATCATCCATAGGATAATAACTAGTCTGAGTTATATAAATCTATATGAGTGATTTTTTTATTGTTAATATTTTGACAATACTATTTTCACCTTTACGAATTGAAATGATTTAATATTAAAAAATATAGTAAACACTTATCTATATAGATGAGCAAATAGAAAATGTTTAAATTATGTTTTTAATTTGGTTTTATATTTTCACTATTTTTACTTGTAAAACAAACCAAACGTTTTATAGCATTTTGGTGGGCAACAATTTTATTCGAAAACAAAAAAATTTTATTTTAAGCTTTAGGCGTAGCTCAATGTCTGAAAGTTTTCAAAGATTATTCTTTTGCTTTCAGCTATTTGTTCAAAGGCAACACTGCGTATGAGTGATACACTTTGAAGCTTAGACCCTTAAAGCATATTTTCCACAAGGGGGTGAGAGTGGGACCCTAACATTCGACTTATAGCACGTTAAAATGTTAATACAATTATAATAATGGAGTAAAAAGTATTTTTAAATCGTTCATAGGAGTATAACAAAGACAAAGGAACGTATATAGCCCGATATTTTTTCGATACTTCGTGGTGTCAATTTCAGCAGCCAGATTAAAACTGCTAATCCATCTAACTGAATTTGGAGTTCTGATTTCTATTTGGATACGGCAATGAGTTCAACAAAATATATTACTATTACCAAAAAAAAGTGAACAAGTTTTCCCTAAGGAATTTTAAATGCGTGAATCATAATTACTTTGAAAATGTAATTATATAAGCTCTTGACTCATGTCAAAACATTTAGCCTTCTCCATTCCAATATATGGCCCATGTACTTGCCACCAACTGTTGCTTCATGTGCGGCAACAAGAAATAATCAAAATCATACATAGTGCACTGCATTGTTTGGCCTCTTGGGTTGGGCTGGGCTTTTGGCAGCAGGCCAATTTAATTTGTTTTGATTTTCAGATGGCAAGGCAAAATTATTTATCTAAAGTGCAGCCCTATTTAGCCAGAATAAGTTATTTACAGACCACCGTTCTTCTTACCTTTTCCAGGGTTCTGCCGACTCGAACTACTCACAACCGTCATCCGATCTGTCGCTAGACGAGGAAAAGGAATCGCTTCGGCGAGAAAAGGAACGTCAGGCCTTAAGCCAGTTGGATAAAGCGAGGGTGAGTAGATTCTTTATTCTTAATCTTACAAAAATCGCCATGAAATAAATTAAAACCATTTAAACAATTATTTATAAATTGGACAAGATTAATATCTTGTACAAAATGTTATTGTGTTTTCAGTAAGAACTCGATTACATTTAATTTTTTAACTGAGCTTTTTAAGCTCAATTACAATTTATTAAACGTAAATATATTTGGTGATTTATTTAGCATAAAAACAATTATCTTTACTAAGTTTTTTCTATTAAAAGATACAAATGACAATTACCTATTTTTAAAGGAACCTTTAAATTTAAATGAATTCATATCCAAATGGAGATTTAGGTATCTCTCGATTTTCTCACTATCAAAAGATTAGTATATATTAATTTATTAAAAATATGTTAACTTAATACATATTATTTGATAAATTTTTATTTTGTGGCGTTTTAACGGAAGATAATATTAAACCAATTACTAATCGATTCCTCCATCATCAGAGCAAACCAGTGGCGTTCGCTGTGCGAACCAACGTAGCATACGATGGCGCCATCGACGACGATTCCCCGGTGCAGGGCGGCGCAGTTTCGTTCGAGATCCGGGAGTTCCTGCACATCAAAGAGAAGTACGACAATAACTGGTGGATCGGCCGGCTGGTCAAGGAGGGCTGTGATGTGGGCTTCATACCCAGCCCCGCTAAGCTAGACAACATTCGCATGCAGGTTGGATGCAAAGAAATGCCTCTTGTGTAATCATTGCCAGTGCTAATCTACTTCCGAAACCATTCCAGAACCAAACCAGACCCTCAAGACTGTATGGCACAAAGGGCTCGTCGAGCGGGAATCTTGGTGCGGGCGGACAAGCAGGTGCGGAGCCATCTCGAGGTAGCACACCCCCCACACCTGGTATGACACACATTTCATTCTCCTGATTTCTTTTGGGCGAGGTTTTATTTCGTATCTGTTCAATTCTGTGAATCGAATTAATTTCAATCTATATATTTTTTCGCTGTCTTCTATGTAATGTGTTTACTTTTGTAAATCGTCAAAGAAGGGCCTCCTCCGGGAGGCCCAGTATGTTTATGAGCATCCATAGGTCCGACAGGCGGATGCCGAGAGCCCGACTCGAGCTCTTCGATGTTTATTGTAATTGGACGCGTGTTTTATGATTTTCATTTGAAGCGAACCAAATCAGAACCTAAAAAGTGGGCCATGCTAAATTCCCGTAATTTCGTACTTTTGTGTTTGATCTAATTATATCATGCGACATCCATAAAACGAGTGCAAGTTTATGCTTTACGATGAGTTCACCTGGCAATCCGATGCGAATCCGACCCTAGTAATGCAAACGGTCTTTATATCGGCCTGGAGCTAGTCCTAGATCCCAGCATGAAAAGCCGAATCCTTCTGCAGATCGGCCTAGACTGCCTGTACCCTTTTCACGATTCACCACTGTAAACACACAAAAGTACACACCTGTTTAATAGCTTAAATAGCCACAATTTTCTCCGTCCTAGTTTGTCTAAATCAAAGCTCCTCGTTCATGGTCTGCTTGTAAATTAACCCAGCCAATGTGAACACTATTAAATGCACTCAAACTCTCTTTTATCTAACACAAACGGTTGACAACACTAACAAAATGAACAACCACAACGCGACCCAAGATCCCTACAGTACAACACCGCGCAAGAAAAAAACAGGTTTGTCCACGTCTCTCATCAGAATCTCAGAAATCCATCTCAATCGCAAAATTGATCGCTAGCTCTTGCAGTGAGATTCAGGAAACTATAAAAACTGAAATTGTTGAAAAATGTAACCCTTGTTCAAAATGGGATAACACTTTCGTATCATTAGCCTGATAATGATATTAAGAATACTTTTAGGGTAATACCTATGGTCTTTAACATGACTTAATTTCAGAACAAAATTTCTTTTGCAGTAAGCTACTTCACTTGTAGTTATTTGAATTTTAAAAGCTTATGTCATTCTACATAAGATATAAATAAGGAAATTTAATGGATTTTTCAAAGATTTATTAACCAGTTATTATATTTCAACTTTTAAAACAATTCAACTCAATCGAATTTTCGTAAGTAATAAATTCAATATCTTCAAATGTAAAAAACACTCTCATTCCAAAATACATCTGTCTGTAAACCTTACAATATGTAATCCTAGCTCTGAAACATGCTGGTTATTGTCGTATTTAATCGCTGTATGTAATCCAAAAAGAGTTTATAATATCCCACTAACTAAAACCCGTACTTAGTTACCGATTATCTATAGAGTTGTAAAAAATCTAAGCAAATAGAACACTTTATATTCGAGTAGAAATAAGTTAATTATTGTAGGAAGAAACCTCACCCTCGAGTTGGCATTTAAATGGTGCGTAGACCGGTAAACAAAAGAGACAAAAATTCAAATCAACCTTAAATTCCGAACCAACCTGGCACAAGACACACACCGAAACCCACCGATCGCAGAGGAAATCACTGCGACAATTCAAAACACTGTATATATAGACTAACCCACAAGCGTCTTACGTATTTACGATAATATCTAAATTGGCCTAGCAATTCGTACTGATCGATCGCACTGGCTCGTACCAATCATAAGCTCGCTCATCCGTTGCCATTATCTCGTCCTGTTTGCCATGATACTAACGCTCAGGTGACGAATCAGATTCCATGGGACCAGGACGACATGGCAAGACCCCGGTGGCGGCGGCCAACAAGGAGAAGCGCAAGCCGTTCTTCAAGAAGCAGGAGACGGCCAGTCCCTACGACGTGGTGCCCTCGATGCGCCCGGTGGTCCTAGTGGGGCCCAGTCTCAAGGGCTACGAGGTGACCGACATGATGCAGAAGGCCCTCTTCGACTTCCTCAAGCACCGCTTCGAGGGCCGCATCATCATCACCCGGGTGATGGCCGACATCTCGCTGGCCAAGCGCTCCATCATGAACAATCCCTCGAAGCGGGCCATCATGGAGCGATCCTCCAGCCGGAGCGACTGCCTCGGCAAGGTGCAGGAGGAGATCGAGCGGATCTTCGAGCTGGCCCGCTCGCTCCAGCTGGTCGTGCTCGATTGTGATACAATCAATCATCCGTCACAACTAGCGAAAACTTCATTAGCGCCAACAGTAGTGTACTTAAAGATTAGTAGTAGTAAGGTAAGTTCTTCACTGGTTATAATCCTCCATTTTAGCTTACTGATTACTAATATCGATCGTTTACTCAGGTTTTACAGCGTTTGATCAAATCACGTGGCAAGTCGCAGGCGAAAAACCTCTCCGTTCAAATGGTCGCCGCCGAGAAGCTAGCCCAATGTCCACCGGATATGTTCGATGTAATCCTAGACGAGAATCAGCTGGAAGATGCCTGCGAGCACATTGCCGAGTACTTGGAGGTGAGTTCGCAATTGTTAATGACTATTGCCCAAAAGTTGTCTTATTATTTCCTTACAATAATACAAAAATAAAGTTTTACATAAACGATTATTTATCAACATTCCCGGAACAATTATATATATAATATATTGAAAAAATATTACGTATACGCAATAAAATATATTACGTATACGCACAATGGGCTAAAAGTAGAAATCCGAATTTTAAATATCGGCTAGATATTTGAATACGAACTTTAATATATAAACAATATTTTGTTGATTGTGAGGACTTATATGTTTTAACATTTTTTATGTTTTAACATCGACAAATTTTACTTTTGGTCGACGTTGACTTTACTGAATAAAAATTGTATTCACCTGTTTTACCTTAAAATTTTTTTTTAGAAATAACATTATTTAATGTTAGTGCTAATAACGGTACAATAAAAAATATATTTTTATGTTAAGTTTATTATTTTTCAATAAGATATTAATTAAATGATTATAATTAATAATTGATTATTGTTATCGACCATATTACTACTTAAGCCTTAAGCTTTGCAGCTGAATTTTCATAACCGAACTTCCCTGACTCGAAGTCTGTATAGGTCAAACAAATTGTATTGCCTAACGGGAGTGTAAATGCACTAGAAATATATTCTATAACTTGAAGTCAGTATGACTATCCTTTTTTCTTTGTCCCAGATTATGGTTTGAGTTATGGAAGTAACCCCATATAATTTCTTAAATAAAATTTTGTTTAAATAGAACGTTATTAAAGCAACATATGATTCTTTGCAGACCTACTGGAAGGCCACCCACCCGGATATACGAGCAGTGCCGCCCATCGCCCGCCCCCTGCCGCAGGAGGCCTCGCCCTCCGCCGATCCCGCGCGTCTGGGTCCGACGCCTCCAGGTAAAGGCACACCTGCCCGTCCGACCGGGCTCATTTACGGTCGCATTGCCATTTTCATTCGCGCGATTCCACCAAGTCCCAGCCCAGGCCCAAGAAGCTGCGAAATTTCAATCAAATCAATATCGAAATCGAAATCAGAGTCACCCATTGTCTCACCCCCAATTCAAACGAATACTATCCGACCCATTAAACACATATCAGTATATGTATACATATACCGGCTGTATGTATGCATATACCGGAAATCAGATCAGCAGTAAACAATTTTCATTTGCTTCTCAACATACTCAACACAATTATACAAAATACAATTCTAAAATTTGTCTTTTTCAAATTCAAATTCCCATGACTGTACCGATAAACCAATCGATTCTCCTTCTGGCTCTCTCTTTCCCACCGCGCGGCATTTTTGAGAGCAGTAGATGGCGAGGAGTTTATCGATGAGCAGGATCCCAGGATGGGCATCTCCGGCGGAGAGCGCGAGGGAAGTCGGGAGAGAGATCGCGATCGCGATAGCAGGGAAAGGGAGCGGGAGCGCGAGAGGGAGCGGGATTACTGGGATCGGGAGTTCAACCGAGATCGCAGCTCCAAGGATCGCGAGAGGGACCTCGAGTGGGAGCGGGAGAGGGCTCGCGAGTGGGAGAGAGAGCGGGAACGAGATTGGGATAGGGAGTTCGATTGGGACCAAGGTAAATTTCTCTTATACTGTTTCTTTTCGTTTCGTTTCCTTTTTACCGATAATATATACGTAAACTCATTAAGTATCACATGCCTCTAGATTCGAGTCAGTATTTAGAAAGATCAAATTTGGTCCTTGTAAGGCCCGTAGGCTTAGCTAGAATTACCTTGTCCCACGATATAAGCCAGTTGAATATGTAGTCCATTGAAACTCTCACACATTATTGTACATAGACGCAGGTCAAAAGTAGCTTCGGTACCCCCAAAACGACATATCGGCCCACATCTCCACCCATCGATTGTATGTAGCTACAGCTCATGGCATATTTACAAATCCCAGCTTTCTAGACACCTTTTGTACATATCTATACTGAAACTCCGGTATCCTCAACTTTTCGTTTATTTCTATTGTTCTTTTGTGACCACACTTTACAGCATTCACAGCACGTGACATACCCGGTCCCTTTACAACAATGCTATAGATCAAAACGAGTTCAAATCCAACCACCAAGACCAACACAACTGCGACATCAACAGTACAAAGTAAAAGACAATCGATTCCAAATTGAAATCAAAATCAATACCAAATCAAATGGAATAAGCAAAAGCACCCACCGACCGACATCTCCGACGATCTCCACAAGTAAAACTCTTTGCCAAGAACTCCAGATGAATTATGCTCGAGATAACAGATGCATAGAACCCATAGATTGCCCACTAACTCTAGCTGACTAAGATTACCTCTTTGCCGTTGAGTTTTACTAACCAACTAATCCCGATTAACGCTCGCAATCGTCGAACCCCCAGCGCTTCCTCAAGCATCTGACATCAATCGATCCAATCGATCACCCATTCGTGCGTTTTACCGACTGATCTCTGTACTTGTGTTTTTAGTTACACCGGGCGTTGTGCGCCTTTAAACTGCCGCGATCTTCGCCAAGCTCTTCTACTCGATTTTCACATTCTTCCGGGTGTTTTCCTAGATCAGCTCAACAACACCCGAATCAGCTCAGTTATAATATGTACATGTATTCCGTTGTTGTCGATCCTTAATGTTATCACCATTTCAAGTTGCAAAACCAAATCATCCAATCGTTTAGATCTGGTTTAGTGAGTACCGAACCCCCGTGATGTGTTTTGCGTTACCTTATTTGTGCAACTTGACCTCCTCTATTTTGGTTACATTATTACTGCCCCTTGAAATCATCCTTGTTTCCCTAAACTTATACCATGCATAACTGACGCTAGGACCCGTTCGTTTGCTGTTTTTATTTCCCTTATTTTCAGCGATAAAAGATAAAGACTTTGTATTACCATTTTGAATCCTAACCAAGCGTTTCGTTTATCATTAACACTTTAGATTTAAGAGTTAATTAAGTTACCACTAAAATATAGTCCAGTAAATACACAAAATCTCTTTATTAGAAACTAATTTTAATATAAATATGTAGGATAGTTGATCATTCATACAGTACTAGCCAAATTGAGTTCTCAAATCTTTTGTTTTCTTTACAACAATTCACTGTTAAATTAATATAAAATAAATTATTTGGAAACAAAATATTGTTTATATAAAAATGAACAAGATCATGTATGGCAAAAATCGAATTAAAAGTGAACCAAAAAATAGACGTAGCCAAAGTGGTTTATAAGAAATGTAGTCAAAGAAAAACATTAATAAGTTTTTAATACAATTTTTTTTGAGCTCAACTCCAACTTAACTTTTTTGGTATGAAATTAGTTTAGGTCAGAATTTAACAATAGTTATTTAGCTAGAGATGGCACAAAACACAAACACATAAATGACCAATCTCCGGACATGGAGACGTTTGGCCTGTTATCTCCGCCCAACTTTCGCCTATAGACCCCTTTTCGAATGCTTTAGTTCTGGTTCTGTTTTCCGTTTTTCGTTACCCCTAAATGCATAATATCGACTGCGACCTTACTAACACAATGCTGTGTTGCCCGTCTTGCAGGAGGAACCTCTTACCAGCACAGCCGCCGACAACCGACCTCGCTTCGCCACCAGGAGCGCGGTGGTGGCGTGGGTGCCGGCGGCGGAGGCGGTGGTGGCGGCGGCGGCGGTGGCTACGAGCGGGACCGCGAGCGGGAGCGGTACGAGCGGCGCGAGCGGGACCTCATGCACTACGACATGAACAGCGACGAGCTGCTGGACGAGCGCAACTTCGAGTATCCCGCGATGCGGAGTGGTCCCAGCGGCGCCTCCCACCACGGCCACCTGTCCAGAGGCGGACGCCTGCTGGACGATCCGGACTTCGAGCGCGAGGAGGCCCAGATGAGGATGAGCAGCTCCCGCTACGGACCCTCCACCCGGATCGACGACCCACGGGATCTGCCGCGGGGCGCCACCGTTGTCGATCGCGATGAATACAGTCCGCACAGAGGTGGTGGGAGTAGTAGGAGAATGCTTAATGCCATGTAGGAATCGTGGATATAGGGGTGGGATCAGATCGATGCGAGAGTGCCAGGTTTGATGGAAGCACGCGACAATAGTTTTGATCTTGACATGACACACCAGCCTCAGTCTCAGTCTCAAACTCAAACTCAATCTCAGTCACAACAACAATCACAGTCCAGGGCCAGGTCCAGACCACTGGGCCTGCCCCGCCAATCCTCCTTGCCCAGCAACCGGGCACCCGTGTCCTACCTGCCACGCCAGTCCTCCCTGGGCACCCACTGGCTCTCCTCCTCCTCCTCCCAGAGCACCCTGGAGCCGGGAGTGCGATCTCGCCAAGAGCTTTATCCACTGCTGCACCAGCCGCAGTCGTATCCCCAGGCCCGATCCCACTACACCCACTCGTACACAGCCGCACCCCAACACCCCAACAGTCAGTCGCGCTCCCACACCCACTCCCAGTATCGCTACTCCGTGCAGGACACGTCTTTCGCCCACCCACCAAGATCCCTGCGCGAGGAGTTCCTCAGTCCCACCATGAGCAAGGTCGAGGCTGTCACGCACGCCATCCGCAACAAGATCATCGTGGAGGAGGACGAGGAGGATATCCTGAGCACGGATCGGTTCTATTAAAGAGATTTCAGTCGCCACCCGCGTCGATTTGGTTTGGGTAACTTTTTAGGGGGCAAGAAAGCAAATGCAGCAGTGCCAAAACACACGACACATTTGTAAATGTTCCATTCGATGATCAGATCAATTTGGTAGCCACACAATCCACACTCCACAAACACAAACACAAACACGAACAGAAACAGAAACACACAAAGTAGATGGTTAAAGTTGAAGTGAGCGTTAAAGCGGCGGTTAAAGCAAACGTTAAAGCAAACCAAGGAAGCAGCCCAATGCCAAGTGGGGCCTTATGTGTCTTAAATGCTATAGCTAAGTGTAATCAGATTTTATTTGAATAATGTGAATTTAAATTAAATGGTCTAAGCCTAAGATTTAAGCTAGTCAACAGTTGAAAATTAAAAGTTAAGGGAGTCCGCAGCCACCCAGCAACATTTGTTGGTCCCCCATGGGTCTCGTATTTGTTATGCAATTGATTGACTAAGTACATAAATAAGTGTCAGCTTTAATAATTTAGTGAACGTGTCTTAATCTAAGTCGAGCCACACAAACACACTCGAACACACACCACGCACACACTCCGTTGACTGTGAACCGATTGAAATCTCTTTAATCTCAAACCGATGCCTTTTTCTCGCATCCATCCTGTTCTTCCTCTACACAGAATTCAAGTCTTGATACTTTCTTCAGCCCATCTGCTAGGCATTCTTCTAGTTGAAAATAAACCACGTAAGCCCACAGTGCGTTTCAAAGTCATTTAATTATAATAAATAATTTAAATTATTTCCCACATAATTTTAATAACTCAATTGGTTTTGTTTATCTCTTTCGTACAATTATTCATAAAATGGCTTTACTTAATATATAAATTTGGTGACTGATTAAAAATTGGATCTTCCAGGAATATTAGTTTGACATCTTAACCTCAGTCTTAACCTTGTCATATTCAACTTAATTTTAACTTTGGCAGGCCTTGGGGATTTTTTATAAGTATTTATTTTAGCTTAAATGAAACGCACTGTCTAACAAGCACATGCATGTGTAGACTTCCTTCTTCCAACAGCAATACTTTCGACCTAGATACCTTGTCACACCATATCATGCCACACACCTGCCAAAGCGCACAGTTCGCGATTGCAGTTCAAAATTGAAGTTGAATTGCTCGTGAACAGGCCTCCAACCTGGGTCGCGATCGGAATAAAGATCACTGCGATGAACCAGGTTTGGGTATAGCGATTTAAACTACCAGTGCCTTATAAACCATCAAATCGAGTTACACAGCCGCACTCCACCCCAGAAATCTTCCATTTCCCCGCCCAAACAAGAACATCCTGTTCACATATACCAACCGCTAAAAAGTCGACTGCGTCAAAATTATTGTTCAAGTATTGTAAGTACCTACACGTAATGTCGATATGAGAAACGTTGATCTGGCCCATTCCGAACGAGCACTCCTTTTACAATTCCAACCACCATGCTAAATTTGTCGATCATTAGTTGTCGAACTGAGCTAGCGCCCAACAATGATGAACCGCACTGCATTCAAATCGATCGCCACCTCGAGTAAGAGTTGATGAGTAGCTAGTTGATCTGTAAGCACACCCACAGAACCCATCCTACTGTCCAAGGACTACCGCCGAATCCTCGCGGGGAGTGTTAGACTTCCGGGCGGACAGAGTTGGTAGTTCGGTGTTGGGGACAGGAAATAAAAGCAAATCTAGTACTTTTTTATATAAGAGATACAAGGTGATATAACTAAATTTTGGAAAGCAAATTTGAACAGCGCACGACAAATACAGATACCTTAAAGAAATTGTTAGCAACATTCACGAGGGGAAAGGTTTAGAAATTAGGCAAGGCATTTTCCCAAACTAATGTCAAAATATACAGCTCTGGAGAACGAATGCCTTTCCCTGAGGGAAAATGGATGGGATTTTGGCCAAGGCACTGGAGGCGCTTAAACGAGGAACAAGAAATTGAAAAATAATTGAAAGCAACACACGACAAGCAAGCACTTCTTGTAAAAAGTGGCAAACAAAAATGATCTATGTATTAGCTAAACCTAAATGAAATATTACTTTTTAATACTAGCATAAAGTTAAAAACAAAATTAGATACGCTCCTTCGCAGCCAAGGAGGGGACAAACGGAATACTTAAGTTTAAAAGATCAGTTGATGGGAATGTGTATTTTAGAGTATTGCACATAATTCACAGAACTGGTAATTCAATATATGATAATGGTATATATTAAAAAGATACACACATTTATAAAGGTACATATACATTTATACATGAATATGTATGTTCTTACTATAATTAACAAAATTTAAACCGATACAAATACATCAGCCGGCATTTTGTAAGCGTGAAAGCGAAAATATGGAAAAAATAATATGGAATTAAAATAATAGATTATCCCAGATATTGTTAAATACTTTCTGGAAACGGAAAGGCGAACTTTGCCATGAAAATTTCTTCAGATCTGTTAGGAATATGTTGGAGTTATTTTGTAAGATGCCTTAAATTTCTCAACTCAAATTCTTTGAAAGGTTCGGAAAACTAAACTTGATAAATTCATATATTCCATTACATAACCTTCTAGCAGATGGACAAAAAGTCTCAATACATTTTTGAAAAAAAAAACAGGTTTGCTTCTAATATATAGCAATTTTTTTGTAATAATCAAATCTTATTTCCGATTAAAAACAAATGAAAACAAAAACCAAGCAATTTAAATTTGTTGACACTCTTAAAAACTAAAAGAAACACACACATGCAAACAAATTTTATAGCGAGAATACTGAATCTTTAAAGAGGATACGCCTATATATAATTAAATTTAGCGGTAATAACTTCTATACTTTTCAAGCCACTTTAATAAAAAGCAAACCTTATTTTTTAGCCTAAATCCCTTATTAAACTTAAAAAGAAAGTGAACAAATTAACAAGAGCACGCCCGAGAATCCCCTATTCAATATTATTAACCAAAGGGTCCCGACATTGAATAACCCAGAGAAAAAAACACAAACTAATTGTGGAAACATCAACCCAAATCCAAATTTATATAGAATATTTTATACAAGGCAAAACATATACATATTGTAAAAAAAACGAGAAACAGTAACTAAAACCCAATCAGCAATTTCCAAAAATTGTATGTAAATAGTTTATGATATTTCAATTTGTTACCAAATTATTTTGTTACGAACTTTGTAATATTCCTCTATTTTAATGGTATGATGGATGATCTTCTGCAATCTCTTCTGCCAAGTTTTGTTGTTTTTGTTTCCATTTTCCGCATTCAAATGTTGTTCACAATATGTTTTTGGAAAATACGTAGTTAAATGAAAGCTAAATTGCAAATAAAAGCAAATACAATAAAAATATTGAAAATAAATTGCACTCGTTTTATGTATGGGAGGGTAAAAGGTAATAAATTGGTAAAAAATTATAGAATTTAAATATCTCTAAGCAAAGAAAAAATATTCTCTAAAAATCAACCAAGTATTAAAAAAGTTTTAACCGAGCATAAGTTTAAGTTTTATAATCAGTCATTCATTTCATGGTGTCATTAAGTTTCACCAAACCCTTCATAAATGATTTTTAAGTTATCTACCATAACATATTCAATATATCGTAGGAGATGGAAATATCTCCTATATAATAAATAGTATTGTTGAGTATGTATAATAAATAAATAAAAATAAACAAAAATTATTTATTTTGACAACAGTGCTGACGTTTTTAATCACAGGGTTGACCATCGGTTAAAATTGTTGTTTTTGCAATTATTGTTTTCGAAAACAACTCACACACACATCAAAAATATCCAATCGTTCTAGAGCGAAAAAGAGAGAACTTGGGTTCCAAGTGGGTCTCCGCTCTTTGATCTTTCCAGTCGGCTATCACCAGAACAACAACATTCTCACTGCACTGGGAGAAGCATTCAAAGTCAGGTTCGATGGCCCGTCGTTCCCGCACTCAAAGTCAGTTCAATTTGTTTGCTCAGTGGCGCAGATCGTATTTGGCGGAGAAAAGTAATTGGCGAAAATTAACACAATCGACCGGTTGTCCAGATTGTTCATTTACATTTTTAACCTTAAATCAATAATGCCACTGAATATCAAGAAAGTGCTGGTCTGCGATGCAGTGGACAAATCCTGCGTGGAGCTGCTGGAACAGCACGGGATTAATGTAAGTTTTCTAAATCCCCTGACGTGACATCCGATTATGTGCAAAGCTTACACCCATACAAGTGCTGTATGGTACAGTGCTCATTCGTAAAATAAAATGCATTTATTATACTTTTAAATTAAAAACGGTTTAAACTGTAAGAACAAAATATGTTTGTTTATCATTAAAATCACAATTTGAATATTAATATAAAGTTAATTAAAGATTAAAATTTGTTAAATTAAATTCCTTAAATTATTTCCTAGCTAGGCCACACTGTAAATGAATTTATAAGCATGTAAAAGAGATTAGTAGTGGGCAAACAGAAAATACTCCCACTTGCACATTTAATTGATTGCACAATTTAATCAACATTGTTGACCATTTATTTTTGTTTTTGACAAGGTTACCTACAAGCTGAAACTCCCTGTGGAGGAATTATGTCAGGAAGTTAAGGTAAGTGATGAAACAAATGCTAGTGCGAACAAATGTGCGTATGCCTGTAAGAGATAACTCGGTGTAATTGAAAGCTCTCTAAACAATTCAAGAGCGGTTTAAAAACACGTGCCGTAAGGTAAAATAATGGTGCATTTACTACATAAATTTGCTTGTAATTGTGGGTGTTAAGTATTGGCAACACATCTCAAGGAGTCTTTAACTAAGCACTTGATTACACTAGTTCACAGCAAATTGTGGGAGTAAAACACAAGAACACACACTTTGAATGGGCGAAAAAATAAGAATGTAACAGTCAGATAGTTTTGCAAGTAACTCGATTGAAAAATGCTTGCAATTAAAAATGTAAAAGCCATATTGAGGAATAAGTGATACAGAATTGAGAGCACTTTAATTCGTCTTCAACACTTTCAATGACCTTTAATTTTATTATCGAATAAAAAAAGTCTATCAGATTATTTAAACCCACTTTTGTTGAGCTTTGCCAGAACGACTGAATCAAAAGCATTTGTTCTAACAATTTATTTGAATTTGTTTCGTGTTGCAAGAATACAGCTTTCAATTTGAACAAGAATGTTTTTTACTATTTAAATCAATTCACGTCTGTATGGGCACGTAGCACTAATGCATATTTGCAATTTTATTTGATTTGGGAGGAGAGTTGTTGATTTCACAATTGTACAAAACAATTTGAAGGGTCAAAAGCAGTTCTCATTGAAAAAATGTTTTTGCCCTTGGTAACGAGATAAACAATTTAGCAACACAAACATGTTTTTCATTTTCATTTAAAAATGTGGTACCCTGTAGTTAATAAAGTGTATAATCGTCTATGTCCAAAGTTTTTAAAATGTTTTAATATTTTTCAGAATGGAAAATTTAAATTAAATATTATGTTTAATGATTATTAATCAAATAGGAGACCGATTGCGGCGCTAGACAATGTTATCCGCACTTTTGTTGGCCTAATCGAATAAATCTTATCAAAGCAATTGCCGATCAGACGATGTCGGCTCAACATTAACTGTATTGCTCCAAGTTATACCGAAAAATTCTGGAAGTAGGCAAGGTGTCCAATAAATGGAACCAAAAACTTTATGGCATACCAATAGATTTTCCAAGATAAATACTTATGGTTGAAGAAGTGATAAGGGGTATCAATGTCGCTTCTAGATGAAAACAGTAATTGGAGCACTTAGGTTTGTCCCCGAAATGGCTTAGGGAATTACATGGAAAATATTTATGTTTACGCAGTTGCTCATTACTAAATTACTCCGTTCCAGAATTTCGACGCTGCCATCGTTCGCTCGGATACAAAAATAACCGCGGAAGTCCTAGCCGCCGGAGCAGGCAGCCTTAAGGTTGTTGGCCGAGCTGGGGCTGGAGTTGACAACATCGATGTTCCTGCAGCCACGGCCAACAATGTCGTTGTCCTGAAGTAAGTGCTCCTTAAGTCCTTTGTGCAATGCACGGCGGGAAAAAGAATGCTCGCAACACTATGCAAAATGAGTATCTTTTGGGTTCAAGTTAAAAACAATCGCAAGAAAAATATCTAATTATACCCTTGCAGAGGGTATTATAATTTCAGTCAAAAGTTTGCAACGCAGTGAAGGAGACATTTCCGGCCCTATAAAGTATATATATTCTTGATCAGCATCACCAGGAGAGTCGATCTAGCCATGTCCGTCTGTCCGTCTGTCCGTCCGTCCGTCCGTTTCTACGCAAACTAGTCCCTCAGTTTTAAAGCTATCTGCTTGAAACTTTCCCAAAAGTTGTCTTTCTATTGCAGGTAGTATATAAGTCGGAACGAGCCGGATCGGGCGACTATATCATATAGCTGCCATATAACTGAACGATCGGAAAAGCCATAACTTTGGTGTTTTTAAAGTTAGGAAGTTGAGATTTTCTATGGGTTTTATTTTTGGCTAATCAATCCGACCTACCGAATTTCATAAGGATCGGACGACTATATCCTATAGCCGCCATATAACTGATTGATCGGAAATGCCATAACTTTGGTGGTTGTAAAGTTAGGAAGTTGGGATTTTCTATGGGTTTTATTTTTGGCCAATCAATCCACCAAATTTCATAAGGATCGGCCGACTATATCTTATAGCTGCCATATAACTGAACGATTGGAAATGTCATAACTTTGTTTTTAAAGTTAGGAAGTTGGGACTTTTTATGAGTATTAAGAATGCATCATATGAATAATTTTGGAGAATATAATTTATGGAATATTCTGCAAGGGTATATCAACTTCGGCTCCGCCCGAAGTTAGCTTTCCTTTCTTGTTTTATTATAAAATATACAAAAAATGCATTATTTCAACATTACACTTTTACAGGCATGGCTTGCCTTGTAATGTAACATAAGTGGCTAACAATATGCATTTTTATAGTAATAACAGTATGTATTAGCTAAATGGAATAGGTTTCCAAAATGTTGAAATCGAACCAGCTATTAACCAGCTTGTATAAGATTTTAAGCTACCCAAAGTACATGTTTATAATTCGAAGGGAAAACGGAACAATTAAGTAATATGGAGACTCAGACTTCAAGTCTTCTATAAAAAACAGCCAATGTCATATTACTTTTTATTCCGATTTCTAAAGTTCCAAGGTAAATGGTATAAATGGTATGAAAGCGGAGAAATATTTAATAAATAATGAGGATATATTTAAGAAGTTGGGAATTTAAGCGCACTTTTTTTTTATTAAAACCAATACAATTTTTGATTGAAATGGGAATTTGGGTTACAAAACATTAAGATATATTTTTATTTGCAACTCCTTTTGGGTTTTTAATACCTTCGTTCATTTTAAAAAAAGCTTGTACTAAATTTATATATTTATTAATATATAAATTCTGTTCAATTCTTTGCTAAATATTATTAATTTACAAGCGCATTAAACGAATGTTGCATAGTGTAAGCATCGAATGCCCTGCGCCCAAATAATTATGCGCATTCTGAATCGCGGGATTGGCAGTTGCTATCGCATCGCAACGCCAACCAGAACCATGACTTGGGTCAATTGACGCCGTTTGACACGCATAATTAAGGAACGACGAGTGTCAACTGTGGCGATGTAGATGAACAAGGAGGAGGTTGGGGGATCGGGTTTGTGTGTTGGCCGCGTCAATGTCAGATGGCCCACCACATTGCCAAGGATACGGAGCAAAGCGCGAAAATTGCCATATTTTGCTCCCATCTTCTTTTCGGCGGCATTTGCATAATGCCGTCTAGTCACAACAAACGCCACCCCTTGCCCCAAAAAGCAAACCAAAAACGGAGCCCACTGCCACTGTCTATCGAGGCATTTGGGACATGTTTAACTAAACTCTCGTCGCTTTCAGCACACCGGGTGGCAATTCTATTTCGGCCTGTGAGCTGACGTGCATCCTAATTGGCTCCCTGGCCCGTCCCGTCGTCCCCGCTGGCCAGAGCATGAAGGAGGGTCGCTGGGACAGGAAACTGTACGCCGGCACCGAACTCTACGGAAAAACCCTGGCCGTCCTCGGACTGGGACGCATTGGTCGCGAGGTCGCCATTCGCATGAAGACCTGGGGCATGCGGGTGCGTTGGATTGGGTATTTACTTTGGGCTAAATTTTAATCGAACTCCAAGTGCTCCCCAGATTATTGGATACGATCCCATCACCACGGAGGCGGAGGCCAAGGCGGCGGGCATCGAGAAGATGACGCTGGAGGAGATTTGGCCACTGGCTGATTACATAACCGTGCACACACCGCTGATCCCAGCCACCAGAAGTAAGTTAAACTTTTCTGCCTGATTAACTACAAGGTTTGTAGCGATAGCTTCAGTTCCCTTTGATTGCTAGACTTTGGTAGTTGGGCAAAGTCTCTCTAATTTGAAGAGTTCTTAATGTTCTTAATTAATAATGACAAAATGGTGTAAAAGAGATTTATTTTGGTACCAAAATAGATAAGTTAACCTACGAAAATAAGTTTTCGATTAAAGTAATATGTTTTTTTTAAGAAAAACAATTAAAGATAAAATTAGAAATAGTCATACAAATTTCCAAATATTTTTAAAAATAAATTAAAAATCTTTTCAGATCTCATATCGACAGAGACCCTGGCAAAGTGCAAGCAGGGCGTCAAGGTGGTGAACGTTGCCCGCGGCGGAATCATCGATGAGCAGGCTGTGCTCGATGGCCTTGAGAGTGGAAAAGTGGCCGGCGCGGCCTTCGACGTTTACCCCGAGGAGCCACCAAAGTCTGCGGTCACCAAGGCACTTATTAGCCACCCCAAGGTGGTGGCCACGCCCCATTTGGGGGCCAGCACCGCGGAGGCGCAGGTTCGCGTGGCTATGGAGGTGGCGGAGCAGTTTATCGCCCTCAACGGAACCTCGCCGAAATACACCAGTTATGCGGGCGTCATCAACAAGGATGCCCTAGCCCACTACCAGTGAATGAAAATCGAATTTTATAACCTCAGCACATTATTCTTTGGCCAGCATTTATTAATTAGCTTACAACAATATTTGAAAATAAAAATAATAATGATTTATTCATTCAAAAATTATAGTAATTTTTTATGTAATTTTTAAAACTTTCATTGACAGCAAAATCTTACAGATCTCATTTCTTAAAAAAAATTTGTTAAGCAAAAGTTAATAGTTTGACAATGTGACAATTTAAAAAAAATGTAAAATATAGTTAAAGCTTGAGTAATAATCTAAGTGTAAAATTGTCATCGGAATATAGGAACTTTAAAGTTGTTTGTCATAATAGTGTCATTTTTATAAGCCACTGTCCTTCAAATAATAAGTCTAGAAAATCGGATAACTCATTGTGTGACTACAGAAAAGTAAGCCAAAGAAAGGTTTCCCGTTCAGCTCGATAAAAGAATATTTTTTTATTAACTTTGTTCCTAATACTATAAAGAGAGCGAAGGAGATTGAATATTTTGATATCTTATAGGTATATAAAATTTATAAGGAGGTGCCGCACAATCTCCCTGATATTTGCCAAACCATATTTAAAAAGAATGCCTTGCAGCTGCTTATTATACCCGTTACTCGTAGAGTAAAAGGGTATATTGTATTCGTGCAAAAGTATGTAACAGCTAGAAGGAAGCGTTTCCGACCCTATAAAGTATATATTTTTGATCAGGGTCACTAGCCGAGTCGATATAGCCATGTCCGTCTGTCCGTCTGTCTGTCCGTCTGTCCGTCTGTCTGTCCGTCTGTCTGTCCGTATGAACGCTGAGATCTCGGAAACTATAAAAGCTAGAAGATTGGCATTTTGCAAGCAGATTCTAGGAGTTCCTACGCAGCGCAAGTTTGTTTCAAAATGGTGCCACGCCCCCTTTAACGCCCACAATCGCTTATATACGATTTTAAAAATTCAAATATTTCGGAAAAGTAATAATGCAGTTTTATTGTGTTTATCAATACCTATCGAAATGTAGAAGAAATTTTTCAAATCGGACCATTCGTTAAAAAGTTATGCGTGATCAAAATTTCTATCTCCATCTCCCTCGCACTCCCTTTACCTGAGTAACGGGTATCTGATTGTCGGGGCACCCGACTATAGCGTTCTCTCTTGTTTTTTATCCTTATCGTGTAATGAATATTTCCATATTTAATGTAGTTCTGAAGGGTAGTATATTCCATTAATATCTGTTGCTCAAAAAGTCGCGTTTTAAAGTGCATATTTAAAAATCGGCAACGAATAATTGCTCATACTAAAAATTATTTTTGTATAAAGAGTCATTTGCGTGCATACATGTCTGTGTTTTCCTGGGAGCAAGTTTTATTTTTGTGTTAACATGGCAATGCATGAATATGTACCGGTTATGAGAACTTTTGTTGGCCAATTTTTGGGAGTTTAAGCCCTGAGCAAATGTGAATCCCTCCAACTGAAACAACATTGACAGGCTGCAAACGATTCACTAGTATTTTTAAGTACTTGAAGTGCTCTGTTGATGAACTAAATTACATAATTGAACTGGGAATACTAGTATATATAATTTATTCTGTTTGGACTGTCCCCGCCTAATGGAAAATGAAATCCAACTTAGTTGGATTAGGGGAAGAGTGCTATGTCGGCATTCTTAATTGCTTGTGTTGTCAGCCTCTATGTTTATTAAATACTACAAAATTTACCAGACAAAATGTATTTAATTTTTTTACTTCTTTCTTATTTTACTCTTTATCCCTCTAGGACAAACTTTATGATTTAACAAATATATTTCATATTAAAAAGCGAGTCCTCTTTTGTATATCAGGATTTAATAAAGTAAAGCATTTTACAGTTATCAATGGACAATAATAGACACAATTTACAAAAAAAAAGGATATTTCGCATGCAAATTTTGGAATTGCAAAATCGATTTCAATGAGCGTGAAGAAGTTATTCGCAAATGGCAATCAAATAAATTACTTTCACGAAACTGCTTACATTTAAATAAATTGTGACAAATGCAAATTATTTTTGATATTTAAGGTGACATCGGCTTTTGAATATAAATACGAATTTAAGTGTCTGGAAAATATAGTAACAAATATATTAAAATAAATGTGCAAATGCCTGTTTCCGCATGTCCTGCATTCATTTTAGCAGGAAAGGAACTGTTTCTGTCAATGCATAATTCACGGTACAGGAAGCGCCAACTCGCTTGCAAAATGTATTGTCATATGCAAACAAACCGGCTCAAAGAGTAATATGAATCGTTATAATCGTTCTCCTCTGGCCGACACACAAAGGAGTATCCAGCCATTGGCAACGAGGAACTGGAGTCACTCCGACAAAAATTAAAATTAAATTTTCAATTCAATCAGCTTACGTGTTGGCTCAAATGGAATCAAATTATAAGCCAGCATTGAAATTGAACTTGGACTTTTACAACACTCTAGACCAAATATTAGGTGAATAGCTGACTGCATACACTCCGGTACAACGTTATAAGAAACATCACAAATAAACTAAACTTTCAAAACAATTTAAATTAAATTTTAAAAATTTCAAATAGAATTAAGTTTTTCATAACATTGTGCTATTTTAGCAAGTCTTTTTAGGTCATTTTTAAAGCTTAAGGACTACAAAATAATAGAAGAAACAAAAAAAATATATATTTAAAATATACGTAATAAATCATTTATAGCCTTACGATTGTGAACCGTACTGTCGATCTTATTGAACCGCTCTCAATGTGTGAATTCAGTTGCAAATTACCTCTTACGAGGCTCTTGAAATTAAAAACTCGAGACAGGTGAAAATTACATAAAAAGATATGTGATGCCATTTGCAAAGCCTACGGAAATTTAATTAGAAATCGAAACCAATAGCATGAAGATAATTGTACAACGCAAGTAATCACAATATTCAAGACATCTATTTCCTAGAAGTCTGCGTTGTACATGGCAAAGTGTACAATAAAGCATTTACATTTGGATTTCCGGTTAAAAGTCCTCGTGGCAAGCTAAGTTCGGATTACGCTGAAAAGCTCTGAAAGTGCCACCAAATTTGGAGGTTCGCTGTCCTTGAACTTGAATTACTGCAATGCACCCAAATAAAGGGTGTCCTTTTCCTTGAATGAATATATATAACAAAATTAAAAGATTCTAGTGTTTTTATGTTAAAAAGACTTCTGCAATTATATTTTAAAAAACCTGCGAATTTGGAAAATAATAATAATCCGAATCGGTAAACGAAGAAAAACAAATAACTGAAGTCAATTTAAAAAGAAGTCTCAATTACTATGTTTAAAATGTATAAATATGTATACTTAAGTTTCAAACGATTTTTTTAGGGTTTTATTAAAAATGTTTTTTTTTTCGGAATTTATCCATATTGAAAACCAGACAAGGACTTCCCCTTAGAAGAACCTCAAGCTACTTCGTTTGCAATGCTACCAGACCATTAGTTGTAGATTCCTTAAAGCCTGTTACGCAATAAAACCAGGGAAAAACAAAAGATTATTCCCATAATTGACTGCCAGTAGAAAGGTATTATTGTCATTGGATGGCTATCAGGAACAGGGAAATAATGTGCTCAACAGGAGGGAATCTAAGCGACCTGGCATGACCCAATCATGGATTCCGTTGTAAGTCTGGCAAGTCATCATTGGGGTCAATCTAAATTTGAAACAAATGATTTTTGGCCGTCAACAGGAACAAATAAACAAGGTCCTTAGCATCCTGTCCGACTGACCAACGGCAATGGACGAAATGCCCACGGACGGTAATACTCGTGCTGACCCGGCCGCCCACTTGTCCCGCTTTTGATCCCCGGGCTCTGCTGATTTTGTCATTCATAGACCACTTAATTTTGGCGCGACCCAGCCCCCAAACTTAGTCTGCCCCTCCCCCGAACCGGAACCGAAACGAATCCCCCCGAAGGACACGAAGCACGGAGGCTATAAAAGCGGAGGAGCACTGCCAAACGAATTCAGTCTGTGACAGACTACGGGCGTGTTGAATTGCCGGAAAGTAATACGGAAAAGCGGAGCAACAAGTTGGAACTTGGACTCAGATATACGCACACCTGTTGGGATAAAGGAAATGGGATTTGACTAAACAAATGACTGCCGTTCGTCGTTCGGGCACCAGCAGCTGCCAGGACCATGTGAATATCCTCGACCATTAAGTGCTTCACAGTCGGTGCTCGGTAGTCGGGTTGTCAAATTGTCAGTGGCCCGTGTCGGTGTCAGTTTCGTGGAAAATAAAACTTTATTGCCTTTGAGGATGCCACGCTTTTACGCCTCCACCGCTGCACTCTCCTGCATCTTCGTCCTTCTCGGCTGTCAGTGGAGCAGCAGCAATCCTCTGGCCTCCGGAGCAGCTGCCTCCACACGTCGCCTGTCGGACACTATAAATATTGGATTCCTGGCTGAATACTCCCAGATGCGGGTGAGTAAGCGAAGCTCTGGTCGCGGCCTAAAGTTCCGCAAAAATTATCCAAAATTATTTTAAATTGATTCCTACGGTAATTATATATGTTCATGAATAAAACATCAACCTGTCACATTTGCAATTCGAATGCCAATCTCGTTTTGGGCCACAAGTCAACGCAGCCTGTCCCAAAAATATCATGAAATTTATAGCTCAGCATAATGATTGACGATTGTGCTGCCCCAATCAAACACATCATGTGTCCCTTGAGCCATTTCACCGCAATACTCTAACAATGATGGCCATGTTTCTACTCATATTGTCTTTAAAGTAAATTAAATATTCCAGTGCTTATAGATCATTGCAAATTATATATTAAATAAAACAAAACTCAATTAAATTTTAAAAAAACATTTTAAAAGAAACATAAAATGTTAGGACCATATTGAAGTTTAACATTAAGTAACAGCAGTGTATTTTTCCTTGGGGCTATTTTCCCAACAGCTTTCCCATTTTGTTTTGATTTTCAGATATTTTTGAAAGAGGATTGACAGCGCTCATCTCGTCTGTGATAAAAAAAAAGAGATTCATGCAGGCATTTTTTCTGAATTTAATTGGTTCCCGGAAAAAGCGATAGTAGTCTCCAAATTTTTTATGATGGCCCACATTTATCTGCACGAAATAGAAAGCTTAAAAGCAAACCCATCAAAAGTCCGTCTCTTCATCATAAATTGACCAAAGCCAAAGGACTTCCAATATTTCGACAGTTTTTGGGCTTGCGAGATATACATAAATAAATACGGATCATTTAAATATATTCAGTTTTCTGTAAGCTGACAAGGGTTTTCAAATCCTTGTTATGGAGTGATGGGTTTTATTAAGTTGAATATTACAAATTTATTGACTTCTATTTACTTTTTTACTAGCAGCTTATGCAACTTCCGCAAAAAAACCAAATTAAGTTAAAAATCTGCAATGCGGATTTCAATTAAAGCCTTTGATATTTTTCTGTAAACGCATGTTGGCCGTAGGTCAGTTAATCCCAAGTATTATTTATTTTCTCTTATTTGTTTTTATCGTAAATTAATGTTTTTCTTTAGTGGAAACTCATGCTAGCATGAATGACCTTTTATTTCATTAAAACGACAAACGATGGACTTCTCTGGAAAAATAAATATTAATCTGTAAAGAAGTCGGTAACATACTTTCTACATTGTTTTATTAAGAAAAGAACGTGATGTTTTTTTTAGAAAGAGTAGTTTCTTTAATCAATTTATACCAAAATCATTACTGCAAAGCTTTAAATAAATTTTTAGAAAGGTAAACATTTTTAAGTAAGAGATTTCTTAATTGATGGTCGTAAAAACAGCTTTAATTCGTTTGGGCACCATTAAAGAAACTTAAGATGATGAAATACATTTTCTCTACCAGGCTTTTAATTCCTTTATAATTATTCTGTAATTGGTAAAGAAGAATTGCCTTTAAAAAATAGGAGTTATACAGAAACTTTAAGCTAGATAAACTGATAATACTCCTTTTAAAATATTTGTCGTAATTAATTAATGCTAAAAATTCAGCTTACGAAATATTATGTAGCGTACTGGCTACAATTTCAAAGCCAAGAAACTAAAGCAACAAATCCCCTTTGGTTTTTGTGTGGGTTGCTCTATGCTTTTTCCTACCCTTTCTCCTCATCATCAGCATCCTTTTACAAAAAAGTGTATTTCGGTATAAAAGCTTAAAAGGGTGCGAATATTTAAAAACGGAATAATTCTTAAAATTCTACTTTGATTGCAACCATCCTTAGGCTTAAACCTCATCTCAACAACGGTATAACAGCTTCGTCCTTAATTGGAAAGCGTTCATGTTATTTTTCTAAGCCGTGCTTAAAAGTGCCCTTGAAGCACTAACTACATACATATGTGCATATGTGGTAACTGCTAAATGTAATTAGTATTTTGATATTTTATAACAGCTATATATTACAAGGATGTTGAAAGGACATACTTTATTTACTTAAGGTTAAGATAAAAACTAACGTGCATTCCGTTTCTATCTGACAATTTAAAAACTAAAGTACTAATTTGCTAATAACGTCAGCTAATTTCGGCTCAAATGACAATTGCTTAAATAGCTTTAATTCATGAAATGAATACGATATTAAACAAAGTCTTTTTAAATTCGATTTCCGTTTAATACTCACTTACTTACTAGTGGTAAGGCGAAAAATAAATGGAAGTTAATTTATGGCCCTAATAATTACGAAATCTACGTAAATTTCAATAATGACTGTCACAAGTGGTTTACCCAATATTCATTTCCTGCCAAACTACCACGCTAAGAGAAATATGTAGACCTGTGATTATGATATGATTAATTGGAAAATTTGTGAGTGAAAAAACAATGGCCTTAATTACTTTTTAATTTTTTTGTGGGAGATGAAAGAAGCCTATGTGTGCAATTAAAAAGACTCCGCCCTTATACATTCAGTGCAAGTTCTTTAATATAAATATACATTTAAATGGTTTTTTGATATACATTATGAACTAATAACATTAATCAACTTCTAAATTTCATTATTGGTGCCACATCTATTAAATGAATCACAATTTTATGGTCTGGTTATTTGCGCAATCAGCCATCAAAAACCATAATTTGAGGGACAATTCGATTTTATTATTTTAATTTGTTTCCATTGGAATTAACTGGTGAATACCACAAATAAATCAGTATTTTAATTTTTAATTCAATTTTTAATTTAATTTACTAAGCCAAATACTGTGATAAGTGGAGGGGATTTCGAGACTGTTTATTCAAAGAGGAATAATTAGTTCATTATGGTTTATTCATAATCAGCATCCACAGTCGACCTAATCCAAATGGTATGGCCGGCAGAAAAAAATTAATTATTATTATAAATATTAATAAACAAATGTCATTTTTTATTCCAATAATAATAATTAGGGCCAAATGCAAATTAAAGCTGGTTATATTTTAATGATCTTAAAAACATTTAAATGAAAATAAATTTCTGTCTTATTAGACGTCAGCTTTAGTGTAAAGGTTCTAAGTTTAAATTACAAAAAAACTTCTACTCAAAGTTAGCTATTTTTTTTTAACAGTTTCGTTGACTGTCTGGCTTAATACATTTGAAAATACTTACAAATTTTTGTAATTTTTGACGCCAACATTATGCGCGATTATATTCCCAACTTTATACGTTCGCATCGCTGCCTCTGCGTATTCATCATGCTGCAACTGACTTTGATGCTGTCTATGTTGGAGGTTAGAATCCAAGTTGACCCATCGCCGGAGCCTCAGCGACCTCTGACCCGAGTTTACCTAGTGGGCAAGCTGAGTCAGCTGGCCTGCAGTCCACTGCTCTCCGGATTCGCCATGGGTGCCCAGTTCTACGGGTACGGTCTGATCCACCTCCGCACCAAGGGACCCCTCGGCGGATTCCTCTCCAGACTCCGGATGGCTGCTCTGTCCGTGTGGCAGCAGTGCAGTCCCGTGATGCTCCTGCCCTGGTGCTTGAATGTCGTCCAGGGACTCTGCCTCTTTCCCGCCCACCTGTGGGAGTGCCTGGGCAAGGATTCCTGCCTGGAGGCCGACCACTTTCTGCTGTTTATGATCCTGTCGATCCTGTTCTGGAGCAACCTGCTGATCCTGGCCGTCACTAGCCTCGTTGTGGCAGTGAAACTCAACCTACGGATGCTGGGTGCCCGGCACATTGGAAGCAGGAATCATGAATTGCGGGCCTATGCCCAAGGGATTAACGAACTACTCGGCTTTGAAATGATAGTTGTGCCCGTGTGATGGCTACATCTAGCAACTACGTTATCTAAAGAAGTACACTCGTAATATATATTAACTTCCTAAATTTAAAATTGTATGTTGCCATATTTAATAATTACAAAATATTACATTTTGGCAGTCCCCAAAATTATAAGCTTACACAATCTCTCTTTAATTCTGAAATCGCTGCGGAAGACCGCCCACGTAGTGAGGAAGCGCACCAAGAGTGTGTTGTATATTGATCCATCAATTTAAATACTTCTTATTAAATCATTTAATAAATATTTAAGCTTCAGTTTTAAGCTATAGATTGCAATCTAAGAACATATCAATTTTTTTAAATGACATAGAATTATATTTACATAATAAATTGTAAACGCACATTTTGGTCTAAGAAATTTTAAAAAATTTCATAGAATTTATTTTAATTTTCGCTTTAGTTTGTTTAAAACTGTATAAGTAAAGCCTCTACAATTGTTCTTTCTAAAAGAAGTTGGTTTACCGCGGTTTTCATAAGGAAATGTTTCCAGCTAGCAAATTCAAATTTAGTTTCAGACTTTTGCACACTCACACAGCTACACAAAAATCCCAAGGAAAAACAATCTTATGCTTGTCATTCATATTTGGGGATGCATTTCTGATTCCACCTTATTCCTCATGAATTTCTCCACACATGAGTTCAGGTTCGACTGGGAATTGTTACAGCTGACGGCAACAAACGTTTCTTGAAAAACGCCGAAAATCTTAATTTTATTTTAAATAACCGGGCAAATCATGTTTAGCAATGTGACAATAACACCAACGTAAAAAATTTGTGATACAAAATCTTGTTACGAAAAAGAATTATACAATGAACCAAATATAAACATTAATTCCTAAAAGGTTTTTATTCGGCAAAAAATATACCTGTATAAAAAAATTAATAATTTTAGGAAATGTATTTGTTATTGTCTAACGTAAAATGTGAAAAAATTTTAAATTTTAAATTTTGTATGTTAAAGGTGTGTGCGTTACAAGTTTTTTACCGTGTTAAAGTATAAATAAATAAATAAATAAATAAAAATTTCATGTTTCCGTAGCCAAGAAAAGTTTTTTTTTAATTTCTACCAAGAAAGTTGTCAGCGCCTGAAACTGATTTTCTTTGTATTACAAAAATTTATAACGAGAAATTCTTAAATTATCCCCCACCGACAAAGATGCAGCCAAGTGAAAATATTAGTTGTCTTGCATTGCTTATGTTTTCCCTCCCTTTGGTCCTTTAACAATGAGACAACATGCATAAATTAAGTAGCATTGCACAACGGGGAGCTCATTTAAGAAGGATGTTTCCATCGTAACCAGCCACTACTCATTACTGACTTTAATTTGGCTTACTTTATATTAGGTGACGCTGGGCGGACTGCCACTGGCCATCGAGGATGTAAACAAAAACCCGTACCTGTTGCCGGGCAAGAAGTTGGCCTTTAAACCGGTCGACATTGGCCACAAAATGAGCGCCTACCGGGTGAAGCCCCTTAGGTAAATCATTCAATTACTCCAAAATTAAATTGCTCCTGCATCCTTACCTGCGAAATTGACCCGTTCTGCGTAACGTTTCAGGGCGATGACACAGATGCGTGAATCGGGCGTGACCGCGTTCATCGGTCCGGATGAGAGTTGCACCACAGAGGCGCTCCTGGCCTCCGCTTGGAACACACCGATGCTTTCCTTTGTGAGTAGACCCATTACTCAAATCTGGGTCACCAGGGTCCAGTTCAAGAGTTGGATACCTTGGCTTCACATATGACAGACCATTTTGTTAAAGTTTAAGGACTTTTCTTCTGCCTTGGGATTTTAATGCCAATTTATTAGCACATTGACATAAAAGTGAAATAAACTCTGGAGGCAAAGATGAATTCAATTGTTGACAGAATAAAACACAAAACTTTATTTTTGTTTTTTCCTCATTTGTCAATTGCATGTGAAAGTAGCAATAAACTTCACAGTATAAGTCTAACTAATTTGAAATTTTAAAACCATTTATTTGATTTTGTTTAATGTTTAAACATGTTAATGCATTGTTTGCTCTGTAGAAATGCTCCGACTCAATTGTCTCAAACAAAAGTACGTTTCACACCTTTGCGCGGACATTGGCTCCGGCCTCCAAGGTAATTTATAGTAATTGACAGTGGAGTGACATATTTTCTAACAAATTGCATTACAATATTATATTAAAAGGTCTCTAAAAGTATAATTAGTCTACTAAACGCCTTTCATTGGAATAAATTCGCCATAGTTGTCAGCTCAAAGCCCATTTGGGGCTCAGATGTTGCTCGTGCAATTCAGGTGAGTCTGACGTCCTGATAATTATAAACTTATTTGAGACTTTGCACAATAGGAACTGGCGGAAGCAAGAAACTTCACCATCAGTCACTTCAAACATATCTCCGACTATATACCGACCACCAAAACCCTTTCGCAGATCGATAAAATTATCGAAGAAACATATTCAACAACTCGCAGTAAGGATTGATGTTGTATGATGTACGAAAATAAAATAAAGTTTGCTATAGGACTATTTCAAAAAAAAATACTTTTTTTTAATGCAAGCACTGGAAGTTTTTTGTGTTTAAGCAGAAAAACAGTTGTTTATTTTTAATTTCAAAATTAATTAAAATAAGATACAATTTAGCATTCAACTTGAATTATGATCTAACTTTCTCTGTCGTTACTGACATTAATTATGGACCAAATTCCCTTTTTACATCAGTTTAAAAATAAATAAATAAGTACTGGTACATTAAATAAACCATTCAAACTTTATTTTAATTGAAAATTGCACTGTACAATATTGAAACACCGATTTTAAACTTTATTTGAATTGTACATTGCACTGAACAAAATTGAATTACCCCAACACCCAACAGTCTATGTGTTCATTGGGGAGCATATCGCCATGGTGGACTTTGTGCGAGGCCTCCAGAATCGGAGGCTCCTGGAGAGCGGGGACTACATCGTGGTTTCCGTGGACGACGAGATCTACGACTCCAACCGGAGGGTTAACATTATGGAACGTAGTAAGTGCATTGTGCGGATCGGCGCTCCGGGATAGAGTTCTAATGCATGCACCATCTATTCCAGATTATTTAGATCCTTATATTAGAAAAGAAAAGAGCAAATCACTGGACAAAATCTCATTTCGTTCAGTTGTAAAAATAAGCATGACATATCCACAAAACCCCCATATTCGGTAATTTATCTGACTCTTAGTTATCTAACTGTGCGTATTTTTGTTGCGTCTTTCTAATCGATCTTTAGGAACTTGATTTTCCAAGATCACTTGGATTTTTTTCATTTGGTAAAACTAGTGCTTACACTTTTTAAAAACAAGATAAATTATCTTTACATTTTTTTAAGGTTAATCAGCTTTGTTTGTTTTTAATTCTGTTCTTATTTTTATCGTACTTCAAATAGAAATATAGCCTTTTTACCGAAAAATTAAATTTAATTAAAACGACATGTTGAAGTCAAGTTTAATGTCTCTCGTCCTTACTTGATTTTGTCAAGTATCGAATATCAAATATAATGTTAAATTCAATTTTAAAATTTGAAGAACATCAATTATTTTCATTTTTGTATGGTCCAAAGGCGTTATTTCTAAAATTTAGAAATGAATATTTGTGAGTGTAGTTTTAGACATGTCTTCAACGTTTTATGAGAAGACATATACATTTTTATTTCAGATGAATCTAAATTTGTTTTAATTACATATGTTCATTATTTTTTTAAAATATTAGGATCATAGAATAAATTAAAAAGCGATATTCCCTTAGAAAAAATCAATTTAATTCACGTTAATCATTTGCATGAAAATTAAATATTTAAAATTATATTTTATATAACAGTTTTATCTATTTTTATAAATTTATGTTTGCAGCGACATTTGTTCGAAAATAAAAGATTATGCTCGAAAGACTCCATTTCTGGTGCCATATCATCAACGTGTCTTTGACAACATATCGGTAGGAAAATCTGAGACTATTAAAAAAGACTCAGTTATTTTTAAATAAATTTTTATTTTATTTTATAGAATGCTAATAAGAATATTCATTTTATCGATGTTTTTATTGTGTAGGTGCCCATATATGGTCTACATCTTTACGATAGTGTAATGATCTACGTTCGAGCCATTTCGGAAGTTTTAAAACAGGGCGGTGATATCTACGATGGAAATTTGGTAATGAGTCATATTTTCAATAGGTCCTATCATTCAATACAAGGATTTGATGTGAGTACATAGTGCAAGGTTTGTTATTATAAATTCAAAATATGTAAAACGTGGTGACAAAAATATATATGAGATTTACTAATACTATGTTCGTATCTTCATTAAAATCTATATTTTATTTTGTACTTACAAAGGTCTACATAGACTCTAATGGCGATGCTGAGGGAAATTACACAGTGATAACTCTGCAAAACGATGTCGGCAGTGGAACCTCGGGCGGATCTCTGGCCAAGATGTCCATGCAGCCAGTGGGGTTCTTTGCGTACAACAAGCACTCCCTAATACCGGTTAGTTCATTATTAATTAATTTTAAGTTATAATAGCGAAAGCAATTTATTTGAATAATCCGAAAGGAGTTCCGCTACATAAAGAGTGATAGACCCATCCAGTGGCTAAATGGCCGTCCTCCGCTCGCAGAACCCCTCTGTGGTTTCCATGGCGAACTGTGTCCTCGAAAGAAACTAGATTGGCGATATCTGGTAACGGGTCCATTAAGTGCCCTCGTCGTCGTGGTGGCCATCGCGCTGCTGATCAAGTATGATTAATTTTTAAATAGGCTTAAGAGTACAAAACAATCCTCGTTCTAATGATTTTTTTGAACACTTCCTGATTTAATAAGAAACATTTAAAAAACTTATAAGATAAAATTTCATTAGAGAACAGCGAACACAAAAATGGATTTAATTTTTTGTGAAACTACATGGGTTTATAAATTTTAATAACAATTTTGTTTGAGGCATTACCGCTATGAACAGACACTGGCAGGACTTTTGTGGAAAGTGGACATGAAGGAAGTTACCGTCATTAATCTCGGCGAATACAACAACCCCAGTAATAAAAATATTGTAAGTATCGCTTATAAAAATCAAATGAAATAAATTAGGGAAGCATTACCTATCCACATATGGTATCATAATAATGAAAATATCTTATTATTTTAGTTTCAGATATGTCGCCAAAGCATTTTAGTGGTTGGAGAACCCAACAAGAGGTCCTTTACAAATATAGGTAAGCTACATAAGTACAAATATAGTAACCAATAACGTCGATTATAAATTTGTATTGTATATTCCACATTGAATAGCTCTTTTTCGGGGCAATATTGTGGCCATGAAAAAGATTCACAAGAAGAGCGTGGACATTACCCGTTCCATTCGCAAGGAACTGAAACTGATGCGAGAGGTGAGCCATAAAAGTTTAAGAAAATATAGTTAAGCCATATGATTTTCTAATAGGTTCGGCATGAGAACATTATCAACTTCATTGGGGTATCCACAGATCACGGGTCCGTGATCGTCTTCACCACGTATTGTGCACGAGGCAGTCTGGAGGACGTGCTGGCCAATGAGGACTTACACCTGGACCACATGTTTGTCTCCTCTCTGGTCTCCGACATCCTGAAGGGCATGATCTACCTGCACGACTCCGAGATAATATCCCACGGCAATCTGCGATCCAGCAACTGCCTCATCGACTCCCGCTGGGTTTGCCAAATCTCTGACTTTGGACTCCACGAACTAAATGCGGGCCAAGAAGAACCCAACAAGTAAAGCCATAACGATCTTATTATTTATTTAATTTTGCACTTTTAGAATAAGGTATTTCTAAAATAAGAAATCTTTTCATACAATGCAAATAGGTCAAAGAACTTTCTACGATGATAAAAACCACGTCTATTTGCAGGAGTGAACTAGAACTGAAACGTGCCCTCTGCATGGCGCCAGAGCTTTTGAGGGATGCCTACCGACCTGCACGCGGTTCCCAGAAGGGAGACGTCTACTCCTTTGGGATTCTCCTCTACGAGATGATTGGCCGCAAAGGTCCTTGGGGGGATACGGCCTACTCAAAAGAGGGTGAGTGCTGAAGGCCAATATCAAGAACCTTTTAAAATTTAGTTATTTTAAACATTATTTTTGCTAAAAATGCTTATAATATTTTTGGTAGTTGCTTCCTTTGTACCTATCCGGTGGACATCCTACCTGGTGTGAAAATTATCCGATAATTAAAAAGTACATTTTTGTTTTAGGTAAATCTTAAATATAATTAATTTTAAAAAAAAAATTTAAATTGTAAGTGGTCTCTAACTAAAAATACAAATTTTAACGTAATTTTGTTTACTGTTTTTCAATTATTAAACTTAGTAAATTAAAATTCTTCGTTCTATCAGTATATGTATTCGAGTTGATTTCATCTTGAATATGTATACAGGATAAATTGCACAGAGGGAGAAACTACCAAAACCTATATCTCCGAACGTATTTATGCGATTGATTTCCAACTGTAAAAGAATGGGAGTAATTTTAAATAAATCATTTCTTTCTTTGCAGAAATTATTCAGTTTGTGAAGTGCCCGGAACTGCTGCAGCACGGCGTATTTCGTCCGGCTCTGACCCACACTCACCTGGACATTCCGGACTACATCCGTAAGTGTTTGTGCCAGTGCTGGGACGAAGATCCGGAGGCCAGGCCCGACATCAGACTGGTCCGCATGCATCTGAAGGAACTCCAGGCTGGATTGTAAGTAGCGAACATTAAAAAGTTATTTTTGCGGATTTTTAAAAAACTTATTTTTGGTTGAATACAATGGCAATCTTTGGAGAAAATCTTGACACTGAGGATTATTTAATTTTAACTTTGGACTATTTTTACTTTCTTTAATCCAATGCAGAAAACCCAATATATTTGACAACATGCTATCGATAATGGAAAAATATGCCTACAATCTTGAGGGTCTAGTTCAGGAACGAACTAATTTACTATACGAAGAGAAAAAGAAAACAGACATGCTTCTTTACCAAATGCTGCCTAGGTAAATAAATATAAAACAATGAAAATAATATTTAAAACAATCTCCTAAAGACCTGTAGCTGAGCTCCTAAAGCGAGGGGATCCTGTAGAGGCAGAGTGCTTTGAATGTGTAACAATATTATTTAGTGACATTGTGGGATTCACCGAACTTTGCACCACAAGCACGCCATTTGAGGTGGTAGAAATGCTGAATGACTGGTACACCTGCTGCGATTCGATCATATCCAATTACGATGTCTATAAGGTTAGTAAAGGTACTAACAAGCAATAACAAATATGTTAAAAGACCATTTTTGTTTAAGGTTGAGACAATTGGAGATGCTTATATGGTTGTATCCGGATTGCCACTGCAGAATGGAAATCGACACGCAGGAGAGATAGCCTCTTTAGCCCTCCATCTCCTAGAGACCGTGGGGAATCTCAAAATCCGCCATAAGCCCACTGAGACTGTTCAGCTCCGTATTGGAGTTCACTCGGGTCCATGTGCAGCAGGAGTTGTGGGACAAAAGGTGCAGTGATTTTGACTTATTTATAAAATTTATAGGGTTATGCAAGGTATACTAAAAAATATTACGAAATAAATTCTATTTGAAGCAAGAATATTATTCGTAATAACTGAAAATTCATAATTTTTATTTTTTTATTTATTAAAAATAATTTTAATAATTAGACAAGATTTTTATGTTAGCTATTTCAACTGATCAAGACAAACCAATAATAAATATGAGAGGTGTTTTTATCGAAAAAAGTAATATATTAATTAAAAATATAATTATTATTTTTTAAGTAATATTTTATTCGCTCAGAATAATAATAACTATCTTTTGAGCGATTAAGTAAAACTCAGAAAATAATCATTAAATTGAGATAGTTTTTATTTATGATCCCTGATGTTATGTTTATATCCTTAACTACATCTCAGATGCCCAGATATTGTCTATTCGGAGATACTGTGAACACAGCATCCAGGATGGAGAGCACCGGGGATTCAATGAAGATTCACATATCCGAGGCCACCTACCAACTTCTGCAGTTAATTGGTAGCTATGTCTGCATAGAAAGGGGTCTAACAAGTATCAAGGTGGGTTTTATTTTCAAATATTATTTTATAGATAATAAAAACAATCTTTGATTTAGGGCAAGGGCGACATGCGAACCTATTGGCTGACAAATCGTCACCAATCCGAGCTTACACCGGATCTCATTAGTACCGTGGATACTCTGGATAGCTACTGTTCCGCGGGAAGGGAAAGTATGGAGCACATACTCCACCAATATTGCAATCCAGCTCAGAATAACTACAGACTGGGATCCTGCAAGTGTGACACCAAGTGTTTATATAGCCGCCGATCAGACGACAATGTGACCAATTCCCATGTCACTTCAGAGTTTCCGAAGATAAGTGAGCCGACGCAGGTCAACTGCAATCAATTATGCATTTGCCGGTTAAACAGCAGCCAAGTGTTCAGCAATCGAAGTCCTCGATCTGCTCCAAGCATCACATTTAGACTATAAGTATTTAAATTGGTTATATCTAAGACATTTGTTCAATGACATTTGAGATGTAGTGAATATCAAGCTAGAACTATTTACTGGAGTCTATTAATGTATGTGTGCAACATCCTCTCAAGTTCTAATGGCTAACTGAACTAAATTTGATAATATGTTTTTTGTTTAAAAATATAATAATATAATATCTGCATTAGTTATTAACTGTATAAATTTTAAAGGTCAAATTAATGGAACACTTCCATGAAAGTCCAGTTTGTCCGTCCATCTGCACTTTATTTACTTACTTTTTAAAAAAATCAAATATAGAAATTCAGTTAGTTAATAGAATTGAGATTGTGAGCCGTAGGTAAAAAATACTTCAAATACAAACATTTACCTATGAAGTTACATATCCCTTTATTATTGTCACTTTTGTGTAAAATTATTTTAGTTTTTAGTAATTTGGAAATTGTTCTTCAGGGCTTGCCAGCACTCATAGTAGGCTGCATCCAGCTTTTGACAGGTTTCCTCGCCCCATTTGGTCACGGCCAAACTCAGAGAGGATTCAAACATGAAGGCCTTTAAACACAAATTAAAATATAAATTTGTATGCTATATTTAAGATTTCCTTTGGCCGGACATACCTGAGTTCCCTCAGCCACGCGCTCAGGCACTAACTTTGCATTCGAGGCACCTTCAAAGCACTTAACATCCGGGCCATGCGGGGTCATAATCGAATGTAGTGTCGCCCCTCCGGCAGCAAAGCCATCCTCCTTGGCCTCATACTTGCCCAGAATCAGACCCATGAACTCGCTCATGCAGTTTCCTAATAAATAGATAGACCTGGTCAGGAAATTATACTTTTATCTTTCAGGTAGCTTACTATGATAATAGGGTGGACGGAAGGTGTGCTCCTGTACGGACCAGCGGGGTGGGAATATCACAAAGTCGGCTATAGCTGTTCCAGCCCTCATACTCGGACAGGTCAGCACGGTGAAAATGCTGGGGTCACAGTGATCGAAGCTCACTGAGTTGATCACCATAAACTTGGACAGATCGTATTTGAAGGGCACATAGTTGCCATGCCAAGCAACCACATCGAAGACGCTGTGGTTTTGTTTGGCCACAAAGAGGCTACCCTGGAATTTCGATATTACCTGGAAGTCTTTTGGGAAATTATACATAATTAATTATATTAAATTCCAGATTTATTAGGTGCTGTTAATTACCTTTTTTGTCTTGATCGTCGAGCCAGGCCACAGGTGTTTCAAAGTCTCTGGGATTAGCTAAACCATTAGCACCGATGGGACCCAAGTCCGGTAAAACAAAGTGTCCATCGTAGACCTCCAGGATATAACCCCTGAAAATTCGATTTGTAATATTTTTAACCAGTCCACGTTCATATACATTTTAATTTCATGACTCTCACCTGGAAGGGGAATCCACATTGACAGCAAATCGTATTCCTTGAGGTATAACGCAGATTTCATTGGGAGCCACAGACATCCTTCCGAACTCAGTGGTTATATCCAAAACACCTTGCTGTGGAACTAAATAAAAATATTAGTATGCTTTGTTCGTCTTATAATGACAACTATTTGTACCAATTAAGAAATCGCCATCGCTGTTGTAAAAAGCAGAGTTATCCATGGAGACATTGCAAGAGTAGATGTGTATGGCAAGACCATGACGAGATCTGGGATCGCCAGCTCCACAAACCGTATGCAAACCTTCCACGAAGTCTACAGTCTTCCCATTCTTTGGTGGCAGATCAAAGGGTTTCCAACGAAGCTAACCAAAGAATTAGATTATAAATACCCGTCAAATATAGATTTTGTAAAATGAAATTCACCTGATTGGGATTTGGTGGTTGTTCATCCCAGTTCTGCCTAAAGAACTTGGCTTCTTCGAAGGGCTGGAATGGAAGGTGGACAGCTGAGGGCAACTTCCTGTACAGCCAGGTGCGCACATTCTCGGTTCTTGGAGCTGTGAAGGCACTTCCCGAGAGCTGCTCGGCGTAAAGCTTGAAGGGGCACACCTGAGGCGAGTTCTGGCCAACAGGCAAGGAGTTTGGATACCGCTCGTCCTCGGAGGAGAAGTGAGACCCGAAACCCGAGAGGTACTAAAATAGAATAGTTATAAAAAACAGCTAAAATTAAAACCGAAACAAATGATCCATTTTCTATTCGATCTCTTTTTCTGTATAACGACCAACACAATTTTTCTTAAACGTACTTTTAAGACTTTTGGTAACTGATAAGTTTTATACAAGCAAACATATAAAGATAAAGAGCTTTAAAGATGCTTTGACCGAGAAAGCAGATAGCACATTTGCATAAATAAGAACCAAAATAGAAATTCTCGTTGTATAAATAACAACAAACAGTGCACTAAATAAACCGGCATAATATTATACAATTTTTCAAGTCGTTAGCTAGTTTTTTATATCCACAATGGAGATTTGAAGAAGGCATGCGCGAATACAACCCGAAAAACTTGAATCGGAAAAAAATGGGATATATCTTTGCCAACTCATTGTTTTATATTTTATGAAAATTAACAAATTAAGAACCCAAAATCATGATAAATACCGGTATCCGTATTATAACTGGAAGTGATAATAAACTCTTGTTCGTACTCGCACAATTATTTTAATTTACATAACAGTTAAATTAATTCAGTAATTCACCAATTCACTAATCCGATTTTATAATTATGTCATAAACTTTCTTGCAAATATGTCTTACAACCTTGGATACAGATACACTTCCAGATAAATTGATCTGACACACTTTTTTACCAAACGATTACCTTATATTGCGACATGTCTGATCCTCCGGCGTTTAAAAGTATAACTGAAGTTTGCCAATCATAGGCGACCCCTATTTATATATGCTCGATCCAGTCAGGCAACTTGTTCTCCAGCTCTAGATAGCAGATGTTTTGAATACTGGCCGGAGAAACTAGTCTCCGAGAAAAAGCCGGCCCCCTAAAATCTGCCGAATGATACCAGAGGTAAACACCTGCCCCCAGTTGTTTATGCGTGTGGATTGTTTTGATTTTGTTACCAACTTAATCTCAGCACCTTTACAACTGAGAATCATACGTGTTTTACTTAGCATAGCGGCTTTACTGGTTTAAATCAGGGGCATACCTATTTAAATATCTTCACACTACTTTATCTAACAGGGCTACTATAGTACTGCTATTATAAATTGAGTCGGGGAAAAGAAATAAATTTGAAATACTAATGCAATGCAAATCCAACAAGAAAGACAAATTTTCGTAAACTAAGTAACTAGTCGTTTAATTTATTGCGGCAAAGATTCAAAGTTATAGTTAATGCGGTAGGCAATACAATACAGTTGATGTGTTGTGCGCTGTCTGTATATTAAAATACTTAAAGTACTTTTATGCGGTAATTAAACCTAAATTAGTACGAGTACATTAAATTAAACGTTTAAGGACATTCAGCGCTCGTAAGATGAGTAAAAGCGGAGATTCACTCGCAGGTCTGAAAAAATCTTTACAGATCGTAATGATTGTGTTTCGATATGCACGGCATATCTGGGTTCAAGAACATAATTGAAAATATAAGTATTCAAAAGTAATTGTTTGTAAATTGCAGGTGATCAGATTCATAATTCTGATCTATGAACGTTACACTTAGCAAGAATTCGACTTAAATAAGTAATAAGGAAGATTTAAAATAAAATATTTGTCCCGAGAGATACTGATTGGGCGATTAAAATGACGGACACTGGTATGTTAATGGATGCTACGCGGCATTAAGTATGGGAATATATACTGTTGGGGAAATACTGCGACTGCGATTGCGCTGGCAAGGATTCCATTTCAGCTATTCTAGTCGTGCGACAAGTTCAGGATGTCATCGCCCATGCTGTTTTTGGGCATCTTGGCCGGCGGCGGTGCAGCCAGATCTGCCACCGAGGCGAACTCCATGCGCTTCTTGGGCACTCCACCGCTGCCGAGGAGCGCTCCAGGTGGTGCCAGCTCTCCGTAGAGGCGGCTAAGGTCCGGCGAGGGACGTCGATGCGAAGAACTGCTGCTTCCGTCGGAGGGCGCTGGCGAGGGTGTGTTCGAGGGCACACTCGAGATGGCCAGGTCCACGGCACTGAAGTTGTACTTGCCGCCCGAGTTTGAGTTGTTGCCGCTGCTGCTGCCACCGCCGCCGCCTCCTCCACTGTTAGCCGACTTGGTGGGCGTCAGTCGCTCCAAAGCTGGCGAGGCCGATGACTCGCGTGTGCGCGCCGATGAAGGCGTCGTAGACTTGGGTGGCTTCATCATCATGGCCGACAGCGATTCCTGCTGAATTTTGAACAAAGCCGATGGAGTCATGAACATGTTATTTGCCGCTAGTGTGGTTTTAGACAGTGGATCAGGTATGCCATATTTGCCATGCTGCTGCTGAAAGAAGGCAGCATAGTCTTGCATCTTTTCCTGCGCCAACGCATTGTAGTAAGCGGCTTGATTGGATAGGGAAGAGGGTGAGGAAATACCGGAAACTCCAGAATTGCCTGAGGAGCTTCCCGACTTCATGGCATTCGCTGAGGATCCAGCTCCCACGACAGCTCCCGAGGGCGTGGCAAACAGGGCGTCCAAATCAGCCGCGGCTTTATTTTGACGATACAATAGCGCTTTGATCTCCGAGTCTTGCTTCTCCAGCTGCAGCAGCTGATTTAGCATGTCGCTCTGTATGTCCTTCTGCTTTTGCTTCGATCCACCTCCACTCGAACCTCCTGACACGCCCACTCCGGAGGACAGGAGAGCGGAGAGCTCATTGTGTGCTCCTGCCATGTGCTTGTTGGAGGACATCGCCGCCGCGAACTGGTTGTTGGGATCAAACAACTTGGTGTAGGTCTGCAATAGTGCCGTGTAATCCGCCTGAGCAGCCGCCTGCTGTTGTTGCTGCTGCTGTTGTTGCTGATGTTGCTGCTGCAACTGTTGCTGCTGCTGTTGCTGCTTCTTGGATGAACTGCTGTTGGAACTGCCACTGGAGGCAGACTGAGATGGCGGTGGAATCGAAGCGGCGGCCACTGCCGCCATCTGCTGCTGGAGGAACGCGTTGAGGTCGTTGCTCTGCTTGCTTTGCTGCATGTAGGAGTCGTAGCCGAGTAGCTTCGATGCCTGGATTAGGTTGTTGTAATCGGCACTGAGAGCAGCTGCCGCCGCTGCAGCATTCGAAGATTTCGAAGACTTGCTAGATGATGAATTTGAGGGCTGACCACCAGTCAAAGCATTTGCAGTGGGCACTCCAAGTCCCGCTCCTGTCAGATAGCTGTAGTCGGATCCAAAACCCAGAGTGCCAAGGGTAGTGGCTCCCAGCGCTTCAGCTTGCTGAAGGAGTAGAGCAGCATATTCCGGAGAACGGATGAGCTCGCTCATCTTAAGTGGATCATTTTTTAGTTCGTCCAGCTCCTTCATCAGCTTCGTTTTATACGAATTGGAGGTTGAGCTGGAGTTGGAGGAGGAAGAAGAGGACGACGACTTCGATGATCGCTCCGATTTAGACTTGCTGCTGCTGTGGGCGTTATTGTTGCTACTTCCTCCAATTCCTACTCCCGTTGGCAGCGGCATATTGAAGCTATTCGAGTAGGCGGCTACAGCGGCTGCCACATTGGGATCGCTTAAGCCCGAGGAAGCGGTGGCATTGCTTTGTTTGGAACCCCCCACCTTGGCTGCGGCCGCTGCCAGCTGATTAAGGGAGGAGCTGCCGTAATCCTTACGTTGCTGCTGGAAGAGAGCAGCCAGGTCGCCTTGAAGGAAGTTCGGAGGAAGTTGTCCTGCCAGCTGAGCCAAACTGGCGGCCATCAGATCGTTGGCCGTGGGTAGGCAAGCGGCCGCTGGTGGGACCAAAGCAGCGGCAGCCGCTTCATACTTATTAGGCGTGATGCTGGGACTATTTCGAGCAATATCGCTGACGCTGAACTTGCCAGGACTGGGCGCCGGAGAGTTACGGGTGCGGGAGGTGGAGGCGTGCGACGAAGCGTCTGACTTCGCGGGCGATGGTGACGCCCTCACCGGAACCTCAAACTTAGCTGGACTGGCGGAGTTGGATTGGATAGTAATAGGACTATCCCTCGGCGAGGCACTCAGAGCGGTGGTCAGGGCCGATGTCGTTACAATTGGTGGGATGACTGGTGGTGCGGAAGCTGCGGGCATTTGTGGTGGAAGCAGCTGACTGGTGGCTGCCGGCAAAGTTGGAGCCACCAAATTAGGCAGTCCTGGAGGATGACTCGTGGGGTTAGGAGTGGCAAGGGGCGAAAGCATTCGCACCGGGTTCATATTTAGTCCGGAGGGCATGCAGAGCTGCTCCTGGAGCGACATCACCTTCAGCTCGCTGGCCTTCTGCTCCGCCTGTGCGTTAGACTCTTCATCCGCCTTGCGTGCACTCTCCTCCAACGCGCTTATCGACTCACTGAACAGCTCCTCCTTGGGTGGAGCAATCTTTACATCACTGCTAAGATCCATCAGAACAACAGGCTTGTCTTCCTCTTTTACTTCTAATTCCTCATTGTCGATGATTTTTATGGTCTTGGGTGGAATGAAGTCATCTTCCTGCTCGCAATCCAGCACAGCGCAAATCCAGTTCCACAGCGCCTTGTCGCTCTGCTTGGAGGGAAACTTCGGGTAGAGCGTGTTCTTCAGCTTCTCGTTGTAGGTCACGTCGTTGTTATAGATGTTTCGGAACTTGACCACCTCGCTCCGGTACTGCGAGTAGTAGTCCACGCACAGCTGGATCTCGGAGCGCACCTCCTCGGGTATCTCCTTGTCCGGTAGCACCGAATACTGCATCAGCATGGGCCTGCCGTACTCCATAGATTGCCTGTTCTCGTTGGGCGGCACGATCCAAATGCACTTAACCACCGACTCCAGCGTTGGATTCTCATCATAGTAAGGGGCTGCAAAAATAAATTATTTTTCCGATTTTAGCAATTTATCTTGACCTTTTAATATACAACAAAAAATGTTTGTAAATCATTAGATTTAACTTACATATAATAAGAGAAACGCAGGGCGTATAGGTGAGATCGCTGGCACCGCGCATTCGAATCTGATAGTCCAATTGTGAGTCGCAGTCACGCAGAGTGGGTTCCGCCTGGAACCTGGGATGTGAGTGATACCAGCCAACCAACAGCAGTTGATCCTGGATCATCATCTTCTGTATGTCTCGCTCGACTTCCCCGGCTCTCTGTCGATCGAAGCGCGTGCTGCGGCAAGGATATGTCTTTGTGATGGACAGAGCTGAAATGAGCAAACTTGTAGGCAATTCTTATGCAGAGGGAATCGCAAGCTAAGCCGGACTCACTGTGTGTGTTCATGTCCCAGGTGCCCCCCAGATAGCCGCACACCTCGCGCACCGTCAAATGGCAGTGAAAATCCGCCAGCAATAGGGCAGAGGAGTTGACTGTGATGAGGAATGGCTGCAGCTTGCCCACCGAAGTAAACGGTACCGATTCAATAAGCATGTTGGCGTCACTGTGGGTAAAAAGCAATGCTTTAGACGACCTATCTTATTCATTCCCTAAGTGTACAACTTTACACACAAGTAAAATTAAAATTGCGTGAATAAACAAATAGTCTTATTACTGACTAAGTTTTCTCAAAGTCAAGAAAATATTAAGTAAATCAAGTAACAAATGATAGAACGATTTAGAATGTTTATCCATATCCAAACTACATTTCTCTAAAGAAAATTCTTTAAATTAAACATTTAAAGTTTAAATTTCATAAATTAATAATTTGTTCATGCCAATAATAGGATTGAAATCTAGAATGAAAATATTGACTGAAGTATTGACTTCCCAAAAACAACCCTTCTGTATATTCATGTTGCACTAGGTTTACTTACTGAACTACATTGCGATTCGATACGGTGTTGTGGGCGAAAACAGTTCGCTTGACGACAATCTCCGGGGAGTCTGACTTGCGTTCGGCATCTGCGGATTGGATAGAATTAGCACAGATGTCACATGAAAGGTCAGGTAACATTTACGTACCCAGGTCGCAGTCATCAAGCGGCGTCTCTTTTTGCAAGGCGCACTTGCGCAGATACGTGTTCTTGTAGGCGTCTAGCTTCTTGCCCTTGTACTTTACCGAGGCCCATCCGCATCCGCTCTTCTTCTCGGGATTGATGATCCGCTTGCAGTGCATAGCCCAGGCGCTGGGCGTGAGGAATATGGTTTCAGTCTCATGGGATTTGATCTTGCCGTCGGCTAGCAGATCTCCGACGAACTTCTGGCCGAGATATTCGATGGTCATAAGGCCCAAGCCCGGCTGCAGGACATTAGCGGCCATCAGTGTTTGCAGGGTGACGGTGCGTCCGGTGCCATTGAAGCCCTCGTAATTCTCCTTGGCCTGAAGAGGATTTACGTGGAAAATGTAAATAAATATTTTGTAAAGAATACATTTTACTAGTGGTTTCCGGGCGTACTAACCTCATCGTCGTTGTCCTCGTCACCAGCATCGCTGTCCACATCCTTGTCGCACAGGTTGTCCTCCAGCATGGCCCCAGGTGCTGCTTCGTCCAGGGGCGGTGGTCCGGAATCCGGAGTGGCGTCTATAGCTTCCGTCACCGACAGTCCACGCTCCCCCTCCCCCTGCCTAGCTCCCTCAACATCACAATCGTTTGTTATTTGCGGCGGCGGCGGCTGCAGCACGTCCCCCTCCCTCTCCACATCACCATCGCCATCGCAGTCGCCCTCGCCGTCGGAGCTGCTTACCACCTGGTTTTCGCCTGCATCGTCTGCACCATGTTCCACTCCGTTTTCCATGTGTGCTCGTCGCGAATTTTGTTCAATTCCACGGATTTCTTACTTTTAAGATACTCAAGTTTTGCGACTAAAAAAACTGATGGATGCAGTAAGGTCGCAGCTTTTTCTATTTAGAATACCAAATTGATTCGCGAAGGTGGCCGGATCAGGACCGCAATTTCAAACACCCAGCAACTGGTCACACTTCCTTGGCTTGAAGTAATTTTTTTCGAATTTTTCCGTTTTTGCGAATCTTTTTGAGTGTTTAAAGCGGAGGATCGGCTCCCAGCAAGGACAAAACGATAATCAGTCGGGTTTTCCGCGACTTATTTTGGAGAAACCTTAAACCGGCTTTTTTATCATTGCGCGGGTACTTTTCACGGGGAAAAAACGATGCTGCCAGATCGGCTTTGTAAAACATATAAGCCTGAATGCAAACTTAAAGTTACTAATTATTGTAATATAATGATAACAACACTATAAATAACACTATAACTTTGGCACTGAATGGAATTGAATTGTCAAACAAATGTTTCGCGAAAATTGATTTTGTATGTTGCTAATTACTTTTGAAAACATATGGACATATGAAATAGTTATATACATTTTTATTTAATATATCTTTCATAGTTTCGGCTTTTTAATGATTTATAACAAATTTATTTCGCGTTCTTGATTGCCTAATTAACATTTCAAGTTAGTTGTCACAAAGAAAAAAACTCGAATTTTTATAAAAAAAATATTAAGAAACCCACTACTTGTTTCTCGATCAGATCTATAAATGTATTGCGTCGAGAAAACCGATATAAAATTACCTGCTTAATAACATTTATGTAAAAATAAATTTTTAGGAATCGAGAAACCCGCAATAAATGTCATACGATTTTTTAACTTTTTAAAGAATTTCTTACGATTAATTATGCTTACGAATTGCAAGTTCTGAGTCACACATCTGTAAACAAATCGCAACTGGTATGGACTCTGTGGAATTAGTCGTAAAGGGAATACCACAGTTAATTTATTAATTGATTTTATCGATAAATCGATTTCCAAATTAAATCATCTTCCGTCTCTAGCAGTATTTGTGCAAAAAGGCGCGAGTTAAATTTGTTTGTTCAACTATTCTTAGATCCTTGCATGATTAGACGTAATGGCACTTTGGGTGGATAAATACCGTCCGCGGGAACTATCTAAGCTGGATTTCCACAAGGTAAATGAGCAAACGATCCTTCAAACCAATATTAGCTCACAACCAGGTTTTAACATCATTTTTTGCGTGTTTCTCAAACAGGAGCAAGCAGAGAATCTGCGCAGCCTGTGCAAGCAGAGCGACTTTCCGCATCTCATGTTTTACGGACCCTCGGGAGCCGGAAAGAAGACCCGCATAATGTGCCTGCTGAGAGAGATGTACGGAGCCGGCGTTGAGCGCCTGAGGAGCGAGACCATGACGTTCACGACGCCGTCCAACCGCAAGATCGAGGTGATGACAGTCAGTAGCAACTACCATCTGGAGGTAAATCCCTCCGATGCCGGCATGTACGACCGGACGGTGGTGATTGATTTGATCAAACAGGTGGCCCAGACGCATCAGATAGAGATCAGTGGCCAGCGGGAATTCAAGGTGATCGTCATTTCCGAGGGCGACGAGCTCACCAAGGATGCCCAGCACGCCCTCCGCCGCACCATGGAGAAGTATGTGGCCACGTGCCGCATTATCATCTCAGTGAACTCGACGTCCCGGATCATACCGGCAATTCGGTCACGTTGCCTAGGCATCCGAGTAGCCGCACCCAATGAAACGGAGATAGTGTCCATCCTGCAAAACACCTGCAAGCGGGAAGGTCTCGCCCTGCCCGTGGAGCTGGCCAAGCGAGTGGTGGACAAGTCGGAACGTAATCTTAGACGTGCTCTACTGATGCTGGAGGCCGCAAAGGTGGCCAAGGCGCCATTCACCGCCAACCAGGAGATTCCTGACCTGGACTGGCAGGTGTTTCTGCGCGAAACAGCTTCCCAGATCATCAGTGAGCAAACGCCCAACAAACTGGAAAAGATCCGGGAACGCCTTTACGAGCTGCTGACCCAGGGCGTACCCCCCAATCTCATTTTCCGCGGTTTGGTCGAGCAGCTGGTGAACAAGTGTGATATGTCCATCAAGGCAAAGACGCTCGAGTTCGCTACCGAGTATGAACATCGGATGCAGACTGGTGCCAAGCACATCTTTCATCTGGAAGCCTTCGTCGCTCAGTTCATGAACATCTACAAAAAATTCCTTTCTGAACTGATCATGACGGATGATTTTTAACGAGCTTCACATTCACACACTTTAGATTTTATTTCAAAAACTTATCAAATAAACCGAACAAAAAGAACTAATGGAGTAGTTGCTGCTGTCGTTCCTCTCGACTCTGCAGGATAGCCAAACTCATCTTGTCCTCGGTAGTGCGCTTTACGGTATCAATGTACCTGTGAACCTCCTCCTCTAGTTTGTTGTACGCCTGAAATGACAGTTAAAAGATCGGATTTTATTTAGCATATATTGATAAGTTAGTAAGCAAACTTTACTAGACAATTATTTTTGACCCAAAATTATATCCTCTTAAATCTTTACCATTTCATATTCAATATCCTCCTTGGCGTTAATCTTTAGTGCGTGAAGCAGCAGATCGATTGTGTTGATGGGGAAGGAAAGCTGAGGATTTGTAACATTGACCGAGTGTTTGAAATCGAAATACTCGCTGCCTGCTCCCAGCATGCCGGCAATCATTTCACAGGCTAGATCAGCGGCTTCCAGCAGGCGGTTATGCTTGACAAACAACTGGAGAAGCTCTCGGGAATGGGATAACTTATAGGAGTCCACCAGCCACTGAGGCACGAAAGCATTCAAGACAAGCAGTCTTTGAACCACGCTCTTTCTTATCAATGTGGAGTCCTTTGCCTCGTTATCCACCACCAGTTTCTGGAGCAAAGTCCAGGACATATCGGCAGCATTACTTCGATGGGGGAGATCTAAGATAAAACATAACATTAGTAGGAATTTGACTTGTGTAATTTAAAGGGAGTCCTAACCTGCCATGTCGTTGTTCTGAAGCCAGTTCCAAGCATCCACGGACTTGTCCTCGGTGGCAGTGACGCAAGCCACTGTCAGACTCTCAAATATGGGCAGCACGGAAAAGGAGTGACCCCGGGAAAGTTTCAGGGCGGCCGTGTACAACCCACAGCTTGCCAGGAGGTAGGACAACTCTTCTGGTGAAGACCGCTCATAAGCAGCAGCATCTTTGCGGTAGTGCGAGAGCTCAAGTAAGGCTTCAGCGTGCACCAGTTCCCTTCGAATATCGGCCAGCTCTAGGACAATCACCTCCTGACTGTTTTTATCGTCATCACCCTTGGGTTCACCATCGTCATTATTCTGATCCATGGATGCAACCCTCTCGTCGCCAATTGTGGGCTTGGCAATCCACCTATAGCGGCTGTCTACTAAGTGCAAACAGTTCAGACAAATTAAGAGCGAAGAGCAGCGCTTCTCCAGCGCGTTAGGGGCATCGCTGTCTACTTGAAAGCGCATGGCCTGCTCGTACATAACCGTAGCAGCTGTTTTAAAAGAGAATAATTAGATTAGCTTTCAAAGATTATTAAGACATTTCGGTACCAACCTTTTCTCATGTTACCCTTGTTCGTATGGAATGCATACAAAAAGTTGTAGACGTCGTTCTGATCGATGCTCATTGACCGCGCCCGGGACTCCACAATGCTTTCAAACTCGTCCTGCAGCCCTATGTAGGGAAACTGCATGAGCAGGGGCAGGCATTTGCTCTGGAACAGCGTAATGACCAACTGACGAAGGCAATCTTTGCGCCTTGATGTGTCGGCATTGTATACTAAGGCGTAGTAAGCCTCCTCATAGTGTCCCAACTGCAGATGATTGTTAAATACAATCGACTGAAACATGGGCAATTGGGGATCATCACGCTGCAGCACACTCATGGCCATATGGGCCAGTTGAATGACGTAGTCAAGCGCTGAATGCTGCTCAAAGAGCTGAATAACCTTCAGATAATAGTGAACGATGGCAAGTTTTGTATCTTCAGCGGATACTTTGTCGCCCCGGGTGACGGACTCCTGCAGTTTACTGTAAAGCGGTGTGTTTTTAAGTACATGCTCGAAGAGGAAGTCATCCTCTACCACGCCGGTTGCCGTTTGTTGAAAAAGATGCACGGCCTTGTGGGCCTCACCACAATCCAACAAAGACACTGCTAGCATAAAGCGTCCTAAGGAAAAACAGAAATATTACAAAAAAAGGTAAATAAATAAATTAACCCCGAAAATTTACTTACTGGCATGAGATTTTACGGAACACCAACTAGACAAAATGCGCACATAGTCCTGCACAATGATGTGATGGCAGGTGCCAAACAACCACTCTGGAAACACGTAAATCGGAGACTCGGGCCAGCTGAAAAAAGTATACAAATCAGACCCAGTAATATTAATTTATCTGAGTATCTAATACTCACAGCATCTTATTTATGTATCCCACTAGTTGGAGCAAAGTCTGTCGTAGGTTCAATTGCTCCGACTCAAGTTGCATACTGTCCGTCTTCAGAAGCATGGACAGAGCGCTAAACAGACCCTTAGATTGCAGGAACAGCCTGAGGAGTGTGGTCTGGTCATTTCCAAGATTCCGCAAATGGCTGGAATATGGCCGTGTATAACCACTAAATAGTTGTGCCCGGCTCAACCGCTGTATAGATGCCTCACTGAAAGATGTAATTAAGATTTGACATTGATCAATAAAATTAATTAAATTTTATTACAATCCAGGTGGGGTATTCCATGAAATGGGCGTCTCGGCAATCCAGACAAGGGTGAAATAAGAGTTCAGATAATTTATGTTCGTTAAAACGTTTCCACTGTCCATTCCATCCTGGCCATAAACCATGTACTGCAATACCAACAGGTTTCGGCAAACTGAAAACCTAGGGACGAAAAATAAATAATTTTATAACTACCCTTTCAAAAATCTTAATGGATTGTTCTAAGTATGTGTTTTTTTGGAAACTTACCGTATTGATGCCATTTGCTTTACCGTTTCGGACAAAATGGAAAGCCCATATTCGCTGCCCAACAGAGCTCCAGATGGTTGCAAAAAGCGTGTAGAAAGGGAATAATCTACGAATTGTATAGAAACATTTGGGTAAAATAATATTTCCATATTTTAAATCAATAAGTATTTTACCATGCGGTGGCGCATCAGGATCAATCATGCAAAGTACGTCGAGCAGCATTTCCAAAGCGGGCTTAAGGTTTGGAATTTCTTGGAGCTTCTGGTGAATTTGTTTCACACAGCTAGTTGGCATCATCGGCCCATTATCATCGCCTACAGTGATCCTAGACACCAGTTTGGATATCACCTCAATGGGCGACTCCCGCTGATACAGCTGCTTGTCTAAATCTGTTTTGATGTCCTCCGAAATTAGCTTATCCAAAAGAGTCACCACATTCATGAGGTCAACAAAGCCCTTGGCCATTTCGGGATCGTTGCGGAAGAGTGGAGCCACGTATGTAGCCACCTCCTCATTGTGCTCCCCGATTAGTAGAAGGTGCTCCAGTACTTCACAGGGGCGCAGCAGGGCGAAGGATTGCCGCCTAACCAAACACACTGCATCCATGCCACCTAAGACCGCGAGTCCTGTGGGCTCGGAAAACTTAATGTGGTACTGTTCGCAGCAGGAGTAAAAGCGATCCCACAGCCTAGTAGAAATCTCCAAATACTCCTCGTCGGTAACCACAAAGTCTTTCAGTTCGTTTTGGATTTCGTCCTCAACGGCCTGGCACACCTGCTCCTTAAGCACTGACATGGAAAGCTGTTTCACATCGAACTGCAAGTTAACGCGCCTAAACATCTGTAAAAAGAAAATAAAATTTCAAAATGTTTAAAAAATTAAAAAAAACAAATCATGCGTATATATATTTTATAAAAATTTTAAGACTCTTAGATTTTCACAATTGAATTTATAAAAATTAATGTTTTCTTTAAATTGTTGTTATATTTTTTAAGTGATATGAACTTTTGTAGTTAAATTAAAAAAAATTGAACAATTTTAATCTGGCTTAAAAAAGAGCTAAGATATTTTCTTGGGGTCCTAATAAAATATATATTTTCTATTTTTTCGTACAGAAGTATTTGTTATAGAAATAATAACTTAAAACCTGAGTATTAAAGATGAGTATCATGACCAACCTTTCCAAATACCCGCTTTGATTTTTTCATTTGCTTTATTAAGAAAATCTTACCCAATAAGAAAACAATTTGATAATACTTACATATAGAGCCTTAGCAATCACATTGCGGTCAAACCGACCAGGGTGAAAGATATAGGAGCAATAAGATTCCCGTGGATCCACTCCCTGTTCCATTGTCAGGCAATAGCGATCCGGTGGAGGCTCTAGAGCAGCGGAAACCCATTTGATTGCGTTATTCGAACCTAAATAAATGGCAGAGACATGGAAATCTCCTTCAGCGTTGCTCCAGAGGGCCCAGATGTGCGAGGATGTGGCATCGAAGTCAACCAGATTCATTTGTGGCGCCGGAACCGAGTTCTGTACTAAATTTAGACCGCTGGCCTCATCGGAATCTGGCATTATGCTCACGCAAATGAACTCCGCTCGAGTGTCGTGAGAGATAAATAAGCAAAAGTTCTGATCGCTTATCTTTCGGAGCTGGTTATTTTGAGCTGAAAAAAGATTAAAGTAGTTAAAAGAAAGAGTAAATTTAAATATATAAAATAAATAACAGCTGTTCTATAATGGTTACATTTTGTTTTTAAAAATATTTCTGGGAATGGTTTGAGATTTGAACCATTATAATGGAATTATAATTTAATGCATATAGGAGCATATACTAACGTCCTTGAGCTATTGATCCTCCATGCCCCGATCCCGCAGAGCAGTTAAGGCTGGCTACAGTCTGTAGACTAGTCACTGACCACAACCTTAGCTCATTACTGCGATACAAGACCAAGATGAAGAGCTCCTCTTCGATTTCACTGAATGCCATGGAAGTAGCTGCTTCTAGCGTTTCCGAGCGGCCACTTTAAAAATTGTAAATAGGTAAAGAGTGGGAAAGCTTAGAGGGATTCATTAACTCACGTAAGAGCCCCCTTTAGATTCGAAAGAAACCGAGGCATCAGATGCGGCTCCTTGACTTCGTGGGTTACCGTGTTGCCGGTGACGCAGTTCATGATGTGAAGCAGCAGTTTGCTTTGGTAGGCCACCGCAAAGTATGCTGACTGAGAGTCTTTCGAAAGATACGACACGGCCACGTTGGGCATTGATCCAAAGCCGTCCGTCACAAAGAAGGTGCTCGGGTCGTTGATCTTTTCGTTGACGTCGTAGAAAATGGACTGGGACAGCAAATCCTCAGGGGAAGTGTTGGCCCCATCCTGCCCAGCTATCTTCAGGGGGAACACATAGCGATGCACACTACTAACAGTGACCACTAATAGGGTGATGGAGTTCGCCTGCTCCGTGAGTGAAACGTTCAGCACGGCGGAGTCGGTGAAGCGCAGGCGCAGGTGATTCCGCTGCAGGGTGATGTCCAAGCTGACCTCTGAGAGTTCCAGCACATCCTGGTAGGCGCGCCTGCAGGCAATAGAGTATTAGGGAAGATCTCGTGTTTATATTTCAAAGAAAACTTACCAATAAATGAAACGATTCCTGGTTTGTACGTTTTTCCTGCTCTTGTAGCAGTAACCGCCAGAGGTTTCAAATGTCTTGAGGTCCTGCAGAGTGCTCTGGGTTCCTAATTCGAGAGCAAAGTGAATGGTCAGATGAAAATTCCCACCGGTGATCATGAAGGCAACTCACCCGTATTTATCTTCACCTCGATCCACTCCGCCGGACTGAGGTTCTTCGGGATGACCTCGCGGTAACTCATGTTAGCATGAAGTTTGGAAGTTGGCATCTTTCAATTACAATAAAATATTACAAAAATCTTGGGAAACAGAAAACTATTGGCGGCACCGGCGTAAACACGCTCGGTTTAAGTGTTGAAAATCGCCAACTTCTTGCGGTGCACCACACAAAAATGTCGATTAGGCGTTTCGCACCCACATAAATAGGTGTGCCAATTTTTTATACTTTTTTGAAAGAGCTAAAATTAGTTATTTAAATTTTTTCATTTATTATATTAAATATGAATGGTTTTTGTTAAACAGTAATTAAGTTTGTTATTAGTATTTTTTCTTCTTATCGATAGTTAAACCATGATAGTGATATATCGATACTATCTTAGATCTACCCAGCTCTATTGCACATGTGTTTTTGTTGATGCTGGTTTGTTATTTTGTTATTTTCTAAATTAAAATCTTTTTCCGGCATAGAAATGAGTGCCCTGGCAGATGAGACCATAGTCTGCCTGCCGGGAGAACGTCTCTGCAGGACCGAGGACAACATAGTTTTGGGCATAGGTACCTACGAACAGAATGGCTATATTTACGCCTCCAAATCGGGAATCGTGAACATCGATGATTCGGGAGAAAACGTGAGTTGGCTGGGTATTCCAAAAATTAAAATAATTATTACATACCAATTTCAGTGCCAGGTGGTGAGTGTTCACAAACCAGGCTTCCATCTGACCATCCCAGCTACCGGAGACGTGGTCACAGCACGCGTCCTCGTCACAACTCCCAAGTTTGTCAAGTGCGCCATTTTCTGTGTGCGGAATGTCCTGCTGGAGAGCAGCTACCGGGGACTCTTGCGCAAGGAGGATGTGCGCGAAACGGAGAAGGATCGGGTGGACATCTACAAGTCGTTCAAGCCTGGCGATGTGATCCTGGCCCGGGTCATTAACCAGCTGGATCAATCCTTCCTCCTGACCACTGCCGAAAATGAACTCGGCGTTGTTATTGCCTATGCCAGTGATGTCCGAAAGACCCGAGTTCCCATGGTTCCGGTTGGCTGGAGCGAGATGCAGTGCCCCCAGACCACGATCAAGGAACCTCGAAAAGTGGCTAAGGTCCTGCCAGAAAGTTCAATAAACGCTGTGAAATAAGCTCGATCGAATGATAATCAAAATATATATATTTTAAACACAATTTGGGAACTACAAATGTTTTGGAAATGTTATAGAAATCAATTAAAAACTCAATTAACTAAAACTCAACAATACACAGCTCAGGAACAAAATGCGATTGCCTTACAATTTTTTATGGCTTTTTATCTCCATAGTTAACCTAATGTAATATTATATAGGCTCTTAATAGCGGTATATAGTTTAAATAAGTATTATGACTGAAATTATACATTGTGCTAATTACAGTTAATAATCCGTGATATATAGCTGTTAAAATCGCTCCAAAAATAGTGGTTTCCATAGTTATGCATTCTATGCTTGTGTGTAATTTGGATTAGATGTTCATGTTTTGGTTGTTATACTGATTCAACAAAAGATACGAATTTAATATTAGATCATGCAACTACTATTGGAAACTTTTATAAGATAACTATTCTAATGGCTTTAGTTTTATAAGTTTATTTAAACGAAAACAATAAGTTGACAAGGTTAAAAACGGGAAAATAATATTTTTGTATAAAAATTATACGTATCGCATACAGTGAAGTTTGAAACTATTGCAGAACGCCTCAAACTTAAAATATAATTCGGACGTTTTTAAATAAGTTTATTGCATATCGAAATGTAAATAATTAAAGGTAAGAACAGTAAGAGTGAAGTTTGTTTTTGAATGGCTGGCTCAAAAATAAAAAATAGACCCGTTTAAAAAAAACTTGAAATATTTAATAAACAGAAAGGATGGTTTAGATGAGGGTATAAAAAGCCATAGGCAGACACATGCACTTTATGGGTGTCAAACATATAAAGTTTAGAAGTGAATGACAGGTACTTATTTCCAGCAAATGGAATTACATTTACATTGTATTGCAAGCGTTCCCAAAAAAAATAAAATAAAGCAAATAAAAGGTAATGTGGGTACAGGCGTCAGAGCAGTAAAAAAACAGTAACCCGTTGCCAATCAATGTCGCTGGGAGCTCTTGTTGATGGATGACTATTCCTATGCAAATAGCAGTTCGATTCGCGTGCAGTAACGACTAATTCAATCAGAGGAGCGGGAGCCAGGAGCCGTACGCTGCTCCTGGACTAGGCCACCGGGTCTTGTCTTGCCTGCCGAAAAATGCAAATGCAAGTAAAAACGTTACAGGTGGGTCAGTGGGCAGGGAGTTGAACGAGTCCTGGGTCCCGGACCGGGGGATCCAAACAACCAATCGTTGTTTGGTCGATTGGAAACGCAGCCGGCTCGTTTTGGTGGTTCGAACCCCGGTTAATATTCAAATTAAATCGTGGGGGAATACGGCCAGTATGCGGTGCAAGTGAACAGTCGGGTGGGTAGCTGGCCCTGTCGTAGCTGTCGTCGTAAAGTCACCAGATCCAGCCTGTCCCAAAACATAAGTTCCTGCCCGTTGTCAGTCGAGAACCAACAGCAGAAGAGCCACACCAACATCAGCGGAAACGGACAGGGAAAGCAAGCAACTCATCATGGTGCAGATTTCGCAGACGGAGGAGGACATCAAGATCTCTATCGAACTCAATCGACTGGTGACCCGTAAGCCGGACGTTGTGCTCCTGCCGCAGTACTTAAAGTTCAACAATCCGCCCATTTTCTTTGAGCGTCATCTAGCCCAGGAGATTGACGAAATGGCAAGGTGAATTGATATTTTATGTTTAGTAATTTTTAAAAATAACGTACACATGTAAACTATTTAAATGTTCTATAATTTTAATAATTATCTGTGTTTACAAAAACTCATAATTTACCAGTCAAACAGTTATTTTGGATTTTCTTATCTTAATGTTTATCATGGCGAAATTGAGTTACCAAATGTTAAAATCATGTTATTTATTTCCAGCTTCTGCATATTATATTACGTTTTAATTACAAATTCATTAAATTTTAATAAAGGTATCCAAAATAATTTAATTATTTGGCATGCGAATTCCGGTTTAGCAGCTTAGTTGCTTTTTTGTGTGTGATTATCTTAAAACTAACTACATAATTCTAATTTTTCATTCAAATTATTTCTACAATAATCATATACCAAAAACAAATCGAAAATTGTTGTTTTTAAATTGATTTGCTCGAATACTAAACAGCCACTTAGTAACGAAATACCCATCTGTTACAGCTTCTGCCGCATCTTCAAGAACGAAGCCCGCATCGTTCTTGTGAAGAAGGAGAAGGGCTTCTGGCCGGAGATGTTCCAGAAGCTGGACAAAGAGGCACTCCAGCAGAAGCGCTTAGAGATCGCCGACCTGATCGTGGAGCGGAATAAGAAGCGGGACGAAAAGGCTCTGGAGCGGTACGAGAACAAGCGGCGGGCGGAGATCGAGAAGGAGATAAAGCGGGAGACTGCCATGCGGGAGCGGGTCAAGCAGTTCCAGGAGAACTCGGTGCGCGAGGCTCTGGTAGTGGATGTCCGCAAGGAGACCAATGCGGCAACCAAGCCCGATCCGCTTCAGTATGCGCCGTCGTCGGTGGCCGCCAGTCGCCTGGCCACGCCCCTCATGCGCCCACCCATGAGCTCCGTTCGCGGCAGTGGGCGGATCACCGTAAGCTTCACCAGCCAGCACAAGCGGACCACCCCGAAGAGGGAGTCGCAGGCCAACATGGAGAAGGCGTACGCCGCGGCAGGAGGACCAAACCCGAATGTCCAATCCCCAATGGAGAGCCTGGATGAATGAGGAGCAGAAGTGCCTTTTCAAGCGTACTAACATACATAAATATTTTCACGAACGATTGTGCGTGCGTTTTCAGACTGTGCTAAGTGTTCTAAACTTTATTATTCCATCAAATAAATCTACAGGTGTTTGCTTTATAAAATGAGGACTAAACTTGTATTTGTATTTAATTGACGGATAAGAAAAATATTTGTTACTTTATTTTAATTAATAAATAATAAATAGGAAAGAAGACTAACCAGATAAATATAAATGTGCATACGGGCAGTTTAAACCATTTTCGAGTGCTAGTTAAAATGTCAATTAGTTACAGCAGTATCTGTTCTAAAAAACTAATGACCACATAAACTGGTAAATGAAAATCAATATTTAATCACTAAACTTAAGTAATTAAAAAACAACCGCATTTGTACTTTGAAAAAATAGTTTTTAATTCAAGCGAGAAATTAAGTTAACTTCTATCAGTCTCATTTAGTACGTCATTCATTAAGCAAATCATACAAGTCTTGTACCATAAGCGGCAAACTTTTTAAGTCAAAGCTGAGCCTAGAAATAATTATTGAATAAAAACAATCATTTTTATCCAGCGCAAACTTTCCTGAGATCATCTTTGGTCACGGGCTCCGTGATTTATTAATAATTTTGTGGAATAAACCTACATATAAATTCAATAAAGGTAAGCAATAAGTTCGATGCAGAAGGTTGTTATAAAGATCTTTGGCTTCATACAAGTCTGCACTGACTTTACACCTCATTTGGTAACATCTGTCTAATTTTAAGTCCTATTTTATTTTAAATCCGATAGCACCGCCTGCCCAACACAGAAAAGTTCCTATCGATAACAACAGCTGACGGCTGTCAGTGTTGGGCAAGCGTTGTGACGTTGCTTTTTTTTCATCAGAATTCTTTTGCCGCTATGACATTAAAATTATTAAAAGATCTTTAGATTTTCTCAGAACTACACACAGCCATTGCAAAGGAACAGGAGCACACACACCCTAGACCGATGACCGAGGCCGCAGGAGCAGACATTCCGAGAGGCGAAGCAGGAGACACGGACCATTACGGCAAAGAAATGACCGGTAAAGCAAAGGAGCCTCCCAAGCTGGACGACCTGGTGCAGTATGTGAGCCTGCATGTGCGCATTCCCACACCGTTGACCGGCGTGGTGCTGCCTTTCGTACCGCTCTACCTATCCGCCTTTTACCTGTGGATCCACGTGATTGGCGGCGAGGAATCTCCCAAGACCGACCAGATTTCCGGCGAAAACCAGACAACCACAGACCATTCAACGACTTGGAATGACGTGGGATTCATCGCCGTGGTGGCCATCGCCTTTCTGCACGTCCTCACGCTGCTCTTCTGCTACTGGAGCGTTCATGTGTTGGCCTTTCTCACCTGCCGCCGGGTGAAGTTGCCCGGCGCCAACGTGCTCGCTAAAGTAGTGCCCACCGCCAACAACGGCAACTCCAAGATCGTGCCCGTGAAATCTTCGAAGCTGGAGGACGGCTCCACACAGTATTTCTTGGTTTTCCAAAAGACTAAATACGTTTGGAACGAGGATCGGAAGACGTTCCGCGCCGTCGAGTTTCCGGTAAATGGACTGCTGAGCAGCTATTCGTCATCGCGAGGATTGGAGACGGAGGAGGCCATTAAGCAGGCCAGCCTTACCTACGGCAACAACGAAATGGAAATGGTGGTGCCTGAGTTTCACGAACTCTTCATAGAACGGGCCACGGCGCCGTTCTTTGTGTTCCAAGTGTTCTCCGTCGGATTGTGGTGCATGGATGACTACTGGTACTACTCCCTGTTCACGCTCTTCATGCTGGTCGCATTCGAGTGCACCATTGTCAAGCAGCAACTGCGAAACATGTCCGAGATCCGCAAGATGGGCAATAAGCCTTACCTGATCTACGCATTTCGGCAAAACAAGTGGCGTCACATCGGCTCCGATGAGTTGCTACCCGGGGATTTGGTGTCGGTGACGCGCTCCCAGAACGACAACATTGTGCCCTGCGATCTGGTCATCCTTCGAGGCTCTTGCATCGTGGATGAATCCATGCTTACGGGCGAATCTGTGCCACTGATGAAAGAGTCTTTGGAGTCCCTAGATAATTTGAACATTGAAATGGACGCCGAGGGAGATGGAAAGCTGTTTGTTTTGTTTGGCGGCACTAAAGTAGTTCAGCACACTGCTCCCACAAAAGAATCGCTTCGTGCTCCTGATGGTGGCTGCATTGGCTATGTGATTCGCACTGGATTCAACACATCGCAGGGCAGGCTTCTGCGGACGATCCTGTTCGGCGCAAATCGCGCAACCGAGAACAACGTGGAGACCTTCGCTTTTATTGCCTTCTTGATGGTCTTTGCCGTGGCCGCAGCATCTTATGTTTGGGTGAAGGGCAGCGAGGATCTGGAGCGCAATCGCTACAAGCTTTTCCTGGAGTGCACGCTCATCCTAACGTCCATTATCCCGCCGGATCTGCCTATCGAGCTGACGTTGGCCGTGAACACATCTCTGATTCAGCTAACCAAGTTGTTTGTGTTCTGCACAGAGCCCTTCAGGATTCCTTTCGCCGGGAAAGTACAAATTTGCTGCTTCGACAAGACGGGAACTCTAACCACGGATAATCTAATGGTGGAGGGTATTGCTGGATTAGCTCCCAACGGAGCCTGTGTGCCTATTGAAGAGGCGCAAGGGAATACTGTTCAAGTACTCGCCTGCTGCCACTCACTGGCGCTGCTGGACGACGGATTAGTTGGAGATCCACTGGAGAAGGCCACACTAGCGGCGGTGGATTGGACGCTTACCAAGATGGACAGCGTCATTCCGAAACGTCCGCAGTTCAAGCCCCTGAAGATCTGCCAGCGCTATCACTTTTCATCGGCGCTGAAGCGGATGTCGGTGTTGGCTGGCTACCTGGTTCCCTACTCCAACGAAGTGAAGCACATAGGAGCGGTGAAAGGAGCTCCTGAAGTCATCCAGAAGATGCTGCGCGAGGTACCCTCGGACTACGAGAAGGTGAGTTAATTATTCTTATAAAAAATTTTATTTGTATTTTTGCATTTACACTTTGTAACGGGTATAGTAATGTATGCGTTAAATAGTGTGTACCAGTCAAAAAAAGTTTCCGTCCTTATAAAGAAAATATATTCTTGATATGATGATTTTGATACATTTAAATAAATTAATAAATCTTTAGATTTGATTTTACTATACTTCCACGTTCGCAATTATTAATTACTTATTTCTTCTAGGTTTATTTAGAGTATGCCCGCCGAGGAGCTCGCGTTCTGGCTCTAGGAATTAAAGAGTTCGGCACCTTGGGGTCTCAACAGATTCGGGAATTGAAACGTGAAGAAGTGGAATGCGATCTTATATTCGCCGGATTTGTGATCATCTCCTGTCCCATGAAGCCCGATTCCAAGTCGGTTATTAAGGAGCTCATTCAATCATCACACAAGGTGGTTATGATCACGGGTGACAGTCCGCTTACCGCCTGCCATGTGGCCCGAGAACTGCGTTTCACACGCAAGAAGCTGCTCATCCTGACCCCGCCGGATCAGGAAGAGAGGACCTCCTGGAGTTGGGTATCCATCGACGGGGATCAAACCTACGATCTGGATATTAAGAGTGGTAGCAAGGGTATCTCTTTGTTGCTGGGGACGCACGATCTTTGCATCACCGGCGAGGGATTGCAGCACCTGCAGCAAAATCAGCAACAGTACATGCGGCATCTGCTGCCACTAATCACGGTCTGTGCTCGCTTCGCGCCCAAGCAAAAGGAGTTCGTGATCACACAGCTGAAACATCTGGGTTACTGCACCTTGATGTGTGGTGACGGCACCAATGATGTGGGAGCCCTCAAACACGCCAACGTGGGCGTCTCACTGCTGACCAGTGCTCCCGTGAAGCGAAAGCGCACCGAGGAGGAGCAGCAGCAGGCAGCGGCTGCGGCCAATGCAGCTGCAGCAGCGGCTCAGGCAGCAGCCAATGCTAACCAACAATTGACGCCAAGGGAGCGGGCACTGCGACGGCGCCAGGAGCATATCAACCAGACTCAAGCTCGCCTTCAGAATGCACTACGCGACATGGAGGAGCAGACAATGGTCAAGTTGGGCGATGCCTCAATTGCGGCGCCTTTTACCAGCAAGTCTTCTTCGATCACGTGCGGTGCGTAAAATGGTTTCTATTAAGATATATTTTGATTTCGATTGTCCACTTTTCAGTTAACCACATCATCAAGCAGGGTCGCTGCACGCTGGTTACCACGCTCCAAATGTTCAAAATCCTCGCCCTGAATGCCCTCATTCAGGCCTACTGCCAGTCCGTGCTCTATATCGATGGCATTAAGTTCAGCGATACCCAGGCCACCATGCAGGGCATCTTCATTGCTGCATGCTTTCTCTTTATCACACGAGCTAAGGTGGGTGAACTCGAATTTAAATTTAAAACAAACGCTTCCGTTTAAATATTTCTAGGTCATAAAGTAAAAAAATTAAATTAGTTATTTTATTATTAATATTAAGATCAAATTGAATAAAATATAATTGTTAAGATTCCTATTTTTCAGATTTAAAAATTGTAACTAATATTTTCCCTTCCTTTTTACTCTTCATCCAGCCACTGAAAACTCTGTCCAAGGTGGCCCCACTGCCAAACATCTTCAATTTCTACACGATTTCGACCATTCTCAGCCAGTTCGCAGTGCACTTTGGAACGCTCTACTACTTGACCAGCCAAGCCAACATCCTGGCACCACCCAGGTATTCTTGGATGCACAATAATTGTGTAATTATAAAAAGATTATAATATAATTATACTATTTTTTAGAGAGGGCAAAGTAAAGTTGTACATTGACATGGATGCTGAGGAGAAGACCAAATATGATCCGAACATTGTGAGCAGCACTGTGTATATCATTTGCCTATCATTGCAAGTGGCCACCATTGCGGTCAATTATAAGGTGAATTCCATAAAGGATCAAACACAATGTAAAACTGAAATATATTTACCTATTTCAACAGGGGCATCCATTCATGGAAAGCTTACGCTCCAACCGCATGCTGATGTATGCCATCGGAGCTTCTGCGACATTGGTGATTCTTCTGTCCACGGGACTGGCGCCCGAACTGACGGAATTCTTTGAGATAATCAATTTCCCAACAGAAGTAAGTATTACCGAATTCAATTTTGTACGTTTTTTTTTAATTGAGGTTGCTTTCAGTTCCGCAAAACTTTGCTCGGTGTACTGATTTTGGATATTATCGGGGCCTTTATTTTGGACCGCATTTGCTCATTCCTGTTCGGGGAAACGCGTTGCAAATCTAAAGTGTTGAACTGTTAGGACCATTTAGTAATAAGTACTAAAAAGGATTGACTTCATAACCTTACGTTCCAAAAGATAGATAATCCCTTTCTTTTTTATTTGTATTTCCCTAATGGTAAACGACTTAACGTGTTTAATAGCATCGGTTTCTTAAATGTTTAAATTCCGCATCAAAGAATCAACGTAATGCATTTAGAGTGTATTATCGGGCAAGTGTATTATCGGGCAGCCTATATCATTTTATTTTGACAAAGACAGAATTTTCGATTTCTTCGACTCCCGTATATGCGAATAGTGAAATTGTCGTAATATTTGTAATGCTAATAAAGTTAGAGAAAAGTTTGAAAAAAATATAAATACTTATTATGTTTAAGTTTGTTCTGGTACTGGGTCCTCCACTTTAGAGTCTTCAAGCTGTTTAAACTGAATTAAGATGACTAGGTACGTGGTAACGGCTGAAAAAATCTAAAACGCAGATAATTAAAAGCTTAAAGCTGTATCTGGTAATGATCGGAATACCTTGAATAGAGTGGAGTTATCAATGGCAAAAAATCCGTAGGCCGTGAATTGTACCTCCTGCTTGATGCTCTTCGTAAGGAATTTATCAATCTGCAAGAGGGTCATTCAATTAGCTTTATTCGTCTTGTTTTGCAACCCACCATATTCTTATACTCCCTGCACTTAGCATACACCCTCGCCAGAATCTGGGATGTCGCATTGGCCTTGAAATAAAAACACTCATGATGATTAGTTATAAACTTATCTCTGATATAGCTACCCACCTCCCTTGTGGTTAGACCACAACTCCTGGACAACAAAGCCAGGAGGGAAACGTGGAGACAGAGCCAGGCGAGGCACCACTGCAGGATGTTGGGGGATACCATGCCCTTCGCGGTGATCTGGACAAAGAGATTGTAGCAGTTGGTGGTGACCGTGTAGAAGGAATAGCCCAGGAACGAGACTAGAATTAGGTTGCAGCAATCGTTGATGCCCTTGTAGATACGCAGCAGTTTGTTGTGCATGCGGTATATGAACAGTGAGTCTTCCGGGAAATGTTCCATAATAGCGGGATTTGAATTGGGATTGGGGTAACTATTAATATTGTCACGCTGTCGCCTTCTCCCACCGCCCTTGCGCTTTTGCTGCGGCCCATATGTGTATCCATTAAGTAGCTGGTTAATGAAATGGAACCGGATGTACACAATCCTGAGCAAAGCTGAAGCGAATACTATATACGTGGCTGTGAGCCCATTCTGGATGGCATAGAAGGCCAGCAGTATATAAGAGGTCGATGTGATCACGCCTTGCACAGCGTATATTTTCAGCACAATAATGTAGGCCTGGGAGGCCGCGATGCCCACCAAAAACTTCACCGAGAACCCAAAGTCTTGGTTCAAATTGGCTCCAAACTGCCGACGAACCTCCTCATCCAGTTCGAGGATTTCGTTCATGATCCGTAACATGTTTTTTGTATTCCGGGCACATACAAACACGGTAAGGGTGTAGGTTAGGATGCAGAGCAGCAGTTCAATCCACTGGTTCACATTGTCGGTCTCTCGGTACGAGTAAAATAATTGTGCCGAATTCGGTGTGAATAGACTGTAGATATTAAAGATGGTCAAGGCGTGGATCACGCCCCTTACGAAGAAAGAGTAGAACTCGTTGGTTTTGGTAGGAGGGCCCACTTCGTAGCTGGAAACCTGTTCGTATATCGGCATCAAGCCACTAGCCTTCAGCACGGACATTATGGTGCGAATGTCCTCGAAAACGGGGTGATCATGGTTTTTTAAAGGAGGAGAAGGTCCCATTGCCGGCGGATCCCTGGTGAAGGCATCCCTGGATGGCGTTCGGTATGGAGATATTCTTCGCGGAAACGGATGTGCGCGTGCCTTTTGTGTAGGCATTTCGATTACCCAAGTGTTCGGGGACATGGCCAACAAGCCACTGACAGGGCCAAAAGATACGGCTAACTGGATTGACCGGCGTTCTATTAAGTGGGACCGAGTTATCTGATTGTGCTCTGGGGTCACGGGCCCGGGTGTTGTCGGGCTTCAAGTGCCATTAGAGTAATTGCTTGGCATTTTGGCTTATTGAATATTGCCAACTCAAGGGAACTGAAGAATTAATTATTTTATTACATTTTTTTACAAGGTATAAAAAAGTATAGATAAAGTGAAATTCTCTTAAACGAACCTCGGCTTAAATCTAGCGTTTTTATTTAATTTATTAAATCACTTCCGGAATCAGTTTTATTGTTATGTTATCTTTAAAACAATGTTAGTTTAAGCTTTTGACTCAAGCATTTAAGGGACAAAATCAATCATTTTTTAAACAATTTTTTTCGTTACTACATGAAATATTATATTTTCAAAAAGTAATCTTATAAGCTTTATATATTTATTTAAAAAATAAACCAAACCTTTTTCTGATAATTAATACAAAAGGTATCCTTTTTAAAAAAAATTATTAAACTTAAAATAATAAAAATAATCAAAATACTTTGATTAGAAATTATGTTTAGAAAATGTAAATAACTTTTTAAGTTAGAGCACCCACTGGTTTAAAAAATACTTTCGAGAAAGATTATATTTACATAGCTGTGACGTGCCATCATAAATCTCCATTAGAAAATTTAACAAAAAAATGTTGTAACTATTGTCCCCAAATGTGATTCCTTCACATTTTTTTGGGGGCTTACGTTAGTTTTTTTTAGTTAAGTACACCCCTTTGGATTTTTAACTAATTATCTCTTCCCAATTGGTAATTTATCAAAATTTTTTTATTCCATTTTATAATGTTCCCCATAGTCCTGATAATTCCGAGAATTGCTTATTAATAGCTCTTAGATTTCTATCCGATATTGCATTTCCTTTTATAAGGCTTTTCCTAAACCCTTAGTAATCCCCTCAAAACAAATGCCATAAATCTAAAACCGAATGGGGAACATTTTCATATAAAACCAGCGGAAGACCAGCCCACCCTCGGATATGACATACGCGTGTTATGGGTGTATTATCACTGAGATGCATGAAATATTATCTTTGTCACACCTTTTCCGCCCCCATTGCACCCACACAAGGACAAACTTCACTTCGCACATACATATCTACGTGTATACGTGTTTTTCCACCCCTAATGAGGGATTGCAATTCAAAGCGGCTTGGGCTGTTGCTGATTTTTTTGTGTCATTCCCAGCTTTACTTTACCTTTGGGGGAGAGAGTGATACAGAGAGAGAGTGCCAAACGGGCACGCTGTTGCTTCGGGCACATGCCACACTGTGGGTCGAGTCTAGAAATAGACCCATATAAAGCTACAAAAATTCTTTATAGATTTTTTTGATTAATTGAATTCCGTAAAACAAAGTAGACTATTTTAACGAAACTTGTCACAATCTCAAAAATGTGTTGTTTAAAACGGTAATGTTTATGGCATGCTGAATAAGATAGATCTGATAGTTTATTACTTTTAATGATAAAAAATGACTTCTATGGATTGCTCAGTTTTGCCTGTAATTATTGAAAAGAACAATCCCCTACAAATTATGAAGTAAGGTAAAGTTGGGAAAAATTCGCCTTGGGAATGTTTCAGTTTAATAATTCTATTAAATCCTATCAGTATGATTGGGAATATTTATTTATTTCATAAGTCGCTGGTTTATAAAACGTTTTCATTCAACGAGTTCAAAGGTTAAGCGTCGTGACTTAGTGCATCCACTTGACCCACTGTGTCATTGCCTGTGACGTCACGGCTTTAGCTTTCGGCTGAGCTCACTCCGACAGATACAGACACACCAAGAGATAGAGATAGGAGGGAAGGTGAGAGAGCCACTCTTATCAGCAGCGGCATCGACAAATCGAAGACAAAACAAAAGCGTCGTTAATCCCGCAGAGAAAGTCGAGCGCATCGCTCATCGCACGGAATGCTGCCGCTCCTCCTGGTTTTGGCGACTTTCGCTAGGATCCACGGCCACTACACGAGCGGCGAAGTGGTCTACCACCCAATGCCACACTTCTGGACGGGCGTGGGCTTCTGTCCCGCCGGCCGGATCGATCACGGGGGGATTAGCTCCGCCCTGGCCGATCCTGCTCTCCGGATCAACCTCCGCCAGATTGCCGCCCTGCCCGTGGGAGCGGTGACCCACATTCGCATCCACTGGCTGCTGGAGCTAGTCCAATTCTGGCAGTATGACCCCAGCGGAGTTCCTATTTATGATTTCTCCAAGTTCGATGACTTTATTGATTTCCTGCACGAGGAACTGCGCCTGTCTCCAGCTTTAGAGTGGATGGGCAATCTGGGCGGGGTTTTCTCGGAAAACTCTCTGCAGCAATCCTTCTACTGGGAACATTTGGTTAAGACTACAGTGAACCACCAGTTGGGTAAGAAATGTATGTCCCCTCAAAAATGTTTCTTTATCCGAGCTTTCGCGTCAGCACGACATGGAGCCTCCCGACTGGCCAACTGGCGCTACGAAACATGGAATGAACCAGACATTCGGGGGTACAACAAACTCAATTTAACGGCTCAGTCGTACCTCGACTACATTCAAGCGGTGCGTCGTGGTCTAAGTAAAGCTGGGAATCCTGACACCCACGACGGAAAGCTCCAGCAGTCCATGTATCGGTCTTTACGTGGTCCTGCGGGGCTCTTTAAGGACCCCAACAACCATCCGCTCTGCTGGAAGCTGCTGGAGCATTGCAGCCAAAGAGTTGTCTACTGTCCAATCGATATCCTCACTTTCCACCGAAAGGGAGTAGAGGGCACTGCCACGGAGATCTTAAATGGCTCGTTGTCCCTAATGGCAAAGATCTACAAGGAGTATCCCAATCTTCAGCAGCTGCCGGTGGCCAATGAGTGAGTAGCAAGTAAAAGATTGCATTGTATGAGAATATACTATAACTACAAAATTTAATCGTACACCAATTGCTTTCAAATTTGAATGCAGTTATGAGCATTTAGATATTTAGTACAAAAAAGGGGAGGGTAACTAAAATAGTTGATGTAGTAATATATTAATTAAATTAAGCAAACAAACATTTTAAAGGCAGAGAAATTAGTTGTAGACTTTTATTTTTTAACGAAAGCTGTTAATTTTGTATATCTATAAAGGCTTATTATATCCTTAGTCACGGCAACTGAGCTTGGTTTTCGTGGTTTAAAGAAAATTACAAGTGTTATCACCTCCAAGTTTTTTCATGACAATTTATAGATTTCTTTGAAATTATCTCATCACCTTTTTTGAGAATGTCCGACACGTTCTTTTTATGATAAAAGTCCAGTCACTAAAGACGTGTTTTAATTCTAACTACAAATCATTGCTTTTGGTAGGACCAAGGCTTTTCTCTATTTGATCTTCAATTAACATGCCGTATGAAAACGACGAAACTGCAAAATGATAAATGTCATGGATTGAGTAATGTTACTGGCAAGGAAGGGTTTATTAAAAGATTTTTAAACCTAGCGGAATTTAGATCCCTTTAGGAATTTCGGCGATACATCAGATTAAGTTAATATTTCCTTGATACCACAACTGCATTATTAAATTAAACTATCGTTCTTGATTCTATAATCATAGGTACATATATATAATAAATTAAATATTGTATCCTATTAATCACTTAGTGAGGCCGACCCCGTGGCTGGATGGGAAACTCCCCGGGAGTTTCAGGCGGATGTTCGTTATGGAATTACCCTGATGTCCACTGTGATGCAGTACTGGCATGCCAAGCTTGCAGCCGGTCCACTAAGAAACTTGGAGTCTATTAGTCATGACAACGCTTTCTTGAGCTACCATCCGCACGCGTTCACCCAGCGCACACTATTGGCCCACTTCCAGATGAACGAGACCAATCCTCCCCACTCACAGTTCATCCAGAAACCCGTATACGCAGCTCTTGGAATGCTGGCGAAGTTGGGCAGCCGAGCTGCGGACGTGGAAGTGGTCAACATGGACACCAAGCACAGCGTCGAAGTGCTTCGTACAGTGTCCGGTGGTGTGGGCGGTCCTGGTCAGTACATGGCCACCATATTTCTGAGTCCCGAGGAGGCGGGACCTAAGATGACGGCCTTTCATCACAAGTACACGCTGAACATGTCCATAGCGAATGAGTCGGCCTTCATCACGGAGCTCCTGGTGCCACAGGCCACGGATCCGTACCACGTGTGGCAGCAGGCGGGTAGTCCGGTTTATCCCAACGCCACTTTAAGGGAAGCCATGCGAAGAGCGCAGACTCCGAGGCTCTATAAGACGGGTCCCATCTGGCAGTACAACAGCGAGCTGGTGATCAACTCCGCCAGCATCCCACTGCCCTGGGTGGCGCTGCTCCGGGTGTGTTCCGCATCGTGGCCCAAGCTGCGCCGGCCGCAGCAACTCTCTATCGTGGAGATAACCCACCGGGAGGTCTTTATCAGCTGGATGGAGCACCCCAAATCCACGCAGTGCCTGCTCAGCTACGAGGTGTGGTTCAAGGAACGCGCCAGCCTGGGTCCTTCCGCCGACTGGCTGCTCATTTCCCGCGACTGGCACCTGCCGTATCCGTCGTTTCAGTACGCGCCCGGAGATAAGGGATCCGTCAATGGTGAGTAGGGGTAAACAAAAAATTAAAATGTTGACGCCGTTTACGAAGAAAGTAGAGAAAATAATTTAATAACCAAGTTAATTTCAAATGGTAAAACTGATTCCTGAACAGTTCAATAAATTTAATGGGAACTTTTAAATTCATGTAATTGAGTTAAGTTTGAATACTTCGCTATTTGGATTTATTCAAAATCGAAATATTTATAGATTGTAAATAAAACTTACAGGACAGTTAAGGTAACAACGATTTATTACATGAAACTTTTTTTCAAAACTCATATTTTTGCACTTGCAATAACTTTTTGGATGAAAACCTGCAAAAACATTAAAACATTTTCCCATATCCGTACCTCTCTTTCCTTGACAGGTTTCTATAAAGTTCGAAGAGTGGATGCGTTTAATGAGACCAGCCCGTTCTCGCAAATAGTCGAATATTTGGAGCTGTAGCTCAACAGTTTAGGAATCAAAAGAACATATTTGGGCAATGTAAAAGCAAACATAATCAGGCTTCGGCCAGGCGCTAGTGGACCTTATCCTACTCTCTATGTCTCTCTTGGAATGGACTGACTTCACCGGCACAATCTTCTGGACTTGCGCCTACGCCTTAACGCCGGCAATATCTTATATACATTATATAAATAGATATATTATTATCTGTGTTGTGTTCGTAATACATATATGCCTTTATCCTGAAAAGGAATCGGCGAAAGCGTATATAGACCATTTTCATTTCCTGTGACAAGTATATACAAAGGAATTACTTAGTGACTTAATCGAGAACAACCGCGAATAGACGTCTTCTAATAAAACAACATATTATTTTGTTTGCTTTTCGCAAATAACGAAGGATCCAAGTCAATTTCTGCCTTAGGTGTCCAAGACCAGCCACTTTTCGTTGATGTGTTCGATTTGCTTGGTAAGAATCGGATTGCGAACGCGTACTTTGACTTCCAGTTTTCCTCCCACTTGCTTGCGGCCATCCATTAGCTGTTTCGGAAGTGAAAACAATTAACTTGAATTCCCTATTGTATTTTTTTATTTACTACTTACATCGTAGGTATCGTGAATGTCACACTTGGTCTCCAGTGGCTGCAGCTTGACATTGACGGTTCCAATCAACGTATCCGATCGCAGGAACCCTCTGAAACAACACAGGGGCAGTTTACGACTTAGTCCACAACAATCTATACTGCAGCTATTTATATGCACGATATTAAACGCGTAGCATTGGATGAGTGTTTGGCGATTTGTTGGGATTTGAGGCGTAAAGATTTTAAAAATATTTTATTAAAATGTTCCACATGAAAATCAATGAAGTTCAATGGGAATACATATATGAGATATATGTGTGCTGAAGCCGTGACTGGTACGATACTGTAAACGGAACCAAAATAACATGCTGACTACGGGGGGAAAATCATTGGGGGAACTAAGATACAAATCAATTCATAAGTTAAACTAAAAATAGTGAAAATAAGTTTAGTGTGCCTCTTTAGTTGTAATGTATTGCCCATTAAATTGTTTAGAATTTTATAATACATAGATTTGAAAACAATTTATTAAATATCAAATTTATATGCCAAAATGATTAGAATGTTTTAAAGATGAAAATTTTAAGGAAGTGTCTTTATTTAAAGAGTAAACTAAATATAAACCTAATTTACTTTAGGAACAGACCAGAATATAGTTTCTAAAATATACTACCCCTCTTAGAAAATCCTTAAAATGCGCTTGATTAAAATCATAACCACATCTGTGAGTCGAGATTAATATGCATGGAAAGCGCCTTAGTACGGATTAATTAACTGTGCTAACTTAGTTAGTTACAAGCAACTTACCCTCTGGAATATATTTCAAACTTGACGCCATGGCGCTTGAAGATTCTCTGGAATTGACGATTAGCTCGCTGAATGTCAACTTTAAAACGCTCATCGTAATCAGGACTGCTAGTGTCCCTTATAACATTGGTTTTAGTCTTAAAAGATTCATCCTGAAAGAGAAAAAATTAATTTTTAGCTAAAAGCAATAATATAAGTCACAATCTTACATTAAGTAGGGGGAACTCTACGCGCACATAGGTATCTACGTCCTTGGGATTGGCCACATTGTAGTTGATTCCTCGGACCACAACAATTTCCAGCTCACTGTCCGTAATATCCGTGTTGCAATGCACAATGTTAAAGCTACGTTTCTCATAATGAAACTTTGGCAGTGTTTCATTCTTTCGCTTAGAGTACCGCACCAAATCCAAATCCTTTTGCACTGTTAGAGCCAGATTTTCGAACCGATTCATGCCTGCCACATCGCCCATGGCCTTATGATGATCTCGAGTATTTTTGCACATCATTAGCTGTTTGGCCAGCTGCTCCTCCATGCGAACACCAATCTCGCAGATATCATCGCCCGGATCACATTCCTCGGCAGAGACTATGGCGAATGAGGCTTCCAGATTGTCTCGTTCGGAGGGTGGTACTGGTAGCTGGAAGATAATGGAAAACTTAGGTATAAAAACGAAGAAATAACATGAATCTTACAGTGCTGAGATCCACTGGTAGTCCGCTGCTGGCTGCATTAAGCAGCGAATCGAATCCCTTGTAGATCTTGAGGTACTCCTTGGCCTGATCGATCTCACCCGCTTTTTTGGCCTCTATGGCTGCCAACTTGAACTCCTTTTGACGTTCAAGGAGAAGTTTCATTTGCTGCTCGGCAAGATTGTTTTTTTGCTGATTGCCAGACGTTCGAGTGGTAAGCTCCTTCGCTTGAGGAGGTGTAGGAGCCTTTCGGGGAGCTGTAGGCGTAGTCGTACTGGAAGTGGAAGGAGTTCCGCCGGCGGAAGTACTCGCCGTCGCTGGAGGCGATGTAGGGGAAGTAGGCAGCGAAGGGGTAGGTGTGGCCGGAGCAGCATCCCCCGTGGGCAGGGGACCGAAACCGGGTGGGACAGGCAGTTCATCATAAGGCACAGGTTTTCCCGCCTTGTACAACTTGATGGCATCTTCGTATTGCTTTACAATCCTTCCAAAGCGTCTAGCCTTTCCGGTATTGTTTTCTGCCTTGGCAGCCGCCTCCACGGATTGATATTTTTCCAAACGTTGCTGCAATGCCTCCATCAGGTTTGTGGCAGCAGCAGTTGGAGCGGGAGCAGCAGGTTCAGGAGCTGGCGCTGGAGTAGGTTCAGCAACTACTTCTGGCGGCGCTCCCTCCTTCAGCTTGTTTAAGAATTCCAGGAACTCAGCTGGCGGAGGCGGCATATCGCTGAGATCGACTTCCTGACCGTCCTCACACATCTTTACCACAACATCGAACTGCTTAACCACTTTAAGGAACTGAAGGGCAGTAGCAGTGTCACCGCTGCGCTTTGATTGCAGGGCAGCAGCCTTGTACTCGTTTTGGCGGCTGCGCATTTGTGCCACTAGGGGATTTGGAGGTGTGGTGGAGGCCACAGGAGTAATGGGTGCGACTGGCGAGGAGGGAGTTGGTGGTGCTGGAGCTGCTCGACTCGGAATAGGTGGCGGGGAAGCAGGAGTGGAAGAAGAGGGTGGTTCCTCGGCTGCCACGGGAGGAGCCTGTCCGCCAGCAGGCTTTACACTGACTTCCGGCGGAATATCATCTACGTTGATGGATTTGCCGGCTGCTACCTGCTTGTGCAGATCCTGCAGGGTCTTTAGACCTCTTCCAAAACGTCTCGCCTTCCCGGAATCGCCAGCAGCCTTTGCATTCGCCTCGGCCTCCTTGTACATCTCTAGGCGATGCTTGATGACGCCCAACGTGTCTACAGTGGTAGTGGGCAGGAAGGTCTGGACGGGTTCGTCACTGTCGGCTGGTGGTGGTAGAGCTGCAGGCTCCTCTTCCTCCGTCTCCTCTACGCCACCAATTCCGCGCAGTTCGCCCAGCAGATCCGAGTCGTGTTCTAGACTGTCATCATCATCATCTTCGTCGCTGACATCACGCAAGCTGTCGGCAATCATTTTGTCCAAGTCACTGGCAGGGACCAGCTTTGCCTTGGGCTTGGTTTTCGGTCTGCCTCCTACTCCGCCGGCGATTGCCGCCAGCTCCGCCTCCAAATCGCTGTCGCCGCCATCGTCGTCCCCGTATCCAGCGCTGGGATCAAAGTCATCTGGGATTTCCGTAAGGCCAAACTGAAAAAAAGTGAGGGTGCAGGCGATGACTCATAATTAATAAATAGACAAATCTAGTCTGTTTGTTTTTCCTCTTACCTGCGATAAATCGTGTTGCCTTCGCTTCGCTGGCTCTGGCTTCTTTCTGGAGAACATTCCAGGCTATTCAAAGGCTATAAAATAACTCAAATTTGTCTCTGAAGCCTTTAAAATCCACTAAATAATTGCGTCGCAGCTACTCAGACGCAGACAACAATAACAGAATGTTCGTGGGGATCACTGGTATAGAAATTAAGGTGACGCAGGAAAGAAGTACGTCACTGGCTCAGGGCTACTCAAGGTTCGAATACCTACCGAATACCTACCTATTAAAATAAATTATGTGAAGGAAATTGTGTAGTTTTGCTTGCCAATTCAATTTTATAACTCATGACAAGTCAAACATTTAAAATGAACACTTGTTATCAGGATTAAGAAATAACCGTATCGAAATTGCATTATTAAAGATAAATAAGGAGGTAAGAGTCCCTTTTTTAATGTAAAAGTAAATGTAAAAAGCGACGGATCTTAAAAAGTCTGTAATTTACCCAAATGTAGTGCTTTTAATATTATCAAAATGTCATGACACCCTTCAAGCTGCACATCATGCAGAACTAAACTTTTACCGGGAGCCAGGGCTACGGCACGCTAACAGGTACAGGGCTGCTTCGCCAGCTGACTAATCGATATCGCCACCTATCGATATCGGCAGCCAGCGCACACATAGTGCAAAAGAGTTTGCGAAAAAACCTGGACAAGAAGCTAAATTGATTGCTTTCCGCGCAGCTTGAGGAAGCAGGAGTTGCCCGACGACCAGTGCCGTGGAGTGCTCTATCCACGTGGCCGTGGTGGCACCAAGAAGCTAGCGATACCCTCGCCACTGAAGTGCTCCCATCTTCCACCTCCTCCAACTCCGTCTTGGGGCAAAAGGCAGAAAAGGCAGAAAGAGACTTCGTGACGAGCAGCGGGGCAGCGGGGACTGGCACTGGGCTGCTGGGTCTAGCGTGGAAATAAACAAACGGGTCGGATTCCGGGTCCGGGTCGGAGGAACGGGGCGTGGCTCGCTAACCAGCGGCTTGGCAAACAAAACCGAAGGCGGCAACAAGTAGGCGGCAGGCATGGACGTGTCGCTCACTGAAGCAGAGACGCGATTCTACAGTGAGCTGTTCCAATGCTGCGACGTGGAGAATACGGGCAAGGTGCCCATGCTGAAGGCGACCGAGCTCTTCCGCTCGGCGGACATCGCCAACGAGATTGTGATTGAGGTAGGTCTAATTCGAGTGATCGTGAGTGATTAATTATCTGGGGCTGGGCTTACAGATCACCGGCCTGGCGGGGATTCCCTCTACGGCATTGCACATCTCGCGGACGCAGTTCTACTCATGCCTGAAGCTGATCGCCGCCCACCAGGCGGCAATGCCGCTGCGCCAGGAGCTGATCTTGGCCACTTTTCCGCTACCACTGCCGCACTTTAGCTGGAAGGAGGCGGTCACAGCTCCGGTGGCTGTGGAAAATGGATTGGCTGCCTTGCCCCCGCCGCCGCCCACAGATCGTAGGAACTCGCTGCGTCGCAACTCGCAGCAGGAGCAGCTGCAGGACACTTCTGATGTGCCCAGCACCGACTCCGAGGTGGAGCAAAACGAATCCGTGGACGAGGCGACGGGCCATGGACGTGGCACGGATGGCAGCGGGATCGTCAGCAGCAGCAGCCGCGAAAATGTTGGGGTTTGTTAATCTATCTTATCATGTGACATATGCAAATAGGCTAGCCAGTGACCGTTCCGCGTCCATTTCTTATCTCTTTAGCGACGCCGAGGCGGCGGTGCTGCTGGTGGTTCTCCCGAAGCCTGGAGCACCAACAGCGACAGCCCCACACCCACTAACAGTGTGGCCCTCTGGCAGGGATTGTTGGGCGACGAGCACCGCCAGCTATTGGGCACGGAGGAGGAGTCCTCCGACCGCCACAGCAGTGATGATGAGGATAACGAGAGCGAGCTGGTGACCATCTACGAGATAACTCCGGAGCAGCGCGAGTACTATAACAAGCAGTTCAGAACGGTCCAAAGGGATCCACATGGACAGCTATCCGGCCAGGCAGCAAGGTGAGCAAACAAATAATAACGTAACTTTTTTAGTGTTTTCTCAAACTCAACGTCTCATTAAATTAAAGTTTTCTATTTAATTATTTCGGACGCTAATTATTTCTTTTTAGAATCTTTTTCGAAAAGAGTCGCATTCCTGTAGAGGAGTTGCGTCACATCTGGCAATTGTGCGACGTTACCCGTGATGGAGCGCTGAGCTTGTCCGAATTCACAGCCGCCATGCACCTGGTGGTTCTAAGACGCAACAACATTCCGTTGCCCACCAGCCTGCCCCACTGCCTGCATCCCAACGTGCTCCAAGAAGCTGCGTCTGGGAGTGGACAGGGAGTCACATCCTCATTGTCAGCTGCGCTGCCTCAGGAGCCGCCTGAGGCTGATCTCCTGCATCTGAATGATGACGATGAGGACGACCACACGGACAATACAATCATAGCCGGCAATCTCAGCGGCGGCAGTTCCACCAGCAAGCCGCGTCCCAACGTGCCCAGCGACAAGAACATCATGAATCTGAGCAGCATTTCTACGTCCTCGCAGGCAAGCAACAGTTCCAGGCGTGAGGCCACACCGCAGAATTCTTTGGCCAAGAACCGCAGCATCTCGAACTCACCTAGTGTGGAAAAAGCGGTGACGGGGGCTGTTTCATCTACTGCAAATGCTGTAGATGCGAGCAACGCCTCCACCCAGTGGACAAAGTTCAGCGAATCTCCCACAACAAGTGCTGTTTCGTTGCAGACATCCACTGTTGTTGCTGCCGGAGCTGCCGCTCCTGCCGTCTCTAGTCCCGGGCTAAAACCAGCCCTGTTCGACATGAAGCGCTCTGCCCAGGATGTGGTCTCCAATCCACAGATCCTACACCCAGTGCCGCTAAGAGTGACGCCCATAGGTGAGTTAAATAAACCAAGGTTAAATATTTCTGCAAGCTAGCGGCGGCAAGAATCTTACAAATTATGGAAATATTTTTCATTTTCAGGCACCGCCATCGCTTCCTCGGCTGAGTCATCCAACGACAATGAAAGCGTTGTGGTTCTGCGCGAGGATAGTCCCAAGGCCATTTCTTCGACCACAGTCAACAATCAGTCATCTGGATCTGCTGTTTCAACGGGAGTATCGGGAGCCACAGGCTGCCATCGCGAGAGCAGCGATCTGCGTGCCATCCAACGGCCTCAGGCCAAAAAGCTGCCGGCCAAGAATAGTGCATTGCCACCGCCACCGCAGCGAGAGCCGAGCATCGGATCTACTGGGCCAAGTGAGCCCTCGGAGCCACAGGCTGCTTTCGTGGCGTCATCGTTGGCGTCCAAGAAGGAACCACCGCCTTTGCCGCCGCCGAGGCCACATCGTCATGCGCGAAGCAGCAGCCTGGATTTAAACAAGTTTAAAGTGGGCGCAACGGGTGGTGCCCAGCAGGCGGAGGTGAGTTATGGCCTATTGACCAACAATGTACTTGTGTGTTTTAATCTGTGTCGTGTTATTTGGCTTGAAATTACAGCCATACAGGGGACGGAGATTTTCTCCTGTCTATTCTCTGCAATGTTGTGTAAGGCTAAGATACAAACAAAGATTAATGTCCGTCATATCCCTTTTTTCTATTAATATTATTTTTGGTGTATCCTTGCAAAAAAAAAATTATTGCAGGTTCATTAAGAATGTAAAAACATGTACCCTTTTTTCTATGTCCGAGCCTTACCTATGTCCTTACTTTAAATGATTTGCTGTAAGAGCAAGTTCCTCAAATATTTAGTAGATTTTGCAAGGATATCTCAAACTTCGGCCGGTCGAAGTTCCCAACTTCCTCGTTACCTTTGTTTGCTGTATTTTTAACTACCTATAACCTGTGACATGTATATAAATATGCAACCCCACTCTTTGTTAAGATCACTGCGCAGGCCAGCTTCGATATGCAAACCTCAACAGGGTTTGCCGATTTCACGCACTTTGCCGACGAAGGCGCCGCGAACGTCGTAAGTCCAATCCTAAATGTATGCAACTCGTAAAGCATTCCACTCAAATTGGCCGTAGATCCACTAGTGTCATGTGTCCAAATTCAGTAGCTTAACAATGTAATCCACATACCAGTATTTAAGTTTACCTAATCTGTGGACAACTTATAGGTGGACGAACAGCAGCTACACTCTTTGCCGCCGACAGCACCTCCTCCACAGGCAGCAGTGGTGCCGCCCACGAGGATTACTCTTCAGCAGGCTCAGCAGCGCGTTTCCGCTTTCGAGGTTTACCGGAAGCCGCAGACGCCGCGCGGATCGCAATCGCCTCCCCAACAGCCTCCACCGCCGGCTCCTGCTCTGGGACTAGCCACCCAATCCGGCCAGCTGCCCAGCGCTGAGAGCTTTGAGAAGCGGGTGACCGCCATAAGCGACTCGCTGCGCCACGTGTCCTTTAAACATGGTCAGGCCGGCACCACGGAGGTGTTACAACGGCTGCGTGAGCAGAACAATTCACTGCTCCACCTGTGCAACGATTTAAGCGACGAGCTGTTGAACGTCCAGACGCGCAAGGAGGAGATGCGACTCAAGCTGGAAGGACTCAGTGCCGGTGATGCTACCGGCCGAACGAGCTCGTCGATATCAGCCCCGGTGACAGCGAATGTGACCGGTGGATCCTCTGGTTCGACAGGTGCTGCTTATACCAACGTTTGAGCAGCGAAAAATAATCATGTTTACTGGGGTGAATCGATTTGTTCGACAATTTGCTCGTTGGACAACTTTTGAGACACGTTTCTGTCGGAGACCTTGCATATATTTTTATTATCTCTAAAGCCAAAAATTTAACATTCCTTTTAATGTGTTATCATTTTTCTAAAGCTATTAACTAAATCTTTTTTTCAAAACTGCATACTAGACTTATATTGGTCCTTAGACTGCCTTTATATAACAAATATTTGGTTTCCAAAAATGCTAAAAAAGAATATTACGATAAAAGAATGCTAAATGTTTTTTCTAACAAATGTCACAGTTAAATATTACATCAAAAAAGTTCAACCTTGACTAACATTCACTTGTTTTTCATTCAAACAAATCGATCCACCCTTAATGTTTAACACTTATTTTGTTGTTTCTGTATGTTGCAAGCACAATTCACTGATCGGGATGTTTACTCAACGATAAGACTGAGCAATCATTTGAGTAAGCAACCAAAATTTCAGTCAAAATTGCTTCTTACTCGTGAAAATGTTTACAAACAGCCTGTGGACAAAAGATCACAATATCAGCAAACTTTTATATTCCATGTATTCAAATTGCTTACTCAAAAGTTGGCTCAGTTTTAAACTGATAAATATCACTGATGAAGCAGGTACCGCGTCCGTTTATGCATTGAAGTTGCTAATTTAATTTGTAGGCTAGTTAAATCTCAAGAACACAAACAAATCATGCGAGAACAACAACAATAATGCCGCCTCTATAGATATTTATGCAGATCGATTTATATATATATATATATATATATGTATATGCATATTAAGAGATATATGTATATGCGCTTCTCCTAATTGTTCGCTTGACAGCCACCCGTATCTCACCCTCACCCTAGTGATTAATGAAACTGCCACAAAGTGGTCCAATCCCAGCTGTAATATTTCCTGCTGCGAGGGCATTTTTATTTCCAATTTGCTATTTATTAATGTTGTGTGTATGCCTCGAAAATGTCCCCTTCTATTCATTCCGGCAATGAAAACTAACTTAGAAAACAAAAAGAATCACAAAAACGAACCTAAAAAGAAAAATAATAAAAAGCCTGGCTTAATGTTTAAGTATTAGAAAAGTCAAAGGTAAAAATTCGACAACAAATTAATTTCCTTGAAAGCTTAGCTTAGGTTTTTCAAAAAGTATATACATATTAATATATTTTCTATCTGTATAGTGTACACGAAAACACAAACTACTTGATATTATGTACATTTACCAAAATTTCTGTCTACGACTAAAGGAAAAGAAAATAAGATTGAAACAGGAGACAAATTTAATTTACCCGGACCACTAAATGTGTACGTATATGCTAACTTCGAATTTATCAGATATATCGGCATATATCACTTCTTTTGCATACTTAAACCACTAGATGTATGAGTTTTTCTTCAACTTGTTAAACATTTTCAAAGACCTACCACACACAATAACACAAAAAACGAAACAAACGACATGTAATGAAAAGAAAAAAGTGATATTGAAACACTATGTAAGCATATTATTACGTGGCTGCGTAATCAATGTGTATTGTTTTGATGGATATACATCTCTATGAATAAAGATAAATGTATTAAGTTGATGTTGAAATGCTAAAAAAAAAATAATAAAAACGAAAGTGCAACGGAAGTTTCATGGATTTCGATTTCGAAAAAGCACCGCCGATACGACAGTGTCCATCCCTGGCGATAACAGACGCTGGCCGTTATCGATTGTTCTGCACACGCCGCTACACATCTCTAAGGCTTTGCGGCATTGAGCAAAATTTTTGCGAAAATTTGTGAGTTTACAAAGAACAGCTACTTAAATGGTTTAGTTTCGCAAGGCGACCGAATAATTGCTGCAGGCCAGAGTTTCAGTGTACCGGCTGGGTGCAACTCGCAGGAGAAATCGAGGCGATTTAACTGCTGCATATTGATAGGATAGGGCAGGTTAGTGCGAGTCGTTGCTGGGTATAAACTGGCGAAATTAATGTGTACCCCCATGCCGTTTCGCCTCCCACCTGCAGTCAGCCGATGTGTCAATGTTAATCGCGCTCTTCGCGCTTGCACACTTGCCAATCTTTCATAAGACGCCGCCCCCAGCCTCTCCGTCGCCGCCGTCGTCTGTCCCCCAGTCGCCAAGGTGTGGCAGAGCGAGTTCCGCACACCATCCACCGCCAGCAGAAGTCCGCATCCGCGCTCCGGCCATCAACGCAGCATCCGGGATGAGTAACATCGCCGACCAGGACAAGCCGATAGCGGCCAATGGCAACGCAGCGGGGCCTCAGGAAGTGGAAATCATGTGAGTATCTCCGCATCCCCATTATAACATCTGTGTGTAAAACTGTATTGTATTATCCCCTCCAGCAACTTCCTGCCGCACGAGAAGCAGTGCTGTCGTGTAATCAGGAGCAACCAGACTAAGGTCCTAACCTCCGGCGGCGTCCACACACGCGGCTCCTCCAAGGTCAAGCTAAAGAACATTGTCGATTACAAGTGGGAGCGCAAGTACTACTACCCGGGACATCTGGTGGCCGTCCACCGCGATGGCAAGCACCTGGCCTACGCCATTAATGGTGAGCTTTGTATACTCCTGCGGGAACCTCATTGCCTATTAGATTTTATGGGGCAAGATTTTCTCTCTTATTAGTGGCAGCAGTGATAAGAGTTCTCATTTTCTTTATTAATCTTTCACATAAGATTCGCATGATTATTAGTAATAGTTTTTAATCAAATCTAACTTAAAAATTATGGGATATACAATGTAAGATACGTTTTTGCTCAATTTTTCATTTAAGTTGTGGGCTTATTGGCTTAAATTGGTTTGTCACATGATTTGAATGTCTGTCTTGCAAGTTTCAAATGTTTACCGAAAATATCGTTGACTAATCAAAATTGCATTATACTTACAGTCAACAACAAAGCCACTGGTATGGAGGGCATGGTTCGCGTCTGCAACATAAGCAGTAGCATGCGGGCCTTAATCAAGGGGATGAGTGGTGAGGTCTTAGATCTGCAGTTCGCCCACACCGATCGAGAGCGCATTCTGGCTGTGATCGATGTCAGCTCGCTGTTTGTCTACAAAGTTGATCAAATCGAAGGCAATCTTCTGTGCAATCTTGTGCTGAAGGTGGAGGACCCAATCGCCAACTATGTGCCGGAGTACGACATGGTCTCCTGGTGTCCCTATGTCTGCAGCACCAACACTGCTGTGCCGATCAACGACGAGGACGATGAGAATCAGCTGCTTATTTGGTCGAGGAGCTCGCAGTTCCAGTGCTTCCATGTCAAGATGATTGTCTCTGAACATGGGGTGCGTTAGGATTTTAATTTCTGAGCCATTAATATATTAATATAATTTTTTTTTCTAATCAGCGGGGAAAAATTCAACCGGCTGCCCTGGAAACTGGATATCTGAAGATCGAGGAAGACTCGCTGATCACCTGCGCCGCCTTGTCCCCGGATGGCACTACGGTGGCCGCCGCCTGCGCTGATGGCTTGGTCCGCTTCTACCAAATCTATCTGTTCGATGTGCGTAACCATCGTTGCCTGCACGAATGGAAGCCACATGATGGCAAGAAGGTCTGCTCACTATTTTTCCTGGACAATATCAATAAGCCTGTTGAAGAGTAAGTAAATCAAGTTTAACAACTAATATTATTAGTAGTAGATTTATCACGTTTTATTGGGGGCGAATAATGAGGTTACTTTTTATTACAGTCTTAAAATGTTGTGCTTAACGCTTCTTGTTTTGAAAGATCAAGCAATTAACATAACTTTCTTTATTAGTTCATACTGGCAGCACGTGATCACTACGAGCGATGCAAATACCGAAATCAAGTTGTGGAACTGCTCTCTTTGGGAATGTCTGCAGACTATAAACGTGATGGCAAGTAGTCCGTCGTCAGGGCAACCCGGAAACTTTATCGCGGGCATCGATCGCAGTGCCAACTACTTGGTGCTATCCTGCTTGGACTCGCTGGCCGTTTATGTAATGCAGATTGGGAACACTTCCCGTAGAGACTCCGGAGATGTAGACAGTTATAGCGACGGAGACGGAAACGACTCCTCCAAACGCATTCAAAACGTTGCCGAATTCAAGCTGAGCTCTGGCATTCTCTCTTTCTCTATCGTGAACGCTAGCATGCGTCGGGTGAAGAGCTCTATAGAGAGCTACTATCCTATCGAGGAGCCTGATGACTTCGACGACGATAGCAACTCAACCAGTGCGCTTGTACTGCACATGTTTGTGGTGCAGGCGAAGAGCCTGCAGGAGTGTCAAATAATTTACCAGCCGTGTGTGGCGGTGGCTGAAAAGCCAGACCGCCGCAGCCTGAGCAGCAAGCGTTCCGAGACGCCGGAGGATAATCTGCTGATCAAACAGGAGCCGGAATCCCCCAATAACGGATCGGCAGGCACCGTCCAGCTGGATGCTCTTTTTGCCAAATCCGCCAAGAGATCCTCAACAGGCAGTTCATCTGCCATAGTGGCTGTGGCGGCAGCGGCTGCTGCTGCCCCTTCGGCCATTCTTCAGGATGCCGCCAAGGAGGCTGCCAAGTCAGAGTCTCCGCAACTAAGCAGTGCTTATCCGCAGCATGTGAATCTCATGACCCCAGACGCATTTAGTGCAAGCGGAACCTCTACGGCCACAGCAGTGGTGGTAGCCTCCACCACCACGACTTCCACAGGATCTGATAGTTGTGCAGCCGGCGGCGGGAAAGATAGATCGATTGATTCGGCAGTTCTGCAAACGCTGCGCATGCTGGCCACAGTAACGTCCAAGACATCCGAAAACCCCAATGCGGAGGTTCTCCTCAACTTAATGAACAACACCCTGATTGAAGACCGTGAGCAGCAGAAGCTCAAGGAAAAGCTGGACGCTCGCAAGAAGTTCATTTCCATTGATCGAAATCCGGAGCGCAATGTGGCTGAGAACTTGGCCAGCGGTGGTTCGAGTCCGAGTCGCGAGGTACAGGAGATAATGGCCACTCAGGAGGATGCCGATGCCTACGAAGCTGAGCTCGAGCATCTAGACGACGACGACGAGGAGGAAGAGCTGGCCATTTCATCGCCCCTGTTGGAGGCTGTGGATGGAACGTGGCCCATTGTTAAGTTGCCATCCCTTACCAACTCTGCTGAGCTCCAAAATGCTGCCCAAATCATGTCTCAGGCGGTGCAGAATACCAACAATGGCAATGTGCCACCAACGCTTGGTGGTGGTAATAACAATAATACTAGCGTGGGCAGCAATAGCAACAACAACACGGCCACAACGCTGAACACCAGCAACAGCAGCAGCAACAACAATGCTGGAACTGGGGATGTCTCAAATGGAAATGGAGAGCTGAATGCCAAGCTGGAACTACTTATCGGTGAGTAGTGATTAAAAAAAAGTACAAATTCAATAAAGAATTGGGAATTCTAAAAAAAAAAATACACAACCATAAATTTCCATTGATTTCTTTCCAGATCTGGTTAAAGCCCAATCTAAGCAAATTAACAAACTAGAGCACGAGGTCACCAAGCTACAGCAACAACAAGAAGCAGTGGTGGCCCAGAATAGTAAACCGGATGCTTCCTTGGAGCCTAAAAATGTCAATCAGCTGGCGTATAAAATCGAGATGCAGCTGTCCAAGCTGATGGAGCAGTACCTCAAGCGCTACGAAAACGAACACAAGAAGAAATTGACCGAATTCCTGGCAGCGCGGTTAGTTAAAACACAGCTCTCAAGCATAGAGTGCCATAATCCAAACGAATTCCTTTTACAGTGAAAGTCAAAATCGTGAACTACGCGACTCTGTACTTCAGGTACTAAACCAATACGTAATGAATCACTTTACGGACATTATTGGGAACGTTCTCAACATGGAACTGCAGCGCCAATTGCTCCCACGAGTGAATGCCAAGATGGATCAGCTCCAAGCCCAAATGCAGGTCGAGATGGTACAGAAGTTGAGCGTGTTTGACAAGACGGTCAAAGAGAATATAGCCCAAGTATGCAAGAGCAAGGTATGCATTTATAGAAACGCATTTTATGGAGTTTATAATTAACAGCTTACTTTTTATCCATTAGCAATTTTTGGATACTTTTGGCAAGTCTGTGTTGATTGGTGTCCAAACCAGCCTCCAAACCGCGTTCATTGAATCCATGGGCAGTACCTTGATTCCAGCTTATGAGAAGTCCTCACAGAACATGTTTAAACAGCTGCATGACGCTTTCAGCGTGGGCATTAAGGACTGTAAGTATAAAAAGGCACTGAAAACTCAGGAGATAATTGATAATAATACACTTAATAAATCTGGTTAAATATTTTGTATTAGTTCTCTAATAAATTACTGGTATCGCTTTTTTCTTCAAGTCATGGTCCAGTTCAATACCTACCTGCAACACATGCCCCAGCCCCAAGCGGTAGGCGCCAACTCCGAGGAGCTGAACAACAAACTAACTATGCTGAAACAATTAGTCGAAAGCAGCCTGCATAAACATCGCAATGAGCTTACTGACGCCATGCTGGAGACGCAACGAGAGGTGAAGAGCTTGGAAATTTTGCTGGCACGCCAGGTACAGGAAACGATCCGAACAGAGCTGCGCAAACACATGGAGAGCCAGAATATGGCCATGCGTTCACAGGCAGCCACGCCGGCACCCCCATACGACCTCAGAGACAGCATTAAGCAGCTCTTGCTGGCTGGACAGATTAATAAGGCCTTCCATCAGGCCTTACTGGCCAACGACTTGGGCCTGGTTGAGTTCACTCTCCGGCACACGGACAGCAACCAGGCCTTCGCTCCCGAGGGATGCAGGCTGGAGCAAAAGGTTTTATTGTCGCTCATTCAGCAGATATCCGCTGACATGACCAATCACAATGAGCTTAAGCAGAGGTGAGCTAAGAAATATATTATCTAACATTTTTTAAAAAATCATTTTTTAGTTTCAATTAGTAAAACAATTTTAATGAAATACATTTTTTAAGTTTCTACGAGTATATAATTTACAAAGTAAAATCTCTCTTCTACAGGTACCTCAACGAGGCGCTGCTGGCCATCAACATGGCTGATCCCATCACCCGCGAGCACGCTCCCAAAGTGCTTTCTGAGCTGTATCGCAATTGCCAGCAGTTTATCAAGAACAGCCCTAAGAACTCGCAGTTCAGCAACGTCCGGCTTCTGATGAAGGCGATCATAACGTACCGCGACCAGTTGAAATGATATCAAGAGAACTACAACCTGGCTAGCGGCTGGTACTGATAGAATACCAATCCTTGCCCGGCCTCGGTCCCCCCATCCAAGATAGATAATCTAGGACCACACACACATTAATTAATACACGCTTGTAGTTAAGTACAGAATGCAGTTCATCCCTGCTAAAAAAACTCTCAGTTCATCCCTCAAAGAGTTAAAATTTAATCTATGCCTTTAATTTTATTGTTTATTTGTTTTGTGCGTGTTTTGTTTTAAGTAAGGCTTTATATTTTATGTTAATGTCACTATCGAAACTGTATTAACCTTAGAAAGATTTACCTACAAAATGGCAATATTGTTCTTTTATAATTTAATTTTTGCACCGATCTGCGAGCAGTTCGTATGTTCTCCCTTTTTAGTTTCGTGTCTTTAGATTTTCTTTTTATAATTATGACGCTTACTGAAGAAAAAAAAACACTAGAAACTGAGCTGTAGAAACGTATTTCAAAAATGATTTCGAAAAGAAAGGAAACTTTCGAGTATGACGAACAACACAAACACATGATTATGATGATTGCAAATGCAAAAACTACAAGTAAATCGTAGATATTAAGCTAAAAATAAAATAAGAAAAGAACTAAAATTTATAATAAAAAAATAAATATATGTACTTGAAAAATACCGAGAAATAGTGTTTTGTCGAAGTCTCCTGCTCATATTCCATTGGTCATGTGTATAGCTCCATATAGCTTACACCTTAGCTTAGCTAGTAAATGGTCATATATTTCTCAATGGTATGCAAATCGTACAAAAATCTTTTTGCTTAACGACTAAAAAACACCTAACTATTTTGATATCCACAGGAAAATGTTTAGAAAGTTTAGGGCCTTGCGACAAAATCCAGCTCAGCTGAGCAGGGCTAGCAGCTCCGACGTCCGCTCCAAGCATTTGCACCCACAGGTTGCACATACTTGGTGTTTCTGTAAGAAAAAATGTTATATATAATTTTGGTATTGCTTACAAAAAAAAGAAGATAGAAAATACTGAAACGTTTCCAAAAGAGGCCAGTGTCTGACCATACATACTTTTCAATTAAATTCTTTATACAATATCATTGATTGTTTTAATAAGATCTTTTCATAAAATATTTAGAGGCAATTCAATCACTTTAGGAACTATGCGTAAACTGTGTAGTGAATATTCATAGTAATCGACTTAATGAACTTCCCTGTAGTTTGTTTTAAATACTTTCTAAAATTGTTGCAAATTAAATCAGTTAAATTTTTGGATAATATTTTCGAATTAAAATAAATAATTCTGAATAAATGTATCTAAAATATTATATAAATCGTTTGATATGTGAAAACGTCAACTGGTTCAGAAATATAAAACGAAACTAAGCACGAACCAATAGTCAAACTTGGAAAAAGGTTACCTACCTCAAACCACTGCATCATATGATCCATATGACCGCCATGTCCACAGGCCAGGCAGGCGTTGGCTGCTCCCTTCACGGGCAAACGACAGAGGACACAGAAGAGTACTGGTCGCTTGCAGGGCTCGCACTTCGGCGTCCGCTTGGGCTTGGCACACGAACCGCACTCGGTAACGAATTCCACACCCTGGACGGGAGGTGGCATATTCTGAGTGTGCTTGAGGATCAGGGCCCGTTTTGAAAGCAACTGCCAACCAAAAAGGATTTCGGCGTAGGAGCGCTTAAATTGATCGAACAGTGGCACCTTGGCTCGCCTAATCAAAGAGCAAGCATATGCGTCCGATTGGACTTGTTTCACCTCCTGATCCAACGAGTCGGACCAAGAGTTGCTCCGCAATTGCTTAAGTTGCTGCCAAGTGTTGGAAGAGGACGATGACTTAACGTCCAGCGGGAGCACCGTGTGATACGGGGAAATCTGCGAGTTCAGCTGAGGTGGAAGTCGACAGGCCATATCCATGATGGCACTTCCGCCCGTAGGACACTTGTCAAACAAGCAAGCCAGGAGGACAGCAGTCTGTATGTCACCGGAACTGGCATAATGCATAATCAGCGATTCTAGTAAGGATTTCTTGAACGGATCCTTGTAAAACAGCAGCTCGTTGAGCGTCTCATGGGGCACTTGGGGTGTGGCTATAAGTTCCGCCAACAGCCACACGGGCACCAAATCTAGGCGCCCATGCTGGCGACAGATCTCCCCATTTTTTCGACACGTCTCCGCTATGTTTAGCTTATCCAACGAGAACTCCCTGGCCATGCTGCGACTAATGTGGAGCATGCTACTGGTGTCGTATACGTGAACTACCGGACTTCCATTCATCTGCCGAATGGCTCGTTGTTTTCCAGGTTTACCCGAAATCATTCTCTCTTGGAGATAAAATGAGGCATTAGAATCCCGCTGGGCTGTGGCCATTACATTGCCAAGCAATCCACTGCCATTTATCGCAGAGAAAGTCCTCGGAGTTAGGGCAGAATGTTGCCGCAGGGTTAGCCTTTTGTTGTTCACCGGCTGGGCAAAAGTGGTCAGCATACCAGTGGCATTAAAATGCACCCCCGATGTCCGTGGAAATGGAATGCAGGCATCGTGAAGCGTGCTGGACAGAGCTCCTTCCAAACGCGGCGATTGCAAGAGCAGTTGACTGCGATCCGCTCCTCCTACAGCTGCAACCTTTTTCTTCATGGCCCCAACTAGTGCGCGGAGACACTGCTCCAAACAAGTGCGCGATTTTTTGACGCGCTGCAAGGCGTTGCAACGCAGAACCTTAAGCAGAATGCCACTCACCTCGCTAGAGAGAGTGGTGCCTTGGCACAGCTGAAAATCTGGCGGAGCACTGGGACTCGGGTATGAAGTGGCAAAGGTAACCTGGAGGATCACAGTGTGTCCGCCTGCGCAAATTTTGAAGCAAGCGTATCGCTTTATAGCATCTAGCGTGTCCACTTCCACATGAGGCATGTTCGTGTTGAGAAGCGAAAACTCGTGGTGCAGTGAGCACGTGGGCTGATCTGTTAAAGATCTAGCCATGTGGGGCTCCTCTCGGCGATAGTAGCCGCCTCCAAAGCTAGGAGAGCGGGCCATGGGCAGCGTATTGCATGCTCCGTCACCCGTAGAAATCGGTAGCGAGGCGGCTACCAAAATTGAACGTGGATGCAGGAACTCTGGAGGAGTAGGCACTCTCAATTCACTTAGGTCCGGCTCGAAGCGGGATTCCTCTTCTTCCGCGGAGGGCTCGCAAAGTTTCAGCATGTTATCGTCGATCTTCCACACTCTTAGGGTGCGATCCCTGGACCACGTAACCAATTCCTAGACGGAACTCAATGTATGGTAAGGAAGATACTATTTATACTTTTGATACTCACTATTTCTGTTGAACTCTCGCGATTTGGACGCCAGGCAAAGTCCAGAATGACATCGGTGTGACCCACAAAGGAGCAAATTGGATCCGTTTGCTTGCTGTTGCTCCAGAGAAGTAAGCTATTTTCACCGCGGCCCAAGTGGGGCACCACAATGCTCACCAGACCGTTGCCAATGGGCTGCATTATAAAATTCAAATTAAAGGTGCACATCACTACTAAATGGTCCATGTATTACCGTGTATCTAGCTCTCCACACTGGAGACATGGTGGTGATGATTTTCTCGGCCCTGCGTGGATTGCAAACATCAAAGTACTTGACCGTCCCATCCTGACTGGCGGTGGCCAGGCAGGTCTCTCTTTTGTGGCTCCAATTGATTCCGTGAACCCTATTTAAATGCGCAGTAATATAGTGTGTTGGGCAGCTGCCCTTACGAAGATCCCAGATGCGTAGATCTCCATCGTGGGCGGCAGCCAAAAGATTGCCAGAAACGCGGTTAAAGCCCACTTGGGTGGCACCGGCTAAGGGAATATAAAATGTGTTAGGAAAGCCTTGCAATACTTTACAAAAATACTCACACATGCAGACGGCATTCAAGGATACGGTTGGTTTTCTGGGTTCCCTCAAGTCCCAGATGTGCGAGAAGGTGTCTATGGAGCAGCTGACCAGCAGGTTCGGGTCCTGGCTGTGCCAGTCGATGTCAGTCACCGTGCGAGTGTGCCCGCGCAAGGACATCTCGTAGTGGGGCTCTGCAACGCCCCAGCGCACAATGTCTATGTGCTGGCTGGTCTGGAATTGGAACGAGAAATTGAATGGATTATGATAGACCAACAATTAACTTTCTTTATGCCTCACCGCTATGGCGCAGTACTCTTTGCGACTGGGACATATAGCAAATTCCGCCACTGATACCTCGTACTTGGACTGCCGCTCGTGCCGTCGCAAGGAACCGTCGTCCTGTCCCAAGCGCTGCAGGGCCAGGTGACCGCGTCCCGCGAGGAGCACCCATTGACCAGTGTAGTCCACCGACATGGCCGTGGCCTGGGAATCGCGGTGCTCATAGTATTTGCTGCTCTGCCTGATGATGTGAGTTTGCTCGTGTCCGGCTCCCCCCGATCCACCGGCTCCACCGCGTTCCCCCGGTCGCAGTGTTTCTGTGGGTGGCATTTGGTCTACTACTATAGGTGCTCGAAAAAAATAAAATCTACAATTTAATCCATTTTTGCAAGAACAAAAAAAACGAAGAAACTGAACTGATAAGAACGATGCACAATAACAACTAGAGCTGGAACAAAAGACGATAGTTATTCAGTACTATCGATGTTAAAATTGATACGTTAATCAATAAGTGCATCAGGGATTTTATTTATCGTTATCGGTTGTTGAATTTGGTTGTTGTTGAACCGTACAAATATTCCACCAAACCGCTATTGACAAAAAAGCTAATATTAAGGGAAAATATGCAAAATTTAATGAAAACTCAAGGGCCCTAAGGGCTTTAACTATAAACAAACTATTTTTTTGTATAAAATTCGAACTGGTATACGTGTTGTATGAGTAATTTTCATGAAGCCTTTGAAAAATAAATTAATCTTTAAATTGGTTTATTATTTATTTTAAAATGGTCAATCAAATATATAATTTTGAAGAATACTTATTTGAAAGCATAACTAAAAATATTGACCAATTTAAACATTATTAATGTGAGTTTTTAAAAAATATAATCTAAAAAAGTGTTTGCAATTGACTTTATTAACATAACGAAGCAACCAGCTTAAACTCAGAGCGAGGGGTTTGGGTTTTCATTTTAGGTAAACTTAAAAAAAATGGTAAATGTCAAATAATTTCCCCCTTAAAATTTAAAAACTCTTTGAAGTAGCCATTGGAAGTTCACATATTGATTCTGAGAATTCTGAGCCATTTTTGTTCAATTTACTATTCTTTGCCCTGATTTATTTCATTTGCAATTGATCCAAATACCATTTTCCAAATCCAATCTGCCACAACTCCGATATTGGTTAAAAGTAAATAAACCTCTAAATTTGAAAACCACCATTATAAGTTCGCTTTTTCCTCGCTATCAACAATAGTTTATTGTTTATTTTACATACACAAAGTAATTCCGCGGATATTACGATTAATAGTTTCTTTTCGGTTTATTGTCCTCTAAGTAATTGGGAAATAAACTATTCCTTACGGCAAAGGCTAAAATTGGATTATTATTTATACAAACTTCGGCTATTTCATAGAAATAAACTAGGTTTTATGGCTAAGGCTACTTAATTGGGTTTCAAGTCTTTGACGTCAAACACCCCATCCCGGGAAAAAATCCGTTTATATGGCCTCCTTATCTGTGACAATAGCAGAACATCTTCAGGGCCGGATCGTTGAGGCAGTAGCTCTGGCTCCCGTACAGGTTCAACCGGCTGATGGTGCCCGTTAGGACGGTCGTATAGCCCGTCATCCGCACCGTGGACTCGAAGACACCCAGTCCGGGCTTCGTCTGCAGTCGCAGGGTGATGTCCACCGCATAGTCCGTGGATATGTTCTTCACGATCTTCGAGTGCGGCGCCGCAATCAGGGCCTGCAGTATGGAGTTCAGGTAGAGGGTCCTGCACTGGGAGCTATCCTTCAGCCGGTTGTTTATCAGGCGGACCAAATACCGCGCTGCCCGCTGTACCCGCTCGTCATTCGTCGCCAGCTCCTGGCGCTGATGGCAGGTGCACCAGTGGGCTGCAATCCCCGCCTGCTCGCATGTCCTCGCCGCCGGAATGGGCAGGAACAGGCTGAGGCCACGGGGCAGCGTGCTGTCCGGCTCCTCGAGCTCTGCTGATCTGCGCAGCAGCTGATCCGCCTCCAGATTCCCCAGATTCAGCAGCTGCACCATAGTGGCGTGGACATCAAATGGTGTGGTCAGCCGGCGGGCATTTAACCTAAGGTTGGCTATCGCCTCGGGATACCGCTCGTTCATCCATGGCGGGTACAGCAACATCATCAGGGGCTGTCGCTCCTCCATCATTCCTTGGTAGGTGCGTCGAAAGGAGCCCCATCTTAAACCGTGATCGGAGAGCAGCATCACCACCGTGCGATTAAGCACTCCGGAGTCCTGCAGCTGCGTTAACTGCGTCAACATGGCCTTATCCAGAAGTGAGGGGAAGTTGAAGTAGTCATGAGTTAAGGCGACCGTCCAGAAGAACGAGAAGTACAAATCCCTGCTCATTCGAGGCACCAGTTTCTTCATGTAGTCCAGCAAAACATCCGCCGTCCGGCGACTGCCCATGCACAAGTGCATGTTAAGGTCCTTCTTGAAGGCCACACTCTTCTCCATTTCCATGATCATGGGCCGCAAATAGTAGTCCGTGGGCTGTTTTCTGAATCCGTTTTGGTTATAGTTAAAGGACGAGAGCAGGGCCACATCCTCGGCAAAGATGGAGCGATAGCCAGCCTGCTGGTAGCGTTTCCAAATGAAAGAACACCGATCGTAGGAACGCAGTGTCTTCGGCGTGCAGGCTAGATTCAGTTCCTGGTCATCCAAGCCACTCAGCAGAGGCACTATGTTGGGGAAGGTGTTGTCGCCCACCTTATTGTAGCCCCATAGTTCCACGTGCGACAGGTGCTTCCGAATGTAGTCCGCTGTTTGGCGCATCTGGCGCAGGAAGTTCAGGTGAGACAGGCTGTCCATGCCCAGGATCATCACGGAAAGACGCTCATGTGCATCCTTGCTCTTGTTAAAGCTGTCCCCATCGGTTCCCGTTTTAAGTGGAGGTCTCACACGCGGCTTTTCCACCGCAAAAAAGTGACAGTCCTTGTAGAACAGTTTGTCTGACGAATCGTAGCACCACATGCAAAAGAATTCCAGGTCGAGTGGTAGTTGCATTACTTTCTCCAGCTTAAAACTCACACCCGGACTGTACTTGTTACTGGAGTCGGTCTTCCGCTTAACCTCCGTGAAATTGCAGTTTACGGAGGACAGGTCGCTGATGTTATAGTAGGCGAGAAGCTCACTGGCGTCCAGATTGAGGTGCAGCTGCCCGGGAACTGTGTCACTGGTCCGCACCAGAGCTCTGTTGCAGCTGTACTGACGCGGTTTGAACATGAACTGTGCGATGGTGTCGTCAGTCACCTCAAAGTGCGGCATCCGGCAGCCCGGAGTGTCCACGAAGTAGGCTGTCGTCAGATTTCCACCGTAGTGGTCCTCGAGGCGGGCCATGAAATCGAAGCCATCGCGGAAACGGAGCAGCTTCGTCCGGAGGTTATAGTCCACGCACAGGTAGGAGAACACGCAGAGACAGAAGATCACAATCACTATCTTTTTGAACTGACCACGGTTCTTGTTCATGTTGTAGTAGCGATAGTATTGCTGCAAGTCCCTCTTGGTCATAAACTTCGGATCCAGCATGTATTTGCTTCTGTGGAAAAGCAACAAGATAATGATTAACTTGATTTGTATGTCTAGCAGGAAAAGCAATGCAGAGGTGTTTAAAAATAGGTCGGGATCTGTCAAACATTGTGAATTGAAAATCGTGTGGAAAGTCTGATTGGATTCGATAGGTTTTAAAAGTATTTTTAATCGCACAAAAATATTTAGTCGAAAATTTAAAAATTTTGTTCAAATAATGTTACAAAATGTTGTATTTAGTAAAAAAACTCAGGTAAAGTTATTATGAATTTGTAAATTGGTTTCCTTTAAAAAAAATGTCTGTATGTAAAATGTATAAATAATATTTATAAAAAAAATGTTAAATTAAATTCAATTCAAACATAAACTTAAATCTATATATCTTTAAAAAACTATAAGATTTGAGATGGATGGTTATGTCGGTTATAATGTCAGTTATAATGTTAATGTCAATTATCAGCCCATATATTTTCTTAACTTTGCAAAGCATCACTCCATTATTTCATAAATTGGTTTGGTTCATTGACTTTGAAATTCACTTTAGCTCTTCTCATCAATCGCTGACCTTTCTATGGTTACCGCAAACTTCTGTTAGGTTCATTGTATTCTATATTATGCTTTACAGTTTTTTATGCTGACAGCCATTAATTAAGGCAACAAACAATATAATGAATCGAGACAAGAGAAGCGTTCCAAGTGGCCACTCAGTCGAAAGTCCTTAATTCACTGCCCACCTAGACCATCCTCAACCCACTTTCGGTCCTACAACCCACCACACCCTCCAGAAGTTGGTTTCCTCTGTCAAGAATAACCGGAGAACGTGATGCTGTCAATGTATTCCGATTTAAGCCGGGGCCAGCTCATGAATATGCAGCCGAGGAATGCCCAAAGAAGTAGGCAATACAAAATGAACAAACAAAATACTGTTGCAGTGTAAGAATGGAAAGCAACACTGCGAAAAAAGTACGCAATAAAGGGTAAAGTTTTTTAGATTTGGGTAACATAATTAAAATGAGTTTAAGCACGCTAGTGTGTGTGTGGAAATATACGACTTTTGAAGCATTTTATTATGCTGATAGCACAATAGAACATATAGAACATATTATTATCTAGTTAACATACGATTTAATGCTTGTTCATCTATATATTATTAAGATATTGTTCATCAAAAAATATTACCTTTACAAAATTAAAAAATGTTTTAAAATATTTAAGTTTTTAACATTAGTTTCAAATAGTCGTGACCAAAATTAAATACCAACAAGAGAGAACGCTATAGTCGGGTTCCCCGACTATCAGATACCCGTTACTCAGGTAAAGGAAGTGCGAGGGAGATGGAGATAGAAACTTTGATCACGCATAACTTTTTAACGAATGGTCCGATTTGAAAAATTTCTTCTACATTTCGATAGGTATTGATAAACACAATAAAACTGCATTTTTACTTTTCCGAAATATTTAAATTTTTAAAATCGTATATAAGCGATTGTGGGCGTTAAAGGGGCGTGGCACCTTTTGAAATAAACTTGCGCTGCGTAGGAACTCCTAGAATCTGCATGCAAAATGCCAATCTTCTAGCTTTTATAGTTTCCGAGATCTCAGCGTTCATACGGACGGACAGACGACAGACGGACATGGCTATACCGACCCTGATCAAGAATATATATACTTTATAGGGTCGGAAACGCTTCCTTCTACCTGTTACATACTTTTGCACGAATACAATATACCCTTTTACTCTACGAGTAACGGGTATAAAAACAAGAATAACTGAATCAAAAGTTAAATATAAGTTCAAACAGTAACAGTATTAACATGGGTTTGCTTTGAAATATTAGACACGACTTAAAGTTGTATTTTCAGTTTTTGCTCAGTGCACGCCACTTTTTTTTAGGGCCAGGTGAAATCCATTCAAAAGAATTCTCTTTCCAATCCATCCGATTGTGGACGAAAACAAATTTTCAATTGACACTTGGAATTGCATTTTACTAGAGCAAACACACGGAAAGGATGGGAATCGAAGGATTAAGGGGAGAAGGAAGAGGATAAGCGTTGAAATGGCATTCGGCTTGAAAGCCCCAGGCAAACAAGCGATGACACACAATGACACACCTGTCCTCATCCCCTTTCACCACCCTTTTTTTGTCCTTTGATGTATGAAGGGGGGGCTTGCCCATTTCAGTACTTACTCATAGCTCAAGTCGCCGTATTTTCGCATATCCTTTGCCGTGTAGTAGGTACGCATTTTTGCGACACTTGCGAATCCTGATGCGCCCAAAGTCCCCAAGTTAGTATCACCCTTCTAGCACCCGTGCCCCTACCCCCCTTCTCAAGTCCTTGACATCCTGTTTGCTTTCTAGTTAGTCCGCCTTTTGTTTTGCTCTCCGTGCTCTGCTTATTCCGCTAATTGTTTGTGGGCCACATTTTATGCACTTTCGATACAACAATTTTCACACGACTGCACTCGCTCGGCTGTCTGCATATCCTTCGCTCTCCGCCGCTGTTGTTTTCCCCCAGTTTTTTGATGTTGTTTTTGTTTGAGTTTTCAATTGCCACGCTTCCCCTGCGAATTACTGCAGAATTGTTTCCGTTTCAGCTGGCTCCTCGTCGCACACTGAGTTCCGCAAGACTTGGAGGCTGCAGGCTCCAGGTTGACTGGGTTACTGCCTCTCGCTCTCCCAGTGTTTTGACAGTCCCGTTACTCGGGTGGATGGTTCGGGCGCAGGCGCGTGCCCGTGACAGATGCTACAGGGATGCTGTTCCCAAAAAAACACACTCAAAGAAATCAGGAATGAATAGTTCCTTGGGAAAACTCAAAGAAGTTTTTACGTAAAATTTGTTTTATAAAAAATGTATCAATCACTTTAAAAATGAATTGTTTATTGAATATATTTTTAAACCATTGTTAGCACATTTGTAATATGATTTTCATTTCTTATGATATATTTTCAATATAATAATGATTTTAAATAAAGTTATTCCATTTTGTATTTGTATACCTTTAAATTATATGGCTTTAAACTGGACAGTGAAATATCTCGTTATATGTTTTTTGTTTTTGCTCGCTTTAAATCATAGTTTAATTCAACGATTTATTAAAACCTTATTAAGTAATCATTTGCTCTTAAGTATTTTATTTACAGCTTTAATTATAGTCATTAAATAATAGTTAACCACAGGGTGGATTCACAGACTAATGTACAAACAAAACATATTTTAATGGATATTTTTTGTTGACTTGTTTTTCTCCAGTTTATTGACTATAGTTTGCTGGCATTAATTACTATTTGCATTCTGAAATGACCCACAGTGGGTAATTAATAGCTGAAATCCTTTTGCCTAGAAGTGTTGTGTGGCCAATGAACCCTGATTCGCATATCTCCCGCTGTTCCTTTGGAGAAAATCATTAGATTTATTGTGCAAGAAAGCTTACCTCATTTATATTATATAAATATTAAAGTTTAATTGTAAATAAGACTTGAAAATTCTTAAACGGGCTAACAAGTGTTTATTTTATAAAAACATCTCTAAACTACAATTTTTTTTCCCATATTAAAGATTTATTTTCTTTGCATTTGTCTATAAAAATAAATATTTTGCAGAGGTTTCTTAAAATTGAAAATCCCTATTTTAATTGAATTAAAATTTTCAAACAAATGTAAGAATAGTGAGAAATAATTATTTTACTTTGCAATAGTTGAGCTCCTTTAACCCTCTTTTAAATCGAATTTTGCATCTTAAGTTTTTGTCAAAAAAATGTTGAAAAGTAATCCGAAAAGAATCATTTTTTGAGTACGGATGCACCGCAATTCAAGGGTTCTCCAATATGCAAAATACTTAAGCCCACGCAGGCATCCGTAAAACGACAAAAATGGGGGACACATGCAGCGAGGAGTCAACTGAGTTCGTGGTCATCCCATCCCCTGCCCAGCCATTCAGGCCATCATTTTTTGGGCTTAACGAGCAACAAGTGGGCCAAAGGACTTTCACATTCCGCTCATTAGACGGACCAACCGAAAAAGCGCAACAGGCTGCAACCAACACATTCCCATCCACCCACACATGTATGGTGGATGTGTGTGCGTTAATAACTTTGCTGCAGGCAGGACATGGATTTTGATGTTCAATAATTACAGCAACAGCCACTGCCTAGGAGCAGCAACAAGGACGCCGAGTGGGGGCGCCAATCGTAAATCAAAGTATGAAAAAAGCATTTCACTGTTGGACCAGCTCCCTCCCGATTAACAAGCGTCTATAATGCTTCATTACTGTAAAAAAGGAGCAGAAAAAAGAAAAGAATCCAGTGAAAAGCCAAGAAATTGGCTGCTATAAAAGCGTCGAACGCATAAGGCCAACGCTTCAGTTGAATTTTCAAAAGTGTCGAACGCAGGCCATATTGACATTAATTAGTTTCCCGCCAGGAGCCACCAGAATGCATCACCCACCTGGGCAGAGACCAGTGCATGCTGACAGGCGCCAATCGGCCAGGAAGAGGAGTCCCGCTCTCGCCAGGAACGAGGGCTGCCCGGCCGGCAGGACCTATCACCTGCCAGCCTTGTTGATTATCCTGCTCGTCCTCATCCAGAACTTCGAGCTGCACATGTGCCGGCAATTAATGAGGTACCCGGGCGACAAACAATCCCCGGACAAGGTGCTCACCATGGGCGGCAGTGCAGCCGGAGAGGTGACATCGCCGGAGGCGGAGGACAAGCGGGCGGGCGGAAGGTCGGCTCCCAGCCAGCCGGAGGAGATTTTCTCAGCCCCCGCCGACGAGGGCTACGACGAGTATCCGGTAAGCAAAATCCCCAAAAATGAGCAACGAATGTCCGCGTGGGTCGTGGGCTGGTCACTCGCTTTTTTGATTCCCTATCACCTTACACACAATTTGTAATTGTATATTTTTCATTTGATTGCTTTTCGGCTTTGACCCTAAGCTACATTTACCCCCGAAAGCCGAGCTGACGTCACATTACTTTGATTATGCCAGGTGCATACTAGTGGTGGGTCTCATGTCGGCTGGCTCTGACTAAAACACCTTTAGCCTTGAATTAAACATTTTGAGTGGTCATGTCCGACGCGTGGGAAGTTGCTTTGAGGCCCTTGGAAAAGCATTAAACTAATTGAGAGCTGTAGTTGTACCAGGACATCTTTTTATAGAGAAATGTATGTCTGGATTTGGGTAAAGTGATAAAATATAAAGTATTATATAACCAAGTTGTTCTTCACAAGATCAAAGCGCATGAAAAAAATGATTTCTGCCCATTTAATGATGAGAGAGAGTTGCCAAGGTGATAGGCTAACTGTTATGATTCGTTTTTAAATCAGGTTGCTCTGAAATTGTTGTTGCTAGCAAGATTGGTAAAAGTCTAAAACCATTTTTCATGGTTAAAATAGATAACATTCCCTTTAAACCACTCATAGAAAAGCATTTTTATTCCATCATAGAATAAATACACTACTTTCCATTAAAAAATGGCAATTTCTTGATTTTATTTTAGAGGCATCCCCCATAGCTTTTATTAGACCGCTAATAAGAACTAAGCTCTTACTTGCTAATGGTTATATGGATCTGATTTTCATGCTTAGTTAAATACTTTATAGTTACTTCAATTACTCCTTTACGCATATTTAGATGGTGGTTCCAAAACGAGCTGCCCTACTTCTGGATCGGCTAATGGTCGCTTTGCATCATGCCCTCGAACAAGAACGAAGTGAGCAGAGAATTGGAGATTTTTTCGGGGACAAAAACATTCTCAATGGCAAGTTGGGCGAATTCCACAATGGATTGGAGCCCCATCAAGTGAGGGAGGATGGTGAGTGTGGATATATATATGGTATGTTATTAAAAGACCAAAATTAACCTGACGTGTAATGCAGGGATGTACAGCGATGATGATTCGGGAACAATGTTGGATTATGATTTCAAAGATTTGAATCAGATCAATCGCGCCACTGGCGAAACAGTAAGTTGGAACATAAAACCTAAATTGCAATATAAGACATAAAATTAGCAGCGCGATGTGTAAGAAAATTTCAGTTAATGCCAAAGAGCTTTCAGAGAAGAGCGGGCGCAGATCGATCTGGAACGTCCACGCAATCCGGTTCCCCATCTGGTCCCCGGCGAATCCCACCATCCGGATCCGGCGGTGGCCGAGCGTACTGGCGTTGCTATTTCAATGCCGTCAGTTGCTTCTGAAAAACACCATTAGCCACATTAAATCCTGCAAAATATCAGCCTCTGGAGTGGGCTAAAAGCCGTCACAATATTGAATAAATCCCAACTGATCTCCAGAGAGGTGTTTCAAAAACTGTTCAATGTCCCTTTGGTTGCTGATGTGAGAGTTGTTCGCGCAATTAACTGAAATTCCCCGAGTTCTGTAATTGTGTCTAGTGGTATCTGTATCTAGTATCTGTATCTGTAACTGTATCTGTAACTGTAACTGTATCTGTGCATTTGCAACTCACTGTGAATCTGCGTTATAAATAAACTACCTACGATAAATCCAACAGCATTCATAAATAAATTAATTCAAACACCCATACTCGTATGGGAGTATAAATTCTGTATATTCGAGGGTAATTTCGGGTAGACAGGTAATCCTACCTATCCTGCCTAATGCTGATTGACATAGCCATAAATCGCAATTTCGGGCAGATCCATCGCATGCCTGCAGCTCGTGTTCCATTGGGATCTATTTTTGGTTGCAAATTGTGGGTGTGCTCCAAGCGGAAGTACTACCTTTATCGAACGATATCGAAGTCTTTATCTATTTTATAGGGCGGGAGCTTCAGATTGCATTGCCTCCCCGAATTATTCAAATGATTGTGTATTAAGTTTGAATTTAGTTCTTACTATTTTTATCAACCAATGCGTATATGTACGGAAATCACAATTTAAATCAATTGGACAGTTCAGATTATTCTTTAACTGTTGTAGCTTATGGCGGTAATATTTACTTTTTTATCATATATCTATTGCGTTTACATATTCTTCAAGCAATAAATTAAACATCCTTTATGTTTTAAATATTAAATACAAGCAATGCGTTCCTAAACAATTTTAAATAGCAATGCAAATATAATTTCATTAAATAATATTACCTTTAGAGAAATATTTAGCGCAGCATATTAAAGTATTTTTTCTGAACTTAATTATATATTCTTCAATTCTATAGGTAGATTTTGCATCTTGTCATGTCCCTCACTCCTTTTTATGCAAATCAACACCTCGAACTTCTGGCAAACTATCCACCGGCGATTGCCAACTCAAAGTCAATGCATAATATTAGCTGTGGGTCAACTGCCGTTCTATGATGAACTGTTAAACTAAACTGGCGATCGGTTTAAGTGTGCAATGCACGTTTATTGCCTGGCCACCTTGGCTGCGAAGTCGAATGGCAAAGTTTTATTGGCCAATAGCGGCCATTAATGAGTTTGTGGGAGCACACATTAATAGACTTTTATGCACATCTAATTGCATCCATTAATTGATGGCCCGCCTCCGTTTGACTTCAAGTATCCGCGAGAGCAAAAGTCACTTCCCAAAAACATAGTAATAAATTCAACACTACATTTTTCGACAATTAGATATTTGAACCTTAACAAACTTTACTTATTCATAAAGCTTTGCAAACAGAAAAAAATTAATTAAAAATACTTCAAATTTAACTTGGTTTTATTGGGTTTTTAAATATTTTTCTATACAAAATATTCTATAATGAATAAAAAAACAAATCAAAGCTTTATTGAGATGCTGTATTTATTTTTGTTGCAAATATATTTGGAATAGTTTTTTTTAAATAATTTAATTTATAATAAATTAAATGCGTTGCTTCTATCGGCGGAAATGAATAAAATTTCTGGAATACAACCTTATATTATTCGATTACCGCGTATTAAATATATTTCTATGTGTGCTTATGGCACAATCTCATTTTTGCACATGGCGCGATTTTATTATAGAATGGCCATAAATCAATGACGGATGTAAAGCCAGTCGCTGGGCCTACTGTCCAAGTGCATTTCGACTCGTTTTATGTAATCCCTACGTCATAGATACTGGGCTGCTAAGTATGCAACAGGTTTCGTATGAGGCGAGTTAATCAGCAACAGGTGCCGTTATTCGCCTGCTACTGCTACTCACCACGCCGAGCGGGCGAATGGGGGGTGCGGATGGGGTGGTGGTTAATCGGTGGTCCACGTACTCGCCTCGCAGTGTCCATGTCCGTGTGGTGAATTAATAAGTCGCACATTGTTCATACGCCCCATTGTACGAGTAGAAACCATATTCAGTGTTGACATTTTTGATTTGTATTCGAACAGGGGATGCTCTGTACGAGAAAGTAATAGGAGGCTAGAATAGCATTTTCAAACATTTTATATATATTTTGAAAGGTTATTAGACATAACCATCAATAGTCCTTAAAATAAAGAAAGATCGAATTGGGTTACTAAATTATATTTAAAGTATAGTTAAATACAACAAAAAAATGTTTTAAAAATGTAGCTTAACAGTTAAGCTTAACAATTTAGGATACCTTTTAAAAACCTCTTTTATATTTATGAATAAATATTATATATAATAAAATCAATATATGTATTAGCTTTTATTTGCCTTTAGATCTTGTAAGCCCAAGTGTTTTGCTTTATATTGCTGGTTAATGTTTAAGCTTTATTTTTATTTAGCACGCCATTAATTCGATTAACTTGTCGCTTAAAACCTAACATTTAATTTTCTCAATACCTTGACCAGTGCTTTTTCGATAATTTTTTTAAGTATATATCAAATTCTGGAAGTAAATTGTGTATTATCCCTCAGCGTTTAACATTTACTATCTTTGTAAAGTAATTAAACTTAAGACTTAAAAGCTGTTATATTATTCTGATTATAAAGTCTTCTATAATGCCCCGATAGCGTTCCAACTTCAAATGATCTTTGCACCTCATGTATGTACCCACTTCATATGCCAGGTACTGTGGACAAGTGTTAGTCCTGCAGTGTGGCTTGACATGAGGCATAAGGCATAAGGCTTTGCCTAAGCATTCGCCCCCTCCCCCTAGGACCGCCCTCAGCCTCCTGTTTTCCCGGCAGTTCGTGCTTCCTGCTGCTTCTGCCGCTGCCGGCGTCGCTGCCCTGGGTGCTGTTTGCTATTTTGTATATAAAGCCCGGTAGCAGGCATCGCCAACATCGAGTTACCAATTTCCCTTCTTGGCGTTCACATCGAGAGCGACAGCAGCAACAAGTAAGCCCAGCCGAAGGATCAGATCAGAGCTTCAACCATTAAAAGTCACAGTCGCTTGTACCTTAAGGCAAACGCAAACAGTTCGCGAAGTTATCAGTTTTCCGGCGCCAGATTTTTCCAATTTACCGACGCCAATTTAATTGCCGACGATTCCCGAACTCATCCAGTCGCAAAAAGTATCAGTGAGTACCGAAGCTTTGGATTAGCCAAATTGTGTGTTTACCTTTGGGTTCACCAATTGGGTTTTTGCGATTAATTGAAATGAGCAGTTATGTGTCTCCCAGAATTAATTTGTGGGCGCGGAAATTGTGCCACAGGTGAATTATTGCAGGGCGAGAGAGTTACTGCCGGTGATATCATATCATGTGGGCTTACCTTCGGTAGCAAAGTCCAAAATCAGTTCATTGCAGAGTTAACACTAACGTGTTTTAAATATTCTTAATAACAGAAGATTAATTCATTTCCTTCAAATAAAAATTTAAGATTATCAAAGATTCATAAAAATCACAAGTTAAAGTAAATAAAATAAAAATATTTGAGACGATACCTTTTTCAAACTAGATAATTAATATCTTGTCATTTAGGTTTAAACAAATATTAAATTTGTTAAACTCATTTCTAAAAAAAGATTTACAATTTACTTGACTGCGTCTAAAATCTTTACCCAATTTAAAAAATGTTCATGTTTTATGAATAATTGAAGCCAATTTGTATGTTTTCCGTTAAAATTGACTCAAAGCAGCTCTCCCTAAATTGACTTCATAAAAGTTCCTCCAAATTGATGGACCTTTAACAACATTGAAGGTAAAGAAAGGTTCGTTTTTGCCCTGGAAAAACTCCCACAAGTTGACGAATATATGCCATTCATAGGTCATATATTTCCCAACCGTTATTTTTCTCCTTCTTTGTGTAATGTATTTTTGTTTTGAATATGCGAAAACAACCATTCCCCTAGGGAATTCCCCAGAGCCACCTAATGACAGAACAAAACAGGAAGCACTGTTTCATCTGGTTCATTGAAAATTATGTGAATTATTTATGAAGCGTAGAAAAATCAGGCACACGCACAAAACATTCACTCCATTTGTTTTGGACTTCAATCTGGATTCGAGTTGCTGATAATAAATAACTTCACTTGACTTGGCTCGTCTCGATTTGGTTTGGTCGATTCACGCCGAAACCGCAATCAAATTGCATTTAATATTTATTAGAATACGCCTACAGTTTTCATGCCTGCGGGTTAAGGGCATCAATGAGGCAGATAATTTTCCGCCGAATTTTCCTTGGAGAAATGTGGAGGAGAAAGTACTGCTTTTGTTTGTTTAAATCATGTCAAGTAATAGAGAAGAATCATTTAAATATTTAATTTGTTAAACAAAGATAAATAGAAACAATTATCTATTTACCTATAATGACTTTGTTAAATTTAAGTATGATTTAATCAAAAACCACAATGCTGCTTAGGAGTAACACATATTTTTACAGTATTTATTTTTGAACTTTATTCCTAAATTGATTCAAAAATGTACTCGAACTGCAGACTAATCTAATTGGGTAAATAACTCTTCCGCTTTGCCAAAGCCACTTTGAACCGCATTTTCCACAAATCAGAACGTAACCACAACTCGGATCCCGAGAAACTCGATACAACTTCAAGTGTTCCACACCCTCGAGCCAAAAGGGAAACATGAAATACGCTTTGATACGCATTTGAAGATGTCTGAAGTTTCCAGTTTTCGGTGACTGACTGACGTAATTTTAATTTTCTCCCTCAAAATATCATATGACCAGATAAATCACACGGCCAAGGACTTGGCCATCGTCCTGCCGCCTCCTGTCAGACACACATTAATGAAGCCCACGCCAGGTCCTTGTGGCAAATATTTGCCCAGCGACATTTGTTCTTAGCTAATTTTAAAGTTCCTTTCGCCGCAAGCGAAAAATGTGACGAAAAAATGGGAGGAACTTAAAAAGTAGAAACGGAACTAAGCCGCCGGATTAGGCAGGATATTGGGGTAGAGACTAAAGACCCACGTGAAAATTGCATTTTTCTTTTTTCCACCACCTCCGTTTTTTCAGCAGTTGCAACTCTTACGCTGCCACACAGCAAGATTAAATTTCCAATTAACAATGGAGCATTATTTATCGGTGGCAATAAATGTGTCCTGATTATGTTTGGCTTTGGGTTCTGCTTTAGGGTCCAACGGCGGCGGTCCCTGCCCGGTTTTGGCCTTTTATTATTCCATTTGATCTAGCTAAAGCTCGCACGAGGGTGGGCAGAAATTAGCCTCCTAGTCATTAGTTTTTATTTATCACCCACTAGCTGCTTAATCTAACAAATATTTTATGAGCTCAAAGTTGAACAGACCGGGTTGTGGGCATTACAATTATCTCTGTCTGCCTATATCCGCTTGTAAAGTGTTTTAAGAGTTTTGCCTGCACTTTGCCCAATCAAAACACGGAAATGTTTCCATATGCCGGTTTTTCATTAACCTAATATATATCAATGTTTTAATGGCTGGAATTAAAGTGCCCTTTTGAGATTACAAATCATAGCGAAAAAGTTTTGTGATTTCAAACTAGTAAAAGTGCATAAAAATTAATTTGTAAAATAAAATAAATCATTTTATGCATTTCATTTTTTTTATCAGATACGATTTTTAAGGCATTACAGTATATATATTTAAACGATCTAAAATTAAACAATAGTACATACTAACTGTGAGCTATATATTTCTATAAAATTTAAATTGCATTTAAATGACACTAAATTGGTGTTCACAACAATATTTGATTATCTTTAATACTTAAATTTTATCCAACTAATCTTCAAAAAAGTGCACTAAAGTACATTTAGAAAATTGTATACATTTTCTTGGAAACAGGATGTTAATTTGCAATTTAGAGTTTTGAAACCATAAAGCCTTTCTCTGCCAATGCATTCACATTAGCAGCTGCTTGAAATTTAAGATGGAAAGACTCCTTTACAGGACCAACTAGGAGCAGCTACATTTTATGAGCTGCAGCAAGCAAATGAGATAAGTCATTAACATTTACGGCCGACATCGTCGAGGACCTCGATGGCCCACGACCCAGTCTATGGCTTTTTATGCCAACCACGACGATTCTGGCCCTCGTTTACCTGTTGCGTGCTGATGATGATACTGAAAGTCATTTGATGACCTCATTTTCACAGACTAAACGAACGTATCCCGGGGATTTATGTCTGTCTCCGTTGCTTCTTTTTCGAGCTGCGGCTGTTTATGTATTCATGTCCTGCGGGTAAGGTTTTCCTTTTGATTTCACACCCTCTTCAATTACCAATGAAGTCATAACTAATGTTAGGTAAGTAATTAGTTGCTGATTGTCTTAGAATATGTCGGGAACTGCGGCCCTATGTGTATTATATTTGTTTTTACCTTTGATGTGAATTACTATTATTTTATATGTTTAATTTATAAGGTTGAAGTTGAGAAGGTAATAAAATCATTAATATTTTGGAACTTTTTACGGACATGATATAAATAAATGTCTGCTCATTTACTAAGAAATAATTCATATTTATGATCTTAATAATTGTGAGGTCATGTTATTTAATTAACTTATTTCCAATCTTTATTTATACCATTATGTTTTATTTATGGGAAATTAGAATGGTATCAGAAAAAAATTAATTATTAAAATACGAGCTCAAATTAAATTACTTTTAGTTTCGTATTATATTATATTTAATTTGGTAAACATTAACCCCCTATAAAGTACAGTAAGTCATACTTTTAGGGGCAAAATTTTTTTTGCGATGTAAATTTATTTATTTATACATCTACTCTTGACCTTATAAACTTTTAACCCTTTAGCTGCTCGTTACGAAAGAGACGATCAAAGTTACTCAATAAATATGCCTTTTCATAAAGGGAACCCATATCAACTTGAACCACGTTTTTTGTCAGCTTCTGATGAAATCAATTAAAGTTTGGCCAACTCGGCCTGAAGGCCATACGTAAGGGCAATTGTATTGTGTGGCTGCCACACGTTGCACCATCGGCATTGTATTACGAATGCAATAAGTGTGTGTCCGGGTGGGTGGCCCTGTTGCAACGCTTGAGTTGCAGGTCCATATCCGTTTTTAATTGCGGAAATGCACTTAAGCCCGGCTAAGGTGAAAAACAGGAGTCTGAGGCAGCATCCACTCCCCTGCGACCTCTCAGCAATGCTCGTCACGTTTGTGGCAACAAGTGTTCTGATTCACTCCAATCTGCTTTGTTACGAGTCCTGCCAAGCAGCTCTGACGCAAAAAAATATAATAAAATAATAAATGCGAGCACAAAAACAATTCCACTGAATTCTGACCTTTAATTAAAAATGTGGCTAGTGGAACTATATGGCACTTTTTCCGGCATTGCCCCCTTGACATCGCTTTGAGCTGCGGGATTAGCCGGGGATAAAGTCCTGGGCTTGCCCTTTGAAGTTGCACAAACATTTGCATTAATTGGTATTCTGCCAAAGTGCCTAACTATATTGCCATTGAATAATTTCCATTAATTGGCTTAGACTTTTGATAGGGGCTGCGAATGAAATCAGTTTGTAAGCTGTCTAAAAGGTGCCTTAACACCTTAATTGCTAAAGATTTTTATTAATTTTATATTGGTACATCAAATTTTTCATTTATTATTTTACAGAAAAATAGCTAAAAGTAGACTTTTAAGAATATTAAAAAATATTTTTTTACTTTTATCACTTTTTTACTTGTGTTATTATTTTAAGGCTGAAAACTTTGTTTATACTTCTTAATGTTTTTCAATATGTACTGAAAAAAATAAAATACATAATGCTGTCGGAATTGTAGCTTTTTAAAAATTTTCTTCGCATTTTTATTTTTTTCTTTCAGTTCAAAACCGCTTTAAAATGATGAAGTTCGTGCAAATACTGTTGTGCTACGGCCTACTCCTGACCCTGCTCTTTGCCCTCAGCGAGGCTCGTCCTTCAGCAGGCGAAACAGGACCTGTGAGTATAGCGACTTAAGGTGAATAAAAAGCAGAGATTATTGGCTTATTCGGATTCCAGGATTCGGATGGTCTGGATGGACAGGAGGCTGAGGAAGTGCGCGGCGCCTACGGCGGAGGCTATGAGATGCCTGCCCAGGCCATCTATCCCAACATTCCCATGGACCGACTGCAAATGCTCTTTGCTCAGTACCGACCCACGTAAGACATTTATATCGTTTGTGAAATCAACCGATCATTGGTTAATTTAAGTAGTTACAGCGCCTATTTGAGGAGTCCCACCTATGGCAATGTGAACGAACTTTACCGGCTGCCCGAGAGCAAACGTCAGGTCAGATATCGGCAGTGCTACTTCAATCCCATCTCCTGCTTTAGGAAGTAAGTTCCCAGCCAGCAGATAGATTATCCACAACCTGCAGCCCTTGGATAAATTAACAATTCAAGCATTTCAACAACCCAAAAATGAAGTTTAGCATAATGGATCACCAAAAATGTAACGCAAATATTTAGTGCAATTAAACTAAAGCTAAGACTCAGCTTTATCCACATATAAATATAAATATACTAAAATCTATATATGTAACTTAACTATTTAAATGTCTAAAAAAGAATGCAAAAATGTTCCATTGTAGTTACCAAAAAAATAAATGATGTATTTATTTGAATATTAGCACAAAAGTTAAAAATTATAATATTTCTTTTCTTGATTTACGCTTTGCATATGGTGTGGTAAAATAAATGCTTCAATGCTTCCTAAAGCTATTCATTTATTGAGAACGAATTCGAAATACAAATGTGCTTTTGTAAATTTAAGTGTTCCAGCTCTTGTATAATACAAAATTATATAAAATAACAATTTAAGAATGCGAACTTGGAGTCATTTAATACCTACAAAAACTTATATATGTAAAATAAATCTTTAAACTAAAGTTATAAATATATACGTATGAAATAAATGCGCCCAAATGTTAAAACAAAATGTTTTATTCTTTATTTATTTTTATACCCGATACTCGTAGAGTAAAAGGGTGTATTGTATTCGTGCAAAAGTATGTAACAGCTAGAAGGAAGCGTTTCCGACCCTAGAAAGTATATAAATTCTTGATCAGGGTCACTAGCCGAATCGATATAGCCATGTCCGTCTGTCCGTCTGTCCGTCTGTCTGTCCGTCCGTATGAACGCTGAGATCTCGGAAATTATAAAAGCTAGAAGATTGGATTTTGCATGCAGATTCTAGGGTTCCTACGCAGCGCAGTTTGTTTCAAAAGGTGCCACGCCCCTTTAACGCCCACAATCGCTTATATACGTTTTAAAAATTTAAATATTTCGGAAAAGTAAAATGCGTTTTATTGTGTTTATCAATACCTATCGAAATGTGAAGAAATTTTTCAAATCGGACCATTCGTTAAAGTTAAGGTGATCAAGTTTCTTCTCCATCTTCCTCACCCCTTTACCTGGTGGTATCTGATAGTGGGCACCGACTTGCGTTTTTGTTTTGACTTATAAGGGGAAAGACGGACGGACAGGCTGACGGACGTTTTCAACTAATTTTAATTTTATCTAATTCTTTCAATGCATTTGAAACATATTAATACTACTTTTTTTAAGCAAAAGAAATAAATCAAAATTGTTAACAATAAGTAAGAATAAAGGATTATATCTAAGACCGAGAATTTCGCCGCCACATGGACTACCAAAAACAGCGACTTTATCTTTCGTTATTTTGGAGCGGACGTAACCCCAAACTGAACTTAAAAATGCACTTTCAAAATGTCAAATAGAGATATGTCATAAATTTACGAATTAGTTCAACATGTACTATTTAAATGCGATAAATCAGTTGATCCGGGTAATACCGTCTTATTTTGATTGGAAACCAACCTGATGCTTGGATGATGCTGCGAAGTTGAGGTACAAAATAACTTGGGAGTTGCTAAAATCTAAAATATTCTATACCTGCTATTGGAACAATCGGTCTAAAAATTGCTGCTTATAACGGTTTAATGGAAACCTGCAACCATATCGAACAAGAAGTCACATTATCAACTTATTATCAATTTGTTTTATTTATGCAATTATAAAGCGGTGTAATTTAAAATTAGCAGTATATACGTTTTTGTATAATTAAATTTGTCTGGTATAAATAATAATTAAAATAATATTAATTTATATGACAGTTTTATATTAATATACTTTTCTTTTTTTATACCCTTGCAGAGGGTATTATAATTTTGGTCAGAAGTTTGTAACGCAGTGAAGGAGACATTTCCGACCCTATAAAGTATATATATTCTTGATCAGGATCACCTCCTGAGTCGATATAGCCATGTCCGTCTGTCCGTCTGTCCGTCTGTCCGTCTGTCCGTCTGTCCGTCTGTTTCAATACCGTTTGCGAGCTCAGTTTAAAAGCTAGCGATCTGAAACTTTCACACTCGTCCTAAAACATGTGTACGCAGATCAAGTTTGAAAATCGCCCCGATCGGACGTCTATATCCTATAGCTCCCATAGGAACAATCGGATATATCTTGCCAGAATTGATGATATTTCGCGCAGTGTAAAAGCTTTTGACATGAATCTTTCCAAATCGTATTTTTTATGCATACCTTGATCAGGGTAAAAGCGCGTGGCGATCGGACGTCTATATCCTATAGCTCCCATAGGAACAATAGGGTAAAATCGGTCCAAATTTGATGTTTTTCAGAATATTTCGCGCTGTGTAAAAGCTATTGCTATAAATTTTTTCAAATCGTATTTTTTATGCATTCCTTCATCAAGGTAAAAGCGCGTGCTGATCGGACGTCTATATCCTATAGCTCCCATAGGAACAATCGGATATAACTTTCAAGAATGGAAGATATTTCGCGCAGTGTAAAAGCATTTAACATAAATCTTTCCAAATCTTATTTTTTATGCATACCTTGATCAGGGTAAAAGCGCTTGGCGATCGGACGTCTATATCCTATAGCTCCCATAGGAACAATTCGGTGAAATCGGTCCAAATTTGTTGGTTTTCTGAATTTTTCACGTAGTGTGTAAGCTACTGACATAAATTTTTCCAAGTCTTATTTATTTACGCATATCTTGATTAGGGTAAAAGCGCTTGCCGATCGGACGTCTATTTCTTATAGCTTCCGTAGGAAAAATAGTTAAAGGCTGCGAAAGTATCCCTTTTTTCTATTTTATATGACATTTTTGCAGTATAAAAGCAATTGACATCAAACGACGCAAATCTAGTTTATTTATGTATACCTTATTCCTATCGCTACTTTTTCAGTTTTAGCAATTTCGGCAAAGTAGGTATTAAAACTTGGCTTGCCAGTTAGCTTCCGTCCTCGTTTTGTAATATTTTTTATTTTTGCTTAGCAATAATAGTGAATTGACAAAAAGAATACCAGTAAATTTTAATCACATTTAATATTTTATGAAGATACAATATTAGCTTAAGTTTTGAATTGCCTCTGAGGCAGTTTTCTTTAATAATCTGGGTTTGTGAATTTTTCGCAATTCATTATCACTGATTTTCGGCCTTAATGTCCTCGTTTTCCTATCACATTTATTACGGTTCCATTGTTCATATTTGTAAACGCCGCCTCTCTAGGTTTCTGGACTGGCACTTTCCGCCACGTCGTTCCATTTTAATGACCAATCGATCTGGGGTGGATATCTTGTAGCCATTGCACCGGCGGTAGCGCTCCTCGATCTTCAGCGATGTGGCCACCATGAAAACGGAGAAGACCAGAGCAATTAGATAGCGAACGATTAGCATATTGTGACAAATGCTGCGAGCAATCGAGACTGTTTGGGTGACGGGCTGCAGTGCGTCTCTTTATAGCTCGAGGTGTCCGGGGTATCGGTTACCTACCTGTCCTTCGAGACCCTTCCTTCGAGCGGATTCCAGAGAGGAGCTGATGGATTAGGACGCGGTTTTATGGCCGCGACTCGCCAATAAACCATTCCGAGCTAATCCATTTGGCCATTTCCACTTCCTCTGCTCGGAGTCCGCGATCCTACGCGAATCCCCAGATGAACCGAACCTGAACCTGAACCACATACAAAAAGGGAAAACTAATTGCCCCGACTGATGAGTGGAAGTTCCGAGAAGGAGTCACAGGGCCGACTTACCTGATGGGACAGCGCTTTATGATCCCTCTTTCTCTATCGCGCCTCACTCTTTCTGCCATTAGACATTTTAATTGTTAATTTTTGCAAAGCGAAGTTGTGGCCGGGGAGGGGGAAAATTTAAATAATGGCCAAGCTGCAGGCATTGGGCAGCAGTAGCAGCGAGAATCCAGGAATCCAATGGCTACCTGCATTTATTATCTGCCCGACCCGGCTCCACCAAGCATTCCCCAGCACCCCGCCGTTGATCTACTCCACTCGGCCCAGCCCGAGTGCCATCAACGTGAAAACAAGTGGCAACAATTTTCTATAAATTGCATTTGTGCAAAATTAAGTTCAATCTTGGCCGAGTCGCGAACCAGTAGCTGTATCTCTTCGGCCAGCATCCGCTCGAGTCGCCCAAGTGATCCCGAATCCCGATCCCCCCGCTCCAACTGCTCTTTCACTGCTGGAGTAGCCAAACTCCATTAACTTTGCAATTGGCCACCATAACTCGTCCGTCGGTCTACCGCCCCTTCCCCCTCCTCCCTGCCCACTGCCCGTTGCCGTCACCTTGCCGCCCATTTGGCCGCCGCATCCACATCCACAGCCACCTCTGCCTCCACATCCATCCACATCCACAGCCACATCCACATCCACATCCACATCCACATCCACATCTTACATCCCACAGAGCAGCAAGCGAGGTCCATTCCATTCCAGTCCAGTCCCGGCCCCATCGCTTGTTAGTTTTTGCGCCAGATCGTTTATAATAATTCGTATGCGAGTCATGTCATGCCCCTAAAGTGTATCTGCAACCGCGCAGTCGCCAGTCGCCAGTTGCAAGTTGCCAGTTGCCGCTGGCTGCGCCTGCGCCTGCGCAGTCGTCGCGCTCGCCGCGCATATCTGTATCTAGTTGGTGGCTCCAAATGGAGCTGGCCACGTGACACGATGCACTGGATACAAATATTGAGAATGCCGAAATTTACCCATAAGCATTAATGTCACAAAAAACCATCAGCGACATTGAAATGTTTACGGAGTTTGTAGTTTGGCTGCTGACTTCCAATCTGTCAATAAAGGCTACAGCTTCTTAAGGAGAAACACCATACTAGAGAGTTTTTTCAGGGAAAATAATTTATTAATAATATATTTATTAAAAGAATTTGAAGCCACGATATCCATTTGGCTAATCCAATTAAATATCTGTAGTGAGAGGGCATATTATATTAAAAATATTTTAAAACAAGAAAGGAAAGCTAATTTCGGGCGGAGCCGAAGTTGATATACCCTTGCAGAATACTCTGTAAATTATATTCTCCAAAATTATTCATATGATGCATTCTTAATACTCGTAAAAAATCCCAACTTCCTAACTTTAAAAACACCAAAGTTAAGGAATTTCCAATCGTTCAGTTATATGGCAGCTATAGATATAGTCGGCCGATCCTTATGAACTTTAGTATCCAAATTCCTAACTTTACAAACACCAAAGTTATGGCATTTCCGATCAATCAGTTATATGCAGCTATAGGATATAGTCGGCCGATCCCGGCCGTTCCGACATATATACTGCGTGCAAAGGAAAGAAGGGTGTGTGCAAAGTTTCAATTCGATATCTTTAAAACTGAGAGACTAGTTTGCGTAGAAACAGACAGACGGACATGGCTATGTCAACTCAGGAGGTGATCCTGATCAAGAATATATATACTTTATAGGGTCGGAGATGTCTCCTTCACTGCTTTGCACACTTTTGACCAAAATTATAATACCCTCTGCAAGGGTATAATGATAAAGAGAGCGTTCCAGATTTACTTAATTGTGTTTTTAAAGGTCAGTTGAGAATATGTTATTGTTGTGGGCACCCTGACATTAATACGGCTTATTGTATTTAAGAATTATAAAAAAATTTAATTACATGGTTAAATTAAAGAAGCCAGCAAGAAACAATACCGGCGGTTCCAACATAATAACAACATGTTCAAGAAAAACAGATCTTTGGGAATACCTAACCTAACCTTTCTATTTAAGACCAGTTTTCGGAGAAAAGGAAACACGGACATGGATAGATCAACTCGATGATGGTGATTAAGAACATATATACATTAAAGTCGAGTTTGTTGTCTAACATACACTACAACTTCTGACTTTTTTATAATAATATACAAATGCCTAAAAAAATGTTTAACAATAGTGAAATGCTCTAATTATAGGTTAGTTTAATCATTATTACTATCATTTAAGATTTTTTAATTGCACACATCTGATTGGTGATATAAATCAAAGCCAAATATAGTACATAGAACTAAGACTAGACTATTTGATTTGTAACTGCTTCGATTACTAACATATAATATTTGTAAATATTCCATGTTTAAAACGCTCTGATATGCTAACCCTTCCAAATCATGGCCCGTAATCTCCCAGTCACGAATGGCGCTCATCTCTGGTCAATGGAGTGGCCAAGCTTGGGATCGCCTGCTCCCGCTTGTCCCGATCTGGTCAACTATGCAACCCAACCGGCAGCCTGAGCAGCCCCAGAAGCCCCAGCAGCCCGGTGACTCGAACTTAACTTCACCTGGCTTGATCTCGCGCCCGTTTCTTTCCCGCATAGCTTTGGGTCGCCACCGGTTGGCTCTTTCTCCATCTCCACCTCCATCTCCATCTCCTGGACCGATCTGCACCCTGCGATCCTCTCCTGCTCGTTGTTATACCACTTTATCCGCGGCGCTTTGTGCTGGTTCTATTGGTAAAAGGAAGTTAGAAAAATGCTCTGGATTCATGGGTTCTCTGGTGGGGGTTACCATAGGCGGTGGCCTTAAGTGAATTGTGCTGGATGCCAGCTGGGCCTGGCTGGGATCTCAGGAAGGGAATCTGAACATGGATTTGTTCTGGCCTAATGTCATGGAACCCTGCAACAGCCAATATGGATTTGAGTTGGCAACAGTGAAAGTTTGATAATGAGGAAAGTTTATCATTAAGTTAGTGACTCAACTAAAAGTATTTTTATATAATTTTCAGTTGAATGCGTATTTAAAAGCAAGTATAAGTCGTTTTTTTTTAATTATCTATGGAGTACTAAATACTGTCTTCTCCCTAATAGTTGTTGATAATATTGTATATTCTATCCCATTTCAATGAATTTAATACATCTTAATCCGCTATTGAATGTCATTCAAATATATTCGTGCATCATAAAACACTTTTGACACTGGTTTAATTTTTGGTTATGAGAGGATTCAATCGTGGCTCTCAGCATTTTCAATGGCCCCATTATAAGATGCCTCATAAGGCAGAGACAACAAAAGCAACGAGGACGGAAGCTAACTTCGGCAAGCCGAAGTTTTAATACCCTTGCAGACTTTGCCGAAATTGCTAAAACTGAAAAAGTAGCGATAGGAATAAGGTATACATAAATAAACTAGATTTGCGTCGTTTGATGTCAATTGCTTTTATACTGCAAAAATGTCATATAAAATAGAAAAAAAGGGATACTTTCGCAGCCTTTAACTATTTTTCCTACGGAAGCTATAAGAAATAGACGTCCGATCGGCAAGCGCTTTTACCCTAATCAAGATATGCGTAAATAAATAAGACTTGGAAAAATTTATGTCAGTAGCTTACACACTACGTGAAAAATTCAGAAAACCAACAAATTTGGACCGATTTCACCGAATTGTTCCTATGGGAGCTATAGGATATAGACGTCCGATCGCCAAGCGCTTTTACCCTGATCAAGGTATGCATAAAAAATAAGATTTGGAAAGATTTATGTTAAATGCTTTTACACTGCGCGAAATATCTTCCATTCTTGAAAGTTATATCCGATTGTTCCTATGGGAGCTATAGGATATAGACGTCCGATCAGCACGCGCTTTTACCTTGATGAAGGAATGCATAAAAAATACGATTTGAAAAAATTTATAGCAATAGCTTTTACACAGCGCGAAATATTCTGAAAACATCAAATTTGGACCGATTTTACCCTATTGTTCCTATGGGAGCTATAGGATATAGACGTCCGATCGCCACGCGCTTTTACCCTGATCAAGGTATGCATAAAAAATACGATTTGGAAAGATTCATGTCAAAAGCTTTTACACTGCGCGAAATATCATCAATTCTGGCAAGATATATCCGATTGTTCCTATGGGAGCTATAGGATATAGACGTCCGATCGGGGCGATTTTCAAACTTGATCTGCGTACACATGTTTTAGGACGAGTGTGAAAGTTTCAGATCGCTAGCTTTTAAACTGAGCTCGCAAACGGTATTGAAACAGACGGACAGACGGACAGACGGACATGGCTATATCGACTCAGGAGGTGATCCTGATCAAGAATATATATACTTTATAGGGTCGGAAACGTCTCCTTCACTGCGTTACAAACTTCTGACCAAAATTATAATACCCTCTGCAAGGGTATAAAAAGAGAAATATTAAATTCCAAACAACTGAATGCAATGCTGCACTGCGAATTTTATTTCCATAAATAGACTTTATTCAAATTACTATTAGTTAAAGTGTTTTGGAATGCAAACTATTGGTTTTATTCTGTACAAAATACCAAACTTGCAATTGGGAAAAAACGGGTAATCGAAACTTTATGAATAGAACAATAACCATCAATTTATTGTAATTGTCTTGCTTTCAGGATTATAATTGTATGTTTTTGGTGGCCAGACAAATTGAAAAAGTAAATTATCGTAAAATACTATTTTTTAACGTGTGATCCAATTGGCTTTCGAACTCGCAAAGTAACCGGTAGTCGGTTTCGTGGCTCCCGGCTGGCCAAAGCCACTTGGCCATGGCCTAAACCGCCGCCTTGGCCATCGCCATCGCCAGCGTCGTCGTCACCATGTCGTCTTGGACAATGTTGCTATGTTGCTCTTATTTCAGAACATGACCACCGTCCAATGGGAGGCCACGGAGGAATGCCTTAATTCAGGAATTTAATGAAAAATGCTCTATGAAGCGGTGCAGCAAATTAAAAACAGAAAAAAACAAAAAGAAAAAACTAAAGCAATAGCAATAGCCAGGAAAAGTTGAGCGCACAGAAGCCATCGAGGCGGAGTGGAGGGAATGAGAACAAAAAGGTTAAAATTAAAATCTGCGCTCACTTGTTCTCCTTAGTTAAGCACTTTTTTTAGTATACCCTGTTACTATAGATTGGCGGGGTTATCTGATGGGAATTACAAATGATTTACGACTATAAAAATATGCGTAAAAAGAATTAAAAGTTATAAATAAATAAATAGAAATATACATTTGGTCTTGAAAGTGCTTGAAATATAATATTGCAAAGTTCTTACTTATGTTAAAAAATATATTTTGAAGTCCGAAATATTTTGAGATAGTTTTAAAAAAGATTTTAAAATTGTTTGTTTGTGGTTGAGAGTAAATTTAAAATTTCTGGATTCATAGTTAAACTATTTGGAAATGACTAAATGTCTTATGCATAGTAATTTGATAAGAAAAGGCAAAGTAACATTTTGAAAAATTAAATGCCTGTTGATAAGAGATTAAAAGTTTCTGGATTCGTAATAAAACTACTTTAAAATGATTTATTGTATTGTATATGGTATAATTTGATATAAAGAAATGACAAAGTTTCATTTAAAAAAAATACAAGCCTGTTCCGGTTTTTACTCTCGAATGTTTAACTAGAATTTGATTTGAGTTAGGATCAGTTTCTTTTTGCCAATTAAACCAATTTTTGGGCAATATCGACTGAAAGGTTATAAAAATAAACTAATTAGTTCTCTATGGAAAATACATGTAAGCTGACTAGATTATGACTAATTGTTTACATTTGCCCATTCGAATTTGAATAGACCCTAAATAGTTTGTAGGGTATATCCAACTCGATCACTCATATCCTGCCCGCGGCTCCTGTTTCCTTTTTTTTAGCTGCTTGGATTTCATCCGAGCGCGATTCGCCGGCGAATCGGTGGCTGTGAGAGCAGTGTGAGATCGGTGGCAGGTGATGCCGATGCCGTTCAACTTTGAGGTTGAGTGGCTCTTGATGCGACCGAGACCGACCAAAGTTGACCAGTTCCCGGGTGAGTGTGTTTGGTGTGTGTGTGCGAAGTGGTCGCTGCTCCGCAGCGTTGTAAATTACATTTTCCAAATGCTTTTGCCATGTCGAACCAAAAAGCCATGTACATATGTGGCATAAAGGAGCGGCTCTTGGCCGGAGTTACTGCCTGTGCTTCCGTTTTGATTTGGAACACTTGTTGCGTTCGGGCCGCACTATGCCTCTGGCCTTTAGGATTTGTCCTCCGGCCAGAACGACAACCAGAAACATTCGTTCCTTGGGGATATGGCCACTCACAGATACACACGCCAACCCGATGTTCCTACATGGATTCCTACATGGCATTTGGGATGCACCTTCTCGATTCTTTTCTTTTTTATTTCGGCCTTCCCTCCTCGTTGCGTATTTAAGCGTTTTGCTGTTATTGTTGTTGTTGCCACCGGATTGGGAGGCTGCCGTTGATTATGTTGTTGTAGTTTGTTCAGATTGTTGTTGATTTGAGTGTTGATTGTTGTTAGCGGAATGGGTTCGTCCCTCGGAGCTGTTGGCTTCGATTAGCCGAATGCCAGATCCACTGGGGATCGGTGGAAAATGTGGTGCAGGTGAGGCAAATAAAAGCAAAGTATTTTACTGCCCAAGTGCTCTTTTAAAAGTTCTCTAGGCTTAAAAACTTATCACCATGATCTTTAATAATTTGAGCAGTCAGATATCTTATAGAAATACCAGTGCAGTAAAACACTGGAGTTATTCTTAATACCGTGCCTATAAAAATGTTCTCTAATTAAATAATTTGTTAATAATTTCATTAAAAAACAAGAGAGAACGCTATAGTCGGGTGCCCCGACTATCAGATACCCGTTACTTATGTAAAGGGAGTGCGAGGGAGATGGAGATAGAAAATTTGATCACGCATAACTTTTTAACGAATGGTCCGATTTGAAAAATTTCTTCTACATTTCGATAGGTATAGATAAACACAATAAAACTGCATTTTTACTTTTCCGAAATATTTAAATTTTTAAAATCGTATATAAGCGATTGTGGGCGTTAAAGGGGGCGTGGCACCTTTTTGAAACAAACTTGCGCTGCGTAGGAACTCCTAGAATCTGCATGCAAAATGCCAATCTTCTAGCTTTTATAGTTTCCGAGATCTCAGCGTTCATACGGACAGACAGACAGACAGACAGACGGACAGACAGACGGACAGACAGACAGACGGACAGACAGACGGACAGACGGACATGGCTATATCGACTCGGCTTGGCACCCTGATCAAGAATATATATACTTTATAGGGTCGGAAACGCTTCCTTCTAGCTGTTACATACTTTTGCACGAATACAATATACCCTTTTACTCTACGAGTAACGGGTATAATAAATTTATAAAATAAAAACCAATTTATTTATTAAGTTTTTAGTTTTCTGTTTATTTGTATACTTTCTTCTTAAAATTATTTCTAGATATTTAAAATTAGTTTTGGTTATATCCGTAAAAAAAAATGATTGTTTATTACTTTGTAGTTTTTAAGAACCTATTAAGTAGGTATTATTAAACAGACTAATATTTTTTGTTCTTTATATTAAAGAAATGTCAGTACATTAAATTAAATTTAATTTGATCACGAAAAGACTATCAAGCTTAGTTTAGACAGAAATTCCTTTGATCTCCTATTCTTACAATAAGGATTCTGGCTCCAGGATCTCGTAGGTGGGCAGTGGCAGGACATCATTGCCGAAGTAGTTCGAACCACCGGGAGCGATCTCGGGCTGAAGATCACCGTAGAAGCTCTCGAAAAAGGGACTCTGGGAGAAGATCATCTTCGGCCTGTTGAAGGAACGGCTTTTCAGGAAGTATTCCCTCTTGTGTGGCCTCCTTATGGGCGATATCTGGTCCATGATGTCGTTGCTCATCCTCCGCTCCGCCGGCAGGGATGTGACCTCATTGTATATCGAGGATCGGGGCCTGGGTCGAGCCCAAGCGATGAGAATCAGACAGGCAACGACCAGGATAATGAGGGCAAGTTTAGAGCTCGACATCTTGACTGCTTGGCAGTTGGGATCTAAGTGTGCTGAATAAGCGACGTTCATGGTGAATTTATAGCGGTAAATATATCGCACAGGTAGCCCCTAATTTTTAAGCACTTTATAATGATGCCATGTTTTGGGCGTACCTGGTTTTACCTACCTTTTATTGCCAACAAATGTCTGAAATTTTGTTAAAATAAAATTCTGGGGTTTTACAAGCATATGATGTTCGATAATTAAAAATTTGGCTATGAACAAATATAACGTGAATAGAAAATCAACTTTAAATAAAAATCACAATAAACTACACTGAGGGATGAACTCGATCTAAATTCTTGATTTTAGAAGAATTGCACATAGTCTTTCTGTTTGCAAATATTTTAAAGTTAAATTAAATATTAAAAGCCATTCAACATAGTATATATATATTCCAAAACCAAACATATAATATATAAGCAAACATAAGCCTTATTTAAAATTTTCATACCATTAAATCAAGTTTTTCTTTCTTAATTTTATGTTGTTGTTTTCTTAAACCAAACATACATTTACCATCAAAATATAAAAATGCATGTTGATATAGTCAATTACTTTTAGTTCAATAACACAATGTTTTTGGAGTTAAATTGCCAAATGATTTGCATGTATGTACTAAATGAATGCACCAATGGACTTAAAGGTTGCCGGCTGTTCAGTTAAACGCTCCCAAGGAGTAAGTACTTTGAAATCCATCAAAACCCACAATTTCCCTGGCCGTTCCACTCGAGGCCATCACTTAACCCATCCACCTCATCAATCTCGGACATTTGGCTAACTATCCGCCAGGCGATCCGGCTGAGACGGGGACGGAGTCACTTAGAGTCGCCGACTCCAGTCCACTCCACTCAAGGCATCAAGATCGGCTGGGATTGGATGCGATGCCATTTCATGTTAATCAAACAACGAAATCCATCAACAGGTGACACACACCGCCAAGTGGGCGGCTGGAGGTGGGCTGGGGGGCGAAAAGGGGTGAAAAGGGGGTGGTGGGCAGCCGCGACATCCAGCAGACATGTCAGTGCGATAATGGTGCTACTTCTCCTTCAGCGAGTGTGTGTGCCTGTGCAGGAGAGTATCTAAAACAACTTCATTCACAAAAATCGGACCAACAAAAAGAGCAGAAGCAAAGTAGCAGAGCATCTGCAAAAAGGAAGCTGGGCCATTAAAAATATCTTGTGGATGCCACGGCAAAGCAGATAGCAAACGGCCGCCAGAAGATGCATCCGCAAAGGCAGAGGCCACTTGGTAGCATCATCATCATCATCATCATCGGTTTTAGCCGCGGCTTTAGCTGCAGGAGCTGCGGCCTCGAAAGCACCCGGCTGCGGGGGCGGTGACGTAAGGGAGGGGGCGGGACAGGTCGCCGGTCGGTTGGTGGGCATGGCCTGGGCATCCACGGCCAGGGGGCAGCCAGGGAATAGCCAAGAAACATACGCCTAATGCCACAGTCATCGACATCCGCCATTTAGCTAATTAACCCAAGACAGGCCACTTGGGGCTCCCTCCGTGGAAATGCAAGTAGGTGCTAAAGTATATTAATAAAAAATCGATATGGAAGTGCTTTCTATTTTTATTAGGATAAAAATATGTCTTTAAACCCTCACCCCATTCGGGAAAAAGGTGAACAAAAGCTTCTTAAAGAATCATTCATTATATTCAAAAATTAATCAGAATATAAAAATACAAAATAAGATGAAATACAATCACATATATCTTGAAAATGAAATCAATTATGAAATCTGAGTGTATTTCATTGTTTCAATTGAACGTCAAGAGTTAATAAACACCAACTATTAAAAATTGGTTTTACCTACCGATAAAAAAATATACATATTTTTTGTAATATTACTTTGATTTTTACTGTTTTACAAATATATATAAACGGTGCATCAAAAGCTCATCTACATTAAAGTTCTCATTTGAGCCAATCCAACAGGCACCAAAGGGTTAATCGATCTTCCATCAGTGTGCTTGTCTCCCTCCAGTCGCTTAGCTCCTTCTCGCTCCCACCTTTCTTGGCTTCTGACGCGGATTCTTCAGCTTCTGCTGCTGCTGCTCCGTCTGCGCAGTCGCAACTGTCTACATTTGTCGGCCTGCCTTCTCTTTCCCACCTTCCTGCCGCCGCCTGCTCCTCTCCACCGGACTCGTCTTGTTCTTCTTCAGTCGATTGGATGTCCAGCTTTCAATTTGCAACATAAAGCATCTTCATCGTGGGCCGCATGAATGGGCAAGTGACTGCAAAAGGGGAGGGAGTGGGATTGGGTGTGGGCTGGAGCTGGGAGCTGGTTCTCCGCCTCTTCTGATGCCAAAACCCCCTTCCACCACCGATGATCCGGCAATTCAACAATCTAGCAATCCAGCAATCCGGCAATCCGGCATTGACGGTAGGCACTCAGGCGTGCCCTGGCGGTAGTCGCTGACCTTTATTGATTGCTGTTTGACCTCGCCAGCTATTGTGGCTGTTGCTGTTTTCGCCGTTTTTGCTGTTACTGTTGCATCTCCTAACCATTTGTACTTAGCCGATTGCTGGCATAGATTGCACTTGGCCAGCACTTCGGCGGGGGAAAGGGGAACGGGGAGGGGCGGCAGTGGGCGGATGGGGAGCGGTACACGCCCACTAGCATCGCCGCTTTGTCGTTTTGCTTTCTGGCTTTTTGTGCAGCCTTCATTGTTATTGCTCCTCTCTCTCATGCACTACAAAATATAATTTCATCATCTAGAAAGTACTACTTTTTGAAATATTTGTTAATCATAAAATACAAATAATCTGAAAGAATTTGTAAACTATTAAATACATTTTGTAAGAATTACTGTTGTTATTTTTGTTGATAATTTATGTATATCTTCCGTTGTTATTTTAACCAACATGAATAATATTATGTATATAAAATATATATATATCATAACTATCTAATTAAATCACCTTTCAGAAGAGAGAACTTGATGGAAATCCAATTTTACAAGTAAAATGCTATTTCCGAATATTTCGTTTTGTTTTTACTAACATCATTTTCTAGTATAAATACCATTTCGAGATATTTTGCTTAAAGGGCTGCACTATTTCTTTCTCTGCTGCCACTGTTATTCTTGTTATTGTTACTCCATTACCACGATCATGGCAGTTAATTTATATTCGATGCATCTCTCGGTCCTTTTCTTGGGGCTTCGATTTTTCGTAGTGTTTTTATCGTTTTTTTTTTTCATTTTGAACTTCCTTTTTGATGGGTCGTTGTTGTTGCTGCTGGCGTTGTCGAAGTTGCCGAAGGTCGATGTCAGTCCTCTTCGTCGGTCGTCATTGACGCCTTTTCTTGTACTTAGTCTTCCATTTGCCATGCAAAAACAAAAGACAAAGGCAAGGCAACAATAAACAAGCTAGTACTCTGGATCTAGGCATTTCGACTATTGGATACCCATTTAGTATTAGTTGGCTAACAATTGTAAGTAAATATAAAACGATTCTAGAAATCCATTCTGCAATTATTAACATTTTTTAAGAGTAGACACCATTGAAAGTGGTTAAAAAAAATAAATAATTCATTTCTAATAGATTTCGGTTTGGTGGCCAAATAGTTGTTTTTTTGAAACATAAATCCGTTTCGTGTTGATAACTTTGAGGTATCTTTTCTCAAAACGTCATAAAATAACGGTTATATACTAAATATATACAGCGAATTTACTTAAATTTTATGTTTGTTTCCATATTCCTATATGGTAATAATATTCAATGCATCAACTTGATTGAGTAAAGCTATTTCGTATCCAATATTATACCCTTCAAGTACCGGGTACTAAAACGCAGCACACTTTGGAAGCCCCGCTTTGTTTGGTTTCTATCGTGTAGTTTGTTTTGTTTGACAGTTTCTATCTGGAGGGGCTATCAAGAGTCGGGGCTGGCGAGTTGGAGCTGAAGTTGGACCTGGATCTGCAGTTGGGTCTCCAACTGCAGCCGTGGTTGCTGTCGTTTTGTTTGCTTAATTGTTTGGTTTCCCCCATTTGAATGGAGGTGGAGCCCCTTTGGCAGGGAAAATCGTTCGCTTACTCGAGGTGGGGGCGATATTTTCCAGGGAAATAAATTAGCTGATTGAGGATAACCGTAGTTAGTGGCCTGGGTTGGGATCGGATGGCGAATGCAAATGCGAGCGGGTGACGTACAAGTGAATTATCACCTCATACATTGTGTCTCTTCTGGGAGATAGATACCTCCATCTTGTCGTCCTAATGGGGATCTGTGATGATACCATCGGAAACACGATTCGCCCTTGTTTTAATCACACACTCATTTATTTTTTACAGTGCATTTTAATCATGTTTTGCTGAAATAAATTTCGTAAGAACTATAATTACACTAGTTTGCAAAAGGAATTGATTTCTTGTAACAATATCGAAGCTTGTGAGATGAATCTTTACATTTTGGTGGTTACTGTTTTAACACTAGTTAAATACCATCCCATATTATTTTTTAAAGAGCATTTTAATGAACTTCTGCTAAAATAAATATTGTAAAAATTATCATTACACTTACAAAACGTATAGATTTTTTTTAACAAAATAGAAGCTTGGAAAACAAATATTTACATCTCAGTGATTTCTGTTATTTAGCACTAGTTAAATTTACATCTTAAAAAATTAAACAAAAAATTCAATTAAATAAATACATAATAAACGATTTTCAGCATCAACCACCGATACTCGATCGAAAATAAAATTAAGATCTTGAGAAACTTTAAAACTAAACATATTAAACGCAAGCCACCTAATTTGTACCAAATTGACGCCTTAACAGAAGACATTTCTAGATATAATAGGGAATTGATTCTGTTTAGGAGTACTTATATGGTCCTCCCTTCTCGCTGTTGTGTCTTTTTGTAAAAGGAAAAATTCTTTTTCGATGTTATATTTACTTTACAAGTATGTTTGTATAAAATATTGTTTATTTATTCAAACCTTCAAAAAATGTCGCTTTTGCTAGCCAGTGTAATTATTGACCGGTCTTGCCTTAATATCAGCAGCAAATCAGATCACTTCATAATGATAATAATCACTCAGGAGAAATAACATGCTACACAATGAAGAGTAAATCTTAAGAGTGCCGCTCCCCTCTCCATCTCTCTTAAAGCAGAGCGTGCCAAACAAAATTCATTCATACAACCAGAGTTGTTGTTGTAATCCCCACTTGTCGCTCGCTCTGCGCGAGAGAGAGAGTGAGAGAGAGCGGCAGAGAAAGAGAACAACAAGGCCCCAAGTGTCGATTGATCAGTTGCTGCTGCACAGTTATTTTTCCAAAGCTCTCGAGTGCGGTTCGATGCGGAAGCTTTCTCGTGGCCCAACCAAACAATAATAACAAACGTAATTTAAACAATTAATCAAAACGCGGCGATCGATGGATATTGTTATTGCGACTGCAGGAGAAATACAGACAGATCAAAATGTTTGTTTAATTGCATGCCAGCCGCAGAAAACCAGCGACGATACGACAAGTGCCAGTGAATTATTGTACTTAATTTAACGTACAAATGCCAAAGCGCAAGTGTGTGTGCGTAGAGTCCGGCAGAGGAGTGTCAGTGTGTGCGTGAGCGGCTTTATCAATTGCTCCACATAAAAGTTTTCATTGAAGTGTTTGACAGCAAAGAATTCCAAATTCCAGCGTGGAAGAAGCAGCAACAACGGAGGAAAACAGGGACGCAGCTTAAAACGGTAATTAATACAAACACACTCTTGATTCGGCCATAAACAAATGATTCAGCAAATGTCCGCCGCAGCAACTGTAAATGCAGAGACATTTGATTGAGCCGCAACCGCCACTACAGCCACAATTACAATTACACTTGCAATTACACTTACATCGACGGGTGACAAAAGCTGTGGCGACGCATGCTTGCAATTAGTGGCTAACTGTTTCGGTCCACCTCTGCCTCACTTCATCGCTCCACTCTCTTTCAATCTCCCGTGCTCCCTTTGTGCGTTTGTTTCGCGACTCCCCCGCATTTCTACAGCGGAGTCTCGTCGGAGTGCCCTATTCCTACGTTTCTTTTTTTGCGATACAGATAGTGTCACTTTGTTTTTGAAATTTAAACATTTAATTATTGAAACATCTAAACTTTTTTTTTAAGAATTTGCAGTGCAAAATTTCAAAAATTAAAAAAGTTAGTAACTCTAGTTGCCCTTCAAAAAAATATTGATATCTGTACATAGAAGCTCACCTCTAAGAGCAACGCAAAAATAAAAATTAATTCGTTAAAAAAATGATTTTCAAGATGTTGCTGTTAAATTTATATTTCTTCGAACTTTAAATAGCACTTGGAAAATCGGTAACAAATTTACTGTAAAATAAATCAAATTTAACAGCGTATATTGGTTAATCAGGTGAAAAGTACTGTGCAACGCGAGTGGTCTTTAAAAATTGCCTTTTCAAGTCAAGGTTTGTGTTCCTGCTTCGACATTATTGATCGTTAGCATTTTCACATAATATTCTTAACAATCTTGCATTACAATGCATTTTTAAAATTTTTAAATAAAATGATCTCCTTAAAATAGGGAAGCATTTGTTTTCAACCAAAAAAGTTTCTATTAGAGGTATAAAGGAACACAAAAAGATTTCGTATCTTGCAAACCGTATGTATCCCAAGCAATCAAAGCGAATTGTTCTAAATTTAATAGTGATTGTGAACGCTGTGGGCCTGGTCCACCTGTACTTTGCTAGGCTTTTATGGTCATGCCGTGGACATTTTCCAAAGTATTATTTGCCATTTTGTCGCTTTCATTAATTGGCCTGCCTGTGAAACGACTACCTGTCCCCTCTTGTAGATTTTGTTGTTGTTTCGCCGTGGCTCTCTGTGGAACGGTAAGTGCAAATTTAACGCTCTCTCCGCGGGTCTGTTTACAATCCTCTCCGGCACTATCTGTTGCTCTACACAGGAAGAAGAATATGTATTTTACACATCAATTTAAACAAAATATATTAATGCAAATTTAAATTTTCTTGCGATATTACCATTTTAGCGATGTTTCACTGCTACATTTACAATTTTCAAGCAGGAACAAGTCCATTATTCCATCTTACATGAACACATATTTGATTTTTAGCTTTAATATCAAATTTATATTAAAAATGTTCATATTCATTTGACCTGCGATTTACATACATATGTATGATTTGATGTAGTGCTGTTTTGTTTTGTGTGTAGACTGTCTCGAGCACTTGTTGCTTGTTCATTGTTTTTACAGTTTTTAAGTGGCGCTCATATCCGGCGTTTGTGGTTGTTGCTGTTTTTTATTTTTACTTTTTTGCGTTTGCTTTTGGGCCTGATAAGCGCACTCACCTTCCCCCTCCCCAACTCGCCACTTGTTTTTTTTTGTATCTTGGCTTGCCGTTTTTGTTACAGTTGCCCTAAGTGAGTATGTGTGTGTAGTCTACCTGCATTTTATTTGCATTTCGCATTTTTGATTACAACATTTTTTATGCGCTTTGCACTTTTTCTCTTCACCGATTCGCTGGCCTTGCCTTTTCGATTTTACCTTTGTTTTTTTTTTTTAATTAAGTTGTTCTAAACCTTTGTGATTCAGTTAAAGGTTTTTGGCCGTAATGTCCAACTGTTTCTGGCCCATGGCTCATTGAATAATTGCCTAACTGGAACATGTTTTCACTTTAGACCCTTTTTTGTGAAGTTTTTTATTTTGTTTAATTACACTTAAATACACTTGAACCTTTAACTTATTTATTAAAGCCCCAATTAAAGCCTAGCTCTGAACTGATGTCCATAAATTTAATTAAAATTTAACTACAATTAAATTTGTTTCCTCATCGCCAGGCTTTACGTTTATTTCAACAGTTATTGTTCAATTATTTCCAATTTGATTTGGATTTAAAAAAATCTTAATAAATATAAAACTTTCTGTCATAATAACTACAAATTTATTTTGAATACTTTCTGTCATAATGAATACAAATTTATTACTTCACAAAATTTTGATTTACTTATTTATATCCGAAATGTACAGAATTATTCTCATATAAATCACATTACTTTTTACATAGCTGATGTGTACCAATTTTTGAAGGTTTTCCCTGAGTTCGTGAAGTCATATTAACCCCCATAGGAGACATAAGGCCATCTGTTGATTAACCGATCTCAGAGCGAATGCATTTTGTTTGCCCGGTTGCAGTTGATGTCTCAAAGTTCAGAATGTGAAAAAACACATTTCGGTTCGCGTTTAATTAAAGTTCAGCACCTCACTCAACCCACTCGACTAAAATCACGACATTTGCTATCATTAACACAGGCGCACAGCCACAGAAATATAGGCACACATGCGATCGAGTGTGGGCGCCCAGATCGGCACTCGATCATCTGTGGAAGCTGGGATAGACAAAGTGGATGCTTTATGGAGAAATATGATTTCATGTGGCGGCTCGAATCAAACAAACAGCGAACCTAAGCAGAAACAACAGCAAGCCATATTGTGGTGCTGCGGTCAGTGATTAACCTTAGGTTCAAGCAGCGATCTTTGATCTGTCAAAAGATCAAATTATGAAAACGTACTACACGTCGGCGAAAAAAATCAGGGACCATAACAAAACGCGGCCGATCGGCTCAATTATGGGAAGTGATCTTCGCATCGAAAAACGCTGACCGAATATGGCGAGTACATAAAGTAAACTTCAAGTTACCCCTGCTTCGAGGATTGCTGAGATGGCGGAGGCGGCAAGTTCATGTGACAAAAATGTCACAGTCAGCAAGAAACGAAAAGCCGAAGCCGATCGGTTTACTCAACTCCCAAACTCATCTCATACTGAAACAAGAGGGGACCGATCTTCTGCAAACAAAAGAAAAAAGTAAAGAACGCCCTCATTGCCCTCAAAGTGATCGTCACTTGCTTTTTTATTATTATTATTATTTTTCCGCTTTATTTCGGGGAGAACGGGTTATGGGATGATGAAGTGGCTGCGCGGCGGAGGTTCGTTTGTCTTCCTCAAATATTTACTTTGGAGTCCGCTAATGACATGAAACGGCAGAGCTGCCAAGGGAGACGGCAAAATTGTGATTTGAGCCGCAGGAAACGGTTGAATTTGTTATTATTAGCATTTATTTTTTATATTTTACGATTCCAGCTTGGGGATTTTCTTTTTGTTTTTTGGTCGGCGGGACCTTTATCAAGTGACAAGAGAGTTTTTGAGGTAAGCAGTTATGTGCCTGATTATATGATGATACCTGAGCCATTTCTCACCCTCGACGTGTTTTTGCGATACACTTTTCAATGAGCTGGCGAATTCCATTCACAAATCGTTGTCTAAACGGAAGTTGAGACTTCTCGAAAAGGTCAGAAAGATTTTCCAGAATTACTTAAAATTCAGACTTAAAATCTCGGTCTTCGTTTTCAATTCCAATGAAAATAGAGTATTCCCTAGGTAAGCAGAAACGATATGGATGTTTCATCAGGGCTGTGCGTGATTTTTCATCAATCTAGTCTACCTTTGTGACGTTGGTTTGTTACCATTTTTATCGAGCTAAGCTTTTTGGTTCCAGTCGCATAAATTATCATTGGATAGCTTGACCAATTCGAGCTTTGGCTAAGCAGTTTAAGATTTAATGTTCATTAAATGTTTTTAATTTTACTATAAATATCTGACTGTTTCTTTGCTTATTTTATGGCTTATAGCAAAAACGTGTTAATGCTTGCATATATTTTTAATATTTTGGTTTTTGTTTAGGTATTAAATATAAATATTTATATGTAGGCTTTTTGTATTTCTTTTATGACTTACAGGTTTTGTTTTGTTCGGGTTAGGATTGGATTTCGTTAATCTGAGCGTGTTTGCTTTGGTAGGTCAAGAGTTGAAAGATGGTCCAAGATAAGTGGGTAAGTTGTGAGCTTGTTCAACTGCTAAAATATACAGTTCGATAAGATGGGGGTCAATGGGAATGTGGATCATGCTTGTATTGCGTGTTGGAAAAGCAGATCTTTACGTTTTATATGATTGTTTCAAAATATTGTTTTGGCTACAAAACCGCCATGTTAATACAAGGAAATAATCATTGATAAACTCAGAATCAAAAGATAAATATATTAAAGAGTTTTTAAGGAAAGGACGTTTTGCTCTTACAACCATATAAAATAATGAAATTCACAATTAAATACGATCACCTAACGATGTATTCTGCTAGCGATGGCAATGACAATACATATAAGAATATTTGTGAGCCTTCGCGTCTCCACTTTCCGATCTTGCAGCACGCAAACAACACGTCAGTCATGACCATAAACACTTTGGCTGTCCGCTTCCGCCTCGTTTATATTTGACCTCCATTCCCTGGGCCTTTGCAGGTGTCACTTTTCGAGTACAGTTGCCACACGACCGACCTGACCCCTCGAGCTGGCCCATAACGATCTTTGTCGTCTCGACCAGCACTTTTCGCCTTAAAAGTTTTCGCTCGTTCGTTGATTTTGTAGCTGCCATGTTTTTGACTCACATCCCCGGCGACAGGCTTCGCCTAAACTGGTGCAAAAAATGAAGAAAACATGCAAAAAAAAAAGAAACAGCTGAACCCAACACGCTGATGCTGCCCACACGCCTCGACATCGACTTGACTTGACTTGGCCTGGCCCGTCTCAGATCCCAGATCCCAGGTCTCAGTCTCAGGTCCCTCTACCCAAAGCCCAAAACTCAAAGACTCTGCAGTCAGTCTGTCGTTTGACAGAGTTGGCTTGTAGTTTGGTTCACAAAAAATGAAAATGGCAAAAAGATAAATACATTTTGTAAGTTTCTGCAGTGCGGATTTCACAATCAAGAACATAGATATCAAGAACATAGATACCATTAATACTCACTATTTGTGCTCTGAAAATATTACAGAAGCCTAGGAAATACAATAAAGATTATTTTTATTAACAATGGGTAAATACATTAAATATTTATTGACTTAAGTTGATAACTGGATTATTAAATTGACAAATTAATGGTATTTCGTATAGTTAATACGCAATTTGATTTTGTCAACAAACTTGATTGTGTAATAATTTAGATAAATGCTTAGATAATCTTAAATTCAGGACTGTTGAGTTAATTATAAACCTTTCGACTTAGCTTTTAAAGCCTTTTCAAAACTTTATTTCAATTATTTTAATTTTTAATTTAATATTTAAGCACTTTATTTAAATTTTCAATTCTTTTGTAAGTAATAGAGACATATTATAGATTTTTAAAGCTAAATAAATAATCATTTTAAATAACACATGAGATATTGAGGTCTTGAGGCTCTCAACGGTTCCAGACCCCAAAAATGTCAACCAAGTTCGAAATTAAGTTCAAACCTTCCAGTGCTGGCACGCAGTGTATATCCTAGCAATTGGCAGAGTTAGCTAAGATTCGAGCAGCGTGTGCCGCACATCTAGAGTATATAGTCTACAAGTATCTATATCCACGTACATGCCAGATACCCCCACTCGCACTCACACCCCTGTGCTGACTATATTCAGATCGGTTCAAGCTCTCGAATGAAGTGAACTCGAGGCGCGCAATATGTCGCTGTCATTTTGGGGACATGTTTGCATGTGTGTGTCGCCGATCGAGTATCTGTGTGTGGGGCTCCGTGCGTGTGTATCTGTGTGAGGGCAAACGGGCGTTCGTTTTTGAGGTCTGGGCATCGGTCGATGTCGGTGTCGATCGGTCGGTCGGGCGCTTGGCATTAGCATTTTCAGTGTTGCTTTATTTTTAGATGCGCGCAAAAAAGCCAACAACAAAAACGGCAACAAAAATTGCAAGTGTCTGCGTTTGGGAGTGTGTGCCAGTGTGTGTTTTTCTTCAATATTGCTCAAAGGTGACTGACTGACGGACTGATGGACTGACGGACTGCCAAACCAACGAGATTTTTGACATTGTGACCAGCAGTGCCCAAAGGCATCTTGCACTACATTTTTAGCTGAGGTTCCTTGGTGAAAAAAGAGGAAACTCGAAACATTTCTATCTACTCTTAAAAACTGGAACAGTAAAATGCACCAAGATCATTAATAGTTTCCTCTAGTTTCCGAGGATGGTTAAGAAAATTAAGTTAGGTATAATAGAGAACTTACAGAAAAAAGCACAACAAGCCCTGGAGAATAAGATTTAATTCTGATAAAGTTAAAAAAATATAAAATAATTCAGCAGTAAAAGGATTTATTACCAATCAATTTGATCGTGAAACCTTTTATATTTGCCATCCACATTACTATTAAAATTGTGATGTATTTTTTACATCTATTGGAGGACCAAATAATTACTTTAAAATAACCATTCTTTTAAATATATTTAATCTTAAAATTAAACTGAGAATAATTTTTTAATATTTTCCTTCAGAAAATCATAAGAGCATTGGTATCTACAAATCTATAATTTGCAATTTTAACAAGTATCGTTTGTATATGCTAAAAGATATTTTACACCTTTAAATAAAATCATTTATATAGGCTTAATTGCAATGAATGGTTTGTTTGTGTTGAAATCTAAACAATAAACATTTTTCAAGGCGAAGTTCCGACTACAACAAATGTTGAGTTCATTAACATTAATAAAGGATTTTATAAATGTACTTTCAATAGACCGAATAAAATATGTTAACCGATTTAAAAATCCAATTAAAATTGTCTACAAATCAACTTGTCAAGTCAACACCCTTTTGAAAAAAATGAACCGAAAAGAAAGATTACTGGGCTGGAAGGTGACAGGTTAAGAACGTGTTATCCCCGATATTTGTCTCTGTCCATATGCAGTGCAGCTTTTACCAATTTTTCGGAGTCACATTGCGGGCTGTGGATGTTGGATGTTCCTGCGATAGTTGTTGCTGTTCCTGGAGACGCGTGTTGGCAAACGAGTCAATTGGTATGAACTGTCGAACTGTCTTTCGTTTTCGGGCCACAAAAGCGGCATCTGCATCCATCTCTGTCGTGCGGCTTTGCCCTCTCTTTCTGCGGCCTGCGATTTGGCAAACTTTGGAGATCGACTCGTCCCACACAAATACGGTCGGAGCCACGGGCAATACTTCAACACACCTTGACTTGCCCCTCATCAGCCAACCTGGCGGCATTCTGTGCTATCTCTCTCCGAGTTGTCAACCGTAGTCACTGTTGTTATTTTTTTTGTGGAAGATACTGCGCCCTCTCACCTTGCCCCAGGTATGCCTTCGATCCGCTGCTATTTTCCCCGTCTGGTTTTTTCCTTCTTCGCTTTTTCACATATTTGATTCATTGATGTACTGCGTGGATGTCGTTCGTTATATGTGGATTTATATATGTATGTTTGGTCCTCGAATATATGGCCTGCACCCTGACAAAATATTAATTTCGCTTCAAGATGAATTGCAGTGGCTGGTTATAAGAGTGTGATTTAAAGACCCAATCGAAAATATTGCATAAATAAAATTTTAAATTACAATTTGTATTTACTTTAAGTGAGAATATGGTTATTCAAATATATTCCCTATTAGTTGTTTCCAAAAGAATTAATATGCTTTGCTTTGAAAGTTAATTTTAAAAAATTAAAGTCTCAGACCCTAACGTCAGTGTGTGTTTCTAGCCACCTGTATATCAATGATTAATTGCTGATCTACAAGTGCTATAAAAAGTAGTTGACAAGTAGTTGAGCAAATAATGCAATCTAAAATGTGTCAAAAACAACAGCGGGCTAACACTTGGCTTTAAACTTAAAAACATATCAAGTCGGGTAAGGTATCAGTAAACTGTGCAATTCCCGTGAAACCTCCACCTGCAGTTATAGTATTTAATATAATTAAAATACATTTTAATATTTGTTTAAAGAATTTAGAAACAACTCTCTAAGATACACTAACATTTTTGTTGACTGCGTATATCTTTTGGATAAATGGATACATATCTTATTATATTTACCTATTTATCTAACCGAAAGTTTGCTGTCATTTGACTTTTTGCCTGGCCAACATATACGATGCTTATATCGCTTATATGTATATATATATATGAGCGGCAGAAATGTATCTCACAGATACTTGAACGAGCCAGGCTGCCTTTTGTTCTTCTTGGCAGTTCGGAGAATTTTTTTTGCGCTCAAGCGAACTTGCAAAAGATCACAGACCTTCTGACCTCTCGCTCTCTCGCCGAGCGCCCTGCAAAAAATATATGCGAGCAAAAAAACAGACCTGAGTTGGGGCCGCCAGAGATACAGATACCGAAGTACCACAATATATGCATGTCCCCTTTGCCCCCATGCCGCCCCCGCACCCCGATCCACCCCCTCCGCCGATGTCGTCGCCGTCGGTCGCAGAGTTCTAAAAATATTTCGCCGCCAACTCAGGTCGCATCGTCGGTCGTCGCCGAGATCCCGTCATGGCCCGGTCGCCTCTGTTCGCCTTTTTGGTCTCGTTTTGGGTTAAGTGTGCGGATCTCGCATCTGTAGCCTGGCTATATATACGAACGCGTCCATACCTATATATTTATGTATATATTTCTTAATATACCCTGGCACAGGGTAATACCATTTGGCCCACAAGTTTGCAGGACGTCGAATTTCTATAGCTCGAATGTACCATCTCAAAATCGTTGTAAACTTAACTGTTCTTCCTGGGAAAATAGAGAAGAAAACCACTGATACTGGTTTTGTTAATATTTCCCATTACATTTGTAACGCCAAGATATTGTATGTGTCAGTCCTTAATAAGTACTTTCGACCTTTCGTCTTGACCAATTTTAGTGAGCATAACATAAACTAACCAATGCAAAAAATTCTGCTATCTATACCTTACAAATTGAGAGAGGAAATTTAAATACATTAATGCTATAAGATATGTAATTTCAAATAAAAAGATCTAAACAGTTCGGTGTTAAGTTCACATGTGTGTTTGAATCTCTAAATGTTCTACGCGATATAATACCTTTCGTTTTGACGTCTGCGACTCTTGAGGTTGTTCAGGTCGTCCAGTTTTAAGGGAAATCTATTTCGATTTACATTGAAATTTGTCTTTCGATAACAAAAGTTTCCAAACCGGAGGAACAAAGGAAACAGCGATTTTTCATTAGAATAATGTGATATGGGCAATTAATATGCATATGTTTCCTATTCGACCGTTTGTTGGTTTTGTTGCGAAGTTCAATCGAACAACAACTGGGCAAATAGGAAAGTGCAATGCAACACCGCCAGACAACAACAACAGCAGCAAACAACTGCAATATGTCTGCTCCACTATCGCCCTGTCTCGCTTCCACGCACTGCCACCCACTCCCCTGCACCCACCCCATTTGTTTTTTTTTTTTTTTTTGTGTTGATTGACGAGTGACGAGGCCAAAGTATCAAATGGCCAGCGACGACACAGATATGCCTCCGTATACAAATACAGTTACAAAACACGCCTACACTTTGTTATCCATCAGAAACCCCCTCCTCTCACACCTTCCCTCCCCCTTTCAGACCCTTTTTGAGGTCTTCTGAAGTTGTAAAGTCGCTGATGTTGTTCTTTCTATGACTTTATCGTCGCTGCGTTTCCGTGGCTCTCTTGCTCTGTCGTCGTGCCAGCGCATTCCCACTGCCACTTGAACTCTGACCAGCTGACCTTCAGTGAACCCTTTTCGATCTGTATGTGTGTCTGGGGCGGTGGGCGATCGGACAAGGAGAGGAAAATTAAAAAGAGAGCCACCGTAGAGCATTACATACAGTGGACACTATAATGTTTATTTATGCAGTTCTCAATGATAAGATCATCAAAGAGTTTTCCGCTTCATTAATAGAACTTGTTTGGCTTAAAACACTACCAAGGAATGACTTATATATCAAAAATATGTATAAGACATTAAATTTTAAGAATATACTTTATAGCCATCAAATTATTATGTATTTGATTAAATTCATAAGCCTAAAATACTATGTTATATTTATAATAATTTTTTGTATAACAATTCATTATAATGGCTTTCTGTTTTGTTAACAAAAGATACAAAAGGTCGGTTTTAGCCATAACCAACATTTTATTAAATATCAGAGTCTTGAATTTTACATAACAAAGTACTATTACTATTCATATTTGGATAAAATATTAGGAATTTTCCATAAAAACTCGAATTCAATGATCAAACACCTGTCGCATGCGCACAGCACTCACTGTACTGATAAAGCTCCGCCGTTCTTCTCTTAGGCCCCGCTCTCTTCGTTTCGTTTGTTTTGCTACACAGCTGTTTTTCCGGCTCTTCGATACTCGCTCGTTCGCCCGCTCTCTCTTTGACCTGCACGTGTGCCCGCTTGGGGATTGGAGTATCGTTTGCTTTGTTGTTGTCTCTCGGTTTCTTTTTATACTCTTTCTGAAAGTAATGTCAATTTGGACATAGATATCTGTCAGCTGTTCTTATTAACATATATATTTTAAGTCCCATTATTTGGGTTTTACAAACATATATGCCATGATTTTCATGAATTTTTTAATCTGTGAAATCAAAATATCAGCTGTTATAATTGATTAAAAAAAATTTTTGTTTTCTTTGGGTGTAGGCAAAAGCGTGTGTAGGTAAATACATACAAGATAGATAGAATTCAATAATAGTATATTGGTAATCATTAAATTGATCCTAAAGTTTATCACTCATACGTACTGTTGCCCCATACTAAATAATTTATTTTCAAGTAAATTAATTTGATCAGTGTTCATACAATGAAATTTAAATCTTATTAGAGCTGTGAGGGTATTAGAACTTCGGCGTGACGAAACTGGTTCTCTTTCTCGTTTTGTTTTCTTATTTGTTGGGGGGGCGCTCTCGTGCTATCTCGAAATTGTGTTCAGTACGATTTCGTTCGTGCGGCGGGTAACTCGTGCGAATGCGAATACAAATAACAAAAGCCGCGGCATTGTCAGTGATCGACAAATCTGCGATCGACGATCAACGATCCCGAGCAAAAACCAAAGCGCGCGTAAATAGAGAAAAATACAAATCAAGAGGATTGATAAAAAAAGCATACAGAAAACAAGTGACGGAAAAAGTGTGAGAGTGGGGGCGTTGTGTAAAAATGAAAGATTAAAAAAGTTAAGAAAAAGTGCTTACGGCGGGGCAAATCACATAACCGTAACGGTAACAGTTTTGCCAGGAAAAAAGGCAGGAAAAATTCACAAAAAACGGCTCACTAATCCCAGCTAAAAATAATCCGGAGAGAGATAAAAATCACTCTTACATTTTTTTGTGGCCATTCGCTTTTTTACAACAAACTCACGTGTCTAACGACACTTTGACAACACAGATACAAATCTGTTTGGGAAGCTGAGCACGTGACCACCAATTAATGAATGAGGCAGCACCAGAAGAGAGGGGAAATAGGAGAAGCGTGCAAGCGAGATAAGAGATAACGCCGCGAAGAAAAAATTCCGAATCTTATGCAAATCGAGCGACAAAAAGTGAAACGCAAATAATCAAGTTTAAAAGTCAAAAGTCACAAACAAAATTAAATAAACAATGCTTTAAAAGTTCAAAGCTATAAAACACAAATGTTAATTGTAGAGAAAATTAAAAGCAGAATAAATAAAATACAAATTTAGCAAACGGAAATAAAGTATAAGCCAAATATAGGTTAAAAGAAACAAGTAATATCGGTCACACCTCCAACAATTTAATAATCTTAAGGTATTAATATTCCCGAGAAGTATCCAAGTATCCACTCAACAAATAAATGCAATTTACAAACAATACAATTTAATTGAAGTAAACGTGAAAAAAGGTTTTACACTTTTTCTAAACTTATGACAAATAGCCAACAATACAATTAGTCAGTCTGTCTCTTAGCTTAGTAAGTCTGACAACAAAAACAACGAGCAGTCAACGTCAAAACAATCAAAAAGGTAAATCCAAATTTCAATTTAAGTTTGAGAAAAAATCCACCAAACACTCACAAAAATATTATTAAAAGAAATAGAGACCGAACGAGAAACAAATGCATAATATAAATGCAAAAAGCTGTTTAAATATTTGATAGCCAACCGAACGACCTTAAACTTTTCCTTTGTTTCGTTGAAACAGTAAAGGTTAAAGTTCCGATACAGTTTTAACCAGGTTCCAAACAAGTTAAGTTGTCATTTCGAACAGACGCAAGTCTTTTGATCTTGTTACTTTTAATCTTCTCTTTATTTAAATGATTCCTTAATATATTTAAAACTTATTACTTAATCACTTAACTGATTTTTATACCCTTGCAGAGGGTATTATAATTTTGGTCAAAAGTGTGCAACGCAGTGAAGGAGACATCTCCGACCCTATAAAGTATATATATTCTTGATCAGGATCACCTCCTGAGTTGATATAGCCATGTCCGTCTGTCCGTCTGTCTGTCCGTCTGTCTGTCCGTCTGTCTGTTTCTACGCGAACTAGTCTCTCAGTTTTAAAGATATCGAATTGAAACTTTGCACACACCCTTCTTTCCTTTGCACGCAGTATATAAGTCGGATCGGACGACTATATCTTATAGCTGCCATATAACTGATTGATCGGAAATGCCATAACTTTAGTGTTTGTTAAGTTAGGAAGTTGGGATTTTCTATGGGTTTTATTTTTGCCCAATCAATCCGACATATCAAATTTCATAAGGATAGCTGCCATATACATAACTGAACGATTGGAAATGCCATAACTTTGGTGTTTTTAAAGTTAGGAAGTTTGGATTTTTTATGAGTATTAAGAATGCATCATATGAATAATTTTGGAGAATATCATTTGCAGAATATTCTGCAAGGGTATTTCAACTTCGGCTCCGCCCGAAGTTAGCTTTCCTTTCTTGTTTCTTCTGATCTTATTTGCCAGGCATATCATATACTGTATATTAATAAATTTGTCATCATAAAACGTTAAATTAATAAAAAAAATTAAAATTGTATAATGATTTATCATTTGGCTCACAGTTTATGGTATAGATTATTATTGCATAGTTTAAAACAAAAGATAAATTATAAAAAGTGGGAGTGTGAATTGAAAGAAAAAGTGTAAGTGAAATCTTTTGTGTTAAATATGTAAAAACTTAAGAATTATTAGCTTGTTTTTTAAGCTACCGATAAATTAAACATCAAATGTAAATTTAATTTTTAAAACTATTTTATTAAAACCGATTCACCTCTAGCGGCATAATTGACAGCCAATATAAGACGCTAGACAAATTCATTGTGCCAGCATTTAATATCATTTAATTACCCACATCCCAAAAACAAAAGAAAAGAATGGCAAGCAAAACAGCAACAACCATAGTAAAAAAAACACACACGCGGACACATTTGACAACCAGCAAATTAATTAAGCAAACACCCAAAGACAAGCAAGCCCACAAAGATACATAGATAGTAAAACTACATAAAGCCGTAATGATTACCGAAGCTTGGACAATACGAACAGAGATAAATTAGCAGCATAAATGGTCAAAACAACTGAAACGGCTAACAAAACCTGGCAACTTAATTGAAGAAGTGGTCGAGCGTAAAGTGTTAAAATAACTTTATAAGCCCCATGATTTGTCTTTACCGCATGTCTCTCCGCTTTCGTATTTTACCCACTATATATTTCCTGCCTTCACTTCACTTGCAGCAGCCAGCAGAGCGAAAGAGACAGCCGGGGATCGCCAGAGAGAGAGGGCAAATCGAATCGGTTGACGACGGCGGAGGTTTGACAATATGTTGAGCCCCCATAATGAAGGAAATTGATACGGAGACAACAGTAGTATGGCCAGCCTGGTGTTATTCCGGTAAGTCATGCCGCCCCACGGCCCCCTGTTTATATTCATTCGCTTCCCAACTCCAAAATGGAGTGCTCCGTAGCATTATGACAACAATAGTGGTTCGGGGAGGGGGGAAAGTTGTTGAAAGTTAAGCTATCGCTTTACGCTATTATTTCTGTGCCGCTCTTTTATACCCTGTATATTGTTGGAGCTTAAACCTAACACACTGATCCCGAGGATCTTTTGAAAATACATTGAACTACTGAAATAGACCGCAGTTACTTATTTTTTTTCAATCAAAGTTTAAATATAAACTGAATTAAACTTTAAGTTTATGTAATTATCTTACTTTCAAAAAATTATATTTTTTTCTTTGGTTCCAAATAATCACGTTTGTATTTTAATCAATATTTAAAATTCATTCCTATAAAGCGGAATGGTTTGTTTTCTATCTAACTATGAGTAACTTTGAAAAAATAATATTCCCAAAAAAGGTTTTTTTCCAAAGGATCCAATGTTAAATTTATATATATGCGATAAGAAATGCTCTTAGTAGTAATTTCCAGCGTTGTAATCGGAAGATATGAGTCACAGGGTATCACAGAAGTTAAGTAAGCCCCACGGCTTTCCTGCAGCATTTCTATTAGTTTTCATTTATTTTATTTATTTTGCGCTTTTTTCGGGTTTATATTTCTTACTGCTATGCGCCGAAAGGTTGTTTGGTTGTTGGTGCTGTCAACGCCTGGTCAGTGGAGTTGTGGCCTACTGTCTCTGCTGCTGCAGTTTATGATCAAGCGTTTTATGTTTCCACCCTCCTTTGGCTGTATTTTTATTAACAGTTTTCCCGCTGCTGCCATAAATTTGTCTCACCCAGACCTTTGCCTTTGCTTTGGTTATTTGATTGTCGCTTTGTTTTCCATTTTTATTTATTTTGACATTATTTATGGGCGTGTGACATTTTTCTGCTACTCCGTGATAGATTAATTAGTTTGGTTTTTCGTTCAGATCTTTCGACGTTTCACTTGCTCGGGAGTCGAGTATTTAAGCCATGATGTCATGGCTCCGTATCTTGTCTCACCTTTGACTTTTGCTTTTGCTTTGGTCACTCGCAGTCAGCATGCAAAAACGAGAATTTCTGTTCGACATGCACATTGTGAAACACAAAAAGTTATAATGCCGAACAACAATATACACAGAATCGGTAAAAAGTAAAAGGCAGAACTGAAGTCGCAAAACAAATTATCGAACAGTCACCAAACCAGGGAGAGAATCGGGTATTTTTGTGACGTCAGAAATGGTTTTGCACAAGTTGCGAACGATGTTATTATTGGGGTTTTAAATTATCTAAAATTACTGTTTTAATATTTAATGTTTTTAAATCAAACTATTAAAGAGTTCGATGTCGCACGATTTTTTAATGGCTTCGTTATCTTTAACATCTGATCTCAACATCGATTTTATTATAATAATGCTAATGATTAAAAAATTTATTGGTGCACGCCTGTATAATTTTAAAGACTAATTAGCATTAGTTCAATTTCATTAAACTGGAAAAAACTCAGTTATTCGGGAATAACAAAATTATCGATCTATTTACTTTGCGATAAAAAATTCTCTAACATCAAAAAGGTGTTTAAAGGAAGATTGATAAAAAAAAGTGAAATAACTATTACATTTTAAAACAAAAATCAATTTTATACTTCTGCAAACTGTACCTGAACAGTCTCCACAATCTCCCTCCAAGTTGTCAACCTTTTGACCAAGCAAAAAATCTGGCCAAAACCACTCCCAAATCGACGAGTTCATCGAATATTTCTGAGCGGCAAATTAAGCATTCAGCATGCAAATTTTCATTAAATAAAAGTAAATTCCCCTCCCAAAATAAAAAGGCAGCCGCAATTTCAATGCGGCTCTCGATTTGACTTGACTTTGACCGGCTCCTCCAGCTCCTCCTCCAAATAAGGCAAACGGAAAGGGACGGATGCGGAGACAAATGAACGCCCAAATGGCCGACAAGTGGCGATAAAAAAAAGAAACGTATCGAGCTGCAGCAGCTTTAAAATAAAAATAATCAGAAATAAAAATAAACAAGCAACTGATGCCGAACAGCGGCGAAGACGACGTCGCCGATGATGATAATGATGAAAAAGATCGCTCGGCGGGCAAAATTAAAATGCAAAACGAGTCAGCACCGAAGTCTGACCGTCGGGAAGTCGCAGAGGAAAGGGCAAGCGTCCATCCAATTCAGAAGCGACCCGTTCGCATCTCCGTTGCGGCCAGGCTAATACTAAAGCCGTCGAAATATACAGTAGTAGTTCGAAAAAGGATCTACAATTGCCATCAAAAGTAGGGTATCTGCCGAGATAAGTAAGTATTTTCAAAGCTTATTTTTCAAGATGCCAAATTCAATTCATAGTAGGCATTTAACGAACCCAATATGGATCTTTAAAAAATGTTTAATAAATTCTTTAGAAAATATCGTGAAAACTAAATTTTTTTTTACAAATTGAATATAAAATTTCCTATAGGTTTAAAAACTTGTAAAGCTATGTTTAACCTGTTTTAATCAATCAATATGTTTTAGTAGAAAATATATAATGTTACTTAATATAATTAAACAAAAAAATTTAACGAGCATAATATGAAGTCTCACTTTAAAGTTTCATGAAGCTCAAGCTTTAAAAATTGTATTAAAATCATATACTTAAAATCAAAAGGTATTTTATCGTTACGATGGCTTCTATTCTACCATTATCATAAAAAACGAGGGCTTTAACTTCGGGAAATAACAATTTTAAGAATATAGATCTTTACTTTGTAAGGCTTCACTGTACCCACATAATATCAATATGAGCAGGCCGAGCTGCTGGCAAAGGTTATAATGCATCTCCATCTTCGCTGCCGATCCGCCGCCGTTGTTCTTGTTGCCTTTTGCGCTTTTCACTCGTTGGCACTCCGCTCAGCTTGTTGCTGTTGCTATTGCCTTGCTGGGGCCTCTTTTTGTTTTTGCCTGACTTGACTCCGAAACCTTTGACGCGAACTTATGCCCTGCGAGTGGCCATGGAATGTTGACTTGCTGTCTGTCTGAAGCCGAGAATGGCGAAAGAGAATGAGTCGCAGTCAGGCAGAAATCAGAGGGACCTGGAGAAGCTGAAGTCGGGGAAATAAGAAGCCACCTTTTGCATTAATGCGATTTGTAAATACACTTCTTTGAGGCGCAAATATTTAATCACGAACTCCGTGTTCAAACACCACCGCGCTTCTAAGAATATTTTTTGACATAAAAAAAACCTGTAAGAAATAATTTTCGAATAATTTTTTTTTTAACTCATTTATTTAGAACTCACCATCAATAAATTCTTTTTAAGGTTTATTATTTAAATACAAATTGAATAATCGGGCACCATTATTTGAAGTAACTGATGTATTTTTAATTAATAAATTACGGGTTTCATGTGTGAGAACAATTGCATTTAGCTTGCAAGGTCACAAGGTCACAAAACACTTTCCGCAAACATTTTTTTAACTTTTAAATTTAAAACAACTGGAAATCTCCGCAGATTGTTTTAAATCTATATTGAACGTATATCCTTTTCGAGAGGGCATCTGTTATGTGACTTAAATAATGCTTTTAGGTCCTCTGTATGCTTTATATGCCGATGGCGTGCAGTAAGTCGCCAATGACTTTAAAGGGGCGACTGCGCAACCCTACTGCCCTCCATGCTCCTCCGTCCTCCTCTGGCAAAATCATCCTCGTATTTTTTATGTGTGCTCAACTTTGCACTCGGAGCAAAGTCAAAACGACTTGGGACACGCACACTTGTTGCTCTTTGGCATTGGAATTGCCTTACGTGGCATGCAAGTTGAAGCACATAGCACGTTGCACATTGCACGTTGCGAGTTGCTGCTGCACTTATTTATTGTTTGTTGTTGCCGTGGTTATGATTTGCGATTTTTTCCCGCATATCGATGGCCACTTGGCCTGGCTGCTCCCCTCTGTCTTTTCCCCTCCCGAAATCCCTCATGCCATCTTAGCACGGTAGCCGCCGCAGGGCGCAATTATGCCACTTGTCGGAATTTCACTCAGACTGAAGAAGAAGAAGATCAGCAGATAAAGCCGACGTCGCGCCGCCGCAGTAGCTCTCCCTCTTTCCTTATTCAAGTTGAGGTTTCATCATCGAGTATATAGTACTGTGACAACTGAGAATCATTTTCTAAGTTTTTTACACAAAGTTAAAGAAAATATTTTCATCTTCCATCGAAAGAAAAAAAAAGGTAATCTTTGAACTAAGACCATAATGATTTAGGTTGCATTTTATAATTGGTTCCATTCTAACTATTAATACCAAATCTTAAGTTTTTTCAAAGTCGAACGGATGTTAACGAGTAGATATTATTTTATTATGTTATTTCTAGATACAGTAGTTTTCATTAACCTTCAAGACGATGGGTAATAAACATTTTTATATTCAGAAACAATATTATAAAGCCAAATCAGAATCATAACTTGCCAATTTTAGGGGCACTAGCATTAAACCAATATGGTGTGCAGATCTGTAATATACATGTGTTTAAATGAATTAGATGATTGATTGATCAATATTATCCTGTGTTTTATAGTTTTCAATTATTCTTTTTGACTGTTTTAGCTTTACCGAGACTATACTGTACCAGGTACTGGATATGTGCGGATTTAAATTCATTTGTTTTGTTTCTGTTTCGGTCGCAGCTTGCGAGCCTAGAATCGCAAATGAGCAAAACGTGTAAATTATACGCGTCGCGGTCACAGCCCAAAGCAAATAACAAAAAAAAATATCGAAAAATTCCGCCTGTTTGCGACCCAACGTAAGGTAAGGACCGAAGGTACATACTTACTTACAAGCAGCGACACTTATGTATGATTATTGGCTGCCACTCAAGTTGGAGTCGAGTTCAGTCAAAGTCGAGCTCACAGCTTAGTTGTTGTCACCCAATGTGTTCAATGGGTTTGGGCGACACACCCGCACAGCCAGGCGACATTTATACATTAAATAGAGAGTAAGAGGTGGTTGAAGTAAAACCAACTGTCGATTCTTATTGATAATCGATAAAGAAACTCCCACATCAATATTTGATTTTGGCTTAACTTCTTCGCCATTCTCTAAAGTTTGAAAGCTTGTATATTTATACCCTTGCAGAGGGTATTATAATTTTGGTCAAAAGTGTGCAACGCAGTGAAGGAGACATCTCCGACCCTATAAAGTATATATATTCTTGATCAGGATCACCTCCTGAGTTGATATAGCCATGTCCGTCTGTCTGTCCGTCTGTCTGTTTCTACGCGAACTAGTCTCTCAGTTTTAAAGATATCGAATTGAAACTTTGCACACACCCTTCTTTCCTTTGCACGCAGTATATAAGTCGGAACGGCCGGGATCGGCCGACTATATCCTATAGCTGCCATATAACTGAACGATCGGAAATGCCATAACTTTGGTGTTTTTAAAGTTAGGAAGTTGGGATTTTCTATGGGTTTTACATTTAGCAAATCAATTTGACGTACCAAATTTTTTAAGGATCGGCCGACTATATCCTATAGCTGCCATATAACTGAACGATCGGAAATGCCACAACTTTGGTGTTTGTAATGTTAGAAAGTTGGGATTTTCTATGGGTTTTACATTTAGCCAATCAATTTGACGTACCAAATTTTATAAGGATCGGCCGACTATATCCTATAGCTGCCATATAACTGATTGATCGGAAATGCCATAACTTTGGTGTTTGTAAAGTTAGGAAGTTGGGATTTTCTATGGGTTTTATTTTTGGCCAATCAATCCGACCTACCAAACTTCATAAGGATCGGCCGACTATATCTTATAGCTGCCATATAACTGAACGATTGGAAATGCCATAACTTTGGTGTTTTTAAAGTTAGGAAGTTGGGATTTTTGTGAATATTAAGAATGCATCATATGAATAATTTTGGAGAATATAATTTACAGAGTATTCTGCAAGGGTATATCAACTTCGGCTCCGCCCGAAGTTAGCTTTCCTTTCTTGTTTTGACTTATTATTTAAACGATGTAAAAGAATGTATGAGAAGTATTGTATACGAGATACTTGCAGCACCTCCCATTAAGGTCAGGCTTTCAATTGTCGATTTGTTCTCAGGGACAGAAAATGCCAAAGTTAAAAAAATAAAGCTAAGGCTAGAGCGGCGAAAAGGTATTGTCCATCTCACAACCTATATCTAACTTAAATTCAAACACATGCCTTTAAGCGGAAAATAAATCTATGATTTTTTTTAGTTGTTAGGTCATGTCAATTTTGTAAACGTGGGAGGTCTATAATGATTTAGCAATTCCCATTAAACTCTAAAAAAATTACACTTAAAAATAGCCATTAAATAAAAAATTATAATAAAAAAAGGTTTGAACTTAAAATATATCTTAATAAGAAAATCTGTATCAATAATGAATCCATTCTGAGTTCAATATACATTTAAAATATATTACTTGGTATTTTATTTGTTTCTCTCATATAATTTAAAGCGTCTCCGCCCCATTAATGTTTTCCCCCCGCTGTTCCTCCATGTTCCACAATTTTTTTTTACTTTTGGACCAATCTTAACTATTTGATCTCTCCGCACCTTTTAGGGTAGAAAGCTAAAAGTTCAACAATTTATACTGACCTTTTTCTGTATCCCAGCTGCTTAGCTTAGCGATCTCTAATTGGATAGTAATTGATATTAATTAAGCAGTATCAAAAGGTCTCTCTTTCTTTTGGGGTCTTCTCTTAGCAATGGTAACTATTATTCTTTGTATAGTTCGTGAAATACCTGCCCACACATTCTGATCAAGCAAAATGGCAAATAATTAAATAATAACAAATAAAAAACGAACAAGTTAATGGCATTTAAGGCTGGTTGTTGTTGTTTTCGTTAAGTGTGTGTGCAGCTTTTTACATTAACAATTGAACTTGAACTGAGCTGCCGTATGGGCAAAAACAAAAAACGAAATACGAAAAAACAAGCGTTAAAAAAAAACGTTAGGCGCCCATAAATTTCAAGTGTATCTGTCTCTCTTTATCTGCGTTTGGGTGTATGTGTGTGTGTGTGTCTGTGTTAACCATGACTGTAACAAATTTAACGAACGTCATTGAAATGCCATGAAAAAAGTCCATGTAATTGTCAAGTCCAAGAGCGCGCGAAAAAAGTTAAAAACAAAAAAAATACACAACTGCTGCTCAATAAAACCAGCAAAAACAACAATACTACATGCTAAGTTTGCGCCCTGTCCATTAAAAAAGTAGTGAGTCCAAGCCTCAAGTTTTTTATTTATGTTTTTTTTTTAACTCACATACCACAAGGTTGATTCTCTCTTCACATAAACCCATATAGACTACACATATAAAGATACCAAAGCGTAGCTCCCAAATAACAACAACAAAGGACTGACAACGCTTTTAGAATTCAATTAAAAAATCATTGAGCGACGCTCGCGCCCTGCTCAAAAATAAGAAGAAGCACCAGTTGAAATTATTGTGCCAGGAGAGGATCAGGGGGAATGTCGAGGGGGTTCGGGGTAGGTCAGACCAAACGGCGACGATCATTGGCGCAGATATTGACAAAATGTCGCAACGTGAGCAAATTATTGATGAGTTAGCAGAAACAAAAGAACAATCAGTCGATGCGTAGGAGTGAAAGGGAGGGGACGACACACCATATCCATATAGTATAGGATCGGGGATCGGTTGTGTGTATCCCAAAATGCCTTCCTTATTAACATTTTTAAGCAATTTGTGAGGAGGGATATGCACGGGAAGCAAAGGAGGTAGATCGGGTGTGTGGCCCGAAAACGACCTCAAAAAGAGGGTCTTGAATCGGGAAGTTTAGAACAGGTGGGGATACCCTATAAATGCTTCTTATTTTACTGTTAGTACAGAATTACATTCGAAAATTATTAGAAAAAGTTGGTATAAATCATTATCTTTATGTGTTTTATTGATTTCTCTATATTGCAGTATATTTCAAGACTAGAATTTGAAAACTCTTGTACTTGGCCTTTATTTTAAATATCAAACAACTCCATTATTTCTTTATCAGACATTATTTATTGAAGACAATTAATAAATTTTAGTATTAGCACACCGATTTTGATCGCTCTCTTTAATTTTTATCTAACCGATTAACTCTAAAGATTTAAACGTATTTCTCACTCCCTGGTGAAACCGCAGTAAAGATCTTGTCAAACTGTTTACGGCTTTTTAAGAATTTTTCCGTTTCGTTTGTCCAGGTTTTTGTTGTCGTTCTGTTTCTGTTTACCTCCTTCACGATGCGCGTGACCCCAAGACAAGCGAGTGAGGCTCGGGCAAACACTCTGGGCCATGTTTCTGCGCCGGCCTCGACTTGGCTTTATGACACCCAACACACAGACGCACACACTCCCCGAGATCTCGATGGGTCTGTGCGAGTCTGTTTGATTATTCAATTTGAAAGTTATTCATTATGCGATCACGTACTCGAAACAGCCGAATTGTGAGCACAGCCCCGTCCGCAGAGGTCAACGCTCGGAGCCAGAGTTGTCAATCAGTCAGTCGCCAGTCAGCTTGGCCAAAAATCTTTTAACCAAATTGAATTTCTGACACATTATTTATCTGCCAGCTTTTTTTGGAATGTTTTTATGTGGCCTCTAATGAAGTTTTCACTCGGTCCCTCATTTTTTTACGACCCCAAACGTCTGTAACCTCAAATTAGTTGCCGCCAGAGTTGCCACAGTGCCATCGTTAAACGCTGCAGTCGGACAAGACGGTTTCCTGTCTTGTCCTTGCCACCGCAAATGACAAAAAATTAACTGACTCGAGATCCGCGATCGCTTTGGCTTTGACTTTGGCTATGGCCCCTGCCTTGGCATCTAATCTTCATCATCGGACTGTGGAGGCAGGGCACCAGTTGGGATGCAGCCTCGGTCTAGGATAGAAGATGGCAAGCTGTAAAATTGCCATTAAATAGTTGCCGTTCCTGTTGATTTTTATGTTCTCAGGGGTTACACTGAGCGAATGAGCAGTCTTAGCTAATTATCTTTATTATCCGCTATACTAATCCAAACAGTTTTAAGAATTAAACAAATAAACTGCAAATGTTCTTATATCACAATAAATACCCCTTTTGAGATTTAACTAAAACCTCGAAAAGGATTAGCGAAGTCGGTGTATTGCAATTATTTTCAGTGCAGTTGGTTCACCTTTTCGACTTCCTCTGGCGCTTTCTGAGCTATTTACACTTTTGCCTTCTGCCTTCTTAGTTGAAGTTGAAGTATTCTTTTTTATGTTTACTTACCCCAACCCACTTTCAGCATCTGCTGATGATGTCTCAATTAGTTGGTCTCTTGTGGATTTTTGTGGCTTGCCCGAAGAGCTGCAGAAACTATTAAAAACTTTGGAGCGTGTGTGTGAGTGGCACAACTTTGCCATTTCTCGGGGATCGTTATCTTCTGGCCGGATATTGCGAGCATAGTGATTTATCTAGAAGATAATAATGATATCTAGCGTATCTTGTACATCATTGTAGGAGATCTTCTCCCGGTTGTCTCAGTTCACATTCCGCTTATCTGGCTGCTTGTAAATGATCTTTGGGTATTGTTATCTACCTGTTTGGCAATGTTTTCTTAAAGTTTTTCATTTACTTATGTTAGTAAATTTACTTGGATGGACGATTTATAAAGGCATTGTCAAAGGCCATTTGTCTTTGGTAGTAAATATGTGTATGCCCTCATTTGTGATATTTTTTCCATAACGTTAATAAAAAATTGCTAACATACAGATTTGTTGATTTATTAAATAGAAAGTCTTTTTAGTTGGATTTCTTTACTTGAGTGATATGATATTACCTATCTTCAGTAAAAAACGTATACTTTGTTTCCCCTCGTAGTTTCTTTTTAGTTGCGTAATTTGTATTTATCTTATGATTTATAATCCGGTTTTTTTAGAAGTCTAACTTCTTTAGTGAATACTTCTAAAGTTTTATATATATCGATGCTTACAAATATTTAATTGGTTAGTGAAATACTTATACTTACATACCCATTAAAGCGAATTCAGATTAGTCAACTCTTGCCAGTTCGAATGCCCTAACTTCCATTTAAAGAACCACTCTCGTCGCTTCTTTTACGGACTTCCACTAATAGTTCACACATGCCCCAGCAGGATCTCCTGGCTCAGGTCTTCACTCCAAATTCTAGGCCCAACTTGAACCCAGGGGGCACATTATGCAAACTCCCGTAACTGTACAATATGCATATGAGGAGAGAAGGCTTAAACGTTTATTATCCCCCACCTTTGGCGATTTTGGGCCTCCAGCATAATAGTTCAATCACTTGTCGCCCCAAAAGCGCATTCATCTCAGTCAGCCCTGCCGGACTCTCCGCGCCTTTCTCTATTTGTCACAAACACCAATTTCGTGTGACAAATTTGTATGGCTCGCCAGTTCGGTTCGCAAACGATCTCTTTGTGGCTTCTTTGGCGTTTCGTTTTGGGCCTCTGTGATTCCAAATATGGTGACTCCTTCTACGAGGAGACCTGCGATGGGAGTACTTTATGCCTAGATATGTGAGCTGACTGCGAGTATTCAAATGGGCAGCCGAAGATATAGACGAAGATGAGGAGGCGGGGCTGTGTTGGGCCCATCTCGGCTGCCGTTGTCTTGTGGCAGTTTGTCGCGCATTTAAAATGCAAATTATCATCATTATGATGGGCCATCATCATGCCCATCATCATCATCGTTATGATCATCGGCCGACAGTCGACAGTCGACAGCCTCCTGCCATCTGCAGTCTGTGCGCGAAATTGTTGTTGGCAAATTATTACCTTGGCCAAAGTCATAAACATTTTGGCATGTCTTCACGTGCCACGATCATCATCATCATCATCATTACCATCCCCATCCCCATCATCGTCGTTATTGTGTTGATCAGGCAGCAGCAGCAGATTGGATGGCCAGAACGGGGGATGGGAACGGGGAGCTCAAAGTCAGTCATAAATTTGTCACAAAAATATATATACTCACATAAAGTCTGCCCAGTCTTGGGTCCCTGTTTGTGCCAGGGTTTTGTGTGTGATTTGTCAATCCGTCATTGAAGCGCCGTTGTTTAGTCTGGCGATTTATGGAGGAGTCGTTCCCTTTACCTCGCTTCCTCAATCCTATCCATCAGATTAGATGAGGGAATCCCATACTCCTTCAATGGGGTGTTCTATGAGATTATGCAAGTGTTCGTTCACGCGGTACAATTTTAAACAAGTTTAATTGGTTCTTAACAAAGATCACTAAAACATAGATAAGATAGAGTTTTTCCCGTATAACAACAACTTGATCTTAATGACCTCTTTTTCTTATTTATTGTAGTAAAATAAATGTTATTAAAAGTTTAAAGATCGAGAAGTCTTTTTTTACCTGTTCATTTTCCACCATCCTCCTTTGGGTGGTTTCTGCGATCCTCCTGTTGTCATTGCTTCCATTATGCTCGATCTTTTGTCTGGCCGAACTTATTCACAGTCTTTATGCGTCCCTCCACCCGCGCTTTTGTTGTTGTTGTCACGCGCTGCTATTATGCAAATATTGAGCTGTTAAATTGTATGGTGCACGCGTTATTTATTCTTTAGGTCTTTATTCTCGGTGCGGTGAGGAAAGAAAAACGATAAAATAATCGACAAAAATTAAAGACACCATATAAATCGCTGATTCTTTATGGTGTTTGGGTATCATTATAGCCATTCATGTTGCATAAATTACGGCGTTTCAATCATTTGTCATTTGCAGAAATTGCAAATCAATTGATCGTTGATTTCGATGTCAACGTTTTCTTAGCTGGGGTCATATAAGGAAAAGAAGAAATCTACATAAGAATGAAGTGATAATGTAGTAATTATTTTAAATGCTTATCTGACTTTGGGTACAATCCAACAAAAGAGAAAACAGGTTATAAAGTTTTAGGTTTAATTTATTAAATTTCTGCGTTTTTACAAATTAATTTTTTCGACGTAATCTCATTTCAAAACTAATAAATGTCCTTTGCTTATAATTTTTTTGTAAAAGGCTGTTGGCATTATAAAATTCACCGCAATTATATTTAATCAACTTATTTTTACTGTGCGCTTTTGGCCTTTTGACTTTTTCGTAAAAGCGAGCTATGTTAATGATAACATGTATTTACTCGATGTTTTTAAGAACTAAACACATAACATAACATTAAGTTTTTTGGCATTCGGTTTGAAAAATTCTTTGGATACAGTAAAAATACTCTGTTTTTATAAGCTCACTGTTGACAGTAAGCACTGTAATATTGGCCATTGTAATGCTTTTGAAATACAAATATTTTGATATTAATTCTTAATCATAAGCTCATTATTGGAGTGTTGACATAGCCCTGACTCATTTCGCTCGCCCCGAGCTGTCGAATCTTTTATAAATTCTTATCTGACTCAGGGGGTTCAGCTCCCTCGACAAGTGTGTTGACCTATTTTGTGGGTAACCCTAAATGCAATCCATTCCACCTCATGTGGCATTGCAGCACGTAGTTGGAAATTTATATATTCTCTCCCCCTCCCTTTCTCTCGCCACCTACACACGCATTATATATATATATATATATATATATATATATATATATAATTGTATGTATATATGAACTCTGGTGAACTGCTGAAAGCAAAAATGAAATGGCGACAAAGGCAAAATGGCAATATCAATCAATTCGAGGAGCGGGAGAGAGATGCAAGAAATCTAAAAAAGAGTACTCTCCGCATGTTGGGGAAGGGGGAAAAGGGGGAGAGAGAGAGAGAGAGAGAAAGAGAGAGTCAGCGGTCGTGGACATCGCGGTTTTGTTGTTGTTGTCGTCGTCTATATTTACACTTGTGGCCTCTTATCAAATGGCAGCGGCGCAGTTGACTTTTTTGACGTTTGTGTATACACTCTCCACGGTTGTTGTTGTTGTTTTTGTTTCTACCCCCTGGCTGATCTGTGTATTATATGTACTACTATATGTTGCTGTTGCTGTCACATTTTGTACGCGTCGACCGCTGCTATGCCGCTTTGACTTTTTGCTCTGCCATCGTGCCTTGCCTTGTTGTTGTATTTTATTTTAAATGTATACATATGTACGTACATACATACACCAATCTCAACTCGGTGGCAAAATGGGAACAGTCCCAAGAAAAGGCAAAATTAACAAGAACACGAGGAATTTTCCAAAAGTCAAAAAGGAGGCTCTGGGTATTTAAATATTTTTTGATTTCAAATAGGCTTCAAATTTAATACAAATTATTTAACGGCTTATTTATGACGGTAAAGGGAAGACGGTTAGTTAACAAAAAGTCTACAAAAGCAGTAATATATACAAGATTGACTGTATAGTTTTTAAATGGTATTATCAAAAAAAAAATACAAAATAAAAGTTAAGCCCCTATTTTTTCACGGAGCTATTGTGAACATTCATTTCAGGACATTTTATACATACCATATTTTGTTTAAACTTCATTAAATATTTCATTAACTATTCTTCTGCCTTAATGGTATACAAAGAGTTTTTTATTAAAACTGCAAAATTCCATACGTTTTCTCTGTTTAAAACATTTAAAAGCCATATCATTCCTATATGTTTGTATATTAGGAAAAACAATATTTTTCAAATCGCTTTTCAGTCTTCAAACGTTTTCATTTTGAAAACTCCAAAAATATAATCACTTGCCTCGCCCATTCCTATTTGCCTGAACCGCATTGTTTTGGTTGGGTTTTTGTTCCACTCTAACCAGACGGAGTCGCCTTGTGCGATAAGTTCGCGTGCAAAGGTTTTGAACTGCTTGAACTCGTTGGTATACACCAGTCATGAAACGGCAGCAAATGTGTATGTTTCTACATATAAACCTTCAATATGTGCACAGAATAACCCATATACTTGGTGAGCAGGAAATTATACTATTCACTGCCTTCTGGGCGATCGTGTTTAAGATTTATAATTGCACATTAAGCATACGCCAAGTCAGCCGGCGGGGGTGTGGAATGATATGCTAAGTGCTTTAACCATTTAGACGATTTGATTGTGTTGAAAAACGGATGCAGATATTATGTGCCAGGTGGTTTGATGAAGAGTACAGAAATTTATATTTTAAAACAGCTAAAATACATTTTGTAATGTGATTTACGTGCATATTAAGCATACGTCAAGTAGAACAAGGGAAAATGCGACTACAAACTTATGGTAAATGCTATAAGTAAAATTAAAGTGATTTTTAATACATCCTCGAATCTCAATAGCCTAAATAAAGCACTCCACAAAAGACCTCCTTAACGATTGTCATTACGTATACGCAACGTTATCAAAGCGGCACTAAAATGAAATTAATATTAAATAGATTTCCATGAAAAAACAAAACCAAATTAGTGTCAAGTTTAAAGAACACACAAATTCAACTATTTGGATGGCTTCAATTCAATCGCCATTTTATGTGCGCTCTAACCTTGCGCCATCAATCTTTGGCCTTTACTGGCTTTCAGCAGCCTTACGTATGGCCACCACAAACACATTAAACAAGATGCGGATGCTGCTGCAACACTCAAAACTTGTTAACAGGACAGAGCACAAGGAAACACGCCCCAAAAAGCACTCACTTCCCCCCAAAAACATCAGACCCATAGTCGAACCAAGATCAAGTCCAAGTCCCAGTCGTCTCCTCATTCGCATTGGCCATAAATTTGTGGCGAACTGAGCTTGAACTCGTATGAAATTTATGTGCAACATGCACCGATTTTGCCAGCTATACATTACAACTGCTACACATGTTATATGGAGATAGAGAAACATATAGAAGGATGCTGACAGAGAGCCAGTGCAGAAAAACTTAGAGAGACTTCTTAGCGGTTTCTTTATCGCCGAATATCAATCAAGTCCGCTGAAATTCGTTGTGCATTTAAAGATTCTAGGAGCATAGAGTCTGTCTACTATATAAAGTTCAGGAGTTTGTGACTTTTATCGACTCGAAATCCATAAAAGAACCCAGAAATGGCAGTTTTTCTCTCTTTGATTGAAGTCGATGTTAAATTTATTACTCAAATGGGAATGGTCCAGGAATTTTGAAAATTTATAATGGATTTCGTTGTATACATTAATTTCTTTTATACGGTATAATTTTAATTACTTACTGAAGAGCTTTTCCTCTTGAATCAGATTTCAATTATAATAAAATGTCTATTTGAGTCTAAGAACTTAAAAAAAAAAGTTTAAAAGTTCTTAAACATTTAATTAGAAAATTATCTACTGATATAGTTATGTATTTGACAATCCTCACATTATAAATGTTTACTGCCAACCTTATCCGCCAAATAGCATATGAAAGCTTTGTTTTTTACCGAAACTTTTACCCTGATATATTGGCCAAAGTTGGGCAAACAGTTTTAGTGGCTCAGTCGGGCGACTGGCTCGTTTAATTGCTGACAAATTTATAGAGCGATGCACATTAATTCGCTGCGCCTAAAATCACAGAAGTGCATTAGCCGGAGACGAGGCAAGAAAGAAGTCGCTGGTCGTGGCTGGTCCACCGCCGTCATCACCCGTCGCGAGAGACTCAACCTCAATCCCAAATGTGCAGTCAATGTGCAAATGTTTCTTTTTTTTATTATTATACCACTGCTGTTGCTGCTGCTGCTGCGGTGGCTGTTGGGGCCTTGCAGCTTTCATCTAAAACCAACAGCGGCAGCCACAGCTCCCCGATGCTGGCGGCAGACACGATCTGCTAGCCCCGGCGCGGCCCGTTCATTTAATTATCGAATTTAATTAATCTGCACTTGATTTCCTCGCCTTAGCCCCAGACTCGGACGGGAATCAAGCCGCACTGCCACTCTGCCATTCCACCGCCCTGCCCCTCTTTGTCGCACCTCCAGCGGTTTGTCTTGGCAGGTGCCTTTGAGGCATGCGCACATCTGGTTCCCCTCCCGCTTCCCTCCCTTTCGCTTCGCTCCTCTTCGGGTCTCGCTCTAACTATCATATCGGCATCAATTGGCAAATTGTTTTATACGTTTTTTATAAACCCCAAGATTTCCTTCGGCTTATATTTAATTACCTCTAAGTCAAAGGGTTTGATGTTTTTATTTATTTATACATAGCAATATGTTTTTTTTATCATTTGGAGTATCTATTAAAGACTGTTAGTTTTATCAACTAATGGCAGATAATTTCTTAACAATTATTTGCAATCTTTTACGGCACATCCTTCTGTCAGTAAGAATTCAAGCTCTAGCCAAAACACAGAATAGGTTAAACACAAGATTATTTTGCGTATGAAATAGATATTCTTACGATAGTAAGGGTTACCAACAAAAAAAATTATTTTAGCTGGCCCAACCCCATTAAAAGAGTTAATTTACCATATTAAAATCTAATAACAATTAAATATATATATCGCGAAAAGGTTAGCCATAAAAAAGCCCTGGTTCAATCATTATAAATTTGTACAATTTTTAAGTTGTTTTCAATTTTATGGATAAAAGATCCTAGATTTGATCACGTTTGTCATTCAATACAATAGGTTTCAGCATTCCAAAACGGTTGCTGTTTGAGGATGAAGGATTTGGACAAGACAACAATTCAAGTTACGCGAACAAGCAGCAAAAATAACTAGTGATCCTGAAGCGTCATAAATCCTAGTCCAGGAAAATAATTATTAGCGAAAAGGGAACTGATGGGTTCAATGGGGTGGCGAGGAGCAATGGCAACACCAACCACATTGTTGGGGCTGCGAGTGCAGCCCACGGAGGCATGGCGCACACGCGAATATGCAACGGAGCAGCAACATTAAACATGCAACGCAGAGCCAAGAAATCGGGCGAACATCTAGTAAATTTATGAACCTGAACCTGGGCCACCAGATGCTGACGGCGGCGGTGGCGGAGGAGCTGGGGAAGGTTGAGGCTGTTGGTGGTGATGATGATGAAGATGGAGAGTGGCGGGGAAATCAAGTAAAAATCAAATTAAAACCAGAGCAGGCAAGCACGAAATTTCTAAGGAAATTTCACCCCGTATGTGGCATGCAACAAGATGTTTTTTTTTCTTGGTTAGTTTACTTTTTCGATTTTTTTCTTATTTTGTTGGTTTGCGGTGCGCCTGGTGAATGACCAAAACCAAGCCGAAACCAAAACCAAACTAAAACCAAAACCAAAAGCGCAGCAAGGCGAGGCGAACAAGAGGCAGCTGAAGTGAGATAGCGACGACGACGCAGGAGAAGAAGATGAAAAAACCTGTGCTAATTATTATTTAGAGCTGGCCTGGCTGCAATCTGCACCAATTTAACCAAATAAGGCGCTTTTAGCGGCCAAATGCATTGCGCCGCCTGCATTGCATGCAACCATGTGGACGGTGGCGGGGTTGGGATCGGATCGGATCGGATAGGATGGTACGGTTCGGTTCGGGATGGTGTGCTATGCTATGCTATGGTGTGGCAGAGGTGGAGAAATCTCTAGCTAAAAGTTGAAAGGCCTCTTCTGATGGCCTCACTGTGCAGTCGAGTGTGTGCGTGTGTCTATGTGTGTATGCTGCTGTGGTGCACCTGTTTTACAGGAATTTAGAACCAGCGTCGTTGTCGATAATAAACTTTAATGCTAATAGTGGTTGTACATCATCTGCAATGGACCAAAAAACGACAAGGTGGGGTCTAGGGATGCGAACGTGACACGATGGACGTTTTTTAATTGAGTCTTTCCAAATACGGATGTCCAAAAGATCCATATTTTACAACAAATTCAAATCATCGTATTATCATATTTAATTGATCTTGCAAAAACAAGGAATGCAAAAAAAGCTTAAATTACTTGTAGGCTTTTACTATTCACACATCCATACATATTGCATTCTTAATGCGAATGTTATAAAAATTATTAAAATTTTTTAATCCTCTATTAGTCATTTATCGTTCCCATAGAATCCTGAGTTATTTCAGGAATTAATATCGCTAGAGGCTTCTGACACTTAAGTTCTGTAACGACTTAAGAAAAATTATTTCAATCCTTTTAAGGCAGTCGATTTTCTTCAAATGAGGATATCAAATTCCGAGACATCTCTCTATGAATACCGTCATATGTATATGGCTATGTAGACCGTGAGTCACGCATTTATCTTTTCCGTAGAGTTAAGCCTTCCGCTCGGGACACTAGGTCTGACACTTGTCTCTACCTGAGCGTGTTGAGAGGTTGGGTAAAATCAAATTCCATTAAAGCAATTATGCAGTCCGAAGACATGGGCCAGGCAGCAGCTCACCTCAATGAGAAGCGCAAAGAGAGGCGCGTCTCACATTCACACACACAGGGAACGGGTACCAGTTTGTCCAGTTCAAATGGCAGAGGTGTTAATAATTTATGAAATTTTTCCTTTGGTTCTTGGCCATTTTTTTTTACTTTACTTTTTTTCTTTGGCTGTCCGTTATGGAGTCGCCCAGAATGTTGGAAAAAAATCATTTGCCATTTCCGTCTTGCGCCGCGCTCTGATTTGATTTGAAATTTCAATTTGCCGTGGACCTGTGGGGAACAGTGTCATGAACCGTTAGAGCGCTTTGCTTTTTGCGGTTGTCCATTGGTTTTAGTTAGCGTCCGTTCCAGTTCGCTATCTCTGTATTTTATTATTGGATTTTCCTCAAGCCATTACTAGGTCTGTCACTTGGCGATTTGGCGTTGACTGGTTAATCAATTAATTGTGGCAAGTTGGGAGAAATCACAAAATTATGGGGGTAAATCCCCTTATGACAAACTGAAATTAGGAACCGAAAAGATTTATAGGACCCTTACAAATAGGAATTTTTAAAACTTCATAAAAGGGATAAACCATATTTGTAAATTTTCCCATTAGCCTTTTTTGTTTTTTTTTTTGTGATTCCGGTTAATTTCCACATGATATTGTTGTGGCAAATTGCGATTCCCCTGAGATTGCTATCCCACAAAGATAAGAAATTTGTTCAACAGATATGATAAATCAAAAAGTATACGATAGGCAAGCTGGGTAATTTTCGAGCAAGCCCCGTAAACAGTTAGATGGGAGATCTCTAATGAACTTTGAATTATTTTCACCCAATGTGGCAAACAACAATTGAACTGGAGCTCCAGAAAGTCATACAAAAGGCCAGGCCAAATATTATCAGTGAAACGCGCCCCACAATCTTTAACACCTTTTGATGATCTAATAAATGCGACATGATTTTCAAAAACCACAAAAAACGACCCAAAGAATTGGGAACAACAAAAGAGAGCAGAGGGGAAAACACACGCTGACGAAAACATCGTGAACCATGAGAAGGCCATATACGAGTACTAAGCCCCCTATATAGGAATATATACATCATCATCATCACCATCATCATTATGACTAACATACATATATAGTTCAACTGGCACTTGGACAAACAAGGCGATAAGACCCCGCGACCAGAGCACAACACTTGAGATACAAGAAATCACGTAAAAAGGAAACTGAAACTGACTGAACTCGAGCTAAAACTGAAGCGGAGCAGAGCGATGCAGATACAGATACTGATAGGCCATCATAAATGTTTATCTATAAAAAATGTGACAAAAAACAGAGCGAATACAAACGGTCGAGTAAAAATGCTAAGGTTAAGTTCTTCGAGTGTACAGTAAACTAACTAAAAAGTAAAAAAAGCAGGTAATCCTGAACTCGAATTGTTAAGAACACGGCCAACCTCTATCATCGGGTTCAATTGCTGATCGTTGCCGGCTATCAACCATCTGAGGTTATAGCTTTACGGAGGGGAGATCAATTTGATTTTTTTCTGATTGGACTCTTAAACATTTGTTAATGAAATATTTATTAATTCCATCTATGCAAAGCTATAATTCAGAACCATATTTGGTTTAATTCATATTTTTCTCATTGGAACTTGAGACTTTTTTTAATGGGAGGGATAGCAGTTTATAAATTGTTCCGATTTACTATTTAAACATATTTCGTATTTCACAACAAGGGGTCACAAATAATGCTTTTAGCAAGATACACTCAAGCGCTCTAATCAATAAACCTCGCAACGACTATCAGATATAAAGAATAGAATAGAACGAGGCAAAAATAAATAGAGGGTAAATAGAATAGCCAGCCATTGAAGAGGCCAAGCGGAATCGAACTCGACACGAAATCGGTTCAGGGCCTTGTGCCGTAGATAGGCCGAATCGCTCCCATTCCCGCTGCCCTGATACCACAACCCGAACCTCAGCCAGAGACCCCATTTATCAGCGTGCTTCAATATTACCTTCTTGACTTACTGATACTCCTATATATATTGGGTTTATTTACTCCTCTTACGGAACAAGTCGGGAACAAAGGTTGAACCCTGTCGCTCTTTTGAGGAGGGGGCGCGATAACAACAGAGCAGAGTTTGCATAAAGGGCAAGGGGGAAGTCAGCTGGTCCGGCGCTTATTTGATTTTCAAATGAGGTCAAAAGAAATAATAAAATTCGGCTGATAAGCCGCACTCCCCACTTGGACCCTCCACTCTGCCATGAAAGTTAATCAGCTATCGATGATTGCTTGCGTCAGAGGTTAGCGTTGTTTTTTTTCTTTTTGGGGGATATTTCCCAAGGTCTAGACGGTCGAAATATGTGACCCTTCAGCGGCAGCTGTGTGGGTCAGAAATCGCTGGCAATTTGTCGCAATTCTAATTATGGCGTATTTGTATTTGCTGTCGATGTATGAAAAATGGTCACATGACAGGTCGGCAGCTGTGTTTGCCAGTACGCCGTATGAGTGTGTAGGTATCGCAGCAAATGGCAATGAACTTTACCGCTCCCAGAACTCTGTGCACCCGCGCTCCGCCACTTTCTATGGTGTGAACGTTAACGTGGACGTGCCCGGTCCTAAGTTTCGATGTCGGCGTCGTCTATTAGTACTATTGACACTTGCGCCGACCCAGCGGCGACCGAAATGCGGCCTGTCACCGTGCGGATCGCTCGCAGGTACTCAGGTATGGGCACGGTGGGGAAAAAACATAACGTCCGACTGGAAAAAGTCAACAGTGTCGCGCATGGCACATGTTGGGTCGAGGTTTCTACCCCCCTCTCTTTCTCGTACTGCCCTATCGGGTCCGCCTTCCATCATCATCATCGTCATAATGATCTTCGGCATTCGACATTCGGCACTTAGCACCATTGCCACCAAGCGATGCCAATCAGAGGTCTATGGGGAGCTGGAGCTAAAGCTCGCTGACCGATGGAAGCGGGAAAACGATAGAGCGCACAGTGGAACGAAAGCGATAAAAATTCAGATATACAAGTATTGAACCAGCTGTAAAGATTTGCAAAATTCGATATATTTAAAATCAAACTATTACTACAAAACTGGCGTATTTTTATTTACGGGAACATAGCTATGAGTTATAAATTTAAAAAAAAATGCAAAGAGTCCCAATCCGAGCGAAAAAAATTATTTTAAAGATATCTCATAAGACTGTATATAAAGACATATTTACTGAGCTTGACTGATTCAAGGGCATACAATTCAACACAAATAAAAAGAATTATAAAAATTTTATCTTTCAGAAGAAATATATTTAATGTGTAAAATAATTTCTGGTACCATAAACACATTTTTTCTCTCATCTTGAACTTTCTGAAATTCTGATTTCTTATTTCAAGTCGTGCAGATCACATTAAAATAATATTGTTAATTATGTTTTGTAAATAGTGTATAATTCGCAGAACTGAAAACTAGACTAATCCAAATACGTTTGCCGTCCACTGTTCAACCACTTTGGGGCGGTTGATTTTGGTTTCTTTCTATTTTGTTTATTATATACCCTCAACTTAATTTCTATGCTAACCAATAATAAACTTAATTTTATGATAACGCACGGCCAACTTATTAAACAGCATATATATACGCTATTTCGGGCTCCAAAATGAAGGGTGAAATTTGATATAAGGCAAATCGGCGGGGAACTTTTGTTCTGTTGACCAAACCCAATGCAATTCCGAGCCACGATTCTGGTTCTGTTTTGATTCGGGTTCCGATTGTGGGGATCGTAACGAGCTTAAAACTACAAATTGTTGTTAATTTCGCTTGTAAATATTTCATTTAATTATTTATGCTGTGTGCTTTGGCTGCCAAACATGCGAGCGAATGGATCTGGCACCAGCTCTGGGAGTGAGTATTCGTTTGTGGGTATGGCTTGGTGTCTGGGTCTGGGCTTGGGACTGGTGTGGCTTCCATCAATTTACACCTACTGGCCGAGAGGGTTTCGATAGGCCGCTTATCCCCTGGCCTCCACCTGGCCGATAGGCAGGTAAAGGTCATCGCTTGAGCACGCATTGATACACGTATTTGCTTTTTAATTTTTGCCAGTTAAATTTCAATTAAATTATTTATGTGCGAACCAAAGTAAATAGTCGACTGTGGTTGAAAACAAATTGGGAATAAAAACTTAGGTAAATAAACAATTTTCATGCCCTGCCTGTGCGAGGGAACCATAAAAGTTAAATGTTTTTGAATATCTTTATAAGAGTTTGTGCTTTTATACATTGCTTGATTTTTAGGTGCACACTATTTTTTAACATACTCTTATTAACATACTCTTTTGTGTTTGAGTTCTTGGTTGACCATACAGGCCAAAAAAGGATCTTCTACACGATTATCGAGACATCAGAAAGCTTTCGAATTACTGTACCTTAAAAATAAATTTGAAAATCCTTCCTGAATTAATGCCATTGATGTTTTAAGTAGCCAAATTTGTACGATCACCAAAAACTATTTCTCGAATACTCTTATTTAACCCCTACAGAGGTTCCCTTATCTCCAAGTTAAATGCGTACGATTGTTGCTGCCACCTAACTCCCCATTTCACTTGGCTTTTGTTTCGACTGTCTGGGTTTGCTGCTGTTTGTTTGTTTAATGATTGTTTTTTCCGGGCCCTGTAACCGTTCGAATCGCACTCTGCCGTACTGTACGCAACGTTGACGTGCACTTCGCGCCCCCTGGCTCACCCCGATAATTAGCTTAAGGGTTCAACGATGCAGGTCAATGGTTTTGTTAACATATTATAAGTTATTTTAACCTTTGGCCGATTTGCATGCGACGCAAGCCACGAGCTTTTTACACCACAATGTTTTTTACTCAGTCTATGGGTGCGTGTCATTGCGAGTGTGTTCTTGTGTGTGCTTATTGGTTCTACTATGAGTTGGCGTGAAAAGTTTAAATTTAAATTTTTAAGAATTTAAAATTTGTTTTACAATATTTTTTTTATTTTGTCAAGATTTGAGGTTAATATTGGCCAATTTTATTAAATAAATGTTTTTTTTTGCTGGTAAACTTTAAGTTTGATTTAATCATCCATATATTACGTAATCGTCGAGAGAGTGGGGTTCAGCTTAAAGACTGCTATTAGAACCCAATTTATTATTTTCTTTGATAAATTGATTACATGAAGGAAAGGGGTCAAGCAATTGCTAGTATCACGTAATACAAGGACAAACTCTACAAAAGTCCAAAAAACTGTGCATTTATAAAAAGCTTTTAACTATTATAAAATAGTTTTTTATATATACAATAAATAAAAAACATACTGAACTTCTTCAATATTTACCCAAATCATTACCTGGCATCAGATTTTTAAACTTACTACAGTTATTACAACTTTCAAGATGGTTCGAGAAGACTAACTATAAAGCTTTGATATTTTAAGGCATTATTAGGGGCCCATTGTGACCTAAGTTGAGAAATGGATCCTCCTTATTCACATCTATTTCAAATGTTTCCAAACATTATATATTATGAACTGTAATAAAATCTCTAAAAGTAGATTTGTGTTATATCAGCTAGTTAGCTTAAAACCCTTTCCAACCATCTCACACTCTGTTTCTTCCACTTGCAGGTAACGCACCCACCGACATACTGCAGCAGAAGCCAGCCAAGGCCACCACCGCCATTGTGGGCGGTCGCAGCGCAGCCCAACCGGCGACCCACGACGACCAGCAAGCGGCCACGACAGCCGCTGCAGCCACCAAGCGGACGCACCTCGAGCGGCTGGCCAGCGATCTGCGGCAGCTGGGTCAGAAGGGCAGGAGCAGCAGTTCGGAAGGCCCCGTTTCATACCCCTCCCTTGCGGTCACTGCCAAAATGCTGAGCGAGCGGTCGCTGCTGCTCAGCGGTTATGGGGCCATCGAGAGTAGCGCCAAGAAGCTGAGCGAGGCGGCCACCGGTGGTGCGGGTGGTGGTGGTGGTGGCAGTGGTGGTGCGGTTAGTCAGGCCGCCACGCCCTCCACCGCCCATCTGGGTGCACCCTCCTCAGCTGCCTCCTCCTCGTCCTCCGCCGCCGCCACCACCTGCACCACCAATGCGAACACCACTGCATCCGTGGCTGCTGCCTATGCCGCTCTCTATTTGGAGAAGGTCAAGCATGAGAAGTTGTCGCCGCTGCAGATGGACAATCACAAGGATGCGCCGATGGTCACCATTCACAACAACAACAACAATAACACCATCAACAACAACAACAGCAGCAGTAGCAGTAGCAACATCAGCAACCACCAATCGAGTCAATCACAACACCAAGCACACCACCTGGGCCACGGCGTCAAAAGGGAGCGGCTCAGTCCAGGGAGCAACAGCAGCAGCCACAACGGCGAACTCACCGTCAGCTCATTTGCCAGGTGAGTTTCAGGGGACTTTGGCCAAAGTTGATTCATTCAATTGATATTGAATCACAGATTCGTGACATTACCTTGATCTTTTGATCCCGTTTTGAAATGATTCAATTCATGACATCGAGTAGCTTAACCAGTTAAAACATTGTGTTTAGATAATACTCATCGGAATTCGCTAGATTACTAGAGTTTTTGTTTATTTAAATTATACTAACTTAATTTTAATAATGTAAAAAATGTGATAATAATCATTGGAATATCCAAGACTTTTAGACTTTTTCATTAGATTGAATAATTTAAAAAGTTTACTATCCACATTTTGAAGCGTTTTAAGATATACAAAAATTCCTTGCGTAAAGCCCAATCTATGCTTAAACATAAAAATGTGGTGTTTCTTTTATTCAATGCATATGAACTGGAACTGATAAACTTACACAATTAATGTAATAATCATGAAATTTAAAAAAGTTAAGAACGTGTTCCCGCAAATTTTGAAGAGCAGTTTCCACCATATCAGAATTATAATTCAAATTCGAGTTATACAAAATAAAAAAAATTTAATTATTTAACCAACACATTTCATTAACATTAAATTTGTAGATCCTTTCTTCTCGTAATTAATTGTTTCGGCTTTCCTGTTTAAATTTGTGGCTGTTAATTAAACTTGAACAATTGTAAAGCTAAGGGATAGCAATGTGAATAGTTTTCCTCTAATGCTTATCACCCGATTGGGTACGATAATAGAACCAGTCTCTAGTTGGGCTTTTTGTGCTCTTCGTGATCCTCATCCTCGGAGTCCTCCATGTGGCACTGCTCACTGTGCATGTTACTGTAATGTTCCCGCCGCATTTCCAAAAATCTCATCCTTCTCCGGAGTCGCTGCTCCGCGGTTTCCTGGGAATTGGTGTCACTTTCGGCATCGGGCAGCGAAATGACAATAGAGGGGGCATTCGAGAGGTCGTGCCTGGAAGGATTGGTGGGTCGCAGGATGGAGGGCGATATACTGACAGTCGTGCCAATGGAGTCATCGCGACTGGGATCGTCCTGGCTAAGATCTTCCTCACTGGAATCGTCAAACACTGGCTCTGGCACACGATTGTTTTCCTTGTCAGTCATATTTAAGAGACTTGATATAAATAATATTTGATATTAGATCACATCAATTTCATAGCCATGTTGATTGGAAAAAGGGGATACATTTCCCCCACGAACTTGTTTCTAGGCTATTTATCAAGCGAATTCGACGGCTGTCGACGCCTGACAAATTAATTAACATTTTAATAAATTAATACCTCCAAACGAAACCAAATCGATGTGGCTTCTGTTCGCAGCCAAAGTAAATTAATCAAAACCAAGAAACAAAAAGCAACGAACACGAATGTGTCTACACAAGAGCACGCTTCTGCTGTCAAAAAGAGGCAATAACAAAGAACCCGCCAAGAAAAGAAAAGAAAAACAACTTGAAAAACTTGAAATGTAAATACAAATAAGACAAAAAATTAATAAGGCCCAGACCACGACTGAGATAAAGACAAAAAGTGATTTGACAAGCGAAATCAACAGCAATTAATACCCGCAACTAAATTAATGGCGTTAAAGATTATATATTAACTAATATAAATAAAGGCAATTTATCTCCCGAAAGCAAACATAAAACCTAAACAAGCCTTAGGCCTCAGCACAGATGGATACAGAGATACTAGTTCGTCGAACGACTGGCCATATTAATATTAATGAGACATGCTAGTCCATCGCCACCTGAGGTGTTCACATCGAGCCACAATAGATTCGGATTTAACATATTCGATTCGCATCTTTCCGTGGGTTCCCCGATTCCGCTCGGGGTGGTCATCTCAAAAAGATTGGATTAGCCGCATATTATTCATAATTTATAATTGTCTATCCACAAATTAGGGAGGCTTATTAAGGCAACTTGCAGATGCCTTAATACGATATGACAAATGAATGGCTTTAGGGCTGGGCGAAGATCTTGTTTGAAGACTATGTTTATATCATAAATATCGACGAATTAATGCAAATTTAATGCGAATACTCACCTGTTGATCACATCTGATCAAATGTTTCCCCAGTTGGGACTTCCAGCATTATACATAGTTCTTGTCATAACTTGATTTTCATCACACCCATTCACAAATTCGATGTCTGCTTCATTCAGCAGATATATTTGACCTTTTGATGATGTTTCTATTTTATTTATTAGTTTATTTGCATATTTAAACTATAGTTGTAAAAGTATAAGAACACTTAAGAGTCGAATTTCTAATTGTGGGTTTTAAAAGCTTTTGTTATATGTTTTTGTTTTGTGCCTATCCAAAAGGGTGCAGTATATCGGCATAACACAACAAATAAATACATTTTTTCTAGCTCTATTGTCTCTTCGTTTTTTGCTGAATTTTTCGTCTGCAAATTCTGTTTTGGACCTATATAAATTTAAATAGATTCAAACAGTGCGTCTCACAAACAATATCTCTATTAAGTGGAAGGTTTTAAATTCGATTTGTTCTAAAAACATATAATATAAAATCAAGTTTCGGTGCGTTTGTGAATTTGTTCTCGATTTGATAGATAAAATCTATTTGTGGAATTATTGATGTAAATTGTGCTAGAGTTTCGAGCCGCACTGTATTCACATACACTTATTTTTATTAGGGACTTATCGGGTCTTGTGTAGGCGTAACAATAGACACCATTTGCATACCGAGGCGGGCACATGTTGTCGGTTGTATAATAAAAACCAATTAGGCATGCCACCAATCTAAAGATCTGAGCCAACCAAACCGTTAGGCACACATCGAGATTAGGTGAAGTCGGGGCTGGGGGATCAGTAGCAGTGGCCAACATAATCGCCACTATAAACCATTTTTTCATGGCTTTTTTTTTTGGTTGATCTGGTTGCTGTTCAAACAATTGCCAAGAACAAGCAACAAAACACAACTAAGTAGCTGCTACCAATCGCCAAAGCAATTTGCAATAATCAACATTTTTAACAAAACCAAAAAAAATTACTAAAAAAGATACAACAAAAAAACGAGACAAAAAAGAACAACAGAGTTGTAAGCAGCGGAGGCAACAACGAACCGGCGAACGAACAAAATAACAGCAACCAAAAAAAATCGACAACCAGCAGATCACGATAAATCAATGGCAACAACAACAGGAACAACACAGGGAGCCAGCTGAGTGGGCAGGGGGCGGTACAGGGGCGGGGGAGGAGCGGTACGGTGGCTGGGCGGCAAGCTGCTACATATAAATTTGTGCCGCAGCCTCCGAAAGAGCGACACGACATGACCAACGACCAGCGACGACGACGTGCAGCACGAGTTACTCTCTTCTGGCCCGTTCATGCCACAACCACCTAGCCGTGTGGCATGCCACCAGTGGTGCGCAACAATTGGCACAAAAAAAAAATGTTAGAAAATTAAAGAAACAGGATAGTTTTCTATGCCTTTAGTACTTTTTTAGAAAATTTAAGAAATAAAACATTTATTCATTTATTAACTATAGACGGCTCGTTAAGTTATTAAGTTATGGTCACAGTATATACGGCTTCCTAAACTCATTGCATTTTAAACTCTGAACAAAATTTGTGAAAGTACTTTTTTGTATCCTTTTTTGGCATTCAAATAATTTTAAAGGTAATTAAAATTAAATGAAGTTGGTGCCCTTGCACAGTTTCCTTTCTTAAGGTGATGCTCCATAGTAAGAAATTGGCTGTTGATATACCTTGATTCAAGTTCGAGCTTTAAGATAGTCTAATAAAGTTTTATATTAGTAAGCTCGAATTGTTATATTTTGAAATTAAATGTAAAACTACTTAATCTTTCAAGTATAGATTTAATTTCTTCTTTAATAGTAGTCCCAATTCGGAATGGGAAAACCAAACTGCCACCTCTGGTGGCATGCAGCACAACGCTTTGGTAAAGCTGAAATAGAGGCAGGCACTTGCAGCTGCCACTGGCTGCGGCATGGCGCGGTTTAGGAGGTGACCGCTGCCACTGCCGATCTGGCCAGAAATCTATGCTGATTATTTTCTTTTTGGCCAGCCTTGCCTTGCCTTGGCTCGTGTTGGAGAGCTCTAGGAATGGCTAATGGGTGGACGTGGATGTGGATGTGTCTGTGGATGTGGCTGCAGAGCCAACGATTGCGCCATGTTGGTGGCATGTCTCCGGCAGTAGTTGCATATGAGTTATGGCCATGCTGGCCAGATTGTAGCCCACAAATGCTCGACATTGGTTAACATGGATTGTTTCGTTTCGATCCGAGAGCATCCAAAATGAAATTGTTTGGAAAATGTTCTGCGATCGTCTGAACAAGATTGAAAATTACCAAAAGAATTATGACTAGATAACCAAGAACATGGTCTTTAAAGGAAATAAACAAATTATAACTCAAGGAATAATAGTATAAGCATTTATAACATTGAGTGAACTCTCCCAGGCTTCTCACTTGGATTCCAGTTTTTGGACTCCTTCCGCAATTCACTCCTTGGAAAACAGTTCCCATGTCAAATTGCATTTGTAATCTCATTATGCCCAATGCCTTGCCACTTCTCCAAAGAAATTAACTAAATATCTAAACGTCCACATGACGCAGATCGCAGTCGCACCTGCTTGAAACTCTTGGGAGCTTTTTTTTTTTAGAAGAGAAGATCTCACGGAAGCCACTCATTAGCATGTCAAAAAAGCCAGGAGAACTTGGTTCAGATGCTGTGCGGAGAACTCAAAGAATGACAAATAATCCAATTGTATGCGACACCTATTCGGTCGCTGAATGAGAACTCTAGATAATTAAATATTAATGCAAATTTATGAGAGATCATGGGGTAGAATATAGTAAATTTACCATGCTGATGTCACACTCTACCACTTATGCAAAACCTGCTAAATACTCCTCTTAACATAACTAATCCATATGTTTTCTTGTTTCTGTTTTTTACTTTTTGTAACAGATCTCGCAGCGCCACTCCCTCCTCGTCATCGTTTCGTGGTGGCGGCGGTGGTGGTGTCTCACCCAGCCAGCAACAACAACAGCAACAGTCCCAGCAGCAGCAACAGCAACAACAACGCCTTAGTCCGCCCAGTGGCCCAGCAACGGCAACAACAACAACAGCAACATCATCATCATCAGCAGCAGCAGCCACACACATGCCGCTGCACAATTTGTCAACGAATTTGCTAAATAGCATTCAGCAGGCTGCCAGTCAGCAACATCGCAGCAACAGCAACAGCAGCAACATCAGTGGCAGCAGCAACACCGCCAAAACAGAGGGTACTGCAGCATCGAATGCTACGGATTTCTCCACCCGCAACTATTCGGACATCATGCGATGCCTGGCGGCCAAGTACAACAATACAAATCCCAATGAGTAAGTTTTGGCTCTGCCTTAAAACCAGCAAATAGGTTATACTACTAATCCTCACCGAGAGAAAAACATGGCAAAATTGGTTTGCATTGAATACGAAATCGTAATTCTTTGATCAAGTAAACACCACCATAGACTTCTTTAAAATAAATTTTTGGAATGGGTTTATATTCTTTGTAAAATAATTGGTGAAACAAGGGATATCTCACAATATTAACAAATTTTAAAATAATTTTACATGTGTAGCAATAGTAAGTAAGTAAGTAATTTGCCAACGTACTTAAACTATATATTTTTTCGGGTGCAGCAACAATGCAACACGACGCAATTCCTACTACGACAGCGGCAACAGTGGCGGCACTTCGGCGGCCACAGCCAGCGGAGGAGGAGCGGCGGTGGCAGCAACCTCTGCTCCAAGTTCCGCCTCCAAGTCGGCCAGCAGCAACAGTTGCACCACCACCACTGCCACTGCCAAGAAGCTCTCACCATCGGCCTCATCAGCTGCTAATGTTGCCCCCGTCAGTCTGCCCAAGGAGAGCAAAGTGAGTGTGGCCGGCGGTGCAGGTGGTGTGGGTGGGGTTGCATCCACAGGTTCGGCCCTGTCGCAGCTTGCCCCTCCCCCCGCCACCCCATCGCCCACGGAGCAGGCCAAGAGCCAAATGGCCGCGGTGGTGGCAGCAGCGAGTGTCTCGCCGTTTATGACCAACTTTCTGCCCTTCTCGTCCGGCATTTTCCCGCCGCTGATAGACATGAGCAGCACTCAGGCACTGCTGACGCTGGTGAGTACTTCAAAACTGATTTTGTCCTAATGAAGCAAGAGCGGAAATAGCCAAGGACCACCCAATTATTTTACCCATTAGCGGCGGTTCTTCATTTATTGGAAACCTATTTGGCACCTTGATTTGTATGAAAATAAAGAAAAATCGGAGATACTAGATTAAAACTATTTTATTTATTTTGTTATCATTCAAATTAACAATCCATGTTCCATAATCCGAAGTCTCTAAAAGTCGAATTGGTTTTATTTAATTTTTTTAAAACCATATAAATATAGGTAAAATAATATATATATTAACTCAAACTCTCTAGTTTTGGAGGTAGGACCGATTGCTCAATGACATGTTCAGGTCCTATAGAAAGTTAACTAGAGGTCAAACTGTTCGTAAACACAAATTCGCTTACTCAATGTGAAGTAAATTTCTGAAAACTTTGCCTGAAATAAAAGTAGACAACATTTTCTTCGTCTTTTTAGTTTTGCCGACTGACGAATATTGATTAAAACATTGTCTCTAGTTAAGAGCTTTCAATCAGATAAAAATTAACATTATATTAATACAGTAAATGTTTTGGAAATATAAATTTAACCCACATTGGGTTAAAAAAATCGGTAATTAGAGATTTTTTACAGTATTTGCAAACTCTTAGTATTATTCTCACTGTTATCCCATTTCTAAGCTTCGTTAATCAAAGTGTTTTGTATACTTTATTCCTTTTATGAAACCCCTTCTCTTTCTTTGTAAAATTTTAATCTCTGTAGGCGCGTGCTGTCAAAGATGCCCAAATCCAGGAGATTCTGCGCAGCAAGCAACATCGCTCCGGGTCGAATGCCTCGTCGCCCAGTGCGAGTGCGACGGGCACGCCGCGTTCCAGTTCCACTCTGAATGCCGCACTGCATCAGGCTGCCCAATTTGTTACACCCGCTCTGATCTACTCGGCGCAACTGCAACAGCAGCAGCAACATCAGCGGAAGCAGCAACCGCATCACGCTTCGCGGCAGTCTAGTCCACGTTCCACCAACGATTCCTCGACGGTGGCGCCCATCGGCGGCGGTGGCTCCTCGATTGCGTCGGCGGCGCCATTGGATTTGAGCTCCCAGCCGCCGGCCGCCAAGCGATTTAAGGCCGAGCGACGCGCCAGCTCCACGGCCACCACTGCAACAACAGCGACCACTGGCTCATCTGCATCCACACCATCCCCGCCACCGTTGGAGCAGCACGACGAGATGAATTCTGGTAACGCCAACGCGGGAATGGGCTCGGCATCGGGCGAGGGATCGGGAGCGGGACCTGGATCGGGAACGGGAACGGGATCGGGATCGGGAGCCGGGACAGGAGCTGGCAAGGCCCGAAGACGGTGTCAGGCGCAGAGCGAGGAGGTTAACTCCTGGTCCGTCGACGATGTGTGCGGCTTTGTGGGCGGAATTGATATATGCGCCGAATACGTTCAGGTAGGCCAACCAAACATAACATTCTCCCTTTTAGCCCATTTGCAGTTGATTAAGCAAAGAGATTCGCCGGAGAAAGGAGACTTTTGGCTGCAACTAATTGAGTTTTATGGCTTAGTTGGCAGGGGTAAATAAATTGGACCTTAGAAAGTAAACTACAAATTAGGTTGGGACTTTAAACATCACAGAACCATTATTCAAGATATTTAATTTTAAGAAAAACTCTCTAACCCTTTGAGTTGTGGTATTGGTATTTTGATTTGTGGTATGATTTTGGTACTATACCAGACTAAAATTCTTAGACAAATCTATGATTGTATAAAATTGCTAGCCCTTACTGACATTTAACTACTGGACCTTGGTAACCTTTTAGGATAGAAGAGCCCCAGCAATGCGAGTGGCATTTTTCAACCCATCCCAGGAGTCAAAGTTCATTTACCCATTGGCTATCTGTAGATCGTTTATTTTTTGCCGATTCTCTGCGGTTGTTGGGGGTTTCCTGCCGAAAACAGAACAAATGTCGGACAGCCAAGATTAACTATGTTTTGGGATTTGAACCCATCATGGCCGGACTGAACTCTCCTCCCTGGCGGCCATTAATATTCTGCCACGCGAGCTTCGGCCTAAACATAAACTCCAGATCCAGGTACGAGTTGCGTTGGCCAAGTTCGAGAGGAAAATGCTCCACATAGGCAGCTTTCAACCCGACTCGGAATGGTGGCCAGGTGATCTTTACGACCAGTTCCGGCAAGTTGAACGACTTTTGATCGGTCGGTCAGCCTGGGCCGGCTCTTGCTCTGGATCTGGCTTTTCCCCTGGCTTTTGGCTCTGGCCATGGCTGTGGCCGTGGCTCTGACTTGCTGGCTGGCTTTTGCGGTCGACGATCGGTCAACGTCAGGCATCATTACCAGACCCAGTTCAGGATCTGCACTCCGAAAGGCCCCAACTTCACAACGCGTTAATGGAGTGAAAACATGGCCTGGGCTCGGTTCGATCGAGTAGAGCCATAGCCATGTACGCGAAGAGCTAACAATTAAGCCGGACTGGATGGCTGGATGGCCGGATGGCAGGACCCCGAGCCGAGCTCTAGGTGTTGACACATTTTGATGCATATTAGCCAGCGCAGATGGGGCCTTGAAAGTCGTCTAATTAGCACGCCGAAAGCGGCTTAGCGTGCATTCAAAGATGAACTAAATCTGCTTAAAAATAACATATCTGGCAAACTGATGATGATGGAACCAGTTTGGAGGCCGACTTTGACTCCTCCCCGAGGTTCGCGATAGACAAAAAGGCAATTGGCGTAATATTCAATTGAATTTATGGCCACAACGACACTGGTCGCTGGTCGTTGATCGTCGGTTGTTGGTTGTTGGATGCTCTTGGGCTCGGTCTTGGTCGCCTGAACACCTTTTGTGGTGCTGGTGCTGGGGCTGCAGCAGTTGCATGAACTTGTTCCGCCAGGCCAGGCGATAGAAAAGACCAGCCTCGTTTCTGTTTCTGTTTAGTTTTGTTTTTTTTTCCTTTCAGTCTTTTTGTCGTCGTTGTCGGTCGTTGAGATATTGTGGAGGTTGTAAATATTTAGTGCAGAGGTTGACTCTCGCAGGCCGTGGAAATCTATATGAAGACATTGAGAACTGGTTCAGTGACATTGTCCGACGACGACGACGACGACAACAACGTTGTCGCATCATGTTGCAGTCGTACGGCGACGGACAGAGTTGCAAGTGTTATTGATATTGCCTCAGTGCGACTCCACCTTCTCCCCTGTGGCACCCCTTTTTCTAGGAGCACGCATGGGTGGCTCGATCCCTGCCAGGGTTTATTATCGCCAGGGCATTCGCCATAAAAATGCAGATGAAGTCATAAGTTGGACCCATCCCCAGTTTGTGCTCCTCTGCATTCTGGTTTGGCTAACGCAGCAGGATGCGATATTTTCTGCATTTTAAATGTTCAGATTTATGGCTATATTAAAGCACAATAATAATTTCTATGCGTGATCAGCGACACGAGCTGCGGGAGGGAGCCACAATTTCAAACCCCCCTCCTCTGCCGAAGTTTGTCATGAATTATTGGCTGATTAAGTGCACTGAGGTAGCAGGTGGGTTGGCTCTCTGGAATGCGAGGCAACCTAAGAGGAGGTTAGAAATTTGATCGATAGAAGATGTCTAGATCACCGATGAAGATTTAAGTCATGGGTCTGTAATTCAGATTCGTTGGGTTAACCAAAAACCTTTGTACACAAAAAGACAAATTGAAATAAAATAATTATTTATTGTGCTCACCAAGGGGAATATGGTTCCGTAAGCACTAATGATTACTAATGACTGTCCATCAGGGTCCGACAAAAATAAAATCATTTTAAAATGCTTACTTCTGTTTGGCTATCGAATCTCTAACCTCCAGAAGTAAGCACTAACTAGATTTATCCATTATATCTACATTGTCAGGAGCTACCAATCAATTCATTATTGTTCGCTCTATGATTATCTAACTTTTGACTTAACATTTATTTATTTGAATAGTCCCTCTGTGCGAAATATAATTAAATTTTGTGAAAACATAAAAGGTTGTCTTCCAACAATAGAATTGACTAATAAATACTTACCAATTTCAAAGATAACCAAATTTAATTGAGGTCTACGGACTCCTAATAGAACCGCCTTAATGAGAATACAACCGTAACCCCTTAAACTTATTTAAGTTCACAATCAAGCCATTACCGACATCCCCATCTCATTTCTAAAGAAACTCAAGATGACGAATTTGCAATTTGAAGCAAGAACCCAGGCAAACATCTGTGAACCCATTTGCCTTGTCAATCTATCAGCATTCCGCCTTGAACTTATTTGGAGCGAATTAGTTTCTGTCGGTTAATGACAGACCAGGAATGTTCTGCTCAGCCCAAAACAAGTTCGGGCTCAAACCGAAGCTGTCAAAAGAAGTCAACGTAGCGGCCAACGCAGTGCCTCTAGAGTCTTGAACCCGAAGAAGAGTCATCGCAGGCTCCGCCGGTTTTGGGTCTCCATCTCCATCTGGGCCCAGTGTACTCGCAGCTCTGATCTCTGGCACCGGGGCTCCCCTAGTACTTATTGTATTTGACATGCCAAATGCCAAAAGTACACGTAGGCGTCATAAGATTCATGACTCGAGCGAGTTGACTTTGCCTGTGCTTGCCCACGATCACTGGGATCTCTTGGATCTCCGGTTTGGTTTGGCTTTGTTTTTTTTTGTTTTTTCGATTTCGTGTCGTTCTGTCGGTGGTACGTACACCAACGTGTTATTGTTGCCTGGGTTCACATAAATGTCAAGCATCGGCAACATGGAGATCAACTCCGCAGCTCTACATTTTGCACCGTGGCTAACGCCCCCGACAAAAGCGAGGCGAACTATGTCTCCAGTCGCAGTCCCACTTCCAGTTCCAGCCCCTCTGCCCCGTTTCGTATGCATTTCAAAGTCGACCCTATTATTAGGCATAAGGTTTCAGCGTTCGAGTAAACATAAACAACGACTGCAAATCCACGTAGTCATCATCATCATCATCGTCTTCGTAGCAGTCTCATATTCAGCAAATGTCAAAAGCCCCGGCTAGGCTCGCACTTGTCACTTGAGCTTGGGCCTGGAGGTCTCCATTGCCATCTACAAACATTCGATTAGATGTCCCCCCCCTCCTCTCCTTTTCTCATTATTTGTTTATCTTAATTCGTATTAAAGTTAGATTTTTTATCGCGCAGTCAACTCGTTACTTTGGCTCAGGCCGGGGCTCCAAGTCCGGGTCCCGACTTTGGAGTTGGGTCCCCAGTTGGAGTGCAGCCTTCTCATCCATAACTGTCACATGGCTGACTTAAGTTTTATTTATTTTTATATTGGCCTTTTGCCCAGGCACTCTTGTGGCTAACTCCGACCCGGCTCCCCGCCATATATCCCTCTGGCCATATCTCTATTTTTCCCTCTCTCCCCAACTTTTTAAAGGGAAATGCACCTCCGATTCCCCTCAACCGCCGTTTGGTTTTGAAAATTGATTTGGAAAGTTGCATTAAAATGCAATTTGTTGGTTTCTCGTTGAGTGTGTGAGTGCGGCGGAATGTGTTATGCGGCCGGTGAGTTGGGGTTTTTCTTCTTTCTACAGGAAGTGTGACGAGGCGTTATGTGCCAAAAACAAAAATTGAAATTAATTTTCGGTTAAGCCGAGTAACAGAGATGTGAAAGAAAACTTCAGTGGTAGTGTCCAGGTTATGATGTAACTGAAGGGGATTTGATTGAGTTTTAAGTTGTGTTTCTCCAGATTGAACTTTTTTTGATGGGAATCGAATCTTATTAAGGTTCAGACTCTCATAATACTTTTTTTGGGTAATTTTGTAATGATGGCCTCTTTTATAGACAATTGAAAATCGACCTTTTACATTGTTGTTTTCTATAATGTTTGTTTAAAACTTTTTTTTTAAACAAACATGAGAAGTTTTTGAGAAGTAAGTACCAAAGAATATATCAAAGTTTTTGTAGGTATTGCACTTTAAAAATGTAAATTTTTAAAAACAATAAAATCAACACACGAAAAATTAAGAACTTCCGTTAAATGAGTTTCTGTAACCCACAGAGTTTTTAACTTAAGCAAAACTTTGCAGCTACCAAAAAGTAGCCTCCAGTTGGTTTCCACTTTCATACTAGAAAAGCAACCTCATATTAACGGTGCTTTTGTGGTAACAACCAACAACTTTCATAGCCCAAAGAATCAATGCTTATAAAAAAAAAGTAGGAAAAGGAAAACAAATCACCGACTTGCCTAATGATTATAAACGTAACAATCTAGTTTGCGGCGTTGGCGGTCAACGCATTATCAGCACTAGCAAAGGCAACGGCAACAGCAACTGCAACAATAACGGCAGCAACTACCGCACACGAGCAACAGCAACAGCAGCAACATTCGAGTGTGCAACAAGAGGAACCGAAGGCACGTGCTAAACATGCAACTCCTACTCTTACCACGGCCAAGGCCTCCCAGACAGACGAACAGACAGACAGCAGTTTTAGTCTCGGCCTCAGACACGACCATTCACTCAAGAGACAGCGGCAACCACCTCCACCTCCTCCTCCTCCACATCCCCCTCCTCATCCTGGCCACAAGACCAATATGCTACCATTAATCCATGAATTACTTAAAACCACATTCCGTGCAGCGGCAGGAGGAAGTGTTGCGGGGGCCACATTTAAATGGCCCGCTTACCGCCATATTTCAATATATTGGTCCGGTCGCCGAGCTGCTTTTTTTTTGTTGCTCGCTGCCCCTTTTTTTCTGGCTTCCACTTTTCGGCCGCCTACGAAATGTAGGAAAAAAATTGGCCAAAGACAAGCAATTTCTTGCCTCGCGTTTGGCGTTTTTTCTTTCCTTTTTGATAATGTTGCACGATAATGATGTCGTCTGCTTGATGATGTTGCTGCTGGGCCTTGGAGCCGGCAAAACCGACCTGCTGTGGCAGTTAGAAGAAAACAGAACCGAACCGAACAGGATCCAAACAATCACCTATATTGAAGGAAAAGTTCTGTTCTTTCGAGGGTTTGGGGGCAGAAATCACAGCACGAAAGCAAATGATCGCAATCGAGGAGAGACCTGCAAGGCTCTCCATCTTTCTCCTTCTAAGTTTATGCAGCACAGTAGGTCGCCCATAATTTGTTAAATTAATGTTTCTTTCATACAGTTTTTTCCGTTTTTATTTACATTGACATATTTTATATACTATTTAAAACATCACAGAGTAAAAATTTAGTAAGACTAACAAAGTCAATCATTTTCTTAGGGGATTCAGATCGCTTGTTCGTAACCTTTCACTTTGAGATATCCTAGTTCATGAATATAAAATATGGTATTTCTATAATAATTACCAGTATTTAATCTTACAAAATTGGGGTAAATGTAAATGGTTGCAAACTACATTTTGTTCATCATTTGAAGAAAACCTTTTAATTACATGACTTTTATAGGGAAAAATTGTGGATTTCTGTAAATATAATTTAAATACTTTAAATATGACTTTATAAAATTAATATGTATAAGTATTTCATCTTACAAAAGTGGGCAATTAAGTTCAGTTTTGAGTAGCTTCCCACAGTGAGATAATAACACATTTTATTTGCATTTTTAAGAAAACCATTTGGTTTAATATTATATTATCATGTTTTCTTTTTTGAATAATAATGTAGTTCTTTAAAAACACATTTCAAATTCTTTTGCATGTAAAGTATAAAAAAATAGTCAAATAAAATAAATATTTTCGCGTCCTTTTGGCAAGCTCTCGTCCCACTGTGTCCGCCGGACTGGAGCAGAGGTTAGATGAAATGTGCACCAGGCGGAGGTTATAAGGTGGCCACGGCAACAGAGCTGCCATTTAACTGACAGTCAGCAGGCAGCAGGCAGCAACTGCGGCGGCAGCAAAGTCAGGCAGCAGCCCCATTGAGACCCCAGAGACCTCGGAGCCAAAGTCAAGACTCGGACTCGCCGTTGAAGTCAGCGCATGACTATGACTGGAAGCACCCAGAGCAAAGACCAAAAAGAGCGAAAAAAGAAGAGAAGTCAGCCCGAAAGTCAAATGCCAAGCAACAGATCATGCCGGGTCTGGGATCTGGGGTCTGAGGTCTGGGGTCTGGGATCTGGGGTCCGGGGTCTGAGGTCCGGGGACCCGGGTCTTCAAAACCTCGGACGCAGGCAGGTCGTTGCAGCCAACGTCGCTTGTGGTGTGTTATCAAAGCTGATGATGATTATACCCACTTGCACGCCTTTTTTGTGCCCCTACAGGAAGCCAAAGCGGAGGCCCAAAGACGACCTGGCTTTTGGTCTTGAGCTGAGCAGAGCCGAGCTGAGCCTTGCCTGCAATTGGCTACTCGTCGCCATCGCCATCGTCGTCGTCGTCGTCGTCTTCGTCTTGTTGCATGCATTATTATTATGCGCATGCGCGCAGTTGGCCATATAATCTAAAATTGTATCTTTGGCGTGTAACCCGGGGCACTTTTTCTTCTTCTTGAGCTTCGGCTCCTGCTCCTACTGCTGCCAAGGAAACCAAAGCAGCGAAATAAACTGATTATGTGCCTACCGCTGCTCTCTGCAGCGAAATTAACAGCCCCAGCTCCTCTGCATGAGCTGCTGCAGGTCCCCCAATCCTCCTCCCATAAGTCCCCCCTCCTCGGATTGGATTGGCTGGCTAGCTGGCCTTCTTTTCGGTTTCCCCGGCGGCTTCGTTCGGTGAGCGGGTCACATAAAATTTGCTAATATTTTGACCTTAAGATGTAATATCTGCTCTGGCCCCATTGTGCACAGTGGGCAAAATCTTTTACACATCATGTCAATTCCTATAGTGGAGTGTATAGGAGCATTTGGATTGCATTTATCTGGTGCTCTTTAATATTTATAAAATTTACAAACCCAAATTACAAATTAGAAAAATAAAAGCAATTCGTTTCGGGTTGTTCATGGCAAATAATCAATTCAGATATTTATATAATTTGTTTAGTAACAGATATATCTTGTATTAGGAAAAACAAATTATATAAATAACACTAATGTATTTGCAATCAACATTTTTAAATATTATGTTTATGAACTTCTTATTTACTAAACTTGAATAAAAGTTTATATTACATTAAATTCACTACCCCAAAAAACCAGCCTTATAAAATACCCACTCCATTCCCTTTCTTATCCATGCATTTATCAGCAATTTGCACAACTCGCCCACTGTCGCAGTCGCGTCGTCTTGGTCCGCCACAGGCAGTAGCTGTGAAATAAAAATAAAACTTATTTATTACATCTGTCTAAGTCAAGAGCCAGAGCCCGGCTTTATTACTCGGCCCCAGGGCGACTGTTCAATAATTTATTAAATTATTTAAATAATAAGCGGGCAATTTCGATTCGCTGTTGTTGAAACAGTTTGATGATTGATATAGAATACAGTTTTCTTTGATCGAGGAGGGATAGTTAGTGAGCAAATCAATCAGAGGAGGGCCAAAGCCCGGCAATTTCCAACACTTTCGGTGGAAAGTGCAGCGAGGTTTTAGTTACTGCCCTTCGCCAATCTCCGATGACCAACTATCTGCGAAGTCAGATAGCTACATAGTAGAGGCTGTTCTGCTCTACATGCCAATCAAATGCTACCTCAGATCGGAGATCCAGATGCCAGAATACAGATTCCAGAATACAACCTAAAGGCCACCTAGTAGTCTTTACTCCAAGAGGAAAAAGCCTCGAATGCGTAACAAGATCAAACCACAGCCACCGCACTCGGGAGCTTGGAACTTGGAGCTGGGAGCTGGAAGCTGGGACAGCAGAGGATGTTTGGCATTAAGCGTAATTGTTGGGTTGCTGGGCTGAATAAAAAGAGAAAAATATCATTAAATACTCGGTACCAAAATCAAAGCCAAAGACACAAGTGAAGTGTAGCGGCGATGCTGAGCCAACAAGTCAACTTTTCAATACCCTTTGATTCTGCAAAGAAGGAGGGTAAACACAACATCACAATACAATTAAAAACTTGATTCAAGCTATAATTATTAATTTTATGAAAAACAAAGAACGCACTGAATCTTTTAGTTAATACCTACTCCAAGATATATATATTTATATCAATATCTAATGTAAACTAATGACCTAATAGGAGGTGGTTTAGTTCAAAGAAATATCTAGAGATTTGTTGTCGACAGAATTAATTAAATCAGCAAATAATTGAGAATGAGAATTAAATCACCGAAAATTGAGAATGGATGTCTGTACCAGTGTTCAATTTGAGAATAGTTAAGTTCAGAAGTTTACTGGTTTTTCTACCCAAAATTAAAAACGAAATTAATTGATTTTACTTTCTTTTATATTGATTTTAAACTGATTATTTCTCTCACAGCCTTCAAAGCTCTTAAAATGGTAAACAAAGGTTACCAAAGGACTGTACTTAAAATGCTTTAAACAGAACTCTATTTGAAGGAAATAAGCCCCACTTTTAGGTAATAAAGTCTTAGTTTCAATTTACTGGGTAACCTCAAGTCTAGCACGCCTTTCTGCAGTGTCACTTTTTGGTTTTAGGTGGGCAGCCACCGATACGAGCGAACCGAGCCAAAGGTTGCTGATGGGCAACTGGAACTTGGTACTTGCCACTGCCGGCAATCAGGTCGCAGTCTCTGCCTCTGCCTCAGTCTTGGTCAGCTCTTTCGGTCCGCTTTTGCTTTTTGCTTTTGGCCCGGTCGGGACGTGGCCAGACATGAAGAATTACAATGAGTAGGTAGTTGGGCGCAATTGACGGTGGCTCAGCCCCAGTCTCAGCCTCGACTTCGGATTCAGCCAAAACCAAAGTCAAAGCCCAAGCCAAAGAAACAACAGCCTCAACCTCTGCAAGTTGGCAGCAGGTCGGCCCACGTTCTGCGATCAGCGCTCCACTCAACTGGCGGCTGGGCGAGCTCCCGGGCATAGGTAGCACAAAAAGCTGTTCAATTTAGAATTCAAATTGTTGTCTTCGCTTCTTGTCGTCCGTCGTCCGACGTCCCCTTCTCCTCGTCGGGGCGATCTTTCTCCGGCTGCCCCACCATTTGGTGGCTGGTTGTTTGGCTGGCTGTAGGGTTAAGCAGGTCAAAATCCGTACAACTAAATTGAGCCCAGAAATACAATTGGGCAGAGCAGAGCCGAGGCCCCTTTCAACCCGGTAGAATTCATTTTTCGCTGCACAGTCGGCTCTTCAAATTAAAATGTATTTTTCGGTGGGGGGGAGATCGTCCACTGGGTGACCAGAAGCAGCCAGAAGCACTTTTGTAGCTGCTTATTAGTGTGATGTGTCTTTTGGGCAAAGAGTCGAATTCGGGTTTTCGGGGCTCCGACTGACTTGGCCTTTGGTCGAGCTGAAGATGAGGGCTGCGGATGAGGACCTGGCACGTTTCACATTTGACGCGCCATACGCTGACCCTGCTATTAATTTATTTTGCAAAAACATTCCAGTGCTTAAGATTATCCCCAGATGCTCGTTCATTCAATTTATATCCATTAAAATGCTTATAAAAGATGGGTGCGTGACTTAAATATCGATTTGATCCAGGATTCGAAAATTATTCTTTTATTTAAAGGTAATCGAGTAACATCTTGCATACCTTTCGCATCATAAATCTTCACAGTCCTGAAATTGGCAATTTCGATCGTCATCAGTTCCCAAAAGTTAAGATTATCCCCAGATGCTTGTTTATATATTTTGGAAACATTTATTAGCATATTGTGGGATGGGTGCGTGACTTAAATATCGATTTAATCCAGGATTGGTAAAACACTTTGTTATTTATGAGTTATCTAGTAATTCCATTCATACCTTTTACATTTTGAACCTCTCATAAATCTTTACAACACAAATATTTCCAATTTCAAATCTTCATAACTTCCTCATAGTCTTCCTCAAACCCACCACTGATATCTTATATCTATATCTTATCCGAATATTTTAATCAAAACAAGAACCAATTTTATGTGGCTATTTTATGATTGAAACCCACTTGAATTCTATGTAAATATTGCGCAACAAAATAACTTTATTGGGCTTAAACTTTATAGCTCTATTAAAAAAATGAAAGACTGAGCCAACGTTGAAGTCGTATAAAACAAGAAAATATTTACGAGTTCTTTGGCTTGGCCCCAAGCCCAGGTTTGTAATCGAAACGAAGCGAACTTTTGACGAATCATTCGTCTACGTATGCAAATTGATCTTGAAAATCCATTGATATTTTACCATTTGTCCATGGTCAGCTCAGGTCACCATCGCTTCTCTCGCAGCGACAGAAACCCCAAGACGACAAAAAAAGTCAAACTTGAACTATAAAGTTTAATTAGATTGAAGATGAAGACTTTGATTTCGATTTGAATTTGGGCGGAGCTCTAAGATAGGTATCTCACGTGTCTGCGCTTTAGAACACTCTGTTTTCATGGCAAATATTTGCAAATTCTTAGACTAAAGTAAATATTCAATCAAAAAGCGTGTATCTTTTGTGTCTGTTAAATAGATATGAGCTGCGAAAGTCGTTAAACCCCGAAGTCAAAAATGTTTCCATTCATTAATATTACCGCCGGGTGTTCTGGTAAACAAATATCATACAGAAGTAGGTCCTCAAGCGCTAACAAAGTCTTTTGTTTGATGCAGCGAAATGATTTGCATATTTCCATATTTTCCACCCATTTTCCAACTGGCCTGTGTTGTCTAAATTGCCTTCAACTGAACGGAGACCCGAGACCTGAAGTCCAATTACATTGCGTGTATGGATCTGCAGATGGCCTCGGCCCTGGTCTTTTCCTCTTTGTTTTCAAAAGGAGTTCAAAGTCAAGAGCCGAGTCTGAGAGACCCACAATTCAAATCTGTTTTTGGCCCGTATTGTTATGGCCAAGTTGTGCTCTTTTTCTTGCTTTCTGGCCATTTCCTGGGCTCTAGTTAATGCCAACTTGTTGTTGCTATTGTTGGCTCTGTCAATTATTGGCACAGAATTTAGAATGCACTTGGCTGACCATAACCATAACCACAGAGCCACCCAAATCAAAGCCTCCTCCCCTCCCAATCCCCCTTCTTTTCTAGTTCTGCGTTGTCCGAGTGAAATTATGACAGAGTCCAAGAGCTGGCCATAGGAGTAAAAGCCACCAATTTCCGGTTACAGCTTGGTCTTTACTTAGTTTTTAGCTCGTTTTATGTTTTTTTCTCTATGGCCAAAATCGTATTGTGGGAAAGGGTTACAGATTGTAATTTGTACTTAACTTAAACGGAAAAACTATCCTATGTTTTAATCTTAGTCATGTATTTTAAGAATCCGTTTGTATAGAATATCTTAAAATAAGAAAATTAATAATCATTATAATAATAATATTATAATATAAATAATTATACCCACACTTTAAAGGAAAACCAAACTTAAACAGAACTTCAACTCGTATTTATTGGCTTAAATATATGAGTGATTTAGTACTTACACGAAGCTAAACCTAACTTATTCTCTCTTTTGAGTAATGGAGAATGCCCATCCCATAAGTGACCATAAAACTAGAACCCCCTTCGTCTGCTACCTGAAGCCCCAGTGACCCCGCTTGGCCTCCTGCAGCCTCAGCCTGTCGATGGCCTCGAAGATCCTGGCTCGACGGGATAGCTCCTTATTGACAGCCAGCTTGTTTCGTTCCCATTCTGTGTCTTGTTCTTTTTTATATTGCGCCGAATTTCGGACAGTTTCATTCAATATCTTAGCACTCAAATTGGATTTCCAGGGCCTTCGGGTGGATATAGGTCTGTTGTAAAGCGCTGTGTGATTTGCCGGAAATAAGCTAGGTTTGATAAAAATTGCTACATAGCCAGGTCTTGAAACGTCCCGATCCTTGGGGAAGACACTGAAAATAGAGGGAAGGCATGTTTACAAAACGATTGCTTACTAATAAAGAAAACTAAATAAGAATTAACGCTATAATAGAGTACCATGACTATCAATAAGTTAACCTGTTAAACAACTGCCATGCAAATAAACCTCTAACAGGTGGCGCCACGGCAATCAAGAATATGTGGCGCCATCTGGCATTCATTTATTTTAATCTACCAAAGTAAAGCCAAATTTCTTAATAGCTCCTAAAATAATTGTTCGACTTCAAAAATTGTTTGTGTGTTGATAGATGTTTACCGTCACAAAACAATTTTTCTAACTAACTTACATACTTTTCATACGCTTTACTCCGCGATTGAAGAGTATAAATATGGTTATCCTTACCAGAAAAATCCCTCATACATATCCTTCACCGTAAAATGCCCCCACCAGCTGCCGAGGACCTGCAAGGGACACGATCGATTCCGTCCCGCATACGTACTCATCACCTTGCCCACGGACACGAACAGCAGCTCCGTGGTGTTGGCCTCCACCAACTCAGCCTTGCGCAACATGAACAGATCGTTGAAGGCCGAGATGACCACATCGTCGTACAGATTATAGACCAACTGGTTGTCCTTGTCCTGGCCGATGATCAGCATGGCCGTTCGCATGGAGTTCATGATGTGGGCCAGGGCCAAAAAGTTGATGTTAATGTCCTTGTAGTCCGGGGTCACGTAGCCGAAGTACCAGTGGCGCAGGTGTATGCGTACTGGGAGCTCTATTCGCGTCATCAGCAGCCAAGGTCCTCCCCAGCTGTTTTGGAAGTTGCACAGGATCTTGGTGGGCAGGCCCCGATCTCGTTCGAGACTAATGCCAAACACCTCGTGCAGATCCATGTCCTCGCGACACTCGGCCTGTGGGTAATCGAAGAATTCGGAGGGATGGGGTGTTACCGACTCCCAAGTCCTTGCAGGAATGACTTGAGGTAGGAGGTACTCTTTTGTTTCGTCCTGATTTTTGGGTGTGGTGTATATATATGTTTTGATCTCCGGTTGATCTGTGAAGGGTGCTTCGGTGTTTTCCAAAATTGCCAAATTATCTACGGGCATCTCAGTGAAAAGTTCTTGAGGGGGTTTCATAGATAAGTCATCTGTTTTTCCTTTATCAATTGCAGTCACCATTGCGGCCTCTGTGGTGATTTCATTGGGTGACTCAGGAGTTTCATTTGTTGTGGGCCTTGTTTTTATCTTTTTTCTCGTTGAAGTTGTAAGTCTTAGCTTTGAAGTTGTTGACCACATCCACGTCTCGTCGGAATCACTCGAATCCATGTTTTCTACAGCGGGCTTTGAGTTATGGTGAGTCTCCCGCGAATGGTCAACTGAAGCCAGTTCAAGAGTTTCCTTATCGCCGTGTTTTTCTTTACTGACTGGGTTATGTTTGGATTCCCTTGAATGCTCCAACGAACTGACCTCAAGAGTTTCTCCCTCGTTTGAATGCTCTAACGAACTGACCCCCGGAGTTCCTCCCTGTAATTCGTGATTTGGTGTGCCGTTGAATCCAAGTTGGGGTGCATTTATTCTAGAGGGCCCGTAGTTGTTGAAAACAAAGCTCATGTAGTACGTCTGGCTTAGGACAATCCACGGGAGAGTTGTCCACAGGCAGTAAATCAGCATGGCTACGCCCTTCAGCCTCACCAAACCCAGAGTGAAGGTCCGTATATGGCACCTGGGTTCCCTATATACCCTCGCCGTATTGGCTTGTGACCAATTCCATTAAATGGTTTCGGTTTATGCTGATTTCTAATGTGGTGCTAATCAATTTTCATTGAATTCGATGTGCACTTGTGGAGGTGCATCCATTAATTGATGTCACAGTTTATTTTTTAGACACAACGATTGGTGACGATTCAATCCAAAATTAATGGTTTAAATATTAATAAAATCATTTTTATACTTCAAATATTTTAAAATCGTATTCTTCTAAATTAAATGACGGCTTAAAATAAATATATTATTCAATAGGATAGTATAAATAGCAGGAGCTCTAAGATTTTAAATTTCTATTACTGTCTTTGCATACGAATCTATACAAAAATAATACTGGTCTCATTTACTTATTACGACTATCTATAGTCGACCGATCATATCTTATTCACTGACTTACAAACTTTTGACCAAAGTAATAAAGTATTCTGCAAAGACAAGCTTTAAGTTAAGAATCTCATTGAACGAATATATATAAACAAATACATTTTTATTCATTCACTATTTTAAGAGCTTAGGGGTAAGCCTGAAAGAAGTCCCTGACTTTGATCACCCTTCAAATTACCACCCATGAAGTAAAACTTTGTTGGTGTTTAAATTTTATTGGCATTTTAATGATTAACTCAAATGAAGTGGCTGCGTCTTCCAAAAGTGCTCAAATTGACATCTCTGTTGGGGAGAAGAGACAGCGATTTAGTGAGCAGGTCAAGATCATTTTGCCCACGATCAAGGACTTACTGTTAGCTCTTCCGGTGGTGTTACATTTCCTCGTAGTCATCCTCCTTGCCTCTTGGTACTGCAGTTTCCGGCGCATCTTGCACATTGCCATCGAATTGACCCTCTTCTGCATCCACCCTCTTGGCTTCCGTTATTTGATCCTGGCGAGTCGGGCCCTCCGCGCTGCTGTCCCGGGGTCCGCTGTCCCGCTGGTTGGAGCCCGCTTGGCTGCCGGAGTGGCCGTGGCTCTCGCTGCTCTCGTAAATGGACCGCACGTACCGCCCGCCGAAGCTGTCGTCGATGCTGATCTCGTAGCTACTGTGGTGGCTGTGATCGTTGCGCTTCCCCTCCTGGCTGTGCTCGTTCTGCTCCGCCCTCTGGCGCCGATCCTTGTCATCCTTGCTGTCGCTGTCATCATTATCGTCGTCGCGACCGCCATTGTCGTGGTCTTCAACGCCACTGATCCCGACGCCGCCGCTGCCGCCCTGACTATGGGGTTCCCCAGGGTCGTCGCCCCCTGAACCATGATCGCCATCACCATGATCGTTTTCATCGATTCCGTGATCCCCAGGCTCCTCATGAGTAATGTCGGCAGGGTGATGCTCTTCGATAGGCCCATCCGTCGGCCCGCTCTCATCCATGCCGGGCGAGTGGGGCGGACCCTCGTGAGATCCTCCAGGAGGACCGCCGGGACCGCCACCAGCGGCACCACCGTCTCCGCCGCCGCCCTCTGCGTCCGGGTTATTGTTGTTGAAGGCAAAGTTCATGTAGTACTTCTGGCCCAGAACGCCGTGCTCCGGCAGATGGCCGAGGGCCAGCAGGACCAGGTAGCCGGTGAGTAGCCGTGTCCGCATCCGCCACATCGCTGCAACGCTGAGCTGCCCGGGCTGGCCGACCCTCCCTTATATATAGAGATGACCGCCGTCGCCCGGAATCGAATCGATTTGGTTTTGGCTTTGGCTTCGGCCGTGGCTGCCCTCGCCCATTAAAAAGGGGCAGCCCGATAAAGGCGTGTCCAAAGGGGGCATCTGGTCGGGAGCACCAAACAGTGGCAGTTGTTAGTCCCAGTTGCAGCGGTGCAGCAGCAACAGCAACAGCAGCAGCAACATCAGCAGCTGCCGCGGAAACAGGTTGGCCCCCGTCGAAGAGAGCTACGTGGAATTCAATCAGGGCCAATCTATAATAGAAATCTCATGTGGCGCGAGCTTCGTTTTGCCCAAAGGGGAGTTTGCAGCAGCAGCAGCAGGGGGCGTGGCAGTGGAGATCAGCTCGAAGGAGGAGGAGGAGAAATGGAGATGGGACAGGGGTGCCCACTCTCTGCCCACTTTCAATCGATCGTGCGTTGCAAATATGAAAATGCTACTGCAGCGAGCGGCAGCCAAGTCAGGCAGCTTTGGCTAAAATCGTTTTTCATTAACAATTTTAAAAGCCGCGCATTAATCACAAGTACATATACAAACGCAGAACAGAATGGAGAATGAAGAAAAATACAGGATGCCCTGCACCTAAGACTGCTCGTAGATGGTGGGCCAGCATGTTGAAAAATACTCTGATTTATATGGGTTTTACACAAATAAGTATTAGAAAAGTTTTAAAATTATTTTGAAAAGCAGTATTAAATGGAATAAAGGTGTTAATAAAAAGTGTTGTTATCAATTTATATTTTTTTATCATACCTAAAAAAATAAATTAATAAAATGCTTTAAGGTATTCAACTACTAATATATAATAAGGCGCTTACGAATAAATGTGTGTAATACTTTCTCAATTTAAAAACAATAAGTGGCCAAATCTCTTTTAAGTTAAGAACCCATTTTTGACCCATTACGAACCACCGTGCAAGTGGCCATGAAGCCCATTAATCTGCAGACTCTTTCGAAGACACCCCACTAATTCTCTCTTTGGCTCTCTTCTCGTTGCAGTCGTTTCGTGATCAGTCCATCGATGGCACTGGCCTGCCGCTCTTAACCGAGGATCACTTGGTCAACTCGCTGGGCATGAAGCTGGGGCCGGCTCTCAAGCTGCGCTCCATATTGGCGAAGAAATTGGGCGGGCCGTGCCCGTGTGTTGCATGCGTTGCGCAGGCGCAACAAATGCTGGCACTGCAAACGGGTGGGGCAGCACCAGCAGCAACAGCAGCAGCAGCAACAGCAACAACAGCAGCAGCCACAACTAGTTGCAGCATTAAGTCGGAGATATTTAATGGCGGCAGCAACGGCAGCAGCAGCAGCAACAGCAATCAGGGCAGCGATATTGCAGCTACGCCAGCAACAGCCAGCTCGCCCAGCAGCAACATGTTGCTTCCAGTGTTGCCGTGCAGCAACCTGCACGACGCCAGCTAGTTATCAGCGGTCCACATAAATATTTATGCTACAAAAATTGCATTTCAACTGCAAAACTGCTGTACCAAATGAGCTTTCAAAAAAAACACAAGCAAATCAGATTGGAGAGAATACCTATTGTATAAATTAAACAATAAATTTGTAATTTAATAGCTAGCTAAAGTTGTAAACTTTAGGTGACGACAACAATAATCGCAAAGTCTTCCATTTGCACACATACACACACAAATCATATTTGTATAATATTAATCAATTTATTAGTCAATTTATTGAGAGACATTTCGTTTACGTACTTAAGTGCAAAGCGCATTTTGCATTGATTTTATTTATTTCTATGACATTTTTTCGTTTTTAACTGCTAGTCAGTAAATATATATTTAATAGAATTCCGCAAAATGTGAAGCAAACTTAAAAATTCAATTTTAATGTTTTGCAAATTGAAGTAAAAGGCTATTTATTTTGTATAATCTACGATACGGCAGAATTGTTGAACCCCAAGGCTTTGTTCAAATTTTATTAATTTATGTTTACTTTTTCTGCGGCCATGCACAGAGGAATTCAAAATTCAACTTTTAGAACTATGCATCCTTTTAAGAGCTCCAAGACTTGAAACACACACCACACACACAAACGAAAACAACAAGAAACAAGCAAATAGAAAACGTATTTTATAGCTCCATTGTACATATTGTTTATTTAATTAATTGTAAGTCATATAGAGAGACAGAAAAACATTTTCTAACACCTAGGCCGTATGCAATGAACTTAAAGAAACAGAAGCATATTTCTACAAAATAGGAATGAGAATGAACTTGATTTATTATATACATTTAATGAACTATAGCTATTTTTCACAAGCTGAAGCAAATAAATTATACCAGTTATCATACAAACAAAAACTAGTCTCGCGGAATATTTGTGGCAGCAGGTAGCTAGTTGTAAGTTGCAAGTTGCAAGTTGCAAACTGCAGCTCCCTGGGCATCGGGCTCCTCATTGTGGGGCGTTATGGGCACGCGGCTGACCTCCGGACCGCTCGATGCGTCGCGGGTCAAGCGGAACCGTTGCGCCAAAAGGCAACCAAGGATGGCTGCAAAACAATTAAAAGCACGCAGCGAACCTCCAGCGTCTAATTACAAATTGGAGTCATTGAATTTATTAAAATCGGCCGCGTAAATTGTGCAGCAATGCACTTGAGACACGCGAGCTGATATTGTGGGCCATCGGCGCTTCTTGGCTCCCATTACTTGGTCATAACTCACTGCGCCCGTCCGGTTCAAGTATCCCTAGCCTCTAAAAAGCCCATAACACCTAGTCGGTGGACCCCTTCTGCTTTCTTTCAGAAGCATATCTGCTGCACTCGTGTACAGCAACTCCTTGATTTGAGATCCGACAGCAAGGTCTGCCTGTTTCACTTATTGCACTTATAATTACCTGAGTGTTTGTATACAAACTATAAGTTGATTAACAAGTTCTAACCAATTATATTCTTTATTTTTGTAAGGTTTTCTAAAGTTAAGGAAAGCAATTACGGTTTTTTTAAAGTTTCCTTTGAATTCATACATTTACTAGATATATTACTCAATAAAATAAGATTGGGTTGATTGTAATCATAAATATTTTTAGTTTAAAAATGGATCAGAAAATTTCTTACAAACCCTTGACCAAAAAAATGTATAATTTTGTCATCAGGGTTTCAAAAAACTAAAAAGGCCGAAGCAAAGAAAATACCTTGGCGTTTCAATTGTTTCAATATTCTTTATAGTGTTATCGCTGTCGATCTTTAAATACTTTCAGCTGCAATTTTTCAAACGACATAATTACAAGATGGAAAACATAGTTTGTAGGCAATTTCTTGTGAACTTGTAACTACACATAGGCTTAAATGCAAAATCCGTAATTTTTTGATAAAATCATATTTTAATTGAGGCTGAATAAAATTTTGATTTCGATCCAGTCAAAATTATTCGGAAATCGAATGTTCAAAACATATCTCATTTAATCGGGTGTCTAATGATAGCCCTATTAAAACTTTTTGTTTGTTTGATTGATAATAATTTTGTCACCCATAGCTGCATTTTTTCAATTTAAGAACATCTTATAGTCTAGCGCATGCCCTATAATAGCGAGACCACGAATTTTTAATTAGCTAGTAATTTCAGTGCCTTTGAATCTTATTACTCTTTTAAAGAATTTACGAATTATACAAATGTTTCCTTCTGTATACATCTACATCCTAGTCCACAGCAAAAAAATGTTTTTAACGAGAATGAAGATGAACAGAGAAACAAACCAATGGCAATATTGGATTTTTATTAGTATAATGGCCGCCTTTAAATGACAAGCATATACACATACTTAAACATTTTTCTCTTAAGCATACTGGATTATGAAAGGCCTAGGAAATATTGGCCCAAAGTACGATGTGCTTAACATTATGGTAGTTTGACCTCTACGTGGCAATGGGAGTGGGAGCCGCAGCCTCCGGTTCGGCAGCCTTTTCCCCGTTGCCGTTCTGCGCCTTGGCCGCCGGTAGATCCTTGACGCCCGTGGAACCGAATCCTCCCTCGCCGCGTTCGGTGTCCTCCAGTTTGTCGACCAGCTCCAGTTCCGGATAGAAGATGCGCTCGCAAATGAACTGGGCGATGCGGTCGCCGCGCTTCACCTCAAACTCCACGTCCGAGTGATTGAACAGGACGACGCCGAGGTTGCCGCGGTAATCCTCATCCACCACACCGGCGCCCACATCGATGAAGTTCTTCACGGCCAGTCCGGACCGTGGGGCCACCCGGCCGTAGGAGCCCTCCGGAACCTGCACCTGCAGGTCGGTCTTCACGATGGCCTTTCCCCGGGCCGGAACCACCAGGTCGTAGGCGCTCCGCAGATCAACTCCCGCCGCCTTGGCAGATCCCCTCACTGGCTCCAAAGCATTTTCGGTCAGTTTGGCGAATCGCAGGACGCACTTGTCGATCTTCATCTTTTTGGCAGCTGGAATGTCGTCGAAATCGATTGATGGCATCTGGAGCAGGTTAGATTTATTAAGACTGGGTCAAATGACTGCACTTCTTTCAATTACTTGCAAAAACCTGGTCTGAAATGGCGCGGTCTAAGCGTCGATTTGCAAAATTGGCGGAACCAAGTGTTGCCAGGTTTCGTATGACAAAATTGGGTAAAATACTATAATAAAATCTACTTTTTGGTACTTTTTTTAAGCCACTGTACAGATCAATATTAGTATTTAACAGAATCGAAAAATTTAAAATTAATGCTCCTTAGAGATTATAGAAAACCCTAGGAAATATGTATTCTACTTTAAATCCAACGGATAATTACTTAAGTTTTGAAAAAAATATTACAAAATAATGGATTTCTTGGCTAAGCAGCGCCGGTCACACTTGGCTTTAGCACGTTGTTTTGAAAAATCCACCTGATCTGCCAATGTTTTGATAACTCTACTTTGCAGAAATGGCAAATACATATTTCGATGAATATGAGAACCTTGAGGTAAGCTTCACAGACTTTCATTATTCATAACTGACAATGACCATATTTGCAGATTCACGAGCTCATGCTTAAGGACCGGCCTCGACAAGCCGCCTACTACAATGCGATTTTGGGAAATAAGGATTTGTTTAAGGACAAGATCGTAATGGATGTGGGAGCCGGCACTGGAATTCTTTCCGCCTTTTGTGCGAAGGCAGGAGCACGTTTGGTCTATGCCATTGAGGCATCCAATGTGGCCACCAAAGTTGCTCTGGATCTAATCGAAGATAATGGTCTGACGAACGTTGTAAAAGTGATTCAATCGCGGGTCGAAGAATTCGTCCTGCCCGCCGATGCAGAAAAGGTGGACATCATTGTTTCCGAGTGGATGGGCTTCTACCTGCTGCATGAGGGCATGCTGGACTCGGTTCTCCTGGCCCGGGACAAGTTCCTCAAGGAGGACGGGCTCCTGTTTCCCAGCGAGTGCACCATTTTCGTGGCGCCCTGTTCAGTGCCATCGCTCTTCGATGATTGGAACGATGTGGATGGCATTAAAATGGACACTTTCGCCAGCAAATTGCGCGTCCAGAAGTCGGCCAGACCGGAGATTACGCATTTGAATCCGGAAGACCTCCTGCACGAGGGCGTCGTCTTTCACTGGATGAATCTGCTGGATGTGCAGCCTGAGGACTTGGACAGCATTCAGTTCAAGGAGGTGGTGACAGCCCAGAAGGCTGGTAAGCACCAGGGCTTCTGCATTTGGTTTGATGTGCGATTTCCCGGAGAAGACTCAGTTCTAAGCACATCGCCGCACTCCCCGCCAACACATTGGAAGCAGTGTGTAGTCGTCCTGCCCGAGGAATCCTGCGAGAATCTAGAGGAGAAATCACCAATAGCATTTCAAATTACCATGAAGCGCAGTGCGTCTGACATGCGAAAATACAATTTGGAGGTGGATCTGTTGGACCCCAACACCGAGGAGCACCCAGTGCCATGCTCCTGCCACATGACCAAATGCATTTTGACGGAAGCCCACTTAAAGATGATGGACACTTCTTGATTTCGTTATTCCTGGGATAATAGCAAACAAACTGTGGGGGAATCAATTTATTTAACATGTTTAATACAAATACAATATATATCTCAGTCAAACTTAACGTCTAGTCCAGCAATTTCAAATTCAATCAAAATTAATTTTTTAAGCTGCGATGGGGCTTCAAACCAATAACCGCTGTAGCCGACTTTGAAGTTCTTTGAGTGAATGTTGAAGACGATTGGTGTCCGGCTTTTGGTAGCAAATATTCAAGCAGCCCGCTACTATGTCTTGGGCCTTGCCAATAATTCGTCTTCTGCAAAACAAATACCAATGTAAGTTAACCCAATCAGCTTGATTTTCCAATCTCTGCACTTACTTTGAGCGGTACCAAATGGATTGTGCGTTGTCTGCGAGGAGGGAGACCACCCGAATGGCGGATTGAATTAAATGCCACTCATTGCCTTCATTTGCCCAAACTCGTTCGTTCATTGAAATCATTCTGAAATAAGTTTTCAATTGATTACCCTTGAATCATTTAGTTTTCCTCACACTTTTCATTACTTTCCCATTGGATTTAAGATTAATTTGAAACATTTACAAGAAATAAGTGAATTTGACAAACCTCGAGTAGTATTCCAGGAGCAGTTCAACGTCTAGATTCATGGTTACTAGTTTTTCCGGCACTATTCCCTCGGGCAGGCGCAGTTGGCAGGCTTTGATCTCCAGCTCTCTTATGAGGAAAGCAAAGGGAAAGCAGGCTCCCGATTCGCCGTACTCCCTCACCAACAGTTCGATTTTCGTGAACAATCTGTTGCATCGATCTTGAGTTGAGCCTGGCTCATCCACAACGCTATTTATTATGTTACCCCAGACCGACTCGATCAGAAGAGGATCGTTGTGATGGGAACAGTTTAATATGGACAATTGGCACTCCCACAGATCGAATGGCTCTGCAAAGTGCTGATAAAGCTGTGTGATATCGTACAGCGAATAATTTAACTCCTTTACAGCCGTGGCGGCCTCCAGCTTATTGCGAGCCAACTCTGTCATTGCGACCAGCACTGCCTTTTGAACTCGTGCGATATCCAGCTACATTTTTGAAATGGTTAAATAAATCATTTTCCAGAAAATAAATCTTATATATTACCTTGTCTTCCAGTTCTTTCAGGAATATTCCATTAGTTAAAGAAGAGCCAACATTCCCATTTCGCATACACATAACAGCACGCACCAAATACTCGATGCGCTGTTCCAGAATTATGTTTTCACTGCGTGTCATAGCCAAGTTGTCCAATATATGGGCTGCCTGGGAATGATGGCCATTCTTTTCGTAATACTTCCACAACAAATCGATCAGGACAACGTTCTCCCCATTGCGCGACACACTGCGGCGCAAGAACTCTCCCAGCGATGGCTCGACCACGTCCAAAAGCTCGCTGAGCATGTCGTGGGCGAGCAGCCATTCGTAGAGAGTAACATGGATCAGGGGGTCCTTTACCCGCAGGGTCTGTGCCACAATTTTAGGGATGGTTAGTTTTGCTGCATTTGTCGCATCGGTGGCTTTGCCAGCATTTTTGAGTTGACCAGGCGATTGCGTTTTGTCCTGAATGTGCGACTTGTTGCATGCAGTCTGGTAGATATGGTCCAGCATAAGTTGCACTTCCTTGTAGTAGGTCATTCTACAGTTAAAAGTTTAGTTGGTAAATTATTTATATCAGTCTATATTTTGTATAGTCTAAAAAACTAAACTGTCTAAAAAACTAAAGCAGAACCGATTTAGTTCAGGCGAAATTAACATAAGATATGTTACACATTTCCAGAAACCTTAACCAATATAGTTTTAACTCTTGAAAAAGGACAAACGGCTAATTCGATTCGGTTGATGATCTTAAGGAAATAATAAAACTCTCTGCATAAGTATAAAATCACGAAATATCTTACCTTGTGGCAAAGCAAGTGTAACCCTCGCGGTCTTCAGCTGGTTCCCCGTTATTGTAGAAGTGGACGCCAACCTCCTCCGGGTCACTTTTTGATGCACACACGGCCGAAAGCTCGATTACGCCCTCGAAGAAGTCGGCGGAAATGAACTGTTGGCAAATACTATGCAGTGGCAGGGTTGGAGCAGCTTCCTTGCACATTTGCAGGGTGGTTCTCAGCTTTTGCTCCTTTTCGGTGGGCGAAGTACAGTTCTTGGCATTCATTAACAACTCGGTGGCTTTGTAAGTCACATCATCCTCATGCCTGTATATATTAGGACAATTCTCACGCAAGTTCATGGATACTTCGGATACTCCCGCCTTGTCCTTGAGGTACAGATTAATCAGTGAAATGATCAAGAATGCGCAGACCTCAGAACGTGTGAGGAGGAGGTCACGGAAGGTACAGCACTTCAACATCTTCTGATGTTCGGGGCTGAGTTGCAAGCAAATAAGTTGAAAGGAGTGCGAGTTTAGAATGCTCCAAAGTGATATAACCTCACAAGCGTGTTCTGCGAAAAAATGTGATTAGTTGGCTCTCTATTATAATATTATAATTGTACTTACTGACAAAGAGGTTAAGAGCTGACAGTGATCGTTTTTCTTCGACTTGAGCCTGCTCTGTCAAAATCCTTTGCTCAGACATTGGCAATAGACTGTTGTTCATCATAATGGTGTTATAGGAACTGGTTCTTTCCAAATGGGGGTCGAACGAGACTCGGGTAGACGCTAAAACAAACAATAAAGTTTTTTAGTTATGTGACCATAAATAAATTTTTCGTTTCTTAAAAGTTCAGAGCACGTTTTTAAAACTCAACTCATCGACTTCGACAATCAAATCATATTTAATTTGCAAGACTTACAGGAAATATCGTGCACAGAATGTACTTCCAGGAAGCTGCGCAACGATCGCAGGTCTGATTGCAAAAGGGCACAATCGCTTTGACTCAGATTGGAGCAAAAGTTCTCATTTACACAAGGCAATTGCCAAATTGAACGCAACATCCGGGAGACATACATGTATAGTCCGTCGTGTTTGGCCGAAAACACGATCGATGAATTCTCGTTACTAACAGCTTGTGAAGGTTGCACATTTCCAACTGTAATGTATACATATTATTTGACTATTCCACCTCAAGAAGCTAGTTGTACTTACTTGGACTGATGGGCTGATTGAACTGTGATCCAGGATAAGACACAGGACTGTTTGCCGCTGTATTTGGCATTGGCGTGGACATGAACATGGGTTGGCGCTCCCTTCCGGTCGTGATATTTGGACCCATTGTTTGATTCCCCAAGTTGCGGTTATTAGCGTTTACGAACTTTTGATGCTGAAAGCACGGCTCCCCGCCGTACAACATGAACGCCTGGGTGGCCCACAAGGCGATGTCACCGCCACGATATTTATCCGAAGTGGCCAGCAACAGGGCGGTGACACACGCCTCTCGCTGATTTTGCGAATGGAAGAATAGCTTAACTTCCTCGTGGTGCGGACCATTACACGATAGCAGTATCTGGCGCAAAACGTCGACCATTTTGAGCAGCTCTATGATGTGTGTGCCCTGGTTGGTGAGAAGCGCTACCTTGCGTGAGTGACGTGCACTGTTCAAGGGAGATTTTAGGAGCGGCGTCGACGGTTCATGCACCTCGGCCAAGCCCCATACCACTCCATCCAGGCTCTCGAGAGCCGTCGACTCCACCAAGTATGTGAAATTAACCGATGGAGCCGAGCTGACTGACCAGAGCAGATCCTGCTCCTGTTGTTGCGTGGTGATCATCAGCATGGTGCCCTCCGTGTAGTGGGCGGCATGGACCTGCTTGGGTTTATTGGTGGTGGCGTTTGGCGTGTAGCCGGGCGGTAGGCGCACGTGAAGCAGATAGAGCCCCTTCGGTGAATCGGCTCCGGCTGGCAATGGTGGCTGCGTTGCTGGCTGACCGAATCCTGTACTCTCTACCTGGGTACAGGCCGCAGTTGGACCGAATTGGTGCTGCACATTTAGCGACGTTGTGGAGAAATAAAGCCGCACACCGCATTGCGTCACAGCCACAAGATGCAATTTGCCGGCGTCATCGGCGTTCAGGGGGCAGATGGCTTTGACACTTTTGAAAATAGAAGGGTCCACAGTTCTAAAAATGTAATAAAGGAGAAAACGTTAGCATGCATTCATTGATTTCTTCTCAGGCTGTGCTTAATTGTTTTCCTATTTAAGCAAACTTATATCAGTAGAACTTGCACATACGTGATCAGACTAACTGCTTGGTTCGTAATATCATTCTGGGTGATTCGCCCCAGCCTTCTCGCGTTCGTATAATCTGAGCTGATGTCCCACGCTTCAATCGAACCTCTTTCCGTTAAAACGTAAAGAAGCTTGCGGCTGTTATCAATCTCTATACGCTCGATTGGATCGACTTCCTGCGAGGAAAACACTCTTAGTCACTGCATTAATAGAAGGAATGCGAATGGTTACCGAAAAAACTTTAAGGAAGCTGGGAACCATGTAGGAGACCAGTCCTTGGGAGAGATTTATCTTCTTGCAGCGTTTGCCGAACCAACTGGACTCCGCCTGGTAGAATACCTCATAGAGGCAGCCGTCGCGCCCGCCCAGAAAGATGCGTCCGTCGTCCGTTCCCTTGATGACGCTGATGGACACGTTGTCGGTGCCGATCACGAAAATGGGTCTGTTCATCAGCTGCATTTCGCTGTACGAGCTCTCGCCGAAGGTTACGCCCAATACAATGACCTCGATGGGCGTGGTGAGCAGGAGGAGGTACTTGACATCTTGGACAAAAACGCCGGCTTTAGGTTTCACCAGGCCGACGCTTACGATTAAATGGCTCAGTCCGTCGTAGTAGGCCACATCCCGCGTCTGAGTGAAGGTCCAAATGTAGATCTCCGAATCGATGGTGAGCCAGGCGCGACCAATCTCCGGAAAGAGGCCCATGGTGCAGTGACATTTTATGTCTTCACAGTTTTTAAAGTTAGAGATTAGAACGGAAGGTTCCAGGTCAAAGGAGGTACGTACGCTTGAAGTGCTCCAGGATCTCGTTGGGAATGGCCGATTTGGTTACAGTCCGCAGTTGTTGTAGGTTATGTGTTTCCTCGGATTTGAGAAACGACAGGCTCTGGTAATCGTAGTCGTTGAGCCCACTCATCGTGGCTCGTCCATGTTGGCTAACGCCAGTTAACTGCAGAGAAATTAATCCTTAGTCCTCTCAAAGGCGGGCAAACATCCGTATCATTGGTACTCACTTCCAGCAGACCCGGCTTATTTCTGTCTAGATTGTCATGCCATTCCAGCATACTTCCCGCCGTCAAAAAAAAGTCGAGCTGTGCTTGCGGAGCAGACATTGTGTACAACTATACTAGGCGGGTCAACTCGGATGCTAAAAATCTTTTAAAATCGACTAAAACAAATATTTTAAGAAAAAAACTGATCTGCAATTTTCGGCCGGCTGATGCTGATGTACCCACGCTCCCGCCTTCTGCTAGTGATGACATTTTTTGAACCGAATGTGTCGGCACTAGTCATCCAGTGCTGCCCATAATGTCCTGTTCGTTAGGGGTATTCGATGACACTGAAGACTACATGAATTTGTATTTGTAACCAGTTCCGATTTATGGTTTTCCATAAACGAATTTATATTAATCGAGCATGTTGAATTGTAAAGCAGCTAGCAAACGAAACTAAATTTATTCTAAATGGCTGGGTCTACAAACCCGAAAACAATCGTTAGTTGAATGTTTTATATTATAATGTTTAGTAGTTTCTGGAATTTCTAATGTTGAATTTGAAAGCTTATCGAAATTATGCATTTCGTTTTCTGGCAAAAGAATCCCCTGAGATATTTGATAAATAATGGTTAGTTCAAATTCATATAAAACGAGAATATTAACAAAATCGAAGTTAAAGTAAACTCTTTACTCTTTTTGCTTATGCGAAGCCTGTAACAGTGTTCGAAATATTACAGAATAATATGTTACACAGTGAATGGGTTATTACGCAAACCAGATAAAACTGTAATTTTGCAATATAAACAATAAAAAGCTCAAGTTTTTAAAAAAGTTTTTCACAAATTTTCAGTTTAAAAATTTTTTTACATTTATTTATTTGGCGCCTAACAGCACACCGCGACCGCGTTAACAGCACGCAGACGGCACATGGCGCTGTATTTTAGCCCGTTTTGTGCGCCTGATGCAGCCACATTAAATTTCCCTTCTTTTCTTTTCCCCGTTTCCGGTGAGTAGTGTGTTCCGCGTTTTATTTTTATTGAAATTTTAACCCAAAATATCTTTTAATCAACATATTGCAGCGAGGAGTCCATCCAGAATTTGTCTGATACAAACGAGGGACTAACGGAGCGTAAGTTTTGTGTCAAACATGCTGCAGTTCCAAACATCGAATCGAATAATTTACGCGGATGCCAATTGGCAGTGTGGCACCAAAGCCGCCGTTTTATTACAAGTGCGGCATCCGCTGTGATGGATTATCCTAATTAAATAAAACATGTTCTTGTCAAGAGTAAATTATGCGGCTCGCTGTTTGGAATACTCATTATAACTTCCTCTAAAATTGACTTTAGTAATAAACTAAATTGTTTTTACCGACAGTGCCATCAAGATGCGTACCATCAATTCCAACCAGTGCGTGAAGATCCCCAAGGATATCAAGGCCTCGGTGAAGGCCCGTGTGGTGACCATCACCGGCACCCGCGGCACCCTGAAGCGCAGCTTCAAGCACCTGGCCCTAGACATGTACATGCCCGACAAGCGCACCCTGAAGGTGGAGAAGTGGTTCGGTACCAAGAAGGAGCTGGCCGCCGTGCGCACCGTCTGCAGTCACATCGAGAACATGATTAAGGGTGCGTAACATAGGGAAAACAAAACAAAAACACCTGTAGGTTTCTTAGTAATCTCTTGTAGCCGATAGTGAAATCCTAAAAACGTCTTCTATTTTGAATACATACAAAAGTGACCTTTCAAACACAGCCAAAGTTTGGTTCTAGTTCAACCATTAAGTCTTCCGACTTAAAGATATCCGTTAATAGTTTTCCGACTAAAAGATATCCGCTATTTACTAACCTGGTACCACAAAATTACACAACCTAAAGATCCTATTCCAAATATATATTATTTAAGCAAAACTATTATTTAAAATGGGGGTTCCACCATAAGTTCCATAACTTGTGATGCTTACAAAAATCTGAATGAATATCAATTCAATTACTCTCGTAGTTACCGAGATTTTGATAGTCAAACAAATTTGGTCAGATGAATAATATGTGGAAAAGATTCCTGCTGCATGTTAATGACTAGTGCACCGATATAATGTATCCTTAATTGTAAACTAAACAATTATATTCTCAATTTCTAGGAGTCACGTTCGGCTTCCAGTACAAGATGCGCGCCGTGTACGCCCATTTCCCCATCAACTGTGTCACCTCCGAGAACAACACGGTCATCGAGATCCGTAACTTCTTGGGAGAGAAGTACATCCGTCGTGTGGAAATGGCAGCTGGCGTCACCGTTGTCAACTCGACTGCCCAAAAGGACGAGCTCATCGTGGAGGGAAACGACATCGAGTCGGTCTCTGGATCTGCCGCCCTCATCCAGCAGTCTACCACCGTTAAGAATAAGGATATCCGTAAATTCCTTGACGGTCTGTACGTGTCCGAGAAGACGACCGTTGTGAAGCTAGAGTCTTAGACTTTTATAATGTGTTTCAACCTAAAATGTTAATAAAAAACCAACGGCCGAAACTTTCAATAAGAAAACTGGTGTCTGACACTTTTGTATAATATATTATATCCTCAGTCACATCGACAAAAACATTTTGATACTATAAATGTATTAAATCTAGTGATCCTTTTAAAGCGCTACTTTCTCCGGGGCCATTATTTTTTTTTTAATCTTGCTGTGGACTGCGACTAAAATCCCAAATAAATTGTCTGTATGATTTTGTTCAAATGTAATTTATTCATTAAGACTAATAGAAAGGTGACAACTGACAACGCCATAAATGTTTTAAACCTTTCTATAACGACTTTAAATTTCGAGAAAAATAAGAGGCTTAACGTTGCTATAGGAACAATCGAATAATAATTTGTAACTCCTCGAGTGCGTTTGGTATTTTTATTGATGTTGCAATTTTGAATATATATTCAATATTTATTGTTATAGCTGTTAATACTTTCCATAACCAAGTGAAATAAAAAAAAATTCTACTCCACTATTTACAAATTTCCGAAATGGCAAAACCTGGCAGTTCCAAAATTTCCCACTTAGTTCTGGATTAGCGTTCCTAACCGCTCGTTTCTATGCGATATTTAGGCGATGGTTTTTCCGTGCAACCATAAAATATTGGCGCAAAAGAATTTAAATGATCACGATTTATTAGCCAAGAAAGTGGCGACTTAGGAGATTTACTTTTCCCCATGCGGCATATTTTTCCCTTTTTGTGAGATCTAATTGTTCATGTGCTTACGGTTATAAAAGATAAGCGTAAATCACTTTTTGTATATGGAGTTAAAATAAAAAAAAATTGTATAAGTTATGCAAGTTAAGTCTGAAAATAGTATTCTAGGAGAAATAGATAGTGCAGCTAAATTAAAAATGGTGTCATTGAAAAGACTATAATTTGGCTGATTGCAATCCCTTCGACAAGTTTACAAAAAAGTAATTAATCGTTCTCAGTTATTTGAGGACAGTTAATGTGATACTCGATTTATTTCCTTTGAAACCATTTGTCTTTGGTTTTCTTTAACTGACGTCAAACAACACCTGTTAGATTACGATTACTGTGCTTGCCCCAAACGTAATTTTTTTAGGTAATTTAAAAGTAATTAAAAACAAGTCAAATTAGAAATAACTGACATGAAAATGGGCCAAAAATTTGATCAACGTTAAATTGAACAAGAGAGAACGCTATAGTCGGGTGCTCCGACTGCATTTTTACTTTTCCGAAATATTTAAATTTTTAAAATCGTATATAAGCGATTGTGGGCGTTAAAGGGGGCGTGGCCCCTTTTTGAAACAAACTTGCGCTGCGTAGGATCTCCTAGAATCTGCATGCAAAATGCCAATCTTCTAGCTTTTATAGTTTCCGAGATCTCAGCATTCATACGGACGGACAGACAGACGGACATGGCTATATCGACTCGGCTAGTGACCCTGATCAAGAATATATATACTTTATAGGGTCGGAAACGCTTCCTTCTAGATGTTACATACTTTTGCACGAATACAATATACCCTTTTACTCTACGAGTAACGGGTATAATAAGGAAATGGGCTTTAAAAAATACTTACGTTAATATTTAAAACAAAGTTCTGAACACCTTTTGTTTTGGTCCAAGAATTAAATAAAAAAAATCGATCTTTTTCAATGACCTTTTTAGATTCTTAGGGCACCAACTATCCTCGCCGAACTCTCTTCTTCAATACATGTTAATTTTATATTTAGGTAGTAATCTTAATACTTAAAAACTTGAAACTGTAATTAAATACTTTCATATTAAGTATGAAAAACGAAAGTATTTGCAATCAAAAATGCAAATCTTTGCAAATGTGCTTAACGATTAAGTATTTATCGAAAAAAGCGCAACCGATAACTGCAGGAAATGTATGTATCAGCCCTGGGCGGTTTAAAGGTCCCGTTCGTTTCCGTTTTCTCATTCATTGGCCCGGAATTTGTGAAGCGTGCTGGCATCCTAAACTAGAATTTCCAACTGAAAAGTGAAAATAGTAGTTAAGAAGAAATAAAAGTGAAAATTAACTTATAGAAGAAAAGAGAGAAATGAATTTGCCCCCAAACACTGGAACTGCTCGGGGACGGGGTCGCGGGTTAAAGAGCAAAGAAGAGGCAAACCGCGGCTTGGGCCCCCAACTGGTAAGAGCTTTAGAGTAATAAATTTGGTAAAATGTTTCCGATTCAATAAATTTTAAAACTTTGTTGTTATATGTTTCCTCATATATTTATTATTCATCCGAAGTAATATTAATATCAATTACAATTTTGCTTTATCTTGGTGTACAATCTGCAACATTGATGATAGTCTTACATACTAGCATATCTGCATGTTTTTTTTCGGACCATTCATGAAAATACTTGTGTATGAGTGAATATATGTATGAATTTACCGATATGTTACAGTCCCTTTCCCACAACTTCAAGCCATACTTGGTACTTAAAAAACAGAGACCAATAAATTTACTTCGAATAACAACCACTTTTTTAATACAAATTGTAGTTATGCATAAAATAGTTATTCAGTGCTCAGTTTTTAATTGGAACCATTTTTGCGAATTTCGTTTTCAATACGAGAAAATTCGCAACTGTATGTGAGTCCTATTACCAATACCATCGCATGTTTATACTTTTGAGTGGTTTGGTTGTTTGTGCGAAAATTAATCCAGAGCGAAGAATAAATGATGACCACGCATATCAAATAAAACACAATCATACATACGTAATAAAAAATGTTTGTAGTATAACTGCATTTGTTTTGCTTGTTATAAATGTTTATGCAAGTTTAGGCACCACTTAAAAAGAAGAAAGAAGCTCGTTCAAGGCTGCGTTGAATTTCCGCATGGTATGTATGTAGGTCGCACATTGCCTATTGGAATGCAATGGAATCGGAACGGCTATAAAAACGGTGTTTTTATACCCTTGCAGAGGGTATTATAATTTCAGTCAAAAGTTTTCAACGCAGTGAAGGAGACATTTCCGACCCTATAAAGTTTATACATGTTGATATAGCCATCGATTTAGCCATGTCCGTCTTTCCGTCCGTTTATACGCAAACTAGCCGCTCAGTTTTAAAGCTATCTGCTTGAAAGTTGTGTTTCTATTTCATTAATTTAGCTTTTTTTCTTTTTATCAAAATATTTCTTTGAGATTTAGTAATTATTTACTATATCAGAATAAGGCTTTTAGTTTTGTCAAAATCGGACAACAATATATGCCATAGAAATGATGGGAAAATGCAGTGCAAAATGGACATAGCTCCGCTTCATTATTTTTGGTAATATATCCATTGAAATCGAAATGTGTTCGTTTTGTATAAACTTGCCGAAGTTGGCTTCTTTTCTTTATAATACAAACGAAAAAAAATGGTTTATTTCAGCAAGCAGCATGGAATTTGGAAACTAATTTGTATTGCCTAGTTTGCAGTAATCGAATTATTGTTGTGGGACCTACAGACTTTTTATTAATCTATATAGTTTGTATATATGTATATAAGAAAACGCTTGGAATAGTACCATGTTGATGTTTTTTAATACTATTAGCACAATATTTACTTTTTTATATTTTGGTTTACCTTTTATGAATGTTATTATTAGTTTCAAAGCTATAAATAAACAAAAAATAAACTAAATTTTTTTTTATTTTTAAAGTGATATTACAGACATAGTATGCGTTAAAAAAAAAAATAAAGCTAAAACTTTAACCAATAACAATATTTTCTTACAGGGACGGTCTTCTCATTCTTCTCAATCGAGTAAAAATGAAGCCTCTGGAGGTCAAGGAGCGAGTGATGCACCACCTAAAAACTTGCAGAAGTCGGATCGCAGCTCGGATACCAAGTCGGGCGAGGCTGAAGTTCAAAGCTCTGAGAGTGAGTGGTCTTATGTATTAATACTTTCGGTTATTTTTAAAAAGAAGTGAGAATTATTTAAATTAAACCAGGTGATCCTCGTGGCTCCGTGCGTGGTCGTCGCTTGATTACGGATGTGGTACACTCCCGTCCCCAGGGACTAATAACAAAAAATGGAGTGTCTGGAAACAAAATTACTGTGCAGACAAACTATTTTAAAATTTTGAAACGCCCAAACTGGACCATTTACCAATACCGCGTGGATTTTGTGCCGGATGTTGACAATACGCGTTTACGTCGGGCATTCGTAAACGAACATCGTAGCATTTTGGGGGGCTACATATTTGACGGTACCGTTTTATTTTGCACGAATCAATTTAAGCCAGTGCAAAATAGCCCCTATGTTCTGGAACTGCTGACCGAGAGCCGCTCTGGTGAAAAAATTGAAATCAAAATCAAAGCTGTTGGTTCGGTTGAGGCAGCCGACAACCAGCAGTTCCAGGTTCTCAATCTTATTCTGCGCAGAGCTATGGAGGGGTTAAACTTGCAGCTGGTTTCGCGCAATTTTTTCGATCCTAAAGCAAAGGTCTGCTTTCTAAATTATTATTTAACACGTTGTGAGACTCAATCTTATGATTATAATTTTTTGAAAACAGATTAACTTGGAGAACTACCGCATGGAACTCTGGCCTGGATATCAGACTTCGATTCGTCAACACGAAAGTGATATATTACTTTGTGCTGAAATAGCCCATAAGGTAATGAGAACTGATACCTTGTATAACATTTTATCCGAGGCTATTCGTGACAATGACGATTATCAGACTGCCTTTAAACGCGAAGTAATGGGTGAGTTTGTAATTCATTTTTGGGACCCTTAACTAAATTTGTTCTCGTACTTATTTTAAACAGGTATGGTGGTATTAACGGATTACAACAACAAGACTTATCGTGTTGACGACGTAGACTTTGAATCATCGCCATTAGCTAAATTTAATACCAAGGACGGGGATATTTCGTATGTGGAGTACTATAAAAAGGTTAGACCCTCCACAGAACAGTTAATTACATATTCTAAATACTTATAAATTCCCAGCGATACAACATCACTATACGAGACTTCAAGCAGCCTTTGATTGTGTCTCGTCCCACCGATAAAAATATTCGTGGCGGCGTCGATCAGCTTATTATGCTTATTCCCGAGCTGGCTCGGGCAACAGGCATGACCGACGCAATGCGCGCCAATTTTCGGTATGTTTATAGTAAGATTGCAGTTCTTGAAGCTTAATTAGTATCCTGGTTTGTCCCGGGCTTTTAGATTGATGAAGGCCATGAGCGAGCATACCCGATTGACTCCAGATCGTCGCATTGAGCGCCTGCGGGTGTTCAACCAGCGATTGAAATCCTCCAAGGAGAGTAACGAAACCATGAAGTCTTGGAACATCGAACTCGACTCGGCTTTGGTCGAGATCCCTGCTCGCGTTCTGCCACCGGAGAAAATCGTGTTCGGCCAAAATAAAAGATATCTGTGCGACAGTCGCGCCGACTGGAACAATGAGTTTCGCAACTCCTCGATGTTCAGTCACGTGGACATTAAGAGGTGGTACGTGATTACCCCGAGTCGAAATTTGCGCGAGACCCAGGAGTTTGTGAAGTTGTGCATCCGCGCAGCTAACGGCATGAAAATGCTTATTTCCGAACCTCGCTAGTAAGTATTCCTAATTAAAATTTTTAAAGAATTTCTGATTTCATGTACCGTTTTTTATAGCGATGAAATTAGGGACGACCGTAATGGAACTTACTCTCAGTCGATTGACAACGCCGTGGCAAAGGATCCACAGATTGTAATGGTTGTGATGAAGTCTCCGAATGAAGAGAAGCACGTTTAGCTGTCTAGATTGTCGGATAAAAGTTCTAACACTCTTTTCTTTTGCTAACAGGTACAGCTGCATCAAAAAACGCACCTGTGTGGACAGACCGGTGCCGTCGCAAGTGGTGACTTTGAAAGTCATTGCCCCTCGCCAGGAAAAAGCGGCTGGTCTTATGTCGATTGCTACGAAGGTGGTTATCCAGATGAACGCCAAACTAATGGGTACTCCCTGGACTATAGAGCTCCCAGTCCGCGGTTTGATGACGGTTGGATTCGATGTCTGCCATTCGTCGAAGAACAAAAACAAGTCCTATGGCGCTCTAGTAGCTACCATGGACATCAGAACGTCGGGCCGCTACTTCTCATCGGTGACTGAGCACATGAAGGGCCAGGAGTTATCCGACCAGATGTCGCTGAACATGACGTGTGCTCTGAAGGCCTACCGGGAGCACCACGGTACCTTGCCAGAGCGCATTCTTTTCTACCGCGACGGCGTTGGTGATGGCCAGCTTTACCAAGTTGTGAACACTGAGGTGAAGTTTCTGAAGACCAAGCTCGACGAAATCTACAAATCGGCTGGCAAAGAGGAGGGCTGCCGAATGGCCTTTATTATAGTCGCCAAGCGCATTAACTCACGCTATTTCGTAAACAAGCGCAATCCAAATCCGGGCACTGTGGTGGACGACGTTATAACCTTGCCAGAGCGTTATGATTTCTTTTTGGTGTCGCAGGCTGTTCGCCAAGGAACAGTGTCACCTACCAGCTACAACGTAATATCTGACAACATGGGGATGAGCGCCGATAAGCTGCAGATGCTCACTTACAAAATGACCCACATGTACTACAATTTCTCCGGTACTGTCCGGGTCCCAGCCGTGTGCCAGTACGCACACAAATTGGCGTTCCTCGTGGCCGAAAGTATTAATCGGTCCCCGTCAGCCGGACTGGAAAACCAATTATACTTTTTGTAGATATGTACATGACACTTGCATCAAAAAATGATTTTATTGTTCAATTTTTATGACATGTTTTAATATTAAGATTATGTATCAAAATGAATAGATACCTACCACTTGCGCATATTTAGAATTTCAAGCAAATAAAGTGATGCCAATTTATCGTTTCCGGAAAAAAATACAAAAAGTATTTTAATTTTAGAAGTTTTTTTGATGTAGAATATTCGAAATCATAGTTATAACAAGAGAGAACGCTATAGTCGACTGCCTCGACTATTAGATACCCGTTACTCAGCTAAAGAACTTAATATAAATATGCCTTCTTGTGTTTTTTTTTGTTTTTAACATAATATGAATTATGAACAAAAAGTTCAAATTATCAATTTGAATTCGGCACTCTCTTAGTGCTGGCAGCTTTACAGCACGAGCATCAGCACCAGCGCTGCTTTAGCGCAGGCAGCTTTTGTCCTGCACCAGCAGCTGTGTTTATGTATGCTTACATGCCGAAATCTTCCTCCTCTACGGACAGGAAGTAACTTAATACAAAAAAAAAATGCTTACATGCATACACACATACGCCATTGTTTGACTCAGACCTCCAATCTGGCTAACTAGATTTGATTTGCATAGTTCTTGGGATATAGTTCGGTATTGACAAATGAAAACCATCGCAATTTCCTTTAATAGAAATCCTTATCGAGAATTAACGTTGACTCTGTTGAGCATCTTGGCCAGCTGTTCCAAAGGCATTCGTTAGATGGCGCCATGAAAGGCGGAAATGTAGGCGCTAGCCAGGCTTAAGCGTTTAATGGGTTTTTGGGCGTTAGAGTGGGCGTGGCAAACTTTTATTAGGCCAATCGATATTTATTGACAAAACAAATACATATCAATTAAAATTTTCATAATATCAAAACTGTGGCCACAGCTTGTGGCTTGTGGGCGTCAGAGGGGGCGTGGCACCATTTTGAGACAAACTTGCGTTGCGTAGGAACTCCTAAAATCTACATGCAAAATGCCAGTCTTCTAGCTTTTATAGTTTCCGAGATCTCAGCGTTCATACGGACAGACAGACAGACGGACATGGCTAGATCGACTCGGCTAGTGATCCTGAACAAGAATATATATACTTTATAGGGTCGGAAACGCTTCCTTCTACCTGTTACATACTTTTGCACGAATACAATATACTCTTTTACTCTACGAGTAACGGGTATAAAAAGCAGCCATCTCCTTATAAAAAACTTGCAATAATGAGTCTTCTGCAGCGTAGCTTGCAAATATGCTTTTTTTAATCTAACGAAGTACTATGTACAATACCTGTCATACGACTAGGCCAAATTCACTAATACACTTTTCCGGAAAGCTTATAACTTTGGTTTGTCGAAGCTAATTTATTTATTTTTTATCTGCTTTAATTTTTTGGAAATCGCTAAAAATCAGATAACAAATCCTTTAAATTATATACCTTTTTCATTTTCAAAAAATCGAAAATTTTTGTTTTACTTTATTTTAAAGAACAACTTTATGAGAACATTTCCCCAAATTTTCATAGAAATTTGAGCAGTAGAAAGAAAGTTACAGCGCTCCCGGCTTGGTTTTGTCAAAATCGGACAACAACATAGAAATCGAAATGTCGTTTTGTAATAACTCCAAGGGTATATAAACTTTGGCTTCTTTTTTTTGTATTTACTAATAAATTAATCCTGTGGTCAAGAACATGTAAATTTATCAGAAAACAAGAAAGGAAAGCTAACTTCGGGCGGAGCCGAAGTTGAAATACCCTTGCAGAATATTCTGCAAATTATATTCTCCAAAATTATTTATATAATGCATTCTTAATACTCATAAAAAATCCCAACTCCCTAACTTTAAAAACACCAAAGTTATGGCATTTCCAATCGTTCAGTTATATGGCAGCTATAGAATATAGTCCGCCGATCCTTATGAAATTTGATATGTCGGATTGATTAGTCAAAAATAAAACCCATAGAAAGTCCCAACTTCCTAACTTAACAAACAGCAGAGTTATGGCATTTCCGATCAATCAGTTATATGGCAGCTATAGGATATAGTCGGCCGATCCCGGCCGTTCCGACTTATATACTGCCTGCAAAGGAAAGAAGGGTGTGTGCAAAGTTTCAATTCGATATCTTTAAAACTGAGAGACTAGTTCGCGTAAAAACAGACAGACGGACAGACGGACATGGCTATATCAACTCAGGAGGTGATCCTGATGAAGAATATATATACTTTATAGGGTCGGAGATGTCTCCTTCACTGCGTTGCACACTTTTGACCAAAATTATAATACCCTCTGCAAGGGTATAATTATATACATGTTTACATATTTAATAAAAACGCCAATTTATTTAGTTAACATATAATTTAATAATTCACTGTTTAACTTTTACTAATAATATTTGAACTACATACAAATTTTAATGGTTGCTGAACACGTGCGATACCGTGTAATCCTAAAATTCAGTTTTAAATTCAAAAGTAGTTTGCTACAGTCCAAACGGGGCGTTTATCAGTAAATAGATTATTCCTGATTGAATATATATGTCTAGAAAATGAAAAGAAACAATGTGTAAGTATTTGGTGCAAACATAATTATTAATGGTTTGACTTACCTGGTCAAGAGCAGAAAATGCAGATGCTAGGGTTCGGGATCATCTCTTCTAGTATTTGGAGCCACTAAGCTTATTTCTTCATCGTTCAAGTCCTAAATTAAAAATTAAATGTTAAATGTAAATTTTTACACAATTTTTATAGGTAAGTTTAAATGTAAAAAAACGGGTACAAAATACTATCGGCTTTCCGAAGCTTAAAAACTATATAAACAACTATATATTATAGCCAGTCACATAAATTAATAGGAATTTAAAAAAATTTTTGGATAACATACATGCAGGTCTAATAAAAGTAGCAAGCACGTGAAAAAATTAAGTGATATAATTAGGTCATAATAATAGATATAATGTACACTCAAATTTGGTGTGCATTAGAGGTACACTGCACATCTAAGTCATTATTATAAATAAACCTAAAAATATCTTAGAATAAATTGAATAAATACTAATAAAACGTAGGTAATACCACAATAAGTTTAGAGCTATACAAAAAACTATTCAGGTTCATTATATAGATTTCAGTTGCTTACAAATGGCAATACATACGCACACAATACGTTGTATTATACTATAAACTCGGTCTTTGGCGTTCTTTATTTAATATTGTTATACTACGAGTATACTCTTAAAAATAAAAATGTGTTGCATTGGCACATTTTGCAAAAACATTTAATGCATATTTAATTTTTAGCACATTTTTATAATTATGAAGAAAGTTTGAATAAAGAAAGGCCGAAATAAATATTTCAAAATATAATTTCTTTAAAAAATATTTTAAAATTCAAGCTTTTTATTTAATAGAATTTGTACAAAAATGACAGTACTTACCATATGATATATAAAATAAATTATTTATACAACAACAGATCTAATAACAGTTCTTGTTTGTAATCCGCACATTAACTAATTAATTAAAATTAACTATTTACCATTAATTAAAGCCGATGCTAACCACGACTTTTGAATAATGGTCAATGTGGTCCAATTAATAATCTACTTTTTGTATTTCTTGATTTGGTAAAAATTATTTTTAAAATCTAGCTCAAATCTTATATGCATATTTATCAGTTTTTATCGTCTATTATTATTATAAGTTTAACAATGTAATATCGAAAATTAAATTTAGGAAATCAATTTTACATGAAATATTTGTTTCTTGAAAAACCTATCCTATAATATTTTGCCCACATAAAGTACGAAAGATGGTTCTTAAGGGGACCCCCCCATTCGCGGTTGCAAAAAATCGATATTTTTATTTAATTCGAACCTATAACTATTCAAGAATGTTTCTGTAAAATTTCAAGTGAATATTTCAAAAACTTTTGAAGATACACCCGATTTATGGCAGAAGCTTCAGGCAATGGCGATAGCTTCTCAAAACTTTAAACGCGTTTTTCTCAAAACAGTATTTTTATGACTGACGTAGGAGATTACTCAAAAACTATTAATCCAATCGGTTCCAAATTTTAATACGTTTTTCTATGCATATATAGCTATTGCATGAACTAGGATAAATCAAATCGGTAAATTTCTTCTTTACTTTTTACCTTGATTTGTGTCTGAAAAAAAGGCCATTTAAAAAAAAAATGTTCAAAGGTCCGCCATTTTGTTAATTTTTGTCCAAATTTAAAAATCCTAGTTCATGCTATAGCTATACATATACACTTCCTAATCCCGTTGGAATTTTTGGTTTTCCACTACGCCGACGAAAAAAAGGGGTTTTGTTCAATGACAAAAAAACAACAACAACAAAAAAGAAAAAAATTATGTAACATTTTTTTTTTTTAGGACTTCAGCTAAATGGATGCAAAGTTACAAGCCTAAAAAATAATATATGTACATTTACCAGCCCATTAAAAATCGTCAAAATTTGAAATCGAGAATGGTGGGGGTTCTCTTAAACAAATCGAAGTTTAAATACCCTGTAATGTTTTGTACGAGATTTAACCAGAAAGTCTTTATGGCGGTTATATAAAACAAGGGAAATGCTGAGTCTTCAACAATTTGATTCTAAATTTGCAATATTGTTCATATGCCAGCTCGAGCATATACATAACTATATGGTCTTAGTAGTGGTTAGAATTTTTTCTGTTTGATCGGCTACCGATTTTTCATAAGGCCAAATCAATCTGATTTTTGTAATAATTTCTAACAGTCAAAGCATCCATCGTTTTTAAAAACCGAAAATATAGATACAATAATTTTTTCTATCCCTGTAAGAAAATTAAAGATAGAACCAATTCCCAATAACTTTAGATGTTACTGAGTTAAGCATAGTTAAAAAATTTAAGTTGTGCAAACGTGATTCCTTAAAGCCAAAAAAATAGTTAAAATCATAAAATTAAACAAAACATTATAAATGTACAAATGTTTACTTATTAACGTAAATTTATTAGACTTTGTTAAAATTTTATTATGTAAACACATCATTTATTAGGTCTTTAAATGATTGGCAGTTTACTATAATTAATCAATTACAACGTATCAACTGATTTAGTAATTTCTAAGAGTTATATAATATGTTAGGCTTTAGCAATAACACTATTCCAATCTATTATAAAAAAAACCAGATCACAATTTAGTTACGAATTATGCAATTTTGGTAATGTCCCAACAGAGTACATTTTGATTTAAATATTTTAATAACCTATTTACAAATACATCTGAATTTATTATATTAAATATCAAATATATACATATGTTATTAAAACTAAGGTAATTGCACTAACAATAACAATAATGACTACCAATAATACGATGGCAGCGACTGTCACTTTAAAATCCATCTCATAAACTTGATGAAGTAATCCTGTAAATTTACAATTACACCAAAACGTATTGATTTAATTTGAATTAACGATAAGACAATAAAAAAAACTTTTTAACTATATTTATGTTTTAAAAGAAAAAATATTACATTGCTATGACTTGCAAAGAATCAAAATTAAAATATGTATTGAATAACAAAATAAAATTTCTAAGAAAAATTAAGTTTTTTTACAGTGTACAACGATGTAAATGACATTTGTTAAGGCACAAAATTGTATTGCAGTGTTAAAAAAAATTAATAAAAGGCAAACAATTTTGTTTTTTAAAAATAGGGAAAACTTAAAGAATTGGTATAATAATTGTGTGTACTACATCGTTTAAAAGGAAACAAGAAAGGAAGTAAGCCGAAGTTTATATACCCTTGCAGTTATCACAAATCGACTCAATTTCGAAGCCTATGTCTATATTACTAAAAAGAATAAAGCAATTCGATTTTGTCGTCCGATCCGTATATACTTCCTGCTAAAAAAAGACAACTTTTGGGAAAGTTTTAAGCAGATAGCTTTAAAACTGAGGGACTAGTTGACTGAAATTAAATACCCTCTGCAAGGGTATAAAAAGGAGAAAAGTTATAGATACTAAAAGACTGTATGGATATTATGTAGTGTTTCTATTTTTTCCTACTAGTAATTTAATCTTTTCCACGACTAAAATATTTTTTAAAAAATTAATTTTCCGACTGTTTTAATGGCAGCAATATATTATATTCGTCCAATGCAGCGAGTTCAGACTTATTTACTACCAGCAATAGAAATGCAACTTTTGGGAAAAGGCTTTAAAAGTGAGAGATTAATTTACAAACGGACATTGATAGACTGACTCGGTTAACGATTCTAATTAACAACGTATTTTAGTTTTTTACAGTCGGATAAGCCTCCTCAATATGTTCCACGCTTCTGACTGCAATAATAATACCCTCTGCAAGGTATACTAATATTAAACACTATTGGTATGCCAGATTCAAATGGAAGGGAAGCAGTACGCATAATTAATAAGAAAATCCATGATGTACATATTTCATCTTGTATATTAATTTAAAATGTGGAAGCTTTACGTTTTTGTATAAAGTTTTTTTTTAAATAAACATTTACTAAGAATGTTTATAATAAGACGTTGGTAGAGAATTTGAAGTAAATGAAGGATAGTTTTTATTTTGTATTATTTTAATGCTCAATATCTGACTTAGCAATAAAACATAACCTCTTGCTTTTAATAAAATCAAGAGTTAACAGCCAAATATTAAAAGGATTTTTATTGTATGTGTAACACATAGCCGCAACAGCTCTCGATTTTAAACGGTATAGTTTCGTAGGTTTAAGATAAAACAAACAAATACCCAACGTAAGAAGCTCTCTGCTTCTTTCCAATCGACTTTAAAAAATACTACCTACAAAAAAAAACAATTTTAAGTTTTATTTTTGCAATTAAATATTTCCTCTTTTACATAACAAGGGCACTACGGGTATCTTTAATAACTACTCGAATGACGATAACATGTTCGTTTTTAACTAATCAATATTAACAAATGTAAAAGGAGATCCCTAATATTTTTGAGCTATATTAAAATCAAATGAGATTGAAAAAAATAGGAGAAATCCATGTGGCATTTACCCTTATAATATAATGGTTTTGTGAAAATATTACTTGAAATCATATACTACTGAATTAAGATTTTGGCGCATTTTTTGCGATGGGTCGATGTTGAAAATTTACAATCATATGCCTTATAAAAATGTTTTTATGATATTTCTGAGGTCAGCGTTGGAAAAGCTAGTTATGGACAGCCGTTTGAGTTGAATTACTGTTAAAAAACCCACCTGACGTTGAAAGAAATTCTTGTTCTGGACTCAGGTGTAAGGAGTATGCAGTGTGATCACCTTCAATATACTTCATTTACAAATACGTAGAGACATAAAAAGAAATTATAGTGATGGTAACGTAGAACAGAATAACACAAAAAGGTAACACTATGCAATACATATGGATTCGGTGAACATTTTTTTTATTTCTATAAGAACATTTCAATTACACAAAACATCTGGATTTAGAACTAAGTATGGGCCTGTTGGCAAAAGAGGACATCACTATTTGACCATCCCTCTACTTTTTAATTTTATTTAAGCTTCGTTATTTACCTATGCATTACTGGTAAAGAAAACAAAAGATTTGTACGTTATGGTAGTTAACCGGTAGAGATGACAAATACACTTTGTTGTCCTGAATATATATCAAATAAAGACAATACAATATTATAACAAGCTTACTGGTTTTCTTCTATCTACTAATATTCGAGATTTTATTTTACTTTGGCACTGCGAGGTCAACAAATAAGACTTACGATGGCAAAGAGCACGGCACCGCCAAAAGAACGATTGTACAAATCTCCAACAGCCCTCAAAATTTAACAAAAGTCGAGAATTTATGAATATTTTAACTGATTTTTAAGATAGTATTTTTGTGTATAAAATAATTTAAAAGTGGGAAATACTTAGTGTAAATATAAAATACAGTGCAGTACGCACTTAAACCAAACAAGATAACTTATTTTTTGTAAATAAAACAGAATAACCAAATTAGAAAACTTGTAATATTAATGAAATATCCTGCCTATCAGTTTTTATTTTATTTTACGTTTCATTTAAATGAGTGTTGTGAAAAGCTTTTGCGCCATTGATGAATAAAGATCTCACCTTTTTAGCTGGAGGTGTTGGGACCTGAAGGTGATATTTGTTTTGACAATAGTCGCGCAACAACGCAATGCCTTCTGTGCGATTGTTAGCGTAGCGCGATTCCCAGGCATCCAAAAGGCGATTATAATACCGTGGAGTGTCGTTGTATTTAAGGTACTTATAGGTTTGATCTGTTGGAAAAATACGTTCCAATGGTGCACATCGTGCCAGTTCATCCTCGGCTATGATAAGGCACCGCACATCATCGGGAGTAAGATTATTCAGGATCGCATTTACATACTATTGTGATAAAAATTGTTAACTTTAATTTCAATATGTATAACATATTTTGCCCCGTACCTCGTTTCGATCTTCCATAGACTTTCTTGTGAAGGTGTTATGTTTTACCTTTTCTTCGCGAGATAAATAGTTGATATAAAGCCGTTTGTCGTAGCACATTTGAGTGCCAGGAGGAAAAGAAAATTCTGCGGCCAGTTCTTTTTGCTTATCCAAAGATAGTTTTGGAGGTACCTATTATTGTATATGTTAATGTGATAACTTATTTGAATTTATGATAACAAAACTCACGTTGTACAAAGCCGTGTTCAGAACGCCCTGCACTAAAGGAGCCTTGACATGGGCATCTAGTGGCAGTTCCGAGTGTAAGCTCGGAGATATATTAACTTCCAAAAGCCAAGGAACCAGGTCGGAGTCCAAAATTACATCAAAGCCAAACAGCTCGAAGCAGCTGTATTTGGATTCTACATTTGCTCTGATCATGCTGTTAATGCCATTCTCGCCAGCAAGAATCGTACGCAGGACCAAACTTCGAAGAGCTTCCCACAGGCAGTCAGTACGAACCCCTCGGTTTGCCAAATACGTCCACAGAGACTTGATGGTCCACTTATGCCCGTGACAGGCATTGACATCTTCGTTTTTTGAATAATTCGAGGAGAACTTGTTGATGCTGTAGTTGGTCAAGTGCATACACCGATCATTTAAAGTGTCCGTCTTAGCACTGTACTTCACTACACATAAGACGGTCTGATTATATATTGCTTACTCGGATTGAAAGGATATTTACCAGAAGCAAATCGAGCCAATCCGTTGTGATACATGAAAACTCGCAAGGGATTAACAGATGTTACAAGGACATATAGACGCAGGTCAAATTTGCTTCCATTTATAAGAAGTGGTCGTTCAATATACCTATTAAAGAAATACACAAAGTATAAAAAGTATTTAGTCATTAATGGTTAATTACTATTACTATTTAAAAAGTAATTTTCCAATGAAAGATACCGAAAAAAAATCATGGGAGAACTCTCAGATATTTAGAAAATATTTAAATCGAAGAAAGAAACGCTAGTTAAACTTAAGATTTTCTTTATCCTATTGTTACTTACTTCTGTACGATAAGGGGCCTTCGCTTGGGGATCTGACCCCACCGGTTAATAACCCTAATTCCAGCACCTCGAGCACTTGCCGGTGGCTTTATAATCCACTTCGTATTTCGCTGGGAATACTTCGGCCAGTGCCTGCGCAATGCACCCAGATCATTGGGAATAATATAGGTGCGCGGCATGAATCCGAATTCCTTGTTGCTGTGCTTGCCCATCTGCCTTTGGAGATTTTTCCAGCACGAATCCTTTCGACCGATGCGAAATGAGCCAGGTAAATGGTTGATTTTTTGGTATGACCGAATGGCCTTAAAGCACGGCGACTTTAAATGCTTGCCCCAAACACCCATCCAATCATTGGTTTCTGTCGAAGAATCTCATTTAATCAAAATCTATTTATGTTAAAGAACTCACTTTTCAACATTCGCATTCCGCTGTTGGCCAGAATCAGGCGAACAACCTTTGGCATTATATTGGTGATGCGCCACTTCAGTACTCGATGAAGATCCGGCGGCACGCGCGGACCCTTTTTTGTGTTCGACGAGAAGGACAGATAGGGGGGAACGTACGGAAACAAACTGGGAACGAGGAGGGAATCCGGATTTTTAAGATCATCCTCAGAAGATTGAGAAGACAAAAAGCTGGGCGTGCTTTGGGGTGATGAAAACCGATCCACGGAATGTGTTAGCTTGTAGGCATGGGCACGATAACCGTCTTCGGTGTCCGAGATGACACTCGCTGTGTCGCTTTCGTCAAAATTTGATACTATTAAGTGTAATGAGCATGAGAAAAAAACATATATTAAAAAAAACATCTAAATACTTGAATTGAAAAGATATGTTGGAATATTTTGCAATACTTTAATTTGAAAAAGTTAAACTTTATCAATTCCAATTTTTCAATTTGTATCCGAATAAAAATTTGGGGCACTGTGAAACTTTTCTTACGATTGTCGAGGTCATCATCTTCGTCGAAGTCGTCATTACGATCAAAGTCAATGACACTGCGGTGGTCTTCCTGTTTTGATTCCGGCTCCAGCAATATAACCGTTTGTCCCTCGTCGCCTCCACCTAATGATTTGGAGTTTTGCTGTTTTATACTAAGACGCTGGGTGGCAAACTGTTGCTTTCGGCCCATCCGTGGACTTTGCGTGCTGTACAGCAGAACCCGGTGAACCGTGGGCATTGGTTTCTTGACGGACACGGCTCCACCTTTGGCCCTCTTTGGCGTCATCGGCAACCGGGGCACGGGTTGATCTGTCGATTTCCGCATGACTTTCAATTCATTATTGTTGTTATTGATTAGAGTATCTCCCGAATCATCCAGGACCGTATTCTCGGTCATTCTGCAATAGCGTCGATGGACCTGATCCAGTCCGTTATCTATAACAATGGCTGGGTCAAAGCCATCCTTGATATCCCTGTAATCGTCTCCGCTCCCGGTTTCTCCCCAGCCATTATCCAGGTAATCCGCTTCCACATCGTTGCTGGGCAGCTTCTCCTTCAGAACGTGCTTCTCATATTTTTGACTCTGCCAGCTCCTGTCCTCCGAATTGTCTCTTCGACCAATAATGACGGTGTCATCGACATCTCGCGAATCCCTGCGACTGGCACCGGACTTTTGGAATTTACTCATTGGCAGTTTGCGGCTATTGGCAACGACAACCGGGGACTTCGACAGTTTCTCCGCTCCACGATTGTAAAAGTACGAAAAATAGTGTTGATAGTGCTGGTTTGTCGTCTGATACTGGGTCGGCCGTTCTGAGCTGAAAAACGAGAACAGAAAACGGTTAACACCGAGCTGACGAACAAAGGAATATGTTATTGTTTACACATCTATGTTCGATAAGTGTTTGTGGGTATATGGTTATGTACTCGCAACTAGAGTTTTGTGTGGTATCTATCGGTAGTTTTCCAAATGGTAATTGTAAGACTCGAACACAACAACAACAAAATACGTGTGTGTGCGTGTACTGGAGGTATGTAGTTTCAACAAGCAGGACAAGTAACAAAAATGCAATTGCAAAATTACAGTATGGTATCCCAGGTCGGCTCTGGTGAGGGGGAATTGAGGGCCCGAAATCGGTCCGGACTATTGTCCAGATAATCAGAGGACACACGTCCCGCCCGGGCTTTCCGTTTCTTTAGCTCCGGATCGAAGTAAACGATGGATGACTGCAGCAACATCTGCTGTTGCTCCTTGTCAGCAGCATAGGGCCTTGTTAGCTTGTACTGCCCATTGGAGTGCTGATCCTCCGATCGTCGAACAGTCTGGTAGACGTACTCGCAGCTCTTGTTGCCAGCTATACGCTGGTTGACCAGGGAGTGCTGGCCAAATGCATCGGCGTAAAGCGAGGAATCCGGTGCCGAATTGGCCGCCGATTGATGGTAGTTTGATCTGGCAGCTTGCTTGGTGGGAATTCGCTTTGACGGCAGGTTGTGGTTCTGGTTGGGAACTTGATTTTGATTCTGGCTCTGACGGCTACTCCATCCGGGAGCAATCAGGTTGCAGTTATCGTAGTTATAGTAGCAAAACGTATTGTCCGCATTGCAGTAACGTGGGGCAGGTGCTGCGTTGTTGTTCAGACTGTTGCTGGCCGGGATATTATAGCCGCTGTTGTTACGCATGTCAGCATGTCCTGGTCACCTGGTCATAAAGTACGTTCTAAGCTCGTTGTGATCTCTGACTCCGCTAACCCAAAAAAAGGCCTAAAACAAGTTTATATGCTGTGAATGATATCTGATCGGATTTGGACGTAAGGTTACGGATGCGGATTAATCATATCTGGTGGATAGAGAGAAGGCAGAATGCGAGATGGCACTCTGACTGTGAATACATTATATATTAACCCCCCGAAATAGCTGCCACTCCGTAAACCAGGTCAAATGTACAAAAACTTACTTGCCTCGCGATTTGTGACCTTTACTTTGTTGCTGCAGGAAGGATTAACAGGCGAACGGAGCAGAGTATTGCGGTGGCGGTGGTGTTTCAAGCGCAGGACTCCCAAAATCTAGGTCACCAGCACTTGTCGTCAGCTCGGAGTGATTACATTGCCAGCACGAAAATTGCGCCAAGTAAATGGAGGCAAAACTAAAAAACGAAACATCCTGCGATTTAGGTACGAAGGGTTTTATGATTGCGAAAATACACCTACAATATAATTTATAACAAATGCACGATTTCGTCTACAATTATTTGGCTTATATAGTAGCTTCCAGTTCAGCGTTTGTACTGAAATTCTTATTATTTCACTAAAACTTTTCACAGCCTACGACAAAAAAAAACTAAACTACTATTTTGAAGAAATATAATATCCATGTGCACAGTTTGGAGATGATAGCGTGACCATTTCAGAGTACTACCAAGCGATACATATCGATTGCGCACGCAGCAGCTGCTTTCGATAGCTATTTTCGAGGCACTTTGGGGGAGTTCCCTTAAAATTTTATAATAAATGTAGCATAAATTCGAAGCAGTTCATGACATGTAACTAAGTCGTTAGAAACTGTTATCCTCGATCTTCTTTGGCGAAAAAGGATAATTTAATAAAAGAAAAACTAGGTCCAAGGGTTATTGATTCGTTACTTGGGTCAAGGATATTGTTATTATACAAAGTTGAAATTCATTTGTCATATTATCTTTTTCACTGACATTATAATAACGTTTAAAGCTCAATAGATGTAAAATTGTTCACGACGTAAACAAGCGAGAAACTATACAAACTATAAAAAGCACCATCGGTTTCTTGGAAAATCACAATAGCACAATTTCCAAACGTTTCGCTTATGGTTTCATGATCAACATAATCAACATTACATGTGACTAATTAAAATACTCTTTTAAAAGTGAAAATCCAAATATGTATTTCCGAAATTTTATTATTGCAGTACAGTATTGCTACATCAGCTTATATTTTAATTAAAAATTAGTTTTTTTGTGTAAATAGGTATTGAATTTATTGGGAGGCAAAATGGATTTTGATAAATTGTCTTCTATTGCTGTCTTCCCCGGATTTTGGTGCTCTTCCTATCGAATTAAAGAAAGTTGAATTGAATGGTGAAATGTTCTGTTCAGTATCTGAGGAAAGAGAGATTTTAAATATGAAAACTCAACTCGAAAAATCTGTGATTAACAATATTAGCTTACCTATGCTGGAGTCAGCCCACTCCATTGCCATGTTGTGCAGAATGGATAGGGCTGTAATCGTTTGCTTGGCAGACCCGTGGGAGCCCAGTATTTCAGTCCCAAGGATACCGAAGCGACTCATCAACAGGTTGAGGCATTTTCTGGCCGAGGCATAGGTTATTGAGTGGGCATGGTTATAGAGCTCTTCGGATTGGTTCCTTGGAAATCGAACTGGAGTGAACAGGGATGAGGAACAACGGACCATTTCGTTTCCGAGCAGAATGCGTCCACGAAACTCATTTTGTTCGAACCGCTCCTTTATTTTAGACAGAGCGAACATCTCAGTGTCAGTGAGCATTGAATGTTCTTCGATCAGTCGAATATCGAGGTCTCTTATTTTATGAGCTGCATCGCACACAATTTGTAAGTGAAGCTCTTCTTCCCTTGGAGAAAATGGGGTTTCCCCATTAAGATCTTCTGCTGCCAAGTTCTCCGGTTGAAATCTCACAGTTGTCTGCAGTAATGCACCGATGACCTGCGGCATATTAGCAATTGCTTGAAACGAACACATCATTCGCTCCTTTTCGGAAAGAGTGGCCGGCATTCTGATATACCGGGATGCTTTTGATGACAAAACAGAAGCAACGCGCCTTGTGATTTTCGCTAAAGTACGTAAACTAACGCCATGGGCCATTGCAGTCAATTTTGGGTGCTAAAATAAATTAATTTATTAGTGAATAGGTTTATAATACAGCTTTTCTAACGGTCAATTTAAAAAAAGTTGGTTTTCGCGGTTTTTGGGTACATACAAATTCAGAGAAATCTCTTATACAGAAATTTAATTTACCTCTGTTCCGCCCCAAAGTCGAATTGCGGATAGAATTTGTAGATCTATTGGAACTTGCTCCCTTTTTAATGGCTCGTAGTATTCAATTTCGAGGTCGTCACGCACAATTTCAATAATTCGGCGAAGATTTTCTTTGGTGTACCGGTATTTTATGCGGAATTGGTTCTCATTAAGATCAGTCAGAGGGTTGAATCGGTGCGTTTTCTTCATATGGGTTGCTCGCATCTGACCATTGTTTTTGGGGCTGACAAAACTTTGAAAGTCTTTAAAACATTCTAGGTCTTTTAGAGACCTCTCAAATATTTTTATATCTTGCATTTTAACTTGTTTTGTTTATACATAATTTAGTGTGGCTGTTGTACGTATATTAGAAAATACCTCCACTCAGACTGCCTGCAAAAAAATCTATGGTATTTTAAGGCTCTAGCAACGATGAGCCTCAGTGACTTAGCGGCGATGGCGGAACGATAGACTTTGGAACACTTCAGCTACTTTTATTTAATTTTCTCCCTATTTAGGCACTTTTAAATGCAAAAATATTTAAAAAAATAGAAATTGCAACTTTATATATAGGATTTGAACATATTGGAGGCTTGCTAGTATTTAAAAATGCATTTGAAAAATCGGCTCCCCACACTTTTTAAAATATCTCCACCCACAGAGCGTCAAATCGCTTAACAGTGGGAAAGTGTCTAGGTCAGCCAATACAAAAAAAGGACTACAAAATTAAATTAGAAATAAAGTCCTTCACAGATCGTGTTCCAAAATGCCGTGCATATAGACCTATGTAGAGATGCTGAAGTTTCTTGAAAATTTAATAAAAACTGTATCCACAGTTTTTGAAAAAATTGCATTTCAGTGGATGGAGTCTAGTGGTATATAAAAGTGCCGCCCACTCCATCAATGAACCAATTCGTTTGTCATGGCATGAACCAACTAATTCTCTGTCAGTTCTCTGTTCTCTGCCAATTCGAAGCTAACTTTTCAGAAATCCCACCACCCCGCATAGAGCGTGTGCCAAGTCTTTGTCAACTTTGAGGAAGGTTTCAATTAATTTCTATCCGCAAGTTTTAGTACTTTTCTAAAATTATATCTGTTGCCTGCCAGTCGTTTGTATGACAGGTATAGGATATAGTTGCATTAATTTAATACGTGATATACGCGGTATATACACAAAAATGTTGCACATTGTTTCAGAAACAGTAACGCTCTTCAACCATTTACTATTATTTACAAGTTAAGATATGCTTTTAACCATTGCTTCATACCATTTAACTTAACGTGAGATTTTAATATGTGATATACGCAGTAGATATACCAAATTAATACACGTTGTTACAGAAACAGTAACGCTTTCCAACCATTTACTATTATTTATAAGTTAAGATAAGCTTTTACCATTATTTCATACCATTTAATAAAACAAAAGCATAAAGGATTTTTTGGCTTATATGTTATTTCAAATCTATAATTCTTATTTGCAATATCTGACAAAAAAGAATACCCTCATTCCTTAAAAACCTCATACCTCCTGAAAAAGTTCAGGATGAGATATGTATATTGAAAAACCTAACTTTTTGTTCGGCAGGCGATTTGTGGAATGTTGTCAGTGGGTATGGGTGTTTATGGTATAAGGAAATAACACTATTAAGTGTTGTTATTCGATACATTGCTTGCACTATCAAAGTCCACCTCTAGCAGCGCGTCAGTTTTGAAGCTAAGCTCTCGCTCCCGATTTATTCTTCGCTGGGTTTTTCGTAAGTGAAAAAGTGGAAATAAGAAATGGCTGACGATCAAGCTCGTGGGCGCAGGCGTCAACTTGATGAAGATGAACCATCCACTTCACGAGGAAGTAGAGATGAGCCGGTAAGTAATTTTATAATTTAACTAAATACCGGAAAGGAAAGTCACTTCGAAACAGTAAAAGTTCTCCCTTTAAGAAATTTTAACATATTTGTGTTATGACGTCTCACACACATTTATATTTATATATATATTTATATGCATACATACATTTGTATATATATACATATGTACATATATACATACATATCATTTCTTCTGGCGGTCATTATTTCCATATAATGCATCTAGAGTACTTGTGTATAAACAGGAATATGCGTGTTTTTATATACGAAGTTTGTCCAAAGAGAAACCACTAACAATAAGCATTAAATAAACAAACAAATGCCACGATGAATATGCTCAAGAAATACTCGACTCTATATTTCCTGGGCAATACATTAAGAGGAAATATAAAACCGCGTCGGTTTTATGCAGGCATGGAAACGGATTATTGATGAGCAAGCGAATCTTTAAAGAGAATCTTCTATAGTATTCCACGAAAATATGTTGCCTTTTGCATACATTGTACTGTAGCTTTCAACATCTAAACACAAATTCCAGTGGTTGACTGTCTTTGCAATACTTTTGTCCTCTTATTTCTCTTTGCTCAGAGTTGTTGAAGATGTGTATGTAAAAGGGAAGCAATAAAGAAAAATTTAAGTTCCTCTATGTAATCCAATTGTTTTTATTAAAAAGCTCTGCAAGGATGCCTAGCACTTACAAAGAATATAAAAAAAACACATTCGTTGGTGTAGGGAAGTTGCAGACTAAGTCAATATATGTATGTATGTTTGTCAGCGATTTCCTCTTTACTTTTACCTCTCTCTTCGCTTTTTTTCCAAGAAGGTGCTGCAAATAACGCTTTTCATAAAAATACACATATACAAATTGGTACTTGTAGTAGTTTTTATTATCTTATCACAGAATTAATAACCAACCATTATTAGAATTTTAATAAAGTCTTTTTTTTTAGAAAATAATAATTTTAGATAGAATCATTAATTTACTGTTAAATACAAGAGACTTAATTAATTTTTTTTTATAAATAATTTATTAAAAATTACAAACTAAAAAAAAACATTTGGTTTTTTTTTTATAAAAATTTTTTTTATTTTTCAACTTTTTTTTTTTTTTAAAATTTTTTTTTTTTTTTTTAAAAAAAAAAAAAAAAAATTTTATTTAAAAATAAAATTAAAAATTAAAAAATTAAAAAAAAAAAAAAAAAAAAAAAAAAAAAAAAAAAAAAAAAAAAAAAAAAAAAAAAAAAAAAAAAAAAAAAAAAAAAAAAAAAAAAAAAAAAAAATAAAAAAATTTTTTTTTTTTTTTTTTTTATTATAATTTTGGTCAAAAGTTTTCAACGCAGTGAAGGAGACATCTCCGACCCTATAAAGTATATATATTCTTGATCAGGATCATCTCCTGAGTTGATATAGCCATGTCCGTCTGTCTGTTTCTACGCAAACTAGTCTTTCAGTTTTAAAGCTATCGAATTGAAACTTTGCACACACCGTTCTTTCCTTTGCACGCAGTATATAAGTCGGAACGGCCGGGATCGGCCGACTATATCCTATAGCTGCCATATAACTAATAGATCGGAAATGCCATAACTTTGGTGTTTGTTACGTTAGGAAGTTGGGATTTTTTATGAGTATTAAGAATGCATCATATGAATAATTTTGGAGAATATAATTTACAGAGTATTCTGCAAGGGTATATAAACTTCGGCTCCGCCCGAAGTTAGCTTTCCTTTCTTGTTTTTATTAATGTTTTTATGAAGAAATTTTAGATAATCATATTTACTTTAATACTCTATTATTTTATAAATAATTTAAAATAACCAAAATCATTTTAATAATTCCCGTTAATGTTTTTAAACTATCCTTTTTTTTTTTAATTTGTATAGCTAAAATTGTTTTAGTGCCTTAAAATAAAGAAAAAGTTGTTTGACTTTACAATGTAAAAATTAAATCAACCGCAAATTAAATTTTAATTAGCGGGATCAAGGCAAATCAAATGTCAAGATTGGGGAAAGGATGCCCTTAGCAGCATTGTAATGAACCCACGCCGTTGCAAAATGCAAGGCACACTGGCCGATTCATGGCTTTGACTACCCAGGAATAAATGAAAGGATCAAATGAAAGGATAATTTCAAACCCCAACAACTTTTAATTTAATATTCCTTCGAATTGCCTGCTATGAACTAACTACTAGCAGAAGCCAATTGAGTTTAATGATCAAAAACAATCCTAGTGTTTGCAAAGGAAATTCTTAGTATGCAATATATTGCCAATGGACAGAGAATGGTAAAATCATATTTTATTACGAGGCAGCTTCTCAAACTCAAGTTAGGTAATCATTAAATACCGAACAATTGGGAAAAGGGAAATAAAATTAAAGCATCGTTTCTTAACATATCATTTTTAAATTTTTCAACGAAAATTACTGTTATGATTTTATAACAAGATAGGAAGTTAAACGACCTATGTAAACTTCGGCTTGATAAATTTAAAACTTAGTTAAATTTTTAAAAAAAAAAAAAAAAAAAAAAAAAAAAAAAAAAAAAAAAAAAAAAAAAAACTAGAAATTATGTAATACTTTTTGAAGGGGTATAAAAAAAGTATATAATTTTTTAAAAAATAAATTTAAAACTTAGAAAACTGAAATTATGAACTTTTTTGTCACAGCTCATTTCAGATAAGCCCGTCCCTTTATCGTAAAAATGTATGGTTAAACATAAAGGTAATATTTCAAGGGGACCTCCGTCATATTTAATAATTACTATAACCGCATTTCATGGAAATTTTCCTTCAGGATTTAGTTAAATTTTTCTCTATAATGTGAAAGTATGTGAAGACTTTTTACAAAAAGAACTAAAGCCAGTTAGGAAAAAAATTCGCTATAAGTAAAGCCAGTTAGGAAATATAACCGCTAATTACTTTACAAAGTTACATCGTAAAAGTACGCAATTTCGACTTTAGTGGCGCAAATCGACAATATATATGTATATATAATGTAGAGTAGCCTTATTTTTGTTTGATTCACAAATAAATCGCTATGTTTTAAATAATCTTAATTTTTATACAGCGGAGCAAAATATACAAAGGGTCTTATTCGGGTGGATCGAAAGAGCCCCCAAGCTCTGATTTCCGGGCAGGGGGTTCGAGATCAGGTCCACTCGTTCCTCATAATCAAGAGAGAGCCGGAGGTAGCCAGGTACCAGCTGCAGCTCCCAGGCAAGAAAGACGTGAGGATGGTGGTCCTGCAGATCGTGGACCGAGGGGTGATCGTTTTGACATCGTAAATACTCGTCCTGCTGAATTAGTATCTAAATTGGGAAAGGATGGAAGGCCGATTAGGTTGCAAACGAACTTCTTTCGCATAAAAACTAAGCCGGAGTGGCGTATCGTGCATTACCACGTGGAATTCGAGCCGAGCATCGAGAACCCACGCGTCCGGATGGGAATCTTGTCGAATCACGCGAGCTTCTTGGGATCTGGTTACCTCTTCGACGGGTTGCAACTGTTTACCACTCGGAAATTCGAGCAGGAACTTACCGTGCTGCGTGGAAAGTCTAAGCTTGATATTGACTACACAATATCGATCAAGTGCGTAGGATTTATATCGACAGCGGAGCCTCGCTTTTTGCAGGTTCTGAATCTAATTTTGCGTCGCTCCATGAAGGGCTTAAAGCTGGAATTAGTCGGTCGCAATCTCTTCGATCCCTACGCTAAGGTAAAAACTATTAGTAAATTTTTTATTATATTGAAAATGGTATATTTTCAATTTTAGATCGAAATAAGAGAGCACAAAATGGAACTGTGGCCGGGCTATGAAACATCGATCCGGCAGCATGAAAAAGACATTCTATTGTGCACCGAAATAGCTCATAAAGTGATGAGAACTGAAACCATTTATGATATAATGCGACGTTGCTCACAAAACCCATCTCGGCACCAGGATGAATTCCGTTTGAATGTTTTGGATTTGATCGTTCTTACAGATTACAATAACAAAACTTACCGAATCAATGATGTTGACTTTGGGCAAACTCCAAAGTCAACGTTCAGATGCAAGGGGAGGGATATCAGTTTTGTGGAGTACTACCAGTCGGTAAGTCGCTCATATGCCAAGAATATAGCTTTCTTGTTTTTACCTATTGCTTTTCTTTTAGAAATATAACATTCGCATTCGGGACCATAATCAGCCTCTGTTGATATCGAAAAATAGGGACAAGGCTCAGAAAACTAATGCCAGTGAATTGGTGGTTCTTGTTCCCGAGCTTTGCCGCGTGACTGGGATCAATGATAACATGCGCTCGAACTTTCAGTAAGAATTAAAGCCAATAACGTTATTGTTCTAACGAATCAATCAATCCGACATACCAAGTTTCTTAAGGATCGGCCGACTACATCCTATAGCCGCCATATAACTGATTATTCGGAAATGCCATAACTTCAGTGTTTGTTAAGTTAGGAAGATTTGGGATTTTCTATGGATTTTATTTTTGGCCAATCAATCCGACATACCAAATTTCATAAGTATCGGCCGACTATATTCTTTAGCTGCCATATAACTGAACGATTGAAAATGCTATAACATTGGTGTTTTTAAAATTAGGAAGTTGGGATTTTTATGAGTGTTAAGAAAGCATCACATGAATAATTTTGTAGAATGTAATTTATAGAATATTCTGCAAGGGCATTTCAACTTCGGCTCCGCCCGAAGTTAGCTTTCCTTTCTTGTTTTATTTATATTGGCTTGATTTGGGTGCGCATAAATGGCATAAGTTTGAAAAAAAAAATTGCGCAGCTTGGGCGATCTGATGCAGATCCTTACAAGTAATGTAAATAAATAGTGGTTTGGGGTCTTAGTGATATAAGGATAATCGAATTATTTTGACCAGGTCTTAATAAAACCAAGCACGCCTCTGGCTTTATTAACTATTGTCGAAATTCTGGGTCCAAAAGGACGCCAAGACTGTTTAAGTGTAAGTCCCTTATTTGGGATTGACTCCATAAAAAGTCGTAAGCTTACACTTAGACCCGGCACCAGTTTTAAAAGTTATCTTAATCGAATTGTAAGTCTGAATGGCAAGAAATATCCTTTTACTGCAGGCGTAATATAACATCATCTGCGTACTTAAGTACGCGGAATGACTATAACTGAGGTTTATAAATATTTTAAGCAAAAGCGGGCTAAGATGGCTCCCTTTTGGGATACCGGAGGAAACACAAAGATTTTCAAAAGGCAATTAAAAAAAAAATTTTTTTTTTCTGCAACGGTCTATTATCACTTTGATAGTAGGATTTTCAGGTATCGTGAGAGGTGTTACCCTGGACAGAATCACATCTTAAAGATTTGATACAAAACACAAGTCAAGTAGGCGACCTTGTGAATTTCTAACATTGCTTGCTTGAGATAACGTTCTGATAAGAATGAAAGAGGTTAGAAGTTTTTTGAAGATGGTTCATTGGTTTCGCCTCGACTAGGAGGTTTTATTCCCACGGGTCCCTTTTTTTTCTCAGCTTGGAACTATTTTATCTTGAAGGATAGGCTCTTGTATTCAAGACGATACATCAGAAGATGTTTGATCAGGTGAAAGCCGAGAAACAAATATTTGTTTCTTCAGTGGAACTACTGAAAGATTTTTGTGCAGAAGACATTGTTTCTTGTTCTGTAGAGCCTGTAGTTCGGACTACACATTGACACATTTGAACTTGAATTTTAATTAACAGGTTAATGAAAGCCATGGGTGAATACACACGGATGAATCCCAATAGACGCATTGATAGATTGCGTACTTTCAACCACCGCTTGCAAAACACTCCTGAGAGTGTTAAAGTGTTAAGAGACTGGCACATGGATATGGACCAGAATCTGACTGAGGTACAAGGCCGCGTAATTGAACAGCAGAAGATCGTGTTCCATCACGGAAAGTAAGAATATGAAAATATTAACTGTATTTATATTAATGTATTTACTTAACGATGTTTTCAGGGTTCCTTCTGGAGAAAACGCTGATTGGACAAGAAGTTTCAGAGACCAAAAGATGCTCACCACGCCTAGCGAAGGAATCGATCGCTGGGCTGTAATCGCACCAGAGAGAAACTCTTACGAACTAAAAATTCTGTTAGAGAATTTGTTTAGGGCAGCTAATGGAATGGGCATGAAATTCAGAAGCCCCCATGAGTAGGTTATCAAAAATATCCATACCTCGGTTTGCGGGTGCACAACATTTTTATAAGAAACGTAAATCGAGGGTTTGGGTGTATATTATTTTATTATGGTTTTTTTGTACTTTGACTTTCATTTTAATTACAGAGTCAAAATTTATGACGATCGCACGGCAACTTATGTGCGAGCTCTGGATGATTGTGCTCGCATGGATCCCAAACTGATCTTATGCCTTGTTCCCAACAACAACGTTGAAAGGTTTATATTCCGGTTTTAAAGTCATTTATTAATATCATTGTTTTAATAATAACATTAACCTTTTTTTGTCAATCGTAAGTTTAGTCCGTATATGTTTTAAAACAACAAAGTCAAAACTATTTTCGTTTCTATAACAGCTATATGATATAGTCATTCGATCCTCCCGGTTCGTCTTATGTACTTGATAGAAAACAAAAGTTTCATCCAGATAGATGTAAAACAGGGAGATAAGTTTGCTTCGACTGTTAATGAATATGAATTTCTTTATAGGATTGCAGCTTCTGACTAAAACTAAAAACCTTTCTATTAAATGTGTTTACCTGTTTCAGGGGTTATATATATAAGATTAAATATTATAAAATACACATACTAAAATACATTTTGTTGATTCCAGATACTCGTCGATTAAAAAGAGAGGATATGTTGATAGAGCTGTGCCAACTCAAGTTGTCACGATTAAAACGGCTAAGAATCGTGGCCTTATGAGCATTGCCACCAAGATAGCAATCCAATTAAATTGCAAGTTGGGATATACTCCGTGGATGATCGAGCTGCCATTGTCTGGGTTAATGACAATCGGTTTTGACATTGCGAAGAGTACACGTGATCGCAAGAGGGCTTACGGAGCATTGGTCGCTTCCATGGATCTCCAGCAGAACTCCACGTATTTCAGCACTGTCTCGGAGTGCAGTGCTTTTGATGTGCTGTCCAACACCCTTTGGCCAATGATAGCAAAGGCCCTGCGGCAGTATTCGCGAGAGCATAAAAAGTTGCCTACGCGTATTGTATTTTATCGAGACGGCGTTAGTTCAGGCTCTCTAAAGCAGCTGTTTGAGTATGAAGTAAAGGATATTGTGGAGAAGTTGGACGCTGAGTACAAGCGGGCCAGTAGCGAACCACCGCAGCTGGCTTACATTGTGGTCACCAAATCGATGAACGCCCGATTCTTTGCCAACGGGCAAAACCCCCCGCCTGGAACTGTAGTTGATGACGTTGTAACTCTACCAGAGCGGTATGATTTTTACCTGGTATCGCAGCAAGTTAGGCAGGGAACAGTGTCGCCGACCAGCTACAACGTGGTTTACAGCAACATGGGAATCAGTCCGGATAAAATGCAGAGGCTTACCTACAAAATGTGTCATTTGTACTATAACTGGTCAGGCACCACACGTGTGCCGGCCGTATGCCAGTATGCTAAAAAACTTGCTACCCTTGTCGGTACAAACTTGCACGCTATTCCGCAGAATGCTCTCGAAAAGAAGTTTTATTATCTATAAATGTATATACCTAAGTTTGAGTTTTGAACGCATATAGGCAAAGAAAGAAACTAGCCTTTTTTGTTTTACCAATATTATCTTATTTTCTTTAGGCATTTAAGTATAAAGGCAACTCGATTTGCATAAAAATTATAATGTTCCAAAAGCCTTGGATGGAAAAACTAATATCATTACTGCATATAAAAATACATTCGACTTATACGTATGGTATTAAAGCTTAACAAAAATAAAATCTGTTAAATATTTAAATAATCAATAAAAAATACATCATCTCCACGAAAAGCCTTTTTTTATTTGGAGTATAATTACTTTATTTATATTATATATTTTACTTTATATAAAGAAAAATTACATACATGCGTGTTCGCTTGCTTAAACCACCCAGTCCATGGCTGCTTATTTTCTCGAATCATGCGTTCTTAATTGTACAGGTATTTAACTTTCACAAGGATAATACAAATTCATAGCTTGTTGAGTATATTGAAATGCTACAGAGTTCGATATTTAATGTATTTGTTGTATTTACAAAATTCTAAATTATTAATTTGGATAAATGTTTTATATTAATCGTATCGATTGCAAGTTGTGGTAGGATTGAGTTCAGTGATAATATCGATTAATTATAATTTAATATCCAAACACCGACTACTATGATACAGAAGCCCATATCTATTTAGGCCTCGACTCCAAAAGAAGCACCAAAACAGCCAAGTGTTTTGGTTTCTCCTCGATTGTCGTCTAGGCTTAAAATTCAAATGCGTTTACTATAGCGATTACTTTAACGATAATTACTCGTTGGTGTATATACAATTCTATTAAAGTTTTGATTTTAGATATATTATTAGGATTCGGTGTATATTGTATAAAGGGTGGTAGAAAAGCTTTGGTGCTTTTGTGTAATCCAATTGTTTACCACGCCTGGTTAAGACCATCGTATGGATTAATTCTCTTTGGAATTACTTTTTCTTTTTGTTTTTTAGAATTATGTCAGGCTTTAACGAGTTAATCAGGGATCAAGCCGATGTTTCGTTCGGTTCCATCCAGCCCTCGCTGTCGTCTTCACTATCGGAGTCTTCGGACTCTGATAGTTCGATAGCCACACGTCTGGCCAAGATTGAAGCTACATCCAGCGGCGCTGCGTTTCGTTCGATTTCTTTCTGCTCTGACTTTTCAACCTTGCGTAGAGTAATACCTGAAAAAAATAATTTGAGCAAAAAAGTTATTAAAATGCGTAAAACCGTAACAGGATTAAGTCACCGGCTCAACTGTGATTTCGGTAACTTGGGTATTAAAGCATCTTTAATTTTCTTAGTCATACTATTTGTATACTCCCCTCGCAGAAAATATTATTAATCCGGTCTAACAACAACAAACAAAATTAAAACTTCGTTGTTTCTTAACATATACACATACTCAACCAAATCAGTAATGCCTAGTTTCATTCAACTCACCATCACGAATAGCCTTCATTAAATCGTTGCGTGGATCGTAGATTGGAGGCATAATCTTTTTAGGTGCAACAATGTGCGGCACACCATTTTGTTGGCCAGCCTGCATTTCACCATTGGCCAGTGATTTGGGCAGAATTTGGTGCGGGCGCAGCGTGTGCTGGTTGCCACTGCCCATGCCGTCCTCTACAGGTGGCGGTGGAGGCGGTGGCGGTGGCGCAGCATTGGGTGGCGACATCTTGGGCGAGTGCTGCAAGGGATGGCAGTTAATAAAATGAATTTTTATCCAAGGAACGGTAACGCAAACCTGATCTGGCACTGGCGGTGGTGGCGGCAAGTCGCTTAGAGAGTTCAGTTGGTTGCCCGACATCCCGAGGCTGTGGAAAGTGTTGTTTAGCTGCGTCATGACCATATCATTGGCATTCTGGACGCTGTTGGGAGTCATCTGCGGAGATCCAGCTCCCGACGAACTGTTTGCCCGGCCAAGCAGTTTGACCGCCATGTGGCCACTGTTGGCGCCGTTCATGCCGGACATCGGTGAAATGACGTCTGGAACTGGCGGAGGAGGTGGCAAGGCATCCCGACTGGTCGACATACTTCTGCCCCTTGTCGGAGTGTTGGCATTCGAGGCTGTGGGCGTACCGCCACCGCTGCCATTCGACGGCGGAGCCGGTGGCGGCTGCGAGGGACGCGGCTTGTTGCGCGTCGGTGTGCCCGGCCCGTATATGGGTTCCGGCGACATGACGCCCTGGCCCGTTTGCCCGTAGAGCGCATGTGACTGATACAGCCCGGCGTCGTACATTTGCTGATGCTGTAATTGCATCTGCTGGGGGCCTCCCATGCCGTTTCCGAATGTAGGCGCATACTGATTTCCCATCTGTGGAGGAAGCTGCTCGTAGGTACTACCATCGATCTGCTCGGACTGGTAACTGCGGCGCAATTCAATCGAGTTGGGACGAGGAGGACGAGTCTCATAGACTCCCATATCTAGAAAAACGATTTGGAAAAATTAGAGCCATGGACAACTGCACTCTGCAAGCATCGTTTGTACAGGACACACATCTCATTTCAGAACACGCCAATTATTGTGTAATTACACTTGAGGAACATTAACACATGTAATTACAAGCAATTCAGAATTCCTGTGCAGATGAGACTCTTGGCTGGACTAGAATAGAAATTTTAGTACATTTTTATACCGATTAACAGTCTTTGAAAGCTCTTTGCACAGAAAACAATTTAGAGAAACTATCATAGAATAAGATGTGGCGACAGAAAGGAATAAGTAAAGCTGCAGATTGACATGTAGACGTAGATGTGGAAATTGACTGAACTACAACAGAAAGATAGGAGGATCCTGAACAAAAGCTTCTGCTCAATCAAAAATCACGATTATGAAATGAATTTAAACATTAAGCACGACACATTGGGTCTGTAATGTGCAGACACAATATTTAAATATTACAAGATAGGTAAAATATGTCAAATTTTACAGTGTTTTGAGATAATCCTTATGTTTTGCATTAACATGAAACTCATTAAATCGTCGCGACTTCGATTGATAGTTTTAGAGTATTCTCTGTACACACATATGCTAATAAAATCAAAAAGGATTACTAGTAAGATAAAGGGATAGAAGCGTGTGAAAGAACACTTATAGTCTTTACTGAGCTTGCTTTAAGGTGTGTGGATGTCTAACCTGCAATCGCAACGGCGGTTTGCTTGGTGACATTACTGTTTTTCTCCAAATGTGAAAGCATATTATAAGGCTTTATAGTATCTGTAAATGAGATGATTATGCGCGATTGATCCATACATAATTAAAGGGCTTATTACTTTTATTAATATCGTATCAAAAACAAAAAAAAAAAGAACAGCATGCAAATTAACCAAAGCAGTGAAAATCAGTCGGCGATTCGGATTATGAAGTCCAATGCAAATCTGACCGAATTAACATGGCTAAAAGGCCCTAAGAATATAGAGGAGCTGGTCTTCCAGAGTACAAATCGAAAGAAATATTTTCTGATTAGTTACCCTATATTAAGAGTCAAGTTGTATTATTAAAAGTATCTGATATCAGTTATCTTTAAATTCAAATCCATAGAGTATCACATTTATTTTGCTAATAAATCAAAACCATTATAAAGTTATGAAATAATATAATTTTTTTTGCTGCGCTTGCACTGCATACTCTTTTCTGTAAACAATAATAGACTTTTAAACTTTTCGCTGGGACTTTAGTTTAAACTATTAATAAGAGCAGCGCTATGCGAAATTGAGAGCTTGTTTCGGTCACCTCTTTTTTGGTCGTGATTATGTGGGTTAATTCTAATTAACAGCAACTGCAAAAAATGGTATTAGTGATCCTCGATCTGGCTTAGGAGGATTATCGAAAACTAGCGAGTGAAGTAAGTAAATGAATGGCGGAAACATCTGTATCGTGGGATGATAGCCGGGCGCAAATAAAAGCTACGTGGCCCCATCATCGTACCTACGTCTTGGATATTACCGACAACTTGGTGGTGCGCATCGAGAGTGCTTTGCCGCAAATCGATGTCAACCTCGCTCACAGTCTGTATTTTGACTAGCTGAACTACACGGGCAGACAGGACATAATTCATAATTAAAATATACCATTCTATTGCAAGGCAAGTGCAAATATTCAGTGCGTAGATCAAACGTTCCAATAGCAGCCTATTAAATTGGTTCGCACTGAGTACTTAGCTCTTCCGCTAATTAATCCCTTCGCCGAGTACTTACTTCCGTATCCGGCCTCCTCGTTGACCATGGAGTTTGGAGTGCGGTATATGACGTTGTTGGGCATCAAAGTTTCGCCATGCACCAACGCACGCTGTCGCTGCTGTTCCCGTGTGTTATGCGGCACCCTTATCTTAGTCTTCTGCTTCTTGTTGCCGCGTCCAGCGGCTCCGCCAGCACCTCCTTCCTGCCGCGGTCTGTTTAGCTTCTTGCCCTTGTCGTGCATCACGCGCTCGGTGTCCTTCAACATCTCTTGGCGCCACAGCTCGAAGAAGTAGTTGGGATCCGTGTAGAACTTGAGTCCATCCTTGCCATCGTCCCTGTAGACATTGAGCTTGTCCAGTGGCGGCGGCTTGTCGCACTGGGCGTATGTGTCCATCATGGGCGCCGGCATGGTGGCGCGGGAGAAGATCTGCTGGTCGAACACCTTGGCCGACTTAAAGGCCTTCTTGCGGGTGATGTCCGTCAAGGGCACCTCCTCCACGGTGCTGTCCAGCTGGGTGACCTTAACGGCCAGACGATCGATACGCGCCTGCAGAGAGTTGGCCCGATCCCCGATATTGCCCACATCCCGGGCCAATTCCCCGAACACATCCTCGGCGTGCTTAGACAGCGAGGACAGCTGGCGGATGATGTTTGTCAGAGTGGTGTTAGTGACCGTCTCCAGCTCCACGGACTGCAGCTCATCCTGCTGGTAGACGGACCGGGCCACATGGACGGGCTCTATCGACCGTTTAGGCAGCGGCATGGTCGGGCGCAATTGACAATTATCTCCAACTTGACACACCCGTGAATTATAGCGTCCTCATTGACTGAAATACAAAATGTTAATTAATCAAAAATTCAAGTGCGTTCAATTAATCTAGTTTTTGGGATGTTATTACATTATATAAATGGCTGATGCTTTTTTAAATTGAAAACGCTAGATTTTGCTTTTATTATTAAAGTCCTTTTATTCATTATGAGAAGCTTAATATCCTTATGAAAGTAGAATTACAAAATTTGATCTAAGAAATATTTGGTGTTAAAGATTAGTGTCTAACCTTGTTACAAGGTGTTTATGTATGATTTTCTTATACGTTTATTTTCAATTGAGGTAAGCTCTAAAGACTTTTAAACGTCGGATTAAAATCAGTACCTCATTTCCGATCAAATTTTGATTTGCTACTTTTGATGTTGGTCAAGACTTTAAACCCGATTTGATACACATTGTTTCATATTAAAACTTACAATATAACTTTATAAAATTAAGTGATTTGTGTATCAACAATTCAAATAAAAAAAAAATATTTCAAAGAATTTTTGTAAATTAAAGTTTGTGCCAAAATAAAGGTTTAGATCTACATATTTTAAGAGCATAAAAGGTAAGAGGGGGTTTAGAAATGTGTCACTGCTGCTGAACCGCAAACTGAAAATATTCATACAAGCTTGATAGGTAGTATCGTAATAGATTCTATTGAACTGTTTTCTGAAATTATTTAAATACATCACTTGGGCACTTTATCACTTAAGATACCCAGTCGGCATTTGAATTATTTTGTGATATGCGCGACTGGAGAATTTAACGTCTGGATCTGGACCACACCCCACGGAAATGGGGTATTTACAGAACGGTGATAAGAGCGTAACGCCCAAGTCACCCCCGCAAGATTCATTCACGTTCGCGGAAAGATTAGTCGATAATGCGCCCCTTTTGGTGGCATTATCTGGGGGCTCCGACCTGAAGGCTTTACGTGGGCACCTATGTTCGTATACGTATATCTTTAGGCCTCCCACCAACGCAAATTAGACGGTCACGCACACACACACAAACTCAAGCGCCCATGTACGCGACTGTGTGTGTGTATGACTTTTGGGGCGACTTTACGTGATTTTCGCACTGGAACATTTGCACTAAATCGCAACAATACACACATCTCTCTGTGCAGGCACTTTCTATTCGCAGTGTTGTTGCATGGTGGCGACTTCGATTTTAAACACTCGACCAGCTCGGTTCAGTTCACATCACATTCACACCTATCACTACGCACACTCACCGCCCGTCACACTTTTCGCTTCGCAGCAGGCACCACAACAAACATTAAACAGCCACTTCCGTTTCGGGGGCTCGGTGTCAAATTCGATTCAATGAAAACTCTAATTAGCCAATTTGGGGCTTGAAAAATGCAAATATTTGCTCGTTTTGTGGAAACTAAGATTTCCACACCTTTGCAGTGTGACCGGCTCTCTGACGTTTGAAAATATCCTAGGGCTTCATTAACACAATAAAAAAATATACCACTATGTAAATAACAAGTATTTTAAATTATAATTTTAAATTCAGACTACTATGGGAAGGTTTTCCGAGTACCTACTTACATTTCTTAGACAGATAAATGTATGAAAATTTGGTTTCATCAAACGTATTTGTGAGACCCAGGACCTTGATAAATGAATTATTTAAAACTTCAGCTTTTTTCGTTTTTTTTATATTAGCTTAAATATAATTTGTATGAATTGTATTCAATATATTATCTTTTTCATTCGAGTACAGTATAGGATGAAAGTGATCATATTTAGCCTTTCAGTAATATATATGACACTCAATATGTTTTGGTATTTTTTAGTAAACGTCCGCCAATCGATAAGTGCTCCTCCAGCCCTGGTCTAGATCCATAACATCTCTGTTTCGTCGCATACTGAATAGGTAAGGTTCACCCACACATTTCGCGAAGTTCCTCTTGTATAATTCCAACTATTTGTAGAACCAAATTAAAAAGATGGCGAGTTTGGCTACTAAGGGATCAGGACTTGTGAACAGTAAGTGTCGCAATTTAAAAGCTAACGGTTTTGTGTTCCACCAACTGCGCCTACTAAGCGAACAATTATGTAATGATCATTTTTGCAGGGCTCCTTACTCAGGCACGACCACAGTTGGATGTGTTCCTGAAGTACGCCAAAGTGGAGCTGACGCCCCCGACGCCCGGTGATATCCCGGCCATCCGACAGGGCCTCGGCAACATTATCAAGGGAGCCAAGACCGGCGCCTACAAGAACCTCACCGTTCGCGAGGCCTGGCTTAACACCCTAGTGACCGCCGAGGTCATCTTCTGGTTCTACATCGGCGAGTGCATCGGCAAACGCCACATTGTGGGCTACAACGTTTAGTCTTACCATAGTCTCCGCTTGGCAGTCACTGGAACGGGAATCGTAATCTTAAATCAGATGTGTATTTGTATATCTGTGAACATTTCGACACTGAATAAAGTGAAATAGTAACTTAAAATTCCGAAAATGTTCGAAAAATAATATTTTTGGACAACTAAGTCTGGAATAAAATCACTTATTGGACATCACTTTTACATTTCTAGCTTGGAAAACTAGAAAAAAAATTTGTGCATCTACAAATTAAGCGGTGAAGAGAAAATAAGTTTATTTATTTTTTTAAAAATATTGGTACTGTGGTTTACAAGATATTGTCCTTTTAAAAGTAACAGTCTTGCACAAACAGAAAGAATTTTTCTAATTAGAATAGCTGTAACTCTGACAGGAACTGATATAATTTTAAAAGGGTTAAGTTTTCTAAGTAATGAAGTTTTTAAAACATACATTTTAAACTCTTCTAGGTGCTCACGTAGGGAATTTAAAAGTTAGGGCTTGATAGTGATTTGATCAGCTCAAAGAGAAAATACAGATTCAAGGTTCCCTTTTTTATGATGAAATGGCTTCCTTCCAAAACTCTGCTTTCTAAATATAAACTTTATATCGTAGACGAAGGGGCTTGTTTTTAATTGAATTATCCTTAAGGTGTTTAATCTTTACTTTTAAAGCTTTTAATATGACATTTTTAAGCAACAAAGGTAAAGTCGTATATTTATTAAAACAATTTTTGTCTAAACAAATATGAGAGGCAAAAAAAATGTTAACCAAATAATTTAAAAATAAAATTAGAATAAAAATGTATATTTAAAAAAATAAAAAAACCGAAAGCTTATCGATAGTGATAATTTCAGAAGTATACTTTGGGAGTCTAGCTTTGGTCACACTTAAATAATAGTTTTAAGAGTTGCGATCGGAAAGGGAACTACCTTTTGAGGAAAAGCGCCAAAAAGGTCGAGCCGGTTTCCCAGGAATTGTAAGGGCTCCTCCATGGTCAGCCAGAATGGCCTACGAGCGGCGCCTCCGATCGCAGAACCTCGTGCACCTGCTGCAGAACCGAGAATCCGGCTACACCTGCGCGGGCAGCCAGCTGGGCAGGATGCCCCGCTTGGCTTTCGAGCGTCCTTTCTACAAGTGCATCACGCCCTGCCTGACCATTGACTCGGTAGCGATTCCGCCGGTTTACCTGCGCAAGTTCACGCCGGACGGAAGCAAACTTCTGGCCTTCTCGCAGGATCAGCGCAGCCTGCACATCTACCGCTACAGGGGATTCAGCTGCGCCGCCGTGGGCGAACTGATCCGCCAGGCGGACGTGGGCAGTGGGGAGTGCTTTACCAGCCCGGACAACATCCTGAAGAGCACGATCTTCGAGCGCCTCTTCGACACAAAGAAGGCGCTCAGTCTGCGGCTGTGCCAGGGCGACTATAGCCTCTACTATCTGCATCGGGAGTTCAGCGTGTTCCTGGAGGAGGGGCGGTATGTCCTGCTGGCGGCCATGGCAGTGCTGCGGGGTGCCCTGCCCATCGATGACTATATCCGGTACCCGGATCTTTTCGATAAACTGGACGCCTTTTCGTATGTTTTCTTCGTGGTCGACCTGAAACTAGGCGTGGTGAGCGATCGTCTCTTCCTGCCGCACGACTCCATCGTGATTGCCCACAATCACGGCATTTCGGTCTTTGGCTCCACGGTGGCGATCTTGTCGCGCCTGCATCAGTGCATCTACGTCTACTGGGTGGCGGACGGCAAGTTCCACGAGCAGGAGACTATTGGTCCCCTGCCTCGGAACTTCATAGAAAAGGCTCCATCAGATTTTGACACTCTGGACGCGACATTGGTTCGGCCCATTACGCACATAAAACAGCGAGTTCTAAGCTTCCTGTATCGCCAAATTGATCCCAACTGCTCTAAACCGCAGGAGAAACGCCAGGAGTTTTATAAAAACTTCGAGTTTGTAAGTATAATTGTGATTTCCTTCGATTTTCCAGTACTCAGAGGTGTCTTAAAAATCTCTTTTAAACGTTTTAACAATTAAACTAGAGAAAGTTTTTTTAAAGAAGACGTTTAAAACCAAATTTCCCAGAAAAACTTTAGAGAATTCTAAGCCTCCCTGATTATAATGAGAACTTTATGTTTAATCCAAACTCTTTCAAAAATGAATTCAAAAAAAGTCAATATTATGGCTTAAATATTCCTCTATACCCTAAAAGCAATAATATCCATCAAAATGTTTAACTGTTTGTTTTTATGTTTTTTAACTGTTTAATTTTAATGAAAAGATAATTTTAAAAATGTAAAAGTTATTTAAAAACGTATAAATCGATTCTTCTTAAATAAGAAAATATAAAAGACTGAGAGCAATAACACGTCCCTCTTTTTAGGTAGAGCACATGATTATGGAAAGAATGCAACTGGTGAACAAGGAACTTCTTCTGTTGCGCTACGAAGAAAGGCCACAAGACAGTGAAACGATTGCCGTGGCCCCAACACCCCGCCGCTTATATGTTTTCTACACGGTATCTGGTGAGGAAGTGGTGGGCGTGTATCCTGACTATTCGGTCGACCTACTCCAAATCATTCTGCAATTCTACGATGAGATGAGCAATGTGCGATCGCTGCAAACCGGAGATGCGCCCTCATTGCCGCTGCACTTCTTTCTTAAACAAAACTTCGTAGATGCCAACGAGTCGATTCCCTTCGTCCGACAAGCGGCGTTGCGCTTCAACCCCAGCGTGCCCGTCAGTTCCCAGAGCCTTTCGCCATCGCCCTATCTAAGATTCAACGAATTCAGCTTTGACGATCGCCACGTATCGCCGCTGGAGCGACCCAATCCCTGCTCCGCCGAGCCCATTGTCTTCCGAGATCGGACCACGCAGTCGGTGAAGTTTAGACTGCACGCCGCGGCACGCAAGTTTATCAATCCTTTGGCACCGCGGGAACTGTGCGCCTTCATTTGGCATCCGTTCGAGCCCCTGGTGCTCAGCATTCAAAAATGTTTGAACAGTTACGTCTATCACGTACATCTATACAATCACAGCACAGTAGTGGATCATTCAAGTGCCTGATAAGTATATTTATATATATCATACATATAAGCTTGTTTTATATTTATAATATATGTGTTATAATTACATACATTCGATATAAACAATCCAACCGGAAATGCAATCATAATTGATAGCTAAATATTATTATTTGGACATACCAAATAACGATTCCTTTTAAAAGAAGATAACATACTTAACTGTATACTTTTAAGCTGTAGTGAACATTATTTTGAGACTTAAGACTCGTACAAATATTAAATTTTTATGAATTTCAGTGTCTTTAACTATTTTGGGTGATGTTTATTGCAATAAACATTTTATTTTTATTTTTTTTTAAAGAAAAAAGCATATTTTCTTTAATTTAATGATAATTTCTTTGAATTATTTTTTTTTAAAGCCAGACAAACACACTAAATAATGTTTCCCTCAAAAAATAGGTTAAACAATTATTATATTTATACCCGTTACTCGTAGAGTGAAAGGGTATATTGTATTCGTGCAAAAGAATGTAACAGGTAGAAGGAAGCGTTTCCGACCCTATAAAGTATATATATTCTTGTTCAGGATCACTAGCCGAGTCGATCTAGCCATGTCCGTCTGTCCGTATGTCTGTCTGTCTGTCCGTATGAACGCTGAGATCTCGGAAACTATAAAAGCTAGAAGATTGGCATTTCGCATGTAGATTTTAGGAGTTCCTACGCAGCGCAAGTTTGTTTCAAAATGGTGCCACGCCCCCTCTGACGCCCACAAGCCACAAGCTGTGGCCACAGTTTTGATGCTATTATGAAAATGCTATTATGATGCTATTAATTAATATGTATTTCTTTCGTCAATACCTATCGATTGGCCTAATAAAAGTTTGCCACGCAAAGGCTAGCGCCTACATTTCCGCCTTTCATGGCTCGTAGCGCCATCTAACGGATGACTTTGGAACAGCTGGTCAAGGTGTCAATTCGAGCGGCGAAAAACATACAAGAAGGCATATTTATATTAAGTTGTTTAGCTGAGTAACGGGTATCTAATAGTCGAGGCACTCGACTATAGCGTTCTCTCTTGTTTTTTTTTATTCTCATTAAACTTTGTTTTGGAATTAAAACTCAGAAAAATATTTCCAATAAGCTTCACATTTAATTCCTCGACTAAGTTGTGTTTGTGTGGTGGCCATCCTCGTTGTATTCCTTGTTGACCTTAAGGGAGTGATTGATAACGCTGGAGCCACCTGGAGGATAGGAAGGACCTGTCCCTGGTCCGGAAGCAGGTTGCTGTGACGAATCCTGATTGGGGGGTGAGCCTGAATTCTGTCCTCCCGTCTGGGGTGGATATCCTCCTTGATAAGCTGGAGGATACTGGGGATACATCGGCGGTGGAGGAGCCTGTTGCGGCGCCGGAGGAGCCGTTTGAGGCGGCGGAGGATTCGAATAGTAGCCAGGCATTGGCGGTTGGGGGTACGGATAGGAGTAAGTCAGGGGCTGTGGATACGGCGGCATTGGCTGATACGGCGGCATTGATTGATACGGCGGCATTGAGTGATACGGCGGCATCTGATTGTAGCCATATGGGTAAGGAGGGTAGGGATAGCCATTAGGAGTCGGATAGGCGGGATAGTTGTACTTGTGTCCCGTGGACTTGTGCTTGCTCTTGCGCTCCCCGCTGCTGCTGCTGTCGCTGTCGCTATCACTGTCCGCCCGGACCACTTTGGCGCATTGGCATCCCAGTACCAGGAGGACTCCAATAGCAGCCCAGTTTCTCATTTTTTGAATTATCCGCCACACGTTCTTATAATCTGAGCTCACGGGCTTGACTAAATCTTAGACATGATAATACCTTGTCCGTTTAGACAATCCAAATAAGCTCGTGCGTTGTTTTTGATAAGTAGACAAAACATACATATGTATTTACATCTCCGACAAGGTTTCGGCCGGGTTCACTAAACTAATTCCCTTTAAGATTTAAATATATCAAGTTAGTTCTTTTCTGAAAATAGGAGTCAACTATTCCGTATAATCTATAGGCTTAAAACCAAACATTAAAAAGGTTATCTTTTTTAGAAAATACAGAAATCATAACAAGATTGTAGTCAAACCTATTTTTTTAAAGTGTCAGTATGATGCAAGAACCGAGAATTATATATATATATGTATATATTTAGCTATTAAGTGTCGGAACAACCGCATTTCCTCTAGACTTTTGTTATTTAATTCAAAAAGCTTGTGTGTGCTTATCAACTTGACCATTTGACAGAAATGAATGAAAACAACACATACAATAAATCTAAATAAGAGACTAGAAAGATTAAGTAAAATTTAAAAAACACCGTTTAAAAAAACCAAAAGATAAAAAACGCATTAAATAGGTTTTATATAAATTTGATGAGCGAGTTAAACTATCTTTTAAGTAAACTTTGTTATCATCTTGCTAAGTCAATAAACCGGATGCTGCTGGTAATTGTTCATTGGTTTAGGTCTTACTCTGCTTACAAAACAGACTATGCCTTGGTTATAAATAACTTTTTGAAGATTACGTTTTGGGAAAACCCCACACATTGATCCATGGCCACAATACTAATAACTACATATGTACACAAATATATTAGAAGGGAGTGTGTTAAGTAAACATTGGCACTTGTAATTTATAAAAGAGGTATTTGCAACAACCACACAGAAATTGTTTTTGATTGTTTAGAGATAAACCTGTTAAAATATAATCGAATGCTCCAGCTCTGTTTTTTTTTTGTGTGCCCATTTTTTATTCGATATATATATATACTTAACAAACTATTGAATAGCTATCCGTTTTAGTTTTCGCCGTTTTTGCTGACAGCTGCTGAAGCCTTGATGCGATTCTCCTTGACCAGCTTGCGCCATTCCAGCCACTTGGCCAGCTCGGGCTGCTCACTGCTGCCACCCTGCTGCTCCAGCTGCATGTAGTAGGCCTCGCGCAGAATTTTGAAGGCCTGTATGCTGTAGTACGGCTGCTGGGTGACCGGGTCGAAGTAGCGGGCTGGCAGTCTGGTGATCGGACAGATGCCATTACTGACTTTAGGTGCCGGCTTGTGACGGAAGATGTTCTGGAACACCTTGTCGTTGAAGTCGTTATCGACGGTGACGAATGTACGCTCACACTTTCCGGCGGAATCCTTTGAATCGACAGGATGATTGGAACCGCGAGTAGGCTTTCGTATGGCGGGCATCGTCATTGAATGGTATCGAATCGTGGGACCGGTAAATGTGCGCTTGGTGGGACGCGATTTCTTCTTCTCCAGCTCCATTTTCTGAAACTTTTCTGCCGTTTCGAAAGAAAAGTGTTTTATTAATGCGTCTGCGGAAGCTTTAGATACCCACCTAGAGATTTAATGTTCTCCTCTTCGGTTATTTTGGCCTCCTCCAGCAGCTCCTCCTGTGTGGGCATATAGTCCTCCACACGAACCTTCTTCTTCTTGCGCTTGCGGGCATCGTCCAACTCCTTTAGACGAATTTTTGTAGCCTGTGTCTTGATTGCCGTGGAAGTACGTATGGATTTGCGTCCAGAGTCAAGGACCGTGAATCGGGGACGTACCCGCCGCTTAACCACACCACCTCCAGCTCGTTTTTTGTGCAAGGCGGGTACGGCTTTTGTTTCCTTCTTGGCGGCCGGCTTGGTTTCCTAAAGGAGTCAAGTTATTAAAGCATGTTTCAAGTTGTTCTTTTAAGGCGTTAAATGCCTATGCCCTTAACATTTTAAAGAAAATGAAAAAATATGAATACATTTGGTAATTTGAAATGTTGAAAAATTAATTTAGGAACATTTTGCGACTCTAAAGTAGTTCACTAGTTGATATATCCCTTTCCGTTTAATTAATATGCCGTTTTTCAGCTTAGTTTAGGACTTGCATTTTTTTGGAATCCTATTAATATTATTATTTAAAATCCAATATCCAATAGCTGCCATAGTTCTGCTATTCTGCATAATGTTCACTGATCATGATATAGTTGCCATAGGAACCAAAGGCATCACAAGAAACTGCACCCAAAGTCCAAAATCCTAGCCCCTATATAGACGGATAGTCTTGATCAATATTATTTATACTTTATGGGACTGGCAACTGTTTGCTACCTGTTGCATCGTTTTCAACAAACGCAATATACCCTTTAGCTCAAGAAATATGTAAACCCTTAACCAAAAAGTATTCTGGGAGTGGATCGCACCTTGTAAGCCTTTGTGTTGACGCCTCCGCGTTTCCGCTTCTTGTCGGGCGCGTCTTCCTGATCCGAAACCAGTTCATCCTGCTCGTCGATACTGAAGTCCGAGTCCACAACATCCTCCTCTTCGTCCTTTTGTCTGGGGAATCTGGGATTTAAATGGTTCTATATATCAGAATATCTCCAAAACTCACTCATATTCGTGGTCCTCTTCTTCGTCCTGAAATCCGCCATAGGACGTTTTGTAAAAGTCGTCTTCTTCCTCTTCATTCAGTAAATGGGCTATTTTGTTACCGGCATTGTTACGCCGGGAACGTGAGGCAGCCATTATATCTTAATTTTAATCGGAAACCTTTTTAAATGCAGTATTTATCAACTAAGCGTTTTTCAGAAAAATTTAATAAATGTAAACAAGCCATGCAATGTGACCGATGTACGATAGTTCAAAATACCACTTAAGGTTGAGAACTTGTATGAACTCTTATAAAATTTTTACATCCCTGGTAATTGAAATTTGAAATGGGTTTCCGAAGTTTTTTCCGGTCATTTTCAGTTAAATGAGGTGTGTTTCGTGTTCACAAAACTTGTTAAAAACGTATAACAACTCAGTTACAGTCCCAGTATATTGTTTCTTATTTTTTGGTTTTTCCGCTACTGCTAGTAACCTTTCCACTAATCAGCCACATCACATTTACGCCGCTAGCCAACACTGTTTCCATCGGCTTTGCTTGCTTGTTGCTTTTTATTCTGCCGGCGCCTGCATTTGATAATTTAATTTAATACCACCAATTAATCGGACTGCACTCAACATGTCGGAACAGTGGGAGGTGGTCTCCAAGTCGCGCAAGCAAAAGAATCTGGACAAAAAGGTGATCGCACACACAGAACAAAAGCGGATTGCAGCCCAGTTACCGAAACTCGAGGAGCTATGTAAGAAGTTTAAATAGAGTGCACCTGGCAATGCGATTACAAGCTCCCCCTTTATCTTCCCACTCCAAAGTGCCAACTCAGCGGTACCGCAATTTGTTCGGCTCCAGCGGCAATAACAACAACAAGTCCCATTCCCCTGCGAAATCTAGTTCAAGTACCTCGTCTTCCTCGAAAACCAATAAATCGCCAGCGAAGAAGAACCTCACGAAGAATGCTGGTACCTTGGTTCCGAAAAAGTCAACGTCGTTATCCGTGGCAAAGCCGAAGACATTGGAGCAGGCCCTAAGGAACATCACCCGGGATGACTTTGCTGCCCAATTGGAGCAGGTGAAGCTCAGTTGTCCTGGATCCGAGCTGCGGTGGCTGAGTCATGTAGGTGCTCCATGAGATCCCCATAGAACCAGCTAAGCAATATCATTTCTCTCCAGATTGCTCTCTACTTTAATGGCGCCCTGTCCTACGAGTGCGATCCCATCTTCTCCGGCCGCTCGGCTCAGTATCCAAGCAACTTGGCCAGTGCCTCGCTCAAGTACTCGATTGTGGAGTTCCTGGGCAGCGTGGGCGAGCAGAATCTGGAGTACTTCTTCTACTCCCTGCTGGACAGCATGGCCACGGATTTGAACAACAACCAGACGGTGGCCGGTTACAAGCTGATTCTGCAGTTGATCGGTCAAAATTGGCCGAGCATTTGCTCCCGGAACCTGGCCAAGACTGCGCTGCTGCGGAATTCCTACCAAAATCGGAGCAACATCTGCCTGAGCATCCTGTGGGCCATTGGCCAGGGCGGCTACCAGTCGCTAAACGAGGGCGTAAGAGTGTGGCAGAACCTGATGCTGCCCAACCTAGAGCTGAAGCAGTACACCAAGTTCGTGGTGGAGTACATGGAGCGGGCTCTGAGTGCGGCCGCTGCTAGGAAGCCTGTGGACCCGCTGCAGCTGAACCAGCAGGAGTTCTTTGCCACCTACAATGCCCTGAATGCGCCTTACAACAACCTGCAGAAAGAGTGGCAGCAAAGTCTGAAGCGAAGCGCGCTTTTGTTGCTTGTAAGCCCAGATGGAGTTGCTTAATGTTGCATATTATAACTGACTTTTGTTCCCTGTGCCTTTAGCAAAACTATATTGATAGTCCCGTGAAGCATGCCAATATATTCCTGACGCTCTTCCGCGAAATCAGCGGAAACTCCAAGCAGAATAACGAGATCGAAGGCTGTATTAGTTGCCTGCTTAGCAGCGGTCGGGATGATTGCCTGAGGGTGTGGCGCATGAACTACAAAAAGCAACAGTTGCCTAGTCTATTGCTACTGAAAGCTATAGGTAAGGCATACCTAACTGATTTTTAAAATCTCTGAGCCATTCACTTTCACCATTCGCTACGTCTGTTTTTTATGACCCATCTCACCTGAAAAATGTTGAAGTTAATGGTTGATTAAACTAAAGATAATTTCAGTAAGCCACATTTTAACCAAAGTATTAATATTGACCATCCTTTTTTAGACGAAAATTGGACGACGTCTACCCACGAATTGGCTACGTCGTCCGTATTTCACTCTTTTCTACAAGATGTGGATAACCTTAACGACGAACTTCAGGCGAGTAAGCGAAAAGAAGGCAGCTTAGAGGGCTTAAAAGAAGTTTTGCTGGTAAGTGCGGTTCAAAAAACAGAATTTTATTTTATTTACTTGCCTATTAAATTCCTATCTTATCTATTTTAAAAATATATATATAGAGAAATAACTCTATTCATTTCAATTGTACTACATATAATGAGTCGATATTTCATTTGAAATGACCTGAATGATTATACATCTCTTTTCGGTTAAAAAAATTATAAAAACGATAACATTAATTGAAATGCTAGCTTGCTAACATTTTCGAGTTTTAAAGATTTAAATTTTTTGCCATTCTGATTAAACGTCTGGCCACACTGTCAAGTAGTTATCGCTGTTTACGAATTTGTTCCATCCACAGTCTGGTCACATCGCTCTCGAGAAAAGAAAAACGAAGGTATTAATCTGTGGAACTGACAAGCAAAAGTGAATAATTTATTGCAATCATTGCTAAAAAGAATGAATTGGGCTGATTAGACTGCAGGCAGTGAACGTACACCCGTTTAGGTAGAAAAACCAACATATTAATCTGCTAACCAAACTCAAGTTTAAAAGGGACGCTGCCAACGCGACGTCGCTGCCAGAAAGAGACGGAAAAGCCAGCCGGCGTTCTCCCGAAATTTCTCCCCATTTCAACTGGCTTTTCATCGAGAGTGAGCATAAATTAATGGTCCGCACCTTAATTGTCGGGCTTACATTGTTGTTATTGCAGTGCAAAGTGCGTTTCGGCCGTATGTGTGCGTGTCATCATTAACGGTGCTGCATGCGTATGCGTGCGCCCCTCTGAATTCGTATTGGTGGCAGCTATAGCTGCACTTTTCCCATAGCGTTGCCATGCGGGTTCCAGTTGCCGCTAAATTTCTCCGAGCGGACGTGTTGCTTTCGAAAAGAGAGATTGGGCATCATAAATCCCATTTATCAGGCAACATTCGACCGCGTTCTTATCAGCACGCCCAATTTTCGATGATCTGGCGTGGCGGCCAACCCGGCGGCATCACTTTTTTTTTCCTATTGCCTGATGTGTTCCAGCTGCGATTGGCCATCCGCTGCCCGCTCTTCTCCGCTCCCCTCTTGTTTGCCGATTGTGCGCAATCTTCGCACCCCTCTCTCCGCACTCTCACTCTCATTGCACAGTGGTGCAGCCTTGCGCTCTCCTCACCTGAAATTCTTCCGATGCCACGATTGCGAACCCGAAGGTCCAAAAAGAATTTAGGCTGCTTCAACACGTGGCATGTCCACTGTGACCCTGATTCTGGCCGGCCATCTCAGTGGTTTTCATTGCCTTTCTTTCTTTCCCTCCGCAAGCACAAAAGCGAAGAAATTTAGAGGCCATAAGCCATAGTTCGTTCAACTCTTCTGACTTTATAGAAACATATTCATATGTGGAAGATTTGTAAGCGCAAAATTTCTAGGCGGCCCTATTTGTATTAGCTCAAATGAATACTTTTCTTTTACTCTTCAATTTTTTAGAGGCCCTTTCCCAAAAGTTCACTCAATTTTTCTAACTTTGTTAGACAAATTAGGAATATTATTAAATATATGGGAAGAAAAGCCAGCTTTGCTAGCAGAGATAAAGCAGTTCGAATTTGATTTTATTTGTAATAGAATTTCTGTAAATTATTGTGCCAAAAAATATTTTTTATTGTGGCTAAAATAATCTAATATGTGAAGGGGATAATTCCTATTCTTGATCAGCATCACCAGGCGAGTCTATCTAGCCATGTCCGTCTGTCCGTTTCTACAATATCATATCAGCTTCCAAAGAAACAGTTGCGGAAAAAGGGGCAATACCATTATAAATTCCTTGCTTTTTAACATATATCCACATATAAGGTATAATATTTCTTAGTCAGTTTTTCAAAAATCGGACGGCTTTTTCATATAGCTGCAATAAGAACACTCGGAGAAAGTGGAAATTAAAATTAAACTTGTGTCGTTTAACTTCGTTCCTTTCTTATTATAATTATTTCATATACAAATTGATTGAGTAAATTGAATAATAGCGTTTTTGTTCTTATCGTGCCAATAAACTTCATGGGTTTGGGTTTCTCATTTTTAAGGTCCTAACCAAATCTAATGATTTTAAATGGCCGTTGTCGATACGACGATGTAAGCTCTAATGCAGTTAAAGCAAGTACGCCCATTGAATTTCAAGCTGTAAGCTGGAACATCAAATCTAATTTTGATCATCTGAAAAATTGGATTGAGTGCACATGTATATGTATTTAAAACTTTTTTAATTATCCCCACTCGCGATATTAGCTTATTCTCACATCTTAGGTCATCGCGCTCTTATCCCGCTAAACATTCGCAAGCAATCTTTTTTTCAGTAGCTAAAAAAGCTCGGTTTAAAAGCTTGCAAAGCCCATCATTCTTTTTAGCAAACAAGATTGCAATGATAAACACAATAATTAATTCAACATCTTTTGTGAACAGTTGAGGAAATCTATAAATACTCTTTGCTAATCGAAACTAAGTGAAATTAATTAGAAAATGGCTCAGGTTAAACCGAAAAGTAACAAACAGGGCGGCAAACCAGCGCCGACCGCCAAAAAGGTAAACACAGCGACTATCAAATAACGCCGTAAAATAAGAGTAGCCTTGCCTTAACTCCTTTCTGATTATATTTATTTTTGTTCCCAAAAGAGCGTCCAGGAGAAGAGCAGCGCGCAACAGAAGAAGAACAAACAGAATGCCGCGGCACAGAAAAAGAAATGCGGATGCTGCAAGTGGACGTTGGGCAGCATTTTCGTCATCGCCCTGATCGCCGGAGCTGTGTTCTACGACACCGAGGTGAACGGCAAGGGAGTGTTTGAGAAATCTGCCACTGGCAAGGTGCTGAAGAACGCCGGAGTGCTGCCTCATGTCCAGAAAACCTGGTACACGGTCATGGGCGCAGGAGCCCGGGGCTACAAGTGGGCGGAGGTTAATGTTCCGCCGTACGCGGAACCGGCGATCAAGACCACCGGCGACCTGTGGAAGCTGGCGAGGAATGCGGCCTGCAACGTCTACCAGAACGGCAAGGGTTACTTCGGCGCCAAGTGGCCCTTCGTGGCCAAATTCGTAAGTGTCTTGAAGATGAGATCATATCACGTTTGAATATGCAAAAACCAGTTTTGAATTAATCTCAGTACTACTTTCGGACTCCATTCTTAATATGTTTCTATTCTGTAGATTGACCAATACGTGCCCAATTTGTCTGGCAAGATCGAAGCCTTTGCTGCGGGCGTGAGCGATTTTGCCGTCAGCAGCTACGACAAGTCTGCCGCGCTTATCAAGGAAAAGGTGCTTGTGTAAGTTTGAAGCGCTTTAATTATTTCAACAATTCATTATAACTATGACTTTTTATTAGTGGCCGTCTCTCGCCCGAGAACATCAATCAGGCGCTGAACCAGACGCGTAATGCTGCTCTGGAATACTACAACCAGTTTCACAAAAAGGTCGACGCATACGCCAAGCTCAAATGATTCTAAGCGTCAGGCACGCTTACCTCTCGAACAGCAACATCATCAGCAGCTGCAGCAGAAACCAACATAAAAACGCGTCATAGTAAATAGTGAAGGAAACCCTAATTTTTCGCAATTAGTTAAAAAACAGAAAATGTTTTATCAGTCGAAACTCAAGAAGCCATTCACATTCATTAACAACAACTTCTCGTCAAGTCTAATTAAGAAAAAGCAATACGAGCAAATCTTTGTGGATGCCGACAATGTACACTAACAATAACAACCTAGTAAATTCAACCTCTATACTGATAAATTAGTTAAAAATTCTGTTGTACAACATGTGTTTAAACATTTTTCTCCGAGAAGAGAAACAATTTTTTTAAATTTGTTTACAACGGCTTAAGAGTTTTGTAAAAATTTCTAATATCAGCGGCTACGAATCTTGTAATTGTAATTATTTAAGTGCGTTTTTTGTGGCGATGCGCGAAGTGTTAACTTAAATATGTTAACTGAACTTAACAATTCCAACTGCATTTTGAAAGCAAACAATAGATTCAAATATTTTTATACTTTTACTCATAGTTTTCTTACTTTTGTGTGTGCATTTTTCAAGACTCCCCCAACATTTGCATTAAAGCGCGATCTTTTTGATTCGATCTAAAATCTCATTTGTAGATTTAATGGAATACACGATTTTGCATAAATAAAATAAAGTTGAAAGAAGTGAAGTACAGAATAATATTTGTTTTTCTTAAGCCCTGCCCCCATTTCCCCCAAACGCAACAAAAAGCTAAACTTACTGAAATTTGAAGGGTTAACTCGACTTTATTATTCAAAAGGATACCAAAAGACATTTTTTAAACTATACGTACATTTATCACATAGAAAACATTTGGAATTTCTAGTCCCCATAATTGCTCGTGAAACATCTATTCTATCCATCAATTGTGTTTTTGATGGTATGATAATACATTTACAAAATTGTTGTATGATCCAAAGAAGATTCGATCATGGCAACTTGTTCAAGATTTTCTAAATAACTTTAAATAGTTTTCACGTTATTTATTAAAAATATATAAAACTCATTACAAACGATATAAATGTGTAAAAAAAAGAATACAATGAAATTTTTTGATTTTTGTTGGATGCGGAACTGGCCTTTTCTGTTTTTTTTTTTGTTTTTTTAAAGAAATAGAATTGAATAGAATAGAATCCGTCTGACGTTAGCGATTAATACTACTGGCATGGGTCCCGTCTGCTTCACAATCGTAACACTCTGTGGATCCCTGGCCACGGAATTGTCGATCGACGGAGAGTAGGTTGCCATTACGGTCGTCCTTAATTTCATCGCTACAAAAAACAATATATTAAAAATTTTTTATCCAGTCCACATGGTTCATGACAGCTTAAGCCAGAATAAAATTTGCATTTAATTAAACTAATTAAAGTGCTCCCCACCCTGAAATGGAGTTTCCTATCGAGTTGGGTTTCGATTGCTCAATAGGATAATTGTGTCCCGCTGTGTTAACTCGGTAGCAAGTTACGAGCATCGTCTCTTGGTTTTGATTTTGATACAGAAGCTAAGCAATTGTTGCTTTCCGTCGGCCCTTTTTTGAATATTCTTAAATATTTTATTATTCCTTAAAAAATCCAACAAAATCGCTAGGTAAAATAAAAATAAATAGATGTGTATTTATAACTGGAAATCGAACTCATGTGTAATGAGTTTGTTGTGCACTTCTCATTTTTAAATTTTTAAGTAAAAAGTTTGCAACGAACTGAAATAGAAAATTACACATATGTTCTTAATCTTGTGTTTCTGTGCGCTTTTCTAGTTAATCTAATTATTTTTTACATATACATGTAAATTTTTTTCTTCGATATTTTTGACAAAGAATCTGCAGGGTGTAAGAACATCGGCTTGCGAAGTTACCTTACCTTTTCCGTTAGTACTTAAATTAGAGCAAAGAAATAATTTAACTGTGTTTTGATATTAAAGACTGCTTTCAACATCTACCCTCAATAAAAATTCCCGGTATTCCAGGGTAATTTTTTGATTGAAATTTAAGCAGTGAATTTCCCTTAAATTCGAGTTTACTTTCTTGAAAGGATTTTTTTTCAACGTACAAGTAGTGCAACTAAAGCAGTGTAATAAATTTTACTGCTTGTAAATGTTTAGAACATATATGGTCGAAATTGTAGAAGTGAAGATTTCCCAGCTTCTGGTCTGAAGGGATTTTTTCCGTCAAACAAATGAGCAATTAAAGCAGTATATTCATTTCCACTGCTTCTACATTTGTAGAACTTTTTGATTACAATTAAAGCAGTGAAAATGTCCCAAAAGGACATGTTAAGACTGCAGCTAACAGTGAAATGGCAGCGCCGTGATGGGGAGGGTCGTCTTGACGATATGATTTCGGTCGGGAGGCTTGGGAGCGTTTCCTACGCTTTTCTGAGGGGGTTCCAGGATCGTGGCGGATGTGGGGGAGCGGGGCGCAAGTTTTCGGGGCCCTCACGCTGGTGGCCGAGTTCGGAAAACTTAGAAATTGGGGACGGTCTGGCAGCACTGTATTTTGCACATGGGTAACACACGCGATGGGAAAACTGGTGTATTCGATCACTTTCCACGGAAAACTGATCGCGGGGACCTGCCCCCCACCCCGGGCTTCCGTCGACGTCACTTTTTTCTCGCTGAAAATGCGGCGGAACAGAGAATTTCGCGACACACAGATTTCAGGTCCAGGCAGTGTGACCACCTTTGGGTTTAACGCAAATATAGGCGCTTTCTGGCCACTTTCGCATGGCGTTACGGGACATTTTGCTGTTTCTCCATGCTTGTCATACAGTTTTGGCGCCGTTGTTCAAAGTTTTTAAGTGATCATACTTGTGTTTTTTATATAATGGACCTTTTCAGGCTTAAATTCTTTGCCATGCCGCACCTGCGCGCCCAGATGGACAAGCACCTCCGACAGGTGGATGATCCGCTTCGGCCAAGCGGGATCCTTAAAAACTTGGACGGCGTAAATCGGTTAAAGGATCACGGCAGGTGTTTCTACTTGATGGTAGACGTCATACACCTGACTGGGGTGGGTTCCTAGTCTTATGAATATATTTTTTAACAATTTAATTAAACAATTTACGCACTCAGCCGACGCCGGGACACACGCTAATCATGATGGGAATCTCAGATGACGGATCCGTGAAGCAGGTTGTTTACACCGAAGTGGTAAGTAGTCCCAAATACCTAAAACTCATGCATATGGGATCGCTGGTGGCGATCCACACGCGGATGGTTTTCCGGGAGCACAACGCTCAGCAGAAGCTGGAGCTGTCCTGGAGCGGGACGAGCCACTTTCCTGGCAGTGCTAAGAGGCGCGTGCGCGGCGAGCTCCGCGTGCTCCGGGACGTTGTGAGCCGCCGGTTTGCCATATGCTCGACGCCGTTCAACCTGAGGGAGGCGAACAACGGAGTCCTGGAGACCACCGGCCAGAAGTGGGCCTCTTTGGCGGCTGAATTGAGCCAAATCTCAGCGAGCTAGAGGCGCAGAAGCTCCTGGGGAGGATCATCTGCCTTCTCTGCCTGCTGGAGGACTTGGATTTCGACTCCACGGGGTAATTAATATATATATGCAGTAATAATATGTAGTACTTATATATGTACATATGTATGTATGTGTTTTTATGCTTTACAGTTATGATCCCAAAAAAGCGGGTAGCGGGGGGCTCCATATTTGGGCAAATCAGGTTCGGTCATAGCCGGTCAAAAGATAATCAGGATGTTGTTACAGAAGACGTTCGTGTCTGACACGGCCGATAAACTTATTTTCTTTGTTTAACAAACTTTTGTTTATAGTTTTACATAAAAATTATTTAATTTTTCATAATACTTTTTTATTTTATAGTAATCCATTTTTCTAAATGTTTTTTCCGTTGCTTTATTTTTGGTTTATTTATAATTTAAATCTAGTTTGTTGTCTATAATACTTTCGTTAGAAGTTCTACAATAAAATGGTTGTAATATTCAATAGTACTATCTAATTTTCTTTTGTTGCTTTTTTCAAAAAGTTTCTTTTCGTTGCTTACTACATTGTTTATTTATAATTTAAACATATTTCGTTGTTTATAGTTTCACAATGAACGTTTTACAAATACTATTTAATTTCCCTACATTCCTGCTTTTTTAACAAGTAAATAACGGTTATTGTGTTCTCCTTTCTAGCACAGCCCCTCTTGAAATACAACGATATTCCCCCAATTCGCCGCAAAGTGGCCATTTTCGGAGTGCGCCACCCCATCCTTCATCGGTAGTGCATCCTGTTCGTTGCTGGCAGGACTCGGCTTTTATCGGAGCGGTTACTTCAGCGAGGAGGAAACAACAATACGGAAAAGCTCCGGCCGCGCTTGCCGCAGTATCAAACGAATTCCGAGTCGCGGCGCACGTGTCTTCTCCTTTGGCGCGGATTCGACTTCGAGTCCTTATCGCAGAGTGTGAACTTCGCCTCGAAAGGATATCCCATAGTTGCCGCTTTCGACTGCGGTGTTGCGGTTTCTCGCGGAAGGTGACAGTCACGAGGAACCACGTCTCGCATGTTTTTTCCCTAAAACGGATAAGGATCGGTCGGGTTCGATTTCGCTCAGTGTAATGTGCTTAAGGGAAAAGTGAAGTTTCCAATTGGAGGCCGCTTTATGCGGCCAGTGAAAGATATTGTCCCCATATCAGCTACCAATCATGCAAATCCAATGAAATACTGACAGACTCAATTGTGCTTCTGTATGTCTTACAACTAAACTAATGGAGCTGGGACCCAAAGTGAGTCGAACGAACGCCTTCATCTACTTTAATTTACACTCCTTCCTTAGTTTTCCCCATTCCACAAGATTAGCGTTTATTTTTCTAACCGTGAACCACAGATAAATCAAAGAAATACATTTATTTCTCATCGGAAATGAACTCAGACGCGCGACGTGATTTAATGCTAATCGAAAATGCATTTGTTACTCAAGTTTCCTGAAAATTGTACGCTCGCAGACAGGAATTGAGAAAAAAAAAGAAAATATATTTTTTACAGCCCCCAGCTGAAATTCGTGTCAGTTGCATAAACAACCAAGAGTTTTCTGAAAAAAATGTTTGTTTTTTTTTGCACCCAAATCAAAGTTTTCCCATGTTAAGTTGGAAGTTTTTCAAAGTTCCCCTTCGCCTTATCTGCTTTTGAAGTTCCGCTTCGTTTTTTTGCTGAGGCAGACCGTGGAATCTAATGAGCACGTGTGCTATGGATTGACTTTGAAATGAGCCCGGACTTCTTATGACTTTTTGCGGTGATATCAAATGAGTTCGGGTAATTAATTCCAATAACCGCAAAACAAAGAAAGGAGGGGGAGTTGAACGGTCAAAGTTTCGCTGCATTCGGTCGGTAAATAAACTTTCAACAGGCAGCTCAATGAAGTTAAAACTGCACTTTTCGCTTTATTTATATTCGATGCCTTGAACAGTTTTAATGATGAATTTTTAAATGTATAATCATTTTCAAGTGCTGCAAATAACATTAATCAGGACCTGTTGTTGTCAAATTTGTAATGATGTATCTATTTGTACCATGTTTTATGGTTCTAATAAAAAAATATTCCTCTATTATATTTAAAAACATGCATTTTGTAATAAATACAAAATTGTTGACGTTCTCTATCGCGGTTTTGAAGGAAAATCATATTTAGCAGCAAATTCTAAAAATTACTGTCACAGCTAATTAGCACAATTGTGTATTAAGTTTTTTATTACCCGTCTCTTCTTAATTTTTTTCCTACTTCATTCATTCTAAAACTTTTAAAATAAATAACAGCAGTAATAAAAAGATAATTTTCAACAAACACTTTATGTATATATGTTCCTTCACTATTAAAGAAAAAAAAAAATTAAGAAATAAAAAAATTTAAAAAAAAAAAAAAAAAAAAAAAAAAAAAAAAAAAAAAAAAAAAAAAAAAAAAAAAAAATAATATTTTTTTTTTTTAAAAAAAAAAAAAATTAAAATAATGTTATTGCTTTGATCATTATTATTAATTTTTACTTATTTTTTAACAGTTTGTATCTGTTAATGACAGTAATTAAACATATAATTTTCTAACTTCCATATTACACAATAAAATGAATTTTAAAAGTAAACTTGTCTGCCGGATATCCAGCTTTAAAATGTTTTGACAAAGGTCATGCACTTTTTGCATGTGCCCTCCCCTGACCATTAATTAGCTGCCTTGGAGGAAAAGGAATATAAGTAGATGAGCTTGTCTCTCATTAATCTTGTAGCCTCATAAAGAACGGCCTAAACGGGACATATGTCTAGGGACAATCTCTAAAAACGACATTGAAATCGAACCACTCCCCTTCTGCGTTTCTCTGTTTTTCGTGTTCTTCTAATTGAATTTGCTTTCGAGCTTTTTGTGGGAATCTTTCTCTTAAAGATCAAGTGGTCACCAGGTGCTTTTGTGCCTTTTTGGCCGGTGTCCAGGTGATTAATGTGCAACCAGGTTTGTTTAATTAACTTGTATTTATGTCTGAAGTGCGCAAGGGAAGACAAAAGCCAGACGACATCATTGAGAAGTGGTCTCACTTTTGCTTGAGTTACTCTGCGAATAGGCTGAGTAAACATAATAAATGCACCTAAAATTTAAATCACCTAAGAAGACGCCCAGGCATATTTCTCCTGTGCAGTGAGAACCACTAAATTTAATTATCCAGCGATACCGTGAAAATAACAATTACAGCATCCGCATTAAGCTGATTCGATGATAATTTGATTTGCCGACCATTCTTTGATTGGCAACAACCAACAGCTCATTACACAATAGCGCCCACAACAGCTGCATTAAAACATATATATGCCGTGATTACCTGGAGTGTCAGAGGTATTCGCATCCGAATCGGAATTGATTCGATTCGATTCGATGCGATTCGATGCGATACAACATCTATTGGATCCCTTGTTGAGGGCTCCAATTAAAGCCGCGCTGAGCCCGCTAGGTGAACATGCCGTCGTTTGTGTTGAAATTAACATTTTAATTGGATTTTGGCCTTCACATATTTGTGAGTGATCAAGGCTCGCGTTGCATACCTTTCCGTTGCACAATTTATGTATTTCATGGCCCAATAAAAAACTATTTGAGTGCGGCGAGCGGGATGTAAATATTAATGCAGTGGTTAGCACTGGAAAGGCTCCGCAGGATAGGAATACCAGCCGTGTGACGTGGTGGCGATAAGCAACTTGCCAACACACAATTTATATGGGGGCTTAACAAATATAAACACAAATTCCGAAACAGAAAAAAAGGTAATGCGACAGCAATTTGATACGGGATAAATGATGTGAATGAGGGACATTTATTACGAAGGCCTATGGTTAATATCAATGTTTGCTGAAGTTAAATTATGTATGTTAAATTTAATTCAATAGAGAAAAACATGTTTCACCATGACCTATTTTTACAAACATGCTTATTGAGTATTTTTAAAATCTTGTTGGTCGTTTTAGTTAAGAATTTAAATCATAATAAGTTTAAGGACGAATACATTTTAAATGATTAGGTTCAAGCCTAAGCAAATCTTAGAAAATTCGAAGGAGGCTTCAGGTCAAGAACGGGTTCTTCTATTAACAAAATACCTCGTTTCTTCTCTTTCCGTCAATTTGAACCTCTTTTAAATAGTTTATTTAATTAAGTAATATATTTAATCAACGCTCCAAATTGTTGCTCAAGATGATTAAATAAAAATTAAATGAGCATGCAGAATAGCAAAACCACATTAAATTAGCATCAACTAATTAAATAAACACATTTTAATATCAATAAACGATGTAAATGAATTTTCAAGAATAATTGGTTTAATTGAAATGTTCTCCTCTCTTTATAGAATGCACTTCAAAAACAATTGATCCTTACCTCTGTCAAACCACTCACAGAAATGTGAACCGAAATACCTAAACTTAAGGTGCAAATTACACTTAAACAACCGCCTTTGAGGTGAATAATTATAAATAAACAGAATCGAGCAGAACCAACTGGGCAAAAGGACCATGGCCATGGAAGGCAAGTGCTTCGGCCGCATCGCTACGCCACTTCTTGTAATAATGATAAGCGTTTCGAGAGCTTGTGCAATGCAGCAGCAACACTTGAGTCCTGCCACACAACAGCATCCTGGAATTAAATCATTATGTAAGTTGCACTCACGTTTATTCCGATAAATGAATTTCAATTCCACAGGTATAAAAGCACACTAAAATCTCTTCTCTGTGACTTTAACTATGTGCTTGGTTAGATTGGTCTTTCAATTAGCTACTCCCAAGTCGCAATCTAAAGTTTCAACATCTGTATTTAAGTTTATTAAAATTGTAGATATTGCATATTTAATGACATCACAATTGTTTAGCAAGCGTTGTAAAAAAAGAAGCTTAACATCACTGGGAGTAATTGTTAAATTATAAATAAAACTGAAAACAAATGAATTGTTGCAAATTTGTGGATTGATAGATTCACTAAAAAAGCTTTGGGTTTTATTAGGCATTTAAAAAAATAATCAGTAATGAAATTTAACAAGTTACAAAATTGCTTTCGTACCCAGGTTACGAAAAGTAATTTATATAGGAACTGGCCGAATTTGACAGAATAAAATAACTTAACTTGCAAGGTCACTGGACAGTTTCCTTAATAAATCAAAGATAATTTTTCGGCTTTCATTCCCTGACATAATTCCTAGAGTATGAGGAGTTTTTTTTGGGCCTGGCATAGCGTAATGCAATGAATGCCTAAATCAATTATGGACAGCAAGCGGAATGCGAACAGAAGACTCAGGAAAATAGGCAAATAAACCAAATAAGCAAGCAAAGAATAAAATCTACTTAGCACATGTCGACTTTGATTAAATCATGGCCGAGGGGAGAGGGGGAAAGCAGGGGGAGACACCGCCGAGCCATTGCGGCCTTCATCTTAATCTGCAGACACCCAGCCGGAGCACATCCTTCACAGCCTTTTCGGGGAAGGTTGGTGGGGTCTGAGCCCTGAACTCTTTGTGGTTGTGGCTTCCAGACGGTGGCAGTCAACGCGCCAAGGCCTTTTATGGTTATTCCTGGCGTTACGCGGTCATGTTGCCTACTTTCTGTACAAACAAACACGCAACAAGAACGCTGGGAAATCGGTGGGGGCTAAAAAGAGAATCTTGGTGAGCTAAAATATTAGGAGTAATATAGAATAGATAACTTAAAGGAATTTAATAGAAAAAATGGTTAAGTTAAATAATAATTTACATTTAATAGAAAATAATTATTAAGTTCTTACTTAACAAATAATTTATAACATTTAATAGACAATAATTGTGTAAGCTCTCACTTAACAAATCTTATATATGTATTAAAAAATAGTCTTATTTTTAATCAATACCTTTTCATTTAACTACAAATTTTACTTAGTTTTAGTTTTTAGTTTTATTCAGATAACTTTTTTGCTTTCCGCAACACTTTGGTTTAATGTAGTACACGCCTCGATTAAAGTAATCCATGCGAGAACATGACTTTTAGGCAAAGTTAATTATGACATGAAAGGAAGCAAACGTCAACAAGCCAAAGTTAATATACCAAAGGAGTTTTAAAAGCAATTTATCCCTATATAAAATAACTACATATATGATATTTAACGACTTTATAGTCTTCAGATATTTTCGTGAAAGTTTAAAATAACATAGAAATCCGTCATTTATGATAAATTTGTCGATCGATTCCTAAGATATTTCCGTTCAATTTTTATAAAATAAAGGCTAACAAAATAGGTAAGGCTTCTGTTATATATATATGTTTAAAAAAAAGAAGCTATGGCGACTTGCTTCTCCTTTTCAGTCTGCTCAATAAACCAAAAGTAGGAACAATTTACTAGTGTTCTTTCTGCACTATTTGTAAGCCACCTGCATTTGTACACGGTTTTCCCCTGTCTGCATTGTTCCATCTCTGTAACTCCTGCTGGCTGGTGAGTATTGACCTTTGTTGCCAGTGACTTCATGATGTTGGCAATACCAGATGGCCTGTCATAAGGGAAACCCAGCCGGCAGTTCCCTACTTTGTCGCTTTTCGGACGAAAGTCAGCCACAAACAGCAGACAGAGCCAAGAAAGTCGAAGGACGATGGCCAGGAAAACTCCTGTCCCCAAGGACTTTCAGTAGCCACCTGACTGAGGAGTCCGGAAAAATCAACTCAAACTTTCCTGTTGTTTCACTTCAGAGACGAACGAGCAACAAAGAAAAGCGGGGAAACTGGAAGTTGATCGTAAAATAATTTTATTGCCTTCCAGTCTGGCCGCACAATTAAACTCGAATTTGTGCGAAATCCTTAAACCATCAAAGAGAATTATTTAAAATTCAAAAATTCCGCACAAGCAGTTGTCGTGTCAATTAATAAAAGTTAGGATTATTTTGTAGCAACAAAGAAGATTGAAGAGTGGCCATTCCGACTATTGTTGCCTCATTTGAAAAGGGCTATAAAAATGTTAATAAAAAGGGTTTTCCTGCAATTTGTTTTTAGGTGTTATTAAATGTTTCAAAAGATTCATTTAAAGGACCCCTAATTATTGTTTTTATAAAATAAGCCTGTTTTTATCAGAGGCCTAAGAAAAGTGGACAATTATATTAATGACCCAACGTGATGGATTAATTAGTCATTAACTTACATTTTAAGTAGAATTTCAAATTACAGGATGGCTCAGGAAATTATTTTTATAAGAATACTAACTGCAGGCACAAACAAAAGTTGAGTACGAGAAAGCGATTTTATTTCCTACCCTACATTCCACTTTAGCTGTGGCCAACCTTTTGCCATTGTTGTTTGTGTGTTGTCATATAGTCCTGGTTGCAGGACCCTTGGCTATTACGGCATGGATATAAGGAAACCATATAAATACAAGCTCATAAAAATCATGGCTGCATGTCCTTTGTGTTGAACTGTGGCTTATGGTCCTGTCCTTTTTGTACGTACCACTTTTTGTAGGTCAGACCAGATGTTTTTAATATTTATTTAGCAATATGTCATGAAGTATTTAATGGGGCCGTTCTTAAAAAATATTTAAATCAAGCAAAATAGCACTAAATAAAATTCATTAGGGGTTAAAATAAGTTTGCTTTTTTATTTGTTACGTATGACATATTTATGTTTCATCGTAGCCATAATTAAAACAGGCTTTACGTTTTGTGCCATATTTTAATCAATTTTCAGAGAAGTTTAAAAGTTGACTGAACGTATGTATTGTTGCGTCTAATTTCCAATCCCAGTTTCGGAATAAACGAATATGCCAAGCACGTTGGCCAAAATGCAATCTAATTTAGAAGACTTATCGGAGGGGACGAATCAGACACACAAAAACAACGGATGCACTATTCCTCGGTCAGGAATAAATGAAAGTTGCACATGTTTTAGATCCCGAAACATTGTTTCTGCAATCAGAGATGCAGATAAGCGGAATGTGCTCATCCTGGTATTTCCGTGAAGTTGAACAAATTTAAAATTATTTAGATTTGCTCCAAATTAAAAGCAAAGATTTGCTTGAAATGCATTTCATTTAGAGGTTTTGAAAAAAATGTGTGCTCTGCAGGAACTGAATTTAAAATTAGTTTCAGGCTAGAGTTGGTATGATTCCTATAATTCCCTTAAAATAACTCAGCTCGACTACCTAACAACAAAACATAAACAATTAAATAAAGCTCACTTTACTTGAACAGCTCAAAAAGCCCTTGTCAAATATCAGGCTTTAGATACTTCGCAAATTCCTAGGCTTAGGATTACTATTTATATATATATAGTTACAATATATATATGTTATCAATTTCTGCAGGCCAGAGCATTTTCAATGGATGCATTTTTGATAAACTAATACTTCATAAACTCATGCAGATGAACATATGCTCAATTACGACGAAATCGTATACAATTCGAGTACCATCCCAAAAAACCAATTTCAGTACATGTGTAAATAATGATTTTGTTCTGCGGTCGGTGGGGTGAGATGTATTCGTTCAGCTGAAATAATCGTTACACATAAATTTGGCCTCGAAAAAATATTAGCTTTGGGTGCCGTTCACCTAAAGCATGTCTAAAACAAAACCCACAAACTTTATTTGTCGTGAGTATTGCTACTTTTCCATCGAATTGGGTATACTGATTCATGTGTGAGTTTTACCACAAAATACTTATTTGGTTTTTTTGCTTTTGCCAATCTTATAGTTTGAATACTATCTAATCAATTTTCTGAATTAATAAAAAAAAGTTTCCAAAAAGATACAAAATCATTCAAACCCAACAATTTGATGGGCCTGAATGTGTGTGAGGACATTGTTCCACAGGTTTCAATGTTCGAATACAATGGGTTTGGTTTTGGATTCCTTATTGGTGTGGCGAAATCTGTAACAAATCTTTTCTACTGTGAAAACATTACCCTTACGAGGCATAAAAGTTGACATATGTAACAGACGGCGCACACACAAATCTACAATGTGAAAGTCTGTATTGCTTGTGACAATAAGCTAAAAAAGAAACTTGAAATCAAAAACCAAGGCACACAAACATATGTGGATATAAATTTTCCGTGGGTTTTTTGCGGAAGTTGGGGTGAAAGGCCCCTAGTCGCATTTTCCTAAAGCCGTTCTGTTAGATTTATTTACGTTTTTCTCACTTTGGTTGCAACTTTTTTGTTTGGAGTTGTTGTTTTGTTTGGGAAGATAGGTTTATGTTTGCGGGGGTGTAGTACTAGTTTAGTGTTATGCAAACCGATTGAGGGCGTGGCATTCGGCAGTTAAAATATAGTTTTTTGTTGGTAACTATCTATAAAGCTGTTACATTAATTTTGTAGTTTTTGTAAATACAAATTCGGTTATACATCATATTTTAGTATACAACGTTTTTGGGAAAGATAAAGTTCCTGTTAAGAAAATTTGGATTTCTCAAGTGTACATATGAGAATTAACTATTAGAGACATCCATGTTAGACTGCATTTGATATAATTAGCTTAAATAGCTGATGCCATTATGAAAGCTAGTCACATTTGTAAGCATGAGAGTATTGTTTTTCCAATTCTGACTTTAACAGGCACTCAGGAAAACTAATGTTTTTGTGTTAGAAAATGAAAACATTGTTGTTGGAACTGTCAAGGAAGTTGTTATTATGCCACACTGCAGTACATGCTCTGATATGCCCAACAAAAACATGAATACGCAGATACAATTTATCCTATCAGGGAATTTAACTTAACTTGTATTTTGACGTGAAACTGTAGTAGTTGCAAAAATAGAAAATGAATCTGGGCTTAAAACTAGAAGGGCAGTGTGCAAAAGACGTAGGAGCAAACAAGCTGGCTGTTTACGATACGAGAATAAGCACACACATGCAATCAGTAATACAGTGGATCCTCGATATTAATATGTAATTTGAAAATACCAACTAGTTTATTTGGTAGACAATTTTTTTTTATAGACAATTAAGTTGTGAACGGCAATTCCTTAAAGAATTATAATTTAAATTCATGTGAATAAGGTAGAATCACTTACCTATATTGCATAATATTTTTTATTTATAACAGTTTTCCCATATCCAAATATTGTCGTTGCAGTTTCAGCTTGAGTTATCTATGGTTTTTTTTAAACATATTTTTGGAACACAATTAAGTTAAAATAAATGGAGTGCAAACTTATACATAGTTTCTTAGTTTTATGGGAAAGATGAAGCTATAGAAGCCACGAAAACTAATTAAATAAAATGTAGTAGCTGCGAATGCCCACTGTCCCTGGACTGGCAGTAACCTTTTGTCGGTCCCATCTCGGCACTCCCGATGGCTCCCGGCTGATAAAGTGAGCTCCTGGCGGAGCTGGGGAGGAGTGGGGGGAATGTCGCGAGGAGCCCCGGGCGGAGCATAGAGGAAAAGCTGAACCAACAACCATTTCGCTAAATTACAAACAATGCTTATTTGTTGTTTATCTGTGTAAAGCATCTCTGTGACACTTTCAGGCCACGGCAAAGGCGGTCTTGCCAGGAGGGACAGAATGGGCCCAGTGCATTGGGGGAACCCCCTTCGTTCCTAATTGAGTTGATAAAGCTTCGGTGCGGCACTCGCTCTGTTTGTGTAATTTGTGTAATGCATGCAAAGTTAATTACCTCGGGGAGCTTGGTAATTAGAATTGTGATTGAACGCGCCTCGCAGTGCCGTTGACATCCCTTTACATACGGCCACGGTCCCAGTCCTTTCTATAAATCATCACCATAAATCGTCCTTGACAAGCCATTGCCCGTTGCGATCTATCAGCTATGTACATCTGTCTGATTCACCTGATTGTTCCCGCCTCATTTGCCGCATTTTTGAAAAGTTGTCGCTGTCGAGTTGGCAGACGTTTTTCAATTAGCGCGGCCAGAAAGTTGGCCGTGTATTATTTGCTAACGAATTATTGCCATTATTTTCTCAGCAATTTTCGGTTGATTTTTATTCTGTTGATATTCACTCAGTTCATTTTACATCAATAAAAACTTTTCAGACATAAGGTGATGGCAATCGGTGCAAAGGGCAAAGGTCAGCTTTAAGACCTGTAATTTTTTCCCAAACTCTGACCAAATTAATAAATTGTATTTGAAATTCTATAAAAGGGCGGGAATTGGAGCTTTCCTATTAAATTAAAGTTAATAATGTTATATGAATTAAAAAATTTTAATATTAATTTAGAAATATTATACCTCCATATTATTTACAGCTATTTTTATTTGAATAAAAATCTCTAATGATTTGTATTTTTAAAGTCATTTAAATATGTTAAAGTTTTATATAAAAATATTTAAAACAGGTTTTCTCTGACGTATAAAATAAAAGCTCCCTTGAGGGTTACATGTTTATTGAATGAATCAACAGTGTGCATTAAATTAAATCATTCCGCATACCAAGGAAAATTTTATCAATTTTCGCAAACAATTTTATTTAAAAGACTAAAAAAACTTTTTATTTTCGGTCCCTGCATTTATTTGTTTAGTAAACTTTCTACTGGCATTCTTAAAGGAAACTTGTTTTATCAATTCAATTATTTGTATAAATATTAATATTTGCATGAATTCAATCAATGAATATATCAAGACTCATAAATAAATGGGCTAGAAGAAATATTTAAGTCTTCTGAAATTAAATCAATTGGGTAACTTTTGTCAATAAGGAAAAGTGCAACCAAAAAAGTGCAGTTCTAAGGCAATTTGAAAGAAAAAGTTAACAACTTTCAAATGCACTAAAAAAATCCAATGAAAATATATTTGGAATCTAAACTGTTTAAAAATGTTCTATAAAAAGGTTTTATTTAAAATAGAATTTCTTGGAAGTCTATTGCTAATAAAAGGGTTATTTTCTTGTGTGTGTGCAATCCCTTTTTTATTTAAGTTTTTCGTTTCAATTACGTGCCTGTCGGATGTTGCCAATTCCTTGAGTTTCCCTTGACGTCTTTAACAGTTTTGTGCCAAAACTCAGCCAGTGAAGTTTCCTAAAAGCAATCAATTAAAAGCAATGTTTGCTTACTGTGTTAGTTCTTGAGATTGAAATGTTTGTTAAGTGAAATGACGGCTGACAAATGGAGGAAATTGTTATAAAGTTTTCCTGAGAGTGTCTGGGAAATGTTTTTAATTCGAAATGCTAAATCAAGAGTCCTTAACCATTTGCCACTACTGCTACCTTCTCAATGGAGTTATACTATAATGCAAGGGGAAAACTTTCAGCATTTTAAAGGTAAGTGTAAGTAGTGTCGGCAAACTACTCAGAAGACGCTCTCATCTTCCCCGAAAAGGATCCCCGTAGTAATGGTAGTAGGGTACGTCAAAGGCGTCTAAGCACTCAATGTAATTGAGCAACACTTAAGCAATATGCGCCTCATTAGTTGCCTGGCAAAACAAACAACTCGGGGAAAGTGGAAACTGGAAACACTGGCTTATGTGACGGCACACACGAGCTAGACACTCCACGGAAAATGGAGGGCCGAACTTCACACCAGAATGATTTCCTTTGGCGTCAACCGGAATTGAGAAAAGCTGCGGGAAATTCAAGAAGGAGCTGGTTAACTGGGTGCCAGCCACATGCTTTAGTTGGGAGGGATACCCGTATGTGGTAGCCACAGATGCATGGCTACGTGTCCCAAGTTTTACTACGTGCCCTGCTTAATTTCGAGCTTATGCTCTTCAGATCTCGATTACATGGTTTCTGAGGAATGCATCGAAACTTTGCCCACAGTTGGCTGTCTTTTATTTTCGCGTGTTTTGCAGTTTATTAGCTGCAACAAGTTGGACGAGCTATGAAAAATAACGAAAGACATACAGGCTGTGTTTGCTTGTGTAACACTGGCTCATCATTTTCCTTATCTCCAGTGAATGTGTCTTCAAGTCACCGGCTTGTTATTCAAAACTTTCTGGAAAACTATAGGCACCATTTATTTCTTTTCATTTTGCACAGTTTGTTTTTCTTACAAATACATCTTTGTTTTTAGCTCTGTGAAAAGTTTCATTAAAATGTATACTATTATCAGAGTCTTTTAATAAAGTTTGCTCGTTTCAATTAAGAATACAATATATTTCTCTATACTGCGTAAGTTGGGGTGCGTATAAGTAATATTTGAAATGTCTTTTCTACTTGTATACCTCTGCAAGGGGTTTTCAGTTCAGTTTTCCGGTTTTATTTGTGTTTAATTCGGATAATTCTATCATATAGAAACGATCCGACAATTAAAAGTAAAATCGTCTTACCATTTTATATAGAAGCTGTTGGAATTAGTGACCAAAAAGTTGTTTTTATAGAAGGGTATATAAACGTCACCTTAGCAAATTTTATTTTTTTTTCCCTTTGATCCTAGGTGTCTTTAATTTTTAATACAAGAGAGAACGCTATAGTCGGGTGCCCCGACTATCAGATACCCGTTACTCAGGTAAAGGGAGTGCGAGGGAGATGGAGATAGAAACTTTGATCACGCATAACTTTTTAACAAATGGTCCGATTTGAAAAATTTCTTCTACATTTCGATAGGTATTGATAAACACAATAAAACTGCATTTTTACTTTTCCGAAATATTAAAATTTTTAAAATCGTATATAAGCTATTGTGGGCGTTAAAGGGGGCGTGGCACCTTTTTGAAACAAACTTGCGCTGCGTAGGAACTCCTAGAATCTGCATGCAAAATGCCAATCCTCTAGCTTTTATAGTTTCCGAGATCTCAGCGTTCATACGGACGGACAGACAGACGGACAGACAGACGGACAGACGGACATGACTATATCGACTCGGCTAGTGACCCTGATCAAGAATATATATACTTTATAGGGTCGGAAACGCTTCCTTCTAGCTGTTACATACTTTTGCACGAATACAATATACCCTTTTACTCTACGAGTAACGGGTATAAAAATATACCTATAATTCTTAAAATAATAAATGAATGTATACCTAAATGAGAATAAGTTTACTTGAAATAAAAAAATGACTAATTTATAATGTCATATTTGGCGGTATACTTTAAAACTAATTTTACGGAAAGCTGTTTGAATTTCACTTTCGCTCTTATCCAAACGTTATAGCCCACTTTTTGTCGCTTTATTTTCTTGCTTTTTGCCCTTTATTTATTAAAAACTTCATTAAATTTGTCTGCTCTTGTGTCTTGTTGGAATTAAGTAATGTCTAGACTTTACTACCTTTCAATTGGTATTAGTCACAAGCATATTTTTTGATAGGCTAAAATAGAATGAAATGACGCAACTTATTTCCAGTCTCCATTCCGCAAAACATCCACATTTCAGATGCCGTGTATGTTGCCATCAGACTAATCAGCGTGGACAATCCAGATATGCGCTGCGTCAAGCATAATTAAATGCAAATTAGCATGGAAATGGTGGTCTGTTTGGCTCAAACACATGCCTGTGGGCCTATTTAGACCCTCACAGGGATTAGGGAATTCGTAGGTGGACTGGTTTCAAATCGCTGTGCAATGTTAAGGGGCAAACACACGGTGCAGTTAAATACGGTCGTGTACCGACAGCCTAGGGCACGCACTCTGGATTACTCGGTGCAATTTTAAACACTATTTCCCTGCAATATTTATAATTTTCATCGCCAGGAATTTTCGGGCGAAACGCTGTTGAAATTTCCTAAATCCAGAGAGCTGCCACAAAATCGCTGCTGGACAAGAGTGGAAAGTTCACGTTAAATAGTGGAACAGGTAGAAACATTTTATTTGATTTTGGATGATAAGCTGTGGTTTAATACGACTGTTTACTGATTATGTTTGAAATTTAGGATTCTAATCACTGTAGTTACTTTAGAAAAAAAAGTATTTTTTAGATATTTTCCATCTGCGTTTAATTATTTTATGTTTTTCTTACCTGCTGTGTTGTTTCAGCTGCAAAGGCATATGCAATCTGCTTTTAAAATGACTCAAAACTTATATTTCTAGTAGCCAATGCTTGAAAGAAAACAGATACGACATTCAGATTGTGCTTTATGCAATTTCAGGCAAGATTAACCGAACTCGACATTAGGAGTCATACAGTAAAATACAAAGCAATGGCCACCTTCTAGCTCAGGATATCTGGGTCACTTTCGGTAGCGCCTGAATTGCTTGCATCCGTCGGATTTTTTCTATGTTCCGCAGACGAACAGGTATTTTGGGGTTATTGAGAGCTCTGATAGGCGGTCTGGTCAACTGCGTCTGAACGCCAACACTGCAGAATTCCTTCGGAGTGTTGCAATAGTTTAAGGTGCTCTGGAAAAGCGGCTTTTCCTGATTTCCGTCGCCACCGCTTTTCCGTTCGAAGAGTTTCGCAATAATTTCCTTGTCGCAGGTCATGGTCTTCGCGGAGAAGTACTGATTGGAGAAGTTCAGCTCGTACTTGAGCATGTTCTCGTACTTCATCAGCACCTCCACCTCGGACTCCGTAATGCCGATCACTCCGAGGTGCGTCTGCGTCTTCTTGCCAAAGCAGTGGATCTTGCGCGGAAAGGAGCGGCTTCCGGGGGCCACCAGCAGGAGTAGCTGGCTGAGATCTGAGGTGCCGCTCGCCTCCCGCAGGATCTCCGCCAGGACTCCCATGGGACAGCCACCTGGAACGTAGCGCCCGTAATAGGGCTTAATGGGTCGCATACAAACGCCCAAATTCGGGCTGTAGGTCTTCACCCATCGACCCAATGCAAGGGTTACTTTCCTGCCGCTTCTATTGCCGACTAAAAGATTCGGCTTGCCAGCACGCTTAAGCGCCCCTGAATCGCTCATTCTTACAACAATTTTGACTACTAAAATTCCAAATAGATCGGCGAAACTTTTCTGAATGTCAGAATCCCATATAGAATCCCATATCACTTTTTAACGCAGTTAAGACGCCTGCTTTTGTACAATAAAATATAAGGGCCCTTTTTCAACCTCCATCTTCCAAAGTGAAAATTAGCTTAAGTATCTTTGTTGGCTTTTTGTTTGTATCTGCTCAAGGCACTTGTGTTTTGGTAAATTAAAACATTAAATACATTTCTGCTTGGATTCCTCGAATCGGTTATTTTTCAAGAACTCGTAGCAAATATTTATGAAAATTTTGTACTATTACCCTAAAAGCTTTTTGTTATTTAAATAAACATAATTACATTTTTATCGTATTTTTTCATGGAATAAGTGAATTAAAGCTGATTTAAATTTTAAACAATAAGACTCAACATGCTTTTTAAACAATAAAAATACAAGTAGTAGCTAACTGAAGGTATTAAGAAAAATCAAGAAGAAATAGCTTATAATAGCTAGTGAAAACAAAAAGTAATTTACAATCACACAATAAGCAATCGTATCCACTACCCGATATCAAACGACTGTTTGTATAAATTCAACTCTTTGGAGTCGACTGGCAGCAGTTGCTGGCTGTTGGTCGCCATGAATCGTTCGTCTCAAATATTCCTCGAATACATTGAAAATTTAATTTCCGTTGACAGACCGTCTGGTGGATCAGTTTCTCGATCGCCTGGCACTAAATCTATTCGCATTTGGCTATGTGATATCAGTGATAGCCGGCAATGTCTCACAAAGAAACCCATAAAACATTCCTCTGGTTCGAAAAGGAAGACAATGTCTCGAGTCTTTCTGAACTGGAAGTTATTCATCAAAAAATTCGTAGAGCGATTGCAAAAGCTGTTCAAATTAATATAGTGGAAAAGAAGGAAGTGATTCGATCTTATTTTGAGGAATATTGAAGGATGTATTTACTTTTGTGCCAAAGATAATAATATAAATAAATAAATATATATATATATATATATAAATAAATAATAAAAGTTGTAATTACCGGCTTAAAACACGCTCATTTTATGTCTATAAAATAAAATATTAAAACAATTAATATAATAATGCTCACTCAGATAAGCATAAATTCGGTCTTATTTTAAGGAAAAATAATAAGTAATGCATTTAATTTTATGTCCAAGCTAAGAATATTAAAAGTTGTTTCTAGCAGTTTAAAACACGCTCATTTTATGTCTATAAAATAAAATATTAAAAAAATCAATATTATATAGTAATTCTCACTCAGACAAGCGTTTTCAGTCATTTTTTTCCAGCAAGTGGTCGTCGTAAAATCGCACTTACATATATTGTTAATGGCTCAGAATCCCATAATGGAGACCGTAAATTAAAGCCATAATTTTTAGAATTAGTAATCCCAAAATTACACAACGATTTCAGTCTTATGCGGCCATCTGCTTCATTTAGGCTAATGAAGCGTTGCGGAAAAGCTAGCACTTGGTCGTCCATTAGCCAATTAAATAAATTAAAATAATATTCACTGCCTTGGCCGGAAGATAAACACAAAATACAAAAGGCCTGACTTCACAAACAGCAGTGGATAATGAAAACATATTGCTTGAAAAGAGGGGAGCAATAACTTCATTAGGCTCACTGGAGCGACAAGCTGGGTGCACGCGATATATCAGATCCGGAAAAGGACACGATTCCTTATAGCTCCGCTCTCCCGAGAAATTAATCAATAAATCGCCAGCTACAAGGACCAATAAACGGATAGCTTACCGGAAAAGCCGGAGGAAAGTCAACGTCAAAAGACGGGAAAGCGCTAAAAAAAGAAAGGAATTCGGTGGGACTTGGGTGGAGTAAGCAGATCAAGGACCAAAGGAAAAACCATCATGATTTATTTACTTTTGAATGTCTTTCACGGCAAGTTGTTGACCCCCACTTGCGGTTCGAATGGCGGCCTTCTTCCAAACATTTCACGAGTATTTTATTGGCTACGTGCAACTGCGCAAACAAATTTACATGACATTGAACTGAAAGGTCCTTACCTGCCACTCCACCAACCATACACCACCCCCTCCTCCCAAAACGTTTCGCTGCCCCTAAAACATTATTGAAAGATTGATGAAAGTTTGCGGCCCAGGAGTTTTGGCTTTCTCGTTTTCTAACTATCAAGTGAGCAGCCCAACGGAAAAACTCCTGTCAAGATAAATGACTTGAGTTCCTTTTTTACGCACATAATATTTATATATGCTCTTATATATTTGACTATGTGTATCTGCGGAAAATTATTGCTGTGGGTGAATGCTTATAATGAATAATGAACGATTTTCCGCCCTTTTTCCTGGAGTTTTATTGTGACCAAACAATAAAATGCTCCGACCCGACCGCTCAGTAAATTTGTTTGTGGCCTGGCCAAAGAACCCCGATATGGTCAAGACTCGCCTTTGTGGGAATAGCGCTGATATGCCTTCACACTTTGATTTGGCTCCTAACTCCGGGGTCCGCGTCGGTATGTAATAATAGCTTTTATAATGCCCACCCGGCGTATGTGTATTTACGTATGTGCTAACATATACTTCTGGCCATCTTGGTGGGTGTTTCTGGGCCAATTTAACCGTCAGCAGCTCGCTCCCATTTGTCTGCCCTTCGGTCGATTTGCTGGGGGCTCGTTTGATTGAATGCTGCTCATAATTGATACATTCGGAATAAATCTGGTTGACCCATATTTCCTTGGGATATGGTATGTATTTATGGCCGGCTTCTGCTGACGATGCGGTAATGAAATCGGGTTTGCCTTTAAAATGTTTTTCTTGATTGATCAGAGCCATTGGAAAGTTCCACTGGTTTTATGGCGTTTGCAAAATGGTAAATATTTTTAATCAAGGAGCTTACAATGTCAGAGAAAACGAAACAAAATATGCGTTGTTGGAAAAGGAAGCATTGAATATATGAATTTAAGATGCCCGATTTCCAGTTGTTAAACTCTTTCAAATACAACACTGTGGTTTCATACACATATTTTAAAGAAATTTATGAGCTTTCAGCAAAATCCAGGCGACCTTTTCGCATACATGACGTCCAGGCGACTCGACTTCCGTTTCCGCTTTGGCTACGGGACATGGGAAAACTTTTAGCATTTATCGTATGAATTTCTGAAGCCATTTCTATGGGGTCTTTTTCCATAAAAATAAATTCAAATGCCGGCATAGTTATTTTGTTTTACTCAACCCTTTCCTTAAACGGTTACCCTTTCATTGGAATGCAATTGGCAAAGAAATTGTTCTTTTGCTAAGAGTTTTGTTTTTAGTATAGATTTTCAAAACATTTCGGCTTCAATTTCTTTAGCTTGTAATCCTTCGATTGTCGTTTCCCGGGGGAGAGTGTATTTAAATATAATAGAATACAATATGTAGACAAATGCAAGGATGGCAGTTAAACAACCTAAGCTTCGACCCACAACAATTAGACATTCAACCACAGACTGGCGAACTTTTCAGCTCTGACGTTTTAAGTAGGCATTGCCATGAAAGGGATATAGTACATAGTATATAGAAGGAAAGGCTTCTGTTGTTTGCTTTGTGATTTGGCCCCACAACTATGATCGCACACAGTTGCTTAGTGTTCGCATTGCCATTACCCGATTCCCCATCCGCCCTCGAGTTCGTGCTGAAATAGAGCCATGCGATGACTTCTTGTTGGCATAATAGGCGGGCACAGTGCCGGCAAAAAGTATGCGAGCACTCACAAGCTCCGGCTTTGTGCTCATGTTTGCGTTCATGGCTGGGTAATTGCGGCGACGCCTTTTGGTAGCGCAATTGTGACATTTCCCAAACAAAAACAGACCAAGTGAGTACACTGTAAAAGCTATAATAACCACTTAATAAGTTAGGAAAAGGCACTACAAATTATCTCAATCTTTATTTTCTACAAAATAATTATAGTATACTTTACCTAAAATAAATTCAGTTGTTCTTAATTGGTCATTTCTTTTGATTTTATAAGCCTTCCCAAACTAAGCTAATAAACATAAATCTCTGAGCTACTTTACTTTAAATTGTATTTCATTTTATAATAAGAAAATAAACTTACCCCAACAATTTGAATTAGTTTTTTTTTGTTTCTAATTCGAATAATTCAAATGTAAAATCACAGAGGCATTCAAATAGTCCAACTATTCTCTGCTCCATCAAATCGCCCCTTATTTTTCTGTCACCACCAGATGCCCTTTTAGCTGGTTGTTTCTCCACTTAAGTATAGTAAGTAAACGGATGTTGACTCCCTTTTGTGTTTTTATGTATACGGGCTGGTGCAATGGTCGTTCTTTTGCTTTGTTTGTGTTGTTAATTGTTGGCGCGTGCTTTCTATTCATTTGTAATGCGGCTTAAAGTAATAAAATAATTAAATAATTATTTATTTTTATTCAGCGTGCTGGGGATTTAAGGTTGTGGGGGGCTAATTTTAAATGTATGATTTAAGGGCTTTGTTCACGCGGGCGTTTGTGCTCCTTTCCCATGAAATGTATTTGTTTTAAGTACACCCAGACACACACGTCCTGCCATTCTTCAAAGAACCTCTACTGCGACTTTTGGACAGTTTTATGGCTCACATCATTCCGTCTTTTCAGCTTTTTTCCCGAACTCACCCCTTACGTTCGCCTGGTGACTTATTGGCGTAAAAGTTTTAGAGCCGTTTTGCCAACAGTTAAGGCCGAAGGCCAGTAGTCAGCAGCAGAGTTTCAGATCCTTTTCTGTATTGCACCCAAATGTATCCCATAAAATATTTTACAGTCGTGCACCAGATTTTCACAGAACAGACACTAAAAATCCTCTTTTCCCCTTTGACTGGACATTTTAATGGAGAGCTATGTGTATCGGTTTCTTTTGCTGCTAAATGGCACAAATAATGGCTTCGATCTTACTAAAATTCAGCATTTGACAAATACCAATGAATAATATAATTTAAAATCGAAAAAGTCAAAGGAAAGGAGAAAAATATTATAAAAGATACTTCTTAAAAATGTATAACTTTAATATGACTTAAAATAATTTAATTAGGAAAAAAGAAAAAAACATTATAGGTATATATAATATTTCTTAAAGTGTTCAAACTTTAATATAACCCAAAATTTGAATTAAAGTAACAATTCCCATTTTGTTAACTAATTCGGGATCTATTTTGCCGCCCAGTTCCAAGCGCCTATTCGCTTGAAAAGGGAACTTTAAACGTTTCGTATACAACGTGTTGTTAATAAATTACCCAAATTATGGACGCGAAGTCGTCAGACGCAATGGCCTCCCAAACTGGCGGTCCTTGAGTTGGGGAACCGGGTCGAAATGGAGCTGGATTCCCACTAGGATGGCAGCAGCTGAGCTGGGGGAGGGAGGGGCGAACGGGGTCGTCGAGAAGTGGCTGCCGTTGACGGTGCGGCATCTTAATAAATTCTCATGCGCAACACTTTGACGTTATTAATACGCTGGGGCTTCGAGTGCCACGCACGCACCTAAAACCGCCAACCAAATGAAGGCGAATTTTGCTTAATTACACGGCTTATCCGCAGCAGACACCCGACCAGTGCGGTTGCCACGCGGAGTGGGAAAAGGGGGGGAGAGTTCGAAGGGAATTTAATTTCGAACGTCACGGAGACCCTCGTTTCACGTTTAAGATACTGCTCTACATCTATTTGCTTAAAATTCGATCGCAATTTATGTGTCACAGAAATAGGACTAAGACACAGGCTGTGCCGCAAGAGGTGGCTTAATTAAATAAGAGGAAATTCCTTCTGCCACAAGTTCATTGAAATGCGCAAAGCACACAAGTTTAACTAAATGGTAATGAAGTAGGGATTCTAATTTAGTGGCTAATTTCATAGACATCTAAAGACCGTTTCCGTCTGCCTGTCAGCTCACAGAAATTTCAATACAAAAAACTCATTTTTCACCTTATCATGTTTAACTGGCAAATAACTATAGGTTGTTAGGTCTGAACTACCTTATATACTAGAGAAAATACTTGGTAGGTTGTTCAAATTTAAATTCATAGAAAATATAGAAATATTGTTTTGCTGTTTGGTTTTTTGTAATAAAAAATATGGAAATGTCGGATTAAAATAATATTAAATATTTCTTTCCAAGCCATTTTAAGATTTTATTGAACGGGGTTGTTAGCAAAAGAATACGACTACCTTATTTGGCATACAAATTTTTTTTTAAGAAATGTATACAAAATAAGGTATGCTTTTCTTCCTTACAAAAATATTTAACAACTTTGGAAGGATATACATCTTTAGATTTGAATCTCGACAAATCGTAATATTTTTATCTTAGAGTCCCATTTCTCAAAACGCTAAAGTGCATTATATTTTTCGTGTCCAAAATTTAAATTCAGCATACCAAAACCTATGAGAAAAGTATATCTTTATTAATATAAACTTTTGGATTAATACAGTCTTATTGCCATTGGGGCCATGCTTTGCATTTGATTGATTTTAAATTGCCAGTTTTCAAATCTACATCAGGGCTCTTTCTCGCAGCTAGAAGGCTTTTGTATGTTGTATATTGAATGAATTTCTCACAATGTACTTCTAAATTGACTTGGCAAAGGCATTGATGAGCCCCGCCCATCGATGTTAGCAAATAATCTTTCTGCTCTGGCATATTCCCACTGTCAACGGAATAATCAGCCAGGCGGGCTGACATGTTAAGTCACTTTGTCGTCAGGACACACATCCTGACATCCCGACATCACGGCATGCCTACATCCCAATATCCCAAAACAACCCGCCAACCCGACCAGCAACTCACCCTTCTCCCCGTTTTCCTGGCAAATTATACGTCTCGGATTTGAATGCTTCGGTTATTTTCATTTGTTCGAGCGGGTGTTTGTTTGTGTTTTGTCTTGTGGCATTAGTTTAAATTAATATCAGGACAAGGTACGGCAGGCAGCCCGCATGCACAATCACATCGCTATCCCTTGTCGTGTTTTTGGGCTTCACTTATTTGGCTTTGGGTTAAATAACGAGGGCGAATGTGAGGCGATTGGAGCAATAACCTAAATTAAAATGTTTTGTCAGATAAACATTAATTGTTGACTAAACCAGGACAATTTGTGCAGCACCTGGGGCTGAGCTGCTGGCTTAAGGAAAAAGGGTATCCTCAAAGGAAAGCTGGAAGGAAGGTAAGCAAGTGATGAGCTGATTAAATTTACGGATTTGTGGTTCTTTGTTGATTTAGGTAACCGCAAGTCCTGCCATTCGAGAAGTGGGGAAATAAATTGCATATAAAATATAAATGTTTATTAAAATTAATAAGAGCTTCGATCTATGAGCTTAAATTCAAGTGGCGATTTGTCAAACGTCATCGCAAACAAACTCGTTCTCCAGAAAATCGCCGAGCGAAGCGACGTCCACAAATCCCTGTTCATCTCTAAGCCACTGCTGATGGTCAATACCCTTAATTTCGCATACGACCTTGAAGATTAAGTCCTCCTTCTTGGTGTAATAATCGGGTGAATCGAAATTGGAGTCCAGTTGATCCGCTTCCCGCTTAAATTGTTGAAGTTTCTCGTGAAAAATATGGAATTCTTCATCGTGTTCATCGAAAGACTTCAGGGTGAGCAAGGCCAGGAATTCCGACAGGTGGGACTGGAGGAAAGACGGAGCTAAGCTCAAATATAATTAATCGGATCTGGGATCTTACCACATTCGCATGACTCCTCAAAAGGTTCTCGTCGTGGGCAAACTCGACCGCATGTGTGAAGCTATTCATGGCGCTGATTCCAGTTTGGCAAGCGGATTCGTCGGAGGTCTGGGGCAAACTGTCTTCGCTTTCGGAGCTTCGGCTCGTCACCATTTATTGGCCTGCAATTTGTTTACATTATGCATGGTGTGAGTGGATTCGTTTCACCCCCAGCCCCCCCCTCGTTCCCGAGGCTTCCCATCTAGGCCTGCGGAATGTTTATTTTCGTTGCCACTCATCGATGTCGCACAGTCCCCCCAACTTGCCCCCGATCCGCGTTAGAAGTGTAGCGTTTCGACACGTAGTCAAAACCGAAATGCTTACTCAGCTGGCAAGTGCATTGCAAATCAAATCGCTAGTTTACGATTAGTAAACATCCATCTCGAATAAAATAAAAGTACTAAAAGTAAAAGTCAATCACGAGACTTAAACCTGCTTTGATAGCTTGAAAACGCGATTTGTCAATGGTATTAAATTAATTTGATTGTGTCTGAAATATTATATAACTTTATAATCTTCTGCTCTCGGGGAAGCGTTTATATTAAAAATACTTCTGAAGTATTGCAATTAAATTCGCTGATTTTAAGTAAACTTTAGACCCCCATTTCAATTTTTGTTGATTATTCGAAATTCATTTGTCAACTTTCCGTGAATATAAACAAATAAAAGCAAAGCGCGTTTTAGCAATAAATCAGAATCGAATTGGGTACACACAAGGAATATGTTTATCTGGTAGAATTTTAATTTCTCGCATCGGGAGACCCAAAAAACTCCAAACAAAAGTCGGAAAAGCTACCATAACCGAGCTTATTGCTCAAGCTGCTGCAGTGAAAAGTAAATAAACCAGATATAGCGCCACGTGAAATACAAGCCAGCAAGTGTAAACAATTCCAGAAATAAAATGAAAGCATCGAATGGCGCTTAGACAAATAAACATTGAATGAGAATTGCGAATGCCATTTAAGAAAAAATGAAACAGTAGAAGGTCGGACTCGTAAAACTTTAATTCTTATTTTTTGTATAGATTTTTACAAATACCCAAAAAGAGGAATGCAATGAAGAAGTTAAGATCCAAGTTAATTACTTTCAATGTGATGCGAACTCATATAAATATAGGTAAAATTATTTTATATATATTCGCAATAAAAGCTTTAATAGATTTGCGGTACGGAAAGTATTTTTAGTTTTTAGAGTGTAATATTCATTTGGAGTCAATTTGTTTTTTTGCAGCTCTCAGATTAATTATTACATTTTAGGCAAACGGTTTTAAGAAAATAAAAATATATAACTTGATTATCTAATTTAAGTACCACCTAATTTGCTTATGCATAACACAGTTAAATTTACCTAATTGATAGCGGGCATGTTTATTTTTAATTAGCAAATGAATTTGTATTTTTTCTTTGTTGCAAACAAGCCACCAGGTCCTTAGACACTCTGAGTGTATTCAAATTGAGTTAATTAAGTAATTATGTCTTTATTAGTCGCTGAGGTATAAGCCAAATTGTTGCAATCACACATGCCCATGGCTTCCCAAATAGACGGCGACGAACTCAATAGGCTGCCACCTACGCCGAGTGTCCTTGTCGCTGCGTCCTGATGTCCTGATGACGCGGGAAGGCAATGAAATAAATCAGGGCTCATTAGAGGCCTCGAGGTAAAGACGACACATGTTGTTTGTGCTCCAATGTGCGACTTCGCCCATTTCAGTGCAGCAAAGCAAAGTCGACAGTCGATGTCAACTTAATCATCGTCAGGACAACACATTCAATGCCTCCATGAGTGGAATTTCAACTCCTTTTCCGGCGATAACACGACATATTGCCAGCTCATTACGCCAGACTGTCTGCTAGTGTGGGAGTGTCTAATGGGTATGCCTTCTTTTGTCAGTTTTCTACTTATTCTGCGGCTTTCTATCGTGCGCCCCCCTGTCTCGGTCCTAATAATAGCAATATTACACAAGTAATTAGTCACGCATTTAATTATTATTTATGGGCTTTGTCACAGTGTGCGGGTGTGTCGCCGCTTATCTTCTTCGGGGACTCGCATTCATCCTTTTGCTCCTGTGTCCTGTGTGCGTGTGCCTAACAATTATTACATGTAATTATCCACTTGAATGCCTGTGCCTGAATCATCAGTAAATCTATATGACACATCTGATAAAAGTAAGTAAGTCTGGTTTGGATTGGCATGCTATTAACATATGCATGTCTACGTAAGTAAATTACGAACGAAATTTACAAAGCTATTTCAGCAATATTGCTCATGTCTCCGAGATAATAAATTCAATGATTTGGGCATATGTGGGGACTATTTCTGTAATCAGCACTTAGTATTCAAATATTGATAAGCCCCCAGCAAATGACACAAAGACACAGAGATCTTAAGATTCCTATGGGACAAATATCACAGTCTCAAAAGAGACTATGCTGATTTTGCTGGCGACACTATAAAATTAAAAGATAAATATCTTTAAATATACCAGGAACAAATATCACAATCTTAAAAAGACAATTTCAGAGAAAACCAAATCGGATTGGTTCATATTTATTTCTGCCATCAATTAACAATTGCTTTTACTTAATTATTAATTAATGGCAGATATAAATATGAACCTATTAGGACCAATCCAATTGAAATATTGGAAAAAAATATACGAGAGCAGCTGCTGTAGTCAATCGGGTTAAAGTTAAAGTTCAATCACGTAAATCAACGTGACCGAATCTCAAGATGTCGGTCCGCTGGAGAAACTTTCATCGATTAAAAACTTTTCGGGGTGGCCAGGCATTATCAGCTGGGCAAAGCCAAACTTATAGCCGACAGCTGCCGAATGGAAAAATGAGATTTGTTTGTTGCATAATAATTGGAGGCGATAGGCCCCTCGTAGGCGACTTGAAATGCCAAGAATCGAAGAACTCAAGAGTTGGGCAAGGGCAGCCGGAAACCGAAAATAATACACCAGATTGGGGAAGTCAAATCTCTGTTGATTGGCCTGGCACGTTTCCTTGTCAGCTGTTTATTGAGGCGTGATATAATTAGCATAACATCGACACGGATTCCGCACCAGAGGCAGTGCGAAAAATAAAAAAGAAAAACGCGGGCAAAGACCAGGCTTAGACACAATTTGCTTAATGCTTAAACTTTTAATCACTCATACGCTCCGTGGCGCCAAAGAAATAGCCCGAGAGCTGGCAGATCCGGCTGAGGAAAACAAATTTCACTTCAGAGGAAAGATGTGCTGCTTTTCCCGCATCCAAGGCAAATAGTAAACAAAGCGTTGGGCGAAATGAAATAAGTGTAAATACGACAAAAATTCACTCGCCTCACACACACACACGCACACACCCCAAGATGCTCGCTCAAATATGTATGTATGCGCATCTGATTAAATACAAGTGCTTATGTGTGTGAGTTGGGCGCTGCTTATATGCCTTTTATCCCCAGGAGTGCCGAGGGGGAATGGGGGGAGGAAGGATGCAGCCCCTTTGGGCCTCCCCCCCCCAAAAAAAAATCATCTGCTTTGCCTTAAGCTCGAGTTTAATTCCTGCTTTGACTTTTGCAATGCACACTCAAGACACCAAAAGAACAGTGGGGTCACCAAAAATGGAACATTTTTATAGAGCTCTCTGTATGCTTCTCCCTTCAAAAAGGGTTTCTCTAAAACATTTTTGTCCATAATTATTTATTTATTTAAATACCTTCCTAAGGCTAGAAGCGTAATCTTTTAATTTTTATTTGCTTATTAGTTACAAATAACTAAGGAAAAAAGGATCTTTAATATAGTAGAGATATTATTTTTTAAATTATCGTTATTTCAAGGAGTTTACTGTACGATTTCATTACCGTTCCACCAAAATTGGGTATAAATAATTAGAGCATTTTAATTAATTTGTTAAAAAAATGTTATAGGTATTTAAAATAATATATTTTATTTAATTAATTAAATATAGTTATTAAATTGGTAATTTAATTAAATACTTCGAAATTTAATTTAGTTTTCTTTGAAACGCGAGGAAATAAAAGTGGTCGCTTGACCTTAGCTAACATTAGTTTAACAGATTTTCAAATGCGGCTTTATCACTTCTTAGGAAGAAAAACATTCCGCAACGAAAGGGTGTTTGAAATTTCAGAGCCTGAAATTAAGACTTGCGTCTTTTCTTGTGGTTTTTTCGTTCTTCAGATTACAATGTAAGCTGCGGCGCGTTAAAGTAAGAATACTGTGTGTGTGTGTGTGTCAGTGGGTTGGTGGTTAGTAGTGGTGTTGTGTGTGCCGACCTATTTGCTTAAACACACTCTAACTGGCACTCAGCCCACTTCTCCACATCTCCACGCCCCCGAGCAAGGAGCTGCTCCCTCGGAAAACGCCTGGCTGCGTCTTCTACTTTCGCCTCTCATAACACATTAGCGAAAGTGAAAGCCGCCATAATGACTGCCCCCAGTTGATTTTCATTCGCCTTTCGTGTCTGTGTCGCACATACATTTATATTAGTTCAACGAGACTCCAAAAGCGAGGGAAAAGCTAATTGGCGGGATTGAGAATGATGATGAAACGAGTTCTCATGTTTCGAGCTTCTAAAAGGCGATTATTTAAGTTTTTGTGTCAAAATAGGTTTAAAGGTTTATTTGGGTGTTTTATATTAAAGGCTTAAGGAGTCTTTGTAACCATACTGATATATGTTACATATCACAAAATCTATACTGAATATAAAATATATATACCTCTCCCCGCAAATATGTAAACGTTCGATAAGCGTTATAAAATGCTTGAGAGTGAAAACTCAAAACTAGAAAAGCTTTTAATATGTGTATCTAAAACGTTAAAATACCTAAGAACTGCCGGATGTTTTTCCTTTAAGTCGAAGAGCTTCTATGTTCCGCGATTATAATCATAGAATGACTGGAACTCTACTTACTGTACTCAATTCCTTATATATACCAGCCTTGTATCAAATCCCCGTCTTTCCTTCCGGTGCCAAAAAAGTTGTAAGCAAGATGAAAACACAATTTTGAAATGTCAGTCAAATATAATAGGAAATTCATGGGCAACTACTTTGGCAGGCATTTCAACTTTGTAAATCTTATTTGCCGAAGCCCGTGGCCTGTCAATTGCGTTCGTGTTCCAGTTTTCCCATCATCGACATCGCCATGGCTATCCGCCATTCCAGAGGGGCAAAGAAAAAACAAACTTTTATTAGTTTTCCGGCCGAACGTTAACCGTATTAAAAAGCACTCGGCAACAGCCAACATTAGTGGGACGCAGAATATGCGACACCATAAAGCAAAGTGTGTCGCACAACTGATAATCGCAGCCGCACACCAACAATAGAATGGAAATTGAAAAACTGTAGCCCACTTATTCGGGCTCCAAGTGCCCCGAACTTCTTCAAAAACGCATAAAAAATCAATGGCAAGAGCCGCCATGTGCGCAATAAATGTCAGCTACAAACGAAAACTTCACATGTTTTTTGTTCGACTTCCTTTTCCAGGACTTCCGCTTCGGGTGTGCGAGTGTGTGTGCGATTGTGTGTGCGCGCCAATTTGTAGAGCATACTTATGTGAGCAGTCGAAGAAAGCCTGTCCCGCACAAATTGAAATCCGCCATAAATTGGTGAGCGGAGACTGACTGAAAAGAAATAAAGCAAAGTCGAGTCGAGCCGAGCTGATGACAATTTATTGTTCACACTTGCAACTGATGATGGTGCTTAGGGGAATATACGTATATGTGCAAAAACCAACGTGTGCCACGTGTGTGCGAGCGTGTGTTTGCCAAGGAATATTTCATTGTCTGGCAGTGGGCTAAATGTAGGCTCTACAAATTGCCAGCCATTATTTTGCGCCTATGCCAATACTCCAAAATATATTTTCGATATATATGCAATTTAGAGATGAGAGCGTAGCTGTGCAAAGTCACAAAACTCAAAAAAGATTGATGCACCGATATAGTATCGATGTAAGTCTCTACAATGATGAAGGGCACATTAAAAAAGGTTAGAATGCAATCAATTTTAGGGAAACAAATTGTGCAATGCCTTAATGTTTTAAATAAAAATCAATTTTATATTCAAAAGTAAAGTAAAGCATAATTTAAGTAGAGAGTGCTTAGAATGTACATTGTTAACATCAGCCATCAGATTTGCTTGTATACAATCATTTTCTCACAGAATTTGTTGAACAAGGATACAAAATATCAAAAAATGTGCATATAATCCATTTTACTAACAACATTTCCTCGTTTCAATGCAAGCATAATATTTTCTAGCTATTAACGACAAAAATCTATTTTTTAATAGATTTTTTTGGTTTTTATCAGCTTATATGACTTAATTATTGATAAATTCGAAATGCCTTTTTTAAAAGCAGCAACGATAAGCCTGTAAAGGCAAAAAAAAAACATGTTTATAAAATTAAGTAAAATTAAGACCTCGAGTAATTCAATAACCTACTAAAATTAAGTAAAATATAAATTATAGTTTAAATTTATGTAATCTTCTGCAATATTAACAAATTTATGACCAAAAGCTATTTATTTGTTCGACTTTTAAAATCAGGTTACTATTAATTGATTATCTGATACTTTTGCATCTACAATGTAATGTTTTGAACTTGTTCTTTTCGGTATGCAATCCCCTCTCGATAGTTTAAATTTGCTGTCACTAGCTGCTAAAGTCTGGATTGTAAAAACAAAACGAAAGCCCCTTATAATGCCTTAGAACAAAAGCCAGGGCGACTGAAAGTAAGCAAAAGTGACTCAAGAACCATCTCTTTTCGCCATTTATTTTCTTATACATGCGCGCGTATCGAGATGCGAATTCATTTTATTTGCCTTATTCCATGGTTGTACAGGTGTGCAGACGATTTTCAATTGTGCGTCTTGTGCTCCTGGCAGGCGATGATTTAAATGGCCGGGAAGTTTTGCCGACTCGGCTGTTTTGTGGGGCCTACGCTCTTTCACAACTTTTGTGGGGAACTAAAACTTTTCCAGCGCCTAGGAAAGTTCTTTCAAAATACCGCGCACAATAAATGGAAAGTTTTTGCACCTTAAATGATGCCTCCAATCATATGATTAAAGGTGATTTTCCGTTCGCGGCAGCTTAAGAACTCGCACCACAACCGGACGTCAGAAGTTGCGATGTGGCTCGTTTAACACATTTAAATTCAGGCCAGACAGCAAAAATCCACTTCTGCCCTGGTCTTCGTTATCATTTATGAGTTGTTGCCGGGACCGTTGCTGCTATTACGGCCTCTAAGTCTCGGCTAATAGCGGCTTTAAAATTTATAGAGTTTTCGGACTGCCAGACGGCTTAGGAGCGAAGTGATTGCCCCTTAAAATTTATGCCGCTTCTGGCCTGATGGTATCGTGAATAAGACAACTGTAATGCGATACTATTCCCAGTCTGGCCAGGGATATGTAAGTGGGCTGATTCGGGTTTTGGGTCACCAATTAAAAGAACACAAAACCCCTTGTCTTCTGGTGAAAGAGTATCCGCATTTTGGCAATGGAAACGGCAGGAAAGCTGTCTTTCCTTGTTATTTAAGGCGTGGGGCTCGGCTTGCCTTTTGACATATTATGCCATAATTCCTGCGGCAAAACGTTTAGTTGAGCTACATAAATAATAAATATACAGGCTCAGGCAGTGGCCTACATACACACAACATGACATATTCGGGGCTCGGGACCGGGACCTTTTGGGCTGATTTTGTATACGTGGAAGTATCTTTTCTATGCTCCCCTGGCTCGGGTCTTGATTTACAAGGCTTCAAGACGGTGCTTCATGCTCGAATTGTTCTCCTGGCTTTTAATTTGCATTTTGCCCGGCTCAATTCGTGCAGCAAAATTGTTTTCGCAAAGATTTAGCATAAAATATTGAAAACATTTAGACAAAGTAATAGCAATGTGCCAAGACTTATGTAAAATTTATTTTAATTGTTTTTTTTGGCGCCTCCGTCCTTCGTCTTTTTCTGGTGCTGTTCACATCGATATGCAAATTTGGCCAAGTTCAAGTGACTTCGGAGTAAATCGAAAAAGTTTTGATCTCCGAGTAAAAACTAATAGTCGTAAATATTTATGTGTGCCAATGTTCGAGCTTAGAAATGTGTCCAAAAAGCTCAGTGCGACTTAGTTGCAATGGCAGGGAGCAGTTCAATCTCTGTATTCTGGCGATGGCAGGCGGATTTTTATCAAATTTCCATTTTGGACTTAGGCAGCAAGAGAGTCTCTTTCCTTGCATTGCTAATGAAATTAAATTGAAACTTTGCTTTGTTGGCGAGCCAAGAATAAGGGCTCAAATCAATTGGTCTGGCACAGCTTTCATTAACGGAGGGATTTCGAAAGTCTAGTCGTGATGGTCATGAATGGCTTTCGGTCGGGTAAGTTAACATGATAATAAAAGTTAAGCCTTTGAGTAATGGTTTCCCATTTTACAACTACTATAAATGGAACTTTTTTAATCAAAGTCATAAATTTTATGTTTTTTTATATATCAAATAAATATTTAAGGACCCATTGGCTTTTGCCTAAAGATTTTTGTTATAGATCCTTAAAACTCCAAATTTCCACTTCAACTTATAAATAAAAACATAGAACTCAATTTTCAAGAGAACTCTTAAGAATTAATAGCCGCTGGCCAGCTGTGAAGTAACGCTCCACTTTGCTTCCATGAGCCATTATGTTCATTCGACGCCTGTGAAAACTGAGGACATTAATCTTCCTGCCACATAGAAATTCATGTGAGCGAGACATTTGCCAACAGCCTTTGGCGATGGTGCACTTTCAACTTCAACACGTTGCCGAGTCCGAGCCAATGAAAGTCGCGAGCGGACATGGTGTGTGGTGGGTTCTGTTCCAAGCAGACCCCGCAATCTTGGGCCATCTCGGCTGAGTCCATTTAGCCGAGATTCCCTAGCCGCAGGCCCATTTGCTTTGTCCAGAGCCAAATTCAATGGGCCTAAGCCTCAAATATGTTTGGCTGCCCAGTGGCAACATGATACTCCGCTTAAACAAATATATCCAAAGAAAGGAAAAATAAGCAAAAAAAAAAAAAGAAATGGAAAACCTATGGGACATGCTTCCGCACAAGAATGTTAGGATATGGCCCACGGACGCCTTTTGATATGCAAAATAAAAATTGTGAACAACGATTTTAATAAATATTCCCCACACACCCATTCGCCATTGACAACAGCGCAGACAGACAACTAGAAAACTCCTCGAGGACATTGATAGAACGGGCTGCTTATTGAATTTTTTAAAAGACCTTTTCTGTTTTTAGCCACTCCCCAGAGGAGAATGGGTTTAAAGTGTTGTAAGCCAAGTGATTTTAAAGAGCTTTTACTGCATTTTATAAAGGTGTTTGTATGATTTATTAGGGGTCACAGCGGCAGCTAAAGGTCTTAAGTTTTGCCCTCCTTAACGATTTCATTATTTAATCAGTTACTAAAGCAAAATTGCCCTTTTAAGATATGTATTAAACACTATTATTCACAGTCTGTTTCACCTTTGACCATAATGTGTCCATTTAATACTAAAATCCAGTCAATGTCAAATCCGCTTATACATTTACACTAAAGCCGAAAAGCAAATTCGTCTCAAATCTCATTATGTTGTCAAGGAGTGCCAAATTAATCTTAGCGCTCAAAAGAAAAGCCGATTTTCCGTCTGCAGCAGATCGATTTCGGGACAATCAACGCCCTTTTTTGTAGTTGACTGAAGGCTTTATTTGTCTTTTATGACCCTTCTTTGGAGGTAAAATATTTTTTGCCTGCTGTTGATTTTTTCGCAGCCGTTAAAGCGAATAAAAATATACCTCGGCGGAAACAAAGCAAGAAGTTTATGACAGGAGCGTGGAAAAAACGAGAGGATGACGGCCATCAACCGCAGCAATCGGGTAACCAACCAAACCGAGCCATTAAGCTCCTCCGCACTCAACTCAACATTTTTGGCCAAAACAACACAAAGAGTTGGGAAAAAGCGAACTGCGCTCGATCGTTAAATCAAAAAGCCGCATGCGAGTGCCTGCAACATCATTAGTTGCAGTTCACACACACTCAAGTGCAAGTTATGCCACCAGATAGTCGCCATCCAGCCCATCCAAACTCATCGAGCACACCCCTTTTTTTCGCTTTTGCCCCTCTGTGGAGGCACTCGCAAACGCCGCTTTTTTGCGAGGTGTCCAAATTAAATTTGCATCAGTTGCTCCACGAGCATCTAAATGATGCCAAAACTGAAAGTGTATCAGTGTGTGAGTGCAGGACTGCAGCAACAACAACAACAACAACAACAGAAGAAAGGAGCGCCACGCTGCAGATGCAAAAAATGCTGCACTCACTTTGGCATTTCGTGTCTAGTTTTATTTTTTTTTAGATTTTTTTTATGTTCAGACTACTTTTCCATAAAAGCGAAGAGTTCTTTTGCCGTATATGCTTTACAGTGAGCATTGTCCAAGTGAAACTCTGCTTAAACATCTATAATAATGTAAGCTGTTACCAATATTAATAAACAGCAAGACCAATACAACATTTATTTCAAACGTAATTCAGTTTGATGGTTATTTACCCCTACTTGAATTACTTTTTATGTGCAAAACAGGTATTGGTGTAATAAAGTCAAGTAAGATAAGAAATATGAATTTATTAAACTTAATATAATTCGAATTGTTTGTAACTTAGTTTGGAATAAGATATACTAATTATATCAAAATTATCCTAAGCTTAAATTTATAAATTGACTTTAAATTCTTATTTAGCCAAATATAAATCTATGACCTAATAAATTAAATGAAGGTAAAGTAATTTAATACCCTTAGCCTTTTAAGTGTTAATCATGTCTAGTTTTTTTTTAAATACCTGTATAAAAAGGTAACTATTTAGTAGACATTTCAAAATTGAATTTAAAAGCAATACATTGCTTGTTTCAATCTAGTAATGACTAAATAAGATGGTAACCTAGGCGGTAGGGTACATATTTTAGTGCATTTTTAAAATAATAAATATTTAAAAAATGCAAATATTTTTAAACTAATTTGTCAATTGGTATTCGGTTGATTCTAAATCCCTTTTGTCTGAGAAGCGAGCCAAAAATTGATATTCGTAACCTGTGAGCCACTGTAAATCGCTGTGTCTCTATGTGGCTATTTCGACCCCCTCCCCCTCACTCTTTCCACATATGTATGCATGAGTGTGCCTGTGTGCGGGGGTGGGCACTTAAATAATTTAGATTTTTGTGTCTAACATGCACAAGTGCCACCCCAATGGCCTAAAAGATTCAAGTGCAGCCGGCAAAGTGAGTGACCCAGTTAGAGACTGGAAGCAGTGACAGGAGGAAAGGACGTGGACTTGGATGTGGATGTGGATGCGGAATGGGATGTGGAATAGGATGTGGATGGGTGGCAGCTTTTGCCAGTTTGTGAGTTATGGAAAGTCGTCGACTACCTGGCCATTATCAGCAAGCGAGTCGCGTCGCTGTTTGGCGACTGCTCTGCTGCCATTATGCGCTCATTAAAATGTCAAATAAATTCAAATGCAGAAAACATGATTTTTCGCTTTTCGCCGAGAGGTGCAAATGGGTGTGCCGCACGTGGTGAGGTGTGGATTGCAGTTCGCCGGGAATGAAGATAATCCGTGCCGCACTGCGCTGCATAGTTGGTGCTGAATGATTTATAATTTATACGCGTCTGTAGTCGCGAACTTTGAACTTTGCTGAACCGAGCACGTTATGGTTTGGCAATGACTAGGCTTAAATAGAAGTGACAGAAACTGTGTATCTTTAAAGTTGAATTGACTCCCTTTCGACTTGTAAGACTTTCTTTTCCTAAACTCATCAGTAAGCAGAAATGTGTTTTATATTCGTATCTCCCGGTAATTGGGGTATTTCCTTCACATTTTATAGTAGGTTCCAATAGCATAATCACTTAGGACATTAAAAGCGCTCACTTATTTTAATTAAAAACAATTTCCATTGTTGAAATCCATCCTCCTTCTTAAAATAGTCAGGAAATAGTTTAATTGCTTGCCTTATGTGATGTACATATATAATTATTATGTGCCACTTCCCCATTGTTTTGGTTTTATTGCTCTGGCGCTATTTGTCCTTCCATCCTAAAGAGCCGTAAAATGGCATGTCATCGTGCATTTTTCAAATAAATTCGAGTGCACACACCCACTTACGTACGGAACAAGCTCAGAAATATAGTTCTTGGTCCTGGGGAAGGAGCATTTTTACTGGGCATTGAGTGGCATTTAATTAATGTTTTCCCTTTTGAGCTATTGCTTTCCGCTGTCCTGAGAAGAGGTCACTTTTCGTTTCCCTTTTTTTATACCCAACCCCCAAAGGATAAGCTGAAAGTACTAGACTGCGTAGTTTTCAAACTGTTTGTGTTTATCTTGATGTTTTGGCCATTGCTTAGTAGTTGAAAAATTTGCTTCGCAACTTGCAATTCGAATGGATTAGTGGTAAAGTTTGTGATGCACAGACAAAGATAAAAAGAAAGGAAGGCATTTAAACTTTCGTGTGATGATGCAACCACTAACCATACAACATATAGACTGGTCATTTCATACAACGAATTTGGTCACAACGTTTTTCAATCGGGGGGCCCCAGTGCTGGAATCGGCAGGCCCCGACACTTCGTGTGCCTTCGGGTTTTTTCGCTCTCGTTCTAATTCTTATTTTGACGCTCGCGCTCGAGTTCGGTTGTTCAGTCGCAGAGACGCGCATTTTAAAGAAGGTTGGCCTGCGCTTGAATTGGGCTTTGTATGTATGCGTGTTCATGCATTCTCATACAGGGGTGCATGTCTGCGATCATTTCATTTCGATGCAGCAAGAATATTTTGTCTTTTGCTACTTTTCAGACTTGGTACCCTAACAATATGGGCGTATTCACTATTGGGTTAATGATAAAAATAAGAATATTATATGTTACAGTATATTTTTTAATATTTCATCATAAATTTCATTTTGGTTTGCAAATTCAAATCAGTGGTAGCAAAAAAATGTTTTGCATATATGTATGTATTCCAAATAATATAAATCAATCTAATGAGATAGGAACAGGGCACATCGCAGTCGGTGTCTGCGCTTAGTGGTTCAGAAATCTTCAAACCAAATCAGCTTTGGTTGTTGTTCTGCGAGCGGATGGTGCCTGCATACCCTACCGACGATTGAATTTTAGGGATGGGGACCAGAACGTTTTTAGGACACTTGTTTTGAATGATATGTTTAATGAGTTTTGGTTGATTTCTTTTTTGATTCGCAGTGTAATTTTGTTTAATGTTGTTATTTAATGATCTAGTTGTATATATTTTTATGTTTGCTTATTCTTGAAAGTCGCCGCTCGAATTAGTTACCGATAAATATACATATGTACATATAATAATTTTATAATTTTAATCTTGGAAAATTACAAATTGTTTAACCACTATAAAGTACAGACAAAAAATATTCGAAGTGATTTTCTTAAATTTATATTACTATTTTAAATCAAGAATTAAACATTTAATAAAAAAAATTATAAAATTATTTATCATTAAACATATCATTCAAAACAAGTGTCCTAAAAACGTTCTGGTCCCCATCCCTAAAATTCAATCGTCGGTAGGGTATGCAGGCACCATCCGCTCGCAGAACAACAACCAAAGCTGATTTGGTTTGAAGATTTCTGAACCACTAAGCGCAGACACCGACTGCGATGTGCCCTGTTCCTATCTCATTAGATTGATTTATATTATTTGGAATACATACATATATGCAAAACATTTTTTGCTACCACTGATTTGAATTTGCAAACCAAAATGAAATTTATGATGAAATATTAAAAAATATACTGTAACATATAATATTCTTATTTTTATCATTAACCCAATAGTGAATACGCCCATATTGTTAGGGTACCAAGTCTGAAAAGTAGCAAAGACAAAATATTCTTGCTGCATCGAAATGAAATGATCGCAGACATGCACCCCTGTATGAGAATGCATGAACACGCATACATACAAAGCCCAATTCAAGCGCAGGCCAACCTTCTTTAAATGCGCGTCTCTGCGACTGAACAACCGAACTCGAGCGCGAGCGTCAAAATAAGAATTAGAACGAGAGCGAAAAAACCCGAAGGCACACGAAGTGTCGGGGCCTGCCGATTCCAGCACTGGGGCCCCCCGATTGAAAAACGTTGTGACCAAATTCGTTGTATGAAATGACCAGTCTATATGTTGTATGGTTAGTGATGCAACTAAATAGACCTTAAAGACTGTGGTTTATAATAAATATTTAATGTATCCAATTTCAATTTTGAATGTTTTAATGTTCCTAACAGTTTATTCTCCTTTTCTGTTGCAGCAAACATCGTGGACGGCAATAGCAACCTGTTGCCCATAATTTCTGCGCCATCGACCAATGATAATGATTACGTCTACATTGCTTCTGTCAATAGCAAATTCCCCCAGTTCGGAAATGCCCTGGACGAGGAACAGGAGGCCGAGGAGCAGCAGCCAGATGAAACCACCTATCCGCCGCCCATTTTCGACTTTGGGATGCCCAGGAACATTACGACCAGGACGGGACACACGGCGGCCATCAACTGCCGCGTGGACAATCTGGGAGATAAATCGGTGAGTGAGTCAAGTGATTGCATTTGCCAGCTTATCATTGAAGGGATTTTTCTCCGGCGGATTTTCATTTTAATGCATTTTTAAGGAAAATATTTGGAACGTCAGTCAAGCTGAAAATCAAGTTAGCGCTAACTTTTCTCATGCAGTTTTCCGAGCAACTTCCATCTGCCTTCTCCATCGCTTTCGCCTCCATTCCACGGATCTTGGCCACCCTTGTATTGCCGGTTCAATGACAAAGTTTTTGCCATCCTCTAAGCCCCTCCAGTCTGCCCTTTGACCAACGCCGAGTTTACTTTGTGAACTCGTTTTGTTTTTATTCAGCTTTCCCTATTTTTCTTTTCCTCAAGCTTGATACCACCGCCACTTCTGTTTGAGCTGAACTACATTATATTCGAGTCTGTGAAAAGTATAGATATTACTTTATTAGGTCAATCCAAAAAAATCTTAACTAGTGTGCATAATTTCTAATAAAATATGTTGGAACTAAAAAGTGTTATGAAAATAGCTCTCAACAGATATTGAAATTATTTAAATTTTATTAAAATGTTACTAAAAACTTCAAAACTTCTTTTTACAGATTTAAAAGAAAGATTATAGTTATACCCGTTACTCGTAGAGTAAAAGGGTATATTGTATTCGTGCAAAAGTATGTAACAGCTAGAAGGAAGTTTCCGACCCTATAAAGTATATATATTCTTTGTCAGGATCACTAGCCGAGTCGATCTAGCCATGTCGGTCTGTCCGTCTGTCCGTCCGTATGAACGCTGAGATCTCGGAAACTATAAAAGCTAGAAGATTGGCATTTTGCATGCAGATTCTAGGAGTTCCTACGCAGCGCAAGTTTGTTTCAAAAAGGTGCCACGCCCCCTTTAACGCCCACAATCGCTTATATACGATTTTAAAAATTTAAATATTTCGGAAAAGTACAAATGCAGTTTTATTGTGTTTATCAATACCTATCGAAATGTAGAAGAAATTTTTAAAATCGGACCATTCGTTAAAAAGTTATGCGTGATCAAAGTTTCTATCTCCATCTCCCTCGCACTCCCTTTACCTGAGTAACGGGTATCTGATAGTCGGGGCACCCGACTATAGCGTTCTCTCTTGTTTTTGACTAATTTTGACTAATTTAAAAAAACAAAAACGCTAACGATTTAGAAACTATTTTCTGTGTTCAAAATGAATATGAATGCAAAACATACAAATATAAGCAAGTCGTTATAAACCATTAAGTTTGAGGGTGCCACTAGATGTATCTTTTGTAAAGATAACTGGATATATGTTTTGGTAAATGGTAATCTAAGCGTGTTTCTGTGAGCCGTCAGCTAACGTGTCCGAGTCCTCCATCCTTCGCAATCACCATCCATCTCCTGCTCACTAGCAGCGTGGTCTGATCCAGATTTACTATCGCGCCGTAGTGCGACCATCTATTTCCCACGAGCTCGTCTGAGACGCTGTTCCCTTTCGCCACTTTAACACTTTTAGTTTCGTTTATACCTTCCCTGGTTTTCCTCGGTTTCCCCGTTTTCCGCCTCCTTTTTTCGTGTTTTTTTACGTCTTTCGGTGCTTCGAAAAGTTTTGTTTGCCCGAGGCCGTCTGGGAGATTACTTTTTGCCTGCTGCAGTAGCGCCGGGCTTCCTTTCAATTCGCCTGGTGTTTTGCGGGGCTGTTGGCAACTTTAAGCCGCTGACATTTTGGGCACGCACTTGTCTCCATTTTTCTTCCCCATCTGCTCTTTTTTACCCATCCCTTTACTGGGTGAAACAATTTACCTTGTATGGGATACGGTGGAATCTGCTTTAAGTTGAGATCGAGTCAAGTCCACAGTTCGATTTGATTGTGTAATCGATTTCAGTGAATTATCGTATCCGATTTAGTTTCCTAAAAGCAAAAAAAGAACGTAATTTTGTCAGTGAGTTTTTGAGTTTTTTTTAAAAAAGGTAGTTTTTTATGTTAGGCCCCACTGTATTTGCAATAACCTTCAGCAGGTTTAAGAGTTGGCTGCTTGGTTCATTTTGCCGCTTGGATTATTAAATTTTCGTATCTATACTTGGGACTGGAAGCGAGTTCGTTGAGTTTTTGAGCAGCCGAGTGGCAGGACCAGAGGCAATTTTAAAAAATTGACTTAAGCACTGGCACTAACAGCATTTGGTGTCCCTTTTTTTATTCTATTGCAGGTATCCTGGATAAGGAAACGCGATTTGCACATTCTGACTGCAGGCATTTTGACCTACACATCTGATGAGCGTTTCAAGGTGCGTATACGTAATCTGGGCTAAAGTTACCATACCTGTCCTCCGTTCGCAATTTTCCCTTGGCCCGGGTAGCTTATTAAATGTCCGCCGGGCTTGTACGCAAAGTCAGCTTAATTGCGTATGCAATTCGGGCCAAGCAACTTGTATGCATTGATTAAATTTGCCAAGGACTCGGCAGTCCCATACCCCAGCAACGATTTATCTTGGCATCCAGTTTCACCCACTCTCTCTCTCTATCCCTTTCTGTGGCTCCGTCTCGCTCTAACCCGAGCAGGTGGTGCGGACCGCCGACTCCAAGGATTGGACATTGCATGTGAAATATGCCCAGCCACGTGACAGCGGCATCTACGAATGCCAAGTGAATACGGAGCCAAAGATTTCGATGGCATTCCGCCTGAATGTCATAGGTGAGTAAAGCAGCCCCGTTCGCTCCACTTCCCCCAAGTCCCCATAAAGACCAGGTCCAAGTCCTTTCGTCCTGCCCCACCCCCTCCGCCTCCTCCCACAGCTGCATACGCATTGTCAGCGAGTCGTTGGCATTCGCACGACCTGCAATGGCAACTTTTTATACACTCTGCATTTCTCTCCGGCGAAGGGCTTTGTAAATTGGCCGTAAAGTTTGCTAGTTTCTGGGGCTTGGCAAGATCTACTGGTGGAGCAAAAGTTCCTCCTCTGCTATGTATGGCGATGTCTGGATGGCCGTACGTCATAATAGTTTATCCTTGCCATCATGGCACTTCTGCCCAAGACTGGGATATCACTTGCCGATTACACAAAGGCAAGGAAAGAGATTTGATTGATTTTTAGATTTGCAGAAAACAGTTTTAAATAATTTAATGCCAACAGAAAATGTTAGGCATTCGGAATTCGGCCGTATGTTGCTTCTGAAATCGTTATACATAGAGGTTTTAACTACTTATTTCTATTTATAGGTTTAGTTCTTGAAATCTCTTTCGTATATGTAGAAATATCTCAGTAATAACTTAACCTTTAATAAATATAAAACAGAAAACAAGTAGAATAGCTCATTAAATATTCAGTAATTGGGTTTTTAATATTTAAGCAGATTTTACTTTCAATAGTATTGATGTAAGACATATAAATTTAAAATAATACCACGTGAATAAAAAATTTATTAACTTCATTACAAATTTAAGTAATTTTTGACACGAATAATCAGTTTCAAAACAATTAAATTTGAATTATTTACATTTTACATTTTTTGAAAAACTTAGTATTATTTTTCGTTTAACAAAATATCTTTCTACTGATACTTTTTGTTAAAAAAAACAACTAAAATAAAACAGAGACATACCGAAACCCCTGAGACTCGATTAAGTAAAAATAACCGCAAATAAATTGATCAAATATTCCTGTTTTTAGTATGCATAGAGGCATTTGCAAGTGTTGGGGGGTTAAGTTTTAAAGGTGAAGTGGAAACTCTGCCTGCCGACTGTAGGTCAGACTGCAGAATAACAACTGTTGGCACCTGCCAACCCTGTTACCCCTCTCCGCTCCTTTCCCCCCTCATCACCCCCTACGCCCACAAATGTTCGGCTTGTCTATTTTTCTACACGCTTTGCATGCAAACGCAATTTGCATTTAAATTCAATACTAAATTCATATGCTGGCTGTTGTAATACACACCAGGGAGTGCGGTGGGGGGTGCGACGCCCTTGGCTTGAGGTGAACCCCCTTCCCTCCTTTTCTCTCATTGTTCTGCCATTTCACAAGTTTTCTACAATGGATTTCCGCTTGCGATCCGACGCAAGTCGGGGTATTGGGATAGGATGCGGATACCCTGTTTGTTTGTGGCTGTGTGTTGCTATAAATTGCTCCACAAAGCATGCACGTTCATGTTTCATTCATGTACGTAAAATTGATTTGAAACTTTTTCGCCGTGCCCGGGCAGCCAAGCGAGCAAGGAAGTATTCTATGGAGGGAATCTCCGGCGTCCTGCGCCCTTCGTCCTGCGTCCTGCGTCCTTCGTCCTCCCACGCAGTTACTATAGTCTCCTCGTTTGTCGTCATCGTCGGACGCCGGAAAGTTTTGTTTGACCAGCGTGAAAGTTAATTGAAATAATCGGGAGGAGTTTGCTACTTTGGCAGTGATTGGTTAAGTTTCTACTTCAATGTTTTCATGTAATGTTTTCTTCGCAAAGAACGCTAATCTACACGCAGGAAAATAACCAAATAAATCAAGACCCAACAATGTGGAAAATGTATTTAAAATATTATTTTCATTTACTTACAATTAATTTGTTTATTATTTAAAATATTATATTTGTGTTTTTTACTATTTACAAATATATTTATTATTTGTAGTGTTATCTTGTGAATTATCTTGCTGTATTTTCACTGTATCAGAATAAAAAATACAATTTAAAGTATTTTTTAATATTTCCTTGGTAAATGGTAATAAACCCATTTATTTTCTTAATATTATTTTATTATTGCCATTGGAGTTGATATTATTTTATAGTTATCATATATCATATCATATAAAATTCCAAATGTTTTTACACTAGCAGAATAAAAAAACACAATAATGATAGGTAGATGGTAAAATCAAGTCAAAAGGTTTTGCTTTCTCCTGTGCGTAGTATATAATTCCCTTAAGCATCGGTGGAAAATCCATCTTAAATGGGTGTGTACCCCCGCTGATAAAGGATAAAGGATAAAGGACTGCCAGTAACAAATTGCCTGCCACCGGCGAGCTGCATGCCTCCAGTTTATAACGATGAACTGGATTCAAGGGGTGTAAGTCTCATCAAAAGCCGAAGTCATATCAACGTTTCAGCTTCCGCAGTTGCTCGTCTGCAAGCTGGTGGTGGAAAACATCCTGCCCGCCCGGGAACTGCACTGCGGATGTAGTAATCCTTCGCCGCGCTTCTTTCGGGGAGCGGAGTTCATCGGCGACAGGAAGCCGAGAGCCATGTTGGTCCCCGGGAAAAGGCAAAATTCAAGCGAATCGCGCGGCCAAGTTAAGGTATTTATGCTAATGATTTGCACCGCCAGAAGCGCTCGACTGCGATGAAATCGTGTTATAAATATTTTCACTGTCGTCACGCGAATCACGTGAACCGCCCACGGAAATATTTTCATCTGATTTATGCCGGAATCATCTCATACAAAATTAATTTAACTAAAACGGAATGAAATGCTTAAGGGTCAAAGTTTATACAAAAAGTTTCCAACTGTTGAATCTTTATTTGTTAAGAAACATCAATAAAAAGATTATACACCGTTTATATTGTGATATATTTGAAAGGATAATGGTTTATTAGGCTTAAGAAGTTGTATAAAATTGATTAAATTATTTTGAACTTACTTTATGAACATAAGAAAAACGAGAAAGGAAAGCTAACTTCGGGCGGAGCCGAAGTTGATATACCCTTGCAGAATACTCTGTAAATTATATTTTTCAAAATTATTCATAAGGTCGGACTGATTGGCCAAAAATAAAGCCCATAGAAAATCCCAACTTCCTAACTTTACAAACACCAAAGTTATGGCATTTCCGATCGTTCAGTTATATGGCAGCTATAAGATATAGTCGACCGATTCTCATGAAATTCGGTAAGTCGGATTGATTGGCCAAATATAAAACCCATAGAAAATCCCAGCTTCCTAACTTTACAAACACCAAAGTTATGGCATTTCCGATCAATCAGTTATATGGCAGCTATAGGATATAGTCGGCCGATCCTTATGAAATTTGGTAGGTGGGATTAATTGGCCAAATATAACACCCATATAAAATCCCAACTTCCTAACTTTACAAACACCAAAGTTATGGCATTTCCGATCAATCAGTTATATGGCAGCTATAGGATATAGTCGGCCGATCCCGGCCGTTCCGACTTATATACTGCGTGCAAAGGAAAGAAGGGTGTGTGCAAAGTTTCAATTCGATAGCTTTAAAACTGAGAGACTAGTTTGCGTAGAAACAGACAGACGGACAGACGGACAGACAGACGGACAGACGGACAGACGGACATGCTTATATGAACTCAGGAGGTGATCCTGATCAAGAATATATATACTTTATAGGGTCGGAGATGTCTCCTTCACTGCGTTGCACACTTTTGACCAAAATTATAATACCCTCTGCAAGGGTATAAATATATAATAGGTGTTAAGTTTTCTGAATTTATTATACATTTTCATTTGCTACAGTATTAGTTTAAATTGTATAGCATTCGAAGTAAAAGCTTAAGTTTATTAAAATATTTGAAATACAACCCGAAAATAAAAATAAAATAGCTTCAAGAGCCCAATCGTCTTACAGACTATTTAATCGTTAAATAAACGATAATGAGCACCAGCTATGAAAGTTGTTCATTTACAATGTTTACAGAAACAAAAAATACTTCACAAAATTTGTAGATGAGTTTATTTTTTGTAAACCAGTTTTAAATTTTACTCTAAAATATCAACATTTTCTAAGAATATTTATTAATATCAATAAATCAGTAGACAATTACTTAAGCTTGGGAATACTACAAATTCTTAAGCATCTAAATAATTTTAAAGCTTTTACAAAGTGATAGGAAAATGATCCCGTCGACCCTCGTATAAAATAGTAAACAATTTCAAATTTCCAATCTCGAACTTGTGAAAGTCAAAGGCATTTAAGACGCTATCTACGAGGGCGTCAATGGGATCCACTAATGCCAAGTTAACTAACAAACTGAATCGCTCTCTCGCCACTGAACCCACTGCTCTGCGCTGGAGTCTTTCGTTGTTTGGGTGCCCGCAATCCGCTTTCATGCCCCACTGCCACTGCCGCTGCCCTCCTCCTGGTCGAGTCGAGTCCTGGTCCTGATCCTGGTCCTGGCCCTGGCCCAGCCCTCTGCTTCTCCCCGCACATCATTAACAACGTCAACATTTGACTTTGTTGACTGCCTGCTGCTGTGTTGGCCAAAAACGGTCGCTCGACGCACGGAAAAAACATTAAACCAATTTTCAGTGCCTATAACGGGGAAGTGGTAGTGGCAATAGGAGGCTGCTGGCTAAAGGAGGTCCTGTCCCACACATTTGTCTATGTCTGCGGCAGCTGCCGGGCTTAGCCCCCCCCCCACCGCGACCCCCTCCCGAAAACCCAGCGCCAATATTAGAAAAGCCACACGTACACACATATCCGTATGCGGGAACAACATTTAATGGCGAGGAGTCCGCAGTCGGGGTTCCTAATACAACGACCCACCGGCTGGCTCACAATAACAACCGGCTAACAACACTTAAAATGTGTGTAAAATGCGAGACCACCAGCCAAAACCAACAGCTTCATCGACAAACAATGGGTCAATGATATGGCAAGCCGGAAAGTTACCCAAAAGCCAAGGCCATCAAAAAACCCAACAAATTTTTATGTGTTAGTTTTTTCATTAATTTTGGTCCTTGCTTTTTACACGATCGAGGAATAAAGCGTTTGCCTCTGTGAGAAACTATAAAATTTGTTGTGCACCAAAGAATGAAAATTTGATTCGAAAACACGAAAATATTTTACTACCTTAAGGGACTTCGGTATAAAATTAGAAGTGTTAAAAATGTAGGTTAATCGAGCTCCATTTTCTTAAGTTTCATTTTGCGACATACAGACATATATTTTTTTGGATTTAAATCCCGATCAAACAGGACTGAGTCTTCTTCTGTTCAAAACTTAAGATCTAAAACTGATAAATTTAAGATAAGTTTTTTTACATTCATATTCGAATTCTGATAATAACTGAACCTAGTTTTTGATGTGGTTGAGTTTTAAGACAACGTGATTCTAAAAGAATTATAGAGGGTTTTAGTCAGCTAACAAACCAAAACTTTGAATATAACATTACAACATTGATTTGCTAATTTAGTTAGAAAATCTGTTGTACAATCTAAATCACTATTTATCTTACTTCCTTGAATTTAAAACTCGCAAACAATCAATTATGAACCATATGGAAATGTATTTGCTACCGGCGAAATATGTTAACTACCAAGGCTGTCTTATCTTTCACACAAGAGCCGGCTCTTGAACATTATGTTCGAATTTAAGTCAGAACTCGTTTCGGCCAACAACAGGGCCCCCAGCTGAATGTACTAGCCGGTCTGAGTTTGCCCAGTAGCTGCTCATTATCAGTCGAAATCTGGGCTCCTGCTTTTGTACCTTGGAGGTATTCCGGTCCAGCATGCAGCTTCACCACAAGCACATTTACTCGCATGCACATTTGAGGGCGGATTGCATGTTGGCTTTGCTGGAATTGCCGGCTATTCAGTCCGGCCAATTCAAACCAACCCAAACCAAGCCAATTCAACCCATCCCCTCCTAAACCCAATCAATTGAGACGCATTGAAATCTGCGTTTGCCGGACGCATGATTAGATGCAGTTGCCACACACACCCACCAACCAACCTCATAATTGGAGCCTGGAGGGTGTTAGAGCGCCTGGAAATGCTATTAATCAATTTCGTGCTCGTTTCATTCCGTTCCACGGCGAATCGCAGTAACGCCGCCAGATGCCAAGGCGATTATTGCCGGACCGACGGACCTGTACGTCAAGGTGGGCAGCAGCGTAACACTCACATGCCTCGTGAAGCAGCCGGCGACCACAGCGCAGGATATTGGGCCAATCTACTGGTACCGCGGCCCCTACATCCTCACCCCCTTCGTGGCCCATCCGAATGACGCGGCCATCGACTTGCAGCGCATCTCCATGGAGTCCACGCTGGCAGAGAAGCTGCAGAGCAGGTGAGCATTGGGGGACAGACAATGGGTTTGGATACCTGCACTGGGAAAACCGAACCTTTAAATTCAGATCGCTTTGAATATTTGAATGGTTCAAACATTTAAGGAAGAGTTCTAAATCGTACCTTGCCTTAAAACGCAGATTTTCTTTTGATTCAAATTTTATTCATAAAAGGATTAATTACCATTATCTTTAATTAGCTAACAATTAGGTAATGTACAAATCACTAAGAGTACCAACAAGCTTACATTTTTATGTTAAATGTTTTATATATTGGATTTAACGACCTTTAAGTGAATACATTAATTGAAGTTTAATTGAACTCGAGGCCATTTTGGCTTTTTTTGATTTCTTCTATAACAAACCGTTTTTCCTTAACTTTCATCACACTTTTGATTTAAATACCCTTAAGAGTCTTTTCTATTTTTATACCCGTTACTCGTAGAGTAAAAGGGTATATTGTATTCGTGCAAAAGTATGTAACAGCTAGAAGGAAGCGTTTCCGACCCTATAAAGTATATATATTCTTGATCAGGGTCACTAGCCGAGTCGATCTAGCCATGTCCGTCTGTCCGTCTGTCTGTCTGTCCGTATGAACGCTGAGATCTCGGAAACTATAAAAGCTAGAAGATTGGCATTTTGCATGCAGATTCTAGGAGTTCCTACGCAGCGCAAGTTTGTTTCAAAAAGGTGCCACGCCCCCTTTAACGCCCACAATCGCTTATATACGATTTTAAAAATTTTAATATTTCGGAAAAGTAAAAATGCAGTTTTATTGTGTTTATCAATACCTATCGAAATGTAGAAGAAATTTTTCAACTCGGACCATTCGTTAAAAAGTTATGCGTGATCAAAGTTTCTATCTCCATCTCCCTCGCACTCCCTTTACTTGAGTAACGGGTATCTGATAGTCGGGGCACCCGACTATAGCGTTCTCTCTTGTTTGATGATACTGTTTATCTTTTCCAATAAGAGGTTTGAAAAGAATTATTGGTCTAGTTTTTAAGGTTTTTCTTTCCGATTTACGTAAACTGTGGTTTTACGTTGTTTTAAAATTGTATTTTTATACCCGTTACTCGTAGAGTAAAAGGGTATATTGTATTCGTGCAAAAGTATGTAACAGCTAGAAGGAATCGTTTCCGACCCTATAAAGTATATATATTCTTGATCAGGGTCACTAGCCGAGTCGATATAGCCATGTCCGTCTGTCCGTCTGTCCGTCTGTCCGTCTGTCCGTCTGTCCGTCTGTCCGTCTGTCTGTCCGTCTGTCTGTCCGTCCGTATGAACGCTGAGATCTCGGAAACTATAAAAGCTAGAAGATTGGCATTTTGCATGCAGATTCTAGGAGTTCCTACGCAGCGCAAGTTTATTTCAAAAAGGTGCCACGCCCCCTTTAACGCCCATAATCGCTTATATACGATTTTAAAAATTTAAATATTTCGGAAAAGTAAAAATGTAGTTTTATTGTGTTTATCAATACCTATCGAAATGTAGAAGAAATTTTTCAAATCGGATCATTCGTTAAAAAGTTATGCGTGATCAAAGTTTCTATCTCCATCTCCCTCGCACTCCCTTTACCTGAGTAACGGGTATCTGATAGTCGGCGCACCCGACTATAGCGTTCTCTCTTGTTATGTAAGTTTTTTGTTTGCATTTTTTAAAGCCTTAACTTAAACAAGAAAAATAAGCGAAAATTAACATTTGTGATTTATTGCTTCACAAAAAAAGAATCAGAGAAAAAATATATCTTTTTGTGGAATTGGAAAACGTAATCCTCATACTACTGATTCAACAGGCAATTGAGCGTAAGCTTTCAAGTGTTGAAATTTTCCCCCAGTTTCCCAGCTGGAATGCTGGGGGAGATTTAACGTGCCATCAGGTGCGAGTTTTTCCAGTTGCTTGTTGGCTGGAATGCCGGGCTTTGATCGATGAAGTTGATTTAATCGGGGAGGGGACAAAGTTGACGCAATTAAGCTGCACGTTTGCCTTAAGCTTCTCCGTGCTTTGGTTTCCATGTTTTCCAGATTACGCATCGCCAATGCTCAACTGCTGGACACGGGCAACTATACGTGCATGCCGACCACAGCGGAAGCGGCCAGCGTGGTGGTCAATGTCATCAATGGTAAGAGCGGACCGGACTCAGCCGAAGCATCTGATGCAGCCACACTTTCTGTTTGTCTTCCTCGGCTGTCATGTCTTTTTCCTCCACAGATGAGAGCCCCGCAGCGATGCAGAAGAGCAGAGCGGTCCGGACAACAAGTGCAACTAGTCGCGGATGTCGAATGGTGCTCCTGCTGGCCATGGTGGCAAGTTCCGTGGTGCGATGGCTCATCGGTGGCTGCCACATGGGCGGCAGCAGCGGCCGCGAGTCCTGCTCGAATTTATCCACTCTGCATATCAATTATAGCCGCCTGCATGCAAAATCAGCCAGACACTTGGAGCAGCATCGATGTCAGGGGTCGGCGCTGGCGGAATCATGATAATTAAGTGGCTGCCACTCTGAAACATCTTGTATATACAACTGAATTCGTAGTTAAGCATAATTATTTGTGTAAATCCGAGACGTGAGAGATGGGAAAACTGTACAATTATGAAATAACTAGTTTATATTACTGCTTCACCCTCCTCCTAGACTTTATTGTTTGGTTATCAAACTTTGGAATGTTTCTGAAACATTTCCACTTTCCGCATTTATTCAGAATTGAAGTGGTTTCCCATCTGGCATACAGTAAACTAAACTATAACTACATTTAATGCTAATTTTTATGCCTAGCGTAAATATTCATAAAACAATGGAAATAAAAAAGGTGCCCAAGTAATTATCAAATGTTATCGAAATTACGCCCGATAATAACATACATTAGACTTAACAGACACAAAATGCATTGCATTGTTAATTTCGGAATGCAAATATTATTATTCGGGTGTTTTCTGTTATTGCAATTATCTAATTATATTTGTCACTGTGAAAACACTTGAAAACTAATTCAACTCAACTCTCATTAAAGCGACAGGCGTTGAAAAAACAAATTTAAATTGCGCTATCAGCATTAACACGAAATGGCCACAATTAATTTCGATTCAATTTAGTTATAGATATACGAACGATTTGTAACCATATATATCGAATTTCTCAATGAGAAACAATAAAATGTATTTTGTTGAAATAAAAACTTGATTTTAACCACCTTTACTGTACTCACATGCCTTTTTTTATATGTATTGATTTTCCATCACATTAATTAAATTTCTCTGCCACCAGAGTTGTGTAATTATGTAAGTAAAGGTTACTCGAAAATGCCCTTTGTCGAATCATTACATTAAATGCTCGATAATGTGCGTGGACCTAATTTAATTTCGATTAATTCGTGCCTTGACATGAAAACACGGAAAGTCTAATCCACGCAGTGCCAGCTAAAGCATTTCGAATTAAGCGGATCTCGATAAGCCGGCGCCACGCGTCGTCGATTCCCAGCCGCAGTTCCACCTGCTCCACTTGACTGCCTGCCTGGCGTTCCTGGAAAAAAGGCTATACACCGCTGTAAGGGAGCAAGGGTTCGTTGGGTTGGTTGGGTTGACTGGGGTCACGTTGGTCAACAACAATACGTTACGCTTTCTAATTTGCTGCGCCAGCCACACGGGGCGTATGCGCGATTATCAGCTACCGCAGGGAGTGGGTGCTGGGCTGTGAGTGCGCATAATTACGCGCAGTTGAGTCGCTTAAATGAAATCATAAATTATCCGCACACGCTCGCCGGCCTTTCACTTAATTGTGTGCAAATATTTTCCAGACGAACGCAATTCGCACTGATTGATACATGTTTCAGCTGACTTTGCTGGTAATTTGAAAGCGGCTTGGCACACTGACAAATGGTGTACTTAATGTCATTACGCGGAATTTAAATCAGCGAGCTTGTATTTTAATAAAACGCAACTGGGTGGAAGTGATGCAAATGCAAACTAGTTTCAGGTAAATATAATTAATTCAAAACCCTATTTTCCATCTAATTTTGCCACTTTTAAATGTGTGCGCGACTTTCATTAGCCATTCCAATGTTTTCCCAGTTATTTTCGAGAAAATTTAAAACGAAAGCCAAATAAAGTTTATAGTTAATTTAGCTCGGCACTCCGTGAGCGGCTGCAATTAAAATCTGAAAATAGTTTCGTCGCAACTTAAATTGTAGTCGTTGTTGCCTCTGCACTCCTGTTGTCGTTGTCATATTTTGTAAACTGTCGGGGTAACTCGGGCAAATAAATTGAACCATTAGCACGGCAAGTCAAAAAGTTTCCCAGCTCGACGTGGAGTCCAGTAGTCGATTTGGATTATTTTTCCGCTGTCATTGTTGTTTACTTGCGGAGAAATAACCGCAGGGCCGCAATAAACGAGACAGAAGCGACGAAAAAGTCCAACTCGTCACCTGTCTGCCCGTCGGGTCCAGCTCCTTGTTCCTTGTTCCCTGCTCCCTGCACCCTACCCCCTGCTTTCTGATCCTTCCTCCTTGCTGTTTCGTCCTGCTGTCATCAAAGAAAAACATTTATGCAATCCGGAACGTCAGCAGTGACGGGAAGAAAGAAGGGCACGGCTTTATGTGCGGGCGTTTCTCAACTTTAATTGTGTTCGGTTGTATGCGAAACTAAATTTTCATATTGTAATTTTGGCAGACAAAAGTCAAACGGGCCAAAAACGGCAGCTCATAAAAAGTTTTATCGTTTTAAAGTTCTCGGAGCAATTACACTGCGAAAGTTAATTAAGCACCGCAAGCAAATAGACGGAGGAAAGGGAGTTGTAGGTAAGTCACTTTTGAGCATAATTTCATTTGTGCAAAGGAGCGTGCCGGTGGAACATCCTTCTTTGCAATTCGACCCTGCTGCATGCGTGCAAATGGGTCTGAGATACAAATCATTACGTTGTGTGAGTTCCAGTTAAGTTGGATACGAACCGCACTGTGGAACTGGGAGGCAACTTTCGGGAGCGAAATCATATCAGGGGCTTTGGAAAAATATATATTATATTTCGAAATCCTACATGGGGCTAGAACCAATTGGGAATTATACCCTCTAAGTCAAATAAAATTTAAATGCAAGGAGCACAAGTACACAACAACAATTTTAATATAGAGGATCATAAGTAAGAGTAACTATTTTTAAAATAGTCAAACGTACAATAACAAAATACTTGTTTTATTCGGTACTATATTTAAATGTTAATTGGTTAATTGGAGCAAGCCTATTTTTTATGTGCAGGTAATTCACGTACATAGGGCTAGTCACAACACTATAATCTTAAGCTAAAGAAGAGATGAATTTCATTTTCAAACACTAAGATATTAAAATATTTCGTACTTTTGCTCATCAAATTAAATTCGATTTCGTAAAATTATATTTTGTAAAACTACTCTTGAATGATTGCAACTTGCTATGCTAAATTTGTAGGTAATGCATTTTCCCCGAATATATTTTTCCAAATAATAAAATTTATCTGTCCATGAAAATTATTTACTAACCCACAGTGCACCATCTCTAAGCATGCATCTGGGCCATAAAAGTACCCCATTGTGTATGCCAGGAAATTTTGCATAACAAGGCACTTATTAAAAAGCATTATTAACTTGATAAAAATAAATTACATGCCAAAAAACTGCCATCTATTAACAATAATGTTTGCTGACCCCGTGCAGCCAGTAGTGTCTTCCCAACTGGCCCACACTATCGCATAAATAAATGGGAAAACCACTGACGTTGGCACTTGCCTGGAAAACCACAGAAGTGGTGGGCGGAAAACCCCCAAATTACTTGGCGATGTGGTACCCACCTTCGACGGGCCGAAATGCAAAAGCCTGTACGATTTAATCTAATCTGCGTCCAATGAAATAAATTCATCCCATTTGCGGGATGGGACTAACAACCCAGTTGCTGTTATTGTTCTTGTTTGGCATGTTTGCGCCGGTTTCTGTTTAACTTTTACCACTAATTAAGTGCTTACACGAAAGATTTCAAAGCAAAAAGGGACACAATGCCGGAATGGCCAGAACACACAATGTAAACGAAAATTGAAAACGAAGGCGGAAACAGCCGGCATCGGCTGGAGTTCTGGCCTGGTCTGGCTCAAAGTCCAAGTTTTGGTCCCTGCCTGGAAAAAAGTGTCGGCGTTTAATTATAAATTTACACGTTCAACCACTGAAAAAGAGCAACTCATGCTAAAAAGGGTAAACACATCAACAGCAAGGCCACACACACTGTCTTACGTACACACTGTATTTTGAGATCTGCTCTTGAGCTGAGGACCAAATGGCGGTCTTGAAAGCAGAAGACTTGGTGGAAAATAGTAGTACCTAGTATGCAATGTTTGAAAAATAATTTTAAACGCCATAAAGCTAAAATTAAGGAGATTTAAAATAGATTTGTTTTAAGATTTTTTAAAAAATTAGCATAACACATCATTTCTGGCTTTACAGAAAAAACGTCTAGTTCTCATAAATAAATTGTACAATTAGAGAAAAGGTTAAAACATTGCATGTGCTTTTAAAAAGAAGAAACTCTTATGATTTTTTAAAGGATTAGTTTAGTTTGTTTTATTAAGAAAATCATTTTTAGTTTCCAGTAACAACAATTACTATTTTTACTAAAGAAAATCTAATTCAAATATTAAGATTATCCTTCGGCTTTGACTTTAATGTAGTGGGTATCGCATGGCCCAAAGTCACTTTTGCTGTTTTTTACTTATGTTTGCCTATTTGGTGCGGCTGGGTCAGTCAGCATTCATGTATGGGCAAATACATAAATATACCTATTTACGAACTTATATTCCCACTTGTTTGCGCTTCGGCCTGTCTATATTTACCAGCTTGTGGGCGTTTTAGCCACGCACCTTGGCAAATAAATTTGTTAAAGCGAGGGGACCCGCATGGAAAATTAAATATGTTTTACCAAACAGAGAAAAGGGTGTTGAGCCCCTAAGTAGGGTGGTCAATTTCATGGCATTTAATATTCACTTAAATAAAACATTTTGTACACAATATTCATTTACTGTAAGTGGGGTATAAGGCCAATATGCAGTGTGTGTGTAAAATGATTAATATGTGTGTATTGCAAGATGGTCATGATCTTCTAAATTACATTCGAGACCGATGGTATAAGGTTTAATTTAAAATAGTGAGGCGTTCCTCTAACTGTCATTTAGTTTAAGAACCACTATTATATTAAGCACTCGACATTTCCTTTCTCTCAACAATATGGCATCGAATTTTCAGTAAGGAAGCTGAAATGGGAGGCCAAACTAATTATGCTTTTAAACGAATTGTGCTCAAATTGCATTATGAGACGCAGGCGCGTGTTGACATTTTCACTATTAACAATGGCCATCGTTATGGGGATGTTGTTTTCGAGCTCATTTCCTTTGTTATTACAATTACTATTTAACGCGTGGAGCTGGGGCTCAAAAGTGCACTCTTTAAATGATATTATTTCCGGCGGAAATTAAGATTCAACGTTGAGTGGGTGCCATAATTCCCGCCGAATATACATATGTGTATACATATGCAAGGACATGCGATGCATGGCTTTAATGTCTGATGCCAATCAGACCACGGTCCTTTATTCATCTGAGGCGATTGACTGTCGGGCGAACTTTTGTCGATGGGAAGTGAAAAATCATCTCCGCACCCAGCTGCAGCCTGTGGCACCCAGTTGCAGTGGCAATATGACAAGTAAGGGACTCAAAACTCAAATGATAAATGACGCCTCCCCGGGCGCACAATGGGCGAAAGAGAAACAAATGTGCGGCAAGATGCGGATAAGTCGACATCGACGATGATGTTGATGACGCGCACATTGTCGCCCCGTGGCTTCTGCATGATGAAGCGAATGAATGAAGATTTATGGGGCATTAGACATATGCATGTGAGTGTCGGCGTATTACTACTATCTGGCTGCGATTGCCACTGGGCGCACTGCAGCTCGCTCATCTTCCGTGGAAATAATTGCAGTAATTTGCAGGGAGTAATTATGGTCCGTCATTAGTTCTCGCTCTATTTTTGTCACGCAGAGTTGAGCATGATTGCTCGTAATAAATTAAACTCGGCTGGTTTTCATGATTCAAAAGGGACAATCAGGAATTAGACCATAAGTACGATTTGATTTGAGAACAGGCACGGCATACACAATTCGAGCGGCTTATTAATAGTTAAGTATAATAGTTAAGTATTCTTAGTTATTTATGTCTTTATCAGACTTGAAGAACTCATAATTGAAAACAAAGAACAAGTTTTATTTTATGTATTACCCGTGGAGTAAAAATGAACATATGTGTTTTAAATTCAATAGTAGATATATCTATGTCTCGATGGAAAATTTACCAAATCGAATAAATATTTTAGTAGTTTCCACATTTTTTTATTTATTTGCTGAACACGTCAAACAAGGATGGACCTTGTTTTCGTGCATTGTCAAATGAGTTCTCAAGATTCCAAAAAGGCGGACAGCGGATGCAGTTGTTTTTAAAGTGTTAAGTTTAACATGGTCAATACTGTCATCGGTAGATAAATATATATTTATATATTCTGTTTGCGCCATCTGTTAGAGGAATATATATTTTTTATTGGTTAACACAGAAACGATTACAGCATTTCTTCTCGTTTTATGCACATCTTTCGTTTTTGAGTTAAATGGCCAAATCGAACATAGACTGTTATTCCTACTTCACCAGTTATTTTTAGTTAAAAAGTGGTATCCGCTTTTAAGAAACGTATGAAGACTTGAGTTTTCATCTAAAACAAGAAAGGAAGCAAACTTAGCAGGCCTAAGTTTATATACCCTTGGAGTTATTCCAAAACGACAACATTTGGTTTTCTATGCCTATATAACTAAAAACAATGAAGGTATGCCGATTTTGCGCTGCATTTTGACATAGTTTCTATGACAGCTATATGATATTGTTGTCCGATTTTGACATAACCAAAAGAGTAATTCTGATATAGTAAATAATTAATATATTTCAAAGAAATATTTTAATAAATAGAAAAACAGCAAAATAAAATTTTAAAACATTTTTTTTTGTTTTGTCCAATGCGAGCTATTTGATATAGGTGTCCGATTTTAATTCATTTAAAGCCGTAATTCCATTGTGTTTAAATATTACAAAATCCCAAGAACATAAAAAATAATTAAAAAAAACAAAGTTATACTTTTTTTAATTTTTTCCTATTGTTTCTATGGGAGCTATATGATATAGTCGCCCGATTCGGCTCGTTCCGACTTATATACTATCTGCTATAGATGTTCTGTTAATTTTTTGTTGATTACCAATTCTACCAAAGTTTTTCATTAATTGTTAATTGTAGGATTTCGAAATTCGTTTGTTGCTGATACCTGTTTTAACCTAAATAAATATGTAGCTGATATTCTTGTCTGTGCACATCTGCACGTGATAACGGGTCATAAACCATATTTACCCAGCCGACTGTCGTGTCTTCACACCATCTGTCATAATCCTTGGGAAACTTTGACCCAACCATCTGGTAGATGTTATTGCTTATTTAGGCTATTATTTCTGTAAACTGATAATAAACCAAGTAGTTTTTGGTAGAAATCTTGCACCATTCTTAATATCTTTGCGTGCGACCCCTTCGTTATCAGTCGCCTATATAACTGTCTGTTTCTGGTACGGAACAGTCAGTTTTTCGACAACAATGGAAGGAATAGTGTGGATTTTCTGTCTACTTGCGGCAGGATCTACAATAATTAGTTGCGCCGCTATCAACCCAAATGACGCGATTCTAAATTACTTACAAAACCGCATGAATTTGAGTGCCGATCCTTGTGAGGATTTCCAGAATTTTGCAACTGGCCAGTTCGTAAAAAAGCACGAGCAAGATGATTGCTATTCTACCCAGTGCGCTATCAACCACAGATTCCATGGTAAGCTTCGGAACCTGTTCGACCAGCTCAAGGACCGAGTCTTCATCGACGAAATTTCTGTGGAGGAGAAGGTGTGGCGTTACTACAACACCTGCCTCACGGCTCCCCAGAGCACTCGCTCGGCAAGGCACTACTTGGAGCTGGTTTCACCGGGTGGGAATTTGACCTGGCCGTCATTCGTTCCCCAAGGAAGTCAGTGGCCCAAGCAAGAGTTCCAGTGGCTGGAGTCCTTGGCAATCTTGCGACGTTATGGACTGGTGGACCCTTTGATCAGGTTAATAATAAAGCCGAGTTTGACGGACAGTAACAAATTCCGCTTAGGTCTTCTCGCTCCGCTAGCCGAACAACTAATTGATGTTTCTGAAGTAAAGGACCTGTTGACCAGCATCGGAGTCAGCTCAATCCGGGCAGGTCCACTGGCAAGGAGCATAATACAACTGGACTCTGATGCTCATAACCTGACCAAACTAGGAGATGATTTGGTATATGAATACACCCTTGAAGACGTTCAGAATCGGACAAATCTGCAGCTGGACAAGTACCTGCAGATTGTCATTGGTCGCTCCTTTGATCCCAGTCTCGAAGTGGAGGTGGATAATATAGAATACCTGGAAGGTATCAACGGGGTCGTAAGCAAGTACGACTCTGAAGTGGTGGCCAGTTACCTGATGATCCGGTTTCTTCGCTTTGTACTTTCCTTGGAAGGCAGTGGTGCAGAGAGTGATTCCGCCAAATGCGCAGTTGCCGTCGCATCTCAAATGGAACTAGCCAGCGATCTGCTGTACGAGAACCATTACCTGGGACACGGAAAGCTACAGAAGTACACCAAAGAAGCTCAGCGGATCTTCGAGGCTGTCAGCCATACTTTTATGACCAGGTTGGAGGAGAACCACCTGCACCTGGCCGACAATGAAACCGATGCTCTGCAGCGAAAGCTGCTCGCCATGACCGTGACAGTGGGCAAACTGCCTAACAATGTTAGCCATCGTCGCTTCGTTGCCAATTTCTACGACGATCTGGAACTGGAAACAGATCCGGATTTCGCTAGGGCTCAGCTTGAAGTACTCAAGCACCGATCGCGCCGAGTTCTAGAGCAATTAAATGGACCTGTCCCCAAGGGAAGTGGCTACTTTCTGCTCACCAATGAACTTCCGGGAGATGACCCTTCTCCAGATTTAGACATTAGTGGCAACACCATCGTCTTGCCATATGCTATGCTGCAGTACCCGTACTTTGTGCCTGAAAGTCATGACGTTTTCAAGATGAGCCTGTATGGATACTTACTTACTGGCGAAATGATGAAATTCTTTACGCCCACCCACATAATGTATGACAGCCAAGGAAACTTTGTAGAAGGCCAAGACATTTTCGATGAAAACGAGAAATATATCGACGAGATAGCCTGTTTAAATAAAACTCAATCAAAAGACCTAGATACGCGAGCGATTGATGTGGAGAGCCTAAGACTAATCCACGATGCCTACTTCGGACCCCACTCCGAGTTCGAGAATCAAACTGAATTCACCAAAACACCGATAAAGAAGCTGTTCCTTCTCGGCATCGCCCATCATTTCGTGGGAAGAGATGAGAATTTGGATTACGAGGCAGTTGACTCGGACACATTGCGACTGGAGCAAGCGGTGAAAAATCTTCCGGCTTTTGGGGAGATCTTCAACTGCTCGACCTCCACTCGGCTGAATCCGGAAGAAAAGTGCCATCTCTGGTAACAAAAATATGGGACAGCACAGTTGAAATAATGAAATTCAATGTTATTTAGTAACTGCAAGGGAAATTAGAAATTATGTAAAATGATTTTACAATAAAAAATTAATAAAAATATGTCTATTTTTTCTTCGTTTAGAAACCCTTTTCGTTCGGATACCAGAAATATAATAAAGTCCATTTGGCTCGTTTTAAATCGAAATAGAATGAAATTCGTGAAAACCCTTAACATACCTTTTTGCAATTTTTACACAGATTCAACCATGGCTTTCATTTAAATTAAGCAAACAAAGGCCTCAGGCCACCTCAGTGACAGAAATGAATGGCATAATAGAATTTTTCTGTTGAGAATTTTTTAATTTCAGCAGCTACCCACATCAACAATATAGCGAACCAGCAGGTGGGCTCTTTGGCATCCATTCACAGCCCTTTGTGTCTGTTTTGCCCCTAATGGAGTTGTTGTCGGGCCAGGATCGATGTTTTGGCACATGGTTGGGCCATTACCGAGGCTCAACCGTGATGTAAAAACATCATTAGCAGGCGTCTTAAAGGTCGGGCTTAACCTTGTCATCTGATTTAATAGTAAAACTAATTAATAAAAGTTGCGAAAATCGTTGTTTAAAAGCTAGATACCGAGTGCCCAAAGAATACTGGTGTGCTACGTACAGCTGGAAATCGCTTCATTATAGGGCTTAAAAAAGTTTTTAAATTTACTTAAATGCTTAAGTACGCTTTGGGCCTCCAACTGCACTTACTTTCAATGGCTGCCAGACTTCACTTAAGCTGCAAACGGTGTGTAAAAAATATCTGAACCCGTTACACTGGCCTTTGCAAAAAATTACCTTAATCCCCTGCGTAATTCCGAATGAATTTCATGCTGGGATTTGCCTACCTTACGGCGTAGCTTTCAGCAGAAGGGGGATTATTTATTTAACGTCAATCAAAATAAGAAAGAAATTTCAAATTCCTCAAGTTCAGAATATGTTTGAATGGTAAAACTACTTTTTCCCTCTCGCTTATTGCCTTTTCACAGGCAAAGTGCCATTTCAGATGTCCAATTTGCACTTGCATTTAACACAGACAATTTGTTTATATAGCCTGACTGGGGGAGGTAAAAAAAAGGGAAATGGGCGCGTAAATATGACAACCTCGAACCGACAGTAACCATCATATAGATAGCGTAAAAGTTACTTCCTCAGTCACGATATTAAATAATAAAACGGAGAAATTTACACTCGATTGCATGCATCATTCGAGGTCGATTCTGCACCAGGAAAATGGCGAAGGGACGAGGACCCAGTACCGGGCATTCATTTCGCCGAATGCAATTTCAACCAAAAGAATGACGGAGTCAAAAAAATTGAGGTGGCGATAATGAAAGGGGCGAACAAAGAAAAAAGTGGCTAACAAGCAATTGAAAGGGGCTAAAAACAAACGAAAACTTTGTGCAAAATTAAAGAGTGGAAAGGGGGAACGTTGAATGGTATATTAAAGGGGATTTCACTTTGGGATCATGAAAAAAATTTGATTAAAATTCTGTACGCCTAAAAAATGGTAATGGATGAAATAATTTGTAAAAGCACTAGGCTGCAAATTAACCGAAATTACAATTACATACTTTTTACGGTTTTTTAAATAAAATACCTTACAGGGGGAAGGGATATGTACATGTTTTATTTTTTATTCACATTTTTTTATTCGATGGTAATTTAACATTTGTATATATTTTCAAGTTAATAAAATTGTAGACTTCCTACTAAAATTTGATAATTTTTGAGAATGAAAATTATTACTTGTTGAAAATGCTAACTCAATTATGCTTTTATTCGGAAATAGGTCTGATGAAAAGTGAACAATATCGTAGCCTGGTGTAACATAATAAATATATTGTGAGAGCTGTCCGCGGAAATAGATAAATTACATATTGAAAATTAATAAAATGAATCAGATTTAAAGTCAGGAAAAATGTGCGTTTTATAAATGTTATGCTGATACAAGCACAATATTGCATTGGTAATAATAATATGGTGCACCAATTTGGGCTTAACAGATTGTTGGGATTTAGTGAGTGACTTGTTTAAACGGCTTGACAACTAATTAATAAAATTAAACCTAAAACTGGAACGGCGCTGAGTGACTTTCAGGGCCATTTTTCCAGCCGTAATCGATATAGCAAGGCAAAGAATTCAGGAATGCGAACAATCATCAACAGCTGGCCAACTGGTGAAATGCACAACCAGAGTGTCTAAAGAAATTCCCATAAGCTCAGTTGCCTGCTAGTTGTCGCCATGAAAGCGTCCACGAGAACCGCATTTGGATGGATGGTATTCCTGCCTCTCGTCCTGATGCAGCAGGATATTCAAATAGCCAACTGGTCTGCTCAAATCGAACTGGAGCTTCAGGAACAGCCAGACAAGTTGGCCTATTGCCGTTCGCTCCAGCAGCAGAAACTGCTTATATCGCTCCGAAACACTGGATGTGCCTCTATTTTGAACAACCAGCTCGCTCTGACAGGTGAAATGCTACTCGAGACTCAACAGCGATGCTGGTCCGGATGGGAGCTCTTTGCAGGACGGTGCCGCAAGTTAGCCTGAATCTAAAGTCTTTAAGGTGTGCATACAGAGTAATAGGTAAATTCTCCAACAAAAATAAAGAACACAATGGCAAATTGCTCAGAGCTCCCAGATTTTTGACTTGATTTCAGCCTCTCTGCCATAAAACTCAAGCATCCATCATATATTCGTATGGTAACCGTAATCAAGAAATGGTTCGTTATGTGTATATACGTCATGTTGGCTTGTCAGCCCGCCTTAGGCAAATAACAACAATAGCCGACGGATGAAGCTGAAAGAGCCTTGTCGGCCATTTTTGTTTATCAACCTTCCGTATGGAAAAAGTTCCAAAGGAGTCAATCAACTTCCGCTTTGGCGTTGCCTTTTTTGGCTGTTTGGCCAGTTAGTCAATGGATTCTTTCCTTTAGTGTTCCACATGGTTGCCATCGCCACTAAAACGCCAAAACACCGAGTGTCAATCCGAAAACCCGTAACGGAATGTTGTCGCCCGTAAATACGCCCTGTTATGAGTGGTTTCGATATGCTGAAAAGATGGGAATTTAATACCTGGCGATAGCGTACATGACAGCGGGATATAACACCACCATTTCATCGAATTATTGGTGATAACAAATATATTATTTCACTGTGTGTTCATATGTGTAAGGCTGTCAGCCTCGGCCATTGCACAATTCTTCATGAAAATTACTTTGGAAAAAATTGTATCAAAGGTGTCCATTTAATTAAAATTATATGAATAAGTGTGAAAGAGTTCAAGGAAATTTTGAGAAAACAAAAATTGTTAATTAACGTATTTTAATATTATTCGCTATTAACTATTTTATCTAGAATTTATAAATTACAAGAAAGGAAGCAAACTTTGGCCAGCTTAAGCATGTATACCCTTGCAGCTGTTACAAAAATTAAATATTCTATACTTGAAGATTTTCCGATCGTTCCTGATGCTGATCAAGAATATATATACCTTATAGCGTTACAAGCTTTTGACTGAAATTAAGGTGTAAAAATCAATTGTTCAGTGAGTTTTTCTTTCAAATTTATTAATTTATGGGCAAAATTGGGCTGATTTTCCAAATATTACTTGTTAAGGTAAACCTCATTACTATGAAAAATTTTAACTCAATTTTGCACATTTTATATTTTAAGATAAAGAAATGAGAATTCATCATAATTGTAAATTTAATAAACTAAGGGAAATGTAAAGAGAACATTTTTTAGATGAGGTTTGGTCATGTTTGGGAAATTAATAATTAAATGAACTGCTTTATAAAGTACATACTCAGAGAAAACTAGTAAAACGCTGTTAATAAATTGTTTTGCCCTGTTCTTTTTAAATTCAATTAAATTGAAATATTCTCTCTGAACAAGTGCAATCCATATACATATATGTTAGGTACGAAGAATAGTAATGACAGTTGGTTGACTTACGTTAAGAATGCTCAAACATTTGATTCAATGCTTTCTGCAGTGACATCCCACTTTCGCCCAACTGGCAAACTTTAAGCCGCTTCCACGGCGAAAGGACTGCGACTCCTGTTCAGGCACTAACGAAGCAGAACGGCGAATAGTTACGCAAAATTGCCGACGACCGCGGGTTGTTACGCGCCACGTGGTCCCACAAAGTTGCAGTTGCCACCGGAGTCGACCCACAATGCAATGCGTCTCAGTCGCAGTGTCTTTTATTTTCCACCGCACTGCCGACGAAAGTTTTTATTGGCCAAATTCCCTGCTGCTGTTCGCGTTGCAGTTTTCAGTCAGTGAACAAATCTTGACCTACTACGTGAGTTAACTTGGCTATTACCAAAAAAACTTTGCCAATAAAAAGTCCAACGATTAGCTAAATATTTATCAAGCTATCAGCGAAAGTTAAGATACCTAAATATTTGTATTATTTCAAAACTAACTTTCAAGAAGAATAATAAGGACAAAGTCTAGGTATTTGTGATATCTATGTATGAAAGCATAGCAACCATTCCAACGTCAATCAATAGAGCTCTCTTAAACAAAATTTAGCTTCCGAGAAACTTAACTTTAAAATATGGCCGCGTAAGTATACTAAAAATAGCCAAAGAACAAAATAACAAAATTTATTTTTATACGCAAGTGTACAAGATTACAAACCTGGCGATGTTCCATTGGAGGAGCAAGATGATCGAAGACTGTTCTGCAAATTTCATTATAAGGGTGTTCTCCTTCTGCTCATACCTATATTACTGGGGCCCATTTTAGCTGGAGATCCACTGTTGGTAAGACTATGAGAACCCATTATAAAAACAACACTAATTTAATCTTCCATTCGTATTCGTGCAGGTTTGTCGCTTCATATATATATCACTTTGTTTGTACTTGATCTACATCCTCAACTTGATGGCCAGAGGAGCTATAGCCTTTCTCTACATCACATTCATACCCATTGCGGGAATAGCTGGTTCAGGCCAGGTCAGTACGTCCTACTACACGGATCTGATATTCTTGGTGTTCGGCGCAATTTTCATGGGCGTCATGATGGACAGTTCGGGGCTCAGTGAACGGCTGGGGATGTGTGTTGTCGGCATTGTGGGTGGCAGTCTGAGATTGTAAGTTAAGTGGTTGTAAGTGGTGAAATTTGATTATTAAAAATATGTATTACGTAGTCTACAGATTTTTTTAACGCTCGGCGTGTTTCTGCTCGCCTACCTCGTGAATCCCACGATGGCGGCTGCCTTTTGGATGAAGGTGTCCCAAGCTGTGATAACGGAATACGATAATGTATGTATTGGTTCCATAATGACTGGAACTCTGATTATGTTCAAAACCTTTTTATAAAAGATACAATTTAGGAAAACTACATCACAGAAAAATATATGATTGTAAAACAACCAATTTCATAGTTAATATTACAGTTGTCACAGTAAAATGAATCCTTTTTTTAATGTAATTACCAAGTTGTTCACTTGTGTGTGAGTCTGTGAAGTCTTTACTTGTAAGTGTTTTATTTGCTTGCCTTGATGCAAATTGCTTAAAAGGCAATTGGTAATAATAATTATAATAAGTCTTAATCTAATTATGCTTTTAAGAAATCAAATTTTAATCAAAGCTCCCTTAAAATCAAATGTTTAGAATCAATTGTTGCATATAATCCGGTTTCTAATTGTAACTATTCCATGATTCATAATCAATTCCTTTTTTCAGGCTGGCATTGTGACAATGTACTCTGAGGAAAGGCCCTACGAGCCGGGATCGTGAGCATTATGCCATAGTGTAACGATTAAAACTAATATCATTATCTGCAGAAACACATATCCGACTCGTCCAGCGATCGGAATCTATATAACTTGTTGCTACGCCGCCACACTGGCAGGCAGTCTTTCCCCCTTCGTGAATCCCAATGGTGTCATCTGCGACGGTTTCTCTGAGTAATTATGGTTCAATCACTGTTAAGAAGGGAAGTACGATCCTGTTTCTTCCCAGAGATCTGAGTATTGAGCACTTGATGCTGCTCATGCTGGCACCGACTCTATTGGGGCTTTGTGTAATGATTTTTTGGATACAAATCCTCTTCCTCGGACTTTTCGGCTTTAATAGGCGTGACCAGCCTGAACAGGAGGGCAATAGGGCGGGTTTCAGACAGACCATGGCCGACAAAAGACAGGCCATGGGGCCCTGGACAACCTATCCCACACTGGTCTTCGTCCTGATCATCATTACCTTCATACTGACGGCCACTCGACGACCGCGCGTCTACAATGGCTGGGATCACATAGAGCCCGGCCTTGAGTCTGGTCTCTCGGTGCCGGCCATTGGCATGGCCATCCTGTTCTTCGCCCTCCCGGCCAACTACTTCTTCTGCAGGTACTACGTCTGCCGGACGCCGCAGAAGGAGGGCACCAGTCCCTCGCTCCTCGCCTGGAAGGCGGTGAACACCAATACGCCCTGGGCCGACCTCTTCATGCTGGGCGCCGCCTTCAGCTGCGTCTTCTGTGCCCAGAAATGCGGCATGAACGAAGCCATAGCTGGGGCCATGACCGATCCGGAAGGCGGAACAGGACCTCTCCAATTCGTCTGCGGCGCCCTGTATGGCACTCTGCTGACCAGCCTGTCACCGGCCACCGCTATCGCCAAGATCGCACTGCCCACTATGGCGAAAGCGGTGAGTTATTGTTCCACAAAGAAATATATAAAGAATACGTTTTACCAAATTATACCTTTACATATTTCCTTCAACGAAAATATACTTTCCTAGAACTTACCTACATTTAACACACCGATATCTATAAGAGAAGTATACCTTGTCTTACGTTCACCAATTTTCTGTGACGAAATAACATTACGAAAATAAAACAGTATTTCCAACCTATCTAATGATATATACAACGGCAATTTATTTCATTTCATCCAGATTTTAAAAACACCTTTACAAAATTTTATCGATATAATGCTAAAAAGAAATGGCTAATTTAAGTCTAATTTAACTAAGTTTAAATGCATGCCCAATTTCAATCAATCATAAATTCTACAATATTATCTTTCAAATCATAGAAGCTTATAAATAACGCTCATAAAGTTACTTAAACTATTTCTGTAATGATATTTAAATTTGATTTCATTGTTAGTGAACTGTAAGAGTAAGAAACTATTATTATAAAGAAGCGCTGTTATAAATATATAAATATTGTTCTTAAAGGTCGGCGTTTACCGTCTTCTAAATATATTTTTATTCACAGGGAGGTAACTTTGCCCTGCCATTCGCCACCGCGTTGCACAATCAGTATTTGCTGCCCGTTAGTGCCCCGTCGAACACCATTGTTGCGGGTTGGGGCAACATAAGACCTTACCAATTCGTAAGTATTTTGATGTTGATAAATAAAACTAACACTGATCAGCCTTTACAGTTAATGGCTGGAAGTGTCTTGGCGATATTCATGTTCTTGACAATTGCTGGCTTCACCGCGCTGCTCGGCAGCACCGCACTACCAAATGGTTTTCCCTGATTTAATCGTTTTCAGTTCTCAATAGCCCCCAAAATGTCTGTTTTGATTTCGACCGCATTTAATAAAATTGCCCAGTAAGCTTAACTGCATTGCAGTGTCTAACACTGTCTTGTTGACACTTTGGGGCACACACAATAGCAGCAGAAACTGGACTGGGATTGTTCTGCCACAGCTGCTCAACGGACATCCATATCCATCTCTAGGAAAAGCAAAACAAAATACAGCTGTCGCAGTCGTTTTGGGAAATAAAAAGAAAAAGGAATCTTACAGAAAACAAACAATGCAGAACCTTCGGGAACAGGTGCATAAAGTTTTTGACTTTGACTTTAAGAAACAAAATTGGAATTCACTTATAGCGCAAAACATTAAGTGGCAGAAAACTTTAAATTACCAAAAGTACCAATATAAATCAATAACTAAAATAAAAGGTAACTTGATTGTATTATTGTAATTTGAGAAGCCTTATAGAAAAATAAGAAAAGAAGCAAACTTCGGCAAGCCGAAGTTTATATAAGCTTGCAGTTATTACAAATCGACTACATTTCTATTTCTATGCCTATATTACTAAAAACAATAAAGCTATGCATTTTGCCATCGTTTCTATGGCAGCTATATGATATTGTTGCCTGAAAAAAAATTAAAAAGAACAAAGTTATAATTGTTTCGAAATTTTTTTCCCTGTTGTTTCTATGGGAGCTATATTATATAGTCGTCCGATCCGGCTCGTTCCGACTTTTATACTACCAGCAATAGAAAGACAACTTTTGGGAAAGTTTTAAGCAGATAGCTTTAAAAATGAGGGACTAGTTTGCGTAGAAACGGACGGACGGACGGACAGACGGACATGGCTGGCCCATAACTGGACTTCCGAAGTCCATTACTTTACCAAATTTTATCCGATACCCCTAAAGACTCATAATTCGATTCTCAAAAAATCGGCATAAAAATTTTCCATTTTAGCGTTGCTCCAATTTTGACCCTTTTTCATGTCATTTATTTCCAAGTTTCCGATATGTTGTTAAAAGGTTGCCCATAACTGGACTTCCGAAGTCATTAACTTTACCAAATTTTATCCGATTTCAAAGTGGCATACCTCTGAAAACTTGTAATTTGATTCTCAAAAAATCTGCATCAAAATTTTCCATTTTGCGTTGGTCCAATTTTTGGCCCATTTTTCCTGGTGATCAGGAATATATATACTTTATAGGTTCGGAAATGTCTCCTTATAATACTTTTGACTGAATTTATAATACCCTCTTCAAGGGTATAAAAATGCAACTTGTATGTATTAATGTACAATGATATTCTATTTTCAGCAAATCCAACAGAACAAAAAAAGAGGTGCCAAATTAAACGCCATATTAAAGAGTAGAACGTGGAGCAACGCTTTTAAGCAAATTACACAGTTTCGCATTTAGGGTAATCCCCGCCTGGTCATTCGCACCTAATTCACATTGCTCTAATCCAAACATGGCCCACACAAGTGTTGGCACTAAATAATTCAGATGCTAATTTAGACGTGGACCGTGGGCATGTATCTCGCTAGCAAACTCTTTCCGGCTGAATACCTTTTGGTTTGGGGGCCAACCAGCTCCTCTCCTGCTAAAGTACATTAGCGGCTGGAGGTCCTGGCGTCACCAGCTTTGGAACACATTTGTATTCAAACTGTTTATTTATTAATTTCGTGGCGTACGGCTTGTGAATATTCATAACACTCCCGACAATTCAAAATTGCGCATTTAATTGATTTGGCCAAGGCTAACGACCGCTTAAGTCGAAAAGCTTTTAAATAAAAATAAATTAGATCTCTGGTCCATTTCGTATTTTATTGTATTGGGTTCCTTTTTTATCCAAAACTTTTTTGATATAATACATTTTTAATGCAATCATAATATATAATAAGAAACAGCTGAATATTTAGTCTCACTTCTTTAAATAATGCTTTTCAATTTGTTATAAAAATCCCATGGGCTTTTATCCTTCTTAGTCAAATGCGAAAATTTCAACTTAAAGTCATTGCGAACCCAACAACCGCACAAATTATGTATATATATTCAAATATCATGCACGCCTTAAGCTGATTTTCCACGCTGGCAAATTCCAAGCTTACTGGCATTTCCTCATTCCCAAATCCTGGCTCATTATCCTTCTTGACATCTGCCCAGGTTTCGCGAACAAATTGAAAAAAAAGTGATTCCCTGTTTTGCATCTATGAAATCCCATTTCCTCTTGGAGTTTTATCCCCATTGCTCCTTTTTTGTACGAAAATATCGTAAGACTTAGGGTTACATTACAAATTAGGCACATCTGAAGCAAGGTTCAAGCAGGGAATTGAATGTTTATAAAATTTAGTTTTTTCTATACAAAATCAACTGTTATCAAGGCCATAACATCTAATACAATTATTTGAAGCTTGCGTCCAGAGAAATGTAGTATGAATACTTTAATATATAACAAAAACATGATACATTTTTTCTGGTTAGTGAGTTTAATAAAATGCAAGTATAAATTAAAGATAATGTTCAATGTTTTAATTGAAACGCTTACAACATTCTGCTTTCCAGCTGTGCTGTCAGGTGCAATCGGAACTGTGACTGATTTTGATATGGTGACAGGAATCGAGAGAAACAAAAACTAAAAGGCTGGAGATATTTTTTACTATTGTCTTGAAACAAAAACTCACAATGCAAATTGGGATGCAAAACAGACAGGTTTGAAAGGAGGAAAATTTTACGTCACCACAGTGCGCCCAAGAAACAAACATGGTGTCGGATTATTCACCTGCGGCGCCATTATTTCCATTCATTATAACTTTGAGAGTGTACTCTTTTTATTTGCATGTGCTGTGCTCTAAAGTATAATAGATTTTCTTGCTCTTATTTGGGTCTTCTTGGGTTGCATTGTTTGCTTTATGGAAAGACCCCGAAGGTTTTAAGATAACCACAGAACAGGAAGCTGACGTCGGTCATTGTCCTTCCTTACATGTAAATAGTGGTCTGGAGAAGACGTGAGTTTATTTTAGTTAGCGGATCTTGGAAAAAGTATGAAAATTTAATTAATATAAATAAAGTCTGTACACAAATAATCGCAACAATCGCAAAATGTAATAATTAAACATAGACCAGGGGCATTCCATGATGAGCATAACATATTTCTTTAATTTGCCTAATTAAATCAGACTACTTAATAAAGAGAAAAAACCATGTTTTACAATGCCAATCAGGAATACACTTTTTTAAACACTTTTTATGAAGACCTTAACTACAATCCAACAATTCATAATGTTTAATAATAATTGAATTCATAACAATATCCAAAACAATTGAACAGCTAAGATAAAATCGCATGTCTGACATTTGTCACAGATAAAGAAAAAACAATATAAATATTTTTTTAAGCGCTTGTAAATGAATGGAAACAACTCGATGGGGAACTTGGACAACAAAACACACAATAAAGAGGAAACTAATGAAATTAAAGCGATTTTATCGAAACAAATAAACAATTGCCGTTGATGGCGTCGCGCATGTGCACACACCAATAATCATAATGTCAAATTATATTAAATTTATGTTCAACGCGATAAAGTCCTCGTTTTCGGCCAGTCATAATAAGCGACCTATTGGTTTAATGTTGTTTTTAATTTAACCACCGAATGAAAAAAGAGCCGTTAAATTAGCACACAAAGCAAGTCAAAAGGGAAAATTCATTTGCCAGCGGAAATCGGGCAGCCATGACGCCATTTTTCAAAATGGTTGTATTTGCCTTTCCGTCCGTCCGTCAGTCACTCTCACTCTCCCTCTTCTCTCTCTCTCTCTCTCCCTCTATCTCTCTCTCTCTCTCTCGCTCTCTCTCTGTCTGACTGTCTATAGCCATCTCTGTCTAGTGATTAGCTGTCACGAAACCGCCGCGAAAAGCAAAAATGAATTATTATCGCGTTGCGTTCCAAATGTTGACATAGATTTAAATTATTTGTAACAAAATCAACGAACTGTGTCCGCTCCGCTTCCTCCTTCACCCCCTCCCCCATCTCCGCGGATTATCCTTCAGTCTTCTCACGCCTCAAGGTCCTGTTGCTGATTTGATTGCCCAACAAAATGTTTAAGCAAACACCACAAACCACCATTTGATATGCTCTTTTAGGGGATTTCTAGGGATAAATATCGAGAAGGTACATTTTATAGCGAAAATATAGAGGAGATGTCTGCAATCTAGGAATATAATAGAATTATAATATAACGTTCTTTTATTTTTAGCATTTTAAGCAATCTTTGGAAATATAGAGGTGAAATTCACTGTCTAGGAAACCTCTTGTAAGTTTCTTTTATTTACAACATATAAAGCAATTTATGGTGAGAACATGAAAGTTTCCATTAAAATGCAATACCCTTTGCTTGCTCAATCTGGCTTTGGAAAATGTTCATCACGTCTTTCCTCGTAACAAGAAGAAGCCAACTAATAGGCTCAATTAATAAACTTTCTTCAGGCATGGGAACTTGTTATGGTTGGTAACTACCAAGTTTTTCCTCCAGCTCATTTACTTCGAAGGCCAGTGGTAAACATATAGTTAGCAGAAATGGCAATCCAAGTCCATGGCAAGGCCAATGGTGCTGTCATTTGTTTCACTGCCATCTTGGTAGTAATTAGGGCTCCAGGATATCGTTTCACCATGATCAAATTGTCACGATGAAAATAATGAATATTTCTGGTTCACATTTAAGGGTTATATTCTTGTTTACGTATTATGTCCGTGTTGTTCTTTTTGTCAAATGTTTACTGGACAATAAAGTCCATAAGAAAATCAAATAGGCTTTGTTGGTGAATAAGTTTTCCTTTCTTTGCAAGCCACTTTGCTATTTGTTTTCAAGGACCTTGGGTAATTTCTGGTAAATACCTTTTTTCATTCACAAGGAAGGGGATAAAGAAATGCTGTCAACAACAAGGATTGACTTTTTCATATTCTCCTTTTATATAATCTTCTCTTCCTTTCTGATGACCCCCTTCCAAGTGCTCATTACCTTAAACCAGCATCAATGTTTTCCACTTGTGGCATTAATTTTTGCTGTGTAAGCAGATAAATTGCAAAATGTCAAAAGTTGTTGACAGTCATTGGCATCAAAATGGAATCCAGTCACTTTGCTGGACCTTTATTCTTCGAAACCAAGTGGAGGTGTCTATCAGGAATCAGAAAGTAAACTTAAACGCTTTATAAATTGTGTGGGTTGACGCAGTCAGATTATGACTTAAGTAATGCAGTTAAAATTTCCTTGACTGCTCAGAAATATATATATTACAAAGTGTAATGAGCTTCCTTGATAGCAAACAAATATGTGTTACCGCTCAAAGCTTATAAATTAAAATGCATATAGTTTTCGTAGTATTATGTTAATGAAATACTTTCTAGTTATGTTTAATTTTGAGTTTTTTAAACAAGCCAATCTGTACAAAGACTAGTAACCATAATAATCTGTATGTATTGGTTACTTTGGTTTCATTTTATTTTATGAAGAAATACACTTTGGCTCACCAAGGTGAACACCTTCGGTTTTATTGACATTCCTGTCAACGAGCTGGGTTTTCAGTAAAGAGAGAAATTAAACCAGGACCTTTTGAAATTAAATGCATAAAGTTACTTTCTGAATCTCCGTACGGGAACTCGAAACTTAATCGGGCGTGGACAGATGTCCCACCGCCTTATTCTGGGCAATTAGCAAATGTGCTGGCTGCGGCTTGCCCACGGCATCAGCAACAATTAGGGACAATTAGGCGCGGCATTGATTTGTATGTCCGCGTCTCATCATATTATCAAGACTCCCTCTGGTCTTAAGCCGCAAACATTATGCGTATTACAATGCCCCCGGGCTGTTTGGGGTTCACCGATAATGAACTAATTAAAAAGGGGATGCTGGGCGATTAAGATCAAACCTGAGATGCTCCAAGAAAGGATAAAGGGTTTTAAGCATGTTTATTTCCAAAAGACCACGTTAAACTTTTGTCAGTGATTTCAAAACCATATTTGTTTCTTTGGATATTTGTATATTTTATTGCATTAGATGCCAAGTTTGTATTCAAAGCGTTTTCTTGACAGGACATTTTTGATTATGTTAATTGCAAACTTCATTTATATATTTTTTAGCAACCAATATTTTATTACAGACCGCTTGTCCTATTTATTATTATTTAGAGGCAATCCAAGCATGCTGTGAACACAACGTCCTTTGTGAGTTACGAAAAGGCAAAGTATATAGTTTCGGCTTGTAATCTTTAAGCGAACCAAAAATGGTCACGAAAATAGTTAAAGGCCTTAAGCGCGAGATCAGGCCCTGTATTCTAAAGGTAATGCCGTACTGCGTTATGTCGTACTACTTCATGGAGGTGCTCTACTCACTGGTCAACGGTCATCTTGTGGGCAGAGAACGGGCAATTGTCATGGACGTCACCGATGTGTTTGGGTACATCTATACGTGCTTCGATGTCCTGCTGACCATTGTGGCCATCTTCCTCATCCTCGCCACACGAAAGGAGGCCAGCGGAGTGACCCTTTTGCTCATCGGCAGAGTTATCCACCGACTGTTCTTCTCGATATGGACCGTGTTCTTCTATTTCCTCTTCAACGACAGCCTGGATGTGGGCTCCCTACTAATGCTGATGGCCGCCAAAATCAAACTGAGAGATGAAAAGGAATGGTCTCATACTGAGAGGTCAAAGTATCAACTATTATTGCTGGGGGGAAGGCTTTGCCTGTGCAGTTTGTTTATGATGTGGATGGACGAAAACGTGGAGGTAAGTAACTCTTCTTTCCATACCACTGGGATAAACATATTTTCAATATTTATATATTCCAGACCATGTTCAGCATTGTGTCAATGGTTCTTCTGCTTTTCATAAGCGTGGGCTTTCACTGCAAACTGTCCGCCTATCTTACCGTCATCGCCCTGCTATATCACGATGTTTTCAGCAACCATTGGAGCATGTTGTGGGGCTGGAACGATAGGCTGCTTTCGATGCAGTACTTCTCCCTATTGTTCTGCAAAATTGGTGGTTTCCTGATGCTTTCTGAGCTGGGCGGAGGCAAGTGGTCCATCGATGGATTCAGGAACAGAAATGGCGAGAAGCGGGATAAGAAGGGCAACTACCGGATCGTCAAGGGCCAGGCGCCGGCCTAGTAAATGTTTTCCAACAGATTGAGTTGTTGAGCCCTATCTTTACTTTTCCACGTTGCCTTTCAACGTTTAAGGGATTTACATAAACTTTAATGGGAAATACTTATAGCCCGACGGCTAATGCTTATTTTTATTTCTATCTCTATTTGTACACCTGCCTCTCGGCATCCGAGTGGGCACTCCAAATTGTAACGAACCGCTACACTTATTAATACAAATCAGGCTGGATGTTGTCTCGAGATACCAGCGCACGCGAAAAAATATATCCGGCTCTGGCTCTTCGGCTATGGGTGTGATGGTCTTGCTGTTACCTCGGAATGCCTTCCCTAATAATAACTAGATACTCGCGTGCATCACCAAACTGAAACCGGGTTAGAGAAAAACACACATTAAATCATCACTTTAGGTTCCCTACTTTTCCCTTTTGGCTGACTTCTCCTTTTCGCCTCCCTGGATGTTGTGGAGGTCCTGGTCTTGCCCACCCTACCAATGGTCGCTCATATCCTCAGCGCTTAACAGCCTGAACGACCCCTTTAACAAGTGCTACTCTACATTATAAGACAACGCTAGCTGCGGCCACTTTTCACCTTAGCAAAACATTATAAAATTTTATTAATTGCTAGATATATAAACCATTTCTTAAATTAAACCGTAAAAAGACATGCATAAAATAAATAAATTATTATAAACAATAAATATATATATATATATTAAAATATGGCAAATAATGGGTACGTAAGGCAATTAAAAAAACTTGTTGGTTGATGCCAACATGGTTAACTGAGGCATGGGGATCATATCACTCGAGAGAAAAATCTTCATGCTTTATTTAATTTGCTTCTAATCCAATTTTGACTTTAACTTTATTTTCACCATTTAAACTGAAGGATGCATCACGATATTCATAATCAGCTTTTAGTTCAATCTGAATTCAATCTAATTTACTTTACTTTTTTTCTGAGTGTAGCAAATTTTTTTTTTGTTTCTTTACTTCTCTATATTCGTTCTTTTTCTTTTAGGTTAGCATTATAGATTTTAAGTTATTTCTTTTGACTTTTCTTGTAAGATTTTGTATAGATTTTCTTTTTAAAAACTCACCACACTTATGTCCATCCACCGACGAAAGCGCTTTCCTCGTTGACGGTGGCTAAATAAGGTTGAATAAGGGAAACACACTCACAGAGACATATATATTTTTTAAATCAGGAATTAAATAAAAAGCGGAATGTACAGCCCGTGAACACCTTCTGATGGCTTTAGCACTACCTTCTCTGGGATATGAATAGGAATTAATCCCCAAACCACACTTTCACCGAACCAAAATATAATCACATTTTTTTCTCTACTTCTGCGAACGAACACTTATTACATAACTTAAACCGAATTTTAAACCTAAACTTCCCGCTTCTCCGTGGCGAGTACTCCGATAACCCTTCCGACCGGGATTTGGCCGAAACGGCGAGGATTTTCTTGGCCTAAATATGGTCTTTCTGACTCCCCGAGAATTACTTTTAAAAGCACAGACCGTAGCCGCGACGTCGCATGCGCACTCCGAGCAAAGAGAAACTGATAAATCGGTTCGATCGAACCTGTGTTTAGTTCGCCTCGATTAAACGATGGTCAGACGGCGCCTAGCTCACTTTTCTGGCTTATGAAATTTGGGGCTGACACACCGGATAATGGGGATGATTAAAGATGGAAATATGAATAGACACTTCGTTTCGCCCTTCCTTGTGCGCTGTTGTTCCGAGTTGAATATCTGGCGTGGAGGTTGCTCGCTCGTTATGTGAACTGCGCGGGCGCCCGTTCGTCTCGATCGAACTCGCCTTTATTTTACTTTGCGGCCTTCGATCATCAATCCAACGGTGGCCTATAAAACCCCCAAAAATAATCACCTGCCTATAAACTCGCTTGTTTTTCATCTCACCCTTTTTATGCGGCTCAAAGCCAAATTGTTTAACTCCTTCCCTTCGGCACTAAAGTGAGATCACTCGCGTGTACTTTCGAATTTTAATTTAGTCACTGCGAACTCTCGACTTCACTCTGCTGCTGCCAAACGGAAAAGAAAGAACACGCCGCCGGAAAAGTGGCGGTAACCCCAGATCGAATTCAGGGTGAAAACGGAGACAGTTGACACTTGCCACTGTTGCTCTCTCGCGGCTATCCTACCGAATCTACTAGTCTCTTATCAACTCTAGTGGCAACGCAATACCTTCTCTCCAACATCCAACAGATGGCGCTAGAAAAGTATCTTTTTTTCCGAGCAAGCGCTACAAAAATACCCCCCCATCAAGATCAGACTTGGGGCAAATACTCCAAGGCTGAGAACACCACAGCTTGCGAGGCTACTGTTTAATATCCTTTGCATGGAACCTGCCCACATCATGCCCCTGTAGGTCCTCGAGATCATAATAAGCTTGCCCAATCCTTTTCTTTACTCTTGCTTTCACGAAAGCTGGACCCAATTTCGCATTATAACCAGCTGCGAAATTGCTCTGTTTGAAGTTTCTTCGATAGACCTCTTGACCTTCCCTAAAAGATACTTCTCTTGACCGCAAATTATACCTATTTTCATTCTTTTCAAATTGTTTTTTCATCACCTCTAATGCTTTACTGCGGACAAGTTCTAGTGAATCTTCCTTTGAGAATGCCAACGATCTATCTTCGAGCAAATTGAGAGCTCTTAGCAACTTATACGTGGCACCAGTTGAAATGAAATGCTGTCCAAAAATCATATAGTAAGGTGAAGTCCCTAAACTCGAGTGAACTGCTGACCTGAGAGCACAGCAAATGCTGCTTAGCTGCTCATCCCAATCCTTTTGATCGCTACGCACATACGATCGTATAGCAGCAATCACTGATCGATTTACCCGCTCGGACGCATTAGCTTGGGGCGAGTAAACAGCAGTGCGAGTATGAGATATCTGGTACTCTCTTAAGAGTTTCTGGAAAGCCTCCGACTTAAATTGTGACCCATTATCTGAAATTATAGTCTCTGGGACACCAAAAGTATGGAATAGGTCTTGCTGCATATATTTAACTACTACGTCAGCTGTTAGTTTTTTCACTGCCTTCAGAAACACAAACTTGCTATAGTGATCTAGCACAATAAATATTCCTATGTTTCCGCTCCTTGATCGGGGATACGGACCCAAAAAGTCGACGTATAATTTCTGAAAAGGCCTTGCAGACTCTGGAGCTTTTCCCATTGGTGGTCTTAATATACAATTTGGAGCCTTAGTCATTTTACATGTCTCGCACGCCTGAATATACTCCTTCACGTCCTTCACCAGTCGTGGCCAATAGTAATACCTTCTTATCCTCTCCAATGTTTTATGAACACCCCCATGTGAAGCTAAAGGATCATCATGTGCATTTTTGAGGACGTCGGGCACCAGTCCCATAGGAATCCACAGCTTCCAACAAAAGTTATCGTGAATCGGATCCCCAGACAAGTGTTCCGTTTTTCTATATATAAATCCATCCGCTACTTTTAAATCGGGCAGACTGCTCGCGTTGGCTCCAATTTTCTCGGCTAGATCTACATAGTCGGGATCGCTAAAGTGCTTGGATTCGAGATCAACCAATAATCCATGACTGGCATCTACGGCTGCTATCTCTTCTTCATTGACCCGGGACAAGGCGTCGGGAACTACATTGAGCTTACCGCTTCTATGCTCAATTTTAAAATTGAAACCCTGGAGTTTCAATGCCCACCGAGCAAGCCTAGAATGCAGATCTGTCTGCGACATTAGCCACTTGAGAGACGCGTGGTCCGTGATGACTGTGAAGTCATGACCCTCCACATATGCCCGAAACCGTTTTATGCATATTATTGCAGCCAAACACTCTTTTTCGCTGACCGTGTAAGACTTCTGCGCTTTGTTCAATTTTTTCGAGACAAATGCTATAGGACATTCTTCGCCACTCTCTGATTTCTGCACTAAAACCCCTCCTACTCCGGAATTACTGGCATCGCAATGAATATAAAATGGCTGGCTAAAATCTGGGCTACGCAGAACTGGGGCCGAACACAGCATTTCCTTTAATTTCTTAAATGCTTCCTCACCTTCAGGAGTCATTATAAATTTCTGCCTGGGCTTTAAAAGATCCGTCAAGGGTGCTGACACGGCTGCAAAATTGCTGATGAATTTTCGGTACCACCCGACCATTCCAAGAAATCTTCTCAATGATTTTAGCGTCCTAGGTAATGGAAAATCCGTCATTGCCGATATTTTATCTGGATCCGTCCGCACTACCCCTTCTCCTACAATGTGGCCCAAATACCTGACGCTTTTTACACAAAATTTGCTTTTCTCCACGTTCAACGTTAACCCAGCAGCCTTTATATGGCTAGCAACGGAACTCAAAACGCTTAAATGACTCTCAAAACTATCTGAGACAATGAGCAAATCATCAAGATATACAAAAACTTCGTTCCTGAGTTCAGCCGGTATCACCTTGTCCATTAATCTAGTCATCGTCTGGGAAGCGTTCGTAAGGCCGAAAGGCATGACTTTAAATTGGTATAGTGGCTTCCCCGGGATTGTAAAGGCAGTTTTATCGCGCGACGACGGATCTAAAGGGATTTGCCAATAGGCATCTTTGAGGTCGAGACTAGAAATGAAGTTAGCTTTGGGAAGACGACTAAGTATTGCATCTATTTGTGGTAAAGGATATGCGTCCCTTTTTGTAACGGCGTTCACTTTTCTACTATCGAGGCAAAGGCGCACCTTTCCTGGCTTCTGCACCAACACAACCGGCGAAGACCAGGGACTATCAGACTCCTCAATCACACCGAGCTTAATCATTCGGTTAACTTCTTCGTATAGCAACTTCTCTACAGCTGGCGAAACCGGAAAGTGCCTTTGTTTTACGGGCTTGGCGTCTCCGACATCGATAGAGTGAGACAGAATGCTGGTTTTTCCTAATCCCAAATCCGCAAAAGAAGGAAATCTACCAACGACTGCTTGCAAATCGGCTTGTTGGGTACTAGACAGGATATGAGCATCACAGATAAGCTCATCGAAATTCATCTCGGGTGGCAAAAGCTCAAAAACGGTCCAGAAGTCTATTCCTAAATACAAATCCTGGCTCAATGAGGGAATAATATATAATTCTAACTCTTTAACCTTTCCCTCATACTGAACTGGTGTCTTAAAACGTCCTATGACTTTTTGCTTTTGACCGTCGGCTGTATTTGCTGTGGTTGCCACTCTCTTAAACGGTAGTCTCTGTCTGAGAATTTGTTGGGCCAAACTCCCTCCCACGGCACTCATTGATGCACCAGTATCTAAAAGACCAAGTACAACTCTATCTAACATCCGAATCTCAGCGTACGGGCGTCTATCCTGATTCTTATATCTAATAGCATTAATAGCTTTGGCCGCTTGCCAAAAATCTCTAATTCTTCTCGCATTCCGAGAGATAGTTCTAACTGGGTTTGCTGTAAAATTTGATGATGATTTATTTTTCATTAGCTGTGGCCAGAAGGTTTGAGATCTCCCCTCTCTGCCTGACTCGGGTGCGCTTAAAGCTACTTCTGATTGACAACGGAATCCGCTGGCCTTTCTCGGAGAACACACGGCTGTTGCCGGGGTCGTGTGTTCAACCTCGGGTTTTTTGACACCTTTGGCAAGCATCCTTGTAGGTATCAGCAAGGCCGCATCCAAAGCAAAATACCCTTTTTTTCATTTTGCATTGCTGATACCGATGACCCTCTTGCTTACAATTCCAGCAAACCAACCCGAAAGCCTCTACCCGTGGTACCTGATTCGCTTCCGAAAATTTCGAAGCGTCCTCACAATCTTGTACTAACTCAGATACTTGCGTCCGATATGGAGCTGACTTTTGGTAACCATAAGTACGCTTCACGTCCTCAAGAAAACCTTCCCTACGCCGACAAATATCCCTTAGCTTCTGCACAGATTCTATGCTGACATTCAAAAGCTCGTGCCTGATTTCCGGTCGTAAGTTTCTGCGAAGCGTTTCGATTATATCCTTTTCTGGCATAGGTACCTCCAGGCAGTCCGTGATTTGCACAATGGCGTCGTAGAACGAGTCAAAACTTTCCCTATCTTTCTGCTTTCTGTCCCGGATTGACTCTCTCAGATCCACATCATTCCGCGTATCTCGATACTGTTTGTGTAAAGCTTCAGTAAGCAAATCCCACCTTGAGCTATCCGATGTTTTATGAAAGCGCCAATAAAATTCGCGAGCCTTTCCCTCGAACAGTACACTGGCGTTGCCGCATAGCAAGTCAAACCTTGAATTAAGCGTTTGGCGTGTTAACGCCTCCACCCGATATAGAAACTTATCCACACTTAACCCTTCTTTGTCTCCATTGAACCGCAACTTCCAACTACTAATGATCTGTCCGACCTTATCGGGACGACTGCTCAAATCAGAGCTTGTAAAAGCTGAAATGGGCCTCTCCGGCATTTCAATCTCCCCCATATCCGACGGAGCTCTGAAATTATGGACTGCTTCTTGTCTTGACGGCTCTTGAATATGGGCAGATAAAGTTGCCTGAATTATTGGTGCCATCCGATCAGTTAATTGGATTAGCAGTTCATTTTGCATCGCTTTCAGCTGCTGCGCCACAATGATACTGATAGCCTCAGAGTCCGCTGCACTGGTTGCTTGTTTACTAGTTGATCCTTTTTGCCTACTGCTTTCTCCTTTGGGATGGCAACCGGGGCAACTGCCCTTAGCCTTTATTTGAATTTCTAAACAATCCTTGTGGAACTCGTGGCCGCATTTGGCACGGGCTACTTGGTCCGCCGACAACAATTTGTCGCAAATCACACATTTTGACGGCCCTGAAGCGTCTAAATCCATTTTCTCTTAGCGACCTTTTATTTAAATTACCAAAACGAAGTAAAAATATGGTGATTCTACGCGTTACACCGAGCGAGAGTTTAAAACGACTCGAACCAAGATACCAGGAATGAGAAAGATATAAATTCCTAGATATAAATACATGAAAATTTATCCAAGTTCCGATCCACCAGATCTACTTAGTTCAAACAAGTTTGATCAAACCGGTCGCTTGAGCATCAAACTTGGACTTAACAATGTTGATTTTTTTTTAGGTTGTATGCTTTTTAAGTTCGACAGTTTAATAAATAATTTCTGATCTGAAGTTGTTCACTAGATACGATAAATAAAGGTAAAGATAAATATACAAAAACGATAAAACAATAACGAAAATCAATATCGAAAGTCTGGCCAGCAAGCATAGCTAGTTGCTTGCAATAATAATGCACTTTTATACAACCAAAAGGTTTCGATCAGCACAAAAAGGAATTGGGAAAAAAAATTTGGCGAGCATTGCTTATCGCTAATCAGCAGCGCGAAGAGTCCGCCGTGGTCAAACAAAATTCTGTCTGCGGTCCATGCGGCTGACACTTCTACTCTTCCGTTTATGTTGGGCATATGTCTTCCGCTATTATCCGTGGCCTGAGTGTCTCTTTTAAAAGATTAAAGCTCAGTGTTTCCTATGCGAATATTAACCGGAAACTATGTCCCATCTATGAAAATGGTCGTGCCCCTTTGTCTATGCATATCATCCGTGGTCAGCTGCTTCGCTTATGAAAGCAAATGCACCTGCTAGTCCTATGCGTTTGATGTGCTTGACTCGGGTTGCACTGTGTAGGGTATACACACGTCTGTATGCTTCCTACCTCGATGTTGTCGTCTGCGGTCGGCTAGGCAATTCAATCTGATCCCTCTTCTTTTCAACTTCTGTTCCGTTTTCCTATGCTTCCGAACAACTCCGAGTGGAAACCAACATATGTTTTTCTAGCAGCTGGGGCAACCTTGGGTAAATGACTGAACGTAAACACTGACTGGTATTAGCCCACCCCCTGACTGATAGAAAATTTTGAACAGCGATTATGTAATATGTGTGTGTGTGAGTCACTTATAATCCTATATGTGGCCAACACGTTAGGGCGCCAATCTTTTTCTTATTATTATTTATTTTATAATTCATAACTGTAACGAACCGCTACACTTATTAATACAAATCAGGCTGGATGTTGTCTCGAGATACCAGCGGGTAGAGAAAAACGGGTTAGAGAAAAACACACATTAAATCATCACTTTAGGTTCCCTACTTTTCCCTTTTGGCTGACTTCTCCTTTTCGCCTCCCTGGATGTTGTGGAGGTCCTGGTCTTGCCCACCCTACCAATGGTCGCTCATATCCTCAGCGCTTAACAGCCTGAACGACCCCTTTAACAAGTGCTACTCTACATTATAAGACAACGCTAGCTGCGGCCACTTTTCACCTTAGCAAAACATTATAAAATTTTATTAATTGCTAGATATATAAACCATTTCTTAAATTAAACCGTAAAAAGACATGCATAAAATAAATAAATTATTATAAACAATAAATATATATATATATATTAAAATATGGCAAATAATGGGTACGTAAGGCAATTAAAAAAACTTGTTGGTTGATGCCAACATGGTTAACTGAGGCATGGGGATCATATCACTCGAGAGAAAAATCTTCATGCTTTATTTAATTTGCTTCTAATCCAATTTTGACTTTAACTTTATTTTCACCATTTAAACTGAAGGATGCATCACGATATTCATAATCAGCTTTTAGTTCAATCTGAATTCACTCTAATTTACTTTACTTTTTTTCTGAGTGTAGCAAATTTTTTTTTGTTTCTTTACTTCTCTATATTCGTTCTTTTTCTTTTAGGTTAGCATTATAGATTTTAAGTTATTTCTTTTGACTTTTCTTGTAAGATTTTGTATAGATTTTCTTTTTAAAAACTCACCACACTTATGTCCATCCACCGACGAAAGCGCTTTCCTCGTTGACGGTGGCTAAATAAGGTTGAATAAGGGAAACACACTCACAGAGACATATATATTTTTTAAATCAGGAATTAAATAAAAAGCGGAATGTACAGCCCGTGAACACCTTCTGATGGCTTTAGCACTACCTTCTCTGGGATATGAATAGGAATTAATCCCCAAACCACACTTTCACCGAACCAAAATATAATCACATTTTTTTCTCTACTTCTGCGAACGAACACTTATTACATAACTTAAACCGAATTTTAAACCTAAACTTCCCGCTTCTCCGTGGCGAGTACTCCGATAACCCTTCCGACCGGGATTTGGCCGAAACGGCGAGGATTTTCTTGGCCTAAATATGGTCTTTCTGACTCCCCGAGAATTACTTTTAAAAGCACAGACCGTAGCCGCGACGTCGCATGCGCACTCCGAGCAAAGAGAAACTGATAAATCGGTTCGATCGAACCTGTGTTTAGTTCGCCTCGATTAAACGATGGTCAGACGGCGCCTAGCTCACTTTTCTGGCTTATGAAATTTGGGGCTGACACACCGGATAATGGGGATGATTAAAGATGGAAATATGAATAGACACTTCGTTTCGCCCTTCCTTGTGCGCTGTTGTTCCGAGTTGAATATCTGGCGTGGAGGTTGCTCGCTCGTTATGTGAACTGCGCGGGCGCCCGTTCGTCTCGATCGAACTCGCCTTTATTTTACTTTGCGGCCTTCGATCATCAATCCAACGGTGGCCTATAAAACCCCCAAAAATAATCACCTGCCTATAAACTCGCTTGTTTTTCATCTCACCCTTTTTATGCGGCTCAAAGCCAAATTGTTTAACTCCTTCCCTTCGGCACTAAAGTGAGATCACTCGCGTGTACTTTCGAATTTTAATTTAGTCACTGCGAACTCTCGACTTCACTCTGCTGCTGCCAAACGGAAAAGAAAGAACACGCCGCCGGAAAAGTGGCGGTAACCCCAGATCGAATTCAGGGTGAAAACGGAGACAGTTGACACTTGCCACTGTTGCTCTCTCGCGGCTATCCTACCGAATCTACTAGTCTCTTATCAACTCTAGTGGCAACGCAATACCTTCTCTCCAACATCCAACAGATGGCGCTAGAAAAGTATCTTTTTTTTCCGAGCAAGCGCTACAAAATGCTCTTTGATTCGCGCCTCAGCCAACGAATTATTTAAAAGACTCGAGTTGCGTTTAAGAGCCTTTCCCTGCCACTCGCTTCTCTCGACACAGCTTTTTTCTCTGGAAGGAAAATTGAAACTAGCTTAGGTAGAGATGTGAGACAGTAAAATTTTTAAATGCCAGAAAATCAGAAAGAAACAGTGGTAAATAGTGCTGCCAGCAGCCAACTAAAAAACTGGAAAAACCATTAAAAAAACGGCGTGAAAAAGGGGATTATTAAATGAGAAAATAACAACAAATAGGATTACTTGATTAGCTTTAGCACTTAATTTTTTCTATGAAGTTGTAATTTCATATTAATTTGTTAAATAGTCACATTACATTTTGATCAGAGTTCAGTCATACGTTTTGTAAATACTGTATGATAACGAAGCTTTTTCACATAGTAAATGAATATCCGTATCAATTTAAATTAGGAGATTCTTAAAAAAAAGTGTCAATCTACCAGGAAAAAGGATAAAATTGCAGAATGGATGTTGAAGCTTAGTACACCGAATCAAGAATACCTTTCCCGAATACACGGGTAGAGTCCCCGAGCGGATTAAGTAAATGTAGAAGGACCTTTTCGGCAGTAAAAACATTTCATTCCTTTATCCCAGTCGCAAACGTCTTCACTTAATTATTGCGACTTTGGCCGGGGCATCAAGGGGCAAAGAGCCAGGAGCCGACTTAAAAGGCAACACTGCCGTTAATGAGTTTCTGGGGAAGGAAGGAGCGGTAAGATACCAACCAGGCATGCATTTAACAACCGCAAAGGACGCAGTGACCTTCGCTCTTGGCTGGAAATCCATTTGCATAAGCGGTTCACGGGTGGAGAAGGGGAGAGTCCCCAGCGATGCCAACGACATGTGAGCTCCAACTGCAGCTCCCGAGTGTTGACCAGCCCGGAAAACCGGCCCAGAAAATGGATAACGAATGCCGGAGCACTTTTCTTTCATGTTGCTTTTACTTACCCGCAATGCGTTACTCTTAATTGGAAAGCAGTTGCGATTTCGCCGTCGAGATCCGAACGTTAAAAGTAATTGACAGTATGATAAACAAGTGAGCGGCCGAGTCCCAGGAAAGCGGATAATCTGAATCCGACAATAAAAGGGTGTAACACTGTAACGAGTGGGTGCGGAGCACACAAAAAGGAAACTGACATATTTGCATTCGCATCGGAGTTTCCGTTGGGGTGAATCTTTTAACGTGCAGTTTCCCTGCCAACTCCTTTTTGTTCCTTTCGGATTTACATTTTGAATTTGCTTAATATCCGAATGAGACAAAACGGGATCCTTCAATTTAGTTTATCGGTCAGCGGTCGGATTAACCAGCTTTACTTTTTCTTCAGCTCTAACAGCCAGTTCTCGTAGATTCTTTAAGACCCATATTTTAAAAGGTAAAGAATATTGATAAATATAAACACATTTTTGTTTCTGAACCACACAATCTACAAAACTCAAGAAAACCAATACATATTTTTGGGTACTCATACAATTTTATTTAATAATAATCATAGTTGAAATTTAAAATTTAATAATAGCTTAACTTTAATGCCATGCTATCTTTTACGATATCACGATTTTAAGGCGTTGTTTTATTTTTTAACGTTTTTTTTTTTTAATTTTTGTACAGTATAAATAGGTAAAGTAGATTTTTCTTGGAGTAATATTTGTTTTTATTCCTGTTCTTTTTTAATTGTTTAAAGAGCAAGCCTAACTATTGTTACCCATAGTTCAATTAACTTTGGAATTTTAGCAATTATTTATTTATTACTTATTTCGTCTTATTCCATTTACGGAGCTGTGAGTTTAAAAAACGCAATTAAGTCGTCATTGTATATTTCGCACAATCTTAGGTAAAGTACTTTATAAATACATGCAAAATAATAAAGAGCAGTTTTGCAATTTTCTAAGTGAAACACTGACGGTGCTAAAGCCCCGCAAAAGGCATGCAGAAACGCAGTTTTCGCTGGCAACATTAATAAAATAATAGTTGGGGCCAGGGATATGGATATGGATAAAAAAGACGCAGACCTCTTCGCCCAGAGAGGAATATGCGATGGCGATGGCGAACTGGGTTGCAGCACGGGGCATTAGAAACGGCAGTGCAACAACAAGGAATCCTGAAGCTGGTTTAATTAAAACAGCGCAACAAAAGGCTCGTGTGTGCGTGGTGTGTGAGTAAAGTGAGCACTGTGCTGTGAGTCGCACGGCATTTGCATAAGTAAAACACACACAAAAATCTACAAATGTATGCAGCTGCTACTGCATTCATGCCGGCAGACTGTCGACGCTTTGGTCAAACCGGAGTCAAAGCATTTAAGTTTATTTACCTGGGTCGGATTCAGATTTGGAGCAGAAGATACAACTCGATCTGCAGCTGAATGGCCCCTGCTTAAATAATTCTGAACTCAAATAGAGCATTCGTCAGTTAGAGGAACTAAACCAAATAAATGTGTATAATTAATTTGACCAACTTAAGCTAACAAGTAGGAACCGAGAACAATGTGGTATATAAGTTAAATTTTGTCTGGGCTAGCTTATAAAAGGCTTTTGTCCGAAGTTAAGCATTTAATTTCCTTATTACATTTTTAATATGTTAACGCCATAAGTGAGACACTAAAATTAATACAATATATTGTTTAAGTGCTTCCAATAGGGGCCCACAATGTTGTTTTAATTAAATTATGATGGAAATCAGATGGCCAGAACAACATAATCAATCTTAACTTTAAACAAGAAAGGAAAGCTAACTTCGGGCGGGGCCGAAGTTGAAATACCCTTGCAGAATATTCTGCAAATTATATTCTCCAAAATTATTCATATGATGCATTCTTAATACTCATAAAAAATCCCAACTTTCTAACTTTAAAAACACCAATGTTATGTCATTTCCAATCGTTCAGTTATATGGCAGCTATAAGATATAGTCGGCCGATCCTTATGAAGTTTGGTAGGTCGGATTGATTGGCCAAAAATAAAACCCATAGAAAATCCCAACTTCCTAACTTTACAAACACCAAAGTTATGGCATTTCCGATCAATCAGTTATATGGCAGCTATAGGATATAGTCGGCCGATCCTTATAAAATTTGGTACGTCAAATTGATTGGCCAAATGTAAAACCCATAGAAAATTCCAACTTTCTAACTTTACAAACATCAAAGTTGTGGCATATCCGATCGTTCAGTTATATGGCAGCTATAGGATATAGTCGGCCGATCCCGGCCGTTCCGACTTATATACTGCGTGCAAAGGAAAGAAGTGTGTGTGCAAAGTTTCAATTCGATATCTTTAAAACTGAGAGACTAGTTCGCGTATAAACAGACAGACGGACAGACAGACGGACAGACGGACATGGCTATATCAACTCAGGAGGTGGTCCTGATCAAGAATATATATACTTTATAGGGTCGGAGATGTCTCCTTCACTGCGTTGCACACTTTTGACCAAAATTATAATACCCTCTGCAAGGGTATAAAAATTTGCAAGGAATGATTATTTATAAAAAAGGATTTACTGTTTGGCCATTGCTAGATGACTTTCATTTTAGAACATTTATATTTTATTACCCCTCAAATTTAAACCACAAGTACAAGAGACATTTCATGATATCTTCCAACATATCATTGAAATGTCTCTTGTACTCTCTATAGAAGATATATAATTGTTGTTAAATCTGCTTAAACTGTATTAATTTAACCATTTCCAACACTGCAAAATAGGCTAATAATTTTGATATTAATCTTTTCATGTTGAGCTTTCTTTCTTAAAAATGCTTAAGCCTGCTCTTTAAATAAAATACCCGTCAGTAAATTGAAGTAGAATGAAAAGGGCTTACTGCAAATCGATGCCTAATGAGATTGGCCAGGAAAGGAGTTTGGCTGGTAGGTTTTGCCACCACTTGCCGCATGTATAATCCCTCAGAATTTAACTTTAAGACTGAGCATTGTAAATTCCACTTCAAGGCCGGCACACACGTACGCAATTCTTGGGGGACCATTATCGTCTCGGTTCCAGCTACATCGTATCATCGTCGCAGCATTACGTAAAAGCGCTTTTACGACTACATTTGAGCAGCCGCAAAGAGCTGTCCCCGAAAAGTGGGCTCGAATATGTTTCGCCGGCTAACAGGTTGAATGCGACCAGAGATTTGAGCGTGTGCAAATGGCAGCGACAGAGACAATAAAGCTTAGAGGTCCTGTAGGTGGAGATGGAGATGGAGTTCGAGCTGGATCTCCAATGAGGCATCTGCAGTCCCATTCCACCCGAATTCCACTTAATGCGCCTTTATTTTCTGCTATTTTTAAGCATTTTCCAATCAACTCCAGAGCTGGATTATTTCTGTGGCGTGACATTAAACGGCTTTTCAGCTTCATATAAATTCGTTTCTTGCTCTTCGTTTTTTCGCATTACAAAGTCATTTCGTGGCGATGTTCGCCAATTCAATAATAATGCCAGTTTGCCAGGTTATTAAAATTTCATAAAAACATTCATGCTGACTTTGACTTGTGCTGAGTTTTTGTTTCTTTCAATCGCTCGGTGTTTCGCTTATGTTTGTGTGTTTGTTTCCTTTTTCGTAGGCGCCAAAATGTCAGCGACACGTTTTCCTACAGCGACAATTTATCATAAATATGCATGCACATATAGGGCCAAATACACAAATATACTATATATGCGCATACATATGTGAGGCATATAAATCCTGCTCCTGTTGGGCGCTGCCAAGCGTTTGGTGTCGCGGTCTCGCCTTTGTTTATGCCGCTGTCAGCGCTCGTTTAATTCAACATTAGCGCCTTGCAGCGGTCCGAGGTGTTTTCCACGGTTTTCCCCTGTTTTCCCCCGCTTTTCCCCTGCTTCTCCTGGGTTTCTCCACAGTTCGCCACCGTTGCGTTGGAACCTTTTGTGCGCCCGCGGCCACTTTCACGCGCTTTCCCCAGGTCGCCCTGCGCTGTTTAGCACTCATTTTTTCCAAATTGTCAAACTGTCAAATAAATTACACGCGAAACCGTACAAAAGATCTGACGCAGTTGGGCTTCCTTTGTTGGGCTCAACTTTTGTGCGGCATATGCATAGGCTCATGAGCACATAATGTGGCCAGTCTTTGTGGCCGGCTTTGATTGTCGGCTGGCTTCCGAAAATGAGATTTTCATACATTCCAGATTGGTCGTCAAGACGGGGAGAATATTTCCAGGAAACTGCTCCATCAACATTCAAAAATGTGTGGACTTAAAGTAATGAAATCGTGTGCCCTTTACAAAACAAAATCATCTTAAATATTTTTTTTTAGTGGGAAAGTCAAATATTATATCCCCTCTTTTCCTTATAATTGAATTTTTTCTGGGAACGAACAAAATAAATCTTAAACATACCTTTTGAAAAACTGTATAGTTTTTGTTAATGATATTATATAGTTTTTGTGTTTACAAATATATTATAACGCAGTTATTAAAAAGAAATGGAATTTATAAGTACATAAATAAAGTTTATATACTAACTAAAAATAGAAGGCCATAGCCAGCAATTAAATGTATAATTTTAATAGATAGTGGCATGAATTTATATTTGTTGGTTCAATGGTTACCTCTTTTTAAGAAGCAATTAAAAAGGCCCTCCCGTTTAAGAAACTGTTGAGCAGAAAGCGATAGTGGCAGAGGACCATTCCTTGTATCTTATGTGCGCCATATTAATATTTAGCAAGGACCCGCTTCCACACACTCTCCTTGAGTCCTTGAGAAGTTCTATGTATATAAGTCCATGCAAGGAGACGCGGCAATAAAGACTCGACCCAAAGTCAAGCGGATTTCGGAGCGGCAAAGTTTGTCTAGGCAAAAGCCGCTTAGTCTAGTTAAATAAAAGTGCTACAAGAGCTCAGCCCACACACAGAGATGTTCATTTGATGCCCGAAACTCATCGCAAATTTGGCCAACTAGACTTTAATTGCATTTCCACTGGAAACTTAAATTATGCCGGCATTGTGCAGAACTGCAGGAGGGCCGAATGTTGAATTCACGCTCAATTTAAACGGATTTCTCGCGCTTGAAAGCATTCAAACTTTAAGCCCCAGCCCATTGTCTTACTGCGGCTTTCACCTTTTCGACTTACGAAAAAGGACAGTCTATTTATTTATGCCAGATGGGCGCCTGTCTTCTGTTTGGTTTCCCACACGCTAGCTGGAATTTAAATATTTCAAAAGCGGCAAAACTCGGTGTGTGGGAAGGAGGACTATGGCCCATAAATATGCAATGAAGTTTGAGCGGCTTAAATCCCCCAACGTATTGGCGCTTTTTTCAATCAGCCGACATTTTTTATGAGTTTTTAACTAATACAAACCGGCGGCGTCGAGTTCGAAACGGGAAGGTTAATTAGTGGCAGCTGCTGCCTTAAATTTCATTACGCCTCAACCTCGACTCCTGACTGCATTATCTCCGTGGAGAAAAACTTCCGCATACATTTCGGCCCACAAAATCCTCATCTACGGAAGTCGTAAAAAGTTTAACGTGTTCTTAAACTTGTCCGCCGACCATCGATGGAATTTATTTTTTTGTTCAACGCAGAAAGCTCTATAAAAGTTTCAAATTGTTACACGGCGAATGACACGCGCTGGGGTCCCTTTCTTCCGATATCCTGTATTTCGCATCCCGTGGTCTGTGTGATAATCTGTTGAAATTTGCGTTTTAATAGAAATGTGTTTTTGTGCGACTGAGTGTGGGTGTTGGGTTGTTTTGGCGGTTGAGTTTTTTAAATATTTTCCCCGTGCCAAACTTGGGTGGGATATAAAATGCTTATTGCCTTTAAGTACGTGATTTTGCTTTTGAAATTTTTACACACACTTTTTGTGGCTGCTCCGTTGACAGATGCATTAAGCGTATTGGTTTTACGATTGACGCCGCGCCGTACGACGAATATAATTTAATTAAAGTAATGGCCACGACAATACTGCCCCACAGGCGTCGCAAAACTAACGAGAATAAAGCGAAGACTCGTGTTACTCCTGTCCGAATTATAAAGGATTCGCCAGAGGACAGGCTTCAATGTGATTCAAAACATTTCGCAGTTAGGCTAAAAGGTTCACTCTCATAAAATTACCTCTGCGAACATGCACGAATTTTTAGCATTTTCCGTTAATTAATTAAGGGACGTAAAGTAACAATGATTTGCTTAAGAGTCATGGAAATACAAATATAAAGGAAACTTATTACATTTATCTAAGCATGCAGAATGATACTTTTATATTAATAAATAGGTTTTATTTTCAAATAATGTTTTACTCCTCAATGAATTACGGTTATCATAATAGTAATTACTTATTAACTTAATATAGAAATAACAGATAAGTACCAATTATGAAATGAATTTTTATACCCGTTACTCGTAGAGTAAAAGGGTATATTGTATTCGTGCAAAAGTATGTAACAGCTAGAAGGAAGCGTTTCCGACCCTATAAAGTATATATATTCTTGATCAGGATCACTAGCCGAGTCGATCTAGCCATGTCCGTCTGTCCGTCTGTCTGTCCGTCTGTCCGTCTGTCCGTCTGTCCGTCTGTCCGTCTGTCCGTCTGTCTGTCCGTATGAACGCTGAGATCTCGGAAACTATAAAAGCTAGAAGATTGGAATTTTGCATGTAGATTTTAGAAGTTCCTACGCAGCGCAAGTTTGTTTCAAAATGGTGCCACGCCCCTTTAACGCCCACAATCGCTTATATACGATTTTAAAAATTTAAATATTTCGGAAAAGTAAAAATGCAGTTTTATTGTGTTTATCAATACCTATCGAAATGTAGAAGAAATTTTTTAAATCGGACCATTCGTTAAAAAGTTATGCGTGATCAAAGTTTCTATCTCCATCTCCCTCGCACTCCCTTTACCTGAGTAACGGGTATCTGATAGTCGGGGCACCCGACTATAGCGTTCTCTCTTGTTAATTTTATATTTCAGTTTTAAGCAAACATAACTATATTAATAACCTTATACTAACAAGAATTGATTTTCTTGCAAAATAAGAGCAAAAATCATCAAATCAAAAGTTTATAACTTTGACTATCTCTGTTAAATATTGCAAAATGCAAAATCTTAGGTTTAGGTGTCTCTGTAATTAGAAACATCTCATAGTTAAGCAAACATATTAATTCGGCACATTTACATTAATTAATTAATTAACCTTATACCAACAAGAATTGATTTTCTTGCAAAATAAGAGCAAAAATCATCAAATCAAAAGTTTATAACTTTGACTATCTCTATTAAATATTGCAAAATGCAAAATCTTAGGTTTAGGTGTCTCTGTAATTAGAAACATCTCATAGTTAAGCAAACATATTAATTCGGCACATTTACATTAATTAATTAATTAACCTTATACCAACAAGAATTGAGCAAAAATCATCAAATCAAAAGTTTATAACTTTGACTGTCTCTGTTAAATATTGCAATATGCAAAATCTAAGGTTTAGGTGTCTCTGTAATTAGAGACATCTCATAGTTAAGCAAACATATTAATTCGACACATTTACATTAATATTTAACTTTTAGCTCAATTTATGTTAAGGGCACAAAACCCTACAGTCAAAGTTGGGGGAGGCATAAATGATACTCAAACAAAAATTGATTCCCATCAGTTCACTGATACGCTGCAAGTTTAATTTGAATGGCAGCTCGAACGAAAATCAGTATTCTGAATAATATCAAATGCAGTATAAAGATTTCTATGAAGTTCAACTGTCAGTCTCCTGTCGGAAAACCCATGGTTGGTTTAATTGAAATTTTGCATTTCACGTAGAAGTTCATTCATTTGCATTTATTTGTCTATCTTGTTACGAAAAAAATAGTGGTTTGGCTTGATGCCCCTAAGCAGAATGCATAACCAAAAATCTATTTGAGATTTGGTCCAGTCAGCTGGAAGGAACCTCAAACAATGGTTGCTCTTATTGTTGGCTTAACCAAACGTTGTAATGAACAAGAGGAACAATAGACTGAGACTGAGAATGCCACAAATGGGGTCCGAAATAAGAAAGAAAATTTGCATCCAGCCACGTCTAATGAACACACGAGAAAAAGTCAGCTGCGAGTGCTGGACTCATTCAATTGTGCAAATGGAAATTCCTGATTTTGTGATACAGATAGAAACATGTACCTGCGAAAAACAAAGAGAATCCGAAACACGTGCTGCAATCTGAGATATGGGCACCGAAATTCATTTGAAAGCAGAGTAAAATCATTATGAATTTGATATGAGAACGCTGTCGTAAAAATAAAAGGCAAAAAACAAGCCAGATGTCTCGCCGGTAAGCAAACCCGCGAAGTATGCCGTAAAAATCCAGCGTCAGGAGCCGAGATAGTAATACCCATCGAATGGGTGATATGCATACGAGTACGTCTCATTCATCTCCCGTCTGATGAATTACATGCCCTGGCACGAATGGCATCATACCATCCATACACGCATACACCCATTCCCCCAGCTAAAAGTACAATAAACTTGCCTGCTCTCTGGCAAACACAAAAACGTTTTAAATTTCATTTTCTGATAATGCGGCCCCCGCACTCGGAATTCATTTGACAACTTCGTCAAAAGGTGGCCCCGAAACTTTGTCAGTCTTCAGATGGCAAACGCATGGAGCATACCTTATGGCTTCCCAAGGACGTCGAGCTGCAAAAGCTGATTTGCTGGGCCACAAAAAAGGTACGAATGAAGGCAGGGCTTCCATCGCCAGAGATAACTCATCATTGAGCGCAATTTGTGTTTAACAATCGTGGGTAATCTTTATTGGATGTCAAGCCCCACACACTCGAGCACTCTTTGCACTAGACTCAGCCATCTACTCGTAGCTCCTGCTCTGCAAAGTTCTCCACTTCAAGTGTCAAAGTCGGGGGACACAATCACACATGTATGCAAAGCCTTACTTTCCTTTCCATCTCCTCTATGCTCGGCAAGATGTTTTAGTGACAACGAAAGTGTAATTGAGTGCCACATAACAGACGATTCCGACGCTGCCAAGTGGACGATGCAGAAGCAACAAGGAGAAGGCACACGAAAGAATGTTCAAGAAAATTGCCACAACCGGCGGAAGAGTTGCTCTTCAGGGCTGCAAAGGTCCCAAAGAAGTTGGAGCAATCAGGATTCCAGAGTTAATCACAAATAAGTGTACAAATAAGCAGGGGGAAGAAATAACCCAAATCTAAGGGGATATAGCTTTGGAATTTAAGAAAATCCCTTAACCATAAATGGTGCTTTTATTTTTGAAGAACAGACCTTTGCACTGAGAATTGGTAAACCTTAACTATGTACGATCATGTGGCTAATATCCCCGATTATTGCCTTTTTTATTTATCTGCAACCCTGATTCTCTGCCAACCAGACCCATTGCCATTATGAGTTGTTCTATTTGATTTTTCATTTCCGCTTCTCGGCAGCTACATGTGTATTGTGTTGGATTTGTTGCCTGTAGGCTGTAAGTCGACCAGGACGAGGTAGGATGGGGAAGGAAGAGGTAGGATGAGGAAGGATGGGGAAGGGCGAAACCGGACGAGGCAGGAGGACGACCAGGAGCAGAAGGAGACGGACGACTACGGCATAGTTGGACATGTTGCACATGACAAGCGTAAAAGTTTTCAAGTGCTGCACGGCGAGGGGCGGGGACGAAGGCGAGGGCGTGGCACTTGGGTAATCAAGCACGACAGCAGCTGCCATTAAGTTGAGGTAAAGCAAAAGCTGGAATAACGGGTGCTACCATTTTTTGGGGCCGGCGGAGGTGGAGCGGTATAAATGGGTAGAGGCAAAAACGAGTTTTAATTAAAATGCCTGGCATACTTTAAGGCACGTTTTCTGCTTTATGTCTTCGAGGCTGCTTGCCAAGAACGACGCGAAGAATGGTATGAAAATCGATTAATGCGATATTCAAAAAGTACATGAATATACCAAAAATTTCACTCTATATTGGGGCTTGAGGATATGCTTAAATATTGCATATAAGCATGCACTAATCAACAGTAAGAAATATTTTGTATATTGATTAAAACACTTGAAACACAAATTTAGTTCGATGTAAAAAAAATATTGTTAATATCATTTAATAATTGATTTAATCCAAGGAAGCCTAATTTAGCCAGTTTTGGCAGGTTTGATTGTTCCAAAAATGCATTCAAACAGAGAAAACAGACATGATTTTCTCAAATTATCTATCTAAAGGTAATTTTAAAACAAAATTCCATACAAATACCGATCGCATTTCGTTTGAAATGATTTCCGAAACACTATAAACATATAACATGTTAATATCCAATTCTAAGCCCACAAGGACAATATAAGTTTGCCAACAAATAAATGCTTTTTGCGGCAGGTCGACTGACATTTCAGTTATATCTGCCATCTATCAACGTGATCTGTTAATCCTGGCTGCATTTACTTGCTATAATGTAAAACAAACAATAACGAAAAGCAGTAAATTGTGGATTTTCAATAATTAATATTTGAGCGCACTTCGCGATGCGTAATGTGCACGCTAATTCAAATGTATTTTGTTGCAGTTTCAGCAAACATTTCAATTCAACACCGCAGGCAATAATAACTGAGTTTGGCTACAAGCTTGGCCGGGCGCTAATTGAGTTGGCTCTGCCGGGAAATAGCGACCAGAAGGGAAGGTTTTCATGTCGGATGGCCAGTGCAGAGCCAAATTGATGTGCCTAAGCGCCACATTTATGGAGATGTCCGACCGTTTCCCAACTTTAGCTAGTTTTCTGTGCCAGTGCGTTAAAATGCCAAACTGCTGACTAGAAATTTGTCACGCGCAATCAGCAGCGGCAGTAAGTGCTGACCGGCCACGCCCATTGCGCCCACTGCGCCCACACACACATGGATTATGCATGGGCGGGATATGGACGGGATATGGGCGTGGCACGGACACGGTTAGCTGCTAAATCCGCACTCAACATTTTCAAGGTTTCCCGCCTCGCTCCTCGCCAATAATGAAAAGTCTATGCGCGCTTTTAGTGGCCTAGTTGACAGCTGCCAAAAACATTTCTATGGCCCTCTTAAGCGCCATAAGCCGTGCATTTAATTAAACTGCGCGAAAATATTTAATTGCCAGCCCATGGAGAAGCCATATGCGAACATATTCGAAGGTGGTTCCATTTAGTGGGGCACAGGTTATAGGAAAATACGGGTACTGGGATAAGATCTTCTGGGTTTGAAGCCAAAGGGAATTACTAATACTGAACTAAATAGTTATAGTTCTTTATTTGTTTACTTGGAAGTATTACTTTTTAATCTAATAAAAACAAGAAAAGAAATATAAGCTTCGGCTTGCCGAAGGTACCCTTGCTGCTGTTACAAAATTAGATAATGTATATTCCGATTTTTAAGCGTTATCGGTATAGCTCGATTTTCTGAACAATTTTTCGATTGTTCCTATGGCAGCTACATGATATACTAGTACTAATTGCTATATTTCGGAGTATATCCATATAAATAAAAAAACATCCAAGTTATTTGTTTTTATTTATTTTTCCGATTTTTGCCATTGAAGCTATATAATATAATCGCCCGATCCGACACATTCTGATTTATAAATTACCTGCAATAGATAGAACTTTTTTGGGAAAGTTTTATACAAATAGCTTTTAAAATACGAAATTCTCTTGCCTTGCTATGAAACAGATATAAACGATTTTTGAACATTTAAATTAATACGTTCTTGTATTAAAGCCAAAGGAATCGCTACTATTAAAACAAAAACCGTTTATCAAAAACGGTACAAAAGTTGATTGACAATATTGATTAATTAAAATCATGAAAAGCACAATTGTTTGCCAGTCTCCAAACTGTCAATTAACCGGTGTTAATCAAGTGTTCACACTTAACCGCCAAATGACAGCTGAAATGAACTTTAAAATTGGTAATTCAGACGCCTGAAACCCAACGGCTAGCTAAAATTAAAATTAATTAATGACATTTGTTTCTGCAACGACTGTGCGTGCAAGCAATTATGGAATGACGATTTAAATTGATTTTGAGACAAAAGTTCACAACTTCACAAAAACCTCAGCTGATGCTGCTAAATCTCTCTTAGTTTCCCAATTAAACACTAAAAAAGGTACCCTGAATTCGAGAAATTCCAACGATGCAAAGGCGATCAATAAAAGCAATTGGGTGTCAACGCAAAAACTTCGAATTTTTCATAAAAAATTTGTTGGCTTTTCTCATTCACACTGACGAGGGTCACGCACGGGTTTCGATTCAAGAGTACGAATTCCACATTCTGGAATCAGGAGAACGGCCCGCATATTTGATTTTTGTTTGCACTTAATTTCCCAACGCAATTTCCTTGATGAATGGGACATAAGATGTGCAACATGTTGTTGTTATAATGTTTGCTAACAATTGCGATTACCCAGCTAATTGGTTTACAACAAGGATGGGTTTGTGTTGACTAGTTTAAATAGATAATTAAATTAAAACACACTTTTAATATATTATATTTAATATTTTATTTTATACGGCTACTGACAAATTTAGTTTTTATAATTCTGTATATACTATTATATATATTAACTTCTAGCTAACTTAAAGAGACAAAGCCGAAAAGCTTACTAACCATTTTTAGTATATTCTAAAAAACATTATTAAATAATAAACTTAATATGTCATTTTTTTAGTAGTAAATAAATAAATAAAAAATATTTCTCAAAAAAATAGATACCAGAGCTAATGATGACAAAATATGCTTACAAAAACGCTATCTACCATAACACTAGGTCTACAGAAAAAAGAGAAAATGTATAACCTTTAGTTGTATGTTTTTTTTAAATATGATTTATTTATGAATGACTTACCAAATCATTAGGTTCTTATAGCTCGAAGAAAAAAAATTAATCGTAAAAATGGTTTTGGCTAATTTTCAGCTAGTAATTTTCAACAAGATTCTATGCTTAATATCACACATTTTCATTGATTTAATAAAATGGAACAATATAAAGTAATTAAGATTTCTTCAACGTTTTTATATAGTTTTTCTAAGCTTAGAAGAGTTATTTATTCTTTCTATAAACTGCTTGTAACTTTCCGCATCAGCTCTTCAGCTTAACCGACGACTTCATCTCCTGGTGTGCGCTATTCAGCATTAAGTATACGCCCCGAGCAACAATGATGATGCGAAGGTTTCTATATTTTAGCTTTCAGCGAGGCAGCTGGGCGGCGAGTAAATATTACCTGTCCGGAGTGCGGAAGTACGGGAGTGAGGGAGTACGGACTCATCATCCTTTACCACAAACCCCCCTAACACGTGGTCTTCGTGTCAGCGCACGTGTGTACATTTTTAATTATGCGAGCGCACACAGAGCGCCAAGGTAAAAACAGAGCATCGCGAATGTCGGGCAACTAACTTATTAAAAAGCACTCGCCTGGCAACGCATATATTTGCCGAATAAAGCGGAAATTAAGGCAAACTAGGTGCTCCCTTCGCCGTTCCAAGGACGACCAGCCTATCCTTTCGTTCGCAATTTTCAGCTGACCACCTTGTGGCCTGAGAAGTTACTCGAGCAAATTCTCCCGCAAGCGATTTGCATAACCGTAGGCAGATGCCTATGGCTGTTGCTTTCCCATTGTATTCCACTAAGAGCCGAGTAATAGAGAAATGTTGAGGAAAACCTCACGAAATCCTTCAGTAATCCAGCTTACTTACTGACTGATGATAACCTAAAAGTGTGCAAAGCCTATCAAGCTGCAAAGGCATGAGCAAAAGAATAAATGAAAAAATCCCAGTAGATAGAATTGTTTGTGAACTACTCGTAAAAATGTAACTTCCATAACTGAGTTGGAAATTGCTTAATTTGACGAGGCGGGACAAAGAATTGTGTATCCCGACTAAATGACACTGTGCAGGTCCTTAAAATGTCAAAATAAGGGAAGAGATTTTTTTAAATTGCAATTTGATATTTTAAAGATTTTAATTATTTAGTATTAATTTATTTATTTATTGTTCATACCATCAGAATGATTAATGTAAACAAATTAACCTAATGTGTATTTTTTTTGGCGCTCACAACAAATAAATAATTTAAGTGGCAAACAATGATTAACAAGGATTAACAAGAATTTTATTGTAAATCGAGAAAAAAACTGCGCACCTAACTTTAAACTTAAGCTTTTATTGACAGTTATTTCCTCATTTCTTTTTTTGTCAATATTTTCTTATACTTCTCCCTTAGATCGGAATTTTCTAGGAAAGACCTCGTCCACTAAAACAAAGTAGTCGACAAATTTAGAGTAATAATATTATTCTAAACAAAAAAATCAAGGGAAATGATAATAATAATTTTCTTTGGCTTGCTTAACTTTAACTAACGTCTTAATAATTTCTTCTCTCCACTTTTTGTCGAGCTAACATACCATTACTACCCTGCAATCAGACAACAACACTACCCACCATAAATCTTTTGACCAGAGGAAAGGGACACGGGGTTTCGGGCGAGGCAAAAATTATTACATGCCTCATTTGCCAGCGCCTTGAAGAGTCTGCTTATTATATTTTGATTATTTCTGGCACGCGTGTTTCGGGGGCCTCAAAGCGAGGAACTCCACTCCGAGTGCTGTAAACAAATTCGAGAATTCGCAGACTGGTCAAGGGGCGGATGTGGATGCGGATGCGGATGCGGATACTGATGCGGATGTGGATGTGGATGTACTGGGATGGGGCAGATAAACAGGCCAGCTGGTTTTTTTTCGGTTGCATAATTTTTTCATTTTATTTTGGACTCGTTTGGCCCGCTTTTGTCCATAATGAGATATCTCTATTCTCCTTTGTTTCTTTTCATCATTTTGTGCTACACTCCGTCCATTGTGTTCTTGGTGTGTGCGCTTGTTGTTTTTGCATTTCGCGAAATGCCGCTGGGAAATTCGTGTAACCAAAAAAAGGAGGAAAAATCTACTGGGCTCAAATGGCAATGATGGCGTCGAGGTGGTCTTATTAATTAGGACACGCGCCCTGAGTTATATTTATTCTCTAATATCCTCCACTCTACATATACACGTGAACCGTGAAAGGGACAGCGCTGTTTTGTTATTTAAATGCACAGCCATTTTTTCAGCCATCTTTTCTTGATTGCAAAATTTTATTTGCATAAGAATGCCAAACGGGCAAAAGGAAAACTTCAATGATACTTCTTATTCTTAGAATACTTCATAGGACCAAATGTCTTAAACTAGTTCCCGTCATTTGTGGAAAAAGCATCATACATATATAAATTTTAAATTATTTTAAATTAAAAAAAAAATCATAAAGATTAAAAAATAAAATTGATTTTATGTTTTGCATGGCAAATAAAACTAGTTAAAATTTTGGCTGTATTTTGAGTTGCACACGGGCCGAATGATTATTATGAAAATATTGCTATTGCTATTTAATTTTTAACAACAATTCCAGGCCGTATATAATCTCTAATCTCTCACTTAATTCTATTTTGAAATTGATTCCCTAAAACCAATGCAGACACCCGCTCCATCTGCATTTGCGATTATAATTTAACAATGATCAATTGTTACTTAGGACTGCGTCCTAAGTAGGTAACTAGAAACCGTTCGGATTTAAGAAACAAATTTACTGCTAAATGAAATAAAGTAACTTGTCTAGCTAAACATTCACAAACCCTTTAAAACTGTTTAGATACACATTGTTCAGCCATGTCCAGAGTGACCAAGGGCTTTGCCCGCCTGATAAATCCCGGTGTGGTGCTCAATCCGGAGCTGAATCAGAAGATAGCCGCCTTCGAGACCATGAGCGCCGAGCGATCCGAACTGGATCGGGAACTGGAAAGATTGCGCAAAAAGCAGGACGACACAGAGGACAATCTGGCCGAGGCGTTGGCCGAGGACGAGTTCCAGTGCAATTTGAGGGGCCAGTCGTCCACGGGTCCCAACGAGGATGAGCTGCAGGAAATACTCAGGAGTCACCTCAGCGGAATTATCAACAAGCTGGCGACCAAGTATGAGCGCCTTGTCTACCTAGATGCCGACATCAGAAAGCTAAAGGGCACCATCGAAAAGGCCATCACAGTGGCCAACGAAGAATCTGCCGCCGCAGCCGCAATGTGAAGTAGCCTTACCACTTTTTGTACTTCTACTTAAAATTTTTGTTTAATTTACACACACGTAATGTTGCCTAAGGAAGGCTTCGCCACCTCTGCAAATGTTTCAAAGTAAGTGTTTCTTATAAATATGGCTTAATAGTAATAATACTAAAGATTTCCCTAGAAGTAATTAAATCAGGGATAAAATATTATCAAGTTTAAGCCCAAAATCCTTAAAAGGTATCCTAGCTTTGCCATTTGATGCTTGCCAAAATATCTCAATTCATTTTGCTGGGCATCTTAAATCACTTGGATGAAATTAAAGCCGCAACAATCTCATTTCCGGTCATTTTTAACGCACTCTCGCACAGACAATTCAGCAAGGACCAGAAGACACTGCAAATTTAATTGCGTATACGCACAGTTGCCACTGCAGTCGCGGCCACAGTTTCCTCCCCGCCAGCAGATACGCTCTGCTGACTTTATCGTTAAGTGCATAAATTCAATAATGCCGAGCGTCTGGTGGTGTCAACGCGCTGCGGAAGATATAGACTCGCCGGATCGATAAAACTGCAATTTGAAAATTAATGGACTTTTCTGTGCCATTAAAATATCTGGTTTTCGTTTCGCCACAAAATCTAAAGCAAAGCGCTTTTGTTATATTAAATTTTAATAAATAATGTTTAATAATCTTTTATTTAATTATAGAAATATGTAGTACATTTTATTATAATGCTTAGTATTCAACAAACTCTATTAGATAACCACTTTATATTGAGATTCTTATAATAAAGTTAAACTAAGACAAAAAGTTGCAACGTTAACTAACTTTAATTGCGTAAGACACAATGAGGGAGGAACATTCAAACAAGGTTTATATAACTAACTGATTGCGTATTTGTTGTTACTTTGTTTTGTTTAAACATTAATAGCTTCGGATTCCAGGAAGAACACGATATATTTGAACAAGGCCAGACTCTTGTCTTTGAATTTACTCTAATTAATTAAATTGAAATGTTAGAGGAGGTAACAATTTCGATTTTGTTTCAATGGTATCCAGACTGGTCAAACAAGCTAAATGCAAATTTTCCAACCAGACATGGGGCTTAACGAGAACATTTGCATGAAGTCAATCATCTCGACTGGTCAGTGAACCGAGAATAAGACACTTTGGGTCTCGTCTTTGAAATCACTGTATCGTTGCCTTTCATCCTAGTCAATTGGAAAATTCACACTAACAATCATTATATAGAATATTTTGTAAAAAAGGTGAGAGACAATACCAGGTGACATTTTAAACAGTGGTGTTCATAGACTATAACTGAATTATTTAAGGACTCCTCCTTTAAAACTAGAAACTTTTTCAAATATTAATCGCTAATCGCTTCTTAACCAATCTAAAGATCATCAATTACCATCCCCGCAACTTAAAAACTTGAATCATAATTTTTTCCCTTAGCGTCGTTTGTCTTCATTATGATAAATTGACGATGCGAACATATTTCATCTGAGCGCTGAAATTTAGAACGAGGCGATAATGAGATGTTATTAATATCAACTTGCGACTTATTTAGTGACAAACCCCTTTGGTCCCACAGAAAGCGGCATTATGCAAACAAGCTAAGAGTATAAGAGAATTTTTAGATTGCTTCGAACCCTAAAAAAAAAACCTAAGCCGCCTGTTGTTCGAGAAGCCTTCAGAAGTGTCAAGAAAACAAATGACGGTCAGTCTTTTTTTTGTGTTCCTAAGCCAACCTTGAAAAAAACACTGAAGTATGAGCAAGTGTTAAACTTTCTTTTCTTATACCGCCAACGTTGCCTTTTTAAGGCATTCGCCTTGAAGCCATAGGTTTTGTAACTTGAGAACATAAAAGGGACTTTTACACACAAACAACAGAATAATGATGGTGCCCAAACAAAAATTTGTCCTTTTTATACATATATTTTTTTTAATTACCCAGCAACAGAGTTTATGTCGATAATTACTGATTATTAAATCCAGAAAGTCCGGAATTTTCAGTGGGTTATGCTATCTTTGAAAATCAAAAATCGATTTATTGCCATTATGCGCATGTTAACTAAATACTTTAATTTTCCTAGCATTTGTTTTCAATTTGCTTGCCAAGCATAAATAGGCAAACCTGTTTGGCACACCAAGCAATGCCAGAACAGGCATAAAATACGGTCAGGCTGATAAGGTTAGAGATAAGGAAATTTGTGCCCCATAACAATAGAGGAAAAAGAAAATAGGACCCTCGGCTACAGCCGTTACACACATAAATCAAATAAATGGCAAACAAAAAAGTGTCCAATATAACATATATCAAACAAAAAGTAAGTAAATAGTGTAAGAAACCATCCGAATATGCCTCCAACTCAAAGTTACTTGAGAGCTGAACTAAAGTGATTTGCCACTACATATGAAACAATTTAGTTTGTACAAATCTATTACATACTTAAAGATCTCTAATATTTCCTTTATGCATATAATATTTCTCCTCTTCTGAATGCGTTATTATTAAATACTTTTGTATCACATTTTGTAAACTCAGTGCCTTTCAATCTGTGATTCGCATAAGAGCCCTTTGAGGAGCTTATTCAATCACATCAATTTAATGGCAAGTACATGTGCTAGGAGCTGGGAATGATAATTTGCGCCTGGAGACCTCGCTTGCCTTCCAATTCACCTGCCCTGCCATATTGAATTCCACTTTGCTAATTTGCGTAATTGCACAGAGCACCCATAATGCAGTATGCGGATGCAATAAGAAGTTAAGTGGGGCGACAAGACCTAAACGAGGTAAACACTAGAATAAGCAACTTAAGGTATCAGCAATTTATGTGGCTAAAGGGAGTACAACAAATTATTTTTACAATACATGATAAGTCGTATATGTTATATGTAAAAAACAACAAGAGAGAACGCTATAGTCGGGTGCCCCGACTATCAGATACCCGTTACTCAGGTAAAGGGAGTGCGAGGGAGATGGAGATAGAAACTTTGATCACGCATAACTTTTTAACAAATGGTCCGATTTGAAAAATTTCTTCTACATTTCGATAGGTATTGATAAACACAATAAAACTGCATTTGTACTTTTCCGAAATATTTAAATTTTTAAAATCGTATATAAGCGATTGTGGGCGTTAAAGGGGGCGTGGCACCTTTTTGAAACAAACTTGCGCTGCGTAGGAACTCCTAGAATCTGCATGCAAAATGCCAATCTTCTAGCTTTTATAGTTTCCGAGATCTCAGCGTTCATACGGACAGACAGACGGACAGACGGACAGGCGGACATGGCTATATCGACTCGTCTAGTGACCCTGATCAAGAATATATATACTTTATAGGGTCGGAAACGCTTCCTTCTAGCTGTTACATACTTTTGCACGAATACAATATACCCTTTTACTCTACGAGTAACGGGTATAAAAATGAAATACGAAAAATAAAAAATGGGTTTGGATCTCTATAGTTTTCCTAAATTTGGATTCCCAAATTATTTTATTTTATTTCGAATCTCTCATTTATTTGTTCTTCATTTTTCAAGACCTTCGTTTATTTTGTTTATAATTCTTATGTTCATAATTTTTTGTTCTTTAACAATAAAATACGAACCTTAAATTTCCTTATTTTTTCTAACTCACATAGGAAACCATTTAAGTTTCGTCTGACCAAATCACAAAAAACACAGGTTTCCAATAGCAAAAGTGCTTCAAAAAATCTCAAATACACCCCAAAAGGCAGTTAATTGCAAACCCCCAGCCCCATACCTTTCATCTGCCCGGGGAAAACCTCAGCCCACCTGCAACTGCCGGCGAAGACCAATTTGTGGCTGGTCGGATTTCGTTAATGGCTTAATACGAGCAGCACCTGCAGTTGCAGTTGAAGCATCTGCGGCCACTATTTTGGCAGGCACATTAAGCGACGGGAGCTGGCCCTTTGGACCTCTGGACCCCTGCACCTCCACATCCCTGACCCCGAATCCCGCCAGGCAGATGGCCAAGACAAGTGACAATGACAAGTGCAAGGCTGGCAGGTGGCAGTTTACCGAATTTGCAGGTGACAGGCAACGTGACCAGCAACAAGTTGTGTCTGCGAGCCACAGCGGCAGATCATTGCGGATAATTAAATATTTTATGTTGCTCGCCGAATGGCGAAATGCGAGTATTTTTAACACTACATAAAGGTTATGAACGTGGCGGCATAAAAATTAAGTCATAATGCGATTTGTGGCAATCATAAAGAGCGGAGCAGCAACTACATTGTGTGCGCTCGAGGTCATCATGGCGAAGGCGATAAATTCACTCGGTGTCGCATAAAAAGGAGCGAGTGCGATTGCTGGGCTCGTAAATCGGCACTTGAAGGGGCGGTAATAGGGATCATAAAGTCCGAGAACAAAATAATCAATTTGTACCCGAATCGTTTAATAAATTGCAACTAAGCTTGTCCCGGGGCACACGTGTCGTATGCGTCATTTGCTAAGAGTTGCGAAATTAACACGCATACGACGGCACTTAATTTGTCACTAAATGGCTTCCCCAAGACGGAGACCAATATGTTGGCAGAGTGGTAAAAAAGGGAACACTGCACTTGGAAATTAGCTCTCTGTTTCACATATATATGTGCGGTTTTTTATTATTAACCAAGTTATTAAGAAATTTATTTTTGTTCTTTAAGGTAAACAACAAAATATTCTAATTTTCAGAAGCAAAGGTCGAATAAACAAATAATAATATACCTTTAAATTATTATTTTTCCAAAACTTTTATTAGTAATAAAAGAAATTGGCTTAAACTGTAAGTTAACTCTTTCTATTTTTCTTGTTATCCCTTCTGGCAAATGTGGAAGAACCCTAATTTGTTATTGACAATTTTAGAACAAAGTAGACTTCATTTCCAGTGTAACCATGTGGCAATGTGGCGAGCAACACGTTGTGTAGCTTAAATTGAAAATTACAAAAAGCGAAACAAGCAAGCACGCAACCTCCAACAAGCGCCTTCAAGAATGCCACGTTGTGTCCCGGAGAAACCGCAAGGCGCGTGATGTGCGGACATCCTGTGAGAGGATGGGGCTGGGGTCAGATGGGGGCGTGGCTGAGGCCCTCGGGTTGACGGCGACGCATATGAAAATTTCGCACGACAATTTATTGCCATGCTTAAGAAGCGTGCGTATGAAATAATATACAAAGAGGACCAAGGACATGTTCGTGCCACAGCAGCGGCAACAATAAGCGGTTTGCTGCTCCTGCTGCCGATGCTGAATTTTAAAATGTTCTTTAAACAATGCTCCCAGAACTGATGGCAGCGATTTGTTCGATGTTGACAGTGTTGTTAAGGGCGGAACCAGGACACTGTCTCAGATGGATTGGAATCTGGGACTGGTGCACAGTGGGGACTTGCACGAGTGGCTACTTAAAGCTTATTTGCGGCTTAAAGCCATCTAATGGCCATGTGCGATGAGTGATGAGCTCATTGCAGTGGGAATTTGCTTAATGCGATTTAATTAATAAACTGAGACGATTTCAATTATTCAGCGATAGGAAGGTAAATTAATATTTATTGCCACTGCCCTTTACGAAGACATTAGATCTTAGATTGATGGATGTATTCATTATAAGACATTTTTGTGTAGCGTAGAATGACTTTATAAATCCAATTTATATTGTTAGGATCAAAAAAGTACAAAGTTAAAAAAAATATTTTTTAAATTATTTGTAAACTTAAAGTGCTGGCAGTAACTACACAATGAACGCCTTATTATAACTTGTATTCAAGTAACTATTTCGGACTTAAACAAAAATATATTTAATTGAATTTATTGATATTTAAAAAAATTGAAATTGTCAAAAGCACTCAACTCAAAAAGGTTATTGAAAAGTCACCAAGAACCCTGAGTTTTCAATTATATATAAAGATTACATGTGCTCCACTTGCACACAATGTCGTTGATGTTTACAATTTCTTTCGGCCGCAGGACATGCCTCACTTTAGCCCAGCCCCAGGAACAATAAATGTATGTAAATATACAAAGTACACATATGCATACCCGTTCGGGTGAAATCTTAAACTACATAATGCCAATGGAAACCGAAATCGTTGCACTTGGCAGCCAACGACCCAGAAACGGAAGGCTGGGAAGGATGGAAAGGATGGGCAGGAGTTGTGGCCAGCGGGCAGTAGACAATGGACAATGGCAGACAGCTCGGACTTGGACTCGTCCTGGACTCCGGCTTCAGCTCCTGCTCTAGCAGACCAGCCCCGGACTAAGTCACGTCACGGAGCCTTCATTGTTTGCAGAAGTAAGTAAGTGTACATAAAATTTATACGTGGACCAGTGAGGCGGGAAGTGGAGCTGTGGAAATCCATGCAGATGTGCCCGGTTTCTTGGGTTTGCCTTTTGTTTTCTCCGCTCTTTTGTAATAAATGTGTAAGATTTCATACATATTTCAGCAGCCGTCAAAGGAAGGGGTGTTGGGAAGGCAGTAGCCATAACAGTCAAACTATTGTACAACAGGGAACATTTACGTCTTTCCGAAGATAGAAAATCGAAGAGCTGCAGTTTGGGGCAATTCAATTTGCACTTACTTTAAATGGTACATACAATGTTTTCATTTCAAGCATAAAAACGAGCAAATCTATTAATACATATTTCAATATGTAATTACAGTTTTTTCATTTAGAACAAGAAAAATAAACAAAAATGTAATAATAGGAATATTAAGTAAAATGTAGTTTGATGTTAAATTAAAAACAAATACATTTATTTATAAAATTGTTTCAAAAATACACAGCCAACTTAAATTTGAAATTGTAAGTCCCTGTGTTGACCAATTTTACAGTTAAAGTCGCTGGCCAACATGTCGAATGCGCAATATTACTTAGTAGCTTGTGTCAACTTATGCAAATAGCCGGCAATGAAACGGAATAAAAAAACACACACAAAGGAATGTACAAAAGGGCAAAGAAAACTACAAGTAATAAAAAATGCTAATTTAATGTTATTGTTGCTGTTTGCTTTGTCTTGCTCTTATTTTTGTTCGTTGACTTTGTCATGTCATTTTGGAGCTTCCTTCGCCTTTTCAATTTTTATTCCATTCCGTCGTTGTCTTTGCGAGTCTTTTATCTTGTGCCTTTTTTTTTGGTTCCTTTGACACAAACAGGAAATGATTTATGCAGAATTTCTCGGCGCAACTAATTCAAAACTTGCCACGCCCCATTCGGTTCAGCCCGCACATATACGAAGTTTGATTGCCACACACATTTTTTCGTCCAGTCATTTGAGCTCATATCCTGATTACACCCTCGGAGGCCCGGCATCCTTATTGAAATTTCCGCTCGCCGGATATTGAAGAACGCCATTTTGTTATTTATTTGGGCCCGCTCTACTTTTGAAATTCGGTATAATCTTTGTTGTGGAAAGCGGCGGCGGCACCCTCCATCCGCCACCCGGCCAGTCATTAACTAATTGCAAATGAAGGAATTAATAAAAAATCAAAATCGCATTATAGGTCAGCCAGCCCTCCTGGCATTCCTTGGGCAAAAAAAGGCAATCAATTTGATTGTATTTGATGGCTCTACAGCTCCAATGTAGTGGCCCCCAACCGCAGCAGCAGGACCATGAGCCATAAATCTTGAGCGCACTTGGGGCCCTCCTTCGCCCCCATTCGCCTTCGGCTCCGTTTTGGTCCTACTAATCCGACTCCTGCCCCAGAATCCTCCCAGCTCCTCCCACTGCAATTCGCCTGAGTGTCCTGCTGTGCAGCGAGTGTTTGGCATCCGGCAGCACAATGTCCAAAATGCACACTGCAAATAATACAAAGGACTAAATTAGGAAAAAATGAGATTTCTTATGGGCGGAGCAACGCCATTCGGATGCTCTTACTCGGTGATCCTAATTTACCACAAAAGATTTAAAATAATACCCAAATTGATATTGAGTTGCAACGAATATGTGGCATTTAAAGATAAAGCATTATGGACCCGTGTCTGCCACATCAACACGTGTTCTGCTCTAAAAGCATATAACCAAATAAAGCTCAAATCCCTTTGATAGTTCACAATAGAAATGGGAAATAAAGTAAAGAAAAAATCCACTTCTGATGCCGTGGCTTTTCCCATCCCCATCCCCTTCCACTGCCCCTTCCCCACCTGACCCTTTCGAGGACCAGCGGCCCATGGTTTTGGCCATATTGCTTCGTTTCGTTTCGCTTCGGATGGCCTGGGTCCGGGTGCATTAAAAATAAACGACTGTGGGCAGCGCTCAATTTGGAATGAAATTGGCGCAAATACCAAAAATTTATACAATGGCAAATGCAGCAAAAAGGAAATACGAGCTCGATGTGGTAAAAATGAGGAAAAAAGAGGGTAGCAGAAAGCAACTAAAGAGCACCAGAGCACAAATTGAAAAGCCATACAAATCAAATTGGGTGGGTGTGAGTGGTAAGTTTATTGGGCAGCTTGTGTGTGTGTGTGTGTGCGCGGGTATGCTTTATAATTTATAAGCGGCCATCAGGAGCGCTCATTATGTGGCACAAAATAAGTAAGTGCCACTCGTTTGTATACAAAGTAAACAGCGTGGGAAAATGCATAAAAAGTGACCAGCGATGAGGGTCATAAATGAGCCTTGAAGAGCCAGTCCGAGCGGATCGCACACACGGGCTCACATCCTTGCCAACCAGGATGCCCACCCGACACACCAGTCGGCGATGGATGATGCCTTCCAGCGGTTCACCCGAGCAGAGAAAAAATTAAAGGTAAACGAACGATAATCTCGGAAAACATGCACAGAATAATTCATTTTGAACAGGAGGGGGAACATTTGGTAGCTGAGATCTAAGAATGTGAGAATTTTATACGGACTAGGTAATTTTAGAAATCTGATTTATTTATTTTATTTATTGGGACTCAATAAAACCCTATTTAATATTGTACTTGGTAAGGTTATAATTATAGGAAACTGGTTTACTTCTGGTTTAAGTTTAAAAAATATTTAGCCTTAACATACAACCAAATGACAAACTAACTTTTTCAGCCAGTTAGGTTCAATTGTTCGGATTTTATGTGATTTTGCATTTTTGAATTTGTATACCTATTATTAAAATTATAACAAGCGAAATTTTGGTCGGGTGAAATTAGACTACAAGCCTTCGTTCTTTTTCATAAGTATACCACTGTCATGTGACCCTTTAAATTTGTTTCGCAAAAGCATCGAACTTTTATGGGTCGATTCCTTTGTCTTCTCAATGCAATCAATTTGGTTTCAGTCTGGCAGAAATCAAAGAATGCAGAGGGAAGTCTGTGCCGAGATTGCAATCTGGTTCGATCTCATTTGCAACGAACCGTCGAAGACATTTGACCCCGTATTCCGGGCGATGTTGACCCACCAACTGGCAAGACCAATTTAAAGTACCTTCTGCCTTATCAAATGAACCTCAGTTATCGGCTTACTGCTGCATAAATTATTGCCAGTCCCGTTCCATTAATAGATTTTTCATTCTTTCAGTGCAAATAGCAAGCAGGAATCTGTGAGTAAATTTGGTAGCTCATTCGAAATCAGAGAAGAAAATGCCGGGAATTCCGAGCAAAATTTAATTACTTGAGCTCAACTGACTGCAGGACCGAAAGTCGAAAGAACAGAGGGCTGCATCGCATCAAAAGCTGCAGTGGCGCAAGTGGCAAAGTCAGTTCGTTTCATTTGTTTATGCATATTTTACGGAGCGAGGGGGCTGAACATTAACAGTCGCAAGTTGGAGGAGCGATGGGGTGAAAGGAGGAGGAGCGGGCTCCACAGGATGCCTCGGCCTGGAAATCGTGGGGGCACCAGAAGTCGCAAGACAGGCTGTTGCCACTGTCGTTCATGCCGCTCCTCTTGTTTCCTCGCTGCGTAAACAGCGAGCTCAGCTCTCTATTCGCCGCCTTAATGACCGTTCGACACCATCTCGTATACGCACTGTGGAACAGATGGTGCCAGGAACTAGGTGTAGTCCATGCATGAATGAATATTTTGGTTGAACACGAGCCAATTATTAGGCCCTGCTTTGCCTTTTTTCAAAAAGTTTTTTAAATGAAAACTCCATTGACTACAAAAATATATTTTTTTCAATATTAGTTGATTCAACTTTTAAACAATTTATTTATAATTTATTTACCATAGTTTTATTTAAAATTTTATTAAAAAAAAAAAAAAAAAAAAGATTATTGTGATTTTTTCTTATGTTACTAGCTTTTGCCAATTTTTTTAAGGAATATCTTTTTAATTTTATCTAATTACAATGTTAATTAATTGTATTAATATTCCTATACATTTTCTTTTAATTTAATACATAATATTACAAATCTTTGTATTCTTTATTAAGCTCTCTATAATTCTTACTTTAGTTAGTTTATTGGACAGATAGCAGATGAAATATCCCAATGTTCTGTAGAGAAAAAGGGACATAACATAAAATTGTATATATTTTAGAATTATGTCTAAAAGTCTAACACTCCTTATTTCGGTGCCAGTGTTCGTCCTCTGTCTATCACTCCTCCCCAGCATCTCCTTGACCTTATGCTGCGTTTTTAACGAACTTTGGGCTGGGAGTGGCCGTGGGTGGTGGAATCGTTTGCATATTCATTGGTCAGCAGCCCACGCCCATCAGCATCCTGGATTGAAGCTAGTCCACGGGGGGCGGGACAGTGCTCATCCACTTGCTTTGAGCGTAAATATTTTAAGTACTTTAAACAATTCATTAATTTACATTTAGCTTTGGCCATGTTGTAGAGAAGTTGTCCATAATTTGGGGAGCAGCTTGAAGAGTCCTTGGAAGTGGCAGATAAACGCTTAAGGAACGCTCGCTACGCTTCCTGCCAAAGCAAGTGGAACTTTATTGCGTACATGTTTAATTCAAACAGCCTGGTTGAATTTGGAAGTACATGTATTACCCCGACGAAGGTGGCAGTTTATTTATAAAACAAGTAATTTATTTGCATATAAAGGTTTTTTGGAATAATATTCAAAATTTTACAAATTAATTAAATTAAATAAAAAAGAAAAAATACAACATGAATGGACAGCGTGCAAGACACACAATTGTAGAATATAATTAAAAGTATAAAGAAACCTGTCGTTCATTTTTTTCTTACTAAGCTATGGAAAATATTTTAAAACAAAATTGTTTCGAAGTTTTAAACATATTCTGAAATAAAATGCCGATAGAATTTTTTTAAAAGAACCCTCTCTTTTTCACTGCATATGTACATATTTATTTTGGCGAGCAGAGGTCAAACGTCATTAAAGACACCTAGTTGCATTGCCAATATTGCTAGGAATTTTACCCCTATGAAGTATAATTTTGCTTATAATAAAATCTACAAAGCAAAAATTCAACTACGAAAATTAAAAAAAATCATTGTTTTTCTTTTGCAAAGTAGGAGGTTGTTACGTGATTTCAGACACATAGTTTGGCACACAGCTTACCATTAATATTCTATTTACGGAAGTACCGGTTCCAGACATTTATTTAAATTCATACGATTTATATACTGCTTAAACAGACTGCTGTCTTGCGCATAATAATAGCCTAGTGTTGCATTGATGCACACCCAAAGCACAAATTCCATCAATTTCAGTTCGGAAACTGATTTGGAAAGCTTTTATTTTGTTGACAGCATCGCTTGGGGGAGTGCAACACTTTCCCATGTTTGTAGGTGCTTCGCCAATCGATCGAAGGCCGGTGGGGAAGATAACACCACCTCCATTGAAATGTGAAAATTCTCAATGGAAACTGAACTCTTAAACATTGCCCGGTAATTGCCAGAAGCAACAATACGGCTTTATCCACACCCACCGCCTGCCATTTGCGCTGTGCAATTTAGCCCATTGAAACCATCAGTTGTGCTTATGTTACCCCTGCTACCCACTTTCACTTCTGCTAATTGCAACAACAATTGCAATGAACTAAACTGAATCCGAGAGCAGAAATAGAAATGGGGAAAAGCCGGACGGACGGCAACATCTAGGCCACAAGTCGAACATATCGGGGGCGGGGCAAGGATTTCTGAGGGGATAACAAGATGGGCGCATTTTACAAATTATAATCGTCATTTGTCATGGAGGCACTGCACTCGACAAGGACTCGCCACTCGGACTCAGTCCTTCACCCAGTTTCAGTTCCTCTCTGATTTTTATTGACATATTGAAATGACAGGGGACAGGACGGGGCAGACGATGAAAAATTGCTCAATAAAGTGAATTAGCAATGCACTTAGGAGACGAAATGAGAACAATTAGTAGGGCAGGCAGCGAGCAAAAATATCACAAATATTAATCAACTTTTGTCCATTAAAAACTAATTTTTCAGAGACAACCTAATGTGATCATTTTGGCCAATACCTCAGACTTATTGACATACGAATATTTGAAATCATAGACGATAGGATAGGATAATAGGTCAAGCGGCAAACAAAAAATAACACAATTCCATTAAAAACTATTTATTCAGTGACAACATTATGTGATTATTTTGGCCAGATTTATTGACACACTTGCACATTTTAAAGAATATATTTAAGAGGCTTTTTTGTCAAATACAATATATGTATACTTATACAGAATTAAAGGTAAATTAAAAAAGTCAGCTCAACATTCAATTAAAAATATCCTATGCTAGAATGTTTCTATTTATTTAAAATTGAGCGTTAGTTGATTTAATTAATATTATTTTGTGGATTTTCATATGATATTTTTTAATTGACCTTTTGTTATATTAAAAGCGATTTTGGGAATACAAATAGTCAAAATATGAAAATGTTTAATGTTGTTATGTCGATTCTCTCTGTTTATACTAAACTTTGACCATCTAAGCCCGTATTGAATACAATGACATTTGTTATGACCCACTCCATGTATAAAAGAAATGCAATTTCGCATTTTGAATAAAAATATTTGTTTGCCACAGGCTTTCCTCCAGTTACGCCATCCGCCTGCAGCGAACTCCAAAGAGCTCCAGGCCCGGCCGGCACTTTCGCATCGTATCGAGGAGGATTTCGCCAAAGGCGTAGCGCATGGTCATGGTCAGGTCCTCGATGTTCCCGATGTCGCAGTTGTCCATGAGGGGCCCGTTGGCCAAAAGGGCCTGGCAGGCTGTTCCAGGCACCAACTGCTCATCGAATCTGGCAAGGGAAACGCAGAAACGCAGCTTCTGGCGCTCCATCAGCCAGGGGATCACCAGCTTCCAGTTTGCCCCACTCCAGTCCACGTCGTCCTCCAAACCAGGGAAAAAGACCTCATTCTCCGCCAAAGGTTCGAGATCAGAGAAAGGGGCAGGTTGCAGCTGAGTGCAATGGAAACAACAACTGAGCAGAAGCAGTAGTAGTTTAACATTATAGCAACTCATTTTATAAATAAATCTGAAAATTGTGTTCGATCAATTCGCGTCTGTGCTTAACCAAATTTGATTTTCAACTGAAACCCGTTCAAACGTTTAAACGTTCAAACATTTATACGTGATATGTGCCCAGTTCTTCAAATAACAGCTAAGAGCTTATTCAGTTGATTGCAACTGAATGCGCAAAATAACTGCTTGAAAAATGACCGGAAACTTATCAAATTATAAGTTTTTGTCAAATTACGAACTTAATTAAATTTTAGATTTTCCTACCACTATTTGCATTGCAAATGATGATATTTTTGTTATTTTTATAGTCCGCTTTGCTACGTGCGTTTCAATGGCTTTCGTCTGCAGCACGTGGCAACTAAGGCGGCAAACTTTATTTCTTACTCGATTATTTTTTATTTTGTTAATAAATTAAAATAGAAATTACGTAAAGTTTGCCATCAAATATTTAAGTCAATTAAGACATGACGCATTCGAGCCAGAATGTACATTAAACTTGGAATTAAAAAACATTCAAAATCAATTATGAGATTGATATTTTTACCATAAATTTCAGTCAGTAAAACTAAATGAATGTTGTAATTGATATATCATTAACTCAGTGTAATTAAAGTAAACATATAATTTATTTGCCAAAATGCAATTTATTTAATATACTAACCACCTTTGATGGAACATTTATTTTGAAATTTAAAACTGTTAACTTATTGTTAATAATTGAGCAGCAACAAGCCAAGCAAACAAAAAATATTTTTATACCCGACTGGAATAACGCATTTGGGCGGCACAGCTGCGAAACATTTGCATAGATATACAAAGTCCACCATAAATCCTCACCGAAAAAGTCAAACTAATAAAAGTCATGGGAACGTGCAGAGGTTGATTGGGGCTGCTGAATTTCGGTAGTAATAGTGGACGTATCTGGGGGGTTCCCCGATTAATTGGGCAAGGGCAGGGGATTTACAGCTGTCGCCGCCGCACAGCAAAACAAAAATACATAAAAAAGGAGCAAACGTGCTGAGCCAAGCGGCAGACAAACATTGAAATTATAATTTTTTAATCATAAAACATACACAGCGACTGCACAGAAATATTTCTAGTTCGTTTTTGGCCAAAAGAGAAGTGGGCGTGGCCGTCGCCCACTACTGCCACAGCTCGAAAAATGGCGCTAGGGCCATTTGCTTATTTTTTTTGTTGTCCGGGTCCGGAAACAAATTACAGCAAACAATTTAAAAAATGTTTGCAAACAAACAGGAACCGAAAAGGAGCAAGAAAAGGGAATGACGGAAATGTTATCTAGGCAACAAGACAACGGGCACAAAAGCGGATGTACAGTGCAAGGACTCTTTGCCAAATACTTTTGTGGGTGATAGGAAAACGAAATTATAGCCCAAGTGATTTCTTTTTATCATAACTGAAATCCGGGACAAGCAAACCGCCTTCACAGCCAAGTTTTGCTTGAATTCCACACCCTATATAGCCAGTGACCACTGTACTTGCGGAAAGGCTTGACCAAACAGCATTCGGCCAAGATAAAAGCCTCCATTGTTCGCAGACCGTTTCCCTGAGTTCCTTTCTCTGCTTTTAACCTTTTCGTTTCACTTAGTTAAGCAAAAATGAAATTTTTATTAGCAAAATGCATAAATGAATAGAAAATAGTTAAACAAACCCGAATGCAGAGCACGACCAACATGTTCCAGGTGCACCTGTGTTCCCAGCACTTTGGCTTTCTGCTGAAGTCGACAAAAAACTCGGGTTCGGGTTCAACCAGCACCTTGCTCAATAACTTTTCTGGAGAAATGCGGTTTCTCTGGCATCCAAATTTGATTATTCTTGCCTTGGCCATATGTGAAATTATAAAGTGATTACTGTAAGGATAATAGATGGCTTTTATGGAAAAGTAAAGTGGCTTTGATAAAATCAAATTTCGTATTTACCAATCGAATGCTTGTAAAACTAAACTATTTTCGTTCGGAAGAAGACCAGGCGATTTTTAAGAGCTTTGCAATGATTTGGGCATTACAAAGTTTTATAACAAATGGACTAAAACACACCCCCCGCACGCAAGGCTCAAACTTTTTGCGACATATCAATTAACAAATAATATACAAACTGCCAAACAGAAAAGCCCAAAGGGCAAAACTATCTAAAAACTTGCACATGGGAAACTTGTTTCGCCAAAGCAAATCAGAAAGTCATCATCAGCAGTGCGAGTGCAGGGCGACAGGGAAATGGGAAATGGAAAATGGGAAATGGCAAGCCCCATTTGCATTTCGGCCCGATGAAGAAGTAAGTACTACCGGAATGCCGAGACGGGAACTTAGCACTGGGAGCTGAGAACTGAAAACTGAGAAGGAGGATAGACCATTTCTGCCTCTGCGCACTTTAAAAGTAATTTATCTTTTTTGCGCCCCGTCCACTGGGGTATATGCTACATGCAATTTGCATAAAACTTACTTGCCTTGGACCCTTTCGGCATTAAATCCACTTTGTCGCCATCTACTCGTACATCAAACTGCTGTTGCTTTTCTCGAGCTGTTAATTGCAGCCCCAGCCCTGCTGGCGAATAAGTTTTCAATAAAGCGGCTCGAGCATGGACCCATGCCGGGCTCAACAAATTCTTTTGTTTCATCACTTTCCTAATGACTGGTGTGGAAAATGTGTGCGGAAAATGTGTCAACGGCAGCTGCAAGTGGCTGGATGCATCAAAGCCAAGTTATCGTGTTCGGAAAACGTGTTAGGCGGTGGCAGGATAACAGGATAGTGGAAAACAATGCCACAAATTTTCACAAATATATACGGCTTTGAAAGGACAGATGTCTTTAAGTTGCGCAATAGATACGGCCGAGAAAGCCACTTAACCCTTTCTTTAAGTTAAAATTTAACAAATAAACATTCAGAAACATTTGAGTGCTTAAGCAAAGATAGTTAAAACCTCCATTTGCATTTAATCGTTTATTATTGTATTTATCTCAGTTAGCACGATTATTACATTCAGTGTGGGTTAATTACAAAAATTTCGTAATACAAATGAAATGTAATAACGCTTTACAATTATTCACAAAGAACAGAATTTTTATAAAAACTGCAACATTAATTGCTGAAATGTATACAAAAATGTGGCCCAATGGGAAATTCCATATCAATTAAAACTTTTTAGAGTGTCGGATTTATTTATTATTTAATAACAGTTTAGTTTGCAGTTAAGAAACAATAACTTATATTTTTAAATGCTCTATTGATTCTTTAATTGGTAACTATATATGGATTAATATCATTGTGAAAGAAAATTAATTATTCGTTTAAACTTCCATGTGTTGGCTTCAGATCTTATATTCACCAATTGTTCAGCACCTAAACTACATAAATTGTTCACGTCATATGCTCATTTTTGATTTTATTGGAAAACAAAATTCTAATAAAGCTAAGTGCTTACACAGCAAATGAGTATATTTTTAAGTGCCCACACATTTAATTTTGGTCGTCGACCGGAAGTAAAGAAATACACCTCATGCATAAGTATTTGCTTTTATATTTATAACATTTTGTTGAGGTGATGGTGCAAATAATTAAACACAAATAGAACGCGATAACAAACACAATTACAAAACACAAATTCCCCCAAAAAGTAAAATAATAAAGCGCCTAAAAGGCGGCAGTGAATGCAGTGGGAAAACCCAGAGGCAGCCATGCGAGTGTGCGAATTTCCCCGTTAATTATTTAAGGCCGGGAAAAGCACCCAACCCCACCCCATGCCCCTCCTCCAGCTGTCGGCATATTTATTCGCGTTCGTTGAACGCATTTTCAATTAACAGAAAAACACTCGAATGGCACGGGACCGCCTCCCATTCGGTGCACAACTTTGATTTGTTTAATTAAATTACACTCCGACAAAGGCCTTCAATCATTCACAGCTCTCCAATCACTCATTGGCTCAATCACGCGCCCAACTTCAACGGAAGTCAATATGCAGCTGCGTGAACGAGTGTGTGCCAGTGTTTGTGATTTAGAAACAACACGACCCACTCCACCACCCGATTCCAGTGATGCCCATTAGGCACATATCCATGGGTGCTTATTTCCACTACACCGTACAAACATCACAATATAAGGTTACAAATTAAGACACACATGGTATCAATTATAGAACCCTTTTGACATTTATTTTTAAACAAACACAAAATTGATGATGGTCTACTTAAAATTAACTGTCTTATAGCGACTGTCAAAAACATTATTTTGGTTTGAAAAAATATTTGAAATAAGGATAAATATGACCTTTAAAGACATATTACAGTCTCCTGAGACTGTATGTCTATGAAGACTTCAAACTGTAGAATAGATTTTACCATTTTATCTATTGCCAATAAAACAAGTTCGACTTATAGAAACTTTGACCTAAGACTAAGACTTAGACTAAGTAATCTTTAGACAAAGGGGTACTTTTAAAGAGCAATAAAGTAAAAATATTTTAAAATTGCGTGTTCACCATTCAGATTTCAAAGTGGTACAAGGTAGACCATTATTATTAAAAAATAGAGAGTTCCTATGACATACACAATTTGGACGGTAAATACATTTTCAGTTGGAACATAAATTCTTAAAGAATGATTTTTGTTTAACACGTACATTTATAACACATTTTCCTTGCACATCCTACCTTTAAAGGATAATAAAAAGCGTGTAGATTTTGTGGCCAAGTGTACCCCACCTTGAAAGAAGTGGCACTCATGCCATCACTGGGTATTTGTAGTGTGCTCGAGTACAACTTATCCAAATGCAGTGCAAGCCGTTCGCTCAAGTTTGTGTATTCGCTGTTCGCACGGCTCAAGAGAGCTGCCATGGAAGTTGGATTGAATCGTTAATTAATGCATGATAAACTGGAGGGGCACGGTAAGCACATGGAATGTGTGTTGTGCCAAATGAAAAGAAGGAAAAAACAGAACAAAACAAGACAAGGGAAAACGGAACAAAGAGAATGCAAATTTATACACGCCTTTATTTAGACATTTTGCTTGCGCTTTTTCTTTTCCCTCTCCGAAAAAAACAGTTTTGCGGAATTTGTTTACACATACCGACTTTCTGGTTCTGGCCTGCATTAAATTTAAGAGACTGGAAAATCAACTGGTTTATCGCAAAAACAAATTTATTTGTTTAGTAACAATAAAAAGTGGATAGGAAATAATTGAAGAGGAACCTAAAAGTTGCCGCACCATTAAAATGAGTAACATCCACAATCACACAAGATGAATATTATGTGTATATTTTTCATTACCACGTTTCCTTGCAAAACAATATTATTCGTTTGAAAACTTTCTAGCTCATGGCCGTTAAGTTTAAAATTACGCTTCCAGAAAACAACTTAAAGAAAAACGAGACTTTCAAAAGAGCTTAGACAGAATGCATCGTGACCTTGTGGAAAATTTACAAATAATAAATAGTCTTGCCAAGTCAACATGCCACTTACATACATATGCTAAGGAAATTGCTTTGCTGAGTAGTTTTTAAGGAAAATTTCTTAATACTCCAAACCATTTTTCAAATGTCAAAAAAATGTTGGTATTTCACATTAAGCACTTAAAGTACAATATAATCAGAAACCAAGACCATTAAAATAATATGTATATTTACAATTTAAAGATTACCAGTTGTTAAACATGGAAAAGACAAAATTTTATTGAAAATTAGGGCTTTAAATCCCTTTTGCCGAATTTTTAATTATTCAGCGATTTAGAAACCTGCTTGACGACCATCTTTCAATTTTTCCTGTTAAATAACCCATATTTTACAGAACATAACTAACTGTTGACTAAACAACGGCGAAAAAAAAACTTAACAAACCAAAAACTATTCACAGCTTATCGGCAAACAATAGACCATTGAATAAATATCAAAAGCAAATAGCCATAAATATTTTTTCTTTACCCCATTTCTGCCTGGTTTTTCAAACAATTTTTTTTTATTACATTTTCACCGCTTTTCCACATGGCGAGAAAAAATTTGGTGCCATTCGCAGCGAATGAAGAGCTGAAAAAGAGAATCATTTATGCCGCTTTAAAAGCCACAATCCGCAGGCCTGAAAGCCAGGGTTTGGGCCTCATGGTCCATAGTCCGTGGTCCGTGGTACCGGGGATTTGCAGCCGGGCACAAAAATGGCAATACGATACATAACGCAATAATGGTAACGTGTAGACTTTTATGACATAGAAAACGCGAAAGGCGCGTAGCTTTACGATGCCCGCATCATTTGATTTTATTGCCGAGTGTTGGAAAAAAGCAGGCCAACTCTCGGGAGCAGGAGCAGACAGGTCCGGATGAAGGGTCGTCCTTGAGCCAGTTGTTTCTGATTAATGCCATCCGACTTGAAGGATGCAGCGGAGCACGGCACAAAATGCAAATCACCCGGCGGAATAATCAAATCGAGAACGAAACTGAGCAAAACGGCATCAAAGTTGACGACGAACGGAAGCTGCTGCACAAAGGCACCAAACAACACACAACTGCACAGCCCAAGGGCAAAGGACGAACAAGGTGCAGGTGTTCCCACGCCCCCCACCACGCCCACTCTGATGGAAAGGGGTGCAAGGACAGCAAAATCAATTAATTTAAAAAATATCCATGCATTTGTTGACATTCTTGCAGTTATGCGGCAACTACCAGCCCGTAGGAATCAACAAATATTTGCATAACCTGTTCGTCTGTCTTCTGCCTTGTTTTGCTGCTGTGACATTCCGCATTTATTGACATTTTCTATTTACTAAGCTCAGACTGTCTCGCTTTTTGACAGTTTATTTCATAGGATATTTGTGCCATTGAACGCCGAATGGGAATTGCTGAATTGTTGCATGTTTGTTGGCATGCGAGACATTGGCATGTGGCAAGGATTGCTCGAAATATATTGGAATCCTATCTGAAAAGTGCACAGTTACGGATTTTGGGTTCTGCTTAAAGGGGATAAGCCAATTTGATTGGAGCCAACCACGTTAAGAACGTCAACACTTGATGCACTGGAAAGAGTATCCCATAAGACCAGTTTAGTGCAATTATAGCCATCTAAACACATCAAAAATTCTTTAAATTTCTAAAAAAATAAACGTCAGTTTTAACTATACTCAATCTATTACGAATTGTTATTATTAACTCCGAAATTAAGATTTATAATCTTATTACAAGTTTTTTCCAAAACTTGTTTTTATAAATAATTAAATATATTTTTGAATCGACTTGATAATGTATTTTTAAAGACTTCAAATTATAAATAAATAGTAAAATAAAATATAAGAAAAATTATCAGGGTAGGCAAATAATGAATATTAATTAGTAAGCTCGGTGCGTAGTTTTGTCATAATTATGAGTTAAAATTTATTATTTAATTCGACCCAATCTCTTATCATTTTTATAGACATAAGGATACGCTAACTCACTTAAAAACCCCGAATCATTAGTCAATCGGAGATCCGTCACTGACGGCACACGATATTTTTGCTCAGTAGTTCTATCTTCTCAAAGCAATAATGAAGACATTGTTTTCTTAGTATACTTTAATGATTTTAATGAATGTGATTCGTTTCGTTATTTTTATCATATCATAATCCGTACAATAAACATATTACATAATAGTTATCTCTCCTGCACTAAATACAAAGTTATACATGGTGTTGAATATAGAATATTTATATGGTATATATATATCGATTATCTTTCTTCCATAAAACATATTGTTTGGCTGTGTTGTGCAGCCAAAATAAGATTTAATAAAAAAATTAAAAAACCAAAAATGTGAGGGATAACAATTTTTAAATTATTTTGGCTTCTTTCATTCTTTTTAAGGATAGTCGAAATTTTTGGTTCACTGACAATTGCTTCTCTCGGCCCTCACAGAATATACATAGAAGAGATTTGAAAACTTTTGTTCATCGACAAGTTGTATGAAATTAAAGTGCATCCCTTTGAATGACAGGAGGAAAACTTCGTTTTGGGAAAAACTAAAGCAAACCAGGTGAAGGGCTCTATTTTATTCCAGCGGTCTTACCGCTGCTGTTGGTAGATAGGAATGTTGTTCTTGACAGCATCGTTCTGCATGTGATAGCCGGGCGCCCCAACAGGCGGCCCCCCAGCCATGGACATGGCGGCCATCTGCTGGTGCAGCTGACCGAACTGATCGAGTGGTGGGTGCTGCTGCTGCTGTTGCGCCTGCTGATGCTGATGCTGCTGTGGTGACATGTAACTCTGTGGGTTGACGGCTGGCGATCCGTTCGGTGCATACAGGTTAGGTCCAGGCTGGTATCCTTGTGGAGGCGGTGGCTGCTGATGCTGTGGCGACATGTAGGCGTGGGGAGCTGACGGCTGCTGGGGCTGTTGAATTTGTGGGACTGTGGGCGGAACTTGGGCGTACTGCGACTGCTGCTCAATGTGGTAGCTGTTCTGGGGATGCTGCGGTGGCTGCTGGGGATGCTGGGGTATCGGCTGCTGCTGGTTGGTTACAGGAATGGGCTGAGCGGTGTAAAGGGGCTGGGGAACGGGTGCACCACCAGCAGGCTGAGTAAGATGGGGCGGCAGCGCTAAAATAGAGATTGCAAAATATTAGATTGGTTCCTTTAAAATTGTACATCTGAACACCAAAAATAAACATAAACAAAAAGTAAATTTTTTAAAGAAATTTTTCAACATTTTTGACCAGCATAATTAAGTGCACATATTTGTTATTTACTAATTTTTCTCTATACTTACAATTCATCTGTGCAGCATGTCCATTCTGATAGGGCAGTGGCACCTGTTCCTGCGGTTGTCCCAGATAACCACCAGGAGCTCCAGGAGCCTGCGATGGAGGTCCAGTGGGAGGGTTAGATACGGGGCCATATGGCAGCGAGTGCATGCCCGGGTAGTTTTGGGTCGGAGGGAAACCACCTGGAGTGGGGTAACCTGGAGATCCGTAGAGAGCGGCACCCGGAAAGCCAGCCAGTCCAGGCATAAAGCCACCAGTAGCGGCGGAAAACTGTCCAGCCGCAACCCGATCGTCCCGCATCAGGGTATGGTAAAGGTTGATGGCGTCCACAAGGTCGCTGGACAGCTGCGTCAACTGGGCGTGCTTGCGGTCCACACGCTCCAGCTCGGCATCAATTAGCGGACCCATTTGATGGACCTCCTGCTCCAGCTGCAGCATCTCGTTGCTGTCCTGCGAGGGATCCTCGGGATTGGCCTCGTGCAGCAAGTGCAAAAGCCGGTCGATCTTTGACTCGTCGATTTCCACCGGCTGAGCAGCGGCGGCAGCTGCTGCCGCTTCAGTCTTTTGCTGCAGCGCCGCAGCAGAGTCCAACTCCCTTTGCCCGGCAGCGGCGGCCGTCTTATGCTGCTGATTGATGTCCAGACGTTCGGGATCGACGGACAGATCGGCAGTGACGAAGTTCGAAGGGAAGAGGCCCTCGCCGCGCTGGTTGTACCCCTTCCACCAGTTCGGATCGCTATCGTCCAGCACATGAATGATCTCGCCTGAGAAGAAGGTCAGTTCGTTCTCCTCCGCCGCCTCGAAATCGTACAGAGCGCGAACCTTTCTCGGTTCCGGAGCAGAAGTGGCATTGGCATCGCTGCTCGGGGCAGTAGAGGTGGTTGCACCGAAGGAAGGATACAACGAAGGATAGGTACTGGCGGGACCAGCACTTGCTCCGCTCCCGGTCTTGGGACTGCCCTTGTTCTCCTTCAGCGACAGTTCGATGGCCTTGGCTATGTCGTCCTCCTCCTGCTGGCTGCTGACCACATTCGGATCCTTGGGTAAGGCGGCGGCCTTCTCGGCGACCGTTTTGTTGCCCTTATCACCCAGATTCTTGAAGTCGTGGCCCTCTTGGCGCAGCTGGGCGTACAGGGCGGGTATCAAGTCGAGTTCCCGATCGTTCTTATAGTCGTTATCAGCCCAGTTCTTGAGCACTTGGCGCATTTTCTGCGGGTCATAGAAAATACTTTAGAAGGAGAAAAAGAGCATAGATTTATTGTACTTACCAACGAAACCTTGGGCTGCGCCTTGAGCAGCAGCCGGCGGAACTCGGTCTCAAAGTCCCGTGAAGCCACCTCCAAATGAAGCGGTTTTCCGCAGTTGTTGGACAGAGCGTCCAGTAGTGTAATCGCCTGCATGACCACATGAGGATCAGTGTGGCCCATTCGGCGCATCACCGCTTTAAGGCAATCCTTGGCCTGTCGAGGATTTGTTGTCACCTTGTCGCAGACATCCAGAATCAGAGACCAGTCGTCATTGGTGTTAGTCTCGCTGGTGGCCTTTTCTATAATGTTAGAAACAAAGAAACCAAATTAGCTTAACAGTATATCAGAAATCCTATTCTGACTCATGCCAACTAAAGATAAGGAAGTTTGAGCACTGATTGCAATAATATTAGAAAATCAATACAACTTGGGAACGCGCTAAATTGCATTAAAGGAGGGGGTGGGTGTGAGACAGGGGGTGGTATTCGTGCTACGTCACTCAAGGTCAGCGACTGTCAGACAAAAACTCCAATAAGAAGTTCAACGAACGACGCAGAGCTGCGCACAGCATCTCACATGACTTTCTTTGTTGTCTGGTTAATTGGGAATCTGTGCTCTAGAGGAAAAAGGGTGATGTGCAGGGGTTGAAACGTGAGATTAAACTAGAAAACTATGAAATGCAATGGTCAGATGTGCAACACAATTGGAACTGCGCCTCGTCCAATCAGCCCACCCACTGGGTTATCGATAGACACTCACCTACGTCGGCGTCGAATGGCGACGACTGCCCAAAGATGCCCATTTTAATAACCAAACGCTCGCTCAGCTATCTGCCAACAATCTGCGCTGCCCCGGGGTCAATAAAATCCAAATCAGTGTAATCTTTGTCTGGGTTCCCTTTTGTTTTCCCTGAGCAATCGATTTTTGGTGCGTCACGGCGTCTAAAATACAGCTTTTGCTTTGATTTTGCCTGGAGAAACCTTCTGCGCGTTTTTTCAATGGCTTGCTGGTTTCTAATTCTCTTCGATCTGATTTAAAGCTCCCAAAATGCGCTTACAAATTCGCATAATTTTGGTTTATTGTGTAAAAAAGTGACTAATGGCAAGTGTGCCCAGTTCTCGGAAGACGCAAAAAGCCGAACAATTTGGTTGCATGAAAGTATCGATACCTTGGTTAGGGGTATCCGCCACCTACAAATATATGTGTCTTTTCATCTACCCAAGGATCTAAAAACACTTCGATTGGAATATTTGTTTATTACGCAACATGTTAATAATCCTACCATCACAGTGACATTTAACTGACTTTTTATTTTATATGTTTGATAGAAGACTAGGGAAGTTTAGTGTCTTAAATGTTTTCGGTAATAACATTTAGTAAATTTCTCCTCAAAAACAACCTATTGAGAGTTATAATATACTTAAGCCAGGGACTTTTAAAAGACTACTCAGATTATCACAATTTTTTTTTTGCAAATAAACAACAACCACCACAGCTGTCACTGCAATATATTTTTAGTGCGGAACGAACGATTTTCCATAATATCAAATTGGAGAGTATAGCTTGAGTTTTAAATAGCAACTAACAACGAGAAAATAAATACAATTTATTTAGTGTCCCAAAACTTTAAAAATAATTACATATTTGGTCGTTTTCTTAGTGAACATTTTTGTTGACTTTAAAAATATTCACCAATTTAGTCGTTTAGCACAAACTATACAAATTTAGCACATACTTTTAAAAAAAGTCAGTGACAAAACACCCCACTGTTTCGGTGAAAAGTCACAGATTGAGTCGTTTGTAGTATGCGGTCACTCTAATCTCAGCATTCGAACAAAACGCGCAAATAGAAGGGACGCCTAAAGGAAAACACGATCAAAAATAGCATATTTGTTTTCATTGCATTTTAATTGATAAGTCATCACCATGACGCTTTCCCGCACGAAGCACGCAAACCGCAACCACCTGCCGCATCTGCTGACCAAGGTGCCCGAGGAGCACCAGGAGCCGATCAAGAATATGTGCCTCAAGATGATGTCCCACGACGCCTACGGCCAGCCGTGAGTGAAGCCCTATAAATTAAAAAACCGTACTTAGTGTTGTTTCCTTAGGTACGATTGGAGTGCCCGCGACTTCGATATGGGCGCCCACTTGGGACGCGGAAAGTTCGGACGCGTTTACCTGGCCCGTGAGCGCCACTCGCACTATCTGGTGGCCATGAAGGTCATGTTCAAGGAGGAGCTGCGCAAAGGTTGCGTACAGCGGCAAGTCCTTCGCGAGATCGAGATCCAGTCGCGGCTTAAGCACCCGCACATCCTGCGCCTGCTCACCTGGTTCCACGATGAATCCCGGATCTACCTGGCCCTGGAGATCGCCTCCGAGGGTGAACTGTTCAAGCACCTGCGCGGAGCACCCAATCACCGGTTTGATGAACCGAGGGCTGCGAAGTACACCTACCAAGTGGCGAATGCCCTGAACTACTGCCATCTGAACAACGTGATCCATCGGGATCTGAAGCCGGAAAACATTCTCCTGACCAGTACAGACGATCTGAAGCTGGCCGACTTTGGTTGGTCGGCGCACACGCCCAACAACAAGCGGAGGACGCTCTGCGGCACCTTGGACTATCTGCCGCCAGAGATGGTGGACGGAAACTCCTACGACGACTCGGTGGACCAGTGGTGCTTGGGCATCCTATGCTACGAGTTCGTCGTCGGCTGCCCACCCTTCGAGTCGAACAGCACGGAGAGCACCTACAGCAAGATCAGGCGCATGGAAATATCCTATCCACCGTATTTGTCCAAGGGCTGCAAGGAGCTAATTGGTGGGGTAAGATAGTGCGAGGCTTTAAGGCGTTATCCTTTTATCTGACACATCTTAATCTTTGCAGCTTCTGCGCAAGCAAAGCCACGGCCGGATTACCTTGGTGGAGGTGATGACTCACTCCTGGGTAAAGGAGGGAATGGCCGAAAGGGAGCTGCAGCTCCAAAAGCTGGAGCGCGGCAAGGAAAACACAGCCAAGAATTGAGTAAATTCGAGTGTGCATTTTTAAACAACTTTTTAATAATTTTACTATTATGTTTAATAAACGGTTTAAGCGATTATATGAAGTTCTTTCTTGAGTACCATATTTATTTTCCTTCTTAATTAAGGCTCCTATTAGCAGTTCAAGTATGAAATTTAAAACAAACTTAATGGGCTCTTGAAATTGGAATTTTAAAAATATAACGTGTTCTGTCAAAACCTAAATCTTTTGGAGTATATTTTGTGAATATTAATAAGACAAATTTAGCTATTAAAATGATATAAAATTATTATTCAAAGATTTAAATTTATTTTTATATTCGAAAACCCCCTTGAATGTATTGTGCTGCGCTCATGAGAGATAGGTATTCCAGTTGCTCGGCAGTGCAATATTTTTGCTCTTTCTGCGAACGGTCACCCTAAATAAATAAATGACAATTTCAAGCGTAAAATAAACCCTAAAAAGTCGATGAAACACTCGATTTGTGAATTGTGCACCCACCAGTGAGTGGGCAAAGCGCGGTAGCCGACGAGACCGCCGCCAGGAGCCTCTGATCCCACCCAGGAGTGGATCAAGGGCTGGCAAACGGGCCGAGGGAGTACAGCAACAATTGTTATTTTTCGCCCGTCGATTTTCAGGGGGAGGGGGCTACGGACATCAGCCCCTTCGGTTTCTAATTGAATTAAAAAAAGGGGGAGAGGCAATAATACACCAAACGGTTCAATATAATCGAACACACGCCAGCTTAGCAATGGTCTTCATCCGGGATCCCTGTGGCATCGCCTGCCTGGTGGTCACCTACGGAGCAGTTCTGTACGCGGACTATGTGGTCATCCGCTGGATTATCCTGACCACGATGCCGGGCAGGTGAGTAATATGGTTGCATCGCAAATGAAGAGGCGATCTAATGGTTTCCCATTTTTCCCTTAGCCTCTGGATGTCCTTCCATGTGGTGCTCTTCAACACCGTCGTCTTCCTGCTGGCCATGTCCCACTTCAAGGCCGTGTTCTCCGATCCGGGCACCGTGCCACTCCCCGCCAACCGACTGGACTTCTCTGACCTGCACACCACCAACAAGAACAATCCGCCGGGAAATGGCCACAGCAGCGAGTGGACCGTGTGCACCCGCTGTGAAACCTACAGACCGCCGCGGGCCCACCACTGTCGCATCTGCAAGCGATGCATCCGGCGGATGGATCATCATTGCCCCTGGATCAACAACTGCGTGGGCGAGCGCAACCAGAAGTACTTCCTGCAGTTCCTTATCTACGTGGCCCTGCTCTCCCTCTACTCCATCGCCCTCATCGTCGGCTCGTGGGTGTGGCCCTGCGAGGAGTGCAGCCAGAACGTGATCGAAACCCAGTTGCGAATGTAAGTCCCGGGGGCATGTGCACTGCAGTAACAATAGGAGAACCTGCGGCCTTATTTGGGGTGCGCTGACCTGCATGCCAAGTGAGAATCTGTTTCATTGCAAGCTAGGGAGGAGTTCTTAGATAAAGAAAGATATGTAATTACTTTTATTTCACTATCTTTTTTTCATGACGCTCTTGAATACGTCAAGATAAGTGACGTATTCCATTACTAAAATGTCCCATTTTGACATATCTTAGAGCAGCAATTTGATATATATCATTTCTAAACACGTATACAACACAATTTGGAGGTTTATGCAAGCGTGGCAAAAAAAAAGAGTAGGTCTCCCATAAAAATACACAATATCTGATCCAAATTTAAATTTTATCTGATACCATTGATGATACGATGACGTGGTGCCAATTTGAATGCTAGATAATTGTGACCTTACTCGGTGACTAATTTATGCCTTCCCACTCAAGCCTCCAATATAAAATGTTGCTTTTATTGAGCTCTTGGGGTTGTAAATATAGTTGAGGGAAAGGTAATTAGTTCGTAACAACATATAGCGTAAAGCCTTCGAAAAGGCCACATAGGCATAAACTTGTCGTAGGAGTTAACAAATGTTTTCTGTATTGTTTAATAGTTTAATATTTAACACTGCCATCCCTCTTCCTTTTCAGGATTCACTCGGTTATCCTGATGCTGGTGTCGGCTCTGTTCGGCCTGTTCGTGACGGCCATTATGGTGGACCAGCTGCATGCGATTCTGTACGACGAGACGGCCGTGGAGGCGATACAGCAGAAGGGCACCTACCGGCCCAACCGGCGCAAGTACCAGCTCCTGGCGGACGTCTTCGGACGCGGACATCCGGCGCTGTGGCTGCTGCCTTGCACCAGTCTGAACCACTCCTCGCGGTACCACGATACGCCTCTTCTGAGCCACGAGGTCTAGGGCCCGGAAATATTCTTTATATTTTGTCCCTGTGTTTATTGTGCGGGTAAAACTGCCCGAGAGTGTTTTTAGTTTTTAATTATTGTGTGATTTTCTTTTAATCAGCCTCAACACCCCACCCACAGCCAGTCAAATTGATTCGTATTTCGTATTGTGTATTATATGCAGATTCCAACTTAATTTATGCTTTAGTTTATAATCGTTTGAAATTATAAATATAAAGGAAGCAGCCACGAGGGAAGAAAGAGCATACTCAAAATGAACATGGATATTTTATAAGGAACTTTTTGCAATTGCTTGTTTAAAAATGCATGCTTAGGTCATTTGTACACCTATATGTATGAACACCAATGAAATCTTCGGCCACCCGGGGTATTTTTTACCAGTATCCAATTAAGCAGCACATTCTGATTCGAGACATGAAAAAATCTCAACTGTATACAATACTACATAGCTATATACCGAGCTAGGGTATAAGTCCTTATTAAAGCATTTACGATATACCCGAAGATAGACGCATATACCAAAAAATAAGAGAACAAAAACACACTTAACATACTGTGCAGCAATAGTTCGTAATAATTGTAATCACTTTTTAGTTGTAGTGTATTGTTCTTTTGACATTTACGACCATCAACCAGCACTAACAAGATTTTGAATGTAACACTATCATCCGCAGTTTGTGTCCCTTGAACAGTTCCCAATAAAGCTATCCGATATGCATAAGTAATCAATCGAGTTCGCTTCCCAGGCCCTCCACGCTGAGGGTAAGCTGTTCCAGCGCCTGCTTCGCCACCACGCAGAGCACTCCCTCCTGGGAGCTCTTGTCCTCAAACTCCAGGATCTCCACGCACTCCTTGAGCAGATCTATGGCATCCACGAGCCGGCCGCGCAGTTCTCCGCCTTTCAGCTTGCCGGCTATGAACCCACTTTTGGCCAGGAGCACCAGAGGAACGTGCAGTTCGTACAGGTTCATCGCTCGCGTTCGACTCAGACCCGGTTCGAAGGTGTTCAGCACTCGCAGCACCTGGCGACAGAGCTCCGCTTTGCGCTCCAGTTGGTGATCCGGAAGCTGGACCATCTCGTAGCCCTGCACCCGTCCGTACATCTCGATGAGCAGCTGCCTCAGTCCCGTGGCGATGAAGTGCAGCGGATGGAGCAGGGATTTGTACTTGCGCAGCAGTCGTTCCACTTCCTCCAATCGCTTGGCCCCCATCTCCAAAGCTTGCACAGCATTTACTTCGGATTGGAGGGATTTGAGCATCGCTTGTGCCTCAGAGTTGCTGGTGATGGATCCACAGTTGTCGCAGTTCCAACTGGTGTCTGGTTCTGAAAGGCGAAAAGTGGGCTTGATAAGCTAATTCAATTTCTTTGGAATATTCGGACTTACCCGTCGGCTCCCTGGGAACTTGGTATCCCTCTGCACACTGACCACACTTCAGACTTGAAAAGTGTGTCCCCAGTTCCGAGGGATCCAGGCAGCGATCGCACTTGCAGTTGAAGAACTTTCCCTGCTTGAGATGCCTCAGTCTCTGGGCAGTGCCGTCCAGGGTGTACGTGTAGCTATGATGCAGCGGCTGACCCTCCTCCAAGTCCACCATGGCACGCAGTCGGATTCTACAGGGCAGACGGGAATAAAACATTTTATGACTATCGATTTATAAAGATAATGTCTGGTAGTTTCAGATTTAAAGCTGTATATTAACTTTAAATCATGGAGAAAAGCATTTACTTTACATTTTTATTAAAAGACATTAAAAAAATAGTTAGCTAATGAGCTACTACTTTTCGGATTCTGATAAACATATGTATATGAAGTCTGTTTAAATATAAATATTAATATTTGACCATCGATTCATTGGATAGAAAAAATTTTAAAACCAATAAATAGAAAATAATATAATACAAATTATCGAAAGTAAATGTTTTATATAATTTTGATACCATTTTCAGCCGTAGAAGATGAATAAATAAGTTTTAGGCAATATCGATTATCGTTTAGCTTTAAAGAGAGTAAATTATACAATTTAAAAGAATAACTATACACTATTTCTGTTGCAAATTTTCTTGGAATCACCAAATAGAAATATTTCGTTATGTCGGATATTTTGTAAAAATTTGTGTTTTTAAATTTAGCTCTTTTCCACTCACTTGTAGCCCTCGCTGGGATAGATGCTCCTGGATGTGTTGGGCACGCAGTTGTGGGCCAGAATTCCGGTGTAGGGGAAGAGACACCTCAAGGGATAACCCTTCGAGCTCCTGGCCTCAAAGGCGTTCACCTCCAGCACACCCACCACCTGCATGATCAGCTCTTCGCTAAATCGGGAGGCCAGTTTACAGGGACCCCGCAAATACTGAGCAATGTTAACCCGATCCGCATGCCACACATCCGCGTCTTTCCTCCGCTCCTCCTCGTGATGCTCCATCGGGGCCACCTCGCTGTCCCATCGCCCGGGATTCGCCTCCTTGGCCAGCAGAACCCTGGAAGTCAGAAATACAGAAAGTTAACAGGGAGGAAAATATAAAACATATCAGGTAAATAATTCTATATACAACAGGAAATGAAATCAAACATAAATCCCCAATAATGAATCATTTATATTAAACACATAAATTTTATCATTTTATATATAACTTATTAATTTAATACCTTTTCATTTTATAATCATATAATTTTAAATTATAATTTAAAAGGTATAAGTTTGAAAATGTCGTTTGGACATTGGTTATTGGTTATAACATGCATTCGAATATATGAAAACGATATTTTCAAACATACACATTTTATATTATAATTAAAAATGATATGGATATAAAATGAAAAGATATTAAATAAATAAAATAAGCATTTTAAGAAAGGCATTCACTTTTACTATCACCAATGTTTCTCATGTACGATTTTTAATACAGTCGAAATGAGAACATTTAGAGATTTTTTGACACCCCCGAAAGATGCGAGTGGTGGCTTTTTTTTTGTGCCTGGGTCTATTTTTGTTCCTCTCGCTGGGCTTCACCTGAGCGGCATTATGCAGTCCAGCTGGGGACAGTGGCTGCTCCCACTTGGCAGAGGGAAAAATCGTGCCCGCGCATCCCTGAGCACCCGGCACTCCAGCTGGGAGTGGTGGTTATCCTCGTTCCGGGAGCACTCTTCGCAAAGCGGCCAGCCGCAATCGACGCAGTGCTCCTCCTCCGGATCAGGATCGGGTTCATAGCACCCCAGGCACACTACCGGTCCATTGCACTTGGGACCCACGGCGAACGGGAGCTCCTCGATCAGCAGGTCGTGGCCCAGGGTCGTTCCCTTGGCCACCAGATAGCGTCCGCAGACCGGACTCCATTGGACCGACGTGCGATTCACCGACAGCGTTGGCGTTGGCGGCGACGTCGATGTCATTTCGCTGACTGACGCCGTCTAACCGAGCACAGATCATGGGCAAACCTCAGAGATGATGCCATAAGGCCCACTACAGAGCAACATTCTGGCCTTCTCGGACATAAAGCATCATATTTGCAGGGGCACAGTGCTAACAAACCAAAGTTGTGCGATTTTTATAAAAATTATTTGCATGAATTGGTTTCCAATGGCAATATATTACCAAAATTTACCCTGTTTATTAGGAGTTATAACATTGCCCATTAATATTTAATATTAGAATAATGGAAAGAAAGGAACTATTTCATTTTTGGTCCACCCTAATACTCATATGCTAAGTTGATGGATACTGTTTTGTTCTATTTCTATTTACTATGTCCCTAAGTATATATTAAAATGTGCGGTGGATTAAAGTATACACAAGTACAAATAATAGCTCACACTGTTTACGTTTCATGTTTGTCGTCAAACCAATAAGGCTACTAAAATGCTAGAATACATAATTATAGGATGAAATTAATAAAAAATGGACAATACCTTTTTAAATATATATCAAATTTAAAAATATCGCTTTTACAATTCGAATGTTTTTAATCGGAAATGTTTTAAACGGAAATGAGAAAATATACATATGAGAAAATAGACATATATTAACCGAGCTTTCTTGTTATTTAATTTAATAAATTTATTTCTTGTTATGGAAAAATTCTCTTTTTTTAAGGACTAATGAAAAATCGTTAATGCATTACCATTGTCGCACACGGAAGGTTTATACGTTTTTGAAGCTTATACAACTAAAACAATAAAAGTTTTAATATTTTGATTTTTAATTGTTTAAGGTACAGCTTTTAAGCTCATTTAGCATTTTAAGATTGCTACCATAATCATAAATAAAATTATTTGACTTCTAGATTTTAGAATAAATTTCTAAATACTAGCTTGTAAAAATTGTTTTCAAGGGTTACGACGTAAGATTGATATTTCATTTAAGCTACTTAACTAATGATTTTTAATAAATAAAATAATATTCTACAATTTTTGCTCCACTGTTCGATACACTTTGTTGTTGATCCACCGCCTTCTTTGACGTCGTCGCAATGAGTTTTCGTTATTTGCCGGCCGACATGCTATCTCCGAGAAATGGGCCGCGGCTGCCAGAACTAATATTCCGACAGGTTCCCCAGACCCCCCGTGTCCCCCAAAGCACCCAGTGCCACCATTACCCCGCTGGAACCCCGTCGCACTAACCTCAATGGTGTTATGCAATCTAATTGCGGGCAGACGCCGTCATCGCTCACATTCCCGGCGAAAGTGACACGTGCGGCGGAGAAGACCTGGCACTCTCCGCCGTGATCGGTGGCGTCATCCTCATCCGCACACGATCCACACAGCGGCCAGTCGCAGAGTTCGCACCGGTCCAGCGAGTCGCCGTCCTCCCCGAACTGCAGGAACTGGTAGCATCCGAGGCAGACGATCCCGCTGTCGCGCTTTGGACCGCGGGCAAAGGGCCGCTCCTCCAGGACCAAGTCGCCCCGCTCCACGGAGGATGCGGTGGCCAAACAGCGTCCCAGCACGGCGTCCTCCTCCAGACGGGCCTTCAACATGCCGTCGCCGCACGAGAAATGCTCTGGCCCAAAATCGAGCCCATTTGATTCGGCTGAGTGGCAGTGGTTGCCCTGCAAGAGTGCATGCGATTTCTAAAAATAAAATTATTCAAAACACTCTATTTTAGTTAGTAAGCTACTTGTCTTGTATATTTTCTTAAAATTTAAGAATTTACCCTAAGCATACGTCCTTAAAAACATTATAATTATTTTTTTAGGCCCTTACACGCATTTAAAGCCAGTAAAAATCCATTGCTTGATCAAATTTAAACAAAAGGCGGAAGAGAGATAAGTTTCACATTCACCACGAACCAAATGCAAAATTGATTTAAGGGTGAACTTATATTGGGAAAATAATAATTCTTTTAGATTTGATTTTGTCATAAGTTTTAAATTTTACTTTTCTTTTATATATATCGAAATATCTATGGGTTTCTTTTCAATGGGGTAATTATTTTAAACAAAGGAAGCATCTTAGGAAGTTAATTTTTGTTCTAGTTCGATTAAATCAATAAAAAGTATTGTTTCAGAGAAAGTATTTACATGTATTTACAGAAATTGATAAGTAAAAGCTTGATTATTAAATTTTTAAAATGTGCAAAAATATATTTATTTCTTAATTTGAGATTAAGTTTTCTTAGTGGTTATAAACATTAATAATTATGTTATTAAACAATTCCAATTTCAAGTAACCGTTAAAACATGAACGTCCGTTACTAAAAATGTGACCACGTTCTTACCGAGATTCTTGACAATCATCGACAGCAATCGAAGAGAGCAACTGTCGATAGCATCGACAACATCGTCGACGTTTTTGGCGGAAAACATCAATCCCCTTTAAAAAAATTTGATTGAGTATTCTCCACAGTGGTTATTTTATTTAAATAAGCGTTTGATTGGTGGTGCTTAGGCAAACATGCAATGCTTTTAGTGTTAATTTGTAAATGAATAAATATTTGTATAAAAACTTCCTTCATTTGTACTTTGAATATTACAGTATATTAGCAAACATTTTAAACAGTGCTATGATCCAGGTCCATTTGCATGGAGTTAAAAAGGCGTTATAAATGGAGTGGAAACTAACAGTGGAAGTTAACAGAGTGCGCAAGAACTGGTTTAGAATCGTTAACAGTGCGCAAGAACAGCAGTGGGATTTTCGATAGTCATTAGAGATGGAAAAACGGCGATGAGACTCCGATAAGCATCGATATAAGCAATGTTTCGAAAACATCGATGTCTGGCCATCTCTAGCCAGCAGGCAAATTACAAAATTTCAAAATTTTGTGGTGTACGTTTGTCGTGGTTGTCTCTGTTCCTCTGCGTTTCGCATTACACTCTAACCAAACTTAAACTCATCAAAAGTAAGTACTGCCAGTCTTAAGACCCCCCTGAAGCCAGGGAAAAGCAATAAAACCCTGTAAAGAACGAAAAGTCGGGATTTTCGGTGCAAGTGATTTCATAACCTCGAAAAGAAAAAATTGCATGTAGACACGCGCATGAACGCAAAAGGGCTAAGCACTTTTTGGGTAACAAAAAGTGGATTTGTTATCAGCAAACGGGGAGTGTTTGGCACAATAATTAATTGATAAACCAAAAATCGAAGGAGAAATTCTGCCGGTCAGTCATCACACATACTATCGCACACACACCAATGCAGGCACAGTTCATTGGCAGCAGCTGCCGGCGAAAAAAAGAGAACGAAGCAGAAAAAAACTATGGAAAAGGCCTGGCGAATTTCTGTTACGTAACACTCGCAGTGCTCTCGTTTCAATTGTTTTGATCAATTCCGTTCGTTATCGCCATGTTGCCATCCACTATCCACCTCGCTCAATAAACATTTTCTCTCGACGGTTCTTTATCACTGTTTGTTTGTGGTCATGTGAGGTGCACTTTTAGTTGTAGGTGGTTCCTAACGCCGTGACGTCACCTGGAAAATCAATACCCCTTGCTGTGACACCTATTCGTGCTGTTCAGATTGCTGGCCCCATCGATTTCCCTGGTGTTATGCAACTGGCGAAAAAAGGGGTGCATGCCCTCCCACTTTATAACCTCCTCGTCAAGGTCACCAGCGAGATGCTGATTCATTTTTCACCGGGAAATCCATCGGCCAGCATTTTCTTTATCTGGTGACCAGGTTATATCACCTGACATACGAATAAGTTCATCACATTTCTCGTTTGGCTGCTGGCCATAACGACTTTTGTCTGAGCTTTTCATAATTTTCCGGCTTGATTGCCTTGAGTACCTTTCATTGTGCATACACAGAAAAAAAAATTGAAAAAATGTTCAATCTATATTTTCAAACCGTTTTATTTTAGTTTATAATATCAAAGTTATGTTTATAAAAAAGAGTGAAAGCAATATATTGGGAAGAGCTAGATTTTGTATGTGTCATTTTACAAGAACAAAAGTAGAATTTATATCGATTTAGCTTTATTTAGGAGCTATAGTTATTCTGTTTGCCCTCCGCTTTCCTCAATAATTGTACGGCGACTGTGGCTCGCATTCCTGACGTCACGCAAATAGAAACAGCGAAGAAGAGACCAAAGGAGAGGCTGAAAATGTGCAGTTAGCTTCTGTGTCAATGATCGCTTGCCTAGCGAACTGACCACCAATTAATGCAAACAAGTACGGAACGTAAACATAGAAGCACACACCCATGGCCAGATTAATAGAAGCGGTCTTTAAAACCAATCTAGCACCCACTTAAGAATAACATATTTACTTTTTTGTATATTGGTGAATCATATACATACATATGTCAATTTACTGTAAAAACTACATTTTAGCACCTTTGCAAAGGTATTTTCATTGCGATTAGAAGTTTATTTTATTTTAATTTCATCCTTCAAAACTTAACACTTGTTTAAATATATACATAAGATTCAGATTTAAAGATAGCAACAATCACTTTGATGTGAGAAAGCGAATATAAGTTGAAATCATGTGAACAAAATCATCACTTCTTTGTAAAATTGTCATGCTGTTCAGATGATGAATAAAACCACAGTCGTTAATAAATAGAGTAAACAAAAAATTTACAGAATAGACCCTTACGCCTTCAAAGTAAAAGCTTATTATACTCGTAATGGAATATCTAGATCATACCTTTAATTATACAAAACTTTTTTTTTTAATTTAGCTTCGATATCTTAGTCATTATCCATGATTTAATCTAATAAAAACAAGATCTCTAACATTTATTTGTCACACTGCATCACCGATCAATGTGCTCTTCCTGTGTCTACTTTTCGCCTTCAATTTCTTTTGCCCCAGACGTGCATTGACCCCCTCTCTCGTTGGTAACTCAGTCCCTCAGGCTGCCTTGAACACTAATTTAAATTGATTTAGTTATTTTTGCCGCACAAAATTGACATTTAGCCAAAGTGAAAAGAGGAAATGGCCTGTGAAATTCTTTGCCCGTGTTGATGCTGTTTTTTCGCTACCCTTAGTTGTAGTTTTCACTTTTCTATAGTGGCCGATAGAGCACCTCGAATTCAAATCAAATATAAAGTAATTATCATCATGTTGCTGATAAGATTAAACCAGCCTCGTCCATAAAACTTATCGTTCGTTACACGCAATAATTGACCTGGACAGTGAAATGATTTCGCAATAAATACCCCATCGTCACGACTATCGATTATTCACCAACTAATTGGCGGCGCGTTTAAATCCACTTCATTCTAGATGGCTCCTCCATCATACAGCGATTTGGGCAAACAGGCTCGCGATGTCTTCAGCAAAGGCTACAACTTCGGCCTGTGGAAGCTCGATCTGAAGACCAAGACCTCGTCGGGCATCGAGTTCAACACAGCCGGACACTCCAACCAGGAGTCTGGCAAGGTCTTTGGCTCCCTGGAGACCAAGTACAAGGTCAAGGACTATGGCCTGACCCTGACTGAGAAGTGGAACACAGACAACACGCTGTTCACCGAGGTCGCTGTCCAGGATCAGCTGCTCGAGGGTCTGAAGCTGTCCCTGGAGGGCAACTTCGCCCCCCAGTCTGGGTAAGACATTTATTAAAACATATGGGCAATTCTTTTCGATTTAACATGATAAAGGGAAAGGGGTCAGGGTTTTTAATTCTTTCCTCTATAAAATAGATTTTAATAATTAATTTTAGAAATTTAATAAGGGCGAAATATATATCAACAAATTTGCAAGACAGGAAATTGAATTTTATGAAATAATTTAACACATTAATATTTAAATTAATTAAAACAAAATCAAACGTGATATTCACGCGGTTGAGATTTACTAAGTTTTCTTGCTGTATTTGTAAACGAAATCGTTCGAAGTCGCACAAAAAAATGTTAAAGAGTCGGGAAACTTCTCCAGCATTCTAAATTGTTTACTTGGTCAAATCACTGATTATTATTTTCTTGCATCTTCAACAGCAACAAGAACGGCAAGTTCAAGGTGGCTTACGGCCATGAGAACGTCAAGGCCGATTCGGACGTGAACATTGATCTGAAGGGCCCCTTGATCAATGCTTCTGCCGTGCTCGGCTACCAGGGATGGTTGGCCGGCTACCAGACCGCATTTGACACACAACAGTCCAAGCTGACCACCAACAACTTTGCCCTTGGCTACACCACCAAGGACTTTGTCTTGCACACAGCTGTGTAAGTGTTACTACTTCGCCACTATGTTTAAATAAATCGGAATTAATATCTTCGTTTTCCCGACCAGCAACGACGGCCAGGAATTCAGCGGCTCCATCTTCCAACGCACTTCGGACAAGCTGGATGTGGGTGTACAGCTGTCGTGGGCCAGCGGCACCAGCAACACCAAGTTCGCCATCGGCGCTAAATATCAGCTTGATGACGATGCCAGCGTGCGCGCCAAGGTCAACAACGCCAGCCAGGTTGGTCTGGGCTACCAGCAGAAGCTGCGCGACGGCGTCACCCTGACCCTGTCCACCCTGGTCGATGGCAAGAACTTCAATGCCGGCGGCCACAAGATCGGTGTTGGTCTGGAGCTGGAGGCCTAAGTCGATGATTTCCCGCCAGTCGAGGAATCCTTGAACGTTGTCTAACATCCCCACACGCCCAACAACAAAAACAACAACAGCAAGACAAGTGCAGTAATAACAAGAACAAAAAATAAAAGAGAAAAAATATTCTTCGAAAATAACAACACACAGTCAAATATAAAGGGAATCTGTACATCTTAACGAATACTTTGGATCAGTTATCACCCGGCCATCACCAGAGCCGCCCACTCCCTGCCCCAGCCACCCGAATCTGCAGAAGAGACACTGCCAACAAACGATGCAAGGGGTGGGTTGGTGAATGGGCTGGTCGGCCAGTTCGTCGTCGTTGGATGTAGCTTTGATTAGTGCATTGAAATTAGCAAATTTGTTGTTGGCAAAAGTACAGTAAAATACATTTACCTATTAAAAAGAAAACAAAATTGAAAAGGAATATTATGGCTCAAAAAGCATTGCATTTTTCAGTTGCCAGGGCATTGGGGATAGCCCCACACAACAACTGGCGGCGAAACTAGGACACACACAACCCCAAACCATATTTATATTAACAATCTTTATCTTTTCGTTGTGCATTTACCTGAGAAATAAATCGAGAAGAAATCAATGTCATGACTGCAGCGTTGATGCGGCGAAGGGATCGGGTATGGGCCTAAAAGCTAAATTCGATTTTAAAATAAGATATTGGGTTAGAATGCAACTTTAGTTAGTTATTTGTGATGTTAAATGTTACACAAGCTTATTATAACAGCATTGTAATTATTTTTAAAGAAAGTCGATGCTTGTGCAAACTGGATGGTGATCGTGGATGTAAAACTAGAAAAAATATTAGACCTTTTGAACCACACCTGTAGTTAACATACTGTAGTAATTGGCAATATGCAGTTCAAAGCAAAAAAATTGGTATAGCTATAAAAAAACATTTATTAACAAGAAAGGATTAAATATTTAATAATTTAAAAAAATTTTTTTTTTTAATTTTTTTTAAAAAAAAAAAAAAAAAAAAAAAAAAAAAAAAAAAAAAAAAAAAAAAAAAAAATGTTTACAAATGTTTACAAAGTTTTTGATGTTTTAAAAGTAGGTACTTTTTTTGTGTGGTCTTCCCATTTAATCGAATAAACAAAGTTGATGAGCAACAAGGATCCTTAGAATCTAGATAAAATGCATATTCTTAAAAATCTTAAGAAAATAATCGGGTAAGCTCAGGAAACCATGCATTTAGTTTCAAAGGCCCACTAGGCTGTACAAAACTGGAAACTGGTCAGACAGCATTAGATACAAATTTTCGGCTAATCAAGGTTGTTAAAGCGTAGTGTAAAAAATTCCGAATTCAGTCGGGCCTTATATACCATACCACCTCTTCATTTCGCCCACAATGCCTCCACCGCCGGTATATCCCGACCTGGGCAAGCTGGCCCGCGATCTCTTCAAGCGCGGCTACCATCCGGGCATCTGGCAGATCGACTGCAAGACGCTGACCAATTCGGGCATCGAGTTCTTCACCACAGGATTCGCCAGCCAAGACAACAGCAAGGTGTCTGGCTCCCTGCAGAGCAAGTACAAAATCGAGGACCAGGGCCTAACCCTCACGGAGCGATGGAACACGGACAACTGGCTCTTCGGCGAGATAATGCAGCGGGACAAACTGGCCGAGGGCCTGATGCTAGCCCTCGAAGCCAAGCTTCAGCCGGGAACAAAGTACGTAGGGGCGTTATATTAAACATATTGCAATGTTTGTGAAGTTTACTTAGGTGACATAGATATAGAGTGGTTTTCTGGTTTCTTGATTAACTCTAAAAATGTTTATCTTTCAAATCGAACAACTATTTTAGAAGTTATTTAGAAATTAAGTTCACGTATTGGTGTTAGCTTGTTGCAAGTGGCGCCTTCTGTTAAGGGCATAATGATTTTGAAATTGGAAAATAGACTAACTAGTATTTGATAATCGTAGCACTCCACTGATGGCTTAAAAAATATTTTTAATTTAACTTCCGCCAACAGCGAGGCGGATGGCAAGTTCAAGTTGGGCTTTGCTCAGGAGAATTTCAATTTCCTGGCCGACATTGGACTAAACTCGGAGCCGTTACTTAACTGTTCTCTGGTTTTGGGTCACAAGGAGTTCCTGGGCGGCGTGGGCGCAGAGTTTGACATCGGGAACACCGAATTCAAAGGCTGGAAGGTTGCCCTTGGCTGGACGAACGAAACGGCCACCGTCCATGGCGAGCTGTAAGTTCCAAAGAGGTTTGGTTCTAGAGCTTTTCTTATTCTTTTCGCCCTCCTTCCAGGAAAAATGGTGACACCTGGCTGGCCTCACTATTTTACAAGGCGAGCGAGAAGATCGATGTTGGTGCCGAGGTCACCAAAGGCGCCGGCGGTCAAGCTGGTGCCGAAAATCCAGAGGCCGAGGAGGGTGGCGGCGGAGATGTGATCGTCAGCCTGGGCATGATTTACCACCTCGAGGAAGACGCCCTCATCCGCGCCAAGATCAACAACGTAGTGGAGCTGGGTCTGGGATATGAGCAGAAGCTGCGTGAGGGCATCACTGCCTCCATATCCGCGGTGCTGGACTGCAACAACATCAAGGACGGCAACCACCGGTTCGGTGTGGGCGTGGCCCTGCAGTGCTGAGAGCTAAGACGCCAGTCAATCAACGATTTTTCTTCCCAAATTGGCTTATCTTTATTTAAATGACAAATATATTTAGTTTTTCATCATAGCAGAGGTAATAGTTATTTTAAGAATGTAGAATGGAATAATATAGACGAATGTGCGGAATTAAAGAATAATCAACGGACTTGTTTGATATTCCCAAAATGTTATAACATTTTTATACCCTTGCAGAGGGTATTATAATTTTGGTCAAAAGTGTGCAACGCAGTGAAGGAGACATCTCCGACCCTATAAAGTATATATATTCTTGATCAGGATCACCTCCTGAGTTGATATAGCCATGTCCGTCTGTCCGTCTGTCCGTCTGTCTGTTTCTACGCAAACTAGTCTCTCAGTTTTAAAGCTATCGAGTTCAAACTTTGCCACCCCTTCTTTCCTTTCAGTATATATGTCGGAACGGCCGGGATCGGCCGAACTATATCCTATAGCTGCCATATAACTGATTGATCGGAAATGCCATAACTTTGGTGTTTGTAAAGTTAGAATGTTGGGATTTTCTATGGGTTTTATATTTGGCTAATCAATCCCACATGCCGAATTTCATAAGGATCGGCCGACTATATCCTATAGCTGCCATATAACTGATTGATCGGAAATGCCATAACTTTGGTGTTTGTAAAGTTAGGAAGCATTTTCTATGGGTGTTATATTTGGCCAGCCAATCCGACCTACCAAATTTCATAAGGATCGGCCGACTATATCCTGTAGCTGCCATATAACTGAACAATTGGAAATGTCATAACTTTGGTGTTTTTAAAGTTAGGAAGTTGGGATTTTTTATGAGTATTAAGAATGCGTCATATGAATAATTTTGGAGAATATAATTTACAGAGTATTCTGCAAGGGTATATCAACTTCGGCTCCGCCCGAAGTTAGCTTTCCTTTCTTGTTTTTTTTTAATTTTATTGAAAAATCAAAAGCGAACAAGGATAGAGTATTTAAATCTTAAAACCCCGAAAAAAAATTAATGTATAGTAAAGTTTTTTAAATCGAAAATAAACGAATTGCATTTACTGATTAAATATATTTGCTTTTCAACGCATTTAAAAGTTTGATGATATAGTAACGTAATATGATGTTCTCCACCAACAAAAATGTAATCGATGGAGCTGATTAGTTCGTTTTAAAATTATTGAAAATATTATATAAAATGAAATCCTTTGTTCAAATGTAACATTTATATACCAAACGGGAACAGCATAATTTGGTACTTCATACTAGTGAAATATATGCATATATGTACATACATATAAATTGCGTAATTCTGGATCTTCTCATATAAAAGTTTTTACGTTGAGCTAATAAGTTGGTAAGAGTCTGATGAAAGCTAATTAAGGTTGTGTTATATTAATATTATAATTAAAAACTACCAAGTTTTTCAATTAAAAAACCTTTAAAAAATTGTCAAAAAACCTTTGCTTAAACAATCTGTAGCCAAGTTCTTATATACATATTTTCCTTGGCGCGGTCCTCTTAAGGATAAGGAAGTGAAAATTAATAAATTTCGTTTTCTTGTACACAAATCAGAGCCCCTTTGAACTTGCTTTCATATATTTAACGGTCTCTAAATTCCAAGTGCTAAAATAATTTGAAACTGCACAATGCCGACGAGGCACAGGATTCGTAACTTGTTCAGGAAAAACAAACGGAAACGTTTGCAATCGGAATACGCTCCTGACACTAGTGATGATACCCAGGACAAGGGCAACGAAGATGCATCTAAGAAGGAGAACAATGTGGAGATCCTGCCGCCTACGCCGGAGGAAGGCGAGATGCCCACCTACTTCCATGTGGGGCTCCTGGCGAAGATGTGCCTGGTCCACGGCTACACCATTGGCCGGTGGAAGTTGCAGTCTACCTCGAAGACGGAGCATGACTTCTACCTGAGCAGCTTCGGCGAGGGCTATCCGACTTTGAACTCCGTCTACGGAGGCTTGGAAGCTTACAAGGAGCAGGGCATCTTTCACGGATCACTCGCCTGGTTGTCCGACGGGGACTGGCTGTCCGATCTTGGAGCTCGTGGCAATGGTCTGGGCGGTATATGGTCTGCGATCCTGAAGTCTGTGGTCAGCACGAGTGAAGGGTGAGTCGGAGAAGACTTGTATTCTTATAAAGTAGACCGTTGAAGCCGGTGGCCCTTATAATAACATGCGCTTCATTAAGCACTTGGGGCATTTATTGTAAACTCATTTTTGGGAAGCTAAAAATAACATACTATAAATAAGAAAATCTTTGCCAAAGATACTATGATCCCAAAAGATACTATGATCCTAAATCACTTTTAGGGGTTTTAACGATAAATATAATTGCAGACCATACACCTAGGAAATATACATAAATTTCAATTATAAATGGTAAAATAAATATACAACATTTTTTGTCTAAGCGAGTATTTTTAATTTGAAATTGCTTAGGATCAAAAAAGATTTTAGCCATTTTAAATAAATGTATCTATAAAACTAACTTCATATTCGTAACTAGAGAGCCAGAAAACCTTCCTGTATCAAGATGCATAAAAAAGGACGTAGCCACTTTTAAAATATTACATTACACATTATAACTTTATTATTATATTTTCTATAATGACTATTATCTTTAAATATTAGAGGTCTTTTTTAGCGAGTATATTTTAAAATTGTAAAGGACTTTAGCGAAGCTAAATTAGTCTTGAGAGAAAATTGACAGGAAGTCAAAGTTTGTAAACTAGTAGCTTTCTTACATTTTAGTTGATATTTATATCTTTGCAGATGTGACTATCAATGCAAGTTAAAATGTGGTTTCGAACGTAAGCCCGGAAAGGTGGAGCTGTATGTTCCTATTTACAAGGAGCCACTCCTTATGGGCTACATTCTGGTTGAGCCTGCCGACCACATTTTGTTAGGTTACCGCACGGTATTCAATGTTCAAGACAAGGACTTCATTATGAACGCCTTCTGCGCGGGCTATAACAATGATTCAACAGAAGTGGGACTGAAACTGTAGGTGGTGATTCCCGGCTGATTAAACTAACTTACATCCGAATATTTCAGTGAGAATTTCGAGACCGTTCGAGGATCGATTTTTCAGCGCATTGGAGAAAAGTGGGCCTTGGCTTTGAAAGCGAACCTGTATGGAAACGTGACTCCTAAGAGTATCACCGTTGGGGGTCAGTACGAGTGGGAACCGGGCACATTGCTGAAGGCCAAAGTTCGAGGGGATACTCGCCTTGGGTTTATATTTCAACGGAAAATTCGTGAGGATATTGAAGTTTTATTTCACGTCGGCTTTGAAGGAAATGATCCGATTAATGGTAAACATAAATTCGGCACTTCCTGGTATTTTAATCTGTAGACGGTAAATTATAAAGCGTTTCTGCTTATTTAAAAGTAAAGGACAATTTTAAACATATTGTTCTGAACGTTCTTAATTTTATATTATTTTAATCATTAACTTGTTTGTATTATAAGTTTTTTCATCAGAAACATGCCTGTTTACATTTGGCATAAACTAGTAGCTGTTGATTAAAGTTTCAAAACGATTTATTTCTACTAAAATTTCAAATTGTGTTTGAGTTATTTGGGTCTTATATTTTTCTACAATGCAAAAATTGAAGCAACGAATACTAAATTGGTTTCGCCGAAACAGAAAGCGTAACCGCCCTGCCCCAGAAGATACAAGTAAGGATGACAAAGGGGATAAGAAGGATACAGCTGAAGAGGACCTGAAGGAGATCGATGTAGAGATACCATTACCTCCGGGAGAGGGCGAAATGCCCTCCTACTTCCACGTGGGCTCTGCGGCCAAGGACTGCCTCATCACCGGATATAAACTGGGCGCCTGGCAGCTGCAGTGCACCACAAAGACGAACCAGGATTTCTACTTGAGCACCTTCGGCGAGGGCTATCCGACCATTGATTCCGTCTTTGGGGGTGTGGAGGCTCTCAAGGAGACCGATAATTGGAGTGCCTCCCTCGGCTGGTTGACCACCAATGAATATGTGTCGGAGGTCGGAGTGCGTGCCAAGGGCCTCGGCAGTCAGTGGTACGCCCTGCTCAAGTCGATGATTGGCACAAAGGACGAGTAAGTAATATCTATATCAGGTTTTGATCAGATATACGCAAGGCGTATTTTAGAGCACTTCCTTATAAATACTTTTAATAAGGGTAAATTATTATATTGTATTTTGTTCCTTATTTTCAAGAAGTTTGTTAAAAACTTATATTTCTATTTTCAGACCTAAAATATTTTGTTAACCCATCATCGATTTCTTGTTGTGTGTCCTAAATTATATATGACTTATTACCATATTACATTTATCTCACTTAATTCCTTTATAGAGTGACATTTAAAAGCAAACTGAAGTGTGGCTTTGAGCGTAATCCTGTGAAAATGGAAGTGGTGGTGCCCCTCTACAACGAACCTCTTCTTTTGGGCTATGTAGTTGTAGCTCCATTCGAAAATTGGCTGCTGGGATATCGAGCAAGTTACAACATGGATGATAAGGGATTCGATAAGCACGCTTTGTGCTTGGGCTACAACAATGGGACGACCGAAATTGGCCTTAAACTGTAGGATCTGCTTCACTAAATCCAGGATATAAAAAATATTATATTTAAAATTTATATTTAACTTGCAGAGAAAATTTTGAGGACTTGCGAGGATCTATCTTTCAACGGATAGGCGAACGGTGGGCCTTTGCTATCAAATCGAACCTCTATAATTCAGAAAATGTCAAACAGTTCGCAATTGGCGTTCAGTATGACTTTCAGAATGGATCATTGGTAAAGGCCAAGCTGCGGCATGACTCAAGAATAGGGTTTGTCTATCAATCCAAACTCGGTGAAAATGTTGACATCATGTATCATGCTGCTTTTGATGGCGTGGATCCGATTGGTGGGAATCATAAGATTGGCGTTGCTTGGCACTTCCAATGTTAGAAGTACATTTAATTTTATTTTTATAACATATAAAATCGTTGTCTTGTCTAAATATCTAAATATAAATCGATAGTATCAGAACTAACATATTTTAATTGTGTGTAATTGAAGGTATTATTGCCCAATTAATAGGGATTTATAATAAAATAAAAACCTTAAATAAAAAACAATTTTAGCGGTTTTTTCTGTGAGTCTACTATGAAATGAATCAGGTATTTAATAAGCTGAACATTTTGAATTTATATATATGATATTGCTTATCTCAAGGATAATAGTCATTGTTACAAACCAAGATGTCTGTCTTATTTTTATTTTAAAGTTTTGAGTCTGCCAGGATTTAACGACTCAGGACTCAAGAGAATACCCCAAATATATGTTGCTGTACTGCAGTATTGCCGCTTAGAATGGATTTTTGACGCAGCAAGCGATGGTCACACTGAATACGTTGACAGCTCTATTCATCGATTATTCTGTCTCTTTTTCGTCATAAAAAATAGTTCATCTGTTCAGACGTGTTTAGTTACCGTGTTGAAAGCAGGCAAAAAGTAGCATATTCCGAGTGTTTTTGTGCGAACGCAGTTAGTTCTTTGCGTTATACAGTCGTTTTACTTTGTTATCGTAGCGAAAAAACGCGCAAATTGAAGTCAAAAGAGCAAGTTCTCGGAGGCCAAAGTAGGTAAGAAATAAAAATGGCGTCACATACCAGCACACACACACTAACACTAATCATCACATTTCCACCTTTTCGTACCCTTTGTTTCGAAATCAGGGGCTGAAATAGCAAAAACACTAAGGTAAGTTCAGGTAAAACAAGTCAAAGGCCACCTTTAGAAAAGAAGTGAGAGAGGGAGTACCATGTCCGAGGCCATGAGTGCCCCGCCGCCACTGATTCCGCAGCTGCAGGAGATGCAGCAGCAGCAACAGCAGCAGCAGCAACAGGGGGGTAATCCCGCCGCTCTGGCCCAGCAATGGAGCAACTACTCCTGGTATGCCAACCAAAACGTCGCCTACCAGCAGCAATATCAACAGTACTACCAGTACTATATGCGCTACCAGCAGCAACAACAGCAACAGCAGGTAACCTCGACGGTCAGCGCGTCGAATGCGCCGCCCGGCTTCAGCAATGCGCTAGCGGCACCGCCGCCCCTACCCTCGGGTCCGCCGCCTCCGCCTCCTCCCAAATGCGGCCAGCCAACGGGGCAAAACAAGCAGCAACAACTACAGCAGCAGCAGCAAAAGAATTTCGGGGGAATACGTTTTAATTTGAATTTAAACCAAAAGCGTTTGGCAAGTGCACCCAATCCCCTACAACAGCAGCAGCAACTTCAACTTCAACAGCAACAACAGCAACAGCAGCATCAGCAACAGCAGCATCAACAGCAACAACAGGTTATGCAATTGTACAACAATAACAACAACAGCAACAAAAAAAAGCGCAAGCGTAACAACAAAAACAAAAGCTTTGAGCAACCCGCATATAGCAATCCGTTTTCCAATCAACCACAAGCCACACCCATAGCACCACCACCGCCCATTATTAGCGCCAGCGAAGTGTGCGTGCCGGCCACTCCGGATTTAAGCAAGCCACCACCACCATTGCCTTTGGCCGTAGTGGCTCCCACAGAGAATCCCCAACAGCAACATCAACAGCAGCAGACCGCTTCTCCTGCTCCAGCGCAGGCTTCCACCTTTAAGCGCCCTAACAGTTATCAAATGGCCTCCAACGACTCTTGGCCTGATGCCCTCAATCAATATGTGGCACGTTGCTACTCAAAGTGCAACACGGACCTCGACAAGGATCAGATTGACATATGTCTGAAGGGCAAAATTATAGCGGCGGCCAATCGCAATGAGCTGTGGACGCGGGACTGGGACAACGAGCCCATGCCCACGGTGCACAGCGAGCGGGATGGCATCGATGTGGTGCTGAGCAACGTGACTCCCCCGCAGCCGCAGCGAAGCAACTACTTCCAGAAAAAGCTGGAGCAGGAGAGAGAGCGGGAGCGAGACCACGAGCCGGAGAAGGCTCCAACCAAGGCCACCCCGGGTATCGTGAATCAGTTCAAACAGAAGGTCAATCAGTTCAACAAGTCCTCGTCCGGCTACGGTTCCCATCACAACTCTTCGTCGTCCAGGTACTCCAGGAGTCGTTCGCGGTAAGTTTCGGGATCTCTCTTTGACAAGTTGAACATAAAACCTAAACCTGATTTTTTTACCCCTTACAGTTCGCACTCATCCTCTAACTCGTTGAAGTACTCGAGCAAAAAGCGGTACTCGCGGTCGCGCTCCCGTTCGCGTTCCCGCTCGCGGTCCCCTCGCTCCCGATCGTGCTCCCGCAGTAGCGATGCCAGCAGTCCCCCGGCGCGTAAAGTTATCCGCAAATCGGGCTCCAACGAATCCCTAAATTTCATTCCACTATCCGCGAATCTATCCCGCAAACAGCAGAAAATGCTGATGAAGAAGGGCAAGCGAGCAGCCGCAGCTGCAGCAGCGGCCGCTGGCTCCGGAGGTAACTCCGGCCAGGCAAAAAAGAAGCCTCATTTCTACTCCAACCAGTCGTCCATTGGCGGAGCCGTTGATGATGACACAGCGCGCTTGCAACAGCGTGCGGCACGATTCTCACAGCAGAGCTCAGGCTCCGCCAAGAAATCTGTCGTCGCCATTGCAAGCTCACCGTTTGGTCTCACCACGGCCAAGAACAAGAAGAAGATGATGCAGCAACAGCAGCACCAACAACATCGCACTACCTTTTACGAGGACACAGAGGCGGCTGGCGGCTTAGATCTTCTAGATTTGCATATTGTAGGCACTTGTAGGGACCTAGAAAAATCATTTTTGCGTCTCACAAAGGCGCCGTCGCCAATGGAGGTGCGTCCTGTCGAGGTGCTAACCCACTCCCTAGTTAATGTGAAGGGAAAATGGCGTGCAAATCAGGATTACCACTATGCGTGTGATCAGCTGAAATCCATCAGACAGGATTTGACTGTAAGTAACCTCATTTTGGTGTAAAAAAAGATTGTAACATAATGATTTCCATAGGTCCAGGGTATTCGCGATCAGTTTACGGTAGAGGTCTATGAGACTCACGCTCGCATCGCCATGGAAAAGGGAGACCACGAGGAGTTTAACCAGTGCCAGACGCAACTGAAGATGCTGTACATGGAGATTGGCGGAAAGAGCGCCAATGCTTTGGAGTTTACGGCCTATCGCATACTCTATTACATTTTCACAAAGAATACCTTGGGTAGGTTTGATTTTTCTCTAGTATATGCGATTCAAGTTAACATTACTTTTGCTTTGCAGACATAACCACTGTCCTCCGTTCGATTACGGCTGATCAGCGCGAGAATCCTGTCATTGCGCACGCCCTTCAATTCCGCTCTGCGTGGTCGCTGGGCAACTACTGCAAATTGTTTTCCCTGTACAAGACGGCGCCTCTTATGTCTGGCCACATGATTGAGTGGTTCCTGGAGAGAGAGCGCAAGGCTGCCTTGCGAGTTATTATTAAATCGTAAGTTAAAGATTTCACATTGTTAAAAATCGCCACTAATGATAACACAATTTTTCAGTTATCGTCCCAACATTAGTGTTGACTATATTACCAATATTCTGGCCTTCGAAAGCTCCGAAAAATGCAAAGAATGGCTTGACACCTTCAGTTTGCCCTACGCCGCCAATGGTGCGCAAGTCGATTGTAAAAACGCAGCTGCCGTTGCCATTTGAGGCGAATTCCACAGAAAGTAGATTAGCTACTGAGAAACACTATTCAAATTCGTACCTGATTTCCGAATTTTTCGGATATTAGTGTCCTTTTTCGAAAGCGGATGTGACTCCCCTGGCCCTGTTTAACACAATTTGTACATATTTTTATAGATCGCGATTCCCCTGCGTTTCACAGATAGGATTTGCTTTATTTCCTCTCTCAAGCTCTTGGTTGTCTTGTAAATTCTTCGCTTTAGAACTCCGAAGGTCTACTGTTCTTTGTAGGGATCAACATTTTTCACAAGGACACAAAAAACTTCAAAGGAAACCTTAACTCTACATCAATTCGAAGCAGAAGAAAAATAAGAACAAAGTCAATAAGAGCACTGGAGTGGTCGCATTTCCAGATAATTCAACTAAGGATATCACAAAGCTTAAACTATCAACGATGATGCCATACCCCCGAATTTAATCTTTCACAGCTGTATTGGGATTAGCCGAACTTCTGAAAGATCCAGCTTGGATTGGAAAAGGCGTGTTTGATTAATGCCGGACTTCTGAATTTAACATTGGAACCCAGAATCAACAATTGCGGAAATCCTCTACATATTTTGTTTTCTCTATTCAGGAATATTCATAAGTGAATATGATATTGGATAGCATTGGCTTAGATGGCATGTTCGTCACTTCAACGTTGGTCTACATCTACATCACTTGTTCAAGGAAGCAGCCTTCTTTATGTAAATTTTTAACCAACCAAATCCAGAAACGTCGTATGAATTCAACAAAACTTAACCTAAAACAGAAAGTGCGAGACCTCTTGATGAACATAAATAACTTAAGAACTAAAGTGAATTAATTCTAAAAGAGGTCACGGCCGTATTAAATAACAACTCCATTAAACCTGTGCACCCGTAAAACTAACACGAAATAATACACATGCAGACGAACAAGAACAGATGCGATCACCGAACTCCCAGAGCACAAGTGCTGCAGTGCGCTAAACACTTTTTTCGATTCGTTGTGATTATTTTACTCATTTTAACGCCCTTTGATCACTTCATTTTTTGAACTAGTTTTAAGGTTTAGGCTTAATGTTTGTTGTCTTATTTAAATTATTGAAAAGGATTATACTAATGTTCTGTCTCTCTATTGTATACCTGTATATATACAACCACCAAATCTACCACCACCAAGAACCACAACAAGAACGAGCCTGCATGTAAATTCTTCGGATGTTCAAAGTCAAGTCAATTTCGGATTATGGCAAAGTCAACCTGGTCTTCCCCGACGTCACCAATCATCCGTCAAAAGGAAGTAAAAAGTCGTCAGATATTCTCGACATTTGTAAGCTCTTCCAATTTTAAATCGTCTTACTAAAGGAAATTGTATACAGATTTTGATTATATGGGGTAGTACATAAGTAATTGGCTAAGATCCTGAAATCAGTGCTTTTTTAATTGAGGGAGTAAAAAAGAAACCTATATATTCTAATATTATATAGTTAATTACAGTAAATAGACTAGGATTATAGGTATCTTCTTAGGTTAAGTTTACCTGTTATATTTATTTTTAATTTTCTTGAATGTTGGAAAAATTATGGAAAAGAACTCAAGATTTTCAAATGCATCTTCAATTATTCATGCAAAATATGGGAGTCCGTTTGCATGGATAGTGAGAGTTATAATCGCGCTTTAAAAAATAAACAGAACAAAACAAAACAAAGCAACTGGTGTTTTTCCTTGGCTGAGTTTTCCCTTTCAGTAGAAGGTCGTCGTCACACCAATCCTCTTCCAGTTGCACCCAAAATAGGGAGCTTTATCCAGGACACGCGCCATTCCGAGCTTGTTGGAGTGTGGGAGCGAAGCTTTTCAACAACGCATAACGGATGCTGGCGGAGGTTCAGCCGCTATTTAAGGATGCTGCGTTGCGGCCTTAGCTTCAGTCAACGCGCGGCGTTCGAGTTCTGTGGATCGCGCTTAAAACTTAAATTGTTCGGACCAAACGAAGATAATCAAAAGAAGCTAGAAAATCAAAAGAATTATAAAACCCATATATGAGTGAAGTGGCCCAACGAAAAGTAGATGAAAACATTGTTTATTTATTTACATTATAGAATGTGTGTGATTACCATTTACAAATCGATTTAATCAAAGAAAAGGTTATTTCAGAGGTAAAATATAATTCAAAACAGGTTATAGATGGTAAATGGTACATTATATAGTACTAATTTCTTATATTATTAAACATAACTCAATGTTTATTATGAAATATTACTGTTTTGAGAGCATACATAAATCATTTTGTTTTAATGATCCTAACAACGGCTAGAATTAATTTAAAGAACATTTTTTTATCAATTCAATCCTAAAGATTATTACAAAAAATATTTGCAATGCTTACTAATTTAAATTTAAGAATCAGTTTTCTAAGCCCGATTAAAAACCGAGGATTTTGCAACGCTGGTGACATTTCCGACCAATTAAAGTATAATTAGCTGCCATGGGAAAGATCGGAACATTAATTAATGTGAAGCTTGCAATAATATCGTTTCATCAGCTTAGCTTCTGATATATGTTACAAAAAATATATTATTAAATTTAACTATAATATATAAACATCAGTCTTAATATAAAGTTTATAAAACCTTTTAAGGCGAGTAGTGCAACCATTTTGTGAACGAAATTTTCCTAAAAATTCTTTAGCGCCAACACTTTGGCAACATTTTCCTGCTACATAAAATTTAACCATGCGATTTTTTTTTAAATTCTGACTAGTGCATAAAAATAATAATAATAATGAAACCTAGCCTGCCATTCGTAATACAAAAGTGTTTGCCAAAAAAATAACTTACTGTTTATATAGTAACATTTTCGGCATCAATTTTTGATCAAAATCCATCCGCTTAAAAACGAGGTTTTGCATTTGTTGAATTAAATTTTCTTAGCTGTATCATCTTAATTATTGTGATCTCTAATATCAGATGCTACTTGCTTATATTGATATTTTATTTAAATCATTTTTGGGAAATTTAACTTTTAAAGCCTTTCCAACATTAAGTTAAGACCTCAATACTTTTGAAAAAAGTTGTAGTTAGTAACTTTGCAATAAATAAATGATTTTCCGTTAAAGTGATATTAAATGTGGTAAATTAAATGCGGTTGCTTCTGTGTCCAAAATTTTAAAGTGAAGTAAACTTGAAATAATAGAAATAGCCAGAGCATGGGAAAATGGAGAAAACTGCTCAAAATTTTAAATAATTAATGCCACCATATCTTTAATAAAAAGTATTTCAATATAATTGAGACTTGCAGTGGGGATTTTTTTTTAACTTATTCAATACAATAAAAGACTTTATTTATAAATAAATATATTTTATACATTGAAATGTTATAGCAATATTATTGTGATTCACTAACGGCCTATCCAATAAAGGGAAATCTCCTAATCAGGGGCTTTAATTATTATATAAATTGAATAATTTCCATAAACGTCAGAAAACTAATCAAAATGAATCACTTTACATTTGACGAAATCACTTTAAGATTATCCACTAAGAATTGATTGACAAATTGTTGGTCCAAAATAATCAGTCAAGCCTAAGGAGAAAGCTAATATAATTCATGTAGTTATTTGATTGAAATGTTCACAATTTGCAAATAAAGTAAGCTTGTAATAAAAAAAAAAACTGAAGCAGTAATAGTTATTTATAGTTATTTGATTAAAATGTTCAAAATTTACAAATGAATTAAGCTTCTAATGAAATAAATAACTTGAGCATGGGAAAATCGAGAAAGTAAGCAAGTTCGATTGCTCAGATCTTAAAATAATTAATGTTTTGGGCAGTGATGGTCGTATGAAGGTTTACGGAAAATATTTATACAAAAATGTATAATAATTGTGATTCACAGAATTCCAAGAACTCATTACTTCTATTATTATTTTGATTACCTAGTTGTGTTTTCCCAGGCTTATCCAATATTGGGAACTTTTCGAATCTGGAATGGAGAAAATAAGCAAGTTAGTTTGCTTATATTTTAAAATAATTAATGTAAATATATTTCTAAAAAATTGTAGGTAAATAGCAGTCATGCTTATGGAAAATATTTATACAAAATTAATAATAAATACTTTGTTCGAATTTCGTATGCAAATGCAATATAATTGTGATTCACAATGTTGATTTTTCCAATATATAACAGAAACAACTTATCGCAATCAATTTTATTTTGATGACTTAACTGAGTTTTCCTAGGCTAATCCGATTCAGGGAACTTTACAAAACTGGGGCTTTACTTATTTTATACATTTTTAATTTCCGTATACGTCAGGCAATTAATCATTATGATTTATTTGAAATTCGGCGAAAATCACTTCAAGATTAACACAATGCCAACTAAGAATTGATTGACTAATTGTTGGACCACAACAATCAGTCAAGCCTAAGGAACAAGCTACTCTAGTTCATGCAATCAAATGATTAATGTCTCCAAGAGTTGAAAATGAAATTATCTTGTAATGAAATGAATAACTTGAGCATGGAAAATAATTAATGGAAATTAATCTTTAATAAATACCCTCAAAGGCCAAACGCCTTTAGACTGAACTTCGAAAATGGATACCCCATTAGGTAATTAAGGTTGTCAAAGATAGGAAAGTTAACTCTTTAGCATGCAATCTACGAAATACGCTCATAACAAAATTTCCAACATAAATTGAAAAACAATTAGCAGTAAAAAATAACATCAAATTAAGAGCCAAGCAAACTTTTCAGGAGAGGCAGAAGGCCAACTTCCTTTGGCGCTGTCGCAGCTGCCGATGTCAAACGGTTGACAAGTCCCGTCTTCCTGTCCCATCCAAGCCCTGCCAGTTTTCACCATTTCGTTATTAGGAAAATTATAATATGCTGATGCTCGGCAGGCCATTGTGTACTGCAAAGTTGCATAGGCTCTGCCATTGAAAGTCAGCGAGACGAATAAATCCAAACTGGAAAAACTACTGACTTCTACTACATTAGCTAATGTTGACATTTATTTGTTAAGTAAAATGCATTAGGAATATTTCGGGATCAAGTAGCATGCATTTTGAATTAACCGAATTTAGTTTTTGCCATCAGGTAAAATATTTAATATTAAAGGATTTCTTCTTTGATGACTGAGTATTGAATATTTGGCGACTTTTCTTTCTTACATGTCTCATGCACGCCTAAGTCAATTTACAATCAAGCAGCCTTTGGATTGAACTTCCATTCCTCACACCACAAATGAAACGCATTAAAATACATTATACCGTGTTCGGCATCTTTTCTAATAACAATAAATAAATATTCAATATTGACTATCAAAATGCGAACCGCAGCTGAGGCTGACATCACAAAGGACGACAGGAGTATAAATTTTGAAACATTATGTGTGAATATTTCATATACTTGCACACTTGCCGAGCTGTTTAAGGATGTGAGCATACTTGGTTCTGTTCCGTGGCAATCCTTTTCAAAGGCATAAAATCCTTCACATGACTATCCCTTTCATATGTAAATCCTTAGCCGGTTAGTCAGCATTTGGGGGAATAAAACTTGTTTACCTTTTCTGAGCAAACCCAGGGATGGCCAAAGGATTTTCTTCACTTTGCGGGTATCTTCAAAAATGATGTGTTATTGGCAGAGGGCCTTTCATTTCATAAATGTATTATGGTATCTGCTGCTCAACTGACTTTGGGATAATTTACAATTTGTATTAGCATAAAATAAATTTTGACCGACGAGCGCAAGATATTATAGAAGCGGATCAATTTCGGAGCTCAGCGTGTATCCAAAAAGTACAAGGTTTAAAAATCGAATACAGAAATGTATGTTAACATGACAGGTTAAGTAATGTTGAGCACCAACGAAGCCAATTTATTTTGAATTGAATTTTCTGTGCGAGAGGAATGCCGGAAATTATAATTTTAGGCGGCATAGGAAGCCTGTTTAATCAATATAAAACTAAAGTTAATGTAATAAAAAAGTTGTGTCAGTCTTGTAAAAAACTCAAGTGAATTGTAAATGCGTGCCGTAAAAAAGTTATATTGTTGTAATAAAAGCAAATATACTTTAATGTCTAATTATTTAATTGCCCTTAGACGTAATTGTCATTTAAAATTCTACACCCTATTTGGATTTTTCCAATTGTTATACAAATTGCTTGTGCCTTCGCCAAGCCTAATGGCAATTTAGGAAAATACTCTAATTATTGCCCTCACGTACGCATTATTGCCTTCAGCGCTTTTTAAGTGTCTCCAAATATCCTCCCAAATCTGACCCTCATTCTAGTCATGATTCGCACTTGACCACAAGTCTTGGATTTGGTTGAGGCTTTCCTAGCACCTGCGTGGGTGGAAAACCACATGCGCATTGTCCTGGCTGTGTTGTGCCGCCCATTTAAATGGTTTTTCTTAACAGATTTGCTGGTTTTCAGTTTCCTTTCTCCGTTTTTTACTGTTTTGCATTGTGCTTGGCAGCACTCGTTTTTTCACTGTTTGCCTTTGTCTCCCAATTGTACAATTTCCTTTGGTTTTCATTTCTTCACGCGGCTGTGTTGTCATTTGAGATAATACGGAAATCATTCAGCGAATGTCGTTGTTATTTTTTTCAATGGTTTTGATTTTGTTCAAGGGTTTATTTTAAAGCAATTGATTGGATTTAAAACGATGTGGAGGAGTTCTGGAGGCGTTGAAGTGTCGAGAGGGTTGGAAAGCTGAGATTTTCCGATTAAATTGTGCCTCCACAAAAGGATCTTTCCTTCCCCGGTGTTGTCTTGATTTCGATGAATTGATTTTTGGTTTGATAAAAAATGTAATGTATAAAGAATTTTATAATTTACTTATTGAGGTAGGAGCAGCTAAGAAAAGTACCATTTTTGAAAGCTTTATCTTTAACTAAATATTAGGTTCTGGTTTTGAAATTATTGTAAAATATATAAAAAAGGAGCTACTGCTAAACTTCCAACACTGCTTAATAAATAAGTCTAAAAGATGTTCCTTTCCTTTTTTTATTAGTTGCTAGTGTATGTGCAACACTGCGTATGAGTAATATGAATAACCTCGACCTCATAAACACAAATTGTCTTATCGAAACACACGTTTTGCTATTCAATCAACTTTTATCTTTCAGGATTATTGTTTTGTATCATTTAAATTCCACTCAGCTCATCAGATTTCAATTCAACCGAGACTGACGAACAACAAATCGCCGCAACTATAACTGGCGGCACTGTCTCAATTTATACAGAGAATTCCCAGCAGTTTTATTTGCCTCTGGGCTGATTAAGCAGGGAACGAGGAAAAGCAAGCGGAAATGAAAAGCAGACTCCTGTTTCTCCCTGACAGAGCGAACATTTGTAGCAATTAAAAGCATCTTTATGGCAATTTGCCACTGCATAAACCGCAAAACCAGACGCCTCCGCGCGTCGCTCCATAATAAATTTTCTTAATCAAAAAGTGACGAAGTCCTTGCCGCTCTATGAAAATTCAATTAGTTTACCTTTAATTTGGTGGGTGAGTCGGCAGCGGAGCTATTTATACACTCCGCTTAACCGAGGTGAGGAGGCATCTGATTAGAGTTGGAAAAGTTGCAGACAACATCTGCTGAACCCTTCGTTTGTGCCTCGCTAGTCGGCTTTCGAAAGGGTTTCATCATTCATTCTGCAGCCAATTTTCACGTTGTTTTTTGGCGCCAGATGCTGCTTCCTTATTCTTTCTTCAAAAATCCATTTTCATTCGCGGCTCGTTCATTTGTTAGACAGCAGTTGTCTGGCCTCTAGCCGTTAAAAAAATGTGCAAATTTAAAAGATGCGGAATCAGTTGAGCTCATGCCATCAACTTATTAAAGCTAGACTGGGATGTTCGTAAAATCGTGAAATGTTCTTTAAATTTTGTACTTTAATAAAAGGTTAAGGATATGGACTTTTGAACTGTAAATGATAATATTTGAAGTGTCTTTGGGAAAAATGCAAAACAATATTTTAAAAGCCTTTAGCCGAGTTTTATGCTTTGCGGCTTAAACTAGAATGAATATTTTTAAAGCAAGCTTAAGAACAATTTTAATTATTTTAATATTGTTTTATTTAAAACTTATGTTTAATTTTTTAACTTATGATTTCTTATGGTAGAACATAAGGTGGAGGGATTTATTCTTTTTTTTGTTTCCAATGTCAACACGAATAATTGCATTGGGTTTTATTGACTTTATTTAAAATAAAAAAATATTTTATGTACGATGATCGTTCTTAAATTACATGTTAATTAGTAATTTAAGCATTTGAAGTTTAGAACTAAATGTAAGCAAACCGTTGTGGGAATAAGATTTTGGATCATTGGTAATAACCAGCTTATATTGTTTTTCACATGTTTATTTAGTCCTCTTCTCCACAAAATCCAAAACTGATGAGCCAATGCCACCGGCTGCAACTGACATGGTGGCATGCCCATTACTGACCTGGTCGAACCCATTTCTATTCAAGTTCAATGAGCACCCACGCACATTAAAATTCGAAATCAAATGCCGAATCATTCGCTTTGATGGGACCCCCTCACTCAGTCACACAGAATGTCCCATGAAAAGCTATCGCTTTCTAATTACCCGTTCATTGTTTGTTTGCTCTTGTTTTTGCTGTTTGTTTAATGGCGGCTTTAGAAAATTGCTTAGGCAAATCAAAATAATGACCGCAAATTTCGGCTTTCCATGGTGGTATGTACACGTGTGCTTTTATTCCTTTTTTGTTTTGCTAATCAATCAATCAATTAACTGCCCGGCTGGCTTTGAGTGCGTAAGTCTATTTTTGTAGCTAAAAGCCAGACCTTGTGCTTTTATTGTTTTCTTTCTGTTGCTCTCAGGCATTTTGAGTGGAAATGAAGGAGCAGAAAAGCTTCAAAACAATGATGTCTGATGACATTTCATAGCAGAGCCTTAAGCCAAAGGTAATTCTTGAGCCTAGTGCCCCAACAATCGTAATATCTACGCAGAAAATGGAGTAGTCTTCAAATGATATAAGGTTTAAATATTTTGTTTAATATTTTAGTTAATATTTATTGAATATTTGTATTTCGTTTGCCTGTCAAGATACGTGACATTTCGACTATTAGATATTTTTCGTTAATGTTCAGTAATTTTGAAGAGCTCACATTTTCAAAATACAATTTATATAAATATAATTTAGTATTTGGGCGATGAATTCAACATTTTATTTTAACGATGAATAGAATGTAATTATAAGTAGAACAAACAAAATCGTTTTAAGTTCGATTTTGACTTTTGGTTGCTATTGTCTGTTTTCCGGAGTATTAATTAAAGTAGTGGTGGATTAAATTATTCTCTTAGCTTTTAATTAAGCAGTTTGCTGATCGTAAAATATCGGTAAAAGTCAATCAATTCGGTAAGAATCTTTAATACAAGCGATTTAAATTAAAATAAACCATAAAGAACAAAATCAAAGTTAAGACATTAATAAACTTCAATGGAGATGAGTTTTAATCGGAATTTGAATTTCACGATTTAAATTACTCATTACACCTGTACATTTTTAAGTCCCTTATCCGTCTCGACTACCAAGTAATACAACTTTCTGTAAACTTTTCAATCCTCAGTGAACCAATTGAGTGTGGCCCGAAAAAGAAGACCGCTGAAAGTTTCCAACAGAATTTAATCAAAAACTTGGAGGGTAAATTGTCCAAGTGGTTCACCTGTTGGCTGCATTTTAAATCAACGAGGCAAGCAATCAGCGGAGAGGACACGAGTTCCAAGTCCCAGGACAAGATGTCGCAGCATTTCGCATCGATATTTGAGAACCTGCGTTTCGTGACCATCAAACGTACGACAAATGCACAGCAGCAACAGCAACAGCAGCAGCAACAACAGCAGCAGCAGCAACAGCAGCAACTTCAACAGAAGCAACACCAACAGAAGGATACATGTGTCCCACAGCAACAAAATAGCAGAAAAATCAAAGCTCAAACAACGCCAACGGTGAATGGCAATGGGATCTTGAGCGGCACTCCAGAAGGCGGCCATGAAGTGGACCATCCTGGAGGAGAAGGAGCAGCGGGAGGAGGGGCATCTGGAGCAGGGGCTGCCACTTCGAGTGGCACGCCATTGAGGCACCCCAAACGGGCCAGCATCTCCACAGCTTCGCCTCCGATTCGCGAACGGCGTGGCACCAACACGAGTATCGTGGTCGAGCTGGATGGCAGTGTCAGTGGAGGTGGTGGTGGTGGTGTCCAGGGATCAGGAGCACCTGCCTCGGGCAGCGGCACTGCGTCCGGAAAAAGTTCGCGGGAACTCTCCCCGTCGCCCAAGAACCAACCGCAGCCCAGAAAAATGTCACAGGATTATCGGTCGCGTGCCGGCAGGTAAGGATTGCATTTATCACGGATATAGGAGACACGAGTGCTAGCCAAACTGATAAATGGTTGGGGGAACTAAGGGATAACGGCAGGACTTAGCAGAGGTAGTTGTACTTAGGAGCTAGACAAGTTTTATTTGTGGCAAACGGCATTTGGCTGAAGGAAATTTATAGCTACTGAAGCAAAACATTTTTATTTCACCTGTAAAAAGTTACTTAAACATAATCTGTTTGGTGTAAAGGACATACTTGTAAAGATTTGAAAAGTGTAAATATGGGAGCGCTTTGAATATTATTTTGCTTTTCTATTGAAGTATGCTGACTTAGACCATTTGGTATAAGTGTTTATGTAGGTAATGTTTAATATTTCTATAAACTTTCAAAGCTTTTTATTTGCCAAAAGAAAGAATTAAAAAAATGTATTTTTAGTGTAGTTATTTTTATTAAACTTTCTAAAGGTCAAGGTTTTCAAAATAATATTTTCTTAGTAAGCATTATTATTTTAATTATTATTATTAAGTAATGTAAGCATATCTTTTAAGGACGATATATTCGAAGTAGAAAGATAAAATATATAGAATTTTCCTGCTGTTCGTTAAAGTGCGGAGCAAGGGCTTATTTAAGTCATTTCAATTTTCGCATTTAATTAATTATTGTGTTATAGTAAAATTCGTAGCAGGCTCAATATATGAAAACTTAATTTGACCGTGTAAATATTAAAAAACAATTTTAAAATTAATATTCGAATTCAATGTGTTTTAAAGGGTACAAGTAACCAGCACTAAACATAAATAAAATATAGGATTTCCCAGCGGTTCGACAAATACCTTTTAAAAAATATAAAAAAATTAATTTGAGCAATGCGAACAATGCTTTTTAAAGGCGATAAGTTATTAGCAGTTAAAAGAGATTAGATGTGGGATTTCCCAGCGGTTAGACAAATCGAGCGAATAACGTGTGGAGCTTAGGGGTACAGGGGTCCTCTCATTTGCCAGCTTGGCAGTTGCTTTGCCGCACTTCTCAGATACTTTAGCCGAGCCATCTAAATTGCAGCTTCATGCACCTGGACGACGAGGGACGCAGCCTGCTGATGCGCAAGCCGATGCGACTGAAGAACATCGAGGGCAGGCCGGAGGTCTACGACACGCTGCACTGCAAGGGTCGCGAGGTGAGTCACGTTTGGGGCAACTGGACTGGGATGGGGATTGGGATTGGGACTGGGAGGGGAATCTTGGCCGTAATTAGCCACTGCACGTGGCCAAGAAAAGCTGTGGGCCATGCACGAGCGAGTGTGCCATAAAAGGGCAGTAAAACAATTCCCTGAATTCCCAGACTCGCTTTTTCTCCAGCCTAAGTGCAGAAAGTTTCAGCTCGGAATGCGTAAAAAGTGAGTCGGGGAAAGAGCGCAAGAAGCATTGCATACTTGCTGGAGTTATTTAATACTCATGACGCTGTTAGTCGGCCAAGTAATTGTTTGTGTGACTGCTCCTAGTCGTGATCCTGTTCCTCTGTTTTCCTGTTTCTTTTTGTACAACTGTGTCTGTGCAGCATGCATATGTGGCTCCTGCCCCTTTGTTTGTTTGCTCGTCTGCAATTGGAGCGTTTTACAGCAGTTTTGTTATGCAAAAGTTAGCCGGGTGCGTGCCCAGGCTGGATGGCGGATTAAATAAAGGACCCGGCTGCTCGCTTTTTTTCTCATACCACAAAACTTTTCTCATCGTAATAAAGTGGCCTGAAGTTGGCTCATTTTTCCCAGGACTTTTTCTGTGTTGCGTGGTGTAAAATTATATACTATTTTTGGGGCTAATGTGGTGAATGGGGCTCTTCTTTTGGGAAATGTTGAGTTAATACGTGCGACAAAATTTAGTATTGATGGAGACGGATGTGTATTTATTTAGAAACAGTTCAGAGTATAAATCTTAAATTATACGACATGGACTTAACTGACGTACTCCTTTTAGCATTTAGAAAATAATTGTTCTAACCTATACTTTCATTATTATTTTGGTAACCAAGGCTTTGATCAATAAATTATTTTAAAATTATTCATACAAAATTTAATTATTTTAACGTACTTAAAAGGGAATCATTCCTCTTTTATAAGACTTATGTTATTTTGATTAAGGCTACGCAATCCCTTTAAGTGTTTTTTTAATGAGTGTTTTTTAATGAGCCTTGAAAAGATAGTCTTATTTTTGTTTTAAACACCATTAATTAGTTAATTAACTGTTTAATTGTATTAAACTAAAATACTTCTTGAAAATTTTAATTAGCGAATAACTCATATTATCTAGCAGTATTCAAAATTCGCCATGCTCATTAAGAAATGGCTTTGGATGCCTTCCAGCGGCGCTGCCACCCCAATCTGCATAATTTAATTTGCACACCTACCGCCGGGCCCGTTCAGTTGGCCAAAACTGATTGGCGAACCTCATTAAGCCGACTCGGGACTGCCAAGTGCAACTTGCATAAGCGAAGTGGCAAGTCAGTAGCGGTGTCAAAAGTCGCTTTAAAGTTGCGACACCTAACCTCAATTAGCCAAGGAGGAGGTCCTGCAGACCCGAAAAGTCCAGAGCGGTAGTTGCAGTTCAGTTCCCCAGCTACAGCTACAATTTCTATGCTAATTAAGTCAGCATCAACGCCAACAACGGAAATGGCGCAACGAATCCTTTTTCACAATCAAATTTCATTTCCCTTTCGCCGCCCTCGCACCAAGCTGCGTTTTAACGTGCGCGAAATTATGCAATGCACAAATTCATATTTATATGTGCCAGTGTGCCATTTTATTTAAGTACTCCAACAACATGCAAATTGCTCCCAACGACTCCCTTTTCCGGCTCGCAGGTAATTATACTGAAGCTTTGCTTAAACGATGGACCGGCCATTTAAGTTGCAAACATTAAGTTTACATTGGGGCATTTAACACTCGGGATTTAGTGAGTTGAGCATGTGGAAAGGGTCTTCATTCCTTTAGAGTTAATAAAACTATATTAACGCAAAGTGGCTTCTTACTTGTGTGGTTAATCCATATATTGGCATGGGCTTCACCTTATTGTGGCTACAAAACACAGCGTTCTGGGTTGTTTTATTATTTATCCGGCTCTGTTAATATCATGCACTTGACTACCGAAACTGTGAACAAATATTTTCGTTGCATTTTTCATTACCACAGCCAGCATTTTCATTTAATTTGGTGTGCTGGTTGCCTTGCAATTTCAATTTTGTTGCCAAAAGGTGAGGCAGAAGTGGCAAAACAAACTTAACTGCCGCAGAATGCAGTTAATATTTGAATTCCTCCATGGCTGTGCCTCTGCTCCGGAAGAAGGCAAGCGTCTTGGGAAACTTATGTCAATGGCTTGCCCGGAAAACCAATTGGCTGGAAAATGTTTTTATAAGGATAGTTTGGTGAAAGCACTTGTCATGTCGCCAATAACTTTTCTTCTTCATTTTTTTTTGGTAATCTTTGTCAGGGCATTAAAATTAAGCTCTTTTATCGTTAAAGACGTTATTTTTAATATTTTCAAAAAATGATTTACATTCTTCTAAATATTTGTGATTTTGCACATTAAAAAAGTAATTTTAAAAAATTGGTTTATCAACAAACATTTTTTTGATGAAAGTATTTGTTTTCTTTATTAAAGCATTGAGGTCTTAAAAAACATTTTTTATTATTATTTTTATGTAAACATAAAATTTATGAATAGTGGAAGAATATGCTTAAAATGCTTTTCAGGCATCACTCGGTTCTAGATTATTTTAGAACTGTACAATAATGGTGTTTTGGTTCGATCTTCTTGCAAAAACTTGCTTCAAGATTCGTGTTAGTCTTATAACAACTTTATTAAACTTTTATTTAGAAATCAACTTAAGATTTTTGGTTTTTTCTTAAATATAATCCCGAGAAGGACATTTCCAGTTCGTTGTTGTCTAAGAAAACATATCCCGGGGTGAAACCGGCAGCACTTCTATCACTTTCCTCCGCAGAAGGGCATAATTCTGTTGCAAACACCAGGAGTAGCGAAAAAAGAACAAATTCAGCGGGCCAAGTCCCGCTGAGGGAAAGTGCAGTTTCTCGCGGGGATGCAGTCCTCCGAAGTTGGGCGGCACGTGGCCCGAAGAAAACCAAACTTACACGCCAAACTTTAAGCTCTTCGCCTTGTGTATGTTTTTTTGGGTGGGCGGGAAATGCTACCCGTTTCCTTCCTTCGTATTTATTCGGCGCTCGGCAGCTGCAACAATTTCCGGTTCCGCTGCGAGTGCCCCTCCTCCGCCCCCCTGTTTATATTTACATAAAACAATTTTGGACAACTTTGAGTGCTAACCAGTCCCACGCTGGCAATTATTTGCATTCCTACCCTGGCAGCAAAAAATTCATTTGCTTAGTTGCAAATGAAAATGGAAAGCCGGCGCCTCTTAGCCTCATAAGCTTCTCGTCCGCGGAAAATAATAATTTACCCACTAAGCCAGACGCATGCCGCGTCTGATTCCGGCTTATTAGAATAATAACTCCGCCCTGTTGCTAACTAACGAATGTTCATCATGTGTCGCTCGTGTTTGGTTTCTTAGCTCGCTTGCTGTTTGCACTGTGCATAAATTTGCTCTGCACAGCTGAGTGAAAATTGGCAAAGTTTATGCGGGCGGGGAACAGGGAAATGCAGGGGGAACTGCATTTTTGTTATGTGCATACAAAGCAAAGTATGTGGCTTGGCTTTAAGTTGCAACTGCAGTTTATTGCGGCTGGCTGGGCGGTTGCTGGGAAAGAGTACTAAAATTAATGCGAGTTTCCTGCAATCGCAGCTCCACATTGAAGTGAGACCTATGGGTCTGTTCACAAACTAATCCTTAGAATTTCTCCCTCAGCCTTTTGCCAAATGTGCTACTTTGACTGGTATAGCTTTTGCAACTTTTACTGCCCATTCCACATTTACTAGAATTACCCTTTTTATTACCTCAACGACTGGCTGAACATCTTGGTCCTTGAGAGGTGTTAAATTTTAAAAAGAAAATCTCACTCCTAACTTCTTGTTTTATTTTCGGCTATTTAGAAGGTGTAATATTTTTTCTAAAATAACCACCTATTGGCTTGAATATTATTGGTATAACTGTAAATTGTAATCTTGTTAAATTTTAATAAGAAAATCTCATTCTCAAGTTCATGTTCTGCTTTTAGTTATTTAAAACGTGTAATAATTTTTCGAAAATAACCAACATTTAGTTTAAACAGTACATGTATTTCAAATTTAATGGTTTATGCTCTTTTAAATATTTATTATTATATTACATGTAGAGAGTTTAAAAAAAAAACTATTAACCATCAAAAATGTATTTAAGTGAACAAATCCGTTAACCATAATCAAAGATTTATGATCTATATGTATTTTGACCAAAAAGTAAATATAAATCAGCGTTATTAAAATACCAATATTCCATAAATTATTTTAACTTACATCGCACATCATATATAATTATTTTCTTTTGAAAATGACTTCTCATCTCGTCTACTTACACCCTTAATCCGTTTAGTTTATCCCAGCTCATCGCACAATTTAGAACCCTGATTCGCTTGTTTAATTTAACAGTTAATTTCTCCTTTTATCATTCTTACCCACTAAATTCGGTCGTAAGCTTCAACAAGCTGCTCTCAACGCGGTACACAGTGCGTATGAGTGACATAATTGTAGCGAGCATCGCCGCATGAAATTTTTTAGTTAGACACTTGCGACACTTGAGCAGTTTTTATGCCACACTTTGCCAAGCCAATTCGAGAGCTCAACTGCCTGGAAAAACAAACTAATTATGACCGCGGGTGTCTTGGGCGGATTGTGGTATTCGCGTTCGGAGGTGAAATAGACAGACGAGGCGTTGAGTAAATTAAACCGTCGGAAAAACAAACCGAGAGAAGAAAGGTAGGTAAAGCTCTCCGCCAGCCAGAATCCGAGGTAAGCTGAGGCAGTGCAAATGAAAATTACAACGACACGCATCATAAAAAACAAGGCAAGAAAAGTCGAGGAAAAGCGCACACAGGAAACTCCGTGGAGGAAAGGCAAAGGCAGCATCCGCAATTGACAGTGAAATGCTTTTTAAACGTTTTCTCTTAACACGGGCTGATTCCAAGGACTCTTGCTGTTCCTCATTTTTTTTATCAATTTAATTTTCGTAGCTCTCTATCTGTCCCTCATCTGTCTTCAGTTCCTTACTTTCCCTCTTTCTCTAACTGCCACTCATTGTCGTTCGTCGCTGCAAGGCAATTGCCAATAAAAATTTAATTACCAAAATGAGCAATTACATTTTTATAATTAAAGCTGTCAAAACATGGGGACTAACTGTTTTCTTCCCGGCTTGATGACTTATTTGTTCCCCCGTCTGCGCATTTCAGATACTTTCCTGCTCGAAGGCCACCTGTACGAGCAGTATTATGCACATTGGCAACGCGGCGGTGGAGGCTCGAAAACCGGATTTAATTCTAGAGCACGCCAAGGACTTCCTGGAGCAGTATTTCACCTCGATAAAGCGGTGGGTTCACATATAAAAGTTATATTATTTTTCAGACTACTTTTACAAATTTTAGACGGTTAAAAATGTTGATTATTGCTTTAAAATTCAGTCTGGGATTGTATTTTTATTAAATGTTTCTATATAAATTTGTCATTAGTTAAACTCAAAGGGATTTTATGGAAATACAATTTATAATGGTTTTTAAAAATTAAGAATACTTCATTTTGTTATTTTATTATTATTACTTACTTACTATTAACTAAAAGGATACATTTTTATAAATATAAACCTCATTTTTATATTTCAAGCGCATTGTACCTCCAGTTACCTGTATAAAAATGAAACAGTACACTCGTGACTTATCTTATCTTTAATCTCGAATGTAGTACATCATCTACCGCCCACGAAACTCGGTGGAAACAGGTGCGCCAGAGCATTGAGACAAGTGGACATTATCAGCTAACCGAAACCGAACTAATTTATGGAGCCAAACTGGCCTGGCGCAATTCTTCACGTTGCATTGGTCGCATACAATGGTCGAAGTTGCAGGTGGGTCGATTAAGAAATTGATTTATGAAAAAAATTAGAAAATTATATAAAAATATTTCGATTTTTCCAACTTGTTCAAAAGCAAAGTCTTCAACTTTTATTCATCAACCTTAGACACCCTCAATTTATCAGGATCTCAACGATTCATGACCTCTCGCATGCAAACCCTCGAAACGAGCTTTCATCGTCCACAAAATATGATAACAATTCATCAAGGCATATTAGGCTTAAATGTGTGCAATTCAAAAAATTATATGGGTGAAATAAACGCTGGAGTAGTCAGCCGAATTTGTCAGAGCACAAATCACAGACAAATATATGCGCCTCTGTCGGGCAACATTATTCTAGATTTATGCGTGTTTCGGGCAAATGACAAATATCGAAGTCGAGAAGCCGAGTCGAAAAGAGAATAGGCAAAACAAAGCCAAAAATTTGAAATGCAAATCCTCGTAAATTTTAATTTAGCCGAAAAAGAAATTTGGCCCAAGGCAGAGATTTATTCACATGCACCCGTATACTTATGCTCGTGTACAAATTATAATGATCAGTAGTTGGCATGGCAAAATGGCTGTCCCAGCCTCTGTGAGTTTGCTTACTAATGTGTGAACTGATTTGCATTTCCGCCTGAGTGAATTGCGTGTGTGTGAATGGAAAACTTGAGAAGGCAAAGCTGATTTCCAAAGACAAGTAGTGAAAGGCGACACTACAACCACCTTCCACATATGCCATGCCAAATAAATAATATATCAACATATATGAATGTATTTGCAGGGGACTGTCAAATTCATTTACCTGAAATGCGAAGCGAATTCTTCCTTGGTTGCATATGTATGCACAGATTTAATTCAAATAAAATAATAATTTAATAATGATAGAGTAAAACTAGTGCTAGCTTATAAATGAAATTAACATTATGACACACTCCAATAAACATACTTTCATGGCTTTTCCCCTGCCAAAAATACACTTCGTTGATCGTGTCCTTGGCATGTTTTCCATTGTATAATGTGAAGCCCTATAAACATTTTACATGATAATTTTCTTTTGTGCCCTGACTTTTCATTAAATTAAATAAAAAGTTGAGAAAAGTTATCCAATACCACTCAAATATGAAAAAAAGCAGCCAACTTTGCTTTAAATTAAATGAAGTATGTGTGGCAGAAGCACTTAAAAAGGGTTCAGTTTGGATCGTTTTGCAAACTTAATTAGGAAACTCGCTTTAAATTGGTAAGCCCTCTACAAAAAACATAACAAAACCCAACACAGCAGAAAATCGAATGAAAAGGGGTTTCTTGGCCAGAAATGAGTTTCAGTTTCGAGTGGCTCAAACATAGAAATCCCATAAAGCCAAATGTAAGCACTTTACTCTGGCCTAGACCCAAAAGGGGAAAAAGCCACAAAAACAGGTGTGAAAAACAACAATTGTAAGGGACCAGATAACAGAAGCGAAAATTGAGGAGGGAGTGTGACAGTTAAACAGAAATATTGCAAAAAATTCATTGAAGCGAAATAATTGAAAAAGGGTTTCGGTGTATGAACAAGTTGCGAACAACTCTCTTATACGAATGCGACCCCATGCCAGAAAAAACAAACAAATATAGAAGTAACATAGAAATTTATGTCACATTTATCATCCGCCCCGTTGGACGACGCAACAAAAACTGTTGGACAGCTTCAGGGCTTGGGGGCTGGCACCTAAAACTCATGAAAAAACAATTGTTTACACTTTTAGTTTTGTGTCTGCAAATTCTGTTGATATTTTTTCTAGTTGCTGCCAGCATTTGAATATTTTAGGTAATTTTAGCTGTGCGGGAATTGCGCTTTTTTCCGCTGGCATGACTTTTCTACATGTGCTTCCCAAGTGGAAAGTGATTCGTTCTTGACAGGCTGATATTTCTATAATTTATATGTATATCTTGCAGGTATTCGACTGTCGCTATGTGACAACAACCAGTGGCATGTTTGAAGCAATTTGCAACCACATTAAATATGCAACAAATAAAGGCAACCTGAGGTAATTGAAATTCGCTGTTAAGTGCTGGGGGAATTTATTATTGAACAGAAACTATAAAATAGTTTATTATAGAAAATAATGAATAATACTCACGCACTTGACACTTAAGCAAAATAGAAATTTGTTTTTATTCACAATAGAATTATATAATGTGTGCTTAAATTAGGAACCATAAAACTAGAACAATTGGAAATTATTACTAATATTTCGTTTGAGCAATTAACATACTATGCATTTCATATTTCCGTGCGAAGCTTAATTTCAAGCTTATGGTAATTATGGCGAAAAACCATCTACGCTAATCGAATTAAGCTTCGAAATTGGAGCTGTACATAATTTTAAATATTTTCCTATGCTCTTTGGCACACACAATTTCCAATTTACAAATAATCTACTCGCTACGTGGCAGGCGTCACTTGGATGTTTGCGGAAAGTGATGGCCAAATTATGTTTTTGCCCTGCTAATTGGCTGAATTGAGAGGGTGAATGCAGAGGGGCCTGCTGCCAATTTGATTCTATGAATATTTCAAGCGCCATCCTTTCAACTTCCCCTTTTGATCCGGTTGGTGTTGCACTTCTGACTTTGTACGCACATTAGGGCGTAAAACGCTTATGGCTGTTTGCAAAAGTTCCATTGAACTTTGTCGAACTTTAACGTTTTGTGCACACAAATTGTTTAGTGGGTTTGCTTTGCTAAAATAATTGATTTCAAAATTTCATCACTGCAGATCGGCTATTACGATATTTCCGCAACGCACAGATGCCAAGCATGATTATCGCATTTGGAATAGCCAATTGATATCATATGCCGGCTATAAGCAGGCGGATGGGAAAATCATTGGCGATCCCATGAATGCTGAGTTTACTGAGGTGAGTGATTTGAAATAAATTGTATGTGACTAAATATTATATTTGAAATAAAATCTTGTAGGTTTATTTTGACTTTTCATTACCTGTTTATTTGATAGATTCGCAAATATTTACACCACGATCAAACGGCTTCCATTTATTCATGTGGTTCTGCGGAATCCAGCTATCAATTTACATATCATACATGCATAAATACATGTATTTTTTCTCAGCCATCACAATATTTACACGCATCAATTGCCTTTGCCTTTAAATCTGTCCCCGCCCTTTGACCCCCCCATTTTCCATCAACCCTACGACCTTTTGTCGAACCAACAAGTTGGAAAAGGCCCAGAGCCCACAACAACGGCAATAGCAACGGCGGCAAGTTCGCTCTATAACTCGTTGTAATAAATCTCTTTTTAAATACGCAAAAACCGAACAAACAACAAAGCTGTCAATAAATACGAGCACAAATACGGTAGCAGATGTTTCCAGCGAGTGGGTGGAACATGTGCTGTGGTGTGGGCTTGGGTTTGGGCTCGAAAGTTCCCATTCCGGCAATGATGTATATTTGCATATAAAACCAAGCCCCAAAGTATCTCCATTTATTTTTACACATGTCACTTTTATGTCCGCCACTGCCGGCTGGCCTGGCCCTATGCTGATTTTCGATTCCGATTCACATTTGTTTGATGTCCAATCCCATCCCTATCCATCAGGTCTGCACCAAGCTGGGCTGGAAGGGCAAGGGCGGCGAGTGGGACATCCTGCCGGTGGTGGTCTCGGCCAATGGCCACGATCCGGACTACTTCGATTACCCACCCGAATTGATACTGGAAGTGCCGCTGACGCATCCCAAGTGAGTATATGTCCTTATGAAGGCTATAAAAGTATTCAATAGAAATCTATAAGAGAACTCGAAACTAGCATACATTGTGTACAATGTAACATTCTTATCAATAATGGTATAACAAGTTATAGTTATTGTATTACCAAAAGCTGAATCAATAGACAGAGCAAACAAAATCATATAAATATTCATAAACAATATTTTCTATACGAATTTTCGTTTCGTTTGTTTTTTGATTTGGTGGAATTCAGCCCTAAAGCACGGAACATTGTCTTATAATTTGAGATTTTGTCTGATTTTTCACACAATTAAGTTGGTATTTTAACTGTTTGAAAATGAGATCTGATTTCAAATGTCCAAATCTTAAATAAGAAATCAGAATGTCCAAAGAATAACATCTTTTAGAATACTTTATACAATAACTTTGTAATTAAAATTGGCATTTTTGTTCGGGAAGTATTATTCAAATTTTTTAATTTGTAAGCCATGAACCCGCTTAATAGTTGGCCACTCTGGCAAAACCAATCCGTTCGTTGCCCTTATCGAACTCCGTGTAGAACTTGCCAATGAACAAGTCACCCAGAATCCAGAAGGAGACGCTGCCCATACTGGTGAAGCCGGACATGCAGTAGGTCACTCCATTCTGGGTCAGCTTGACGATGTAGTCCTTGGGGTTCAGGGTGAAGATGGTGCCGCCAATATTAAGGTTTATTTTGGGCAGGGAAGCGATTCGGCTGCACCTCACGAACGCCTCTCCACCGCCATTATCCTCGGCGCCCAACTGGCGATTGATCTTGGTGTAGGCCGTCTGGGGAACCACGATCAAGGAGGTGCCGGTGTCGGCAATGGCCTGGCATCCGTTGCACAGCACCACGCTGTTGATCTTAATCGAGTTCACCTTGAACTGCCAGTAGGCCGGAACAGAAACGGGGACGTAGGTGAGGCTGCCGACGTACAGGCTGGCGTCACTGCCTCCGAGGATCAGCTCTCCACCCTGCACTGCGGTGCCCTGGCGCTTCAGGTAGAACGACATGACGGGCTTGTCGAGCAGTCCCTGGGCAATCATGTTGTCCCACGGCGGAGTGACTCCGTCCACGGCGATCGCCTCGAAGGCCATTCCCAGGATTCCCGCGAACGGAGCATAGTCGAATGTGGTTCCTGGCTCGTTGATGGCCTCGCCGAAGGTCTGGCCCTGGATGCTGACTCCTCCCACGGTCACAGTGTCGGTGGAGAGGAATCCCGAGAGACTGCCGGTTCCATATTCGATGGCGAACTCCGTTTCATTCGCCACGTAGGTGCTGGATGCTTCCGATCGGTACTTGTTGTGCCTCTGGCAAGCGATGTTTGAGGACGAGCACTTGGCACTGGGAACCCACAAATTGGACGATCCCGTGTCGAACAGAATGTTGAACCGCTGCCCGGGAGTTCCGATTTCAATCACACCGTAGTACTCCTTGTTCAAGGAATTCTGCAGATTCTCAGTTTGCGACGAGGAAGAACTGGAACTGGAGCTGGTTGTGGCGTCCACCAAAAACGAGTACTTGGCCGCCAGGACGGCCTTCTCCACCTTCACATTTCCGTGGCTCTTGGTAAAGTTACCATTCGAGTGGAGCCGCAAGCGATTCAGCTTGGCAGCGGAATAACCAATCCCGATCAGCACCAACAAAACGAACAACTGTCTCATGTCTGCGGCTAGAATTCGACTGTGACTTCATCTCAAAAGTGTGCGGAATTTAAATAGTTTCGCCTTTCCATATTTGACTGCCTGCTCTGGTCCAAAATTGGCGCCAAAACTTTCCATTTGCTAAAGAGTTCTGGAATCCAATGACGTCTACTGGTTTATTTGACACACATAAGTAGGTTTAGAAACTAGAGAACTGAAAAATATTTGATATTCGTTTTAGTCATCGTTCGTAATGTCAGCTGTGTAGACAAGAGGTGTTTGAACAGAAGAAGCAAATGCTTGATTATTTAAATTTAACCATAAAATATTCACATACCGATCCTTTTTCAAATTATAGTTATCATAGGTAGGTAGATAAATCGAACTTAAATACCGGTCCTAATTATAATTTACCATATAGGTAATATTGTTAAAGTCCTTTACCAATTTTTATGTGAGCGTCTTTTTAATTTGATAAATCAAACACAATTTATTTTTCACGGTACTCGATCGTATTAGGTCAATACAATTAATTACTCGGCGAAATCAAAAATTACTTATCTGTTTTAAACTAAAGAGCTTCATTTGTAACAAAGAAAATTACCATGTAATAGTTTCTGAAATATATGCTTTTAATTTAAAAAAAAAAAACACTTAAAAATTCAAAGTAAGTTTAAAAGTCAACGCAATTAAAATGTTTACACAACTGCCTTAGTTTTATTGATGTTACACAAAATTACACCTTTTATTTAAGGTTTTGTTTAAGTACTACATACATTAGGAAATCGTTTTCTTTTTAAGTCTAAGAGAATTCCCAAATGTTTAGATACCCAGAGCGCTTAGCTTTAAGCCAATGTCCGTCGAACATTGACCGTATAAGCTATGGCATGTATACCCAAGGATTTGCATCCACAATCGCGGCCTGTGGCAGTGCTTGCCCAGAGTGTCATTCGAACTGGCCAAATAAAACCACCCACTCCTCCGCTCCCGTTGCAGATTCGATTGGTTCGTGGAGCTGGGACTGCGATGGTACGCCCTGCCCGCCGTTTCCGGGATGCTGTTCGATGTGGGCGGCATCCAGTTTACGGCCACCACATTCAGCGGCTGGTACATGTCCACGGAGATTGGCAGCCGGAATTTATGCGACACAAATCGCCGCAATATGTTGGAGGTAAGTTGGAGTAAAAAGACGTATATAGTAATTTCTGTATTGATATCCGCCCCCTGACATTGTCCTTGCCTGACGTCCTTGATGTCTTTGTCGCTGTATCGCGATGTGGCGCTTATTTCATTATAAGGCCGCATAATGTGCGGAGGAGACAGGGACTGCCGCCTTTTCCATTCTTGCTGTCCTCGCATAAAGCGCTTTTTTCTGGGCCAGCATTCTTTTAACCCACCAGCAATGTGCCATTGGCTGTGGGGTGTGGGTGGCGTGTGTAAACTGGTTAACAGCACTTAAGAGGGGGCCGCTTTAAGGCCTGAATAAAGTTTCCATGGGGGAATTATTATCACAGACTGAAATGTAGAGTACTTTCATACATGATATACCTTAATATAACTTGCAACTAAACACATTAGCACTGCAGTTAATAGTCGATCGATCTCCCCCGGCTAATTAGTTTTTCAGCAGCACGAATATGTCATAGCCCTTCTCTGGGAATCGAGCTAAATTTTATGACAGCGATGCATATTCCACCTTGCACCTACACTCGTTTCGGTACACAAAAGTGTTTCCAAGTTAGGAGAATTTAATGGCTTTCTCCTCTTTAAATTATTTTGATTGGAAAGTAATTTTATGGTTCCCAAAAAATGGGAGTTGTAAAATCTTATTTCGCTTGCATTAAAATTATATTATTTATTTATAATTATAAATTTTAAATTTGGTATATTTTTTAAAAAGTGAAATAATTGTACCAGCCTTTTTTATGGGAGTATTTTAAAAATAAAGTTCTGTTTGGCAATTAAGCTAAACTCAGTATATTTGAAGAAATTAAAATATTTTTTAGTGGTATTTAGATATCAAATTATGTTTTATGATTTTATAAAATAGTTTTCACACACAATCAAAAGCTGTATTTTTAAAAATTTTTAGTAGTTCAAAAAATATTATTATTGTCTCCCAGTATATTTCAAATAATTCGAATATGATATTTACGGACTGGCTTATACTCATATTTCAGTGTGAAATACGGGTGCAATGACAAGCATTTCCCATTAAATTTGCGGTATTTGTCATCATCAAAGCCATTCATTTGCAAGAGTCAGCCACTGTTTTGGCTCCACTCATGACATCCGATGGCCTGTGGCCAAATCCATAATTGACGTTCGGTGTGGCTTCTGACGGGTGCGAGGAAAGTGGTAGAGGCTCCGGGCCACTTGTTGGGCCCAGGCTTTTAAAGGCCACCACAGTTGTTAGTAATTATTAAATCCTGGCCACAAAACCGTAAATTGTAATCGAAATTCATCAACGTCATTCGATTAGACCGAGTCACCACTACCGATTAGGCGCACTATCGAAATTGATTTTTAACTCACCGCAGACAGTGGCGCTGAAAATGAATCTGGACACCAGGACACCCACATCCCTGTGGAAGGACAAGGCCGTCGTCGAGATGAACATCGCCGTGCTGCACTCCTACCAGAGTCGCAACGTGACCATTGTGGATCACCACACGGCCAGCGAAAGTTTCATGAAGCATTTCGAGAACGAGTCCAAGCTGAGGTGAGTCCCCCGATCGCCGATTATATCCATATCCTGTGTGTTTGTTTACTGCCGCGTTGGGCTCGCATTTATGACACATCCCAGCCGCATGTTTATGGCTTAACGTGTTTTATTTGACTTTCGCCGGCGGGGTGGAGTGTGCGGAAAACTCTTTGCAGGTGCGAAAGTAAATTTATTGTTTCCAATTTGCTGTCGCCAGCGTTTATGTAAAGTGCACGCGAGACACATAAATGCCGCACAATATGTCAAACTTTTACTCCCCCCATTTGGAAAAGAGCAGAAGCCCCTTTTCGCGGAGATAAATGTGTCACTTTCTGTTTTTTTTTGCGAAAAGAGTTTACTTTTTTGTGCAGAATAAAGCGTTTTTTATTATATTTGTATCAATTAGGTTTTAAGTCATTGGTTATTACCAGTTTTATTAGTCGGATACAATAAATAAACACCTGAATATTTGTTAGCTTTTTTTTAATGCAAACGGTTCTGCTACTTAATATAAAATCCGTATATGATTATTGACTGAGTGTCACAAAAATATATTTTCTTAATTTAAAAATTTGGGAATGAAATATATGATTAAAGTTTAGTTGAGGGTACAAATATTTGCAAAGAAAATACACAAAAATTATACTAAATTATTGAGAAAATCTTATTAAACTTCTGCCTTTAATTGGTTAGCCTTAACCTACTTTCCATTTACTAGATTGTGACCCAAAATTGCTTACTTTTGGGTATTTTAAAACTCCCACACCACCTTAAACCGACACCTTGGCAAGACACTAAATCAAAATCGTAAGCCACGTGTCTATTTTTATGGCAACAGCAGGCAGGGCAGCCACAATTAAGTCACTTAATGGTAATCTCCCATTTGGGGCACTAAAAATACAAATGGCCATATTTCAAATGCCGGGCGAAATGAATGCAAAGGATTCCGCCTCTGCCACCGCCGCCCACTCGTCAATTATAAGCAATTACTTACCAACCGTGGGGAATCGTCTTTCCGCAGGAACGGTTGTCCCGCTGATTGGATTTGGATCGTGCCGCCTCTGTCGGGCTCCATCACGCCGGTGTTCCACCAGGAGATGGCCCTGTACTACCTGAAGCCCTCGTTCGAGTACCAGGATCCCGCCTGGCGCACTCACGTCTGGAAAAAGGGGCGTGGCGAGAGCAAGGGCAAGAAGCCAAGACGTAAATTCAATTTTAAACAAATCGCTAGGTAAGTACTTACAGCAGCGCTTACCGTTAACGTGGCGACCTTTAGTGGAGCTCACCCCCCCACCTCGTTATCCTTTCCGGCTGATGATGATGTTGATACTCGCATCCTTGCCCGTGTAATTGTGCCCGTGTGTTCGGTCGTTTTGCGAGCGTGTCACACGACAGCATCAGCAGGGATTAGCTTTTAAGTAGATTACATGGATTGTGGTTTATTGCCACGGGGCGACTCCTCCCCTGCTCCTATGTATATCCTTCATCCTACGTCCTACTGTCCTACTGTTATCAAGTCGCCTGGAAAATTTGGTACATTGCATCAAGTCTGTTGTGCCCGTTATTGTTATTTTAAATGTTATTTGCCGGATACTGCTCCGCCCTTTCTATCTGGAATCTCCCGTCGTGTTAGCAGCATATGTGTGGTTGGAGTTGATTGTTATGCAAATTTGACGTCCTTATTTTATTCGAGGTGAAATTTGAGACGTTTATAAGTTTGGCAAGATAAATTCGTCAGGGTTTACTTTAAAAGAAAATAGGTTAGAACCAAATTAAAGGGAGAATTTAAACTTTCTAGGCTCCAAACTTACTAGAAAATACAACCAAAGCAACCTAAGATAATAAAACAGATTTAATAGATATTTTCGTTAGTGGAGCCTGATTAATTTTGACTCTTCTTTATGGCAAGAAATTTAACTAGGTAAAATAAATTTAAATTTAATTAGTTTCATTAAAGGCTTTAGTGTGGAATTTAAGAGGTTTGACTGTATCAATGCCCAATAAATATTCTTCAACAGCTTAACTTTCTTTGGCTCTCAAAAAAATAAAAAAATGTTGAATAATAATAAGATGTGTTTATGCAACCACGTGTTATGTGTAAACTTTAGGTGCCTAATATACTGTGAAATATCATCTTTCATAGGTCAAAAACGCTTAATTAAGTCAGAAATAAATCTGTGAACAAATGTAAAAACTAAGCAGAAGCTATTAGCTACCAAAAGCTTATGCAAATTTGCGGCAATTATACGCCCAACAATGACAGCTTGGCATTTAATCCATACACCTATTCATGCATCAATCAATTAATCGAATGCGCAAACAAACAAATGCGGTGAGCCCTAACAAATAAAATTAATTACACAAATACGCAGGAGAGAAAAAGTGGAAACCTGAAAATTGCTGTTAAATAAAGCGTGAAAAATCATAATGATTATTTAACGACCGCACTTTAAATCGTTGCATATTAATGATGTTGTCCACGCTGGCGTATTTTTCATGCTAATTAATTTTAATTTACTGCAATCAGTACAACGAAGGCATGGCCAACAAATAACTGGCAGAAATTCATTAAAAAGTTATCAATTAAAATTGTTGCAATTGCACATGTACGAGTTTCCATTAAATCGAGTCCTTTCGAGGACGAAACTTTTTATCAGTGCTCTTAAACGATGCTGCCACTGAAAAATCATTCGTATTTACGTATTTATGAGGATACATGTATTCGCACACATATCCATGTTGGACTGACGGGCTGTAGACATAATTAAGTTTAATTGTTTCAGCACGCGCCGCGCCTCTTAGCTCTGATGAGATGAAATGGAATTAAATCAGCGCTGACATCGACAACTTTATGAAAATGAAATTATATTCATGTTCGCACAAAAGTGTGCAGCGTAATGCGTGCGGATGCGGATGTGGATGCGGATGCGGATGCGGAGGAGCAGGGGTCTGGAAAGTGGGTCTGGCACGAGGTGCTGCAAAGTGGGAAGTGCCAGACATATTGAATTACATTTAAACTGCCTATCAGCATCCATTTGCCCTCTTATCCCAAAAAGTAGTTCCATGCCAGGAGCAGGCAGCAATGGCATCCTAAAGAAAAATAATAAATACGACTGCTACAGCAGAGAGTTTGAACTGGGAAATACCCTAGACTATTTTGACATCTGAGCTTTCGGGAACTTAAAGAAAATAAATATAAAATATATTATAATACAATATTATAATAATAAAATATATCCGTAGCCATTGGATTAAAACCAACATACAAAATAACCGCTCTTCTAGGACAATATCCTTTTTTTGTACACTTAGCAATAATAACACTGCGTTGTGAAACGTCTTACATTAATTTTTTACATTTTCGGTGTCAGATCCAAAAGTAGTTTCTTTCAAAACAATTTGAAAATTTTTTTAACAGTTTTATTTTCTAAATCTAAATTTATTTTATTTTTTTGTATTTTTTTTTATTTTCTAAATCTAAATTTCCTTTACAAATGTTGTTAAAATTGATTTGTAATTATTATTGCTTAGTGTTCAAAATTCAAAGAGTTAACCTTGTTATAAACTTTCGAAAAAATGAATCCGAATCCGAATCACAGTGTTTTAACCTTTTGGTGTAATTTGTTTGAGTTAGCCTAGCTTTATACTTTTGCATTAAATTATCAGAATTTTACACAAGGCGTGATTAAAATATTTTTCATTAAAATATTTACCCAACTTACTTTCGCCCAAAAAAGGGTATGAAAATCTCAAAAATAAAGGCGAAATAAAGTCGAATGATGTCTGGCACTGAAGCAACAGAAGGCTTTCCTCTCATAAGTTGGCTTTTCATTTGGCCAGAAACATATCTTCTTCTTCTTTGTTTTTCTTCTGCTGTGCATAAAGTTTTATGCGAGTCTACTTTAAATGGCGAAATGAGAGGCGCGAGGAAAGTTAACATCGTCCGACTCGTGGCAATAAAATTCCTCTGCGCCCCTTTGATTATTGACTAACCATGTGTGGGCCCTCACAAGAAAATATATGCTCCACTTGTAGACAATTTTCCAATTACATGGCATGTCAATCAAAGTGGCTATATCAGCCGGCGTGCGTTATGTTCTATGTTATGGCCTTACCCTCGACATGAAGGCTTATGGGTCTAATGATGATGGTCGTGCTGCCGCTGACGCAGCTTTAAGTGTTTCTTTGAGCATTTGCCCAAATACGAGCTAAACATTCGTTTTCACTTCGTTGCAGGGCTGTGAAATTTACATCGAAATTATTCGGACGCGCCTTGTCGAAGCGCATAAAGGCAACAGTTCTGTATGCCACCGAAACTGGAAAATCCGAGCAATATGCAAAGCAATTATGTGAACTACTTGGCCATGCATTCAATGCACAGGTAAGCTTGACAAAAAGACATAATATAATCATGGTACGGCAGCGTATACTTTAGCTGGCATTAAAAGTAAAGTAAACAAAAACATGTTTACGAAGCTAAAAAGTTCAATAAGTGGAAGCACCAGTTATAAATAGTTCGAGTTAAATAAGCATTTGTTAAAGAGATTTTCTAAAAAGCTCAATAACTGGAAGCAGTAGTTATAAATAGTTCGAGTTAAATAAGCATTTATTAAAGAGGTTTTAAGTTCGAATTAAGGAAGTTTGAACTATGGAAGTTCGACTGTATAAAAATTAAATTTATTTCCCAATTATTTTTTAGTGAATAATTTTTGTTGATGAAATAACAATTATTTATATTACCAACTAGGCTTAGACTAAATGAAGTTAATGTAAAACTCAAAAATTCAAATGCCAGTCTACGCACTTATTTTTCAATTTGTTGAAATTAGCCCTAGAAATAGGTTTCGTTACAAACATTAAGCATACTTCATAATGCCAAATGACATCCCTAATTTGACATTATAAAGCGTTTTAACCTACTTCTAAAATTAGCCCCATTTCGGGTTCTCTGGACTTAACCTGCGACCTTAGGCTGTGGGCAAAGGCCAGCGCCACATGAGACAAATTAGCATAAAACCGAAATTTACTTTTCCTTTTTTTGTGCCAGCTTAGTGTCGTCCGGTCGGTTCAGTTTCATCCGATCCACAGGATTCAACTCAGTTTGGAGTAGTCCCCTGGTCATGTGTGTGTAAAAAGCATCTGCTGGATGCCTGGCAAAATAAGATAAGCTGCAAACACCTGCGACAAACTACAAGATACGTTCGAGAGTGAGAGTCCAGGCTCATTAGGTGGTCTTTATTTCTGGGATGCGTGTGTTGGGGGAATATGCTAAGCATCTAATGACCACAAAAGTGTTTGGCCTTGCAGAAAAACAGAACAAATACGCACTGCTAAAACGGCAAATTGTTTATTCATTTAGATATATTGCATGTCCGACTACGATATATCCTCCATTGAGCACGAGGCATTGTTAATTGTTGTGGCCTCCACCTTTGGCAACGGCGATCCCCCCGAAAACGGCGAGGTAAGTAGTCCCCCCAGATCATATCAAACTAATTAATGGATTAGGCCGAGCCGCCTCCTAACGACCCGAAATGTGAACTTTAACTTTTCGTCGTTTCCCCAGCTATTCTCGCAGGAATTGTATGCGATGCGTGTCCAGGAGTCTGGCGAGCATGGATTGCAGGATTCTAGGTGAGTCAATAACTTCCCTTTTTCAATTCTCCTCCTCTCCTTTCTGTTGGCGCGGTCTTTGCATAAATTTCGTATAAATCAATTTTTTGTGGTTACTTCGGTGTAGTGAGAGGCGAGGATAATAAATATGGATGGAAATTGCTTTTAAGGCAAGTTTTCTTTCACTTTGAATTTCAAGCTTATGCAAAATCCGTTTTTCCGTATCAATTTTTATTGCATACCTTTGGGGCTTGCAATGAGATTTTAATCCCTTGTCGTTGGTTTTGGTTGAAGGACACAAGCTGGATTAATTAATTATTTAGCTGCGGTAGCGATGTGGTTCGATAAAGGGAATTTAAACAGGGATATATTAGAACATTGGTTATATAAAATATTATCTACTTTTGAAATTATTTCTTTAAACCAGTTTTTGTTTAATAAAGCACGAAAGAATATGGTTATTTATGTTAAATCGGTTAGGAAATGCATTAAATCAGTTTTCCAAAAATTTATTTCATAATAATTTATAGAAATATGTATTTAAAAAGCAAAACTGTAACCACCTTTGAATTTAATTTTTTTAATAATTGCTTAATGAAGAATACTGAATAAGGTTAATTAGGTTAAATATTTGCCAAATTGCCTCCCAAGTGATAATAAATAATAATACGAATTAATCAAATTACAAATCAAACAATAATATTTCAATTTTGCATCACTGTATCTCTTTTTAATTCCCAAATTTTCGGGTTTTCACATATGTTCACATTATTGCTGACACATATTTGGCATTTTTGTATTATTAATTGGCCCTTGTTTTTGTCCCACATTTTCTGACGTTGTGTGCGTGCCGAGAGCTTTAAAATTACAAACGCACACATACCGACACACACAAAGGATGAAGACACGCACTTAAGTGCGTGCCGCTTGAGAGAGCAGACAAATCCGCGCAATTTCCCTTTTCCCCCACCAAAGCGGAAAAAAACAATAACAATAATTTTGTTATTTCGATATTTTCCCTCACGTATGTCTGTGGAGGGTTTTTATGATGTAAAGGGGATTTCCGCTTGACAACTTTGACAACTTGGGGCCCACACACACATACACACAAGTAGACCGTCTTTGGTGGCTAAATTTATACCTAAACACGCTGCCAGTTGCCTGTTGAAAATGAAATTGAAAATTCATATGGGGCTGGAGTTCCCGGAAGGGCCAGAGGCTGCCGAAACACACTCCCCCACGGAAGGAAGCCAATTCAATAAGATATTTCGAAAGTCAGGCTGTAAAAAATGTCCTGCGGCCGCAGGAGATGCTTTAATTGAAAAATAATGGGGGAATCTCTGATCTGACATAATTGTGCGTGTTTATTGGTGTGCTGTGCGATGTTTATTAATTTGTATTTATTATAATGGCCGAATAATGAACACTGGCCTCCCACACTTTCGGTTTCACTCTTTTTGTCTGCTGTAAAAACCAATTAATTTGATTTATTACTGCTTTTATACGATGTCATTGTGTATATCTGCTTGTTAAAGCAGGTAAAGCCTATTTAGGCGTAAGTTTCACAGAAAATGATCCGAGCCTGCGTTAATTGGCATCCCTCTGCCCACGAATGCCACTTGTATTATGATTAATTGTTAAGCGAAATTCATATTTGGCAGGTTTGGTTGGGTTTAATCGTTTCAATTATTTTTAAACATTTACGGCACTCTCTTCAATCGATTGCAATTTTTGCTAACCAAGCATTAGAGAAATGAGAATTTGGGCGAGCTCCCTTTTCCTTCGTCATTTGTCCCACACTGCGTATGAGCAATTTAAACAAGCAAGCCGAAATCGCTTCGGGGAGGCTATCAACATCATGTGAGCTTGGCTGCTGAAGGTTCTCTTTTTGGCTGCTTAAACGCTCGAGTGCGTTTGCCTCGTGCATTTGCTTTTCTTATTTTCCCGAGGCATTTTGTCGCTTCGGAAATTACTTTGCTGTTAATTGTTTGCTTCGATTGATTTAATTTTAAAGCTAAGAACTTGCAAACTTGCTGGTGCAACTTTCCGAATTTTAAACTAAAGTAGTTGCTTAATAGTTTCGGAATAGTTTCGCAACAAAAGTCAAATGCGAGAAGATACTTTTAAGGCCAATAAATTGTGTGGTCGGCGATTTAAAATAAAATTTCTGTGGCCTAACTTTTAGTTTCGTCTGTGGTGCACAGCTTGAAATCCAAAAAAATGCACAATCCATCTCAAAATCCAAAGCTTGTCCTGCCTTGAGTCAAGTGACTGCCAGCTCTAGCTCTCTTAATTGCAGTCTATTATGCCATCAACGCCTCTGAGTGTGCTTTTAAGTGTCTGCAGTGGGTGGGTGTTTGTGTTTTTATGTGTGAGCACCTGACATCCGTATCCTGTTGTCAGTAAACTGCAACTGCTCGGAATGGGACACTTATCCAGCCTTAGACGTCATCATCAAGGACAGGTGGGGCGTTGCATTTGCCATAAAAGTTTGCACGTTGATGATGCCACCTATAAGCTCGCAATTACTCCACTTTGCATAATGAGTGGAGCCAAACACTTGAATAAAATGCTTGTCAAAATCATTAGCATTTTTTTTATGCCCGCTCTGAAGTGCACGAAAATAATTACAAGTACAAGTTGTTTGGATAGGGCCACTTGACTCAAGAGCAGACAGGGTAAATACGGGAGAAAATGGCACTGCAAGCTTTTAGGCAACTTGGTAAATTTATGATGCTGCTTGCGTACACTGCGAATATTACGTATACGCATGGTATGACTGTCTTGGCTTAAGTGTGTATCTAAAAGGGTTACATTTTTTTCGGTCCCTGGTTTGAAGTACTGTATAAAATGCTTTTTCATTACAAAGCACACTGTTAATAAAACCATTCGTTCTTGCGTAAAAAAAACAAACAATGTAGGATCCCTAGAATACACATACTGTTTTTATTTTAAAGAAATATTAAAATTTAAACTTCAAATTTTAAAGCAATACGATTTTAGCTTTGTAAAGAAATTTGTATTTGATCTAAAATTTTGTAATTATTGTTTCAACAAATGCTTTAGTAACAACCTTGACTATTTTATTTGTTAAGCTCAAGCACTAAGCTCTTGCAGCATGCGAGTAGCTGAATAATTAACTTGTTGTTTATTGCACAATTTTAATTTAATCTGGTTTTTATCAGTGTTGTAGTGTTAAAATAGAGCCAACTCTCAGCGCAGCTTGGCAGTGTTTTAATTATTCCGAGTCCAGGATTTCCAGTCTGCCACTTCGTCCTTTGGCCCCGCGAGTGTTTTTTGCTTTCAATAGTTTTGCTCTGCCACCTGTCCTGCTCTGTGCCCATCTCTTTCCCTCAACCGCCCCGTCTCACTCCCACTCGGCAGTTGAGCTGTAAATTACAACACTCTTTTCACGCAATGCTGCACTTTTGGACTGCTGATGCGGGCGGAAGGGGAAAGGATGTCTGTTTGTTCGCGTGCAGGATTTGCCGTGTTCGTTGTTGCTGCTTTAAGGAGCGTGTGATTAAGTTGATAGGCGTCACTCAGCTTAAAACTTGGCTAAGCGCCGAAGCGTTGAGTTGTGCTTCTTCGCGCCGTGATGAACTGCATATGTATATGTCTGGGAAACAGATGAATTTGAGTGGGATTAAACTTACTTACACTTACAATGTTTCGGCGGTGGCAGAAGTTTAGGAAATGATTGGTTGAATTAGGATTGTTCCCTCTGCAAATAGAAACAGAAGTTAACTGTTCAAATATTGATGTTCTAATTATTTGCTCTCTACCAATCATATTTATCCTGCTGTATTAATTATCACTTTTGCTTAATGAACAAATGTAACCTTATTACATGGCCTTAGGCATGATATATAGATACATCTTATGAAGTTTAAATCTCATTAAAGCTGACTTTCGGTTTCTGAATTGGAAGATCTGCTTAGCATTATGCAGCCGCTTATATAGTAATGCTGTAATTTAATATTCCCCTCCATGACCATCGCCTACTGCGGAGTAGTGGCCTTATCTTTGCCATAATCCCCGCCAGGGTCTGGTCCATCGCTCGCTGTTAACAAGCTCTTACAACTTGTAAGCTCTGTGGCAGCCAGTCGTGACGGGTTCCTGAGCCCTCTGCTCGGGGCAACAGGTTTTTACGACCCCCGCAAAGCCATAAACTTTGACCCAAAGCCAAGCTGAGCAGCAGGAGCTCAAATAGTTTTAAACGCACTATGCCATAGAGCCATCTCGGAGTGGGCCATGGCCAGATGCAGTTGGCAGTTGGCAGCAGTCTGGCCAAAAGCGGATTTTTCGTCGGCTCCTGGGTTTCGTTAAAAACTGCCACTGTTCATTGTTGAATCATCACTCAACTGGGCGGTTTTTCCGGGCTGTGATGCGGGGAAAACTGCAGTGGCGGGGAGCAGACTCACACGCTGGGAAAATGCTTGCCACTGACGAGCAGATGACGAGCGGATGATTACGTTCTTTTTTTTTAGTGAATTGCTCGCACACACCCAGTCCTCGACCGAATTCAACTTCAAGTCTTGTCTTTTCTTCCAGGCCATACAGCTCTACTTTGGGCTCATTTTATTTTGGCAGTTTTTGCACATTTCTTTTTCATTCTTTTTCCTCTTTAGCTACATCCAATGACAAGCGTAATAAATGCTTTGCTGTCAGCCTCTGCTTGTCTTCTTTTATTGTTGCCTCCTTTGGCGTGTTTTGTTCATTGTTTAGTTCCTGCACAACAACAACAACATGAAGAGGGGCGGAAGGGGCGGGGCGACTGCCCTTGACCACGCCCACCTTTCTTTTGTTGCCCCAGCCTTTGTGAAATATGAATCTGAGGGCGGGAAAAGCCCTTCTAACAGGCCCCATTTTAATTTGAGTGTTCTTGGTTGGATGTTTAAAAATCTGAGCTGCATACTTTTGGGCTGTCGCCGAAAAAAACAGGAATTTCCCCCAGGCCGAGATTATGACCAAAACCCCTCGATTTTCTCCCCACCAACAGCATCGGCTCCTCGAAGTCCTTCATGAAGGCCAGCTCGCGACAGGAGTTCATGAAGCTGCCGCTGCAACAGGTGAAGAGAATCGACCGCTGGGACTCGCTGCGGGGCTCCACCTCGGACACCTTCACCGAGGAGACCTTCGGCCCCCTGTCCAATGTCCGGTTCGCCGTCTTCGCCCTCGGCTCCTCGGCCTATCCCAACTTCTGCGCCTTCGGCCAGTATGTGGACAACATTCTGGGCGAGCTGGGCGGCGAGCGCCTGCTGAGGGTGGCCTACGGCGACGAGATGTGCGGCCAGGAGCAGTCCTTCCGGAAATGGGCTCCCGAGGTTTTCAAGGTGAGTGGAGTGACATCTTCATGCGTGACGTCTTCATGCACGGCACAAGAGCAAATATGCAACGCTTTTAGTTGAAAAATGCTCGTGGTCAACAGTGCGTATACGCAACGGGCTTAGGGTGAAACCACACTTTTTAGAAACTAAGATTTTCCTTAAAAATGAGCCAGTTATTATTTAATCTGCTATCAAAAAGTTTAAAGACACCTTAAAAAATCAGGGAAACGCTTGTTTAAAGAACATTTAACATTCACATTAAATAAAGTAAACCTTAACAAATAATTTAAAATGGTAATTTCTAATTACAATTATTATTAATTTACTTTTTAAAAGTTATAAAAACGAATGGTAACACGTCTCTGAGAAAAATTTTTTAAATTAAATAAAGTTTATTTCTTAGAAGAGTTTTTAGCATTAATGTGATTATATATATTTTAAAGTTAAAACAGAATTGTCAATTTAGATTCTTTTACCCAGCATTTAAGTAAATGAAATAATATAACTTTTCATATGAGAAATGAATCTTTGTAATGAGGGCTTTATTTAGAAGAACTTAACCTGGTTAAAAATATCTGCTTAAGAAAGTGATAAATTCAATTTTAAGGACTTAAAAATTATATCATAAAAATGGGAATTTTGTATGTAAATTCTTATCGGCAAATCAACAATCAATAACCAAATGATCTTATATGCTTTGAATAACTTTAACCCAACCTTGCAGCTCGCCTGCGAGACCTTCTGCCTGGATCCCGAGGAGAGTCTCTCGGACGCCTCGCTGGCGCTGCAGAACGACTCGCTGACCGTGAACACGGTGCGACTGGTGCCCTGGGTGACCAAGGGATCGCTGGACAGCAGTCTGTCCAAGTACCACAACAAGAAGGTGCACTGCTGCAAGGTGAAGGCACAGCCGCACAATCTGACCCGGCTGAGCGAGGGGGCCAAGACCACGATGCTGCTGGAGATCTGTGCGCCGGGATTGGAGTACGAGCCGGGTGACCACGTGGGCATCTTTCCGGCGAATCGATCCCAGCTGGTCGACGGTCTGCTGGATCGCCTGGTGGGCGTCGACAATCCCGACGAGGTGCTGCAGCTGCAGCTGCTGAAGGAGAAGCAGACCTCGAACGGTATATTCAAGTCCTGGGAGCCGCACGACAAGATACCGCCGGACACTCTGAGGAATCTCCTGGCCCGATTCTTCGACCTGACCACTCCGCCGTCGCGACAGCTGCTCACATTGCTGGCGGGATTCTGTGAGGACACCGCGGACAAGGAGCGACTGGAGCTCCTGGTGAACGATTCGTCGGCCTACGAGGACTGGCGCCACTGGCGACTGCCCCACCTGCTGGACGTGCTCGAGGAGTTCCCCTCCTGTCGCCCGCCGGCCCCCCTCCTGCTGGCCCAGCTGACGCCGCTGCAGGCCCGCTTCTACTCCATCTCCTCGTCGCCGCGCCGCGTGAGCGACGAGATCCACCTGACGGTGGCCATCGTGAAGTACCGCTGCGAGGACGGGCAGGGCGACGAGCGGTACGGCGTGTGCTCCAACTACCTTTCCGGCCTGCGGGCGGACGACGAGCTGTTCATGTTCGTGAGGAGCGCCCTGGGCTTCCACTTGCCCAGCGACCGGAGCCGCCCCATCATCCTGATTGGTCCCGGCACGGGAATCGCCCCCTTCCGCTCCTTCTGGCAGGAGTTCCAGGTGCTCCGCGACCTGGATCCCGTGGCCGCCTTGCCCAAGATGTGGCTCTTCTTTGGCTGCCGCAACCGGGATGTGGACCTGTACGCCGAGGAGAAGGCGCAGCTGGAGAAGGATCAGATCCTGGACCGAGTTTTTCTGGCTCTGTCCAGGGAGCCGGCCATTCCAAAGGTAAGTTTTGTGTGGTCAGCAATCTAAACTTGGTTTTTATCCACTTAACCAACCAAACTTTTATATACAGAGAAAAATAGTTCACATACACAGTGAAATGGGTTTGGCATTTCTATTACACGGGTTTTGTTAAATTAATTATTAAAATAAAATTAAAGTCAAACAGATTTACTTATTTTGTGTCACTAAATTAAAAGACTTTAAATAAGGAAAAATTATCAAAGAAAAGTTAATATTTGTTTAATATTAAAGTCAAAAGATTCATTTTGAATATTTAATGACAAATTAAACATTTTCTGACATCCAAAACAAATGCGGTATATTTAAGATCCTTTAAATATAGTTTAAAAGTAATAATGTTTTCTTATTCTTAATGTGTACTTCATTATTATAATTTTAGTCCTATTCATTTAGTTTCAACCAAATTAAAAAAGGCTATGCATAGTTTGTTGGCCTAGCAAAGTTAGTTAAATTTACTAAAGACCAAAATGTGTACTAAATATTGTAATTTTGTTCTCTGTATATGAGAATTTCCCGCTTAAACAAAGATTTGTTTTTTGATTTTTCATCGAATCGCTTGTGCATTGCAGACATATGTGCAGGACCTGATTGAGCAGGAATTCGATTCGCTGTACCAGTTGATTGTGCAGGAGAGGGGCCACATCTACGTCTGCGGCGATGTCACAATGGCCGAGCATGTGTACCAGACCATCAGGTAAGGTTTGCTCTGCCTTAAGTTTGATTGCCTTTGTGTGTTTGGGCCAAAGAGTGGGCGTTGCTGCTCTTTCCGTGGGCACACACACCCCTCCCCCCCGGAACACCACTGGGAGTTCTCTGTTTTCCAATGCTCATCGGTCAGGTATTTTGCCATCGCTTGGCTTTTATATTTCGTTTCTCTGGCTCGCATTTTTTCAAAGCTCCTGATTAAGTGCCTTATTGTGAAATACGGGCTGGGCTGTCTCTATCCATACACACAGGATATTGCATAATGGCGCAGTGCTTAAGGACGGACTTCAATGGGGACCTACTCGTAATCTTAAGCGGTTTAGTTTAATTGAAGCGAGACAATATCCTGGGGCAGCAGCCCATCTGTTGCGTTTGCTAATTAGAGGTCTTCCAGGGAAATTCATATAATTTCTTATTTAAGTCTGGTAATTATGAAGGATAATAATGTCCATGTAAACAAAAAACTTTAAGCATATTAAATGCCGATGCGAGTCTGTTTTTATATCATTAAATTAATATTATTAATAAAATATTTTGAGAAAAGTGATAAAGTTAAATCATTATTCCGTAACATATTTTCCCAAATATAGTTGCATAGCTGCGCTTTTAACTCGACACTTTATAAATCTTGAAGCACTTATTCCCTTACTGTCCCTATAGATTACGTTACATATCCCTGTGCGAATAAATAAACATTTTTCCAGAATTTTTCCGTATTTTCTACACACACTTTAACTTTTACATATTCCTTTCTCTTTGGCAGGAAGTGCATTGCCGGCAAAGAGCAGAAAAGCGAGGCGGAAGTTGAGACATTTTTGCTAACACTGCGGGTAAGTATCCTTAGCGGTAAGGGCGGAGCTTTAGCTATAAATACCGTCAGTGAAGGTTTTCCTTCCTGCCACACTCTGCGTATGAGCAATATTTCCATGCAAGCATAAAAATAGTTTTGAACAATGTAGTGTAAACCAACATTTGATGACACTAAATCTACATACATTGTGTTGCACTGTTTTTTCAATTTTTCTAGGATGAAAGTCGCTACCATGAGGACATCTTTGGCATCACGCTGCGAACGGCTGAAATACACACAAAGTCGAGGGCCACGGCCAGGATTCGCATGGCATCCCAGCCCTAAAGTACATTCGAACTAATCAAAATGGGAGCGATGATTTATCCAAATAAGTGAAGAATACAAACATTTGTCTTTACTTTCTTCCATATTCAAATGCAATTAAATATTGTCGCTTTGTTCATTACTTATTCGTATGAATAACGTTTAAATAAATTACACTTTATTATTGATTCTTATGTACAAAATAATTCAGAAATCAAAATCTAAATGTTAAAGTATATTTCAAATAAATCAATTCAAAAAAGAAGTTTATCGAGTTGTTACAAAAAATGGGGGTGTGGATTAGTCAAATGCAATTTCCAATTTCGGCACCAAAGTTAAGGCCATTGGCTAAGCGGCTTAAATTGGCTAAAGGGAAATGGAAATTTGGCGATTGGCAAATGGCGCAGAAAATGCAATTTATAAAATAAATACTCATTTCCTTTCCATGTATTTTTTTCAGACTTTCTTTTCCCCGACTAGTTCTGCTCTATAATACGGAATAATACCGGCCTGACAATGTCAGACTCGAAAATAGTCGAATCATATATATTTACCTTCCGTACTTTGCATTACGCTTTTAATAAAATGAAAAACTAGTAAAACAGTGGTTCTAAATGCAAGAAAATTGTGGTTTAATTCACTGTAAGGGAATTAAATATCTGTATTGGGTTTCATAAATTATTAAAGTATTTTGTAGTGTAGTTTATAAAATTCACAACATTAAGTTAAAAACTTGTAAATATTTTTTTTAAACATTATGAATGCGTAGTTAAATTACCCATTTGATCGAATTAAAAAGTAATTTTTGGAACATAAAAGAATTTTTAAATTACACTATTAGGATAAGACAGATATATAGATATGGGCCAAAAAGGGTTTTGTAAAAAAAACGGTAATTTCCATCAATTTGAGTATTTTCTTATCTCAGATCCATGTGCAACTAAAGCGCAGTGGCTGCGCCAACATTCCGGTGGCTGTCTGCGGTTTCAAAGCGTTAACAGATTTGTACCTTGTGCGAAATTCTAAACATCTACATCCTAACTCCGACCAAAGGGGCTCACCACTAGCCCACCAGGCGACTATGTGGAGTATCTGATTTCAATGCTGAAATTGAATTGTGAGCGCTGCTTGGCTTCTGTTTGATTTGTGTATATATATTAAAGGGTATACGTATTCCTGCTGTTTGCAGAGCGCGTCGCTATTTGTGCTTCTATCTGGCCATATGGACGAATGTTTGTCCATTAAAACGCCATATTTCTGTATTTATTCCTATTTGTTTATATGGAAAAAAAGTAGAAAATCCCCAGACACAACGGGGAGTGCGGTACTCTGACAAAGGGAAATATTCCAGAAATCTTATTTGGTTTGGAAATAAGATGTGAAATAATATATTGTTTGTCACAAAAAATATAAAATAAAATAAATTTGTAAAAATAAATTCAAATTCATGGTACCTTTAAAAATAAATATGGTCATTCATAAAAGTATCAGCTTAGTCGGTACACTCGACGGCAGTGTTTTTACTCGTTTCATTTAGAATCGCGTTTTTGTGTTTCTATTTTTAACGGAAATTTCTACTGCAGTGAGTGAGTATCGCGGTTTGACTTCTGATTGACATTTTTTCCCCTTTTTTAAGATAGAGCACGCGTATCTCTTTCAATCAGCTCAGCCTCCTCTCATATTTCAGGTTTTGACATATGTCAATGGCAGAAACACAGGAAACTGAAAGATATTGCTTAGGAAATTGAAATCAAAAGGTTTAATAAAGACGCTTTGCCAAAAGTAAGGGTTTTAAGCTATCTTTTTTAGAAAAATAAAATGTATTTATTGCTGCAAATAACTTTGCTGTGAAAACATAATTTTTCCTGTACTAGGAAATAAATTGTAAAAAGTCTGACATTATTATTTCGTCATTACCATATATTTTATCAAGATGTTGTACTTTTTTTTACAAGTAAAAGCGAAAATGCTGTCTGGCATTATCGTCACCCGATCATACTTATGCAAATTCGGTAGAAATTGATAAAGTCGCGTGGCTAAAAAAGAATAATACTGCTGTTTTCAACGGTTTCTGTCGAAATCGGAACGAATGAGATGGCTGGCAAAGGTAAGTAGACTTGCTGACCGCACCGTAAAAACACTAAAATTTGCTTTTAACAACTGAAATGCGATTATTAAACTCTGCAGAAATGGTAATCGTAAACTGAAGTCAATGGCTTATTGGGTTTTTTTGACCCGTAAACGAAATCACCTGATCTTTTTACCCAGAACGTGAGTCAGCACCTAAGGGACTTTGGTTAGTTGTGACTAAGGGATAAGCCCAGACTAACAAATGGAATGCAGTTTCTCAACGGCCAACTTAAGAGAGGGTCTTTGGCACGCGACTCCCGTTCCAAGTGACCAAAATGTTTGACTGTTAACCGGCTTTTGGTCCGCTCCACAAACAGTCCAGCCCATGGATACACTCTCGATTCCAAATTAATCAACCGACTTTCAACGGTCAGCCTCGGACGGCCACAACAACCACCGTTCAGATAGCCCGGGTCCCACCAACATTCCTGACATAATTTCGTGTGTGAGTAAGCAAACGAGTTCGGGAAAAATTAGACGTCATCAGGCAGCCTCAGTTGCCGCTGGCAACAAAGGTGGGACTCACAAAAAGCAGTCTGTGGAATCCACCAAGGTGCAAAGTCGAAGCCCAGGGGGGAAATTGAAATTTTTAATATTCCCAGGACTCGACTCGGTTAAACTTTGCCAAATTTTAAATTGGCTAGCTTTCTAAGGGTGGCTACAAAATAAAACAATCAAGGAAATCTATTTATCGTTAGCCATTCAAAATACGAACAATGTATTGGGAATAAAACATACTTCCCAGCGGAAGCAACATGTTGCGAATAATCCAGCAGCAAATTAAATTTTTGCCGGCTCGCAAGTTTTGCCTTCGATCTTGGGCTGGAAAGTTCGCTTCGAACTTAAAATCAGCGCCGACGTAGCCGGCTCAAGCACAGTGATGTCGCAATCGGAGGTAAAATAGCTATAAATTTATTTAATTTTAATAAAGAATGTTATATTTTCCATTTTCCCTTAACTGTAGCTGTTTATCAAATTTTGCTACATTTAATTTTGATATTTACTTATTTCATTAAAAGATTTAATTCTGAAAAGATCTATATCAAAAGTAAAGCCAACTCTAACAAACTTTTTTTATTAAGTCAAAATTAAAAAATATTTTGAGTAACTGAAAACTCCAACTTAAAAAAATAAATATTTTCGTTCAAAATCATCTTGAAATGAGTGGAAAATGTAAAATCTAAAATCTAGAAATTAGGTATGAGATACATTTTATAAAAATTCGGTTTTTTAACTCGAAAATATTTTAAGCGAAAAAAATCTGTTCTGGTAACAAAACTTCGTGTTCAAATAACAATTTGTATAATTTGAATATTATTTAAAATTTCTTACTTATCAAATGGGAAAGGTATTAATCAACCTACCACTCAATTAATCATTTCTTAGCATATGTTTTAATAGGTTAATATTTTTTAAGTGTGCGAATGCGTGGATATGTATCTTGTAAAACCTTAATAAAACTCCACATTTCGATCAAGATTTGCTGGAAAAGAGCCGATCCGACATCGCCGCTCAAGCCTAACATTGCGACTTGAACTTGCCGCCGTTCGAAGCCGGGGCGTGCATAGGGGGGCGGGGCAGGGTGGGGCGGGGAGGGGTGGGTATGTGTGTGAGCGAGCTTGGTTACCGCCGACGGCTGCAACAACAAAAGGCAAACATCGCAACTTTGATGTCGATTTTTTTGTCGGACCGCGCTTCGTTTATTTTAGTTAGTAACGAGATTTCGAGCGCTCAACGTTGACGTCGCGGCTGAAAATCGGCTAAAGGCCCGAGCAGAAAAAGCTCCGATACAGTGCGTATTCCCTATGCTGAACGACTCGCCAGTGAGTGTGTGATTGTGTGCGGGCGCAGACATGAAGTGAATAAGAAATTGGAAAAGCACTAAAACATAACATATATGTAAAATATAAAAAAACGCAAAAGAAAACGCAAGAAACGTGGGTAAGGCCAAAAGCGAGGCAGAAACCGACAAAAAGCAACAGCAACAGCAACTACATTAGCTCGGCGATAATCAGAAAATATTTCTTTAAGCCCATCGCATCGCGCGCCTCAAATCGAAAAAGCGCGAAATATTTATTTCGGCCCCAAAACGTAAGTGTCTGCATGTGCAAGTCGATTTGTACTATATACCATATACTATATAGCTACATATGTGCAAGTATTAGGCACAACAAACTAGGGGACACTTATTATAAATTGCAATAGCAACAAAACTTATACAAAAGTTGTTGATTGTCGGTTGCCAAGAGTGAAATTATTGAACAAGAAATTTGTTTTTGTTCAGGAGGGTTAGCTTGGTGATTTCGAGTCCAACGAAGCGGGGCAAAATGCGCCAAAATATTTATTGGCCGTAAATATACGGCTTATGTGAAATAGTCAAGGAAATGTGGAAATCGAGACTAAAACAGTCTTCTAAATGAAATGCACAAAATTGATCGAGCTTGCATTTTAAATTTTTTGAAAATGTATAAATTTATTTAATAACTACATTTTTGAACTATGAACCTCTTCCACTACATTTCGTTGCTATTGTGATACCAATCACCATAAGACAGAAAATTATTTTAAAAAAATAAAAAAAATTGTATATGTTTTGAGAACAGAAGATCCTAAAAGTATATTGATCCTGTTAAGATAGGGAACAAATAAAATAAAAAAGCTACGTAAAATCGTATTTTTAATAGAGAACAGATCTTCTTATCCATTTCCCAAAGTTGAGAATAACTTATTATTTTTAATTAATAGTTTTTGGCTTCTGTGTACGATACTTATACTAAGAACTAAAGCAAAAAACTTGATAAAATCCCAAAGTGCTTAAAGATGGGAATTCACAGTCAATAGTTTCAGCTTGACAACAAAATTTGTTCAGGTGTTGAAAATCTTGAGGTGATCAGCTTTCCTCGGAATACTCGAAATATGTTTACCCACACTTCCTGCGAATTCGATGAAGCTGTTCGAACAAAACTTCTGGTTAATTCGCCTTAAATGGTGGATGAGGTGTCTAAAAGAATGTTTTGCTTCGTAAACATACATAGTTCAGTTACCTGTGCGATACCACTGACAAACAATTGAAATGCCCCCCCAACTATGTACTATTTCATTTTGCTCTTTATTTCTGTGTACTTTTTAGCGTTCACAAATTGTTTGCATTTCGACTGGCAGTGACTAAGTGCTGATTTTTACGATTACAGGTGTTTGAAATGTATTCAAAATGTATGAGGCTCTGTTACCATTATTGCCACTGCCGCCGATGTGTGTTGTATGATGTGTGGGGCAGATGAAATAAAGCCATTCGGCAGCAGCCCAGACCTTACAAGGTTCATTGCTACTTGTCACAATTTTTTCCTCAGCCGTCGTTTGGCTGTCTGCCGTTTGTCTGTTTCATGTAGGCTTGCTGTATAGATAATAAACATTAAGCTTAATGGCATTGTCGCTGGGCTATCCAGCTATAGCTATCCACAAACTACAACAGAGGCAAGTAAATCAACAATAAACAAATGGCAAGCCACGCGTGTCTGCCTTTTAGCCGTGGCTTGTGAACTTTTCTTGTGGGTTTTTTCTCCTTTCTGACAGCTTCTATAGCGTGTTAATTCAGCCAGCCAGTATTGTATTGAAATCTTGTTCCTCAATTTTTGGCACATTCATTTGGGGATTCTTTGCAAATTAAGCGTCGTTTCTTCACGATTATAGAAATTTTCGCAGCTTGTTGTCGGTCAGGCGCCCCACAGCCATCCGTAAATAAATTTGTTTATTATGGCCGCAATTAGTTGATTTAAATTATTAACTTTGGCGCACTAATGCCCGAGGTTCAAGGTTAAGGATGGCCATTTAAATGAATTGTGTGTTGTTGAAGTACACACAAATAAATATAAATCATACATCCAAATGCATGCGAAATCTTTTGTCCGACCGCGTAGAGCTGAGAGAATTATTATAGAATAATTTCTGTTACGTGAGATTAAGCAATATGCTCTGACAATGTCGCGTGTTGATGATAGTTCAGCGATGTTTTCCATTTTTACCTGACTATATATCTTTCACGTGCGCACAAGCACCTAGCAAAATTGTCAACAGCCAGTAAAGACAACTTAACTTAAGATCCTTGAGTTGGATCAGAACAATTGGGTCATTTTTAATAGGTATTTGAAAGTATTTTAAGGGGTTTAAAAGAGGATATGCTTTTTTTGTTTATTTTATATTGATTTTTAATATATAATTATTTTTAAATGACTTCCTAATATAGAATATTTTTATATATCTTACTTTTATATATATTATTCTTAACTTAAGACTTCCTGCAGACCCAAATGCTCATGCTTTCAACTTAAGCCGCAACAAAGAAGCGCAAGAAAGAAGTATAAGCAATGTGGCTAGTATAAAGCCGTTACCACTTTAAATATACCCACTTCATTCATAGGCAAATACCAAAAGGCAGGCATGCCAAACAAATCAAACACAGTGCACAAATGGCTTGCAAAACGACGAAGACAAGGCGACGACGAAAGCGGAGACCAGAAAGAAGTCGCAAACTGCAAAAAATCATTTAACGCATTTTAACAACGCTCATTACCGATTTGAAGAAGAGGGGCACTTGAACCCCGCCTCCGGCCCCGCCCCTCGCCCACAAACACGGCACGTGGACCCATTTAAAGTAGTGCAGACAGACCATAAAACCAAAATCCAGCGCCGACAAACTCGCACATATCTTCAATATAGCCAAAAATATTTGTGAATTTTTATGAATGAAACGCAAAATGTGTTGAATTTGAATTGCTGTTGCTCGTCTTCCAACTTTTTGCTCGCATTGCGTGGCATGGCAGATACATGGCTTGCATGGCTAAATAATGAGCATTTTTCAAAACTTAAACCTCTTACGTACAAAATAGCCACGAAAACAGCCTGCAAAAATTGGCTGGATTAACTAAGTCAGGGTACTACCCCCACATATAATTTTCTTTTAATTGCCCTCACATAAAAAGTGAAAACATAAATTTAATATAGGCACTTAAGCCACATAAATAAATAGAGGGAAAAAATGGATTTACTCTCGGGCATTTTTCGCTCACTAAATATTAAATCAATTAATTTGCTGCATATTGGTTATCAGGAAACGAATTTATATTTAATTTTTTTCCTACGTCACATCTGGCATTGAAAAATACCCAGTTGCCTGATTCACCTGGACATTATATTTGCTCAAAACCCAATAAGAGTAAAATATACAATTTTTACTGACCAACTGTGACAACTGTTGGTCAAAAAGTAATGTAAATAAATATACAACTTTTAATGATAAGAAAATAAACAGCAACACTGAGGGCGAATATGTACATATGTATTTGTATACTATATACGTATGTCTCCAGACAAATCAAAATTGTTTCAATATTTGCTTTATAACATTTTAAACAGTTTACTTTATAGCTTGTAATCAAATGAATGTCGTTTATATTTTGAAACAAATTGCCCCTCGACAAGGTAAACAGTTGAATTGCCTGTGAGTAATTTTGGCTAAGATTGTTTGAGATGACTTAACCAGCAACTTCCAATTTCCGGTCACCACTTGATGTGTTTTTTTGCTGACTCATCTGAAATATTTTTTAAGAGAGTCTGGAGGGAAAACCTTCGAAACAGATGCAAAAATTCTGCAGAATAGCTTTTACAAGATTTATTCATTTTCGGTTGAAATTCATGAATACACAAATGCATGGGGTCCACATGAACTCGACGAAAAAATTTCACAAATGACTTGAGCCGGGCTTTGTTTATATTTTTGGGCGAAACCTGTTTCCATATTTCTGCTCAAGCCAAAATCATAACAAAAACATCAACATTTCATCGGTAAGAAAGATGGGCATGCATATTATTTTTGGAATTTTGTGAGCTTAGATCACTTTGGAATTGAACAAAGTGGTTCTGGCCAAAATGCGCATCTAATTACACGAGGCTGTGGCGCCATTTGGCCAGCATTGAAAATCGAAATGCCACAAAAATAATTCAATAAAGGCGCCCAGCAACCTTCGTAGGTGTAGTTTTAATTAATTTGCTTTCAGAAACACAAATATTTAAAATCGCCATGGCGCCCTCAACAATTCCAAAGCGTGTGTAAAAATTATTTCGCATGTGGCGGCCTCATTATACCCTTGCAGAGGGTATTATAATTTTGGTCAGAAGTTTGTAACGCAGTGAAGGAGACGTTTCCGACCCTATAAAGTATATATATTCTTGATCAGGATCACCTCCTGAGTCGATATAGCCATGTCCGTCTGTCCGTCTGTCCGTCTGTCCGTCTGTCCGTCTGTCCGTCTGTTTCAATACCGTTTGCGAGCTCAGTTTAAAAGCTAGCGATCTGAAACTTTCACACTCGTCCTAAAACATGTGTACGCAGATCAAGTTTGAAAATCGCCCCGATCGGACGTCTATATCCTATAGCTCCCATAGGAACAATCGGATATAACTTTCAAGAATGGAAGATATTTCGCGCAGTGTAAAAGCATTTAACATAAATCTTTCCAAATCTTATTTTTTTATGCATACCTTGATCAGGGTAAAAGCGCTTGGCGATCGGACGTCTATATCCTATAGCTCCCATAGGAACAATTCGGTGAAATCGGTCCAAATTTGTTGGTTTTCTGAATTTTTCACGTAGTGTGTAAGCTACTGACATAAATTTTTCCAAGTCTTATTTATTTACGCATATCTTGATTAGGGTAAAGCGCTTGCCGATCGGACGTCTATTTCTTATAGCTTCCGTAGGAAAAATAGTTAAAGGCTGCGAAGTATCCCTTTTTTCTATTTTTATATGACATTTTGCAGTATAAAGCAATTGACATCAAACGACGCAAATCTAGTTTATTTATGTATACCTTATTCCTTTCGCTACTTTTTCAGTTTTAGCGATTTCGGCAAAGTCTGCAAGGGTATTAAAACTTCGGCTTGCCGAAGTTAGCTTCCGTCCTCGTTTTGAAATGATATTGAATATCGATCGGCTGGGCTGTGTTTGTCCAGCCCCGTTTTGACTCATCCGTATTTAGTTTCGGGTTTTTTCTGGTAGTATACTAGTTATTGCAGGCATTAATCACCTGCGCTATAAACCGCAAATAATACCTTTCCGTCTGGAGAGACTTGTTTCGTCTTGACTTTCTGAGGGTTTCCGTTGAGCTGAACATATTCGAGCAATTTATGAATTCCCATTAAGCTAAATGTTCAATTAGCGCTAGGGCGTGATATTTTTGTTAATCAATGTCAGTTGGGGACATAAAATATAGATGGCAATAGGGCTAAGGGAAACTACCAATAAAGGTTCGGGAGTTCAGGAAGCAGAAACAATTTTACCTTGTGCTTAAAAGATTTTTGTAAAGATATTTCGAAAGAATTTACTATAATTAAAAAGTCCATCCTCCGCAATATATTGTCTCATATGCAACAAACAAATTCATCAACTATTCCCATAGCCCCAATTCTTGTAAGTTAAAAGCCCTTTTGACTTGGAATCGAATGCACTAAGGCATTCTTTTGACAATCATTACTTGCAGTAAAGTTTCCCCTGCGTAAACTTTGGGCCAAGTATATTCTCTGCATTACAAGTTGTTGATTTTCGGTGTTTTTTCCTCTGTTTTTGTTGCCATAGCATCCACATGTAGGCGAAGTGCCACAAAGCTGTTGTAAGTATCTGGTGGATACAAAATGTATAACAGGGAGCAGGAAAACTTTCGACCAGGCCCAAAACCCCGTCATCGCTACCCGTTCCCAAATTGTAGTTATAGCAAAACAAGCGTAAACAGAAACCTTTTCCGGGAGGACAGGGGTAAATATTCATGCACAATTTGCATTTTGAGGCAGCGACTCGAAGCAGCAAAGCGTCGACTACTTTACATCACATTTTTGTGTCAAATCAGCGCAAATTTGAAGGCGTTTAGACAGCCCGCCCCGAAGGCAGAAGTGAACGACCCACGGTTTCGCCGGCACATGTAAGCCAAATTGGGCAGCCTTCTTGGCCCTCTCCACCCCTCCACCTCTCCACCTCTTGCCAACCAACCGACCGCCGCTTTTAGAGCCCTGGAAAGCGAACTTGCGGCTAGTCGCAAAATGCAGAGCAAACATTTTAAACAAAGTGTCAGGAACGAAACGTGGCGCTGACACAGACACACTCCCAGATGGAGTCATTGTCTTCAGATAAGGGGTAGTTGCCAAATAGTCAAGATTCGACAGAATTCTAGCAAAGGAAGGATGATCAAACAAATTGGATATTCAATAAGATTTGTACATTTTTTAGCTATATCAGGTGTTAATTTCTCAACATAATGTTATTGTTCTTGTTTGTAATAGTTACATATTCGAGAGCACAAATTCGCAATCTCAATATGATGTTAATTTTTCGAAAGACAAATCCTCATATGATCTGTTCTTACAGATCTTTTAGGCCATCATAAATATTTAGAGCATAACATTTCCTTTTTTATAGTTAGAGAAACTGTTATCCGAGGTGGCAAATTAGCTTAATAAATTTTCCCTTAAAGTGATAAAAAAAAAAAATTTTGGCTTTCAAATATTTATTTGAATTAATATTCTTAAAAACTTAGAATACTTTTTAAAAATTCGGTTAAGATACATATCCAACGATTACATTTTGTATTTACTTATTTAGTTTTGGTAAGAGAAAACTTTATGTGAATTGGGTGTTTAAATGATGTGGCATATTTTGGTTTTTGAAGAATTCAGTTATTATTAAAATGCTTTCTTAAGTAATGGGCGACATTTATGTTTATAAGGATTCGTTGTTTAGGTATGTGTTCGTTGGTGATTGGTGTTTGTTGGCCAAATATGTTCTCAAGCCAAGCCCATCCGAATTTACGATTCCCTTTTCATACCGCGCATGGTTTTATCTATTTGCCTGCTGTGAAACAAACTCTATCGATTTGTGCAGCCACCCATCCAAGAATTATTCACCAAACATCCTCCGTCCTGTGTTCTTTTGCTTTTGCTGTCAAAATGAAAATTCGCATACGGAAACCACAATAATTGCTGCCATAACACTCGCACTGACGTCGACGACAGGCCAACAGCAGCAGCAGCAAACAAAGTTGCTCGTTTCATTGGCATTGGGGGTCGGTTGATTTTGTTTTGGGTTTTTTAGTTATTGGCCTCTTTACAACAGTTGCAGTGCACAGTTTTGCGGCTTGGTCATCAACTCGTTTTCGGCGTGGCAACAAGTCGACGAGAGGAAGCGACGCCCAAAAGTAGCGCAAGTGCAAGAGTATCTGGGATCTGAAATCTGAAATCCGAAATCTGTGCATCTGTGTATCTGTGCCGTGGCCCACATTTGCCGGCCATAATTGAATTCCCACGAATCACAATTTTACCCCAAGTTCAAGTTGAAGCCGCCGCAAAAGGCCGACGGTGAAATGCCGCCCAAATTAGATAAACATGTAAATGATTATTGACACAAAAAGGTTGCTCCGCAAAGGAATGAATAAATTCAGAATGTGTAATGTGCATATGAATAATAAGAAAAGGACACAACTGGCGATACAAATTGACGTTTTATTTGCCTTTCACCTGATGACAGACGACAGCAGACAGACAGAGGAGAAAGGACCCCAAGGATTCAGACAGACTTACCAAAAACCTCATAATGAAGTAATTGGCTGAGTTTGTCTTTGGCCAACAACGAAAGTTGTTGGGATGCGGCTTTAAGATAGAAATGTATCTGAATCGGGGTGGCTTCTCCATCGAAGATACATTAAAAGTTCGCTCTCCCGCTTTGACTTTCAAAATGTGAATGCACTTTTGTTGTACGTGACAGGTTTTTGTTGCTCCACTTTTGTTTTCTTGTTTTGGTTTTTTCGCTTCTTTTTTTTCGCTGAACAGCAGGAAGACGTTCAGCGTTTGGGTTTATTGACTTTTTGACTCACATTAAATGGGTCTTAAATTCTTGAAAACTTTTAATGCGATAGCTTAGTTTAAGCTGACCGACGATGACTTTCAGCAGCTTTATGGGGATCTTTCCGGCTGACTGAAGTGAAGGTAACCGTTTAAAGTTATTCACCAAAAACAGAGGGAAGCTAATATTGCGAAAATTAATTCCATATTCATAAACGGGGTTCTCGAAAACGAAAACGAAGCTATTAAATTAATAGTTTTATTTGCTGTGACTAGTTCGGCATAGACTCCCAATTTTCCCCAATTTTAGCAGGCACATTAAATACGCGAAAAACATTTTTTAGCACTCACTTAAACAAGTCACGTGCGTGGAACAGGGTCGATTATGGCTAATCAAGGGGAGGTTAGACCAAAGACAACAACTCAACTTAGTAATATCAATTAAAATCGGAAATAGAATAAATAAATCCAAGTGCGTGTGAGGTCAGCTCGAATCGAAGCTCCGACTTCCTTTAACCCTGTAATGACCCTTCAATCAACGTGCCTGTGTTTGTCAGATGGACTGAATCAATTGCCCTGGGCTGTCAAATTAACATTATCTTTTGTTACGAATACGTTTTGTTTTGCCAAAAGTGTTTCATTGATTTTGATTGCCTGAATTGCTAATGACAGTTATCCGAATGGATTCGGATGAGACGAATATTAAGCATGGGCTAGGAAGTCGTGCATGATTTCCTTCTAGGTTTTCCGGGTATAATAGAATATAATGAAAATATGGCTTTTTCTTAACCCCTTAAAGAATGTACTAAATAATATGTTTGTATACATGTTTTTCAAAATAAGTTTAATTTAAACATATGCAACTTGAATTACCACAATTCCCTTTTATGAAAGATATTTAAAAAAACGATACTTTAAAGTATTTGTAAAATTCGTTTAATTAAAAAATAACCATAAAAAAGTAGTGTCATGAACGAAAAGAAAACTTTAAATCTAATGTCTTTCTACTTTATATTTAAAACAAAGTTGCAAAATAAGTTTAATTCGAAATAAACAAACTATTGTAAAGCAATAGATTAAAATAAATCTTTTAAAGTTATTGGGAATTATTATTGAACATCCGAATCTTTCTAGTGACAGACATTTAAAGTTACGATTGAAATGTATTTGTACTTTTTGAGGCCTCCCATTAAGCATAATTTCCTAGGCTGCTTTTCAGTAGCCACACCTCCCAGCATTTAAATGCAATTAAGTTCTATGCCCATTTACAATTATCCACTCCGATCATGTGGGCCTGCAAACCTAACTGGCAATTATTCATGCAACAGGCCAGACAGGCTGAGATCGTGCTAAAAATAAAGAAGAATGCATTATATGTACGCTCAAAGCCTGTCAGCCACTTAAGGGCAATCTTCGCTTATTATGGGAATAATAGAGAGCCCGAGTCCGAGTCCGAGTCCGAGTCCGACATGGGATCTAACATACTGAACGAGCCAGGAATAGAATAGAGCAGGGAAAGCGACGCATGTGCTCCACTAAAAATAGACGCAACCATTTTCCAACCGATGACGATGATGGCCCATAAACGCGGAGCAGCCAGCTCACGGATTGACATAAAAGAGCAAGTGGAGTTGTAAAAAAAACAGAGAGTAGTCGTAGTCCGTGCAAACTAGCAGCAGCAGTTATACCCAAGAAGATGAATCAACATTCCGAGCGGTCAACGTACCACGTTCAGGAATGGCACGCCATCGAGGATGGGATGCAGCTTCTGCTGCTGGCTCGGATGATGATGATGGTGCTGCTGATGGGCAGATGGAGATGGCAACCTCCAGCCACGGCTTCATAAAGACAGAGACATCCAGCCAGTGGGCAATGCATCGAAAGAGGCTGCTTAAACAAACCAAAAACCCAGCAAGACGGCCACTATTACCCTACTCACGCGAAGATTAGATGCCCTTGAAAGGTGTTCTTGGCGGTGGCTGGAAAGAAGATCAGTACATCGAAGATTTCTTTTACTTGTTTAATTAGGTAAAGGCCATCTTTGGATCGACGCCGAATGTCCGATGTCCGAAGACGGCATAAAATCCAAATTCGTTCATTATCTATATTACCTTTATATAAAAGCCTTCAACTTTGGAATTTAATTTAGTCTTGACGATGACTGAAACGGTAATTCAAATCAAAGTCATTTTTCACATTTTAGATAAGGCTCTAGATAGACGCCTTCAATTTCAGAATTTCTAGTTGAAAATGTCCAACAAATCCGCCAGTTCCTCTAGGGAATTTGATTGTTCAGGATTGTATTTGACCAATGTTTTGCGAACCATTTTTTCATAATCTTTCACATTTGTTTTTCAACTTAATCTTAAAGCTCAACTAAAAAGTTTTCTAAAATTATTTAATTTGTTGATGCTTAAGAAACCATTTGACTGCATTTAAGATCAAATACTTCATCTCCATAATTTTGTCGTTCTGATTTTAATTTCTCTTATTTTGAAACAAATATCTTAGGTTAGCAGGACTTATTCAATTATATTGCTTTTTGGTTAGTTTAATTAGAAAGTTAAAGTAAATTAAATTAAAATAATCAAATTTAATAAGCCAATTTTCTTACAATATGAAGAAGATGTTGATTCTATTCTACAGATGCCCTGCATCAGTGGTAAGACCTTTGGCAAAGAGTATAATGCGAAGACTGAGTAAAAGCGGCGGCAGGCAAAAATGAGCAAAGATGCCAGAACGTAACATTAAAATAAACGCGCACAGATAAATCTTCGGGTCGAAGAGGGGTGGGGTGCGGGGCGGGCGAAGAGCTCCCCAGTTTCCAAGCTCCCGAGATCCCCGCCCTCCCCTCATCCCCATCCGCATCCTGCAGCAGCGAAAATGCAATCAAATGCGGACTCCCGTCGGTGTGCCTGTGCGAATACGTGATGTCCAGGCGGCGGTCAGCTTGAGCATCTGCAAAATGCACGCACATCGCACATCCGTGAAATTCCTGAGTCGCTGCTGCTGGTGCCATGCATTTACGTTGACGTTGCAATTACAACTGGGCTGGCAGCCATCGCATCAGATGGGTGGGGAGGGGGGAGAGGTCTTCGGGAGGTCTCAGTTAGTCCAAAGCCCTTTCCTTTCTGAACATTCCCACGAAGAGGTCCAGTGCACAGAAAGAAACGCGGACCATGTGTGACTTTATAATGACCGGTCAAAGTTTGATACTCTTGTGGGAAATTCATTTAAAAGTGTTACCAATTTTGTAAGCAGAACAAATATATAGCGAAAATAATCGGTCTTAAAATTCAAGTTACTTACATTATTACTTGCATTTCCAGTCTAAATCACTTGTTTATTTTACTGAATTTTCACAAACAGCACCACATTTAAAAAAAATATCCTGATTTTAAAAGTTCTACTTTTTCAAACAGTTTGTATTTAGAAAATAAATGGCTTTATAAAAAGATCTTTTGACCATGTTTTGACTTACCTAGTTCTTTAAGTTAAATAGTTGTTTTTTTTATATTATCGAAATTACCAAATAAATCCCAAAAACAAAAGATATTTTTCTGTGTACCAGTGCCATCCCAACCCGAGTCATGTTTTCCGTCCGCTGCCTGTTTACTGTGTGATTATTACAGGCAGCGGGGAAAATAACAGGCTTTCGCTTAGAAGAAGCCAGAAGCTGCTCCTTTGGCCAGTTCACTCAGTCGGCGACTGCGACTGGACTGCAAAGTGAGTTACTTAAGAGCTCGGCCGGCGGCTTCATTACAGTTCCACGTCCTCCAGTCGGGCATTCACAAAGCCCAACAGCCAGCTGAAGAGCCCTCCTCAAAGCCCTCCACGTGGAGAGTCCTGGGCAAAAGGCTTTTCTGGCCCAACAAGTGGTTGTCGCCGCATTGTGTACCAATACTCGTATCACCGGCCACCGCAGGCTGTCATTACTCCCGCCTTCCGCAGCCAATTTGCATTTGGTGCATCCATCTGCCCGGTCGATTTGAATGTGTCATCGAATTAATTGAGGAGTTAAAGGGAATTGGCGATTAGTAATCCCAGTTGCCATGGCATCGATTTGAATGCAAATTGTACATACGTCAATGTCTTGCCGATTAATTAATACAAATCAGGGGTTTGTGCGGGTTGTCCCCTAAAGAACCGGTTCAGGGAAATATGTAAGGGTTCATCAAATCTGTTATTTAATTTCAAAATAATTAACCACTTGCAATTGACGCGGCTAAAAAAGAAAGATGTGGCGCCATCAGGCTATTTTTATCTGCTAGAACTGACGAGATAGTGAACTCAATCTCCTCAATTTCTGAAATAATTCCTGCATAAAACGATTGGTATTTATAGCTTTATTATAGTTTAGTATCACAAGGACTCCCTGGCAGAAACGTTTACTTAAAAGCCATCAGGTGCCACCTTTAAGCGAATCTGACTGGAAGTGCCTTGATCCTGGAACTCCCAACCAACATGGAGAACTGGGGACCCTCCGAGTTGCCGTATCGGGTCACCTTATCCACCTTATAAGCAGCTGGGCCAGGACCAAGCTTCTCGTGCTTCCTCCGATCAATCCTGCGGCCAAAAGAAAACTGAGGTCCTTTTTGTCCAAAGCTGCTGGGCAGCATATAGGCTCCGGGTCCAGGTCCTTAAAATTCATGAAAAACCATCATGGCTTTTTTCAGTGAATTAGCTGCTAAACTTACCATAATTTTTAGACATTTTTACAAAAATTTACAAATAACTACTCGATTTTTTCAATACTTTTGCAAAAATATTTAAACATCAGTAAAAATTTTGTGAGCAACAAAGTTTGTGTTCCCCGAGAAACGTTAAGCTAAGCAATGAGGCGAAATTAAAAATTACCCGACACACAAAAGTCCAGGAATGTGTGATTGGTATATAAACATTCATTAAAATATTTCCAATATTATATGCAGTAAAAACCCTGGAAAGCTTTAAACTCTTAAAATGAACACAACAAACTACTTTTAAAGTTCTGCTCCACAAATGGATTGATACATTTGCATACAGATTCTTGCAAATTGATTGATTAAATATTTATTTATTGCGCATAACTTTGCAATCTGCTTAATTATCCGTAAATCAACAGCTCCCAACGCCCAGACATAAAAGGCGTGGTGTAAAGAGCAAAAAAGCAACTCACGCTAATTAATTATTAACACCTAGGGCGTAAAAACATTAATTAAATTTTATGCACACGCAACACTAATTAATATTTAATTTGCCTCAAATTGTACAACACTTTGCATTGTTCTAGCCGCTCCCGGAATTCGTTTCACAGTTTCAGTAGTGTACTAATGTATTTTTGATCAATATTGTATCCGTCAAATACGCTGTTGTATCTGTCAAATACGCTCTTCATTAATTTACATAAGTCGAATATCGTTGTAGCATTTTTAGCAGGCAAATGGCAAATTCTAGTAATTTTATGCAAGTCCAATCTGATCGAATGCAAAGCGTTTTATCAAATTAAGCATCTCACATTCCTCCTGTTACTACAAATGTTAACCGTTAACCAAATTATGTTGACATGAAATATTCATGGCATGTTTGACATAAATCACTTACCATAAAATATTAAACATCTTTATTGTGTTAACCATGCGCTGTTAAGAATGCGAAAACTTAATAAATGCTAATTATATGATTTCGTTTGGCTGAAGCTTGGACGTTTAAATTAATGGGAGCTTTGTGTTGTTTTATACAATGTTGATTTAATAATAATTCAAAGCGATGAAGCCAATTTAAAAAGTTTTAAAATGTCAAAAGTAGCATTGTTTAAATAAATCAGAATTATCTTATATTTAAACACATTGTAAATCATTTTATGCTTCCTTTCATTAAATTGTATTTCCCAGGGTCAGATGAGTTTGTCCATCACGTTCTTACTAACAAATTGACTTTTTCAATTAGTTCTTTTGGTAGCAGTCGCCTTGAACCCTGAACTTCCTCTTCCCCTCCCCACCTTTCACCGAAAACTTATAATAATTTGACATTTTTTAATTCTGAAAGTTTCTGGCTGATGCAGCAGACTTGGTATAAATTAAGGGAAATCAATAAAGAAGAGATATTTGCCCACTTGCATAATAAATACGGATTTAATTATTAGAGAGCTTAAAGTGTTTTATTACAAAGTACCCTCTTCATCTTGTATTGCAGCCACAGAAATGCACAGAAGAGAGAACCACTCGGAGCCATCCCAGCTGAGACTCTGCCTCGAATTTCATCAGGAGGATTCCGGAACAGATCTGCAGATGTCTAGGAAAAAATGCAATAATAACCAACAGCGGCGGGGTCGTCGGAGGCGGATTGATTGGGGGAATTTGTGGGGGGTCCATGGGTCCATCAGCCTGACAGTTTTGATGCTGACCATTTGCATGGCCCACACGTCGACTGCCGGTAAGTGTTGCCAACTGAAAAACTAATAAAATTCCGTTATGAGTCAAATGATTGGACAAGCGACAGTGTAAGGGGTTCGAATGCCAGACGGGGAGGAGCTGGTGCTGAAAGCTGACAGCAACATGCACCAGACACACAAGCCTCAATTAAAAGCACATCAATAACAGTCGCCACCCACTCGATCCGCCCACTCGAACCCCCCACCCCGGGGATTCCCCTCTCCATTTGGCACTTGGCGTGCCAGTTTTGCTCGAGGGTCTGGTTCCTGTGATTTCGGATTTTGATTTATTTAACAATTTAGCAACAACATTGCCAATGTCGCAAGCTGTGACTGTGACTTGCTCGACATTGGGGGGTTTGGAATTCGGAGAAGGTTTTTCTTGTCCACTGCAGCAGAGAAAATATTGGAAATTATGCAATTCGTTTTTGTGCACTTGAATGGGGAGAAATTACAAATTGATCGGTGCAGAGAAGTGAAGATGACTGGAAAATACTTGTTAAACGGATGTTCAATGTTGTGAAGTGTGGTGAAAAGAAAATTGGCAAAGCAAATTGATGCCACGTATCAAATTCGTTATCAATTAGGAAGAAACTTCTTTGTTTACAATTCTAGTATGCACAGCTTTTTATTAAATGTTCCTAGGTTTTTTATAGTAAGTTGTTGCGGTTCCTCTCAATTAACTAGCTCTTAAGCACCCTTAATGCTTGTACACACTTTGTACGTACATACATGTATCTATTTATCCCCAATTCCCTGGGAATTGCCAATCCACAACCGCAAACGCCACAAAGCATGCTGCAGAAGCGAAAACAACGAACCAAAATAAACTTGTCGCTGCAGTTCGGAGCAAAATTAACACTACCCTGGCATTAGCTCCCTTTGGGCCCTGTTCTCCCAGCCAAAACAAACATCGAGGAGCGGCAAAAAAGAAAACAAAATGTTTCCCAGCTTTGGTCGCTTAAAAATCCCCCTGAGGCCAAATTTGAAAAGCGCTTTAATCGCTAAGCTGCGTTTAGGCGTCAGATTTTGTGTTCCGACAGGTTCACACCCCTCCCCATAAATTTACCTACGCCCTTTTTGTCCTTTGTATTTTACCAGCTGTTTAAACATTTTTGCTAACTCGGCCGTTGTTATAGTACCTATATAGCAATGGTTAAGGGTATGCTAGACTAAGCACAAAGGTTGGAAAAATTCTTATTTCAAAAAAATTAATTTGTGTTTTTACTTGATTATTGTTATTTATACAAATGAAAATGTTACAAAGTTGACTACGAGTATGCCTCAAACAGTCGTTAACTCACATAAATGTATTTAATAAAATTATATAGCTAAAATGTATATTTAAAATGCAAAATTTTAAGCCGCATCAATAATTAAATATTTAATCATTTAATTGACGCTTGAATTACTGATTTATTGACCCCAGAACTCCACCTAAGTGGTTGAAAAAATGATTTAAAAGAGTTTAGCAGAACGAAAATGATTTTGAATATTAAAATTATTCAATTTTTTAAATGTAAGCAACAGTTGTAATGGTTAAAAGCATTTTTTATTTAAGCCTGAGTATGCTTTAGTCCAGCCACTTCGCAGTGCCATGTTTTTTGGAGCTCTTTACCACAACGAGCCGCCAAATGAGGCATCCCGGGAAGGAAGGCGGGAAGTGCGGATCCTGGGGTTCCCCGGACTGGCACTCGCGGAAGTGGCGGCTGCGGCTTTTGCATGTGTTTGCTTGGCAGCTGCAATTTTCGTTGGCCATTTTACACGCTATGCCTTTTGCCCCCTGCCCCCCGGATTTCTATCTTCAATCTGCTCCCCCTTGGATTATGTTCAAGTTCAGCGCTGTCCCAGCAAAAAAGTTTAAAAGATCAGCCACAAACGAGCGGTGTGGCCTAAAATGCATTTTTAAAAACGGCTATGCTTAAATGTTAAATGGGAAATTCGGAATTTGCTCACTTCATCCGTTGAATTAAATGGGAGTAGAGCAAAACCCTTTTGCCCAAAAATACGGTCAAATTGAATTTGGTCAAACGGCACGAAATTAATTTTAATTTTTTATGTGCACCTTTTTAATTTTCAATTAAGTTGTATAGGTACGAATAGACGTAAAGGGTTTAATTCGTATGAATTGGAATTTACCTTAGGCTAAGCCTGCAGGGAAATTGGAAAAAGAAAAAAGGATATGGAAAAGATTAAAGCAGTTAATGTTATTTAAATACACTTACACCATATGATTAGCATTTAAAGCATTTAAAGAATTTAAATTTACAAACAAATAAATGTATTTGAGGAACAAAAAAGTCGTGGCTGAAATAAATTACTAATATAAAATATACCAAAATTTTAAAAAATTTTAAAAATGCAAAATAAAATTTAGTAGATTTAGTTGATTTATGTTCCCTACTTCAATAGAGTATAAAGAATAAACGGTTATAGAATAACTGCTTCCTTGCTGACTGCCTTTTTTACTAACCTGAGAATGGTTCTGGACCATAAACCAAAAACCAAAGCGAAAAATGGCACTCAAACTCTTGTTAAGAGGCACAACAAAGCAAAGAATAAACAAGCCACAGGAAAACCAATGAGAAATGGATGCGTTCGGGTAAATCTGGGGAAGCCAAATCAAACTTGGTCGTAGGGAAAAAACCCTGTTTGTATTTTGTGTGCAGCAGTTTTGGCCCCAGGACAATTTTCAAGGTGAAAAGGGGAAACAAAAAGCACACAATTCGACAGAATATAAAAATGAACTACAATTTTGCAAATGTTAAGCACATTTCAGTTGCGTGGCAAAAAAGCGATTTGCATATTTACACCTACACAAGTGCAAACGGCACCCACACAGGGGCCATCTCACACACAACCCATAACTTGCATACAATAAATCTTGTGACGTCTCGAGAGAAAGACGTCACGTAGCAAGAATGGGATGGAGAAACGTAAGAGACGCTGGATACGTTGCCTTTCCTGCTTCCTGCTCGAGTTCCTGCCCAGCGCTTGTTGTGTGTGAAATCCTTGCACTCGGCGAGGATAGTTCCCCGAAAGAAACCAAGCCGAGCAGAAGGTCCCTGCATCCTGCCTCGTCCTGCCTCGTCCTGCCTCGTCCTGCCTCGTCCTGCCACAGAGCACTCCTGTTCGCCGCAGAGTGACGGTGAAAAATCGTCGCCAGTTCACATGAAAATTGTCAGAGCACTATTACGAAAATGAAAATGAAAATGAAAATGAAAATGAAAAGAAAATCGAGCTCATCATGTGTATATAAAAATACATATTTCCCACTCTACACCGCCGCCATGATAATGAGAACCATTGAGCGCGAAAAGGAGAAAAATAAGGAGTAAGTACGAGCATAGAACTGGATTTATATTCATGTTGTGTACGCCAACAAAAAGCTTTGATAATAGTTTCGGGGTGGGGATGAAAAACATTCAGAGAATGGCTTCACCGGGGACACGGTTTCCGGGATTAAGTGGAGAGATGCAAACAGATTCAACCTATAAATAGGAATACTGCATTGAGTGAGCGAAACTTGAAAATGACATGAAAAAGGAATGCCAAGCTTACAGAATTTCAAATGTGTAACTGCTGACAAAAGTTGCTTTTCTTACTAAGCATATATGTAATTATGAATCAATGTAAAAATCAATATAATAATGAAAAGAGACACAAAATTATTAATTAAATAACTTAAGTCGCTATGAAGAATATAATTAATATAAATATACAAAATATTATATAATATTATGTATTAATACAAGGAAAAACTGAATGACTTTATTGTGAACCAAAATTACATGTTTTTTTTCAAAACTAAACTATTTACAAACGATTATTATAAAAGCCAATAACAAAGGGAATTTAATTATCAAAATATTAAACTTTTTATCGTTGGTTTTATCACACATAAGTGAATAATATTTTATTCAATTATTTTTCGTTATATGAAAATTTGTATTTTGTTGGCATTTACAGAAGTACTGCTGCCTGAAATTAGTTATCAAACAAAGAATTTATACACATTCTACGAAACTTTATGTTTATTTTTATTAAAAACATTTCCCCAACAAAATGCTTGAATTAAAACAATTCTGTTGAAATTGATTGACTTTCGCCCAACCTTCTCTTTTATTGCCCGAGCAGTAGAACATCGTCTGAGCACCGCAACCACATCATGTTCTCCTATTAACTGGCATCCCGAGCGCCCAGGAAAACCAACATATTGTTACACTAAAAGCCCCTCCTCGAGTCCCTTTTTCTTGGGCGTCTGTCACATGGAACGGGGTAAATGGATAAATAACGATATGTTTACAGATGGCACTGGGCGACGGGAAAATGTGGGACACGAATGGCGAATGTGTCGCTGATTTATATGTGAATTTTTATATGCACGTATCCGAGAATGGGCCTGGAGAACACAGAAAGACCCGGCCCGAGAGACAACTCCTTTTCCCAGTTGTCAGATGCCTGTTGCCTCGGCAAACAAATGCGGCGGCGTCTCCGCTCGTCGTCTGAAGAATTTGTATGCAAACAAACGGGGCAAACAGCAAACACCCGGCAACTGGCAGGCAAACAGCACACACGCAGATGCACAAGACAATGTTTTCGAATTTTTGTTTCAACTGCGTGGGAATAGCAAATGTTTTCAAGGCGAGCCCGAGATTTGTTTCGCCTTTTTAGGGACTCCGGCTTAAAGATTTAAACAAATTCTTGAGCACACTTCAACTGCAAAACGGCAAATAGCTGCTCATTTTAAATGCATACTTCATAAATCCTTGTCATAACTTTGTTAGCGAAGTTGAGTTGCCTCTTCTACGCCATCATCCGCCACCCATCTTGTCTTCTTGGCGTTGCGTATACGCAACGTTGGCCTCGCCTCTGCAATTTTATGGCTTATGGCCAGGCCCCCAACCGGCAAACTATTTATCTGACATTTATATGCAATGGCACTGCAGAAGCAATCAGCCATATTGCTAAATTTTCGATCAGGAGTCATCAATAAACGGCGATGAAGGATCTTAAAAAGTAATATGGTTTAAGAATTATTAAAACTAAGACAGTGATAAGTGCTTCTTTTTTATTTCTCTGTCGCACACTTCTTTAAAGTGGTATTTTCGTAAAAATTATAAATACCTCTAATATCAAGCATGATCTTAAGACTACTTTATACTAAACTAGTGAAATCTTAAACACTTTTTTTTGGCAAAAAAAAGGTTTCTTTTTCTGTACTTTATTTGAATTTGTTTCGTTTTCAAACACCCTTTTATTTACACTACATAAATTATTATGGTCTACCGGAGACTCTTCAACTTCCGCCAATTTGCCTCCAAAAACGATTCAACTTCAATTAGCATTACAATGGCCTAAGTCAAGCAGCTTGGCTGTCAGTTGTACCCTTCCTCTTTAAAAAAATATTTTGTTGCCCTCCGTAAGCGGAAAAAAATGCTTCAGCAAACCGGAAATATTTTAATTTCCGCTACCGCTCCTCCTTATTTTTATCATTTTTTTTCACTGTTGCCTGCTTTTAGGCGTTGCCAGTTTTAATTGCGGAGTTTCTTGTTTTCGTTTTAACCATTCAATTAAAGTAAATACTTTAAGCGTTTGGCAAACAGCAAAAGCCATCAGAGGGCGGAGGTCGACAAATAAAATGGGAGAAAAAACGCACAGGAAAGTAGCGTTAAAATTTGCATAAAATGTTTTAATTCAGGCAGCGGGGCATCCCCCTTTTCCTGCCCGCATTATGTCCAGCTTGACATTTTAAAGACAACAGTGGCCCGGTCCTCGCGGCTTAATTGAATTGTTTAATGGAGTCTTACGACAACAGAAAAAAAGGAGCGGAAACGAAAAGGAAAAATCAAAACAGCATAAAATAAAATGCGGGTCGAAGCAGATGCTTTCACCTTTCCGGCCCACAGCCACTTTCTCCGCCCCGTTAATTTAACGCCACTTGGCAGTCGTAAAAAATGCCAACAAATTGTCGCCTTTGGTCAAAGGAAAGAAGTCCAACAAAGGAGCAAAGCGAAGAGCGAAAAGGGCTTAAAACAGACAGCAAAAAGGTAAAACGGATACATTATTATCATCGTTATCAGGTCTCCAGCTGTTATCAGCTTATCGGCCCGACTGCATTCAATTTGCCATTTTATTAACCTGTCTGAGAACTACCTTCCTCAACTTCCCATCCTCCCAAAACTTTTTCACAATGGCGAAAGTTAAATCTGTTCACATTATTCAAGCATTTACGTGGGTCTTAATCCTAGAAAAACTTTTTCCCCCCTAGACCAACCAACCAAGGCAATATTTTTGCGTTTGTATTTCCCATAGATTTGCAATACAAACACCCGGGTGTACCACTGGGATTTGAAGCCGAAAAATATTTTCGTAATTTAAAGTTCCAGCTGACTTTGCGCCATAACTATGCCGAAAGCGCGGTAGTCACGTCTGGCAATAAAAATGAGTGTATACTTTTGGCATATGCAAACGCGAAAAGGACTGCTTCTAGTTCAACGCGTGCCTGGCATTTTCTTACAAGTGTTCCAGGTAATTCTATAAAGTTTCATCCATAACTTTGGCGGAAATTATTCGAACTAGATCGTTGCGAAGTTTTCCCTGGCTGCTGCCAAGTTCAGATGGGGCAAATCCACTTTATTGGGGGTCGTTGGTAGTTTATTGCCTCAAATGAAAGGGTTATTAAGGATAAGCAACAGATAAAGGTGAAATATAAATCCTTTCTGATAACAAGCTTAGTCAAGAAAATACAGAGGATACACAATCGATGCTGAAACTAAATACAAACTCTAGCAGATCTGTTTCACTTTCGGCACTTAAAGTGTGCAAACAGTGAGGGCCAACAATCAGCATACTAGCCACAAATACGTATAAACTTGGCCTGTTTCCCCCGTAACTAACTGTCATAATACGTGCTCCAGATGCAGCAATAAGCATAATAACACAGGGGAAGGGGCTGGGCTTGTAAGGACAACAATCCTCGGACAGGGCAAACAGAAACCGGAGCTCCAACTTCGGTTTGACTTCCTCCGACCAGGTCAAATGGGTAACAACAGCAAATCTGGGAAAACTTACAAGGGACTCTGACCGAAGTTTGCCCCTTGCTGCTGCCAATGTAAAATTGTGTGTGAAATCGGAAAATTAGTCCCCAAGGAAGTTCATCGAAAGAAAAGCCCGAATATGAACTGCGATGACGATGGCACATATTTTTGGCCAAGACCGAAGGGAGCTTAAAGCGGCTTTAAGTGGTCATCAGCACGATTCGGCGAGCAGAATCTGGCCAGGACCGAAATGGACTGACTCGCCATCGTGGATGTGGATGCTGCATGCTGGATGCTGGATGAGTTTGCGGATTCCCAGCTTGTGTAATTGTGGGTTCTGGTGTTTCGCCTTTGTTGTTCTTTGCTTTACCATGACCAGTGGGCACAACGAAACTGTTGCTGTTTTGATAGGGCTTAGACGGTACGCACCGAAACTAAAAAGGACCTCAATGCGTTTGGAATGGGCATTGCTTACAGTATGTGCATATGAATGAATTAATTGGCTTATGTTTCAAGTTTGGTAATATGAACTTAAAGAAGCACACTGAAAGGAAGTAAGAATACAAAAATGAAGCAGATGCAATCAATAGAGATTTTGTAATATTCTTTATTTTTATTTTCAGTTGATTACTTATTTTATTTTATTTTATTTAGTTATGTTAATAACATGTTGTATTTTTGCTTGGTTTTGGTAATAACATAAACCGAAGTTGGTTATTAATCTATGCTATATTGTGTTGTGCATAATGAATTTACAAGTATATTTTCAAATTTATATTAGAATCTAGTTGAAATGAAGCCAAAGTTAAATATAAATATAAGCCCAAAAACTAACGTTAAACTATGACATGAATTAAATAAATCTTTTTCACTAAAAAGAAAATCCAAGCCGCCCTAAAATATCGTCGGCTTAGGTCTAGACAAACGATTTGTTATCGTTATACATTAAATACGTTAACACTAAATAATTAATAAGCTTTAAAAGTGCACTTAAACCAATTAAATGAGAAAATCACTAGACAAAATATGACCCAGAAAGAGAAATCCGAAGTCGGCTCACATAACACCGCTAAGATCTTATCAAAATAAGCCAATTGACGAGTGGCCAAGAAAACCAGAAATAAGACAAACATGTAACACATACCTATGCTGTAACTGTGACTGTGACTCGCCTGCGATCGACCAATTACAAAGCCAAAAGCCAACTTGGCAGCAGCAGCAGCTGCCACTTGATAATGTGCCCGAACATCATCCTCTTTTGGCCTAATGCGAAAAGCAAACAGAGGCCAAAAGACACACAACGGCCGAAACTCACACGTGCCGAGCTCGGAGAGCAGCAACTTCTAAAATGAAAAGTGTTAAAACTTTTACTTTCGATGCCCGCCAGCTAGCTGGTTTGTGTGAGCTCAGCTTTTTTGAGCTGGCCTAGAGCGAAGGGCCGGCTCGGCGGCATGTAAATTGAAAATTGGCTTTTGAAGAGCCGGCCGAAAGACTCTGGCCTGGCCAACAAGTGGCGCGCGCTCGTCTCGCTGCAGGTAATTATATTGTGGTCACGTCCCGGCGAGGCATCTGTTTTATGGTGTGTTACACTTTAACGCCGATCTCCGGAGCTCTTCCCCGGGCAAATAGAAAGAGTAATATTAGCTGGGCTAATGACAACTCTGGTTGAATTGAAAAGAGCCCACATCCAACTAGGACTTGGATTGGCTTTGTGAATGGAACAGAGTGCAGGATCTGGTGCAATCTTCTTCCAAGAAGAAAACCCGATGCGACCAACATAGCGTATGTGTAATAAATGAGCTTGCAAATGCCAGTCAACTAATAAGTAAAAAAATAATAAAAACTTAAAAATTATTAACCGAATTCAGGGCAGTTAGGCTGGGAGGGAGTACCTCCATCGGTTCACCGAAGTGTTCACCCAGCATTTGTGGATCTTGGCCATGTTTCGGAGGGGCTAATGCGCCTAATGACAGCCTAGTCAGCCGGCGAGGGCATGCCATTATTAATTTAAATATCCCTCGGACATGGGACACCGTTGTGGGGACAGGAAGGGGCTTTACTTGGGGCTGGAAATGGGCATGATTACAAATGCTTACACGCCAATGGGGCCCAAATGCGAAATTGAATTGGTATTGTGACTGCGACTGCGACTGTGCCAAATTGTTTGGGCCAACACTCGTATGATTACTGTTGCATTTCACACGTCTGCGCTGATAATTTGATAGGCTTTCGGGTGTTTGTTTTGGGTGGCAATATAATAAACGTTGTACTTTAACTATTGTACAAATTAGTTTGGCTATAAAACAAGGGGATGACTTCCCTTTAACAACTATTATTTTGTAAATCAATTGCGTAAACACTTGTATAGTTTTTAATCGGAGTGTAATCAATGCTGCTCAATTTTAACTTATCCCCTAAAATAATATTGTATAAAATCGGTTATATACAATTGCCCATAACTTTAAAAAGCTACAAGATAAAAGGATTTATTTACAAACTATTTATGCATAGGTAATAAATATGCATGGGCAGGAATCTACATTTTTTGCTTGGGGACCTTAAAAAGAATGTTATGTTAAAAGCTAACATAACATAAATAAAGAATTGCACAATTTCCTTTGTTATTCCAATTCTTACATAATAATAATCCGACACTTTTTTAGATATACAATTAAAGTTGCTCAAAAATTGTTAACTTTAAGTCCATGATGTTAAAGTACTACTCCTAAATGCTTGACAACCTTCTGATTAATGTTTAATCTTGCAAATTAAATCCTCTTCTCATGCGTACAAGAACTACAGAAAATATTTTTCACTACCTGAACTAAGCAAATTATTATTATATTTTATAAAATGGTATTATTTTTCTACAATGCTTGTTAAACTTTTGATTGGCTCCATCATAATACCAACCGTTTCCAATTTTAACTTTATTCAATCCAGCAAATGAATTCCTCTCCTCTTTTTATCATCCAGCGTATTTCGCTTCGCGCATATCACCTGCCATTAAACCGTATAATTTGTTTTCTGAGGTTTTTTTGTCGGGCGATGAGTTTGTGTTTTCTGCGGCTTTTGAGACAAAAGTCTCCCGCTTGCGCCGCCTTTTGGCCCACCTCATTTATCATCTTTGTCCAGAACGACGACAAGTGCAACAACAAGTTCAGAACACTCAAAAAGCTCATTTGTTGTCATTTGTCCGTCTGTCAGTCCGCCATCCCATCACCCGTCCGCCGTATTTTGATTGTTTTTCATTGTTTTTGCTTTCGTTTTGAATGCCATTTAAGCGTCAATTTGAAATCGCATTCACAACTGCCTGACTTACGCGCCGCTGGTTTCTCGGTTTCCGCTGAAATTCCCCATGGAAACAATGGAATTATCAAGTGGTATATAAATCTGTCTATAAGCATGACGGCATATTCTTGTTACCAAATTCGAGTTTAGTTTGACATGCATGCTAAGATCGGATTCCCAACAACATAAGCATTTTAATAATGTAAGATTTAACATTAACCAATTTTGTTTTTTTTAAATACAGCAATTAGGTTTCATTCAAGTTATTAAGTTGGGCAAGACTCAATTTATAAGATGTCAAAGAATGATTAGGGCTAAGTAATTTTAATTTTGTAATTTTTAGTAGTATTTTCCCATTTTGTTTTCCCTTTAAAAATTTCCAGAACCACTTTAACATATATATAATGAATATTTTTTAAATTTCTCTCAAAATTATTCATAGGTATATAGGTCGCTCATCCCTTTTTATAATTCTTTTAACAACTCATTCCTTCGCAACATCGACTTTTTCATGGTCTGCAGACTTAAACAACTTTGCCCCAATAAAAATGCAATTACACTCACAATTCATGGGCTAGGAATTTCCTTATTGCATTTGGCTGAGCAGAAGTCATGTCAAACTAACACATCTTCTGCCTAACTAACCGCAAACTGCTTAAGAAAACTGAAGGAGCGACCAGATGAACCGACCCCGCAACGACTTAAACGCTCGGCGGAAATTCAACTAAGCAATACTCCGGAAAAGCGGGAAAAGCGAGGATGGCGGCGAGAAAGCAACTTGCTGGAAATGTAATAATGATGGAAAACATTTTCTGGGCCGGGCTGAAGTTGACTAGTTTATGAAGTGTAGGTGGCGACGGCGAGCCAGACAATTTTCCGCAATTTCCACGCTCCTTGGCTCGACTTTGGGATGATTTGTTGTTGGTCTCGGCCTTAGGCGTTTATAGCCGGCCGTATTTATCAATGGTGTTAAGTATTATTAATAGTGCGGTGCAGTGGTGTGGTTTCGCGGGAGAGGCTGTCAAAAATTTGCTCCAACTGGCATAGCTTTAATGGATATTTAGCTGATAATATCCAGCCTAAGTGGGTATTTACAATCCAGCCCTCTTGATATACGCTTTTCCTACGCCCCTGCGCTGGCTGAAAGTCATTCCAGGCCCTTTTTCGGTTGTTTGCCAGCTTGTTTATAACAATTGCCCGGAATTGTGCTTATCATTTATCACGACAAAATAAAAACAACATTAATTTAGAATCATTGACATTTATGGGTATGAATCAGCAGCCATTGCAGCGGCAAATCGCGTCACATTTACTGGCATTTGCATAATAATTTTCTGTCTTGCGGAAAACAATCAAAAGCTAATTTACAATGCAATTTCGCAGAGTACAATTTATAGTCAGTCGGCCGAGACAAAAAAATTCACCGGCTTACAGAATTTAAGCATCCAGAGAGGGAGTGAGATAAAGCAAGCGAAGAGGCTGACGGGGAAATCTAAAATAAGATCTCTCGGTGGCGTATACGTAATCTGACCAAATCGTGTTACTTGAGTCCCAGACAAATGTCACCCATCCGTCCCCCCAACTGCTCCACATAATGTGAATAATAATTTTGCTCATTTGAAACGTGTTGGCCAGCCAAAAATTACTGGGAGCCACAACAACAAAAAAAAGGCAACCCAGAGACCCAGAGACAATGGGAAGTCGCGGAATTAGCGCTGCGTTCCACAATGAAAAAATGAAAACAGAGCGCAAAACGGGAAGCTGTTCTACTAATTGCAGCGTTTCGGATTTCATCCATGTGTGTCTGTGCCTTGCATAACGAGCAACAAGCAAAAATGCTTAAAAAGGCTAAATGAAAGTCGTAGACGTTTAAAATGATTTCAGAATACTTAGCTAAGTGCGATGCACAAGGAAAGATGCCAGCAAAGATATGGGGCACAGCTGGTGGATTCTGAGCATTATGAAGATAATGACTTTTAAAATAAACTTAAGGCTAAAAATGCAGGAATTACTCATACTAAAAATCAGCTAAGGCTTAATGGCACTTGACAATATCAAAAATATCTAACCGTAACAAAGAGAATATTCGGTTTCTTAATTTTAAAATATTCATTATAGAATTAAATAAAAGACAATCATATATTGTAGTAACTAACAACTTTTCACAATATTTCTATAATTGTTATATCGAAATTTATATATTACTACCGTATTTATTATCACTAAAAGTATTAAATTTTTATATTTAATTATGTAAATTGTTGCTATCGTATTTATTATCACTAAAAGTGGAATGGCTTTAATAAAAATAAACCAAAGTAAAATAGAACTGGACTTAGACAACATAAAATATATTTTACTCACCATAATAAAGCGACTTTTAAATTTAATCAACTCTGGACATTTCATTCCCCCAAGTCAAACAGCGAAATAAATCTAAACAAGAGTCCCCCCTTTTTCCCAAAACGGAAGGGGAAAAGGAAAAGTGAGCAGCATATGCAGTTCCCTTAATGAGAGCTAGGAAAACAATTTGGCGTGGGATGTACATAGATAGGTCCCAGTTTATGAAGGGGACTCAAAATAAAGGATGGCCAACGCAGGCACAATAAAACTGAACCACTGGGCGTATGATTAATGCTCGCACATATTTAATCATTTTTCATGCCAAATGACAAGACCCGAGCTCAAAAGATTGTAGGGCCAAAAAGACCTTAAAGAAAGAATATTTAAGGGGCAAATGGAAAATGAGTTCGTACAAGGCTTGTCAATCGGAATTATACGCCAACTGGACAATCAACGGGCGTAGACAAAGCGGCTGCCACTCCATCTTGTGCTCCTCTTCGTTTCGGTTTTCCAATTGGGAGTCGCCTCAAACGGGGCAAACAAAAAAGCCAAACTAAAACTAAACTCATTTAACTTTGCCGTATTTTGATAGCATTTTACCTTGCCCAGCAGAAGCAAAAGCAGAAGCAGAAGCAGCAGCAACAGGAACAACAAACAACTGTTATCAAAATGTCATTCATTCAAATATGTACCCAGTGACAGCGGGGCAAAGGGCATCTGTTGTTCCCCCTCCTCCCTCCTCCCTCATGGTCCCTTTTTGCTTCTGGATACACTCTACGAAAATCCAAAAAAAAATAATCCAATTACATTTGTAAATTAAAGCATGAATGCAATTTACATTTTAATTTAATTAAAGGAAGATTCGGGATAGCTTCGCAAAAGGCACTTAGCTTAGAAAGACAATTCTCTTTTATAATCTTAAACACAACAAACATTAAGTTTTAAAGTAAGCTAGTTGAACAATTCTTTAGATTAAAAATCAAATTAAAAAATCAACCATTTTTAATGGCTGTGCAAAAGAACAAATTAATCATTTTTAGTATAAAATACTATATCTAAAAACTAACACTCGGAAAAGAGAATAAATCAATCAAACCGATTTCAAATTCTAAGAAATAAATATCTATAATTTTAGTTATAAAGCTCAAAAACATAAAAGTATTATTTTCAAGGGTTAAAGAAACATGTACGTACAAAATTCACTCATTAAAGTGGTCCCCATTTTAATTGTTTTTCTACAGTCTCAAGAAATGAGTCAACAAGTATTCAATGAGTTACAAAATGGTTAGGTTTAAATTTATTAAAAATGTCACTTATAATGCCTTCTAAATAATATTTTAGGGTCATAAATGAAAATTGTATTACCCTAATAATGATAAGTGACAAAGCAAACAAAAACGCTTTTACTGGGGTGAGTCACAAAGCTGTATATCTAAACTTTAAATTCTAAAGAGCGAAACGAGTGATTGTGTAAACATTATTTTTAAAAAGTGTTTAATAAAATAATTGATGAATAATTATTAGTTATACAACATTTTTTTTCTTAAACCAATCTTTGTTTTTTCTTCACATTTCATATTGCACACATCAAACGAAAATATAACTTTAATAGAGAATGTCGACTAAGCAAGAATGAATTTTTTTATGCAAAATTCTTATTCATTTTTTTGTATATACACTCTTGTATCGTCTATTTTTATCCTCCAAACAGGTAAAGATACAAAATTTGGAGATGTGAGGGAGGCAAGGCACCGTCGCACAGGCTTAGAGCGAACTAAATCTTCGTAAGCCATATGGAAATCTGCGACTTAAAAATGATGGGCTCCGTTGGTTTTTTTTTGTTGCTCCACCTCCTTTTTTTCTGCCAGTGCAGGATGCCTTGTCCTGGCCTTTGTTGACTTTCCGCTTTCTCCTATTTCACACTCGTTTTTCTCCTTTTTTGCAGTGCCCGCCACTGAAAGCAGCAGCGCATCCTCCACAGTCGTCACGGTCGCGGTCACGCCGAGCATCGCTGCGAGCAGCTCGAGCGGCGGAAGTGCCGGATTCGGATCCTATGGCCTCGCGGCCAGCACCACGGAGTCCCCGGCTTCCCCGGAACAGCAGCAGCCCCAGGGTAAGAGCCGAAAACTAATCCCGCCGCCCACTCCTAAACTAAATGACTAACAATGCCCGCCTCCTCAAATTGTTTATAGGCCAATGCCTGCTGGACGGACTCTGGGTTTCCGAGACCGCGGCCCGCTGCGAGTATCAGACTAGTTGTCGTGCCATCCAGCGCACCGGCCACTGCTGCCCCGATTACAAATGCGGTAAGTGAACACCACGCCGGCGAATAGCCTTTCGGATGCAGTTATGCAAATCTCCCCCATCCGCAGATTGCGAAAAGGATGGCAAAACTTATGCCAATGGTTATAAATTGGTTGATCCGGACACGCCGTGCACCGTGTGTTATTGCAAAGGTGAGTACATCCAGTTTGCATAAAAATGAGGTGCAAAGTGGGCGAAACTATAGCAAGACTTGAAATATTTTAATTTTCATGCCAACCATCATAAATTTAGTTTAATAAATAATTTATGATTAGGGTTTTTATGACAAATTTTTGGAAACCTATATTCATCGAATCGGAGCTTTTTTTTAAAAAAATAAATAAAAAATAATTTGGTTGTGTTTTCTAAAATTTAAAACGAGCAAGTGAGTTAATTTTTATTTCAAATTTTTAAGCTTAAAACAAGAAATATAAATATATTCGCACAGTTAGTGTCCTATTTAATTATACCTCAAGTATCCTCCACACATAACCTACCCATTTTAAATATTTAAAAAAACTTATAGATTTATAACTTCATTTATCAGAAGGATTATCTTCCATGCTAAAATAGTTTGCTGACAATATAATTATTAGTAACTAGTAACTAGCACAAATACTTCGACCAATTTTAAATGTTTATGAATGTTAGTCTTTCTATTTTTGAAAAGTAATTTTTTTGAATTCTGGGTGTCTAAAGTTTTTTTTTGTGTAGCAAATATTAGAATGCAATCCACCAGGTTTTGAACATATTTTCGCCGAGTTTAGCACTGTTAGCCAAACACCAAACACTTTGCCTGAACACACTCCATTTGTTGCAGGCGGCGAGATTGTTTGCAGCTCGGTGACCTGCTTCCGCCGTGACGACTGCATGCCCAAATACGTGCCCGGTCGCTGTTGTCCGGAGTACGACAACTGTCCGAGTGAGTCATCCGTGTGTGCTGCCAGGTCGACCAGTGGTCACTAATTCCTTGCTCTTCCCCAATCCCCAGTTCTCGACAACAACCCGCCGCTGGCCAGCGAGCCCGTGAGCAGCTCCACCACCTCCACCCAGAAGCCAGGGGCCTTGGCTCAGCCGGCCGGATTCAACTGGAACATCACCATCAAGGAGATAACCAAGCCGACGGAGATCCGGATAACCGACGACAACAGGGCCAAGCCGTCGATTCCCACCCGGAAGCCGAGCAGTGCGATGCCCACCACCGAGGGACCTGCTCCACCATCCACCACCAGCGTGGACAGCACCACTGCAGGAGCAGGAGGAGCAACAGGAGCAACAGGAGCAGCCGGTGCAGCAGTGACAACAGCAGCACCAACGGCCAGCAGCAGCAGTCCGGCAGCAGCAGCAACATCGCCGGTGCCAGCAGCAACACCAACGGACACGGCGGCAACACCAACGCCCAGCCAAGACAGCAACCCGAAAGCACTTCCAGGCGGCAGCGAGAGCTTAAAGCTCATCGCCTCGGTGGGCTACATCGAGCGACCCCTTGCCCAGAGCAGCAGCAACGTCGTGGAGCAACAGGTGCGGCCGCTGGTCACCTACATCTCCGAGGGACTGCAGCCGCTGGCCGGGAACGATCCCAGCAAGGTGAACATCAAGAGGGAGTACACCACGGAGGGTTCCATCGCCCAGAGCACCAAGGGCTTTGATGAATCCCTGCCCTTGTTTATCCAGAACGGTTTCAAGGACTCACTGGTGGAGTCGTCCGACGGGGAGCTCGAACCCGACACGGCGGGCAGCGACAACATCTACCACATCATATCCACCACCGAGGGACCGGGAACCATCGCCAGAATCACCACGGATGCCCCGGCCACCAGCCGATCCGTCATCAGCAATAACACCACCAAGTCGGGGATCGAAGTGAGTACCGAGGGCCTGGGATCGGTGAGCAGTGAGTCGCCCCCTTCCAGCTCCACACACCACATGGACGTGGAGGACGATGTGCCCCAGGTGGAGTCCAATCCGGCCTATCCCTCCCTGCCCGAGGACGACTTCAGTCTGCGGGATGTGAACTTTCCCCTCGTCGAGCTGGAGGACATAGCCGAGTCCGAAAAGGACGAACCCCGGAGCATTCCCAGTCCCTTCGAGGTGGACCATCGGCATGTGAAACTCACGCCCGACACGAATCTGGATGGCAGTGGCAGTGGCAGTGGCGGTGGGGACATAGATCTCTACCAGGAGAAGACCTCCACCACTGAGGAAATGATGGCGGCCGAATCCTCCGTTCGGGAGAAGAGCCTGCTGGTGCCGCTGCTGATGTACAGTGGCGAGGACATATCCGGGGAGACCCGCATTCAGAACGGCAGCGATCTGCAGCTGGAGAAGATCAGTCGGAGCGAGGAGCAGGAGCTGGGCAGCGGGGATGCCAGGGAGCGGGAGCCCGTTACGCCCAAGTCCACGCTGGCATCTACTTTGGAGATCGATGAGCTGGGCTCGGGGGCGGGTCAGGTGGGTCAGGTGGGCGGAGTGGATCCCAAGGCCGATGCCGAGAGCCTCAAGCTGGACGAGAGCCAGGAGACGGAGGCTAGGACCAGCGCGCTGGACAAATCCTCGGCGAGGGCCGAGAAGAGCTTCGTGGAGCGGGCCCTGCCACTGGGACGTCTTTATCTGCAGCGGATCTACTGAAGACCGCCGTCCGAAGTGCGAATACTTGGAAGATCAAACCCTTTATTGTATATACATACACCGTAAGGCCAAGGAGCTTGGAGAACAACGAAAATCCAACCATTCGAGCGAGCAAAGTGTTAGGTTTAAGTAGCCAGATAAAGGGAGGGGAGGATCCTTTGACGATTTTTATCATTTCCATAGACTGCATAACGACCTTCTGAATTTATCAACCTTACGAACCTAATCATTTACTTATTATGATTATGATTAGCAAAGCTGGGCTCCCCAAATGCAATAACGAAATGTTTCATTATCAGTTTGCCATCGATGCGCAAGCGAAGGCAATCCAAATTGCGTAGTTATATTTCTTATTTATACGTATTGACCTAAGTGCACATACAACATTCAACCATTGCCACGCCCACAATCCAAAATTCATCGAATAAGTCGCAACATTAACGAGAAGGAGAAATTTTTAACTTGTTTTATCTCATCATGATTTTATTTAATTTGTAATTTATTTCGTAACCAAATGGAAATGATTTGAAAACGGCAAGAGGGAATTACGTAAGTGAACCGATCGCTGCAGCTTCGGTTTATTTTTGAATGCAATGGCAAACTATATAGTCCTCTTTAATTTGAAAAGCTTTTAAGTTTAGACTGAATATGGAAAAGTTTTAATTTAAAGCAATTTACAATTACTCCTACTTTAACCATAATTTATATACAATTTAAACTAATTTAAACTTGACATTGAGTCGACGATTATCGAAGTGAGGAACAAGGATTCCCCAAAAAGGACTTCCCAAGCTCGCCTGAATTTAAAAACTAACGAGATCAGAAAAGTGTCAAAATAAAAACGCAGTCATTCTTTAGTTAGTTCATAAAATAAACCATTACCTATATGAACATAATTTATTTAAGCGATGATCGTGCACACTATCACTCACACACAGCCACACAGATTTTTGAGATAAAGTAAACTATATTATGAAAATACTTTAACTAGCGTAAATTTAGATTGAAGCTCATTTTAAAATGTATGATCTATGAAATAAAAATGAGGTAATTCTAAAAAACAAGTAAATGCAATTGAGGGGCTATGGAAAAAGAGTCAAGGGGAGAAAATAAAATTAAAAAGGTGAGCTTTAAGGTTCATTTTAAATTTTAATTAATAGCTTGGTAAGTAATTTTAGCTCAGGTAAGATTTTAGAATAATTTAAAAAAGATTCACAAATTAAATAACTTGATTATATTAAAATGTTTTTTAGAAAATAATTTAATGAAATAAATGCTTAAATGATAGGGAAAAACTAATTTAAAAAGCGAAAGAATTTCAAATTACTTATGGAATCTTCGTCGAATGGCCATTTTTATTAAAATAATATTATAATATTAATTTAATTATATATAACAGTTTATAATAATTTTTATTAAAATAATATTATAATATTAATTTAATTATATATAATAGTTTAGTTAAAAATGCAGGTAAATTGACCAGCACGTGGAATACGTTTTCAAAAGAAGTGGTCTGTAAATTATCTTATTGAAAGGCTCATTTTTATACCCTTGCATTATAATTTCAGTCAAAAGTTTGCAACGCAGTGAAGGAGACATTTCCGACCCTATAACGTATATATATTCCTGATCAGCATCACCAGGAAAAATTGGTCATAAATTGGACCAACTCTAAAATGAAAATTTTTTAGGAAGATTTTTAGAGAATTATATTACGAGTCTTTAGAGGTATGCCACTTTGAAATCGGATAAAATTTGGTAAAGTTATGGGCTCCGGAAGTCCAGTTATGGGTCACCTTTTAACAACACATCGGAAACTTGGAAATAAATGACATGAAAATGGGTCAAAAATTGGACCAACGCTAAAATGAAAAATTTTGATGCAGATTTTTTGAGAATCAAATTACGACTCTTCAGAGGTATGTCACTTTGAAATCGGATAAAATTTGGTAAAGTTATGGACTTTGGAAATCCAGTTATGGGCCACCCATGTCCGTCTGTCCGTCCGTTTCTACGCAAACTAGTCCCTCATTTTTAAAGCTATCTGCTTGAAACTTTCCCAAAAGTTGTCTTTCTATTGCGGGTAGTATATAAGTCGGAACGAGCCGGATCGGACGACTATATCATATAGCTCCCATAGGAACGATCGGAAAAAATTCAAAACAATTATAACTTTGTTGTTTTTAATTTTTTTTCGGACAAATATATCATATAGCTGCCATAGAAACGATGGCAAAATCCAGAGAAAAATCGACATATCTTTATTGTTTTTAGTAATATAGGCATAGAAATCGAAATGTAGTCGATTTGTAATAACTGCAAGGGTATATGCTTCTTTTCTTGTTTTACTTAAAATACAAATTAAAAGTGAAAAAAACTAATGATAAAAATAAAAGAAAACAATTATCTCTTACGAGTGATGGAATCATTATTGAGAGAATATTACGCCTTTAATTGCTTGCACTTCTTTAGAGATGCGAAACAAAGTAATTATTTTAAAATTCTTGGTATTGTATGGTCATTTTATTCTGAAGATTTCGATAATTTCCTTTTTCTTAGCTTTTCATGTCTGCAATGTTTTATTGCTGATACTTTTTATTACCAACTGTCAAAAAGAAGACTTTTTTATGAAAAAGCAGTTCATAGCTTTTTTTTCATACTATTTTAATATGTATTACTTCCTTAAGAAATATTTTACCATAACTAATTAGATTAATTAATTATAAATAACATTAAATGTAGTAAAAAACGCTGTTGATAGCTGCAGGTAAGTAGGCCTTTGAGCCCTACGACCATCGGTCCTACCCAGATGTTACGCAAGCAGCAGCTCCCTGCGGGCATGCCACGCCTTCTTTTTGGGTACCTATATCTCATTACACATGCAAGTGCATGTGGCGGCAATTACCAGACATTAAATAAACAAACCGAAGCCCAGCAAAGCAACGGGTGAGGAAAACAATCACGACGACAACTGTTGCATCACGACGGCAACACAAAAGTTGCCGGCGGGGCAACCTCTCGGGTTACCGCCGACTCCATCGTATTGAACCGCAGTGCACAATCCCCCGACTTACATAACAAGGTTGAGGATACCATTCCACAACATTAATGTGCCGACTTTTATTGTTAATTCGTATGCGCAGCGGGATCAGCGAGGAGAAAGTGAAGTGTCCGAAGAGCATTAGGAAAAAGCCACAAAAGTCCAATAAATCACTCTTTTTCGATCGCAAGTTTGCAGAGGAACCATCCAACTGGTTTTCGGGTAGGATCACTTTCGCTTTCGCTCGTCCACCGAAAAGCAAAATACAGAAACGCTTCGATTAAATACGGGTGATGTTTTCTTTTATTACTGAGAAACTTAACAATGAGGGCGAAATGCAATGACCTAACCATGGGAGTAGGAGTACGACTCCTAGTTGCGTCCGATCTGGTCGACCTGGGACTGCAGGTTGTTTATCACCTCGGAGGGCACCTGGTCGCCCAGGATCTCGAACAGGTTGATGCGCTGGTTGCCGGGGATCTGCTCGTAGGCGCCCAGCTCGATGCCCTCCTGGACGTTCTGGATCTGGGCGTCCTTGGGGATGAGGAGCGTCTGCTGGGCCTGCCGGATGGCCTCGTTCGTGTAGGCGGCGCCCTCGCGGTTCTGGGGCAGGGATTGGGCGCCGGCCAGGAGGAGGGCGAGCATCGAGCACAGCGCGAACACTTTCATTTTGTGATTAGGAGGATGTGATTTGGTCTCTGAACTGCAAGGGTTTAGCCGTATTTAGTGCGATCCCGTGAATCAATCGAATCGAATTCGGATAGTGTCTTACCTGGCGCGCGACGTTTGTTGTAATGTTTCGGCTTCGCAGGCCTCGAGCCCGTTTTATAAGCTGAGCTCCGAGCTCAGAGCTCCGCAGCTGGAAGCCCCGAAAATCTGGAAAGCTTCAGCTCTTTCATTTCGCTTCGTTTCTGGCTTTCGTGAAGCCCCAGTAGCAGCAAAAGTTTTGCAGTAAAAATAATAACAACAAACGTGGTTATTACTTCCAGCTTAATATCCCATCGACCCATTAAGGTAAATACATTTTTTATTGGAAATATTTTCTTGGGCATTTGTCCAATTTTAATGCGAAGGTTAAGCGCCACTTCAGAAATGTCAAGTGGCATTTAACCTTCCAGTGCAACTCAACCACGAAGTGGTCTTTCAGGTGCTATCTGGTTCATATTAATAGCCTGTACGAAAAAAATTAACAATTACCAGTCTTTGAAGAGTGAAGAGTCATTTACAAATTGCTGCCACGGCTGGTCGTTTTTTATTTTTCCGTTTTGCGTAAGACGGCCTGAAACGGGTGAGAGCGAGAAGCCAAATTGCAGAAAATCATCAACGCCTGATTTGCTTGCAAAAAATACTTAATTATTTGGCTCGTATCTTTTTAAATAATTACTTTTGTTGTAATACAAAACTCAGTGGCGACGTCATGAGGGGATTATAGAGCTTATATGTAGCATATAGGAAGTCTGTTTTTATTAACACGCCCAATTCAATGGCCTTTGATTCGAATGATTTTTAGCTTTGTTAAGATTAAGTTTAAGCCCTTGCAGTTATGAGAAAACCAACCAGTTTCTATATTTTAAATAGTCTTCAATATTATTAATTTTGCTTAATTCAATTTAGACTTTGAAGAATTTCATCAGTTCTTATTTATAAATTGCAAAACACTTCATTAAATTTATGTTGCTCATCATTAATTTATATTCTTTATAAAGTCGGAAATAACTCCTTTACCGCTTCTATCTAATAGTTTAAAGGCAGTAATTTAAGGCAGCATTAAAATCTAAAGCAAGCGTTTTTGTACCATTTTAAGCCACATGAATAAGAAACACTTGACAATATTTTAAGAGAAATGATTTGCAATTCATCTTCGTTCTGATAAATATACTTTTAAAATATATATTTAGAGAATCAATTCTATTATCCATTATTTACGAATGACTTTTTTTTAATTTATTAAATTATTAAGAACTAAAATTGTTCATATTAAAGTTTGGCTAGTAATACTGCACACTTTAATTTCAAATAACCGTTATGCGATAAATACGCGATAACTCGATTAGCGCGCATCGCGAAGAGTGCGATAACACTTTTTAACTGAGGCGCTTGCCCTTATTTAATACATTTCGTTGTATTTGTTGCATTTGCCATCGTTCGTTTGAAAACACGCTTTTCTTAAATAAACTGAATTGAGCACGCTCCCGAAAAAAGAATCACTATTTGAGTGGCCAATTGCTGCTCCAACCAACAGGAGTCCAGTCACCAGAAGCAGTATACCTCCGGGAAAACCCTCCGTTTGTCGTCGAATCAAGTGCCGCATAGGAAAACGCACGTGGGCCAGGAGATGGATGTGGAAAACGGAGAGGGGCAGGTGCAGGTGCACTTGAAAACCAAGCAGGAGCAGTGAGTGTCCATCATGAAACTGTCCGAAAGGGAACTGTATAATCCAAGTACCTCTTTTCAGCTATGCCGTGCCGGATGTGCCGTATGCCATCGATGGAACCGTCACCACCGCGGAGCTGAACACATTCGTGAACGCCCTACTCCGACAGAAGGATGACTCCTCATCTGACACCGATTTCGATTTCCTGGTGTTCGACGAGTACCTGCGCGGCCGGCTGTGCGATCACTTGCGCGAGAAGGCCATCAGCTTCGAGGACGCCATCGATATCGAGTATGTGGAGCGGTTTCCGGCGCCGGAGCCCCAGGATTGCCTGCTCCACGACGACTGGGTGTCGGCGGTGAAGGCTAGCGGAAAGTGGGTCCTGAGCGGATGCTATGACAACACCCTGAATCTGTGGACCAACAAGGGCAAGCACATCCTCACCATTCCCGGCCACACGGCGCCCATCAAGGCGGTGGACTGGATTTCACTGGACGAGGAGACCGGTCGCTTTGTGTCCACCTCGCAGGATCAGACGGCCATGCTGTGGCAGTGGAGCGTGGCCTCCAACTCTGTGGAGTGCGTCTCCGTTTGCAAGGGCCATGAGCGAGGCGTCGATAGCGTCAGCGTGAGTCCCGATGGTCAGCGATTCGCCACGGGCTCCTGGGACACCATGCTGAAGGTGTGGTCAGCGGAGGTGGACGATGCTGCAGAGGGCACCTCTAAGCGGATGAAGGAGAGCGGCGTCAGGGTGGGTATCCATTCTTGTTGCTTTATTGAGTAATACTCACTTGCATATTTCCTTACAGACCCCCAAATTGACGCTGCAAGGACATCGCGAGAGCATCTCCGCTGTGCAATGGATGGATGCCACCACTCTGCTCACTGGCAGCTGGGATCACACGCTAAAGGTGTGGGATCTGAGCCTCGAGGGCATCAAAACCGAAATATCCACCAACAAGTCCATCTTTGATGCCAGCTACTCGAGGTTGAACCGCCTGATACTGACGGCCTCAGCGGATAAAAATCTGAGGCTATACGATGCCAGGACAAACCGTAGGATAATATTTTTCCAAAACAATCAATTTACATAGTCTTACACGATATTAATCTGCTCTTTCAGAGGGATCAGTGGTGCGGAATACCTACCTGGGACACAATGCCTGGGTGCAAAGCGTCATGTGGTCTACCACGGAAGAATTCCTCTTCGTCTCCGGCGCTTATGACAACCAGAACAAGTTGTGGGACTGCAGGAGTCCTAAGGCGCCATTATACGACCTTCTGGGTCACGGGGATAAGGTTCTGGACATCGATTGGTCGAATCCCAAGTACATCGTTTCCGGCGGCGCCGACAACACAGTGCGCGTATTCAAATCCCGCAAGGCGTTAACAGACGATATGGAAACGAAGTAACCCTATATTTTGTAAACCTTTATACATACAAGATAAGCTTTAAGTAAATATTGAATGAGACTATTGTTTGTGTTCTGATCTAAAAACGAGATTGAAAGTAAACTTCTGCAAGCCCATATTTATTAAGCTGTGAAAGCATTTAATTGAAGATATCTGATTTGCCTGCATAGCTTCTGAAGGGCAGTTTCTGAACTTTTAAAATTCAATAATAAAACTTACATAAAATAGCCTTTAGAGGCTTCAAAATATCGTTATTCTGACATATTGTTTCTTTAGACTCTACAAATCCGACAAAACTTATTAAAATATTATTTAATTAATAAATTTTTGGACTTATCAAATGGTTAGTTAAATCAAAATATTAATTTATTCAACTTTTTAAGTGGAAATTTGCAGATAGTTTTTGTTCGCTACAAGCCAGCTATACTTTTTAATGTTTTGCTTATAATTATAATAATTGCAAAAGCACTTCCGCATCAAAACCTAAAGGAATGTATAAATGGAAGATCCGAATATATTTTAGTAACATACATACATAAAAATTGTTTAATTTAAAACATATATTTGAATAATTTTTTAAATCAGAAAACCTTAGAGTTGCCAGAGAGCAGCAAAGGGCGCGCGGAGCTGCCAGAAGCTCGTCATCGATATTTTTCTGGCCCGCCAGCAGTTAGTGACGGACCCGGGGCGATAGCTGCCTACAAACATATAAATTATCGAGTTTCTAACAAAGATAAAGACGGCTCTGCGTCTCCTCGTATTAGCCAACCGTAATTTTAACCAAATAATAAAACCCGGAAAGGTGAAAAGTGAAAGACCCGATTCGCCCCTACTGCCACCCACCGAGGACGCCAGCAGAACAGCCTTGCACCCACTGCGAAGGCCGTGTGCGCACGAGTGCGAGCGAGAGGGCAGCAGGCGACGGCTACAGAGGCGAGCGAATTATTTTCGCAAGTGTTGTGATTGAAAAAAGTGAAAGAAACTGCGATAGTGAGGTGTGTATTGTGTGTTTTAGGGAGACCACCGCTTTATCGGCCTTTAAGTTCCCCGAAATTGTGCAATCAATCCGCAGGCGGCGGAAGCGGCGGCATCATTCATCATCATCATCATCCTCAGTCGGCGGCGGCATTTTGCAAATGTCTGCTGATTGATTTTTTGCCGCATGCAGCACATGCGGCGGAAAGTTTATTGGCCAGTCACAGAGGAACTATTCCCCGATCCTGGGCGGGGATAGTGTCCGGTATCAGGGCCTTGAACCCCTCGAAAGTCCCCCTTTCCCTTTTGCCAAAATGGCCGCTGCCGCTGCTCAATAGAAATGTGTGCGTTTGTGCGAAAAATGCAAACCCCTGACGTCGAAAACAGAAAAAAATACTGGGTGGAAAACCAGGTCAAGGACCCTGGGGAAAACCTGGCCCAGACCCGCTTATAATAGCGCAATTCCACTGGCACCTATTTTCCTTCTGCCAAATATACACATCCCTACGCAGGGTTTTTCATAGGGCAGGAATTTAAATTCAAACCAAATGTACATTTTTGGAGGAGTCCCAGTAATCTTTTGCAACATATACAACATGGCATATGTTTTTGCGGAAACCATTTTTTAAATATCCGGAAAATATGCTTTTAAATATTTGTACCAAAGTCCAAGCTAATTTTCTGTTTATTCCTTAGTCTGCGTTTGTTTTAACATCCCTCCTTGATGGTATATCACTCATAGTGCCAATAGTACCAAAGTACCGACCTTCATCGAAATCTAAAATAAAATTATTCCATGTATTTTAATCCATTTTGCCAAATCTCATGTCGGTTACATATTTTTACTTGCGATTAAATCACCTACATTCGAAATTTAAAACGGCCTAAAACCTCTCGATCTGATCTTTACAGCTCAAACCTCCCCGGCCAGACATGTCTTCAACCCCAGCAGCGGGCAGTGCCTCCGAGGTGGCCACCTCCAGTGCTACCTCGAATGTCCCCAGCGCACCCAGCACGACGGCCACCAATGTGAGCAATCCCAGCCAGCCAGTGTCCGCCGGAGCGCCGCAGGCACGTGGCGGTAGGGGTAGCAACGCCAACGGAGGAGCCTCCGGCAGCAATGCCGCCGGCGGCGATGAGCCGCGCAAGGACGCCAAGCCCACGCCCAGGATATCCAAGGCCCTGGGCACCTCGGCCAAGCGCATCCAAAAGGAACTGGCCGAGATCACACTGGACCCACCGCCCAACTGCAGTGCCGGGCCCAAAGGCGACAACCTGTACGAGTGGGTATCCACTATCCTGGGACCACCCGGGTCCGTCTACGAGGGCGGCGTCTTCTTCCTCGACATACACTTCTCGCCGGAATACCCCTTCAAGCCGCCCAAAGTCACGTTCCGCACGCGCATATATCACTGCAACATTAACAGCCAGGGCGTCATCTGCCTAGACATACTCAAGGACAACTGGTCGCCGGCGCTGACCATATCAAAGGTCTTGCTGTCAATTTGCTCCCTGCTCACAGACTGTAATCCAGGTGAGGAATGAAGGACAGAGTCCTGCCCAAGTAGAATCAAAATCGCGATTACGTTAATCAGGCCTGTTTATATAGTTTTATCTAAACTACTTGTAGATAGTATGCAAATGCTATCAGGTTTGATCAGATTTCATTTACATTACATTAAAAAGACCTTCCTGAATAGCTAGGCTCTTATTGAGCATGCAATGGTTAGTATGGATATCAGATTATACACTCTTTTAGTTATCCTAGATTCTGATTTCTAAGTATGCTAAGATCTAGATTCTTATGGTCTAGGCTTAAGCTGGTTTTATTCTTAACCTGTTAAAGAGTATTTACAAGGGTATCTGATGCCTCATTCCATCTTTAGAAATTCTAAATGAAATCAAGTCCTTTCAAATTCATTTAGAATTGTAGCACACTGGACTATTAGATTTTTCTAGAGATCGCTTATTAACAGCTATAGGGACCTTTTGTATTTTGATTTTAATTTAGTCAGTAAAGCACTTCCATGTGGTTTTCGTACGAGTCTTTGAAGAAGCGTTAGAAATTTGTTAAATATCAACATGCTTTTCGTTTAAGTTTATAATGTGTTGCTTTGGATAATCCACGATCACTTTGATTCTACTTCTTAGAGTTTTAATTATTAAGGATCCAAATAAAATGTTTACATTTTTCTTAACTTTAATCTTTTCACAGCCGATCCGCTGGTTGGCAGCATTGCCACGCAATATTTGCAGAATCGTGAGGAACATGATCGAATTGCGCGTCTCTGGACAAAACGGTAGGTCCCTCCAAGTGATCTATAGCAAATTGTTAATAATCTTGAACCTCTTATTTTACATATAGGTACGCAACATGATGCGTAAATTTTGGCATCGTACATGTACCACAAACCGAAAACTGCAACAACAGAAACGAAAAATCGCATCTTGCAAATGAAAAAGTCTATTTTATAAATATATATTAAAATACGATAACTAATAAATTAACAGTAATACCTACCATAACATGTACACGTAGCATGAACAGCAACCGCCAACAGCCAGTCGATCCAATTCAGCCTATATTTATGTCGAGTTAATACAACAATTGTAAAAACATTTGGAGATTTCTTAAGTTGTATTTTTCGGAAACGAGTTTTGTTTTAGATCGCTTAGCAACCGAAAACATTGGAACGAGTCATTCGAGAGAAACACATTCAAAAACAAAATGCATCATAAATTGCACATTGACATATTAAACTATAAACTATTCAACTGCATAAATAAATATAAATACAATTAGTTTATATTATATGTGTACAGTGTTAAGTGAAAATGGAGCTAACGAGTAACGAAAAAAGCCTATTTTAATGCGTAATATATTAATGCAACTATGTCAGGGCAGTAAACTTCGTAAAGGATACTTTTCATTCAAAAACTGGCCACAGCAAGAAAAATTCTCATCAAGAAAAGACTAAATGTGAAGTGGTAAACGAAAAATATATGTATACACAACTTAAGACAACCTATTCCAAATTCCAAATCGAAATTAAATAAATTTGTGTTATTTATATATAAAATCCGATTCGGTTTAAATTTTTAATGTGATATTTTTAAGTGTTTTGAATTTGTTTTTTGGCCAAATACTTTTCAGTAATAATTGATTTTGTATTGAGTTTTAGACTTGAAAATTAAAAAGCTCCACCACAGCGAAATTTGTTATTTTAAACAAAGGCAATGAAGAGAATAAAGCTGATATATAAAGGAACAACAAAGCAAAAATATAATGAAAAACCAACTTCCTACTATTTTGTAGTTTTAATGACTAAACAGTCAGTGTCACATCAATGAAAAAACTGAAAGCAAGATTTCATAAAAAATAATTGTAAGTTTTTTTCGTAACCAAAACAAAAACTGAAATCGAGGATGGAAACGAACTTAAATAAAAAATATTGCAAAATTATTTATGCGGCTCTTTGAACAACTCACCATAGATTCGGGTTCCTCAGGTTTCTTGCCAAAAATAAATGTCACGTAATTACTTTGTTTTAATTTTATTTGATACATCTTTGTTTATATAAAATATGTTTTTCATTACACTATTAATTATAAATATTCGCGCGCGATCCCCCGCGCGTGGAACAACTCAAAGAATCTTGGCAAGCCCCGTCAAACCCCACAGGCAGATGCCTTAAAGATACATGCCGTTGACCAGGAAGTCGGCCTCCTGGGAATAGGGCGTCTTGCCGCCCAGACGTCGTGCCCTCCGGCTCACCGTCCGCATCCTGCACCCAATCAGAATGGCCAGCGCGGCTGTCACCAGCAGGCCCAAAGTCAGCGAGAGGACAGCTCCACCGGGACGCTCCGAGTGGCCGTCGTGATCCCGGAACTCCATCGCCAGATTATCGTGGATCATCTTGTACTGCTCGTGCACTGGAGAAACGGGAACGGGCAGTGCTGGTCGTGATCCCTCCTGTTGTTGCTTATTTTGCTCCAGGGCTAGTTCAATGGGATCTTTGGCCATCTTCGCCTTGACCTTCTTGTGCTTGTGTTGCTTCTGTGGATTTAAAAATAATTATTTATAAGATGTTATTAAGAATCCCCAGTAAGGGGAAATAATTTAAATTTGTTTTAAAGAATATGGCAATTTATCGCACCTTTTTTGGCGCCTCTGTGTAAGTTTCCTCATCGTAATCCTCGTAGTCCCCGTCCACCGCTGGGCCCTGATTTTTTCCCACGGAGGGTGCTGCATTCAGGACAGGCAGCATGGATTGCTGCTGGGCTGGCGAGGATTGGATGGGTGAAGCTGCGGCGTAGACATGACCAGGTTGCTGCGGTGTCATCGATGGTTGCTGCTGCACAGGCGGCTGCTGCTGCTGCGGGGCCAAAGGAGTTTGTGGGGGCCACACGGCATTGGACTGCACCTGCTGCTGGCCGGCGGATGCCTGGAGTTGCTGCGGCGGCAGATGTTGCTGCTGTGACAAGTAAATTCCGGAGCGTGGCAGCGACATGCCATACATAGCTTGATTGCCATCGTAGCCGGGCAATTGGAGCGGGGCTGATTGCCCCTGAACCTGAACCATCGCTGGTCCCTGGCTCTGCCCCTGAACCTGGAGTTGCCCCTGTCCATTCACGGGCTGCTGCAATTGGAGGCCGCCTTTGTGGCTGAATATGTGGCTCTGCTCATCTGCAAGAAAGTGGAAGCGTCACAAGGAAGTATGAAGTGTGTCTCCCAGTTCACGCACAGCTAATTGAATTAATTACGAGTAGACAGAGACACAGCACGCACATGTACAAAACATCCGTAAATCAATTTCGAACGGCGGCAGCTCCTATTTCACACAATGAAAACTGATGGGCATTTGCGATTTTCCCAGAAGAAAAGTTTGGGGTGAGGCGGCAGTTGGAAGGGAGACGGCCCTGGCAGTGGGATCATTGCGTGCGGTTTGCCGGCAATTTGTGTGCTAATGTCGCACTGGGCGCCGGAGCCTCCGGGGATCACTCTTTTCCCTTATAAATATTTACTCAATTTTTAGTTTTGTCAGTCTGCCCTGTCTCTCTGCTTATACCTAATTGCTGCTGGACACTCAATCGACTTTAATTAACAGCTAAGAGCAACAAAGGGAGTGCTAAAGCGGAAGTCACTCATAGTCGGAAAAACGTGAGTAAGGGGATTTTATATATTTAAAATTATTAATATAAATGCAATGCATATTGCCTTAAGAGACAACTTTGTTAGACATAGGTATATTAACAATATTATTTGATAGGCACAAGAAAAAATTTAGTTTACAAAAATATATGTTTTCAAATTAGTTTTAAATTCAAAATATAAAACACATTTGTTAAGTATTTGTGAAAATGTAATTGAACCTATTGAACTTATTTCCCATTACCTCTTAAAACGCATAAAACAAAAACAAAAAAGTTGTAACTTTATCCTAAAACATTGGACAACTTTATACATTTTACTTTGATTAAATTTAAAAGTATTTTAATTTCGAAATTAATATTAAAATATAATATATTTAAGCTGAAACAACACTTGTGTTGCGTTAGATTTTCTCAATTGAGCATATAAAGAAATATATTTTTATATAGTTATCTCTAAATTTTGTCCATTTAACATTGTTATGAATTTATCAATTACAGAATTTAAAAAAATTGACCTGTCTGACGTTTTTATTATATTAGTCAATTGATTAGTACCCAATTTCTCCAAGATCTCCGCTTTGGAAAAAATAACCTTTTTCATATGTTGAGTTGGTAAAATCTTACCCTGTTCAAAAATAATTATATTTTTCTATGCCCCCTTATCTATATTTACCGGTGCTTATGACTTCTGCCTTTTGCTGAGGTGCCTGCTGCTGTTGCAGTTGCTGCTGTGGCAGTGGCTGTTGCTGCTGCTGCCCTTCGGCAATCATCTTGCGGTTTGCCCAGGCGGCGGCATCTTCGCGGTTGTTCACCATGGGCGGTGGGGGAGGCGGTGGTGGTGGTGGACCCAAAACAATGACATGTTGTGGTTGCTGCTGCGCTTGTTGCTGCTGTTGTTGCTGTTGCTGCTGGGCCACGACCTGCAACTGTTGTTGCACGTTCTGCACAGGCAGATATTGCGGTACCATGGGCTTCACGGGCTCCAAGTTGCTGCTGCTACTGCCCGATTTTGTGGCCGTTGACGATAACGTGATGCACTGAAAAATGGGTTAGCAATTAACGCTTACAAAGGGGCGAAAGCCAGGTGATAGGGCAACTCACTTCCGGTCCCTCGTCGCTCCCATCCTCGCACTGGGGAATTCCATCGCAGGCATTGTAAACCGCGATACACTCTCCGGAATGGCAGGTGAACTGGAAGCGACCACAATGCGCAGCGGGAGCTAAAATTGGGGCGATAGTTTCTCATTTAAATAAAATCAATTATCGCAATAGTCGAGTACACCGACTAAAATTTACCATTAAAGACAGTAAAGTAATTTCTTACATTATTTGTGAAAGGAATTTAAATATAATTTTTACTTGGTTCAGATTTATACGAATTGATTGGTCCTTCATCTTGGCAAAGACTTCACTCGAATTTCAACCCAGATCCAAAAAACAGAAATTAACTTATTTTATACGATAATAAAATATTTATAATGTTAAATCGATAAGTTAAGTAAAATAGCATAATAAGCCACGTCGTAAGGCATCTGCCTCTGATAATAAAAGACCAGTGAACTTTTATACCTATTTTGCTTTTAGCATAATTAATATCATTGATATATCATTGATAAAATCTTTTGTGAAATCAATTCAAAGAGTACCAGCTATTGGTTATCAAAACCTTGCCACAACTCACCACTTTGCGCTTGGTAAGCTGCTGACTGGCCCAAACCCGCTCCCGTTCCCGTTCCTGTTCCCAATGTGGGAGCCACCACCGCGGCGGTGGCAACTGTGGGCTTGTCCCTCGCTTCCGGCTTCAGCTTCAAATTGCTCAGTTCCCATTCCTGCTGCGACACATTGTTGCTGGGGATGTGGGGCAACTGCGGACGCGGAGTGCTGGCCAACTCGCTGGTCTGCCTGGGCTGAGGGTTCAGCACGGCACTGGTGTAGTTGGCGTGACGCGTAAACTTGCAGCGGAAATCCTCCGGAGGGCCGCACTCGAAGAGGTAGCAATAGCCGCCGGCCTTCCTTTCGAAGATGTACACGTCGCAGGACTCCGTTTCGCAGCAGAGCCTTTCGCACTCCTCGATGGTGTCCAACTCCAGACCCTGCAGGTACTTTCCTCCAATCACCTGGGATTCCCCGGTGCGAATTATGGTGTTTTTATGAACGTCAAAGTGACCTGGAAATAAAGTTATTCAATTAACTATAGGTAACAGCTAACAAATGTCTCATAAAAAGGAAATATCTTGAGTTTAAATATATTTATTATTAATTTTACAATATTTTATATAATTAATTTTTGAAAGAATGTGTGTGAGTAATAATTTTTATAATTTTAGTAAAAATAACTCTTGATAAACTATATTTCTATATATTTTAACATTTAAAAACTTATCTGAGAAATAGTTTTTGTAACTGTGAGCTGCTAAAAAATGTAAATGTAAGCCTCACCTATGCACACCTCCAGATCCATGCGTTTGCTGAGACGGTGATCCGCTGGCGAAGATTGCTGTGGATCCAGGTACTCCACCTGCTCCGCGGTGGCTGCTGCTCCCGCAATCATTAGCAGCAAAGACAACGCAAAGTTGCCAATCATTTCGGTGGCTAATGGTTATTTCTGCGGTTTTCCTTTTCTTTTTGGGGCAGCTGGCGGTCACAGTTCACTGGGGGAGGGGTGGGGTGGGGGAGTGGCAGCGGTTGGTTCCGCAGAGAAAATCCAAGAGGGCTTGTCGTGTTTACAAATGTTACACGCTTATTGATTTTTGGCCTTTTCTTCAGGCTGCGTAAATTTGCCACCGCACACGTTTCTTTGATTTACACTTGAGCGCACGAAAATAATAACTTTGTGACCTTTCTCCGTCTTACCATTATCTTACTAAATATTTTAAATGGTTTTTCAATTTTATTTTCGTGGTTTGTCAAACACTGGAGAGCAAGCGAAATGTAAACCAATGGAAGGCGTTCAGAAAATTGGAAAATTTACGTTGCAAAGCTTTTTCACCCTTAGTAAATCGAAGCTTTCGTTATCAGCTGATGAGGGTGGATGCTATCGATAACAGCAGGTTCCATTCCAGCAGGAATTTTACGACGAAAGGTATTTTACACCCCATATGTGTTTCCAGGAAGCCAAAAGCGTTTCTTTCTCTCACACAGCTACCATATGTTAAAGCTTTCAACCCCAACCTTGCAGACCTTGTAATGTATGTTGTCAATTGGCAACAAAAATATCATCCGGGGATGTCGACCCGCCTTTCCCAGCAATCTCTTAGAAGGGTCTGTGTTTTCAAACCACAAACATAGCGCACACAGAGAGAAAATTTGATAAATTAAAAAAATTATAATTCAAAGACAGTAATTACACATATTTCATAAGTTCTTCAAATCTCGATTGGGAGAAATCAGGGCATAAATAGAGAAAAGGAAATATTTTTTTGTTTTTTACAATATTCAACAGACACTACAATTTTTAAAACCTTTAATGTTGCGTTTATTTTAGGTAACAACACTAATGATGATTCGAAGCTATTTAAAGCAAAAATTAAAAATAAATAGCCTTTCTTAATTGTAATGTTAAATTTATCAGAATGGCTTATTTTATGTTATACGTATACGTTTTATGTTTAAGTTAAACGTAAGTATAAAGTACAACAAACAAAAACATGTATTTTCCAATTTTTTAAGCAGACTTAATCAGAATCTAAAACCATTGTTTGCTGTGCAACAATGAAAATCGATAAAAAGCTTTTACCTTCTTTTTGTCTATAGATACTTTAATAATTTAAAAGCGGTTGTGGAAGTGGCAAAAGGTAGAGGTGGTTCATATTTGCAATGAGGGGCGAAGGTTGATCGATTTCGAATTGAGGAGACGTTAACCCTGCCGTCACTGAAAGAACTTGTTTATCTAAATGCCAAGCATTTGATATATGGATATTATTATCAGCATATCATTACATCTCCGAAAAGCGAATTGCTAATTGCAGGTCCTGTGGCAGGACCCTGTTCATTAACAGCACCCTCAACGCATGCGCCGTTCAGTCGCACAGCTTAAAGCCGTTGAAGAGGCAACTTAGGAATGTTAATGAAAATAAAGCGTTAAGCACTCTGCTGCATCTGCACCCTGCTGCCACTGCCACTGCCGCCCATTAAAACACCCCGTGGGTCGCTGCACAAAAGCCCAACAAATACAAAAGGCGAATATGCAACCCCTTTAGGCCAGTTGCAAGACAACAACACAATCAAAGTGGTGGCGAAGGGGGTAGGGGGGGAAAAGGATGGAGAATGAAGAGCAGTCGTAAAGGGAAACAGCATTTGGAGCCATAAAGTGGGCAAAATGCGAAAGTCTGGTAGCAACATAACAAAAAACCATTGCATACTTCACGGAGTCACGTCACCCAAGTGGGCAGCTGCGTGTTGGAGTTGCCTCCTCACGGAAATTTGTGTACATGTGTAGGTGTAGAAGGGTTTCAAATGCACCGCCAGCATTTACCCTGTGTTTATTGTCAAGCGAAAAATACAATCAATATTCATATTGGAAATACAATTTTAATTCGATTTCCGATAAAATCTTAAAGAAACTAATCTTTTAAAGTGTTGGCTTAGATTGGAAGTAAGTCTAAGATGCGACATTATACCAGCAAACACAAAAAAAGCCAATCCGGATCTTTGGCTTTCAAATCGATAAAAAAAAAACTTAGCACGATTAAAGGAGTTACCACCAATACGCAGCTAGAAGCTATTGGGAATTTTAGCTTCGCAAGTTTTTTTGAGGCTTACATATGTTGGTAGTCTTTTACATGTAGAAGACTTTGAATGGCAAATTCCATAAGCTTTTTCAGTTCAAAACCTATAATAATCCCTTAAAACATTGAAAAATTTAATGAAGGAACGAAAAATGTACTATGTATAGTACTACTTAAAAATTCTCTTCTTTCTTCTTTGCCATTTATTTGGTTTCTTAAGGTTTGTAAACCAAATCAATTGTAAACCGTTTGAAAAAATAACAAATTAATTCTTTGAAAGTTGGTAAAGATGGTTTAGAGTGTCTGTAATATATAAAGAGTTTCAAACTTTTTTTCCCAGAGACGATTGACAAACTGTTCTCTAAACTGTCACTACTTAAAGTTAAATAATTTCCCCAAGTTCTAACTACCCTTGAGAGTGGCGAAACTAAGAGGGCATCGCAGCAGCATCGTTTAAATTGCATCTTCAGTTCAGTTTCTGCTGTGTTGCCACTGGCAATGTTAATGCTTTTAATGCAGGACGAAAAAAACCGGGAAGGGCGGAGGGCGTGGCAGGATGGAAGTTTGCAGGGCGTTTGGTTGGTGATTACATCCAACTAAAAAGGGATTTGCATTTATGTTATGTTTAGCACGGAGGGGGTTTTCCCTTTAATTGCACCAGAGACAGTTTTTTAAAGCAATTATCGATGTACCTTTACGGTTTTTAAGCCAAACTTTCTGTCTGCCACAAAGAATTTGCAGAATGTCGTCCTTTATGCAGGCTTCGACAAATTTCCAAGAAAATTGCATGAGCTCGCATGACTTGTGGGAGTTTGTGCTTTTCCCCTAATAAGGGTTATTGACACAAGTGCAAAATGCCCCAGTAGTATTGTGTATATATCCTTGCATTTGTATATATTTTTGCAGTTCTTCTGGCCAAAGTCTGGGCTGCTTAAAATTTATTTGCGTTATCCGAAGAACTTATTCGCTCATGTCAGAGACGTCGAGACGCCAAAGTTCAATAGCATTGAAGTCGGGGACCGAAAGAAAAATTTAGAAAATCCCCAGGCACCCCCTAAAATTTTTCTCTATTTCCAGCGGCAAATGACTGCAAGGACTCGTAAAGCATTTCGGACAAAAGGACATGTGCACGTGCAGCCAGAAAACTCGTAAATTCTCCACATTTAACGAAATGGAAATTTCGCCAGACGAACCACAAAAAGAAGGGAGCCGGGATGATGACTAGATGAGGGAGGGAATCTGGAATGGAGTGGGATGGGATGGGGGCGATGTGACTGACAAGACGTGCCGGGATCGGCGACTTCATCAGTCGCCAGGTGGGCCAGGTGTACATACCTGGTGGGACTTGGAGCTCGTCTGCTGCTTTGTGTTGTGTGGCCTTGCCGCTGAAAAACGTGTTTTGATTTTTCGCCAGAAAGCTGTTACTTCTTTCCCTATTTAATTCCCGCATTTAGACACAAAAGCCAAACAACCAACACTCCGAATGAATGAATCTTTCGGCTTGTTCCAACCAAAGACGAAGAGCAAACAAACCAACAAGATATATGAGCTGTGGTTTGATCAGGGGCTGTATCAAAGGGGTATCTTGGTAGGAATTCCTCAATTTAAGAGCTACCTACGCCTCTGCCGCATTTAAACTGCCTCTTGAGCTCAGCATAAATACGGCTTAGGTCAGTTGGCTATGGTAACTTTAATTAAAACAGTCATAGATACTTTTATCTGGCTTGTGACAGTAAACGGAAAAAAATAATAAAATGGTCGGCTCGTTTACATAATAGAGCTTTAAAAAGACCTTGGACAGGCAGTGGATCAACCGTTCCACATAACAGCGAAATGTGTGAAAGAAATACGAGAATTATAAGTGCCAAGAAGGAGAATAAAAATCTAGAAAATATAAACAGCTTCTTAAGAAAAACCCCAAAGAATGAAATCATTTCTAATAATACCATCTATGTGTAATCAAAACCCCGGAGGAAACCGAGGAAATGTGAAACTGATGAAAAGTAAAAACTATTTCAGCATTAATCATTCAGACTGGGTTTAGTCACACTTCTCACACACTTTTTGCCAACTCTAGTTCCCTCTCCCAAAAAACATGAAAAGGTAATGAATGCCAAATAATGATGCGTAAAGCCAAGCCCCTAAAAAACCCAACTAATCATTAATTATATGCAAAAGAAAAATAAAGAAAAAACTTTCAAATGCCCAGACTTCGTCGCGACTATTAAACCAATTTTAGCTTTTGTTATTTTCGTTATTTCGGCGAGGTAGTCAGACAGACAGGGTGGCCAAATGGAATTAATGGGGAGCATAAAAGCGTATTTCTCATACAAAAGTCGAAGGCGTCAAGGAACCCTCCAGTGTTTTTTCGGGGGGTGGCAAATACTGGCTTTACCACACAATAAATGAGCAACAAGGGGCCATAAACATGGCTAAGAGCAGATGAAATTCCAGGGGGCAGATGCTGCCCCAAGATGAACTCTTGAACTTGGGTTCAACGATTTGGCCAATAGACAAAGCCAGGAAGAATGCCAAGGGTCAAAGGCGCCCGCCCTGCCAATTGAATATTTAAGGGCTTTCAAATTAAGCATACGCAGTGTTGGCCAACAGCCATCTCAAGTGTGTATCTAATGCAACACAACACAAAAGGCCGTTAACTTTAATATTTAAAGTGTATTAGAAAGGAGAGGCCACGGCACGCCACATAAATATCTTATTACTTTCGTGGCCAAGGAGATGTGTGTTGTCAAAAAGGCAAAGAAAGGTAATTAAGGCTTGAGACGTCGGGCTTAACATCCGCTCGGCTCTTCAAATATTTATTTATTGATTTTCTTAAACGCTTTCTGCTCACTTTTTCGCTCGCTTCTTGGCCATTTGAGTGACGTCTGTCACATTGTGTTAAGTCCCATTCTCCAAGCGAAGGCCCGAGCATAATTGGCAGCCGAATATGGCCAACATTCTGCCTGCTCTCGGCCACTGTTAACCGGCTGTTAGCCTCTTAGCTGTTTTTGTTCTGTTTTCAAGTTTATGGTCAATGGCTGTGCATCCGCTCTCGTGCCGCTTTTGCCGCTCCAACTGTAAATTTTGACCAGTCTCCCTTGCTGCTGCTTTCATCTCCCTCTCTCTCTCTCTCTTTGCCACTCTCACCCTCTCTCTTCCTCCCCCACACAGTTGCAGTTGGCTGCAGTCGGCGGCGCTTTTGTTGCGGCCGTTCTGAGCTAGACCGCTGTTAGTGTTCAGCAGCGTGACATTTGTCGCCGCCGGAGCACAGTGGAAAATTTAAAAATGTATATTCAAATACATTACAAATCTCTTTTGTTTTACAATAACACTATAATTATATTTATTAGCATTAAGTTAAGTCCATTTAATCCAGTTAATAGAAAAAGAAAGATAGATGCGATTAAAAAATTATAATGAATTGGACCTCATATTAAATAATATGATGAAAAAGTATTGCCATTTATTTATTACTCTTGTTAGGACTGAGAAATAACAGAAATGTACATTTTACAGTTTAAAAGTTATACAAAAATGAAATTATCAAAAATAGTTTCAGTTACATTCGTTAAATAAAATCATTTTCTTACGAAGAGGAAAACATTTACTTATACTGATTCATAATTCTAGAGGTACAACTCTATAATTAAGCTCGAGTTGTTGGCGAAAGATGTTAGAAATACATTTATATATATAATTATTATAAAAATGGGCACACTTCAGTTTACATTTAATTAATATTTATTATAGCATTTATGAGGCAAGCGTGTTACAGTAAACATTTTTTTAAAATGTCTTAAATCTAAAATCACTTAAATTATTATCTGATGATTATATTAAATGAATCCTACTCGTTCCTTGACCAAACTTATTTTCGATTACATTACGAGCATTTTTAATTTAAACACAACTTTTTAACAAAGTAGTGATGTTATGGTCACAAGATAGATTTGCTGATAAATTTATTTAAGAATAACCCTAAACCTAGAAAGATATTTTATTGAGGTGTGAGTTCACAAGTTCTGGTCAGAATAATACGGATCTAATAGACAGCAAGGGCACTATTAATAGAACTTCATGATACGCCATCAGTCGGCATGTGTAGCCAAAGTCGATTGGCAAGACAGTAAATTTACAGATCGCGACTCGGGCTTATCTGGCGATGAGGAGGGGATACAGCTACCTGGAATCAACGGAGCTCGAAATGCTGGGTGCTGAGCCGCTGGTCATTAATCGCACCACAGCTCCACAAATCCACAAATCAGCAGGCACATCAGCTCAGCCCAGAGAGTTAACAGCGAAAGAGAGCGCTCTGTTAGGCGCAACACTCGTAACATTGGTGTGTATCCGCCAGATACTTTTCCGATTCGGTCCTCCGATTCAGTCTTTCATTGGTGCTCACCGGCTGCGCGTGCTTAGCTCTGGCCACAATCATCCAGCTTTTCCATATTATTCAAACTCCGGGCAATCCGCTGCCGCTTGATAAACAAACAGTTAAACAAACCGCTCGAACAACGCCGTGTGTGTGTGTTTCGCCCTCATTGTGCTCTCGTGCAAATGAAAATTTCATTGAGCAGAAAGTCGCAGCCGCAGCAGCAGCAGAAAAGTGGAAAATCCTAAAGCGGCACCAGCCACAGCAAAAAAGAAAATAAATTAAAATCTCGGCAAGTGAAATTTGAGTCGAGAACTAGACGCAGCAATTAAGATAAATACCGATAAACCAAGCCGAATCAATCGCTGGAAAATTGCCAAAAGTAAATTTTTATTTAAATATTTTTAATTTGTTTTTGATTGGAAAATGTGGGATATATATATGCTATTTGAATGGTTTTCATTTTGAAGTTTAAAAATTAGAAATGACAAATTAAAAGTTTGATGTCATAAGCCAAAAAAATATTATATTATATAATTGCTAGATTTGATTAAATTTAGTTATTACTTTGAGTTTGCTTATCGAGCAATTAATATTTTGTTAAAGATTGCCCAATAATGTAAGTACCATAAAAGTGTTAAAAAAATAAATAGAAGCAAATTGATAGAATTTCAAAAAACTTGTAAGTACATTGAATACAAAATAGAAAACAATTTAAGGAAAGACTACAAACTGTTCTTTATGGAAAAATAGTTATATTCTCTTGTATATTAGATGAACAAAATTAAATGATTGCCAGCAGTCAATTATGAACTTTTTTACTGATTATATTGATGTTTTTTTTTTGGTAAAACCAAAGTTTGATGTGTACCAATTTGTAGTTCGAGCTTTTAAATGCATTTTCCTAATCACCCAATATTGGTGAACATAAAATGAAAATGCTGTTCGACACCCAGAACTTTCATCGCAGTCAAGAACCGGAAAATGAAGTGGGACCTGGCTTGCTTGTAGTGTGTGTTTTCTGCTCGTAGACCAGTCGATCGGGTCGATGTGGTTCAGCTGGCCAGTGTCCAGGAGAAGCGTGCCCGTCACAGCCAGTCCAGGCCACCTGTCCAGTCCCAGGCCTGGTCCCATCCCCACTTCCACTTCCACATCCACCTCCATTCCACTGCCACGAAAACCCGCAGACATTGCGGCACAGAAGCAGAGTTTGAGTTGCCCAGCAGCAACTTGCAACAACTGGCGGCAACAGCAGCCAGTGCGTGTTGAGCTGTGGAATTTTATGCAGTGGTTGCCGCCTCGTTTACGTTTTTATTTTTATCCGCGCGAATATTTCTCCTATTTTACAACTTCATATACGAAACTTTTATTGGCAGCGAAGGGTGGTCGGCGGACTGGACCTGGTCGGTTGCCGCTTCTGGCCACGCATCCAGCGGAACGTAACGAAAACGCAACTGCGCTTCACGCTCTTTGGAGGGGACTTGCCGGGGGTTTTGGGAGGTAGAACTCAGCCAAATAGACGCGCTTCAATTCCGATTAGCATTCGCATGCGCCCAGACAGCGATCTCGTGCTGGCCCGCAAATCAAGCACAGAAGTTGCCCGTCTGAGCGGCCAAATTAAATGGCAAACATTAGCATTAACAATGGCTGCTTACACAGAAAAATTCTAAGAAATGGAAGTCAATCTGGGTTTTATCAAGCATTTACAATTCTGGGTCTTATTAAGCCTTTGCTTTCCTTAAAATATAACCAAGTTCATTTATTTGATCTGTACTTCTCTAAAATCTAAAATAGCCCAATATAATTTCAATATTTATTTTAATAAAGTTTAACATTGATGGTTTTAAGACTAGTTTTTTTGTTGGTTATTAATTCATATGCTCAGTTCAGGTTAAATTGTACTTTAATTGATATTAATGTATACATTTATCTCAAATTTTAAACATGATATGTTATTCTATTGATTTCTTAAATCAAGCAATACAAAAACATATATCTATTTGATCCTTTCTTTCTGTGTATTTTCAAACTTTTGCTGAATGAGAATCCTTTGTGCGGCGGAGGAGAAAACTTTCTTGGGCAGACAGCTGCACTCCAAAGTGCAAGAATGCAATTCAGTTTAATTGACTTTTTATCAATCGCAGACTGGCTTTTCCCCGGCCCACAGAAGTTGTATTATTGGATGCTGGTGCCAGTATACCGCGGAATAATGTGTGTCGACAGCCGTAATTTCCTTTATGTTGTGTCTGCTGCGTTTTGTAACCTGGTTTTATTTGCAGTCATAACATTTTGCGGCCGCCTGTGTCTAATCACTGTGCAGAGCCAGTAAAAACAAACACGCCACAAGATACAGATACAAGATACATTGGGTATTGGACACACGACGCTTGATTCTGACATGCTTACATATTTTGCTTTTTATTCGCATTTTTCCTCTCGATCGATATACTTACAGGGTGCTCGGAAGCGTGTCAATACTGCCGTTCAGCTGAACGGCCACAGATACAGATAGAGATTCAAATGGCGATACAGTTGGCGATACCGATAGGCAAATGTATCTTTAAGTCATTACGCACGTTTCCGCTGGTGAATCTAGTGGGTCTTTGGTTCCATTGTCTGGCATGACTTGAGCCATTCACTGCAGAGGGCACAAAATCAATTTTGAGATACAAACCCAGGCAGCTTGGCTGTTTATTTACCGACGAGCTCAGCTGGCAGATTGCAGATTAGCGCTTTGTCTGCCGCGAAGGTCGCTTCAAGAAGTTTCCACATCGCGGGGATAGATCACAAGATGATCTTGAACCCACCAAATGCTGTGTTTAATGCCAAACGACCATAAATAATAGACAAGACTAAACATTAAACCGCTGAACATTTGCAAACATCCTGGGCCGTCTAAGAATAGCCCAAAGAATAACAACCATCGTTCTTATTCGGCAAAGTCAAATTCAACGGAAATATGATCACTCAAAAAGCAAACGTAACTTCTCAAATGTTTCTGTTTCTGGCGATTTCGTCAAAAAGATTAATAAGCAATTTTACGTGGTGTTCCCCTTTGTTTTTGTCTTTAATTCGGAGGCAGACATCTACGTGTTCGGCATAATGTTATCTTTCAGATACACCGAATAATATCTCGCAACGGAAATGTATTAAAAGCTCGTTCAAAAATTAAAAGTAACGGAAGGCCCGTATGTGTAGCAGCCGAAAAAGCAGTGATATACCACCGATATATCAATTTTGGCAAAGTCTCTTGAATGCCAATCAAATACGGGGAGTGTTCAATTGAATGAACTGCATCTCAAACAATTTAAATGATTTATGGCTAGTTCAGAAATGATGATAAATGATTATGTGCATTTGAATGAGCTTTAAAATCATTTCAATGGTTTAAATAACCATTTAAATCGTTACTCGATGCGGATATAAAAATAAATCTTCGTAATGCCTCGTTTGGCCTGTTTCCAGTTTACAATGATTCGTTTAATTATAAATTATTGTTCTGAATCGTAGGAGCATGATTTGAATTTATAAATCACTAATAGAATTATTCCCAATTAAGGCAAGTTGTAGTTAAACTCTAGTCTTTTGCAAACTACTGAAAATAAAGCCGACTGACAGACAGTAGAGATATACTTGGTGGAATCATTGAACTCTAACCCACTGCGGACAGCTGGCAATCGACAGGGCCGACATGGCGTATGTGTAATGTGATTGCAGCTATAAAACTATACTTATAAACACAACTATATGGCCCTATATACGTGTGTAAATATATGTGCGTGGTGTATTGATAGAGGGAGTCCATTGTGTCAATGTTCGCAGTTCGTTGCATCTTTTATGATCTACATCGTACACTGCGTGCCCTGCCTCGAAAAATGTGTTGTGTTTCTATGCATAAATATGTACTCGAAAAAACTAGGAGAATATCAAACTCCAAAGTACAATTCTACAATGCCAAAAAGAAGTATTTTGTTTTATGAAAATAAGCTTTAAAATATACAATACAATATTGGTATGGATAAAATTATAATTTTATGGGTGTGATTGATGAAAACGATCATATGATCACAGAATAGTTTGCATTTGAATGTTGCACTTGATAAATTTAATCAAAAGTTTGTACTTAAATTTTATGTTAAGTTCATTAAACTAATTTTCAAAATATTTTTTTAAGTAAAATTTTGATTTGTATAAAATATCCTAAATTTAATATTTGATGCTATTAATTGTACGATTAATTAGCCCCTTATGTTGTACGCTTAGTACAATTTTAATTTTTATTAAAGATCTTAAATAGAACATGAACAACATGAACTTTTCATGTTGTACGTTCCCAGAGTAGTTACATATTTATTTATGAATAAATAATTGTATGTTTACCAAGTGTAATCCCTTTTCCCACAGTGCAGCTGACTAATGCTATGCGGACTCATTCGCTTGACGATTTTATGACTTTGGCAGTGCCCGAGAACTTTGGGAATACGAACAGGCATAACATCCATTACCACTGTTACATGTATAAACCAATGGCAATCATAAACAAGTGTACAACGAACTTGACTCTTCGGTTGGTGCGTGTACTTTGCGTGTGATTTCCGTGATTTTAACCCCCGCCTCACGTTTACAGCACCAACCCCTCTCTACTTCTATGGCTCGATTTATCAATTATTTGCCTTTGTTATTTATAGGCATTTCAGACATGTCAGACGTAAATATGCAAGTACACATATTTGTTGATTGCTCTTTCGGCTCCGCTTTCAGTGCACATTCCGAACCCCGAAAAACCCACCTATCCACCAATTTCATCTCTACTTTGTGACTTTGAAATGCGTACGGTGTGCTTCCATTATCGATTTTTTAGCGGGGCTGCGAGTTCAGGAGCATTTGATAACCGAGCTGGGGTTCCACTTCCTCTATAGGGAACTTGAACAAGGGCGTGGGCAAAGGGGGTTCCTGCCTTTAAAGCCCCAACTCCAAAAGTAAACATTCGCGTGATTACCCAATAAACATCAACAGGAAATAGAAAGATAACAAATGACTTTCCCCAGAATTTTTTCTGGCGATGCATTTTTATAGATTCCTAATACTAAGAAATATGGTTGTACTGTTCTGGTTTGCTACTGTTTATTATAATTTAGTAGAGCTTCTAACAAACAAATCCTTAGTCACTATTTATACATGAATTTCACAAACAAAAACCCCTATTTTTATACCCTTGCAGAGGGTATTATAATTTCAGTCAAAAGTTTGCAACGCAGTGAAGGAGACATTTCCGAACCTATAAAGTATATATATTCTTGATCAGCTTCACCAGGAGAGTCGATCTAGCCATGTCCGTCTGTCCGTCTGTCCGTCCGTCTGTCCGTCTGTCCGTCCGTTTCTACGCAAACTAGTCCCTCAGTTTTAAAGCTATCTGCTTGAAACTTTCCCAAAAGTTGTCTTTCTATTGCAGGTAGTATATAAGTCGGAACGAGCCGGATCGGGCCACTATATCATATAGCTGCCATATAACTGAACGATCGGAAATGCCATAACTTTGGTGTTTTTAAAGTTAGGAAGTTGGGATTTTCTATGGGTCTTATTTTTGGCTAATCAATCCGACCTACCAAATTTCATAAGGATCGGACGACTATATCCTATAGCCGCCATATAACTGATTGATCGGAAATGCAATAGCTTTGGTGTTTGTAAAGTTAGGAAGTTGGGATTTTCTATGGGTTTTATTTTTGGCCAATCAATCCGACCTACCAAATTTCATAAGGATCGGCCGACTATATCTTATAGCTGCCATATAACTGAACGATTGGAAATGACATAACTTTGGTGTTTTTAATGTTAGGAAGTTGGGACTTTTTATGAGTATTAAGAATGCATCATATGAATAATTTTGGAGAATATAATTTATAGAATATTCTGCAAGGGTATATCAACTTCGGCTCCGCCCGAAGTTAGCTTTCCTTTCTTGTTTTGTTCATGTTTTCTGTTAGCAAAAGTATACAATGAATCGTTTTCTATAAATATTAGCATTTTTCGGGGTATTAGAAGCACCAGTGCCTGAGGTTTTTCTCCTTGCACAATCGCTAAAAGTGATCCCGAATATTTCCACAATACGTATTTTCGGTCGCCTTTTGCGAAATGTCGGTCAATTCGTTGGACTCATAGAGAAATGACATCTATTTATAAATGGCAAAACTTTTATTCCACTTGCGACCATCACTCACCGAGACTTCTCACACCTAGCCGCACATTTTCTCAGAGTCCGTGACGCAATGGCCATCTCGCAGTGAGCCAAGAACGACAAAAACATTGCGTAAACAATAAATTAGCCAGCAAATACGATGCTTGGAAAAACAGTTTAGCCCATTGTACTCCATTTGATTTTTTCCGCCTCGAAAACCATGTCAAGTAGACCGCCTTAATGTACATAGTTTACCCGGGGTTAGAATACTGGGAAGTCGCGAGCGAAGTGCGCAAACATTTGCCAAAGGTAATTTATGCAGGAAAACTTTTTGCCCGGCCAAATAATGCTGTGTATCATTTTTCCATGACAATTCGCTTTTGGCAACTGCCCAGTAAGCAGTCCGAATTTGAGATGCCCATCTCCGGACCCACAGTCGCCCTCCTTTGGGGTCAACGACCCTGGATTTGGCTACTGCCTACCTAATGGCCACTTGACTACTGCCCAACTGCTCACGGATATCGTAGGTGTTTTCACTTGTAATTATTTACCCATAAGGTTGCCACTCAAAGCCTTTTTTTTGGTCATTTTTCGCTTTGTCCGGCTTGTAACCTCGTTTCGTTTTGGTCAGTGAAAAAATGCCTGAAAAGGGGCTGACCAAATTGAATAAACAATAAGCCAAATTAACTTTTGAATATTACAAAAAAAAAGAACAGAAACAAAAATGTTTCTGTTTACCTTCTCCAAAATATGACTCATACCACATACCTCCCGAATCAATTGATTGCTCAATCTGAGAACCCGAGAGCCCTCAACTTGGACAGACTTTTTTGCGACTCAACAATTTCTGTGTTTGCCTTTAATTTAAGCGTGGAAAATTTTCAACTTTTTACTTTGAATTAAATTGTTATTAGAGCCCCGATTCGTTTGCTTATTAGACAGATTTATTTGGAAAAATAAATTTAAATTCGTAAGCCAATTAAAATAAAGTTCCCATGTTCTTTGTTATTCAACATCAGTAAACATTTAATTTAAGAAATTTGACTAAAGCTACCGCAACATGATTTCCACTTTTCAGCCGATTTATTTTAATTCTCAGCGCCATTTGTATCCTTCGAATTCTTCTACCTGAATGTATTAGCAAAGTGCTGTTGATTAATTGGTATTTTAGTTAATTTCAAAGCTTCGTTAAAGATTTGACTTTTAGATTAGTTTAACAAAATATTCTTGACAAATTAACGAGCGATCAGAAACTCCGCAGAATTATAAGAAGACAGACGCGTGTCTAAAGGGGAGGAAACCCATCACTCAGAAGTTTGGTTCGAGATTGACAAAAATAATCAGCAAGGAAATATACTAATTAGATTGTCAGTTCGACTTACATGTTCACTTTGCATGAATCATTGGCAGCTGGGGGTTATCAAGATTGTCTATGCGATGCCTTTGATTATTGAAATGAGGCAGTAATTTATATAATAATTTATTGTAGACGCGTACAATGTTTTGTCTGGCCGATAAGACCGCCGTTGAATAACACGATTAATAAACAGTATACTTACAATATAAATTAATTGTGGAAGACCAAAGCTGATAGCAGGAACTAAAATCCATCGATATCAATGAGTTTGGGTTCAAGTCTCTTTCTTTTCAAAGATTTCATAAACTGGTTTTAAGTTGTTTCTGGGTCTTAGTTTTCTCAATTCTTCTTTAAACTTTTTCTGGGGATTTCACGGCCCGCGAATCATAAAGCATTTGCATAAACAAACGCTGCCCCTTTGTGCGCTTTATTTTGTAGGCTTTTTAGCATAAAAGCCTCACATTTCACTTTTCCTCCTCTGCATGTGAAAATTTCGTCTTGAAATGACTTTTTAGAAACATTCAAAGCCGATCCCAAAATATTTTTCTATATGGGTTAATGCCATGCTTAGTCTGGGTTTGAGTTGATGAACTTGATATTTCGGTTTTTGTCTCTCTTATCATCATTATTCTTTGACATATTTATTTTCCAGAAATGTAAATTGGGGCTGAGTCCGAAAAGAAATCGAAATCATTAGCCCAGATTTAGAATGCCTCGGTATCTACACGTAATTCACATTAAAGTTTGAAATCTTTGGTAAATTTTATTTTAAAGTTGGCCGAAACAAATTCAGATTTTTTAGCAACCGTTCAAATGGCCATTTTAATTTTTTAGAGAATTTTAAGTGCTGGGGCAAAGTGTTTTATGGACCCGCAGCCATATAAGTGTATATGAACACAACATAAATGTATATTAATCTATAATTACCCACCTTGAAATTAACATACGCTTTCTGCAGTCGTCATTTGGCGCCTGTCCAAAACAGATATTTCCCAATTCGGAGACCCAAATGTTTCTGAGGCAATTGCGACACATTCGATTTGCATTTATCCATAAATGTTCAATGGGAAGTACAAGAGGTCGGGCGGGCATTTCAAATTCAATTTGGAAGTGGAGCTGATGAAGGTGAACAAATTGGGCCTTTGTTTTCAGCTTGCTCTGGTTCTGACTTCGCCTTCGATATTTTCAATTTCTGGCTCATCGAATTTACGTTAATTAATTGAACTTTTGCTACACAAAATCTGATTAGCCGACTCTAATGGAGAAATAATTTTGGTTTTTAAATCGTGATTTGCTGATGGAATATGAGTGAAGAGTTTTACCACATTTTAGCTTCCCTTCAGACACCACTAAAATATTTATCGTTGATAATTCACTTTTGGGAGAAGAGAGGGTCGACAAGCAAAATGTCAATTTACATTTTTAATTTGACTGTGGCTGGCAATCGATCGCATTTCAAATGCATGAAACTATTCCGAAAATTGCAATCGCATGCAGCCAATTGATGTACTGGTTCTTTCTGCCCAGGCGCACTAATTTCCTTTACAAAACCAATGGTAAAACCAAATTAAGTTGGGTTGTGAGAAATAGTCAACACGTAAAGAAAAATCCAACCCGTTAATACTATTTTCGGTAATACTGAAATTTTTATAATATTGTAAATAATATTTAATTAAAGGGAATTTTAATTTGGTACTTTAAGCCTAAATGGACGATAAAATCCTGAGTACGATAATAAATTCGAGCGGGATTTTAAAACGTTAATTTTTATAAATCTCATTTCTATCTTAATCTAGAAGATGAGCACGTGGTTGTGTTTGATTTCTATAAATTACAATTTTTATATTTTAATATAATAATAATTTATATTTTATAATATAATAATAATTTATATTTTATAATATAATAATAATTTATATTTTATAATATAATAATAATTTATATTTTATAATATAATAATAATTTATATTTTATAATATAATAATATAATATTTTTCTTCTGTGCACTAATTCCGGAAGTTTCTGCAACAGTGCACTGCAGGGGTGTATGGTGAGGGGGAAGGGGTGCTTGATACAATTATATTCGCAGTTACCTACGACTTTGTTGTTGCTGCTGGGCCAGCTGTTGCTGCTGCACATGCAACATGTTGCATGTTGTTGCCGCATTGCCGTAGGCATTTCAACATAATATTTATGCAAAGTTTCAACGTAAGATGTGGCAAGCCATAATAATAAAGGTATAATTGCCCTGCGCCCCCTTTTCAACATCATCGCCCTTCGTAATCTACGGTCAAATAGTTTTTGCTCTCGTTTCTGTACGTTATGAATATTGTCTTTGGGAAAATCTGAGGAAATTCCTTAGATAAGTTTCTTGGTAGTCAACATAATTTATTGGATCCCACAATTACCGTTGACTCGGCAAAACAATTTAAGCGTTGAGAAATTTTTCGAAATTGTTTGTTTCTTTTGTGTTAGGTTACCCTCCATTTACCCTAACTTTATTAAAAGAAAAGTACCATTACGATTATGGTAATTAAATATTTACTTATTTAAAAATATAACTAGAAGAAGAGGTTTGTATCTGTTAATAAATGTATTGAATTCTGGCCTCTGTTTTTCTATTTATAAATATTTTGAAATGGCTGTTTTGGTTGAATGCCAGAATATCTATTTGTTATGGACTAACGGGTATACCAAAAATACTTTCCAAAATCCGAAGAAAGTGTCTATTCCCAGAGGGTATTCTAAGATGGTAGTGTTACCCTCCGCTTCACACGATTTTCCTCGGGGGCCGACTTCCAAAATGGTATCATGTCGCCAACCCATCAGCAAGCCCGTAGGAGTGTTCCCTGGCTGCAGTAGTAGGCCAAACGGATCCACACAATTAACTTCGTTTAGGGTAATTTCCGGGCCAAAGCCCTTCGGAGAGCATACTGCATGTGGCATAGAACCCCGGGGCACTGGAGGTCAGATCATATTACAAGCCGAACAAATCTCTGGGCCTCACTTCTTTCTTTCCCCCGGAAAAGCAGAAAGCTGGCCGCTCGACATGCGAGTGACAAGTTAAACGTCGGTTTCATAATTGCTCACGGCTCTTGAGTAAATCTGGTATCAGATTTCGCACGGGCTGGAAAATTCAGCTGTGTGAAAATTGCGGGGTCGGGCATTGCTTATGTATTTTTAGCAGCGAATGCGGAAAACTCTTTGTGTAAGCAATGCAGTTGTTGCCACATGGCCCACAATTTCGAAATACCTCACAGAAAATAACGAAAACTATTTCAATACTCGACTGTGAGTACTTGCAATTCAATTTAGTTTTAGTGCAGGCCAAGAACGAGAGAAAAACGAGTTGGTTAACTTTTTATTTTTGGGGAAATTGGAAATTTCAAGGTTCGGATTTCGCGTTTGCAGGGGCCAATGTTTTTTGGGGATGGTTTGTGTTACTGGATCAAGGATACACAACTGCGTAGGTGGGGGGGAGGTGGACAGGTGTTAACGGACTTTTTTCGGTGCCAGGCACGACGACCTCTGTTGCCATTGACACTCGGTTGGGGTTTAACCTTTGTTTTCCCCCCTTCGATTTAGGGAAAATGCTGAAAAGATGTCACTTGGATTCAATATGTTTATAAATGTTTATAAATAATACGTAAAGCCAATATTGACCTTTCAAAATATTAAGCGAGTGTACTAAGGCACATAGTAAAACTGATTTATTATTTCTTTCACCCTTTTTAAATGTTTACAAAGCTGGGTTATTTTGTGTTTTGGAGTTCTTAGACTCCCTAAAAAAATACAGAGAATAGAAATAACGTTAAAAGTATAACAATGAATTTGATTTATTACAGCAAAAATAATTGGAGAATTTTCGTGTTTCTAATATTTGGGGGCCAACTTGTGAAAATTATGAAAATATGTGTTTATAAATGATTTAACAAAAATACAAATACTATATATAAATAACTTTTAAAGCCTGATATAATATGATTTATCACAAAAAAACTTATATTATGAAAATTATGTTCAACTTTCAGGTGATCAAATGATGAATATTATATATTATTAGCTATGAAGGAATAGCAACTAGCATTAGCATTAGTAACTAGACATTTATTTACTATATTTTTATTTTATGTTGGTACTTGTTCTTAGAATTATGAACTTTTTACCTGCAAAAATATATACTTAAGAAATGTCTTTTCCAAAATTATTTATATTTCGGTTACTATTAATTATATTCGTTCTGCCCCTCGGGTGATATTGGACAAGTAAAGTTTCACTGAAACTTTGACCTTTTTTAATGGTCTCAGTTACAAACGTGCGGAGATACTGGTTGTGTATGCCCTTCAAAACATACTTACTCTATGTCAAATCAGATTTCCCGCAAGTGAAATGTCAAAAATCAGAGCCATACGTTGCACGTTAATTAAATTAGCTGCTATATTTCTATATATTATATATGTATGGAAAGGTGGGGAGATTCTGAACCCGCGATAGGAAAAAGCGGAGTGACACGTGAGCAATTATTCCTGTTCAGTGTTCGGCTCGCATGTCGTCGTCATTCCTGGACATAGAAAAAGTCCACTAACGAATAAATGGGCAGATAATGGAATGTATGAATCAGAGCTGAACCTCAGGGTCTGCAGGGCAGAGAAGTTGGGTGAGTCACGGATGCGGGAAGTTTGAAATGCCTTTGGGCCCAGAAAACGGGTCTTGAAGCTGGGCTTTCGACCCGCAGAGAAATGGGTGTGACGCACATTTGGAAAGCTCGCTCACAGTTGCATTCGATTAATATTTATTAAATTACACAGCCACTTGCGTCGTATGGTAACAACTGTTTTCCTCAATTGCAGCCACCACGCCAATCAATTGAAGGCGTTCCGCAAATTAAAGTTCAATCAACGAGGCTTGTACCGCCTAATCGATCGCCGAAGATGCAGTGCGGCCTGGAGCAGATGAACGACTGTGAGCGGTCGCCGAACCGGACGAACCTCCGGGTCAACTTCAACGAGAAGGGGGCGGAGGTCAAGGAGCGGCGGGAGAAGTTCCTCACCGCCAAGTACGGGTCACACCAGATGAGCCTTATCCGCAAGCGACTGGCCGTGGAGATGTGGCTCTACGACGAGCTCCAGAAGCTGTTCGATCCACCAGTAAGTAGTTCTCATCTTAAAAAAGCAGGAAAGTCGAAAGTGACGAGCACACCTTCAATCAAATTTATAAAAAAAATGTATATTTTCTTGTCAACAAAGTATCATCATCTTAATATTTTTTAGTTAGGACAAATGTGGCACAGTCTTTGCTGCTTTTAAATAAAAAGGCAATTTTGTTTACTTCGCTTAATCTATTTAATTATTGCTCAAAAAGATTTCAAAGCGAGTTTTCGCACACATGTGTTATATGTCCACGACATATAGAACGTATCTGTATCTTTGTACGATTGTATTTCAATTTAATTTAATTTTTTTTAGTTTCTTAAATAGTGGTAGAACAATTGTGTTTTAGGTCATCAACCAAGAAAAAAATTACCAGAAAAGCAGACTCTCTAGTCTTAGTTTAAAAACTACCTTACAGATTTGCAAACATAATTACTTTTAAATAGATATTTCTGTTGAATTTTGAATAAATTAAAAGAAATGTGAATTCTTTTCCAGGTTCTATTTTCTGAAATTAGCGTTTTTACTTTCAACTCAAGTTCTTCAAAAACAATACCATTTTGTAAATCTTTTAGTATGAAAACTTAAAGAGAATAACAATATTTTATACGAATAACCTATCAATATTAAATTTTTTTAATCGAATATGTTAATATTAACCATATTTATTGTATCCCCAGAACGAGGCCATCGATGTGGACATTGACGAGATACTGGACATGGACACAGATGACATAAGAAGATCTCATCTTATAGTGAGTACCAAATTATAATATAGAATTACACCAAGCTAATTGCCTTTTTCCCGCTTTTGCAGAGATTACTGTCAGTCTGCAAACGCCCGCAATCGGACATATCGAAATTCATTGGCGATCTGCTGGATCGCGCAAAAACCCTGTAAATCGAAAGCCCCTCATTTAAACAATCATCCAGCAGACCTACACATATAATATGCAGATAAACAACAAATACCTAGAATATTAAGTTTAGCTTGGAACACAAAGAACAAAGAATTGAGTTTGCAAGCCTTTAATCTACCTATTCGAACACTGTGTTGATTTTTTCCATGTACTTTAGTTTTTAGTTTATATCTTTGCGCTGACTTATTTGAAGTTTAACCTAATTTAAGCAACCCCTGAAAATGATACACATGATGGAGATCGCTAGCCCTAAGCTTATGGTGTAATGCCGCGAAAACAAAATACTTCATCAATTTTGTGATGATATTTTTTAAATAAAATACAAGCATGATATGGCCGAAAACCAAAAGTCAATGTTTAGCTACATTTGAATTGAAAACCTTTGGAAAGGAGAACCCCATTTAGTTAAATAAATATGAGTAGATCCAATATTGAGGGGCATTTACTCCCTTTGTGACACTCCGGTTGTTTGCAAAACTAGTTTATTTGCATGTGTGTGCTTCATTTAACCACCTACCAGTATAGACCCCAAAATATCATATATCTACGTGGCCGAAAGCTGCAATTTAATAAAAGAAAAATATAAAATTTTTTTAAGTAAGTGTGCGATCACCAAGTCAAAGATGAAAGCTCAGGTTCACTGCCAAAACGTGGAGGAGGAAGATATTGTATGCGCAGTTAGCAAGTACAAACGGTAATGGAGAACAGAAGCACAGTAAAGCCTGGCAAAAAGGAATTTTAACCCACATCCAATACTTTGTTCTCTTGATCCAGCAAACCGAATCTATTCTGATTTCGGCTTCAAGACAGCAAGAACACACATCATATAAATGGTACTGCATTTTAGAAAGCCAAGACCAACAAGACAAATTCAATAGTTGTAAATAAAATGTTAACGAATTCTCCACAGCTCGACACCCAAAAATTTGTAAATACCCTCAGAAAAGCATCAACACTTCTTCACTCCACGAAATCTACACCACTTTGTAGTAGTATCTAAACATTTTCTAGCAATCGAAACGTAACGTAAAAGTATTTTAAATGTGCTCAATATAGGCGGGAGATGAGGGATACGTAATTTTGATTCTGTTCTAGCACACTTAGACTCTCGAAATATACCCCTACTTCTCTCTATCAAGTCTACATAGTATTAGTAACTTCTTAAAATATGCTATTTGCATACTAGTAACAACCAATTAATCATCGCATTACCCCATTGCAACATTAAAAGAACGCATAAATCGATCATTTAAGCAAGTTTAGCATTATAATACTTAATCATGCACACAATTCTCATTTAAAAAAAAAACAGAAAAGCACACACAAAAACACGAGCTAAAAGGTGCGAAGAGCTGTTATAAAAAGCTATTTGAAAATATTTATAAAACGCAAAAGAAAAGTTTACAATAAAAATTTAATTGCTTTAGACAACATATTTGGGTGTTTTATTGAACATTATTTACAATTTAATATTCAAGATTCTGTATTTTTACTCGTGATATAATTTCCAAGGCGCCGTTTTACCTTTGACCCTTATTTCTGCACATGTTGGGTGAAATAATTTGGGAATCACATTTTCTTTGTTAATACCATTTTTTCTTTATTTGCTTTTGATTGAAAAGTTATCTTCAAACGTTGTTGATTACAGATTAAATTGTACCACCTTCTAAAAATCAAGGTCGGCTTATAATTTGTCATTAGAGACTCATTCTCGTTCTTTAATAACGGTACTTAAGTAATTGACCATAAATAAGAAAAATATGTTTAATAGTTTGCCTTTCCTAAATTCAAAAAGTGCGGCTGGTAACGGAAAGGTATCGATAGAACCGATACAATCGATACTTGGCTAGACAGTGTTGCCAGACTGATGTACTTTTGATGCATATTACCTGGATGGTAGCACTGATACAGCTGATCAAAAATGTAAACAATATTCAATAAAGATGAATATGAAGGATTACTACACTTGGACATACCCGGATATACCCGCAAATGTGGCGTAAGATAAGCAAACACTGCCGTTAGCATCTCATCCAGAATTTTCTTTAGCCAGGAACTGAGGCAGCTGAAAAGTTCGCTTGTTGTGGTCGGAGTCGTGGGCCGGTCGAAATGCGATCAGGCCAACAAGATGCAGGCCTTCGGCATGGAACCTCCGATTGAGCACTCGGCTCGGGATGGCCAGATGCAGTGCTACTACAAACCGGGCACCTCCTGCCTGCTGCTGCACTTCGAAACCACCTACGACGAGGTGATCCTGGGACAAATGATAGACGCCTGCATGGAAGACACTGAGAAGCCCTTCGATTTCGATAGCTTCTACGAGGGGATGCGTTGCCGCTTTGTGCGCATGATGCTGCTGGCGCTCCATGTCTGCCACATTGTGGTCTATGTGGAAACCGGCCAGACCTTCGATCCCACGCTGGTCACTGTGTTCCAGCTGCTTAAGTTCGCCAGGGAGCAGCATCTAATGCAGTTCCTGCCGCAAATGCTCAGGGAAACCCCCGCCGCCAGGATGGGCGAGAAGGCGCGCCTGTGGGCCCCCAGGATTCTCTTCCTGTTTGAGAACTTTCCTCGTGAAGAGGCCAAGACGCGGGAATGCGTCTCCGCCTATGAGTTCCAGACAGAGGACTGCATCTACGAGCTGCTCCGCCACCACAATATCGTGACCAACAGCAGCAGCACTTCACTAGTGGCTCTGCCCAACAATAAGCAGTTCGTTTTCTTCAACGCACACGAAGAGTTGCATCCGGACAAGTTGCTGAAGGCCATCGAGTGCCTCAATTTGGCGATGTACAAGCCGGATACTAAGGAGGAGGAGGAAGACCTGGAGATCCTCGAGCTGGCACCTTTCGAAGGCTTCGTCAAGCCCTATGGCGTTCCGGCGGATGAGAAGGAGTTGGAGGAACAGCAGTACAAGAAGGACCACACGGTCTGGCACTTTCTGCAGCGACACGTGCAGGACGCCTTGTTGGGTTGCTTCGATGAGGGCTCCTTCAAGCAGCCGCCCCATCTGGGGCAGTTCCATCTACTTAATATTCAGGAGTGGCACGATTGCATGGCCACGCTCTACAAGCTGCTGGTAGAGAATTCCAAAACTCCTAATCTAGAGACCATCAACGAGGACTATGTGAGTTAAATATATCAGTGATCCTAGGAAGAAAAGTTATCTTTAATTTATCATTGCAGAGACTCTTTCTTCAGGGTTTCGACGAGAGCTTGAACTATGAAAAAAAGTAAGAGAGTTAACCATTTATTGTTTGAGAGTCTCTACAGCGTTTTCGCCGCAGATTTTGGGCTCACCTGTGCGAACTGGGCCTGAAGAAGGGCATATCCGCCTATAAGAACGCTGCTCCCGCCAATTACGGCAGCTCCACCCACAAGCAACTCCTGGCAGAGGCCACCGTTGCCTTCGAGGAAGAGGGACGAGGTCCACAGGCAAAGGCGGCGCTGGCCAAGCTGGCAGCCGTGTGCCAAAAGCATTGGCAGGATGGGCGGCAACAGTGCGAGCAGCTCAGCCTGCGGTCCCATCCCTGCACCCTTCCCAAAAACGTGCCGCACGAGAAGCACAACAGCGGGGTGATCCACATCTCCAGCTGCAACTGCGGCCGCACACAGGGCCGCCGTGAGGATCCTTTTAACCTGCGGCAGGCCAATTACGAGTACTATGAACACATGGCCCAAATGTGCAACCTGTGTGTTAAGGTCAAGCAGTACCAGTTCCCCATCTTCGAGCCCTCAGTGAGTGATTATCGGGCAGCGGCCTTTGAAGCGGCATTTCCTCTGCTGCACCCGGGCAAGAGTGGTCCACCGCAGGACGAAGACGAAGAGGAAGGGGAGCCTGAGGATGAGGAAGAAGGCCAGGAGCCACAGCAGCCGGCGGAGGAGGAGCAGCAGCCGAATTCGGCCAACAACGGCTGCTCCCAACCACTTTCACCCACCTTTGGTTCGGATCTTAACATGTCCATAGCTGGGTTCGGAGCCTCACTGAACGAATCGCAAGCCAGCTCCGAACAGTTGACGAATTCCGAGCAGAACTCCACGAGCAGTGGCACCTCTAGCGCTGATACGGAAAACGAGCTCGTGGTGCAAATCCAGGAGCCGGCCAAAAAGGAGGCCCGCGAAGACTCAGGTCCACCCGATGCCTTCTCCACCTCGACCACGGAGTATTTGCCGGGATTGGTGCACACAGTCAGCGACTTCGGCCTTCTGCCGCTCTTTCCAAGCTGGTCACTGGCCTGCGTGGGTCCCAGCTCCATCTACAGCCACAACACCGGGCTGCAGGAGCACTTCCAGAGCGGCTTCTTGTCTGGCGCCAATTTCCTGCTGCCCTGGGATGTCCAACTGAGGCTGGTCCACGCCCCCAAGCAGCAGCATCCTGGCAAGAAGCAGCAGCGCTGGAAAAAGCAGGGCGACAGGCTTTCGCTCAAGATCTTTGTGGGCATGGAGTACGAGTGCTCCCGCGGGCATCGGTTCATGATGTGCGCTCCCGATCGGGTGCTACGCGGCGGAGCGGACATCGAGCGGGACACCTGCAGCAAGGTGGTGCACAACAACATGCCGCTGTACTATCCCTGCCCCTGCCGATCCCAGAACAACTATCTGGCGCAGCTGATGCGCATCCACGTGGTCACGCCCAAGGCGCCGGTCAATATAATTGTGGATCCAAAGGTGTGCGTGGGCAAGGGCAAGTACACCTTCACCCTGGGCAGCATAATCCCGCCACGCCTGTCGCAGAGCGCCTATTGGATAATCCGGTTGCCCTACGTTTACCAGGGCGACGATGTTCTGATTGCGCCGCCGGAGAAACTGGAACCGGATGACCCGATGGCCGGCGGATACCTGCTGCCCGGGATGTTCGGCGTGGCCGAGACGGATCCCACACAGGATCTGAATGAGCCTGGACGGATGGCAGCGTCTGCAGTAGGAAACTTCACTAGAATTTAAAGCTTACGGTAGGCAGTTGAAATCTACACTAATAAACACAGTAAAATGGTAGTTTAAAAAATTACTTTTAAACGATTAAATCTTGAGTTTTATTTTATGTTTAAATAATAACAGTTTTAATACATATACACATACATACACATCAAAAAAAACTTTATTCTTCAGTTTTATTTGTATACTCTTGCAGAGAGTATTATAATTTCGGTCAAAAGTTTGTAACGCACTGAAGGATACATTTCCAACTAAAATATATATTCTTGACATATCCGCTTTTCGTCTATTTCTTTACCGTTTGCGAATTCAGTTTAAAAGCTAGACACCTAAAACATAGTCAATCGTCTTTGGACGCAGATCATAGTAACGATAGGATCAAATTTGTTTAATTTTTACGTAATTGTGTTTGCAATTTTGGTCTAATATTAATATAATATTAATAATTAATAACTTAAGTTGTTTCCGATATCAGAATACTATGGCTGTCACGTATCTGGCAAAAATAAAGAACATAAAACATTCCAAATTGTAGTCACGGTAAGCGTGACATATGTATAAATAAGTGCAGTTATTAAAATTTTAGCTTTCCATAGCTAGTTTTATTTAGTTACCTTTTTGAAATATAACTCGAATTCTGATTTCTTTAAACATATGTGAATCTGATTTTTTTAGGTAAAATACCCAAAACCGTTTAAAAAAATTAATAGTTTATCCTATTCCTAAATATTTTTCTCAAATTAAATACGTAATTAATTTGGCAATAAAATAATTATTGCTGTAAATTTAAAGAGATTTAAAATTGTCTTATTTTTTCACACTATATTCAACAATAAATAAGTGTATAAAGCAAAGATTGTAAGCAAAGAAGTTAACTCGTTGAGTTTATAAATTAACAAAATTAAATTAGTTTGTCATTTCCATTTAATTATGTTAGTCACCCAGAATAAAAACACTTGACTTTTAGATTTAACGATTAATGTAATCTCTTCAGGCGATTTAGGAAAATACGCGACGTGGAATATTTGGAACATTATAATTCCAACAAGGGTAAGGGCATATCCTTTGGGATGTAAAATGAGCAGCATAAAGTATGTCTTAATACTAACAAAATTTAATATCTTTAGAAGATGATGTGCAAATACAATACGTCCATTTTCTGACGATCCATAGTCGTGTGGGCTTTCTGTTGAATAAGTTACAAAACTGGAATTTCGCTTTGGTTGCACAAAATGTGTAACAAGTTGTACTAGGAATGCTCCCAAAATCTTTTCTGATCTATTTACGATTAGGAAAAAAAATGGTTTCTGGTGGATAACTTTTGTAAGTGTTAAGTTTGTATGAAAAATATTTCAGTGATCTTTTGTGGGCCAGGTATTTAAAGTTATTTTTACAACACAGACCTTCGTCTTTAGCAAAACTACATGGTACACGAAGCTAAATTGTGACATTCTTATCTTTTGACGTTTCTTAAAACATTCCCAATTTTTGTTTTTTCTAGTCCGTTGTAAACATATCGGATATTAAACAATAGCAATATAATAAAAATATATAAAATCGGGCAAATTAATTGGTCAACAAAAGGTTTGGGTGCATAATACCATGCGCTGACCCTAAACTATTTAAGAACTGAGCTGCCCTTTCAATGTAAATATGAACTGACTTCATAAACTATGACCGATCGTAGTACTTAAATCTAAATGAGCTCCTCGGTGTAGACCTCCTCCTCGTTCAGGACAAAGTCGCCGAACACCTCCTCCTGGCAGCCGACGTCCATGTCGGCAAAATCATCGTAATACATGTCAGAATCCAAAAGGATCTGCTCCTCCTGCAGACCAAGAATCGGATAACTCTGGTGGGTCAGAGGTTCCTCTGCTTCCTGCATTTCAGCCTTCACTTCTGGCATCTCGTCTTCCTCCTCCCCATCCGGTGGATCCTCCGTTTCGTCCGGTTCCTCTTCATCCTCGCCAGTGGAGTCCATGGCCGGTATCTTCGGCTGCTGTGGGATAAGCATTTGTTGCTGTTGCTGGTTCATCTGCTGCCAAACGGATTGGATCCGCTGCATGTAGGCTTGCTGCTCCTCTAGGCTGCACTTTCCCTCCGGTACAGATCCTACCGGCGCCGTGTTCATGGCCGACTGCTTCATCGTGTCCAAGAGCGCTGCGTGCTGGCTGGTCACGTGGTTCGCCAGCGCAGTGGCATCCGCGTGCAGCGATCCGCAGACGATGCAGACCAGCGTCTCGTGCGGCTGCTTGGTGACCAGCAATCCAGGGGAAGAGGAGGCAGAGGCCGCCACCTGATGCGCCTGGATGTGCTTGTTGAGATACGCTTGCTGGCTGTAGGACTTTCCGCAGATGGGGCATGTGAAGGGCTTCTCGCCCGCGTGGATTTTCATGTGGACACTGAGGCTCGAGGCCTGGGTGAAGCACTTCTCGCAAAGCTTGCACTGGAACGGCTTTTCGCCGGTGTGGATGCGCATGTGGATGTTGAGGCTGCCCGACTGGGTGAAGGAGCGATCGCACAGGGAGCAGGTGAACGGCTTCTCACCCATGTGGTTCTTCATGTGCTGCACCAGCTCCGAGCTAGCGCGGAAGGCCTCGCGGCATATGGCGCACTGGTAAACCAGCTCCTGCGTGTGCATCCGCATGTGCTCGTCCAGCAGCGCCTCCGCCTTGAACTCCCGCTCGCACTCCGGACAGACGAACGTCTCCGTGGGCGCGGCGTGGGTTTTCTGGTGCAGTAGCAGCGAACTGTAGTTGATGAATCCCTTGTCGCACTCCAGGCACTGGTGCGGCTTGCGCACTGAGTGGGAGCGCATGTGCACCATCAGGCTGCTGGACTGCGTGAAGGCCTTCGGACAGAGCTCGCACTTGTACGGCCGCTCGCCGCTGTGGATCCGTATATGCGTGTTGAGGCTGCCGATGTGCGTGAAGGTCTTCTGGCAGATGGAGCACTGGAACGGCTTGTTGGTGATGTGGGAGCGCACGTGCTTGGACAGATCGCCGGCGTTGGGAAAGCTGGCCTCGCAGTGGGTGCACTGGAAGCACTTCTGGTTGCCATTCAGCGCCGGATCCATCGCTGGTGTTTGGACATTGCTGCGCCTTCCCCGCCTGCGCTTGATGGGCGCCGAATCCAGGGAGAATCCCAGGGGAGGAGTGGGTGCAGGTGGTGCAAACTGGTGCAGGGGGGCCAGGCTAATGTTCGGCTGCAGCATGAATATGGAGGTGGACTCCCGGGGATCCGCCATCTGCAGCTGGAACTCGTTTAGGCCCGGTCCGGCCACCAAGCCTCGCATGGGCTGCATGGCCTCCTGGCTCTGCTGGGTGTTGGAGTTACTGGAGCTGGGCTCCGTGCTCCCGGACGTGGAGTCCGATCCGCTGGAACTCGAGCTGGAGCTGCTGTCGTCGTCCTCCGAAGAGGAAGAGCTGTCCGACTCGGAGGAGTCGCTGCCCTCCGAGGTGTCGCTGCCATCCTCTGCCAGCTCGCACACGGGCTCAAAGATCCAGCTGTAGTCCTCGCCCTCGTCGCCCGGACTCTCCTGCTCCCGCTGGCCATTGGTGGGCTCGTTCGGATGCAGCGTGTTCATGTGCTGGTAGAGGGCCAGTGGGTGGACAAAGAACTCGGCACAGCACATGCAGTGGAAGGTGAGATCCGGTGGCTGCGGCTGGGGAGGATTCGGTGCCGGCTGCAGGATGTGCTGGTGCTGCTGCTGCTGCGGTTGATGCAGGATCGGAGTGATCGTCAGGGGCAGGTGGTGGTAGCTGTGCTTCAGCTGCACGGCCATCTTGGCGAAAGGCTAATAAAAAGGAGGCGAGTGTACAAGCATTAACATTTTCTCTATAATAAGAAGCCAGAGAGCGGGGAGAAAAATCAATGCCGTACCTTGGGTGAGATTGCAGGATTGGGATTCGAGGAGTTCCGGGTCTAACTACTTATGTAGATTACTATTATATCACTGGTGTGTTGCTCAGGTTCCGTGCTTTTGTGTTTCTTTCAGGGCTCTTAACATATTTTCACTCCGTTCCATTTTATGCGCGTCTAAACAAAAAGTTGCTTCCTGTTTTGTGTTCGTGCTCTCCTACTTTTGAATTTACCAGTTTCTCTGTTCCTCAAGTTTAATCCCTGATTTGTGGCCAATTAAATGTGGCTGCCAGGAGCTGCGCGTCGGACGAAAGCAGCGCATCGCAAAGTCACAGAATCGCAATTACAAGCGTCCTCGCAATGGTTACAACAAATAAAAGAAAATGTTTTATGTTGGGCGGTCTGCGCACGGTCCGACGGCGCCAGTTGGACAGCATACCGTCATGCAAGCCACTCGTGCAAGTCGTCTGAATGACGGCAAATTAGCGCTCTTATTGGGATTCAAATTATGACGAAAGATTTTGATCTATCAATACTTTAAGATTTTAGTCGGTTTTAAAAAAAAATTACTTAGAATAATCCAACAGAGAGAATAAAACGAGTATTTTTCACACAAAAAATCAAATTAAAGTATACAACAAAATTGATCAAGATCGAAAAATTGATTTGAAACTTGTTTATTAGGGCTTGAAATTTGAGTACTATTATTTTATATTTTTGTTGTATTCTTCAGCTTTGTTTAAAAATGTAATGTAGCCATGTAAATCTGTATTAATGCTTTTTACCCTAACCCAAAAATGTGTAATTAATTAAATAAATAATCCATTGTTTTTTTTGTGCACAACAACATTAGCTTTAGTTCTCAGTTTAGGTAACTCATTTATCGAGGTTGGGTATTTCTTGTTCTCGACTTTTTTGCACTGGATATAAGTTTAATGGGTTTCGACTGACATGTGTCCTTAGCAACATTGCAACACTCTTGGAAGTAACAAGGGTTTTGTAATTTTGAATTAAAGATTTAATATAAAGATCGTAAGTATCATTTTATCTATTGCAGTTCTTATAAGCTCCTGGCACTAATGAAAGTAATTTTAAGGTCTTATTATATGAGCTCCTGGCACTTGGCCTTGATCATGTTGAAGGTGACTGTGCCGACGCTCTGGGCGGCGTTGTTGAGCAGCTCGAAGATGTGGCGGTTGCGCTGGCCCTGGTCCACGGTGCGCTCGTGCAGTCGACGCAGTGCGTCCGAGTAGGCCCTGTACTTGGCCTCGCACTCCGTGTCCAGCTTGAAGGTCTCGTAGAGCTGCTGCACGTCGTACAGCTGCCGCGCGGTCTCGTCGTACAGGAGGCTGGGCGTCTGGGGCAGCAGTGGCTCCCAGTGCTCGTGGACCAGTTCCAGGAACTCGAAGTTGCTGAACAGGAAGATGACGAACAGATCGAGGCCCTTGGTCTTCAGCTGTGCCAGCAGGTGATCCGTGAGCAGTTCCGTCCTCGGCGAGTCGCGCATCTGCTCGTAGTCGGAGCTCAGGTGGAGCTCCAGGTAGGCGTACACCTTCTGGCGCTTCTCAAAGAAGTCCTGCGTGGCCAGCATGGCGTCCAGCTCCTGCAGCATGTGGTCCAGCTTGCCACTGCTCTCGGCCAGTTCCGCATGGTCGCCTTCGATGATGTCCTGCAGCAGGGAGCGCAGTATCTGCAGGTAGTTGTTGATGATCTCGGCACCAGATAGTTTGACCCGCTCGTAAAGCTGTGCCCCAAACTCGTTGAGATCCAGCCCGGTGGAGTTCCCCTCCGCCCTCTTGGTGAGATTAAGCTGCTCCAAAGCCGCTCCCACGATCTGTTCGTTAATCAGACCACTCCTGGGAGACGGTTGTGGACGATCTAGCTGTTGGCACAGGTGGTGAAGGCGCAATTGCCGGATCTCCAGGGTGCTGGTGTCCTGGGCAGCCCTCAGCGTGGACTTGAATCGGTTCAGGAAGACCAAGTTCCGCAGAACAGAGGTGCGCTCCAGATCCTTATCCAGGTGATCCAGGTCGAGCAACTGCTTGACGAGCGTCACCTTCGAATGGATCTTTGGCGTTGCCCGAGCTGCACTCAGCTCCTCCGTGTAGTTGGCATTCCTTGGACTTCGCTCCAGCTGATCCAGGTAATCGTTGAGGCTCAGCTCAGCCCGCTGCTCCACCTGGTCGACCAACTCCCGCAGGAACGTCAGCTGGAAGTCCTTCGCACTCAGGTCCAGTGCATCATCCACTGGCAGAAAAGGTATGAGGCAAAGGAAAGACAACCACCACATCTTGAGGGAACTGGATTGAGACAACCGATGGATGGAAGAGCCTGCATGGAACTGTCGTTGCAATGGGAGCTAGTTAGCTGATTAGGCTTAGGCTTAGGCTTAGGCCTAGGCCTAGTATGGGGTCAGTCGGTGATGCGGCTGGTCCGCCTGATAAGTCAATCCATTCTGATTTACTAGTGCCAAAGCTGAACTGGATGGCCTTATCGCAGCTGAGTAGGCACTGGGAGAATGGACCAATCTATGTAGTGTAAAATGCCTTTTAATTTATATGTGATTGGAGATTTAGTCCTTTTTTGTATCCTTACTTACCTCCATTAATTCAGATTTTTAAGCCCATTCTACATCATTTCCCCTTTCCTTCCTTTTTGACCCCCTGGTCACTGGCAACTAAAGACGATAGGATTAGCTACCTGGAGTGAAAGAAGGCCCACCATCAGGTGGTGTTCCTGCCCCCGCTCCAGTTAGCTAATCTAATCGTCTTCAGAGGATGGTGCTTCAGCTGGACATCGCGAGGTGTTGCTCCAAGCTATTGAATAAGCGTTTATTACAAAATATTTTTTTTAACTTTGCCTTATATACCTTGTGTCTCTCGGAAATGTTTAGATTTTAAAATAAATAAAATATGATATTTAACATTTAACATTTTTACGGGAACAAAAAGTTAGTTTAGTAGAATATGTTTTTAACCAATTTTTCGAGTCCTTGAAAATGGAAAGCTTGTGTCTCGACAAGATTATGAAGTACACTGAATATTTTGCAATTGCAAAGTGACAAGAAAACATTTACAGTATGCATGGGTAAACTGATATGTTTTTAAATTTCAAATTTTAATTGGCCTACTTTAAATTTTCAAGTAAAACAATAAATAGAAGAACGCTAATATGGGAAAACCAAAATTTAAAAACTCGTACAAAAATGTATGAGCTTATAAGATTTATAAAATTATTATAATTTATAACTCTATTTTAAAAATATAAATTTTTTTAATTGAAAACTGATTTTCATATTTAAATTACCCGATTGATCCCATGACACCTATATAATATAGTCTTCAAATTTTTGTAGATTTGAAACTGCATCTAATAAATGAATTTGCAATAAAATAACTATTTCTTATTTATTTTAAAGCATCCCTAATTTATGAAAATAACAGTTATATTTGCCCTCTCCATCCAATTAGATAATAATCACCTCGATTTTTCTACTGCGATGTATCGATTGCGGAGTCTAATTAAAGTCCATCTCTACTAGCATGTCCCGGCATTTTTAGCAGATAGCGCGTGAATTTCTTGTTTTGTTTTTGAATTAATGAAAAACTGCAGATAGTCAGGAACCGCAGAGAGCAGCCATGGCCGACAGCCCGTTCCCGATGAGCAATCGCAGTGGCCTGCTGCGCACCACACTGAACAGCTCCCTGGCGCCGCAGAACCTGTCGCACTCGTTGCTCCTCCTGGAGCAGAGCAACGCGGCCGCTCTGGAGGATCAATCGCTGGTCGAGGACACTGGCGACGATCTGGATCGCGGCAAGAGTCGCGTCGACGTGCTGTTCCCACAGTTTTTCGACGTCCTGCAGACGCAAGGCGGCGGATCGGAGACCTTCGAGGTCATCCAGGCGCTGACCCACGTCTGTCGCGGCGTCGTGGAGCAGCTGGAGCTGGAGATAGAGCGCGGCGTGGGTGGGGCACAGGGCGCCCGGCAGCGGGAGTCTATTCTGGGATGGTTGCGCCAGGAGATCTACACGTGGCGCCTCCTGCACGCCCTCTTCTATGACCGCATCCTGCTGCAAACCGACACCCAGGCGGACGACGAGATGCAGGACGGCCCCACCCTAGGCGGCAGCGAAAAGGAAGTCATCCAGCAGTTGTACACCATTAACGCCACTCTCCGTGAGTACCAGTTGGTGGTCGACTGGCTGGAGGCCTGCTACGATCCGGGGGAGCAACAGAATCCACTGCACTGCCATGATCGCATGATGGCCTGGGAGAACACACTGTTCCAGCTGGAGAACCTGCAAGGGGCCGCCTTTGGCAAGGGCCACGAGATCGTGACGCGTCTGGATCCAGATGCTCCTATCCGCGAGAAGCGCCCACTGCACGCCCTCGACGAGGAGGACAACGTACGCCTATCCCGCGCCATCTTTGCTGCCATTCGCTCGGGACGCGTGGACGAAGGACTGAAGCTATGCAAGCACTACGGGCAGACCTGGCGGGCGGCCATCCTGGAAGGTTGGCGTCTCCACGAGGATCCAAATTTTGAGCAGAACGTGTCGGCGGTCCACGAAAAGCTGCCAATCGAGGGCAATCCCAGGAGGGATATATGGAAGAGGTGCGCCTGGATGATGGCCGACTCCAAAAACTACGACGAGTTCAGCCGAGCCACGGCAGGCGTCTTCTCCGGCCACCTGGGCTCCCTGAAGTCCCTCCTGCACAGCAACTGGCACGATTTGCTGTGGGCCCACTTAAAGGTTCAGATCGACATCCGCGTGGAGTCCGAGATACGCGGGTGCTGTCTGAAGCGCTACCAGCCCATGCCGGATGATTACTGGAACGGCAAGATGACCATGGAGCAGATCTTTGACGAGTTAAACGTGGCCAAGGATGCGTCAGTGCGGGACTTCGCCCAGGGGAACCTTGGCGTTATCCAGCGGCATTTGATCTTGGACACTTGCGGCGAACTGTTGCAGCACATGGTGCGTTGGGTGGAGAAGGATGCTGGTCAAGTGTCACCCCACCAACTGCGCTTTATGGCCCACATTGTGCTCTTCCTGCGACAAATCGGGCGTGTGGAGCAGGAGCGGCAGGCGGAGAAGATCATTGCAGCCTATGTGGAGGCCCTAATTGCGAGGGGCGAACCCCAGCTGATAGCCTACTATGCAGCAGCTCTGTCGAATCCTCTGCAGGTGAAGCTGTACTCGCGTTTTTTGGAACAAGTGGAGCAGAAGCGACAGAGGGAGTTGGCTCTGGATGCCGCCTTGCAAGCTGGCTTGGATGTGGAACAGATAACGCGCATCACCGTGGAGAATATTCGCTTGGCTCAGCATGCACCTGCCGAATTCGGAGAGCCGCACTCGGGTGAGATCTCCGTACCGGATCAGCGCAAGATATCGGCTCTGGAGTGGCTCCTCCATCTGCCGGAACAGCGCGGCGAGTTGCTGTGGCAGGCGAATGCCATGATGCGCACCTACCTGGCCTGCAGCAAAATGGAATGCGTGCGGCAGACCTTCCGCATGATTCCTGGCGACATAGTACAGCAGATCGTGAGCTTGTACAGCTCGATGGACAACGTTCCGCCGCGTGAGGAGTGCTGCCTGAAGGAGTATCTCTGCTACAAGGTGTACCTGTCCGGCGTGGACAGCTTCGTGGAGTGGAACCGTCTGCAGCAGAACAGGCCAAAGAAGCCACAGGCTGGAGCTTCTGGCTCCGCACAGGACAACTTCACGGAGCGCATGGCTAGTGAGCGAAAGGAGCAGGCCCACCGATCGGAAGTCATGCGTTGGGAGCACAAGGTCAAGGAGCAGGCCAAACGTAAGTTTATTATCTTATTAAATCAATATTGTAAATATTTACACCGCTCAAATTATTTATCTGAATTTATTTTTTAAGTTTTCAAGTGCGAAAACCTAATTATTATTCCATTCCTTTTGCAAATGCAGATGTCCCATAATTTCTTTGGCAATACTGCTTTAAATTCTCCATTGTTTAGTTCCTCCTCAAAATTTTAATTTGCCTTTGCGACACTTCAATTTCTATTATTTGAAAACACAGAGCAAAAAACCTCAATTTTTAACACGATCCCTTTTTCTGCAGAAACCATCGAAACTCTGTACAACGTGCTGATGTTCCCGGACAAGGGATGGCTGGTGGATCCGTTCACCTCCAAGCAACCGGAGAACGCCGTGCAGCTAAACTGGGAGAACCGCCTGCTGCAGATGGAGAAGCTGCGCTCGATTTGCCTGCCCGAGATCGCCCTGCTCCTGAACGAGGTCATGTTCAAGTCCGGAGACTTTGCGGGCTGCGTGCGCCTGGCGGATGAGATATCCAGCGAGAGTCGTCAGCTGTACAAGGTCTACACCAAGCACAAGCTGGCCGAGCTGCTGTCGAAGATCGCTGACGCCTCACTGGAGCTGCTCAACTCGAAGCTGGATCCCTGGGGCTACCCCATCACAGTCTAGGACGCGAGCCGAGTACAATGTGTGTGTTTTGCGATTACATTCTAACTTTAAACGTTTATTATTTATGCACTGATCACTTACAAAACTAAGGAGCGGATAAAGGGGGAGGTAGGTAGAGGGTTTAGGAGTTGTTGTCCACCGCAGCGGCGTTGTTTTCCTCGCACCCGTTGCTGTGCTTCAGCAGGTAGGAGGCAAGGAACTGGATGGGATCCGTGGGCCTCTCGCGCGCGAGTGCCTGCAATCCGTGGAGCAGAACCGGCGCCACCGTCTGGTCCAGGTACTGTCGCGTGGGCATAGAGCTGGTCTCGCCACTGGGCTTCTTGGCCGCCGGCTGTTGCTGCTGTTGGGTCGCTGGCGTGGATTGGCCAGAGGTGGCTCCAGATGAAGCTGCAATTGCTCCCGGCGCGGAGCCCGAGTTGGGTTGCGAGTTGTTGGTGCAATTCTGCTCTTTGGCGGAATCTGCAGTCGGATTCGGTGTGGGCGCCGGGGAGATGGGAGCGTCGGTCTTGGCCTCCATGGCTACGTTTAAATGGGGTTCAGCGAATCTCGGGTTTTGCAGCAGGCGTCTCTGAATCTGTCCAATAATACTATTCGCTCAAAATTTACATTCTCCGGTACCAGGGCAGGGTTGCCAAATGCAATTCGGAAATCGATTATTTCTTGCCCGCTTATCGAATATCTGCATACACAATTTTTAGACAACTGAGGTATTCCTGTGCAATTAAAAAAAACTACTTGAATTCAAATTGGGAAAAACGCTAAATAGTTTCTATATATCTTACCATATTTATTGAATTAAGTCATGTAATCTAAAAATCATAGATTTTTCATTCTTATTCGTTCTGCTGCAATGTATAGTTCATGAGGATTAACTGTTCTTTCTCACATTACGATTGTTTTTCCAGATCTTGTTATTTTTTAACTGTTTTCTTACAGTTTTTTAAACGGTCATTTCGATATCTCCGGTATCAATAGAAAACTGGCATTAGTGTAAAATCGTCTTAACTGCTCCTTTGAATACTTTGTCACGACTGTGACTCGATAGAAAAGCTGGCCACCGCTATCGGGTGGGAAATCGATTGTCATCCCCAATTGAGCCAATTGGTTCATCTGCAGCTGAAAATTAGAGTGAAAACTAGGAAAATCTTACAGATCAATTAAAATATGACGGAGCTGCTGATCGACCCGGACATCCGTGTGTGGGTGTTTCTGCCCATCGTGCTGATCACGTTCCTAGTGGGCATCGTGCGCCACTATGTCTCCATTCTGATATCCACGCAAAAGAAGGCCGAGATCACCCAAATCCAAGACAGGTGAGAGAACGAACTGCCGTCCAAAGGGTAGTGAAGCACCCTCTTGATAATACCATCTCACCTACAGCCAGGCGATGATCCGTGCGCGTCTTCTGCGCGAGAACGGCAAGTATCTCAGTGCCCAGAGCTTTTCCATGCGGAAAAACTACTTCAACAACGAGGAGACCGGCTACTTTAAGACCCAGAAACGGGCTCCCGTGGCCCAGAACTCATCCGCCATGCTCACTGACATGGTCAAGGGCAACTTCATCAACGTCCTGCCCATGGTGGTGATCGGCGGCTGGATCAACTGGATGTTCTCGGGCTTCGTCACCACCAAAGTGCCCTTCCCGCTAACCCTGCGCTTCAAGCCCATGCTGCAGCGGGGCGTGGAGCTGGCCTCCCTGGATGCCGCCTGGGTCTCGTCGGCCTCCTGGTACTTCCTCAACGTGTTCGGCCTGCGCTCCATCTACACGCTGGTCCTCGGCGAGAACAACCACGCCGACCAGACGCAGGCCCAGGCTGATGCCATGACGGGCGCCGCCATGACCATGCCCCAGGATCCAAAAGCGGCCTTCAAGGCTGAGTGGGAGGCCCTGGAGATCACCGAGTACCATAATGCCCTCAAGAACATTGACGCGGACATGCTGACCATTGCCAGCGCTGCCTTGGACAAGAGTCCTTGAGTGACCAGGCCTGCGGGCTCAATCTAATTAAGATATTTTAGCAAATTCACAATGTAACAAAGAAGGTTTTGTTTAGAGTCCAAGAGGGTTATAATAAAGAAAGTTGTGTGTCTATGATGATAAATTCTTTAGCGCGGTCGGTCGGTTCTAGCAAATAACTAAGCTTACATCAATAATTATCAGTGATAATGCAGACTGTTTCTATCACAACTACAGAGTTATAATAGTCTTGTTTTTTTAAAGAATTTAATCACCATATTTCTTTAAAAATAGATTAAAGGCATTAGAGATTTTGCCATAAACCAAGAATATACTAATTGCGAATGACAATAAGGAAAACCAATTTGATTGAGGTAGTTCAAGTCTAGAATCTATGACTGGAAATTTAAGAGATGTTGTACACTTCCCACTCCCAGTCGCGCATCAACTGATAAAAAGTAACAATAAATAGGAACAAGAACTTAGTAGTAGGCCTCTTCGGTGGCCTCCGTTTGAGGGGCTGGCTCCTCGGCGGCGGGCTCTGAAGGAGCAGAAACTGGGGGCGAGGGAGCCTTCTGCGGAACAGGTGGCGACGGAGACTTTTGCAGCACAGGCTCCGGCTCGCTGGGAGCATCTGTGGCGGGAGCTGCTGTATCCGGCTCGGTGTCCTTCGACGGCCCTGTCTCGCCGCGAGCCGTGTTCAGAGGAGACGGAGGACGAGCGGTGGCCTGCACCTTGAACTGCTTCTCCGGTTTCTTGAGGTCCTTGGGCTTGCCCATCAGGCGGTAGTCGTTGGGCAACTCGGCCTCTGTGTAGAGCTTGTCGGCAAAGTAAATGCGTCGGATGCGCACGTTGGCATGCAGCTGCAAGGAGACCGTCTCCAGGTAGTTGGACCCGTAGGCTCGACGCGTGAAGTCAGCCAGGTTGAACTGGATCTGATTCCAACCCGGTGACATGCCCATAGGCATGGCCGTGCAGAAGGGCTTTACGGAGGTCTTGCTTTGGAAATTGGACACCCGGAAACGGCGCATAAAGCGCTGATCGTCTTGAATCTATAGTTTGTACATCATTAAACAGATTGTAATCTCTTAAAGAGATAAATACTATCTTATATTTAATACTAATCCTCCATCAAGGAGTAAGCGATATAGATTCGTTTGAGAACCCCTTAAACTAACCTTAACTTCGAAGCAGAAGTACTTGTGCATGTTCTTTATCAGGAGCACCAGGAAGGGCAACTTGATGCCCAGCTGTTCCTTGCACTCGCTGGGGCAGTGTATGAAAGTGGTAGACACATTGGAGCCCATGATCTCGAGCACCAGGGACTTGATGTCCTCATCGTAAATGCGCTTGATGTAGCCGTTCTTGGTCTGCCCAAGAAAACATTCTAGCGGTACGAAGACGGATGAACTTCAGATACTCACATAGGAGGACCAGTTGTTCAGGGGTGAGCTGCCCACGCTGTAGAGGACTGTGAGGAACCCTTTTTGGTAGGCTGAACGAAACATCGTCGATTGTATATTTTGAACTGTCTGTGTCTGGTTTATACGATCAAGCTACGCACAAGTCCCCAAGTGACTGATGTGAAAGAGCAAACTTAAACTATATCTAGACTAATTGTAAAAGGGATTGTACGTGACCCAGTGAGCGCGTTCCTGGTCCTTTTCCGTCTTGTGGGAGGTAAACAGTGATTTGTAGACGTCGCTGGCCTTGGGATCCTTGGCCACGCTGAAATCGCTTTTGAGGCGTTTCAGTTCGGGATCCTGCATGGCGTTGACGGCACCCAGTCGTTTGAGCTGAGCCACTGCCTTGACCTTCGAGCTGGTTGAGGGCTTATCCAGCGCTGCGGACTTTGATGTAGAAGCCACCGGTTCCTGGGTCTCTTCGGTCTCAACTTTAACCTCCACCTTTTTGGCCTCTTTCTTCTCCTTCTTGGAGGACTTGCGCTTGGCTGCCCGCATTTCCATTTTGACCCGCATCAGCTCCAGATCCTCGTCGTTGCCGTTGAGCACCACCACATCCTCGACGCTGTAGGGAGCCTGGCACAACGGACAAGTGCTGGCCGCGCTGCCTTTGATCTGTTTCAAGGCCCGCTCGGACACTACGCATCCGCAGCTCCACAGAGCGACGAACCGGAACTTTCCGGACATCTCAAGGCCAATCAGCTTGCAGATGTATGGAGCGTGACGAGTGTCCAGCAGACCCTCGGTCTTGTCCTCCTCCGTGAAGGCGGGATTGGGTGTCGGGTGCAGCTGGCGAATGTCCTTCATGCTCTTCACGTGCGCCGCCGTCTCCGGCATTGGTTCCTTCTCCAGCAGCCGCTCAATGACGCTCTGCTTGGAGTACAGCCTGCCCATGCCACACATGGCGATCGGCTCCTGAAGGCGCTGCTGGGTCAAGGTGCAGTGGCGCCATCGGAACTCCCTCTCCGCATCCTTGTCTTTCTGAAGGGGGGTAATAATGGGAGTTAGCCTGGATACGGGGTGCTCCAATTACAATATATTACCTGTTCTGGCTTTTGCTTCACGCGCACCAGCTCATCGCGCCTGGGAATAGTTCCGCCATCACATCCCATTGTTGAATGTTGATTTTATTAAAGATTTTCCAAACTTTTGTCCAGGGATTCCTACGTGAGGCCACAGGTATCTGAAATGTGCATCCTAATAACTAAGTGATTCTGTAATTTCTAAGCTAAACGGAGACTACTCACAAAATAATCAATATATCTATTAATTAACTGGAAACGACGCTGCTAATCACAATTTTTATTTATTTATATATTGCTCATAGAGATGAGAAAACATGGACATCGATTACAACGATACTTTCCGATCGATGGCGACATTCTTTTTGGTATATTTCCAATTCGATATTAAGGAGAAAAAACAGTTTTATATTTGAATATTTCAAAATATAAGATAATGTCCCTATATAAGATATACATATGCGTTGTTTTTTTTTGTCTCCAGGAGAACAGGGCGATAGACAAAGAGTCGTAGATATGGTGAACTTGGTTAGATGAGAATGCAAACAATTGCATAAAAATCAGCTCTCCAGATAAACAAATTCGTTGTAAATTTAAAAATAATTCAAATGGTCTTTAACATTTGGATGTATTTAAACACACAAATATTTGCTTAGTCGAGTAAAGTAGCTTACCAATTGTTAGGTAACAACTACCAAAAAAGTTATTTTTACTTAAGAGTAACTCTTACGTAAGATACAATATAATACAATTTTTTCAAATTGGGGGCTATTTTGACTCGGGAGTGCCATCAATTAAAGAGCTTTTGCCATATTTATTAAACACATTTTTTATTTGAACACTTTAATTAATTTACTGATAAGCAAGAAAGCGGTACCCATAATTGAAGTAGTCATAAATAATGCTGTTTAATTAGCTGTAATTAAACAATATATGCTATCATGGTGAATGGACGTCTACGTAGTGACGAAAAGCATCGAAATTGTCAGACTATGTATGCATACACGCATATTTTAAAATAATAATTAGAATATTTATTTTAACAAAATTTTGGATTGGTACAGAAACAAAATGCGAAATAAAAAATGCATTTAAAAATTGGAAAATCCTTATTTTTTAATTTGTTTATTAAAGAAGAACGTTAGATCGGAAAAGATTTGTTGTGCTAAAATGTATTAAATTACTCTTGTTATACTATTTAGAATAAAAATCGCTTTCGTGGTGGTATCCCTTCCCTTTCTAGAGAAATGATTGATACTACAAAATTCAAAAGGATTCTTAAAATAAGTCATCATCGTGCAGATGGTGATACAAAATCATATGATCTATTGGGGGTGCAAGGTCGAGTTTCCTTTTGTGAGTGTTTTTGTTTGGCTAGTTATTTATTCGTACACCTTATTTAATTTACTGATAAACAATAATTCCTAAGAATTCTTTGTTTATCTTAGCCCTAATTGCCTAAGATAAGTTACCCATCCAAATAGTGTCGAAGCGCACTGACTGTGAGCGGAAATAACTACACTATTCACTATTTCATTTAGCAAAGATTTTAGTTGTATAATTGAGTAATAGAGATTGCTTACCTAGTTACCTTTCTGTGATGGCGACATACCCGGCATGGATATTAAGGAGAAAAAAAGATTTAAATTTTAAAAATTCAAAATATAAATTCTAAGAAATGTCCTTATATAATTTTACATATTAAATTTTTTTCGATCTAAATTTAATTTGCATGCCAGGAAAAAGGGGCGTTAGATAAAGAACTGTAGATACGGTGTGCTTGAAATTTTTAAAATAATTTGGTTAGAAGAGATTTCTGTGTAACCCCAAATGCAATCATTTGCTTTAAAACCAGCTCTCCAGATATAAAAGTAACTATAAAAATAAAAATCAATAAATATTAGTGAAATAATTATTAGCAAATACATTATCTATTAATACAAATATAGAAATGGTGCCGTAACAAAAATATTTTGCAATTTGCTATTGTGTAAAGAGATATTCGTCACAAAACTAAAATTCCAAATTGTAGAACTGCGATCGTCACTTTATTTGTACCTGTTTAAGACGAAATTTTCATGTGCTTGTTTAGAACTGTTTGCCTTTCTAGGTTAATATAAAAGCAGATTTTTTTGAACGGCACTTATTAATTAATAAACTTTTAAAGAAAACATGGCGAGACAAGAGCTCTTAGCTTGCGTTTTCTTAGCCCTGGTGCTGGGTATCAATTCACTGAGCTGTCCATCGCCATTTACTCAAATTGGCAACAAGTGCTACCACGTGAATTTACAAAAGGTCGGTACTATAAAGAAATACATATTATTCCAATCCAAAAATATGTTTTCAGGCCAACTGGCATGTTGCCGATCGCAGCTGTAGAAAACTCGGAGGCGATCTAATGGTTCTAGACGATGAAGAAGACAAGCTCCTTACAACCGCATACTTAAAGAGTTTGGGGCTTCAGTTCACCCAAAGTTGGCGTCATTCCGTTTGGGTTGGTATCAATTGCCTGGGAAACCGGCGCACATTCCTCCGGTCCAAAAATGGGGATAGTATTCACTATTTGAACTGGGTGCCACGCCAGCCGGACAACGCTTCTCCCGAAGAGGATTGTGTGGGATTCGCCCTCTTTAATGGGGAATACGGGTACCACGATATAGAGTGCAAGGTCGAGTTTCCTTTTGTGTGTGAGAGGATTTTAGAAGAGGATTATCTCTGCCTCAAGCGGGAACTGTTCTTTGAGGCATATTTGTAGAGCTATAACATTAAATAAATGAAGTATTCAGACCACAGTGAAATTGTTATAGACTAGTGATTAATTTAAAAAATTAAATGAAACTTTCGATGGACTTTTTTTAAATTCCGTGACATAAGGTCGTTAAAGTCTTAACAAACCGAAGCTCCCATTCGAATTTATTTCAAGAAGTTTTTAAATTAACAATCCAATATCCAAATCGGTACAGTAACAAAACATTATTAGCATTAGGATATGTTAATACAAGAATAATATATTGTTTTTATCTTTATCCAGCATGGAATATTTGGACTCGAAAATATGGAATTATTCTTGAAATTGGAATTTTGATTATTGATTTTTGTTCTGAGTATAGTTTAAGCACGTGAAAAGGTGAAAATATTGGCTCCACAATAGTTTGCAGTAATAGAAAGCAGTATTCCACAGATTGATTACTGGAGCTGTTGTGGCTGGTATTGCATTCTCAAACTTGATTTTGATGGCCTTTCCAAAATGAAAAGTCTTTTCTAGTTTGATTGTCTCTTGAATTAAATACCTGTTTATGGATTCTTAAACAGTTTAAGCGGAAAACTATTTGTAGTTAAGCATTCTAAAAAACAAGTTTTAAAATAGGCTGATTTGATATTTGAGCCGCCGGATGGGAGGTTCATTTTTTCTGTCATTTAGCTAAAATCTTAGTTGTATAATTGAGTAATAAATATTGCTTGCATACTTACCTATCTAGAAACTTTTCATTTTGTTTTAAAAAATGCTGCCACTGTTCTCCTAAAGAAAATTTATGGGAAACATTTTTGTAAAAGAAATGCATCATGTGGTTACAGTTTTGTATTTCTTAGAAAAAGATTTCATTAAAGCTTTTGTTTAAATAAAATCTTAACTAATTGTTAACTTTCTAGGCTCGCATGTATTTATGTTGATGGTAAGTTTGATGAAATATGTAAAGTTAATAGCATTTGTGTAAAAGGTAAAGCTATTACTGAAGTGTCTTACATAGGCGATTTAACGGCTCATTACTTGGTTAAATAATCCTATTTTTGCAGTCAATGAGCTTAAATTACAGTGAGTTTTAGTACAGACTTACTGTAAGCCAATTTAAAATCACAATTATCACAGATTAGTGTCTTTGGATCAAGAGGTATCTTACCAAATTAATGAAAAGCCGACCAACGGAAAGGCACAAAGATTTAATTTTATTGAATTTATTATCAACAGCTCTTTTATGCAATTACGATCTATTGAAAAGCAGCTCCTACGCGTCCGTGAAGGGGCAGTGCTTGGCATACGGCACATCTATGCAAATACAGCCTCGGGCGCTGAAAGGTCAGGGGATCAGGTTAAGGAAACGATATATTCGATGTTCCATTCAAAACTTACTCATCGGGGGCGTCATTGCCCATGTGGTACTCCCTCAGCAGCGAGGCGAACTCGAAGGGATTGGTTTTTCCGCTGACGGGCAACCGCTTTGGTCCACTGAGATTCAGGCAGCCGTTGGGACAAGGAACCCCCATGAACTTTTTGTGCTTGAAAGTGGCTGTGGCCAAGTAACAGATGCTCAGGAAATGCGAACATCGGGACCTTCCTGCAGGATAAAGGGAGTACAAATTAAAATGCTAAAGCATATGTGTTGTCGTTCATATCAATGAACGACTGAATTTAATTAGTCTTAGGCCGATTTCTCATTTTGATGTTAAATTTCGAAAACATTTACTATTTTTTCAATATCATGTTAGAGTTTATCTGACTAAAGACAGGTAACTAGAGACATTGTTCTATGGAATATTTCTCATTATTAAGAAAACTTTAAATATTTGTCGTTTGCACAAAGAACATCATATTTTGGAAACGAATTTGTCTACTTTATGTTAACTTTCTCTCACAGATTAGAAACCTTAACAAGACTTTGAGAAACCGGCTTTAAGAATGCCAAATTGATTAAAATTGATCTGAAATACTTTAACACTGCTCTTACTGATGGGATTCCCCTTGCAAAAGGGCTGGATGCGACCTCCGTTGACGCAGTAGTTCAGGTGCCCGGTGTTGTCCTCCTGTCCCAGGAACCCGGCGTTGGTGTGGATCACCTGGATGACACTGGCATCGTCCAGCGACAGCCGGAAGGTGTTGCTCTTCTTGCGCTCAATCAAAGGCCGGGCGGGATCCAGGCCGATGATGCGGTACTGCTTCCGCGTCAGGTGGTTGCTGATCATCCCGCAGATGTGGGCGCCCAGCGAGTGACCCACGCAGGTGATCCGCTCCCGGACGGCTCCGTAGTGGGTCAGGAAGGCGTAGATCTGGGCGGTGCACTGCGCCGTGAGCCTGGTGTTGATCAGGGAATGCAGGTAGCACGGATAGCGGGTCAGGGGTCGCCAGTCCACGGTGATGACGTTGAAGTCGCGGGATAAGTATGCTGGTGGTGAGTGATTAATAATCAAAATACAAACATAAATGTAATATTTGGAAAACAAAGTTAAATAGGGTATACTAAAAATCACTAAACCGAAGAAAACAAATTCTTGAACAAAAAACCATTGGTATACAAATAAGTTCAAATGAGTAAATTAAGTACGAAATATCAGAAAAATCAAAATATCATAAACACTAAATGAACTGTTTTTTCTCTTGCATATTATCCAACAACTAAAAATTTGTTCATTCATTGTGCAAATTAATGGGTAAAGTAATATGTGTTTGTGAGAAAAACCAGTTTAAATTATTTTGTAGCTTTGAACAACTATTTATAATATAATGTTATGAACCAAATAATTTAATCTATCAATACTCACCATCCCTGAGAAATTGCAGGTGAATGTCGATGGCGGTTCCATTGAATCCGTGAATTATGAAGACTGTTTCGCGGTGCTTGCTGAAACCACCTTTATAAAGGCTCATTGGGTTCTTCACATTTAATGTAATTCCGCGACGCGGCCCATTACTAAAAAAACGAGGTCAGAATCGATTAAATTTAAAATTTTAAATTCGTTTAACTATATGAAGCCCTTATTGTATTGGTGACTTAATTATTATTGTATTTTTAGGAACGTTAACCTTTATTTTCATTCGAAATCTCACTGCTGATATGACCGTATTGAAACGTGATAATTGTTGGCAGATATCTCTTTGTTGTTAGTACGTGTTCTTCGTTTAAATGGAACGATCGACATTTCATTTGGGTATAAAACCGGAGAAACCTCTCGAGCGGCAAGTGATCTGAAGCCAGAACATGACCAACAAGTGCTCTTTGTTTGGCTCCGTTTAGCTCTGTTCTTGGCTTTTATTTTTCCATTGAAATTTGAACAAGGAGTGCATTTCTGTTTCTTTAAATAAGGGCGGATTGCGATAAATTGTGAAATTTTTGTATTTTAAAATTCTTAACATATCTTTCCGTTAAGGTCTTATTTGGGATTTGCCTTAAAAAAACTTTCACATATACATGTTTGAATTTACTGAGCTATTGATTCTGATCTAGAATATATATACTTTCTATCATCAGAAATTTTGAGGGTTGGCAAGCTGTTACAAAGTATCAGAGACTACGAAAGAACAGTGTTCAGAGCCAAATTATAAAGTGGTTTTCATAAGTCGAGTTATAGAGTCTAAATAGTGGCTAAAGGCGATGTGTGAACCACTCGTTTGTGATCCAAGAACGGAGGAGTCAGTCCGGTAATTTTTCGCTGTTATACAACCATCAATCATCGTCTCTTCAATGCTGGTCATCATGTAATCCCCTCCGCCGTACAATGTTGAAAATTACTTGGCTACTCTCCAAAAATGGACTTCACCAGTTGTGACTTTGTCTGGAGTTGATCTTGCCCAGACAAGTTGGGCAACTACCAAGGAGTCGTTTGTAAAGCATTTTATTGGCCAATTGGCCATTGCAATTGATGTCATCGCCAGCCAAACTTGGCGGTCAATGTGGCAAAAACAGGCCTTCTTTGGCGGGCTCATTTCATCCTTAGTGGGTCAGTGGCTGGTTTCTATAAACGAGTTGACCGCCCATTAAATACACTCTTGTTTTTCGGTCTTTGCCAGCCAATATCCTTGTGGTTGCACAAGTGCAGTGCGACAAGTGTTTCGGCAGTTGACATACTAACCGAGTGAGAAAATCCAGTTGCCTAACACTAACACCTGAGGAACTTTCTCCCCCGCCCAATTGCTAGTATAAATCATCACAGGAAACGGCAATCTCGCTACACAGAGAACAAAAAGTATGGGTAAGCGGTCTTAAAGTATTAGCCATTGGAAGCTTCTACACATATTGTAATATTTTTTAGGGCCATGCGATTTTAAATTGAAGATCTTAAAAAAGGTTAAAACTAAAATATGATTATTTAAATAACAGATTAGTGGAAATGAGAATATTTTTAAAGGTTTTTAAAAATTTACCTGTTAAAATAAAAAAAGGTCCTTTAAATTTTTTTGTTAAACGTTATTAAATTTTTAAAACTAAAAAATAAATAACGTCAAACACAAGTAAATAAGAGTAAAGTTTTATATGTTTATTTGAAAAAATTAATCATATATTTATAATCAAAGTAGATTCTGTCCTTACAATATCAAAATTTGTTTAAATGCCCAGAGATCACATATTCTAAGTGAACTGTTAAAGGAAACAGCTTAAAGTCCAAATCAAAGAATGCATACAAAATGTACAATAATTTTTGTGGGTGTATTTTATAAAATGGGAATTATGAATTTATGGGATCCCTGGAATTTTCACTTTTTCAACTTTAAGTTGATTGTATTATGGGAGAAATTTAATTTATGACTTTGGGGCTTTATAGTTCAACTTGTATATTTGGGGCAAATTATTTAAAAATGTGTTTGTTATGTCAAGAGGCAGGAAGCCTTGCAGAATTCAATCGAACTTACGGAGCATACAGTCGGTGTTCGATATGTGGACTGGGACAGAAGTTTTTGTCGCGCAGAAAGCAACGCAAGACGTTTAAATCCAAGGCTCCACTGTTGCGCAGATTTTTCCAATCCGTTTGGCTTAGCAGCAATGTTTGTGCATCTGCAATTGTATTTGATTTGGTCTTTAATTCTCAGACCCTTATCTGACATTCTTTCCACAAGGTAAGTTAAAATAACATTGAGGAAAATTGAGGGAGTAAATGAGGACATTGACTTCAATTTTTTGAAGTCATTCTGTTACAACTCGATAAATACATTTAGTTTCAGATTAGATATAACAAATTGTTATATTGTCAATTTTTGATATACCTTTGGCAAAGAATGTGAATATGCAAAGCACGACCAGATGTTTCATTTTCATTTGGATTTCACCTTTTGAAACTAATTTTACTTTTTTAAAGAATTTAATCTTTTTCGATTTTATGATAACACAATTTTGTGTACAAGAAACACCAAATTTTTGAAATTGTAATTAATTTTGGTTTTATTTGAGCCGCAAATAAATTCACATTAGAAAAAGTTTTAACTTCATCATTGTTGAAGTTTACATATTTTTTATTTAATTGGGTTAGCTATTTTTGACATTTTTTTTTCCTTATTAAAACTTGTTGTTTTATTTCTAACTTTTTTAATTTGAAATCAGCACTCTATATTTATTAGGTAACATTTTAATAAAATTAAGTTAATTGCCCAGTGACTTGTCACTTAGATAAATTTATTTGTGGAATTTGTGTTTCGATATTCAAGTCTTTAATTATTGACTTTTTTCGTGCAGGACATTCGGATTTTCTTTTTGCAAATATGATTGCCTTTCACATATTTCGTATATTTAAACCAGATTCCACTCCGCTTTTCCGTTTAAATTGACAACTTGCACTGCGATCACATGGTTTTTAATTGATATCCATTTTTTTTTGCCGATCGGTTTCATCGTAATCCTTTGCACCAAAATCAGCAATTTTAATTTATTCGCGAGTAATCCGAACCACGTCTTGCTGATTAGCGCTGTGCGCTGCAAATGCGCTGAAAAAGCGCGAAATGCGCAACGAAGGAAAATTCAGTCGCTGCAGCAATTGCAACGGTGGAAGCAACTCCAAAAGCGGCAACATTAGCAGCAGCAACAGCAGCAACAGCAGCAACAGCAGCCACGGTAAAAACTGGCCAAAGAATTGCTCAGCCCACCGCCTGTTGCCTTGACTTTGTTTTACCCCGACTTCAAACGTGAACGACTTCGGCTAATAAACAATGTTGCTGCTGTGTTTGCTTTATTGTTGCTGCAATTGCTGCTGCTGTTGTTGTTGCTGCCTGGCGACGTCTATGAAATGAAAATCCATGGCACACGCAACGCTGCACTGATTTTGATTATGAGTTTTGAGTTGGAAATGGGTGCTTTCGGTTTCGTTTTCCAACTCAGTGCCGTTGCCTTTTTCATGGTGTCTGCGGTTTGTAATTCATCTGTTCATTATTTACATAACATTCGCATTGAATGCAAATTCTTATCATTTTCCCTGACGACATTTGCCTAGTTTGTTTCTTAAGTCTTTCGTTTTTGCCAAGGCCCAGTGAAATATTATCGCTCTTGCATCTTTTTTGGCCACTGGCTGGCCTTTCATATTCAAGGCCAGAAAAAGGAAAGGTTCAAAATCAGGGATCAACTGTGACCATTTATCTGGCCAATCTGGCTCCAGAAAAGTGAAAGATTGGAATGTTTGTCTAGGCTTGCGTGGTGCGCTTGCTAATATTTTAAAATAAATTCAATGTAATGGAATAAATAAAAATCGTCTTGGGAGAAATATATTGCAATCGTGCATAGAAGAGTTTGGAATTACTTAAAAGATTTACTTTATTTATATATAATAATAATGTATAAAGAAGGGGTTTATTTATCATGGCTGGTTAAAAATTCGCTTTTTTCTTCAGATAAACCACCATCTTTTCACCTTGTTTATTTGATTTTAAGCAATGATTTTAAAGTTGCTTTTATCGATCAATAAACAGCTTTTGTTTAGTCAGACATTTAGCATAAAAAGTAGAGCAGTAATGAATATAAAGAAAGCTCAGATTAGATAGAATAGCATTTCAAATCTGCTAAATGATTTTAATAAATTTATTTTTTTTAACAATCGCTGGTTGTAATCACATTTATTTACTATAGTATCACGTTTAAATTCCCACTTTACTCACCTGGTGAAAAGCTGGAATTCTAAATACCGCTTGGGGCATGTTTCCCACAATAATATGTGACAGTTTAGTGGATTCAAGTCGAAATTTCCATTCCGCAACAAGAATTGCAGTGCGTCTCTGTGATATTTGGCTATAAAAATGAAACCAGCTTAGCACACAAAACACTTTTCTTATCGGCGACGTGATCTTCCCACTTACACGCGTTTGTGATCGGCTCCAGGGAAAGTAATGATAAGAGCAATACGAGTACGCCGGTCGACATGTTGGCCAAATGAACTCCGCATTTACATTGATATCACGGAGGAGAGCTAGGCACATCGGGTTAAATGGAAGGCGTTTAATTGAATGCGCCATTCGCATCGCCTACTGCTAAACTCCGGAGCACAGAGCTTTCAAAAGCTGCATCCGCACAAGAAAATGGAAAACGAATGAAAATCGCCGAAAATTGACACTCACGAACGACCTGGCACCATCTGCGGCTTGGGTGACATTGCTTTGTGGGGAGTTGCCAAGTGCTTGTTTTCATATTTCGGTCTCGTGTGCACAGAAGCCGCGTGTAACCGAAGCCCCGATTTCCATATGGCCAGGTGCACTGGGAGAAATTACCCATCCTAGCGCGGTGAACTTGAACTGAGATTCACTTGAAATGTCGGTGGTGATTAGTTATAAACTGACCACCCAATTTCCTAATAAAAATAACTCCTCAAACCTCTTCAATTTAATAATAATATGAGATAAAATGTTAAAAAAAAGCATGGTCACCTATATAACTTAATAATATACAAAAGCTTTGCGGAAAATTAGTAAATCTAATTTCCTAAAAATATAATTCTATTTTCCAAGAAGAACATTCGTATAAGTGTACTAAGTTTATTTATTGATACAAATTGAAAAGCCCTCGCATAATTTTTCTTTAAATTTTAAAAACTATATTTCATTCATCGAAATGAGTTTAGGTAAAGAAGTTTAATTAAAGATTATTTAATATAAACTATCCCGTATTCGAGAAAGTAATTTACATCAACATTTTTTTGGGGTGTAATATCATTTAGTTGACTGATTTGATTGGATTTTCGTAATTGTCTATATCGTTATAAACGACTATTGATTGCCACATGGGACCACCTGCAGGCTCCACACATTGTCCACAGCAATAAAGAATAAAAATAATTAAAAAAGCTTTGCCGTAGATAGCAGACAAATAAATTGGGAAACAAATTGAATGGCTGCTAGCATTTATGGCAATGATCTTAGTCGAATTAAGCGTTATCACGCCACATTTCCTTTTAAAATTTGATAGATGAACAATAAGTTGGTTAAGTCATTATAAAAATGGGGTGGTATTTATTCATGCAGTTTTTTTGAAATCTATACTTCTTTTTTAGCATCAGCTAAGGGGTCGAATAAGCACAGGCTAGTGAACTTTACCTTTAGGTCTAATTTAAAAGTCAGCCCAAATTGTTGTTAGAGGGAAACAGATCTCAGTTGCGAAAAACACGAGCCCATGCCCAAAGTGACATCAAACGCTTTTTCTACCGGCATACAACAATTTTCCAAACGAAAGTAAACACGGTTGGCTCTGCGGCTAATGCATCTAATTGAAAGTAATGAGCTCGTTGGCCTACAACACCGCAAAACGGGGCTAAAGTCAACTGGAGGCAACAAAAACGTTTTCATGGGCTCACTATATCAAAACCCCACGAAAAGCCAAGGAAAAAAGATATAATGCAAATGAAAACTAAAACGAAACCGTAGAGCAGAGAGAAAAAAACTAATGTCACAGTAAATGTTTCCCTGAATTCATGTTCCACGTTTAGTACTCTCAATGCAGTGGTTGCCTTTGTTTTAAATATTTTAAAGTATTAATTTTTCCTCTTAGTTTTGAATTTTAATATTTTGTTTCTACCACCAATTGTTTAATTCCTTCCTTGGTGTTTATTTTGCGTCGACAAATGAAATGCGCTATTTGCATATTTATTTAAAAGAGAGTACATTTTTCAGTGTTGCCCATTGCTTTCCTTTTCCTTTATTGGGGTTTTCATTAGTTTTTCACGGTTTCAGGTCTCAGCCAATCTACTTGTTCATTTGATGTAATGTTTTGGTTGTGGTTGACGGAGAATAAGTGCCAATTGCATAACATTTTCCCGGGTTGCAGTGATAGGAACTAGTTTTTATTCACACCCAGATGGTATCCGACTGCTATTGTCTTGCTAGCTGGTATCGGCCCTATTAATTATTATTCCAATTAAGATCGGAATCTGCCTAATTGTCTACTTTTTAACACCAAGGAAATGTGAGGCAATAAGATTCCCAAATGAAAACGATAAATGTTTAAAGTCTTAAAAAATTACTTGGGCTAACAATCAATCAGTTTACAAATTCAATGATTTTAACTTTTTGTTTTGGAAATTACACACATTGCAAATTAATTGACCATGACCAATTTCGGTATATCTCGCTCATTTGTGTTTCTCTTTTTTAATGAAGTATAAATTTCTCATAAACTTAATAAGTTATGGGGCATAACGTAGGCCGGAAACTTCCGTAAAATATTCACAATACAAATTAAAATGAAAAGTTGCGGTTTCGGGATTGATATTATTGGATTCCTGCAGCTTTAAATAAAAAGAAGAACTAGCTTGTTTTATTTAACTATGTTGTAAATTATAAAATAAAAATAATATAAAAAAAGGCTTTCTTAAACATAACCACATAGACAACTAATCAAAATAATTCATACATGGTAGAGAAATGTGTTTTAGCAAGGATTGCTATATTCAATTGCAAATTTGTTTTGATTTTATTTTTATAAAAGTACCCATTATTTAATAGTCTTTTTTGGCCAACTTCTTATAAATTTGAAATACTAGCCAAAGCAAATAATACATATGCAGGTACTTAACTGATTTGTAAGAAGAATGAAAGAAATTTCGACAATTAAAGATTATATACATTTTAAGGCAATTTAAAATAATATTTATAGCTTATTAGATATTGTATATACAATATTATAATTTCGATTTTGATGCTTAAAAACCATAGTTCCTATGGCAGTAATATAGATATTATCAGACTTTTATAAAGAGGATAAATTTTCACTTCACTAAAGTACAAAGATGTGATAACTGAGCAAGCAGTTTATGGTGTTGTTACCCACTAAACGTTGTTAAAAGAAAGCTCATTGACTAACTTTATTAAGTTCAGCGAGCTTTTTTTGAAAAATCATACCCGAAATATCCGTTAAATTTAATATCATTATGATTTCCGCTAAAAAATAATCTTTTTAATACTTTTTACGTTTTTCAATTTTTGTATATTTCTAACGTGGTTTTTTATTATTGAAAATATTGTATTCTACAAAAGATAATAGCATTGAGAGTGATACGTTTGTGTTTAATAATGTGTTTCCTATATGAAAATATATTAATAAGGGACCAATGAAATTTTAGAACATTGACCATTTCACGTAAATAAAATAATAATATAAAATATCAATCTTATATTACAAATTTTTAATGAGCTAAGAAATTATATTTTTAGTACCCAATCATTTTACAGAAAAGATACAAGTTGTGTTGTATTTAATAAAATCTAAGAAATCGTCGTAGATAAGTATAGATAGTTTTCTTTCTTGACTTCTTTTAACGTGATTTTAAGGGTCATGACTTCGAAACAGCATTCTCTTATATTAAAACTTCGTCCGAAATTCAATTAAACTTAAAAAGCTGACTCATTGTTATTTCTCGTCAGGCCTAAACATTTTTTCTAAAATGCAAGGCTAATTCCAGTTCCAATTTAATTTTCTTTTGAACAATTGTATAAGCTTTCCCCAAATAGCAAACTCAAGAGTAGGATTCCACTGAGTCGGCTCATTACTTATGCAAGTCGCAATCAATTTTCAATTTCTTGCCTACACTCAACGAACTCCTTGGGAAATAATCAGAAGGCTTTGCCTACTTACAGATAGTTTTAGAACTTGGGGAAACTTACGATGCTTTTCAGCGAGTCTAATCAAAATGGGCCATAAATTCCGGGAATGCGGAGAAAGAGTGGAAAATTGCGTTGTGCTTTGTTTTTGCTTCGGCTTTTGCTTTGGCCCCAACTTTACTAATTAATTGTGCACTTGAGAATTTTTGAGTAAACTCTGAAACTTAGCTGCTACGGCAAACAGATCCATTGGGAATGGGCGGGAGAGTGTGTGAGGTGTTTGGCACTGGCAAAGTTGACGAGTAAATAAACTAACAATTTTTCCTACTTAATTAACAAAATTGTTTTAATACTCCATCTCCCTCAGGTTCCCGGCGGAGCTGCCAAGTGAGGCGTTAAGCGACGGCGATGCTGTCAACATTGGCAGACTGACTGAATGACAGACTGGCTAAATGACTGCGCAAACAAACCCCAAGTACGGCGGGAAATGGATGGAGTACGGCAATAATTAAACTTGTCACAGTACACTCTGTAGTGAGAAGGGAGACGGGCCCAAAGGATGGTGAAATCATGTCACAAAGATGGGTCCTTCCAATGTGCAGCATATGAGGACAAACTCATAAGTATCTGCATTGAAAATTAAGTTGTTTATACATACATGGTAGATAAATGTTTTTAGACGGTATATATTTATTTGAGCATTATCTTAATTTCACAAAAAATCGAACAATTTTGTAAAAGTTATTAATACATTAAGTTTAAGATAGTCAATGACATTTATAGTGCTAATAGAATTGACTAATAGAAGTAAGGCCATAAGATTAGTTTTTAATTAGTTTAATGATTCAGTAAAAAGACTAATGCAAAATCAACTTTATTTAAAGCATTTTTAATATTAATAAACAAAATATTGTTGTTGCTAAAATGTAATTTTTAACTATATTCGATTTTATAAGTATTTTGTGTATTTCTTAAGTGTTATCCAATTAAAAAATTTACAGAGAAAAATAAAAAAAATAGTGAAGTTACAAATAATCTTAAAAGAGTACCAGAGACATTGGTCTAAAGCAAAAAATCAATTGTTTATTCAGTTTTAATACAATGCTGCTATTGCGTGCCACAAAAGACAGCATTTCCATTTTATTGCAAATAACATTTGGATTAACATATAAAGCAGTTCTTGGGCGGCAATATCGAATGCATTGGATTGGCAATTTTGTGTCCGTGTTGGCCACTTGGCTCAACAATAAATTGCAACTTTCGGGAAAGTGCAGCGCGTAGCTTATGAATTGCATTACAAAGTCGCATAAATTGTCGCATTCGGATTGCGCCAAAGTACGCGCAACAAATCGTTTTGGCCCCAAAATGCATTTATCATCAGCAGAAAGTCGCGTTCATTGCGCAAATTCAATCTGATGTCGGGAAACGCGAGAATTATGAGCTTAGCCTCAGTTCAGCGGTTTTCCGGGTTGGTGTAGGTGGTGCCATGGGTGGTGCTATGGGTGGTGCTATGGGTGGTGCGATGGGTGGTGCGAAGGGTGGTGCTGATCCCTGGGAGATGGCGTGAAATGTCTCGGCTGAATTATGCGGATGCTTTGACAAGCTCTTTTTCCGCTCAGCTTTCCATTGACTGTTAATGGCCCCGCCTCGCATTATTGAGATTTACGGTTTGCCGATTTATTGGCTATCCGGGAATGGTTTATGGAAGAGACTGTGGTTGGCCAAAGCAGAAAAGATGGGGTTGTAGTATAATATATCCATCCTTGAAGATATAAACTATTTATATTTTCATGGTCAATAAATTTCCATTTAAAGTTAGGTAAACTCTCCAGTCTACTATTTACCTGTTTAAAGTGTTTTAAATATATTTCTTATAGTTTTGCTTGCTTTAACTTAACAAGCTTAAAGTTGTTCACCCTTTCATCTCAATTAGACTTTGGATGAACCCTCTCGATCCCATTTCAATCTAGCTCAACTTGAATTTACGACCTTCGGGCCTTTCCACAAGTCCATTGGTTACTGATTTATACAAGTTAATTAACACTTTTGTTGGCCTAACCCCAAAAATACAATGAATACCGAAGCCATTCATAATACTGCAAAGCATATGGGAAGGACCCTTATTCCGCACAGCCTCATCTCCTGGCCACCTATGTCAACAGAGGCGAACAAAAAGGACAATTAAACCCTTTGAAAAAAGCAGACAAAGCGAGGCAAATACAAACAAACACGGGGCAGCCAAAACCGAACAGGGTTGTGAAGGTCATGGTGCCACCCTTCCAGCAGGACAACGATTTATTGGATATTGTTGCTGGATTTTCACAACATTTTATCGCCTCCAGACGGACAGATAAACGCAATAAACAATTGCCGGGGCCACAAGATGCGAGATCCTTGGTGCTGGAAAACATATTTAGACTTTTCTTAAGTAAATTATTGCAGAAATCGACAGGCAGACAGCAGGCCCGGAAGCTCAAATGGGCGCAAAAATGTCATTAAATGGCAGCCACGACAGGCATCCTTCCCATCCATCCTGCTCGTGGAGAGCGGGAAAGTTGTTGTTTCCGTTTCCGGCAGAGTTGAGGTCCTTTTGAAATCCTGGCGACATCGCAACGACAACTCCGCCTCGTCCTCGTCTCTGTGTGCCCTCTGTCTTTTGGGCTTGGAGCTCATTTGCGAAGTTGCCGCTGCAAATATTTGCTTAGCCTTTTGCACCCGGTCCAAAACGATTACCGTGGAGTGAGCCGGCGCCTGTTTATTTTCGTTAGACATTCGCCTGCTCGATATGGCGACACTTAACTCTTTAATGACTGCAAAGCTGTTGGCATTTCGACTTGCCATTTGCCAAGTTATGTGCTGGCAGTTGTTGGATTGGAATGTCTAAGATGGCTTTAGTTATTTTGTTCAGTCGTGAGCGGAGCTGAAGTATTTAAATATGAAAACTTTGCTCAACAAAAATTCAGTCTTTATTTTATTTACGAAAATTTATCTCAAATACCTTCTGGAAATAAATAATTTAAATGCTTTTATTGTAGATGGTGGTGTTACATAATGTACAACTAAAAAAATTGACTTAACTAATAAAAATCTAAAATAAAAAGCTTATTCAAGTTTTGATTTCACTTATGAAGTCGTGTTTTTTTAACTTTTAAAATCAAAGAAGTAATTTATATTACCATTAAATATATTGAACATTTTTCAGTACTTGTATACTGACAAATCTATTAACACCGATTTGTTTTTAAATTTACCGACACTTTTTGGCATTAAAATTAAATTTATTTCTGATAGGTATGGATGCTTGTAATATTCCATCTGTCGTTACCTGTTTTATGTTGCTGCAGACCTATAAGGAGCACTCCCGGTGGAGGATCTTCCATACATTCAGTTTTGACCCGGATCGGCTAGGCGAACCTCAATAGTTGACTGCACTCCAAAGAAGTGCTGTTAGTGCCAAAATCTACCAAATCAAATTTTGTTTAAACATTCCTTTCATTAAATGGATTAAAGCAGAATGAATCTGCCTCTCATTGCCATCGATTTCCTAAAGTTCGTGTATCTATTTCCCATGTTTTCCGAAATCTACATATCGGGCAGTCTCAAAAAGTCCTGCAGCAGAAACTGAAGTTGAAGGATATGGAGGATTTCGGCCCACCCAAGTCCACTTTCAAGGATATGGGGCTGCTCCATGATGAGCTGTGAGCAATCGCTCCTGTTCTGTTTGTGCTATTTTAATAAAGTTTTCTTAGCCGCTTGCAACTTAATCTCCCCCTGCAATGCACTTTGGGAAATGCCTTTCGAAAATAAGAAAAATACTGTCCAACATGGGCTGAGCTTGAAGGTGATTGACAATTTTGGTTTAAAAAAGAAAAAAAAGAGGATAATTAAAAAAATTCAGAACACGGATTTTACATTCATATTTATAAAAACCATTATTATCATTATTAATTCCATAAAAAAGCAGAAGATGACTGCAGTGAGGCAAATTCGTGATTATTAATTCGCAATTTTTTATTATGTACCCAATATTTAAGAAAATGAATTATTGCGAATTTGCGATCACCGTTTGAAAATACAACCAACCTTGGTAGCACTGTGTAGCTCAACCCGAAGCGGCTTGGCGAAAATTTAAGGAGTAGCTCACAAAAAATAGTTTACCTTGGCAACACGGCAAAGAACAAATTGCCTGCAACTAAACATAATGGTTAAACAGACACCTGCTCAAGGCTCCACTCCACTCAAGGAAAATCACTTGAGCGGCTCCTCCGGAGGTCCCAAGTTCCCTCGTCCTTCGTCCTTATCGCGCCAGTAGACATCACCCAACAGATTTCGACCTCCTCAACATAATTTGCTGTGGTTTTGCATTTACTTTGCATCTCGAGCGTGCTTGAGGCAAAAACAAAACCAGAACCAGAAACGGAGCTGCACGGAAAAAATATAGTCATTATTTACATTGTGTAATTTGTTTTTTTTAAATCAAAATATTGGTTGCAGTATTATACAAAGTAAAGCCGGGATTTCTTGTGGATTTATAGCCAATTGGCTATAAAAATAAATAAAGATAAGTTAAGATAATATTGCTCCTGAGAACTATCTTAGTTCTAGCCCAAAATTGTTATTATTGATTAGTAATATAAATATATACATTGTACATATAAAGGGTTAAAAACACTTAATTTTAACTCAATTACAATTAAAGGTAATAAAATTTATATGCATTCTAAAAAATATAGTAAATTATATTAATATAAATATGGCAATAAAATGTAATAATTGTTATTTAATAACATTTGAGAGGAATGAAATTGGGGCCACTACATTGTGAAAGATAGAAATAAAGAGGTACGTACTAGCTATAAAATCAAGAGCTTAAATTAATAATATAGTGAGCCATAAGACTTGTACATTTTTTTTGACAGTGCAGGAGCGGCTCCAAGCGCAGTTCAGCAGCATTAGCCTGGCTCCTTGGCTGAGCTGCAGCTGCTCCTTCCCACTCCGCCCCTGATCCTTGTGCAGCTCCTTGCACTTCCGTTTCCGGCTGCCCCTTGCCGCCCATCCCCCGCATCTCACCCGACTCCAGCGTTTCAGTTTGCTGGCTTTCGTCTTGCTAGCTGCATTTTCATCCTGTTTGCAATCACTCCGGCTCGGTGGTCCTTGCGGTTAGCTTCTGGGGAAAGGAAAGTGGAAATGCGGTGGGAAAAGGGCTTAGAGACTGGGACGGCAGCCACAGCTCGTTTTTCGGGTTTGCTCTGTCTTGTCCTGTTTTTTGCCTTGGTTTTTTAAGTTGCTTGCCATTTGCACAAACATATGCGCATACTTAATTCGAAATTGTTTTTCCTTGGTTAAGGATTTGAATGGCTTAAGGGACACAGCGAGAAAAGTTGGTCTGCAAAATATAAATGTAATAATAAAATTAAAGAGTCTACTTGAAAAACAAATTTTTTTAGCTGCAATTTTTTTTTTAATCAGACATTATCTTTGATATCTTTAGATTCAAAAATAAAAGATATAACGAATCTTTCTAAAATTTAAAATGAAATTAAAATTAAATCAAAACCTTATTAATGCAGTTTCATTTTTCAATATCTATAGTCGCTTGTTAGTCAATTCAGTTCATATCTTATCTTAATAAAAGCGATGTATTTTTAATTCAGACAATCTGGGCACCCCCTTGCTGACGTTTATTATCAATAAAGTTAATTATGAGTAACGTATTTTAGCGTAATCAAGGGGAATCAAGCGAGATCCGTTTAGTGATTTCCGATTTCAAACAAACTTGGCCCATGTTTGATATATAACAATAATTACCATACCTACACATTAATTTAAATGGAAATGGTCGGTCTAGCACATTTTTTTTTGCAATGGCCGAAAGTAAATTAAGATTAGATTGAGTAGTCGGGAAATTTCTTCGCGTGCATACATGAGTGAAGTTACAGCCAGGCGTTTTCCTTGCACCCACTTTGGAAACTTAACTACACGCGTTATTTGCACAGCAAGTTGGAGCTCATTTACACGACAAGAAGAACAAACCAAAGTCGAAAGGAAGGAGTATAGGATGCCACCTCATGGAGAAACGGGACCTGACTTTAGCGAAACTATTTTTACTTCGTTTTTAATTTAATTAGCACTCAATTTGCCAGCCTCTCACAGTCTGTGTGTGCTCACTTTGCCCCATTAGCAGAAAAGGGCGGTGGCAAATATGATTTCCAACTTGTGTGCTCTTCGCTTTTCTTTGAGGAAGCTGGCAAAGTTCTGCCATGCCTCATATTAATTAATCGCATTAAAATGATTTGCATTTGCCGGGGAAAAAGGCAGACTTTTGTACTTTGGCTGCAAAAGAGGTGCGCCGTCTCCCATTTAATTAAACTGAATTTATTAATTGTTGGCTGTTCACCCACTAAGTCAGGTGAGCCAGGGAATCCCAAGGGGCTAACATTGGGCATGGACTTAGTTAGAAGTCCAGCCAAATGATTGATTGTCCGAGCTTTGGGCACGCCAATCTCCGGGGATGAAGATTGCCGGACAGTGCCTGTTGACACAGGTGTTAGTCGCCTGCCAGTGCAATTGTAATTGTAATTTCTCCAAATGAGTTCTTTGCTTCTCGGGGACAAGAGAGATTTGTATTTGTTAGTCTGACTTGGAGTTTTATTTCGCCTTGTGCTCGGTTGCCATCTGTTTGCTCGCAATGAAATATTTTTCTCCCTGCTCCAGGTAAGTTATTTTTATTTCTTTAACATTTTTTTTTAAAACCATTTAAAGTTGGAACCAGAAAATCATTATTTTTAATGATCTGATTCCCAGCGCTATTCCTGTTGGTTTCTAACTTTTGCCTATTTGCGACCACTTGGATAAATTCCATAAATTCAGGAAAAATGACTTATGACCTGTTGCGGGTTTTCCTCTTCTGGCCATAACGCCAACACAAATTTTATCGGCTTAGCCGGCTTTGTTTTTGCCTTTGTGCATTCTGGAGTGGGGAAAATATGTAGAAACTAGTTAGGAAACTTTCAATTTTTAGAACTAAATTTAATTTGCATTCGCTGGCGTCTCTATAACAGACGTATAATGAAGTCATACAATTATGTCTACTTCTAAAAATTGTTCCTTTTTCAAACACAAATAGCTTTCTGTTGAAATTTTTTTGGCCTGACATATAAAGGAAAACTCGTAAAGGCTGCAGTCGATATTGTGGTATCCAAAGCCATTGTAGTCAGCATAGGCAACACAGTCTTTTCCCAAGTATTTGTTCGGTTGATTTGGACTCCAGGGCGTATACGCAACGGCCAAGCCATCTCGATTTTGCACGAAGGTACTGTCCATTCCCAAGGAAGTGAGTCCTGTCCAAATCGAATCCTTCCAGGTGTTGGCAAAAGGTATGCCCAAGACTTCAAGATTCACAGTCAGCAGCCGCATATCTTTCTCATCGTCGAAAACAACCAGAGTAGAATTCAAATTATAGCATTTGCGATCGGCAATAAACCAGTTGGCCTGAAGAGGATTTAAATTTATTTTAACTCATGTGTTTTTATTTAAAGTCAGAGATAGTTTACCTTTTCGTAGGACACATAATAGCATTTATCCCCGATAGAACTAAAGCCGGAAGGACACTTGGTTTTCAACTGGGCCAAAACCAAAGAAAGTGTTAAAATGGCACTTAAAAAGAACAACGTGTTTGATGTCTCAGCCATAGTCAAAAACTGATTACTTTCACCAGTCTTTTGTGGTCTTTATAGTCGCTTATTAGCTAATTATTTCCATATCTAATCGGGTGTGCTGGCGCTAAATTTTAGACAATCTGCGGATCTTGTGTTGCTGTTTTTTTTATCAGTAATAATCTCAATGAGTAACGTCTATTATCGTAATCAAGAGGGAATACTGATAGGTACCTTCAAAACTCACTACCCACTAAAGTAGAAATTATATCAAACCTGTTCAATGACTTTCGTTTCCAAGCAAAATTGGCCGATGTTTACTATTTTAAAAATTGTGCTTCCGCATTTGTGGCAGACGGCTCTAGATTATTTACAGCCCTTGGAACCCCTTGGAATTGAAACCGGAAGTACATTTATTGTGCCAATCTCGAACTCGGGAACTCGGTTCTCGGTTCACATAAATAAAAAGCCAATTAAAATACAGTAAAGCCTCGCAACAACATCAGCAGCCCAAACAAAGAGCGAAAGCCCCAACAAAGTTTAAGTAGAATAATGAAAGGAGTTGAACTTTTATGACGGTAAAGCCGTCTGCATTGGCCCGGCCAAGGATTATGGTTCATTTAATTGGGTATAATGCACATCGAAATTTTATTAACAACGATGCAGAAACTTTGCGAGTCTGGGACTGCAAAGAGTTGGGTCAATTAAATCATTATGAAGAGAGCTTAAATTTATGCATTTATATGCAGAAGAAGTTTATTGCTCTCTCGAGAAAGAGTTTTTATTTTTATTTTTTACTACATTTTTAAAAACTATTAAAATAAAGAAAGATTATTTTAAAAATAATAAAATTTAATTAAATTATATAAAGCATAAGGTCATTGTTGTTGGTACTATAGACATCTATTAAAATCTGAAATATTAAGACTTCATCTGGTGGAAAGCACTTTTCTCTAACATAATGCAAAAAATCCATTTAATTTAAATGTAATGGCTAGATATTTTTAAACGTTTTTTTTGTCGTATAGCTATGTTTTTGATTTGTATTCTATTACTTACAGCTTTTTTCAATTTTTATTTACAATTTTAAGAAGGCCTTTAAAAATAGGTGAAATAGAACTTGAAAGACAAAAAAATGAGTCTCGCTCAAAAAGAGAATAATTTTGTATCGTTACTTTGTAACATCGTATGAATTAGGTATAAACGTACTGTGTAAAATGTCAGATTTTCAAAGCGATTACTCAACTAGATTTTGCGTACTTTAAATATAGCACGCCATCATAGAATACCTATACAATATTAGTTCACCAATGTCTAAAAGTTAGCTTTCTTTTTTGCAGTGCGACTTATCAGCTAGTTTTTCTCAATCAAAGTTGTCTCGTTCGACAATGGCCCTTCGCAGTGCGTTTACAATGCTGGTTTCGACTTTAAGTTTGGCACATACCTCCCCCGCATGTCGATGTCGCTGCTATCGCTCTATTCCTGCGCAGCTCTTCACTGGCGCTTCACCCTGTCAGTTGGCCAACAAAAAGCTCCAGCTCCCGACATGGCCTGCTGCTGAATGATAACAACAAGCCGCACTGGGAAGCGGTTCCGAGCTGTGGCAATTAATCTTTACAATGGCGAACATGCGAAATGGAGTTCATAAATCCCAAGTCACGCTACACGGCACCGAGAATAGGGATTTGGAGTGGGCTTTCGGTGCTTGACTCGGTTCCTGGGTTTCGTATGTAGTTTAACTTTAAACTAGTAGCTACAGAGTTCAACTAGTGATGCACAAATTCCGGTCTACTTATGGATTAGCCATCAAAGGCTAAAGGAGGGCAGACCAATTAGAGAAAAAATATGCAACTCCTCTTAAGTCCCAAGACCACGTTGTTTAAGGTTATTTGAATGGCTTAACCTTTCCCCTTTCCCCTTTCCAGTGCGGGAGATAAATGTATATTTATTCGAATGAAAGGGCACACCATGCCGATGCCGAGAAGAAAGAAGTCCCGGGGAATTATAGCCATAGTAATGCCTTGATATATTGGGGTAGACAGCGTCTACAGTGCGTATGAGTAATAATGCGGCAATAGATTTATGGCGAATAGCAACGAAGCGCCTCCGTATAGTCTGTTTGCGCTTATGTCTGTATAAAAAAATGCATATAAATATCACATTTGTGGGCGATTTATTATGGCCAAGGCGATGGCCCGATCCTGTTATCCTTTCCGCCAGCGAAATTAGCTCATTTGTCTTATTTTATGCCGGCTCAAAAAGTATTCCGGCTTAAAAGTGCCAACGACTGGCAGAAATTACGGGACGCTCTTCCTGCTCGGAAAACAACTTGAAATGTTATGTCTGTGGTTAGGTTGTATTTATCCCCGTTCAGCTAATCCCCTTTTGCATAAATCAACAGGCTTTTTAAGGCTGCAAAAAGGTCGCCGCCCACGTGAACTTTGCTCTGCCGGCTGTGTTCTCCTTTTGGGGCTCGAATTTATTGGGGTCAATTGCGGGTTGCTCTGACCATGAGCACATTCCAGATGCTGGGCCTCCAATGGGTTTTTATGTGATTTTATAAAAAATTTATCTGATTGCCTGCCTTTCAAATCACAACTGATAATTGGGTCGAAGGCAATCGCCAGCTGAGCGCGTGTCATGAACATGAGGAGAATTTAGATGAATGAATTAGGACCTAGAATAGGTGATGACTACCTCAAAAGTGGGGCATGTGTTTAGAAAATATTATTGATTTGTCTCTTTTATTTTTAAAAATTAAGCATAGCCGGTTGTTAACACTTAAGCAGTGACAAAACGTTGTTAGTGTCGAACATTTTGTTATATTGAAGAAATGTATTGTTTACAAAAATTTGCTTTAAGTTCCGATATATATTAACACTGAATTAAAATACAAGAAACGGTTTTAAGAATACATTTTATTTTATTGTTGCTTTATCTTAATGCATATTAATAGAACTTCTATTGTTTATATGTTATTGAATTTTAGGTTAGCCCCTGAAACCCTCTCATTCCTTACCTACTCCACTGAGCATAGATAATATTAAAAGTGATCATCTTAATCGATATAAGTCGGACCAATTAAAATCGAATTATTCTCTATCCTAGTATTCTATTACTACATGGAGGAGGGTAAAAACTTAAAACATTTTATTTCGCAAACTACGAAATTATGGAAACGTTTTCTTGACTTCCTGCGAGTCGCCACAGCATTGAGGAAAATATGCTTCTGCTGCGCAAACAACTGGAAGTACTCATGGAGAAAACTTCATTTTCAACAAATCCTGTTTCTGGGCTGTTGAGCGATCACAGCAGGAAATTCGGGTTTGCCCCTCCTCGAAAAGGGCATAAAAATGCGGCAACACAAAACTGCCGACGACGTCTACGACTTTTTAAGTTGCAGTAGACTTGGTCGGGAAACAGCTGCTTCAAAAAAAGACCTATGAAACTCTTCCATGTACATAGTTTTTAGCAGATTTTTAGCATTGCATACTTTCATAACTTTTTAACTCGAATTTACGAAGGCAAAGTTTATTTAAAAAAAGAAATGTGTTTTCAGCACGGAACTTGTTAATTTTCCGCTGCAAATCTGTCAACTTTTTGGCTGGCTCTAGAGAAAAAAATTCAATGGCAAGTGACAAAGTTTGTGCCTCAAACTTTTGCATATACTTCGAGGGGAGGAGACTTCTAGGCTCAGTTGCCTGGTCTAATTAAAAGTCTAGACTCCGGGGTGACTTTTTCATCTCCATTGTCGATTCCAACTCCGATTCCGATCTGACCATCCATTAACCGCAATTTCCAATTAATCAACTGGCGTGCATTACCCGCAACAACAAGACCAGGACAATGCACATGGGCCATGCAAATGATATAAAGTTAATTGCCATCGCTGGTCATTTGCCTTCCGAGCCCTTCCCCCTTCCCCCCTTCCCCTTTTGGCCACTCGCATTTGGGGCTGCCCTTTTGTGGAGCTGGTCAAAACATTGTGTATTCCATGTGTGAGCTTTGCTGTTAGATAAAAGTTTGAAATGAATGGCAGATGTGCCAAAGGGTCGTCGGCCGCTCCTCGTAATCCATAGAAAATGCATTTTCTTGATAAAAATGTTGGCTGGGAATTGTTAAAACCAGACTGAATGAGTTGCCAAGTAACGAATATAAAGCGTGTAAATGCGTAATTAAATATTTTATCAAAATAAAAGGGAAAAAATATATTGGGGCACTGTTAAAAAAGGCAAACGTGAAAGAAAAAAAATTTTTTTGATCCTGACTAGTCAATGGCCACAATATTTTTATGGAAAATGCATATATTTAAAATTTAATTTTAATATACACTGTTTTATCACAGATTATTGAAAGCAACTTTTCCACCATTCTTTTTTGCGGAAAAAAACGTGTAAAATATTGTACATAAACATAAACATACATGACCCGGCAAAAGAAACTGTTTAGACTTAATTTTAAATGTACAATGTAATATACTTTTTTTTATAAAATCCGCACATAGTATATGAGCTAATAAAAAAGTAAACAAATTAGTTGTACAAGTTTTTGTTTTGAAAATGATTTTGTTGGCCGGAAAGGAGATCAAGATAACCCCACAATCGCCCACATGCATTTCAACACATTGAATGCAGTCACTCACTAATATATGTAAATATCTGTTTTTTCAAAGCTTATGATTCTGGTTGAAAAACCACAAAATTAATTGCATGTCATTAGCAGGAATCTATTAAAAGCCCGAAGCGAAACGCAGCCAAAAGCACCGGCGACTTAAATACCTTGGCAACCGAACAAACAAACAAACAAACGAGTGGCCCAAACCTCTAAATCAAACATTTATCCACACACGCAAAATCGCAGGGGGGGATTGTGCATTTACATGCCTGAAAGTATGCAATTTAGGAGTGAGTTCAGAGGAGGGCAAATCCAAAGTCCCTCAAAAGCGAGCTCATTTGACTGGCCACCGCCCTTCGAACTCATTCATTTGACTAAGCCGCCCTCGCAGCGCCATCGACCACGCCCACTGCCACTCCCCTTCGCCCACGGCAGCATCAGTGTGTATGTGAATACTAATGTCCAATGATTAAATTTTAATTACCGTGCACCAATCGAGTTTGCGTTCGTTTCGATTACACCTCCTACTGCTGCTACTACTGAATGCTACCGCTGCTGGAACTTTTGTGGCAGTATCTCCATCTGAAAAGAGCTCGTTTTTCATCCTTTCGAAGTGATCAATGGAGGAACGGCTGAATGCATGGATGCCGCTGGCCATTCAGAGGTCCTGTTAACATCATTAACTGTTGCCGATTCAACGAGGTCGATGCACCGAGATAGGTAACTCGAAAATAAATACTGCTCAGACAATGCCAAGTACCTTTGCTGAATGCACAGCAGAAAATAAATGAGTGTGAAGATTATTACTAAATCAGTAGAAGAAACTATTAGAATAGTTATACCCGTTACTCGTAGAGTAAAAGGGTATATTGTATTCGTGCAAAAGTATGTAACAGCAAGAAGGAAGCGTTTCCGACCCTATAAAGTATATATATTCTTGATCAGGATCACTAGCCGAGTCGATCTAGCCATGTCCGTCTGTCCGTCTGTCTGTCCGTCTGTCCGTCTGTCTGTCTGTCCGTATGAACGCTGAGATCTCGGAAACTATAAAAGCTAGAAGATTGGCATTTTGCATGCAGATTCTAGGAGTTCCTACGCAGCGCAAGTTTGTTTCAAAATGGTGCCACGCCCCCTTTAACGCCCACAATCGCTTATATACGATTTTAAAAATTTAAATATTTCGGAAAAGTTAAAATGCAGTTTTATTGTGTTTATCAATACTTATCGAAATGTAAAAGAAATTTTTCAAATCGGACCATTCGTTAAAAAGTTATGCGTGATCAAAGTTTCTATCTCCATCTCCCTCGCACTCCCTTTACCTGAGTAACGGGTATCTGATAGTCGGGGCACGCGACTATAGTTTCTCTTGTTTTTAAAATATAAAAACGAAATGTTAACTTGTTTATATAAATTTAAAAAAAACGCTTAAAACGTAATACTTATATTAGATTTTTGATTTTACAAATTGTAGTCACAATGTAGTCATTAGATGTAAAAACATTTTAAAATTGCGTTCACCCCTGGTTTATAAATTATAATGGACTTATAAAATTAATTTTTCTTTATTAAATAATTATGTCTATTAAAAACGAAATATGCTTTTTAACCATCATAAGACAAAGTTCATGCGTGAATGTCCCACAAATTAGGATTGCATAAACGGTTTGTATACGCAATTAGATCAAACTGACCCTTGTAACAAGTAATTATTTTATGTGTAGGGGTGATTAAATTGTACAATATGTGGGTTCTACTTTGCTTTGGCCCCCAACTTTTTGCGCCATATTAACTGGGCTTATTTATTAAACACGTTCTGGACCAGCACAGCTGCTTGGTCTGCTAGGCATGCCCTTCCCATCGTCGAGTGGTTCCATTTGCCCCAGTACGTGTGCATACCAAATGGCAGTGGCATCCTGGCCAGGTCCCGACTCCTGGTTCTGGCCATTGCAAAACATGGCTCGCTGGGCTCACTGAGCTCGCTGACCGGCTGTTTGTGGCCTCAATAAATCAACCGGAATTAAGTCATCAATAATGGAAAGACATAAAGCAGGCAGTCGAGCACTAGTTGGAAGCTGTTTGCGTTGCGTAACGAAAGTGGGGGAGGTTGGTTGAAAAATACTTGTGAGGGCCATAAAGAAATGCAAATTATTGTGGAATATGTCGGGTCTGCGAATCGCGGTCCTTTAAGGTTCAACAGTTGTTGAACTAGTTGTGAAATAAAACTTTCAAGCGTTGGCTCAGTTTTATTAGAGACTGTAAGTAATTTTTGCTTTTTTTATTTTCTTTAATTTTGTTTTTACCTATTTCTGATTATTGCCTTTTTAAGTTAAATATTTATACTTCAAAGTAGCTTTAACAAAGTACATCTGAACTTCTCCCCAATTCACCACTTGCTGTTTACTCGGAATAAACACGTTAATTTTTTTCAAATCGAAAACAATAAACATTGGCTAATTGCTTTTAACAAATTGAAGATCAATTTATTGAATAACTTTACAAATTCTGGTTAGACAACCCGGATCGACGGAGAACAGCAAGCAATCAACGATAATAAATATTTTTTTTAGACGGTTGGTGATAAATATGCAAATAAATAATTACTGGTATCGCTGATTTTGTGTGAAATATGAACTCCCAATTGTGTTGACTTTAATGGCTAATAGGGGGTTTTCCTTAGATGTGATTTGCATTATTGTTACTGAGTTTTTAATATCTCAGTGACGTAGTCACATTAATTCAACGATTAAACACTCTGCTGCAATGAAATCGTGTTTTGTTCACTTAGCAACGCACGTATGTATATCTTACCATCAGCACACAGAATATAAAACTGCGAATAATTAAAAATTGTTATATCTCGACTTGATTGTTATTATTCCGACTTGAGTGAGGCTTTCAGTTTGGCTGTCTTAATTAGAAAGTCATCCACATGAGTGACTTTGAGTTACAATTGCCGTTTGGCATCTCCGCCAGCTGACTCATTTTTCTTGGACGCTCTATTGTGTGCAGCTCAAAATCAAGATACTTGGCGCACGTTGCTCAGCTGCTTTTCTTGTCAATTTCGCCGCTCTTGGAAGACAAATTCATAAATATTTTAATTAAAATACGAGCGAGTGCCGAGCCAATGTTGTTCTAAGTTAAAAAGTTTTCATTGCAAACTCGCAAAACGGAAACGTTTTCTACAACGTCATCAGAAACGCATAACATTCCGGAAAAGGGGGAAAACAGGAAGCGAACTTTTTGGCGCAAGTTCAGCGAAAGTTTCGCTGCAAAGAGAAATTTAACTAATTCCATTATGCATAAAAGTGTAAAAAAAAAATAAAAAGGCATTTGGAAAATGTTAAACAAAAATGTGAAAACTTTGCCCTTGTTGCTACGCCAGGCCAATGGAATCTTCTTCAGCTCGGACAAGGCAAGGTGGAAATTTGCTTTTAAAACTTGCTTTAATTTCGCTCGAAAACTCACGTTTTGTTTATTTAAGAAACGTATATAATTCGACGGACACTTGGTGGGAAAAAGCTGAGCACTTAATAGGTGATAGACGCTGAACTCTGCCTATTATTTTTATTCAAATAGATGGGCGTCAATGGTTTAAAAAGCTTATTACACTTAGACGTCAAGAATTTTATAACTTTGACTCTTAAGCGAAAAACTTGATAGCTATGGACCATTAGTCTATCACGAGATTTTACTTTTTTTTGGGTATACAGTAATTTTTACAGAAGAAATAATTTCAAGAAGCGGTATTTAAATTTGTGATAAGCTATATACATGTTGTCCCTACAACTGATGTCAAACTTAATAAAAAACAAGAAAGGAAAGCTAACTTCGGGCGGAGCCGAAGTTGAAATACCCTTGCAGAATATTCTGCAAATTATATTCTCCAAAATTATTCATATAATGCATTCTTAATACTCATAAAAAATCCCAACTTCCTAACTTTAAAAACACCAAAGTTATGGCATTTCCAATCGTTCAGTTATATGGCAGCTATAGAATATAGTCGGCCGATCCTTATGAAATTTGAGATGTCGAATTGATTGGTCAAAAATAAAACCCATAGAAAATCCCAACTTCCTAACTTTAAAAAGACCAAAGTTATGGCATTTCCAATCGTTCAGTTATATGGCAGCTATAGGATATAGTCGGCCGATCCTTATGAAGTTTGGTAGGTCGGATTGATTGGCCAAAAATAAAACCCATAGAAAATCCCAACTTCCTAACTTTATATGGCAGCCGTTCCGACTTATATACTGCGTGCAAAGGAAAGAAGGGTGTATGCAAAGTTTCAATTCGATATCTTTAAAACTGAGAGACTAGTTCGCGTAGAAACAGACAGACGGACAGACGGACAGACGGACATGCTTATATCAACTCAGGAGGTGATCCTGATCAAGAATATATATACTTTATAGGGTCGGAGATGTCTCCTTCACTGCGTTGCACACTTTTGACCAAAATTATAATACCCTCTGCAAGGGTATAAAAATATATAGTTTTGGGATAGATCTCATATCTTAAATATTAAGAGAATGTATGTTTATATGTACCTCTAAGTTTTAAAACCAATATTAAAAAAATAAAATTACCGGATCAACTTAGAACTTAGACCATTTTTAAAATGTTGCGTATTTCAAAGTACAAATAAGACTTGCTTATTTATCTAACAATTTATCTAAACTACATACTTACTCTTTTTCACATAACCTACCCCAAGTGAGCACCAAGCTTCTTCCTTTATACATATTCAGCCAAATATCCTATTTATAACCAAAATGAAATCATTAAGCGGCTTTTACTGTCAACACAAATGGCACGCAAACATTTCAAAAGCAATTCACATTCAGGCATAGGAAATAATAAAAATAAAGAAGCGAGTCCCACAGGAGGAAAAGGAAGGCGACCCCGCCGAAAGTCGTTTTGCAATTGAGTTGAAAGACAAACAAGGGAAAATTCTGCGGAAAAGGGAAATCGGAGGCGAGCTCCGCTGAAAAGCTGTTGCCACAATAAACGACACGATTCATTCACTCACTTACCCAGCCAGTCAGTTCGTCAATTACATTGATTTTGGGTGCGGTTGTGTCTGTGCGAGAATTTCCACCTGCCGGAAAAGTTCGTCGGAAACGGGAGCGAAAACTCGGGGAAAACTCAGCCGTCACCATTGTCACCCTCGGCGCATTTTGATTTGTCTATCTGCCATTTAATAATACAAAGTGTCCTTTGGCTCGATTCCTTTCCATAATATTTTCGACAATTTCCTTCGACAACAACGGCAAGTGATTGACTTTTGTTTGCCACCATTTTCATTACTATTTTCATTTTCCACGTTCCGTTTCCCTTTCTTGTTTTTTTTTTGTTTTGCCGCAAACTTGTTTACCTCGATGTTATTTACTCGCCGTAATGATTTTTCTATCAAACGCTTAGCATCGGAATCGTTGTCGTTTTGGTTTTGGCCCCATTGTTGGAGCTTCGATTCACCTTTGTGCCGAGTGCCAAAAATGTCAATTGATGCGTGCTGAGTTCGCTCCATTCGCCCTGTTTATGGCTCATGTTTTACGAGGCGTAAAAAATCTCATTAGAGCAGATAAATACGTGTAATTTGTGCACAGTTTTATGGGTGGAAATGTGAATCGATGTATTACACATGCATGCAAATTTAAACTGTGTGTTTATGTGGAATAAGTTGAAGTGGTGTCCTGATATTTCTGCAAATTAATCAGAATATATATGAAGTATTAATTTCTTTTGTTCAATTTTTAGAGTAACTGCCACATTTAGGCCCATTTTCTAGTCCTTGTGGTAAGTTTTAAACTGAGAAAAGGGATGGAATTGGTTAGGACAGTGTTGGTTGATATAAAGTGAACTACCAACTTATGCCTAAGGATATAAATTTAGTAGTTTTGTAAAAATTTAAGATACGATCATTCCTTAGAAACAATTTGTTTTGGATTTTTGATCTCCGGCTTGAAATAGTCAAGCTATGGGATGATTTTTAAACGTCATAGAAGTGGTTTATTATTGCTACGTTAAGGAAGGACTTTATCGATTTGAATATGATACTATCTCCCCGCCTACTGTGAGTCTGGACGCTGTTTCATAAATTCGCAGAAAAAATTTAACAATTTTTTTACTCCGATTTCCATAGCGTCGCATCACTGGCCGTTGTAACCGCAGCCAAATTAATTTCCAACTGCCTGGGTTCACTTTGACTGCCGTGTGGGCGTGACAAATGCAGCCAGAGTAAATTGCATAATTGCAGCTTTATTAAATTTAATAAAAATTCATACATATGCCAGTGCCGACATGACACGCCCCCACAGACGGAAAGGGGCGGAAGAAGGGTGGTCAGAGGACCTGGCACCCTTTTGGGCTTCCGTTAATCGACTGCACTTTTGCATCCCGTTGACTGCACACAGATGCCGCTGCCTTTATTCCTGGGACCAATGGCCAGCGCATGTCCTTTGATGCCAGACGCTTTCGCTGGCCCACACCTTATCGACGACCTCTACCTCCTGCAGCCTTGTGGTTATTTTTTCCATTCACGTTTTTGTATCCCATTTAATTTGGCGTTTGCTTCTGGCTTTATTCAGCCCATTTTTTTGCACCCTTCCACTTTATGAGCGTAATTTTAATAAAGTTCGCCGGGATTTTTTGTTGTTCGGGTAGTCAATTGTTATCTCCCAGCGATAAGTAAATAAACGTGGGCAGCGTGGGAGCAGTCTGGTCCTGAGTTGCAATTGCAACTGGATTGCCGGGTACCTCGGTTTTCGGCATTTTCTTTTTTCCCAGACTTTTCTCCCATTCGCGAGTATGAATATTACTGAGTGATAAGGCCAGGGGACTGCAATTAATTGTGAGCGTTTCCATACGGAGTGCACTTCGGATGCGGATGTGTCTGGATGTGGATATGAATGCGGGTGCGCTGGCATAATTCAATCTATTTTATTTAAGCTTTCCGTTAAGCTTTATTTAATTGCGAATTGTATTGCCTGGCATTTCGCAAAATGTAAAGAATGAGAATAAATAAAACAAGTTAAAGTTGGAGGGCTTTAATGGAAAAAATTACAGTTTCGTTGTTTTTTAACTTATGCGGGTATACTCCGGAAATTTTTATTTTATGAAAATAATATACCTGAAAATCGAAATAGCTTCATTGTTTTTAAGCATTTACTTATAAACGTCGAAATATAAAATATTTATATAAACTTATGCTATACCATTTTATTTCTTTTTTTTTTAAGATTCTAAATTATCTGTTTTGGTTTCATTAATTTAAAGGTAGGCTTGTTCTTCAGTCCAGGAATACTCTTTCATTTACGATTAAAATTAATTGTTATGATATCAAAGATTATTATATACAAAGGCTAAGTAGCCACTAATTGCTTTTTACTCACCTCTAACAAATTATTCGATATTGAAGCATTTATTCGAGCGGAAAGTTAATCTGGGAACTGGGCAGTGACCACGACCCCCAGCTTAGTTAAAGGTGCGAAATGAGTGGGTTAGGCTGGATCGTCGCCATCAAAGTAATGCTCATCGTGTGTGCAATTTGCAAAAATACCACCTCATCTCAAGCGGAGTCACGATATAAATGGACGACGGTAAGTATCAGGCTAATAGCGGCTCCTCTCCCTTCGCGTCAGTACACTTAAATTTAGTTCACAAGTGAGATGCTTATATTTGAATAACAAAGTAGGTACTTATATGGGTAGGACAGATTACCATACCCTAACAAAACAAATTAGAAAATATACCATTTAAAAATGTTACAGAAACTATGTAGTTTTTTAAATTAAATTATGTTAAAGGAGTAGTAAAATATATTCTTTATTTATTTTTAATCTAAAGAGGTTGTTTTAAACACACATTGTTGGAAATGGATATTATTAAGAACACAAATTCATCAAATTATGAAAAATTGTTTTCGGAATTTAGATCTAACATACTTGTTTTCCTCTCTCTGTAGTTGGACTGGCTGGAGGCCCAGAATGTCAGCCACGAATTGCACAATGTGACCACGGCGGATGGCTATCAGCTGCAGGTGCAGCGGCTGCCACGACTGGGAGCTAAGCCCGTGCTCCTGGTCCACGGACTGCTGGGTTCCTCCCTGGGATGGGTCTGCCTGGGGCCCGAGCGGAGTTTGGGTAAGTGAATTGGCACCTTCGGGCATGCACTTCAATTTTAAAAGAATATTGTTAGTTAAAAAAAAAAATAACTAATTTCTTTCTAAGTTTTTAAATATATTTAGTTATAAAAACAAAAAAAAAAAAGTTTAAGCACGAATGGTTCACTACCACTCTAAGTTTAATATTACTTAATCTAATTACAATAATTCTTGGATTAGGGAAAATTTCTGTTAGGGGTGCCTAATTATTGCCATTAATGTTTTTTTCTATGAGATAAAATTTTGATAAATAGTTCAATAAAATATGTTTTTTACCTTTGAATGTAGGGTTAGTTAGTGTCAATCCCGTTATAAAAATAATAGAATGTGATTGGTAAATCATTATTTAAGTAGCTCTTATTACTTAGCTATCGTTGTGAATCCAATATATTTTTCTTTAAGTGCAGCCTTTCAGCTGTACCATCGCGAGTACGACGTGTGGCTGGCGAACCTGCGCGGAGTGTCGCCCTATGGACGCGGACACATCGACTTGACCGATGTGATGGCTGAGTTCTGGCGCTTCAGCTTCCACGAGCACGGCGCCTACGATTTGCCGGCCATAATTGACCACATGGCGGAGGTCACCGGCGGCGAAGAAGAAGGAGGAGGAGGTCATGGGGTGAATGGAGAGCGAATACCGGACCAGGTGCTGCTAATTGGACACTCGCAGGTAAGCGGTGTGGGTCTCGTTTCGAACTCCCTCTAAGCACGGTTTTTAGGCCTTTAATGCGTTTCTGGTGCTCTGCACGGTGCATCCCCGCTTCAACCAGCGAATTCAGCTGATGCAGGCCCTGGCGCCCCTGGCTCGACTGCATCGCCAGGTGCGCTTCGACGCCTTTCAGGTGCGCCATCTCATGAAGTTTGTCAAGGTAATTACTCAAAAACTGCACTGGGGAAAGAAAACAACCCTTCTGTTAGATATTACTAGTTTTGGGAAAGCACTCGGATTTGAATCCTAGGCAAGGTACTAGATATTTGCAGAAGGTAATTGACCTTGGCTAGGTAAAGCAGCAATATTTAAATATTTTTATCATTTAAAAACAAGAAATAAGTCCCTTGCGTTGAGCAGAATTCAGCAAAATATAAACCTCTAATGCGGAAATCACATCTAGGTTTTTATACCCGTTACTCGTAGAGTAAAAGAGTATATTGTATTCGTGCAAAAGTATGTAACAGCTAGAAGGAAGCGTTTCCGACCCTATAAAGTATATATATTCTTGATCAGGATCACTAGCCGAGTCGATATAGCCATGTCCGTCTGTCCGTCTGTCCGTCCGTATGAACGCTGAGATCTCGGAAACTATAAAAGCTAGAAGATTGGCATTTTGCATGCAGATTCTAGGAGTTCCTACGCAGCGCAAGTTTGTTTCAAAAAGGTGCCACGCCCCCTTTAACGCCCACAATCGCTTATATACGATTTTAAAAATTTAAATATTTCGGAAAAGTAAAAATGCAGTTTTATTGTGTTTATCAATACTTATCGAAATGTAGAAGAAATTTTTCAAATCGAACCATTCGTTAAAAAGTTATGCGTGATCAAAGTTTCTATCTCCATCTCCCTCGCACTCCCTTTACCTGCGTAACGGGTATCTGATAGTCGGGGCACCCGACTATAGCGTTCTCTCTTGTTTTCATATTACAGTGTGTACTATATTAAGTCAAGATAAATTCTCCATTTGATCGCTTTTGATCTATTCCACTGGATATAACCATTGGCTATTAGTTGTAATTTAAATTTATATAAAGCACTTAACACACTTTCGGGCTATAATAATATAAAAGAAACGACTCAGGTATTTTTCAGCAAATTTATTTCTTTGGCTTGTTATAGTAGTTGGCTTTTACAAAAGGCATTTTTGTGATCTCGGCCTCGTAGAACTTGTCGCGAACCTTCAACTCCACCTTTGTGCCAGGAGCCTTGAGATTCTCCGCTACATAGCCCATGGCAATGTTGCGACCAGCGCTGGGACTCGGGCATCCACTGGTCACCTGACCCACCTGCTCACCCTGGCTAAAGATGGCCACTCCGGATCGGGCTGGTGGCGGCTTGGCTGCCAACATCTGGAGACCCACTCGCCTCCGGCTAACTCCCTCCTTTAGCTGGCCAAGGATCACTTCAGCTCCTGGGAAATCTCGGGTGGTGCGGCGTCTTTTGGACACCAACCAGGCAAGAGCCGCCTCCACGGGCGTGGTCTTGGAATCAATGTCACTGCCGTACAGGCAAAGACCCGCCTCCAATCGCAGGGAATCCCTGGCTCCCAGGCCGGCGAGTTTGAGGGTGCCACTCTGAAGAAGAGATTCGGTGAGCTTCTGAGCCTGGCTGGATTCCACGGATATCTCCACACCATCCTCACCAGTGTAGCCACATCTCGTGATCCTGACATCGGGAATTCCAGCCAGGGTGGTGACGAAGGATCTCATGAAAAAGAGTTGCTCCAGAGAAACTTCCTTTGGCAGGAGTTTGGCTAGTTCAGCTGCCACCTGGGGACCCTGAACCGCCACCAAGGACTGATCAGTGGGCGTGAGGAACTCGATGGCCACGTCCTTGCCCTGTGACTTGAAGTTATTCTGGAAATACCCATATAGCTCAATAACGGAACCACTGCCTCTAAAGAAACCCAGACTCACCACAGCTGCGCTCATTATTCCCATATCCTGCTCCTTCATCGCCGCATTGGAGACCACGTAGAGCTCCGTTTCGCTGACTTTGTTCACGATGAGATCGTCCAGGATGCCACCCGCCTCATTGGTGAACACGGTGAGGGTGCCACTGCCGTCCTGAGTGCCCAGGATATCCGCAGTGCAGACGGACTCCAGGCAGGCGGCCCCATCCTTGCCGAACACCCGGGTCTGCAGCATGTGCGACACGTCGAAGATGGAGCCCACCTGGCGGGTGTGGAGGTGCGAGGCGATGATGCTCTGGTCGGAGTACTGAACCGGCAGGGCGTAACCTCCGAAATTCACGATTTTCCCGCCTTTCTGCCCGTGGAAATCGTAGAGGGCGGTGCGCTGACCCTCGCCGGCGGCGGAGGAGGCGTGGCGTAGACCGCCGAGGGCGGAGGGCAGTCGATTGCTTAGTCTGAACATCGCGCGGTGACTGAAGCCTGGAAAGAGACCACTGCCAAGATCGGCTCTAGATGTTGCACTGAAAAAAATGCCGGTTAATAATTGTGTGATTTTTAATCATTATTATCAAACTTTTACTTTCTCAGTTATCAAATATAATAAATGCTTTAATGCAAGTATTTTTTTTTCTGATCAACACATGTTGTTATAGTGCTTACAAATAACACAGGAATACAACACTGAACTTTTTAAATATTCAGGAGACATTTAATTATTTTTATAATATGTGTGAACTCATTTTCCATTACCCACAGGTTTACGATATTTGAGGACATTTTGAGTAATGTGGTCTATTTAACTTTAATTCCCTTCCTGTTTTTTAACAATTTTTATTTAAAATAGTATTCGACTTTCAAAGTAAAAATCTTTGTTTTTAATCAATTTATACTATTTTTTACCAATAGAAAAAGTTTATATTTTTCTTGACACTTACTATCAATAATCACTAGTAAGCTACGGACTTTTGAAATGTTTTATTCGTAAAAAGCTGTACTCATATTGGCATAAAATCATTTAAAAATCTCTGTGTAGCTGATAAGGCCGTGACACCGCTTGACATCTCCACAGAGATTGGAAACTATTGAGAGGTGGGGGACAGTAAGATTATTAAAAGAGCGGAATATACTTGGTGATAACCCCCCGGGGCGACTTTAAATGTGTTTTAGCGGATTTTGAGTCTGGGGGAAAGTAAAGCAAATCAGCTGAGTGGATTCTATTCTAGTGGAAAATTCTATAAAAAGTAATGCACTGCTATGAATATTCAAAAGCTGAGATTGTTGTTTAAATATTTATTAAAGCGCTTACACTTTTTTTTTCGTATTAAATTATGGTTTAATGTTTAAAAACTAGTGTTACTTTTTAATAATTTTAAAAGTGGTTCTTTAAAATGTTGAAGGATACAAATTTAATAAGACGTAACACATAAAGGTGGTTTGTATACATCTAAAATAATAATTTAATGTGCGAGCAATAATATTATTCTTATATTTCTTTCAGAAACGCCAAAAGGGAAACAAGTTTGAGATCTTTCCACCTGGATATTTCCGAAAAACATGCCAAAGTAAACGAGACCTTTGCGAATATTATACCAAGCAATTGGTGGGCAGCGCCCAAAGCAACAAAAAGGTTATAAGTTCATCAAATTTAATCTAAGTACATTTTTTTAATACCTATTTTCTTAGCTTTTGGAAGCCTTCAACTATGAGAATCTTTTGCAAGGCGGTTCGGACAGAGAGATAAAACATCTGCAACAGATATGGAAATCGGGTGACTTTATATCGTACGATTTTGGTCCAGTAGAGAACATGCAGATATATCACGGAGTGGAAGCACTTACCTACAATATCAGCCAGATCACTGTGCCAATCGTATTGTATTTCGGGGAAACCGATGCTATTGCCACTCCAGAGGGAGTGCATGGCATCTATGCCAGAATGTTGAAGTCGGTGAGGAGTGTGAGGAGAATTAACTCCCCAAAGTTCAACCACTTGGATTTCCTCATCTCCGGAGACGTAAAAAGCCTGGTCAACGACAAATTAATCGACCAAATGGAACAGTTTCTCGATGGCCGATTGCCATACGTAATTGAATGACCGCCAAAAAAAAGGTGTCGTCAAAGGCGTTCATTGAAACCCATTATAATAGAAATGACAAATAATAATTGCCCAGCGAAATGCTTTATTTGCCTTGGCATTCGTCCAAAGTGGCAATTATGTAATGCGGTAGCCAGACCATAAAAAATATACATATAGATGTATAATTCAAAAAGCCAGCCGCCACAACTGGTCGACACTTTTACTTTCTTTTGATGGCCAACAAAAAAGTATCTGTTTTTTAGTGTCTTTTGTGTTGCTTTTGGCCAAAAAGGTTTGGGTTATTAAGCCATTTCGATGGTAAAACGAACGAAGGCAAATAATGATAATTACCTTAATGGAAGTGTTTTGACTGGCATTTTAAAGTTGGGTGGTGTACACTTAATAAATATTGTGATTTTTATAACTTTGGTTTCACCCTATTACTTTTATATATATTTAAGGGTATTCACCAAAAATTTGAACATGCTACTTTAAAAACTTTCATAATTTAAATTATTTGTTTCTTTGTTCGAGGAAATATATAATATCATTCATAACATTCATGTCGTAAATAAAACTTTTGTGTCAGCCAAACGAGAGAAACATTTTTAAATTATTCATTTGAATTGGTTTATTAATTACAAACCATTTGGTGCTTTATATATTTTTTCATTTGTTTCATGTGAAATCATAAACAAATTTGCAGCCCTTTTTGTGAGATAAGATAATTTGTAACTCCATTGAACATGGTCTAATTTGACAGCTGATTACATTTCTGACTTGCTGCATTTGATAGGTTTCTGTTTCCGATTGCCACGCCCTGCATCGGAAATAAAAACTTGCCCCGCCCCCCGAGACCCTCTTTCGTATCCATATTTAATTAACTGGCCGAAAACGTAAGACACAATCAAAATGTAAACAAAAGCAGCTAGCACGTCACAGTGCGCAATGTTGTTGTCTGATCGAAAGTTTTTTCGTATTTCGGCACTTTTTATTATTATTTGTTGTTGTAGTTGCTGCAGGGCCTCTGCAGAAGTTCGTTGTTTTTTGGTGGTTTTTGTAACCGACGGTTTCATTCCGCTGACAGTTTTCGAATTGGTCTTCAGTTGCGTTCGCGTCGCGTTGCGTTGAGGTTGAGGTTGAATTCCAGAGAGAGAGTCGCTTCCGTGAGTTTCACTTTCGCCGAAATTTGTGGCCAAATCAAGATGCGGCCCAACCTGAGGATGCGGCTGATCCTGCTGCTGGGCCTGTGTGTGTTCATCTGCAGGATACAGGGCCAGCTGATTGGCGGCGAGGAGGACGAAGAGGACGAGGAGGAGGAGGAAGAGGAGGAGGAGAGCGTCGAGGACGAAACGCTGGAGGATCGGCTGCAGCGCAAAAACATCAAGCAGGACTCAACCCTCAGTGTGGTATGAACATTATTAACCGCACATTGGCAAATTTAAAATATTTAAGTCCGTGTTGCCATCTTATGACAACATAAAAGTATCCTTTTGATATTAGCCCTATTCAGATTTCAAGACTATTGGTCAAAACAGTACATTTGAACTTGCATAGCTCGAACATCAACCCGCCAACGTAAAAATTCAACCTACAGAGACCTCGAGATATAAAACATTTATTTATTGTTTCTTTAAATACCTCTATCAATAGACTTTGATCTATGCTTAATTTTATCTAAGACAGTGGTCTGTTAATTTTAATTTCTACTGTATATATTTTAGGCGCAAACATTTTTTTCAAAAATAATCTACTTTTTGAAGTGCAATGTTTTTATAGAAAATTCGAATAATAGATGTTCGAGTGAGGAAGTTGGACTATATATTTACTTTCTGTTTCTCTTGTTGAAGTATTAAAAGTAGCAAACAATTTATTTTTTCACTAAAAAAAATCATATTTGTTGTGTTATTGGTCGAAACAGGAAATATCTCAATATCTCACATCTCAACGATTTTACATTCGATTTTATTGTACATGGCCTTTTGACCACGCTTTATTTAAATGGTAATCCTTTCGGATTGGTCTATGATTATGCAAGACTTCTCAAGCCATTACCTTTTTTAATGGAAAAGTTACGAATTTATTTGCCAATAAGGCGATTATCTTCTCCGTGCAGTGATTGTCAACGCTTTTCACACATTTCGTCGACAGGACAAATTAATCGCCAAGTACGGCTACGAGGCGGAGGTGCATCATGTGACCACCGAGGACGGATACATCCTCACCATGCACCGCATCCGGAAGCAGGGCGCCCCGCCATTCCTCCTCCAGCACGGACTCGTGGACAGCTCGGCGGGATTTGTGGTAATGGGTCCCAACGTGAGCCTGGGTAAGTGTCCTCCGCCTCGTCCGTGATTAATGGCCAAGTGATTACGAGCGAGGTCCACTTTACAGCCTACTTGCTGGCCGACCACAACTACGACGTTTGGCTGGGGAACGCGCGGGGTAATCGCTACTCGAGGAACCACACCACCCTCGACCCGGACGAGTCCAAGTTCTGGGACTTCAGCTGGCACGAGATCGGCATGTACGACCTGCCGGCGATGATTGATCATGTGCTGAAGGCCACCGGATTCCCGAAGCTCCACTACGCCGGCCACTCCCAAGGCTGCACCTCCTTCTTCGTGATGTGCTCCATGCGGCCCGCCTACAACGCCAAGGTCGTCTCCATGCAGGCCCTGGCCCCCGCCGTCTACGCCAAGGAGACGGAGGACCATCCCTACATCCGGGCCATCAGCTTGTACTTCAATGTGAGTAGCGCAGGGCAGATGGCTTCATTTTGGCAGGGACGGACTGTTGTCTTTTGGGACAGAAACAGAGTGACACTTTTGGTATTTCATTACTGTGCACTTTTGTATTAATGATTTTTGTCAGCGCCTGAAGTTGCGGTACAAGAACAATTATTTTATTTAAGAGAATGGAGCATTTCCCCCATCTATGCATGAACCAAAGTTGTCACATTATAGTTTTATATTTTTACTTTTGTTGCTTAAAGGGTAATTAATTGGCTAAAAAAACAGGCCATTTTAGCCCACGATATTATTTAAGAATGAAGATGTGGTCTGATTTAGATTAATTCAATAGATGTACTAAAGTAAAAGTCCATTTTGTATGGGCAATATGATGCTTTTCTTTTTATTTTTACACAGCAAATTTGTGGAATTAAATTTCAAAAAATGATTTACTCCCAAACATTAAATAACTTTTTCAAAAATCCTTTGAAAAATATATTGCAGTGATATATATTGACTCAACCATTTGTTGAGTTTATTAGTATGTGTTCAGAGTAAGTTGCTAAGTCTCTTGGAACAATTTTATATAAAATCTCTACAGTTGTTTTAATACCGTTATTGATTTTTTAAGAAGATTCTTAAAACCAATATCTTGTTTTCGGTTACTATAATTTATTACTATAATTTATTGCCCGGTAGTAAGAAAAGGAAACTTTTCCGATAACTAATTTTAGACTAATCTAACTCTTTTCATATACTTGCAGAGCCTTGTAGGCGGCTCAATCAGGGAGATGTTCAATGGCGAGTTCCGCTTCCTGTGCCGAATGACCGAGGAAACGGAGCGCCTGTGCATTGAGGCTGTCTTTGGAATCGTGGGACGCAACTGGAACGAGTTCAACAGGGTAACTTAGCACTTAAATTCAACACGAGTTCGAACTAGCTTTTGGGTGTAATTGCAGAAAATGTTTCCCGTGATCCTGGGTCACTATCCGGCTGGAGTGGCTGCCAAGCAGGTGAAGCACTTCATCCAGATCATCAAGAGCGGTCGGTTTGCGCCGTATAGCTACAGTTCGAACAAGAACATGCAATTGTACAGAGACCACCTGCCACCACGTTACAACCTGAGCCAGGTGACAGTGCCCACCTTCGTGTATTACTCCACGAACGATCTGCTGTGTCATCCCCACGACGTGGAGTCCATGTGCGATGACTTGGGCAACGTGACGGGGAAGTACCTGGTGCCTCAGAAGGAGTTCAACCACATGGATTTCCTTTGGGCCATCGATGTGCGGAAAATGCTTTACCGACGGATGCTGCAGGTGCTGGGAAAACTGCCCGAGGACACACATGAAGAGGCTAATCGATCCAGAAGGTCATTCCGAGGAAGATCGATATGAATTTAGTTATAAAACAGATTTCCAAAATATTTATACAATTAAGTATTTATTTGACAAATAAAATAGTAAGTATTATTTGTTTGTCCCTTATTAAATGACTATTTTGTCATTTTTGACATACAAAAAGCCCTTTAAGAACTGGAAGATTAAATAATAATAAATAGAGCGCCCATTAACACCATTTGTCGAAGTACATAGTTGTTTTATATTCAAAATTTATTAATTTATTTGCTCTTCGTTGTACTTTCCTTTAAAAATGGAGCAGATTCCCGTATTTGCATAACATTTCGCATTTTCAAGTATGCATGGGGAACTTGAGCGGAAACGGAAGTCAAGTGTTTCTTTCGCCCCACAAAAGCCGTAACAGATTTTGCATCAACATCAGCCAGCTGGCGGGCCAAGATACATGCATTTGTAAGCACATTTCCTGCGAGTACAATTTTCCATTTTCCCAAGAGCATGCCAGTGGGCCAACAGCTGACACCGGGGCTAAGAAGCTGGTGCTTTTCCTGCCCCCGGCTCGACTTTCTTGGGCTTTCGGCCCACATTGTCTCGACATTTGCATTTCTGTCGAGCTCAGCTCTCGCAAACTGCGCTTTTCCTGCAACACCAGCAGCCAAGTTAAGTGAAAAACTGTGTCTAAGTTTGGCGACAACAGAGTGCCACGATGGTCGATTCAACTTGGAAGGTTAGAGAGTGCAAAAATGAATATGTTTGCTTTTCTAAATTTAACAATCATAAACCCAATATAACTTATCCCAAACACCTGGCATATAAATCATTCAAGGCAGAATATTCAAATCTAGTTTGACTGGTGAACACCAATCAGGAATCGATGGGTAATTATTTATTATTGTTACACGAGTATGACGTAGTCGTCATAGCAGCTGTAAAACGATGATAATTTTATCATGCTTTGATTAGGCAAATTAATTGCCAGAAATAGGTAGACACGACAATTATAAATAACATAATGCGAGGATAGAATATACTATGCTCCTTATAAAAGATTAATTATTTGGAATGGTTTTTTGGAACTATTACAACTATTCAGCTACGAAATAAATTAGTAAATGATTTATCTTCCATATTTGCTTAAAAATATAAATGTTAAGGTCTTAAATTATCATTTTAAATAATGTAGACAGTAACTTTCTGGAGATTTTTTCTTTGAGAATTGATTGACCTTAATTTGGTTATCAGTCTTCAGCACGTGCTATATTTTTAGACTATGGTGAATCCCCTTCTCGAATAAGCACCTCCCAGACGCAAACAAAAAAATGATGATAAATGCTATGGAACTTGTTTTCCCTTCTTCTTTTAAATAAATTATTGAATAAATCGTCACCAAGTTTGTGTGTTCACAGTTTTTCCTCTGTAAATGGGCCACAACAATAATTAAAATAGACTTAGTTTTCTTATAACTAACGAATTGCTCACAAAACTATAGTTTATTAATTATTTTAGCATAGCCTTCTCGTTAATTAAGAATTACCAGCATATACATAAGTAAGAGCATTCGATGTAGCGAAGCCCAACTGTAGTTGCTACTTAGTCTTACGACTAGGCGCATTTTCGGTTCTATAAAAGCTAGCCGTTTTCTCGGAAAGCAGTTAGTGACTTTGAGACAATGGTTCCCAAGGGATTGATTTTACTTCTGAGCGCCTGCTGCGTGTCCCTGGCATCCGCCGGATTTGGACTGGGATTCGGTGGCGGTGGCCTTGGACTGGCAGGCAATAGCGGTGGGTCCACCGCCCAGGGAAGTCTTCCTGGCTTGAGTCTGGGTGGAGAATACAATGGAGGATCTAAACGAGGATCAGTCGGGATTGGAGGTCTGTCTGCCGGCGTATCACATAACGCTGGATCCTCTGGATCTTCGATCTTGAATCAGGCTGCCAATGGATTGCTGGGAGCTGCAGGAACTGGAGCCAATGTGATACACTCTGCTGGATCCTCTGCTGCAAATCACGGAGCACAGGCTGCCAACGGAATCTTGGGAGCGGCAGGAACTGGGGTCAATGTAGTGCACTCCGCAGGATCGACAGCTGCTTCTCATGGAGCTCAAGCTGTTAACGGAGTCTTGGGAGCTGCAGAAACTGGAGCGAATGTTGTCCACTCTGCAGGATCCTCTGCTGCAAATCATGGAGCTCAAGCTGCCAACGGAATCTTGGGAGTGGCAGGAACTGGAGCCAATATTGTGCACTCTGCAGGATCGACGGTTGCAGATCATCTGGCCTCTGGAAGTTCGGGATCCGGTTCGGCTTCCCTGGGAGCCGGTCATTTGAGCATCGGAGCCACTGGAAATAAGGACTCTGCTGCTCTCCACTCCGGTCACTTAAGCATCGGATCTTCTGGCAACAGTGCCTCCAACGCTGGACACTTGACCATTGGATCCTCCGGAATCACGGGTTCCAGTACCCATCATTCCACCTCCGGTTCAGCGACTATTGGAGGTGCCAACGCAGTGCTGGGTGCCACTGGAACTGGATCTGCAGGTCCGACCGCTGCCTCCCACGGAGCCCAAGTGGTCAACGGGATACTGGGAGCGGCAGAAACTGGAGCTCAGGTTGTACATTCCGCAGGATCCACTGCTGCGAATCACGGAGCACAGGCTGTTAGCGGAGTCGTGGGAGCTGGCGAAACTGGAGCTAAGGTTGTTCACTCTGCAGGATCGGCAGCTGCCTCCCATGGAGCCCAAGTGGTCAACGGAGTTCTGGGAGCGGCAGGAACTGGAGCCAATGTTGTACACTTTGCAGGGTCAACTGCTGCCAGCGGTGTTGTGGGCAGTTCGTCTTCCCATTCTGGTCACCTAAGCCTCGATACCTCTGGTGCTTCCGGTTCCAACGCTGGACACTTGAGCATCGGATCGACCGGAATTACGGGTTCCAATTCTGGGTCAGCTTCGACCGGCATTGGTCATTTGAGCATAGGATCTTCCGGTTCCAGTGCCAACTCTGCCAAAACAACTTCCGGCCACGCAAGTATTGGATCAACTACTGGTTCTCATTCACAGCATACTGGATCGGCATCTGGAGAACCCGGTTCTGCCAAGATCACGGCTGGAAATGCGAAAATTGAATCTTCTGGAAGTAAGGTGGAGGGTTCATCAAATGCCGCCACTGGCCACATTAGTATTGGAGCCACTACCGCAATGAAAACTACCTCCACATATCATAAAGCTGAGTCCTCGAAGGTCTCATCTGGACAGCTGAATATTGGATCCTCGGGAGCTACAGGTTCCGGCTCTGCGTCTCAGGGATCCGGATCTGCTGGACATATAAGCATTGGTTCGTCCGGGTCTGGTTCCAATGGTGTCGGAAATTTGAACATTAAAAGTTCGGAAACTACCTATTCGTCGAAAACCGAGTCATCAAAGATCAGTGCTGGTCATTCCCATATCAGCTCTGGATCCGCTTCCATCGGAGCCTTTGGAACTCACGCCGGATCTGCCCATATCAAGTCGGAACAAAAGAAAGTAGAGTCTGGATCTTTGAACGCCGGTTCAGCTGGACATCTGAATATCCAATCCTCTGGATCATCCCAATCTGCCTCTCATGGAGCTGGACACTTGAGTATTGGCACTTCTGGATCCACTGTGTCCGGTTCATCCAAGATTTCTTCTGGCTCAGCTTCTCTTGGAGTTGGACACCTGAACATTGGGGCCACTGGAGCAAGTGACTCCAGCTCGAAGGGATCCTCTGCCACTGGTTCATCCGGACTTCTGAGCATCGGAACGTCTGGAATTTCCGGATCTACCGGTTCTGGAGCAGGATCATCCAAGACCAGTGCCGGGTCCTCTGGAAATACCGGCTCTAGTTCCATAAGCAACGGTGCCAGCTCAGTTTCCCTTGCATCGGGTGGCTTGTCCCTTGGTGCGAATGGACATAAGTCCAACAACGCCGGGTCTGTCGGACTAACTGGCGCGCACGAGGCTGCATCTCTGGCCCATGGAGTCGCCAGTGGACTGCTATCACCTGCTGCTGGTTCGGGAAGCCTTTCTCTTGGAGGCAACACAGCATCCCTGGGATCGAGTGGAGGCTCTAGCTCTCTGTCCCTTGGTGGCACCAACTCTGGAGGCTATCATAGGGGAAGTGTCAGTCTTGGAGGAAATGGATTTAGCCTGGGAGGCAACCTCGGCGGAAACTCGGGAAGTACCGGACTTGGATTTGGCGGCGGACACATTGGTGGATCGATCAACCGCGGAGCAGGACTATTCCTTGGCTAATTTAAGATATATTTACGCTTTGCTTTTTAAAAGTATTCCATAGTATTGTAAATTTTAATCAAGCCAGTTCACTAAAGGCCAGTTAATGTACAAATAAATGTTAGCTATAATCCACATAAGAGGTTTTACCAAAATTCTCAATTTGTGAGCTAATTATATCAAAAATAAAACGAAGTTAAACCAAATATGTAGTCTGCGGTACAATTGTTACGGGGAACGGAAATGCTTGAGCGATGTGATAATTTTGTTTAGCTTAAAGTCATTTGAATAAAATTGTTCAATTTAATTCTTCATTTTAAATGCAATGAATGTTTGTTTGAATTTACTACTGCTTTAAAATACTATTACAACGTACTTGAACAAAGTTTTCTAATCAAGTTCTCAAGAAAATAATCTTTACTATGCTCCTTGAGGGTGTTTAGTAGTTTTATATAATTCATCACTGTCTGTTACGATTGAGTTTTATTCTATCGAACCAGAGTGACGTAGACCTTAAGGGTCATTGTCGTAACCATCGAACGCCTACAAATATCATTTAAATGAAAATCAATCTAATCTTGGGAGAGCCAAGAGTCAATGCAGCTATTTCCGAAGCAAGTGATGATTAAAATAATTTACATAAGATCAAGCGATTAAATAGTGGATTGCGACGAGCCGTATATACTCTCTCCCTCTTGTTAATTATTGTTCAACAGGTATTTCTTCTTTTATCTGAAATATATTTTTTAGCTTATTTTAGATTAAGCAACAGAAATCGACCTTAGAATCATTAAGGTAATTCATCGATCATTCCTTCTGATCGCTATCATGAATCTCCCGCGGGCTGAACTCGCCTTTCAAGGCATTAGGTTCTTCCTAGAGTATACTGTAATTTCCAACAGAAGACAATCGAGAATATTAAATTGTATTGAAACTCGTTATTGTTCTCCGCGGGAGCTAATTACACTATGCAACACAAGTGAGCCATAAATGTATAATCATTAAAGTTTTCAAATAACTTAAATTAAAGAATTTAAAGAATTAGGAAAATATAAATATATAAATATTTAATTTTTTCTAAGGTAGCATATTTTAAAATTACTGATATATTAATAAATTTTGTAGTCTAGTGCAAGTTTTAGTTTTTGCCTGGCATGACCCTAGGATCTGAGCACTCGGAACGTGACTGACGTTCTTTTTTTCGCGCTCTGCGAAATTATTTAGCAAGTATTTCGCTATTATTTGTGTTTTTTGTGCGGCGGAGAGTCTCTTATAAAAGCCCACATCTTTCTAGGGAGCACAGTTAGTGAGCTGCAGGCAAAGGTTCCGATGCGTCTGTTTGTAGTGCTGAGTGTTTGTGTGGCGGTGGCATCCGCCGGAGGATACGGAGGTGGTGGCGGAGGTGGCGGCGGAGGACACGCCGGGTCCTCCGCCTCGGCATCCGCTTCGGCCGGCGCGATTGGCGGTGGCGGAGGCGGTAAACTCGGAGGTGGACATGGATCCGGCGGAGACTTTGGAGGTGGCCTAGATGGCGGACTCGGAGGTGGAGGCGGTGGTGGAGGTCCCTTCGGAGGTGGCGGTCATTCCGGAGGTGGCGTCATTTCCGGCGGTGGAGCAGGAGGACATTCTGGAGGAGGTGGTCCCTTCGGAGGTGGCCAGTCCGGAGGAGGCGGCGGAGGTCCTGGATATGGATCAGGTGGAGCAATTGGCGGAGGAGGTGGTCACTCCGGAGGAGGCGGCGGAGTCGGTGGAGGTCCTGGATTCGGATCAGGTGGAGCAATTGGCGGTGGTCATTCCGGAGGAGGTGGCGGAATCGGCGGAGGTCCTGGATTCGGATCAGGTGGAGCAATTGGCGGAGGAGGTGGTCACTCTGGAGGAGGCGGCGGAATCGGCGGCGGTCCTGGATTCGGATCAGGTGGAGGATACGGCGGCGGCGGCAGCTCTGCGTCATCTTCGGCTGGTGCTATTGGAGGTGGTCACGGTGGAGGCCCTGGCTTCGGACCAGGAGGAGGAATCGGAGGAGGTGGTGGTCACTCAGGAGGCGGCGGTCACTCCGGAGGAGGAGGACACTCTGGCGGAGGTGGAGGAGGTCCCGGGTTCGGTCCAGGACCTGGCATCGGCGGAGGAGGCTTTGGCCCTGGCATTGGAGGCGGAGCCGGTGGCGGACACTTTGGTGGCAGTCTAGGTGGCCACAAGCACGGAGGACATGGAGGTGGTGGAGGTTACAAGGGCGGATCCGGAGGTGGCGGTGGCTACGGAGGAGGACCCGGAGGTGGCGGTGGCTACGGAGGAGCACCCGGAGGTGGCGGCGGCTATGGAGGTGGTGCCCACTCGAGCGCCTCCGCTTCGGCCAGCTCTTCGGCGGGTGGTGGCGGCGGATACCACGGCTAGATCTAGTTCCCCAGAGCCTTATATTTCTGTAATTCCCCCAATCTCTTGAAAGTATTACCCACGATTTCAATAAAATGATTACTTTTTGTAATGTATAAAACAATGCATATTCATTTTGGTTAGCAAAGAAAGAAACATTTTTCTTTGATAATAAATATTATTCTGAACCTTATACAACTTTGGATGATTAAGCATTTAATATTGTGAGACTAAGAAACCCTCGATGCTTTGATAAAAAAATGCGATAACCAAAGTTATTTTTCAGAAATTACTAAAAAATAATTATAGTCTTTTTTATTAATTGAAAGCATTTAGGATCGTGTAAATCTGAAGCTTTAGTTATTTTTCACAAATTACTAAACATTAATTATAGTCTGTTTTATTAATTGAAAGCATTTAGGATCGTGCAAATCTGAAGCTTTAGGTATTTCCCATTAAAAAGTAAACCCCGTGAAAAGTGTGTAAGTTGGATAGAAAGTTCTTGATGGAAGCCATAGAGTTGAGGAGTGGACCGCGAAGGAAAAGGTTCCCCCTTTTTGGCGGTTGGGAAATCTGGCATGCAAAGTTTTCGCCAAATTAATGGCCTATTAGAGGGGACCGGGGACGATGGCTCAGACTTGTATTAGCCCCAACCAAAGACATTGATGCCACTCATGGCCACATAAATCTCTTAAATGGCCAAGACAGACTGCGCTCTTCTTGAATTTTATGTGTCCCCCACAAACATTTATCATTAAGTAAAGTTTTACTATTGCAAATTGTTGCACACAATGGCAACAAATTGAAATCTTAAGCAAGCTCCTTTGCGTTTGCCTTTGCCTCAGCTTCGACTTCAGCTTCTGCTGCTTCTGCTGCCTCTGCTTAAAAGTGCACTTTTATTGCCGGAGGAGCGGCATCTGCTCTGGAGTCCGGGTGCGGAGTCCGCAGTCTGGACTCGGCAATAAACTGCGAGACCAATTTGCACAAGGACGATGAACCCCTGTGGTGCAGTTTTGCAACATAAAAGAGGAAAGGCGGAAGTTGGGCCAACAGACTGTTGGCGGTGTGCCACACAGCAGTCGTCTCTGCAACAGTTGTTGGCCTTTGTAGGATTGACAATATGGCCGGGCCCTAACCCTTTGTTTGCTGCAATTTATGTTGGGCAATAAAATAAATGCGAAATGTTTATCAATGTGCCAATGCATATTTTCGCTCTCCGACTCATCTCAGGTAGCGCCTCAAAGTGTGCGGCATTTCACTTCGTTTCCGCAAAACGATCTCCCACCATTTCCGCCCCCAAAAGTAGGCAATAAATTTTGGCTTTGCACGTTGCCAGCCAGCATTTAATTAAAATTAAATAATTCAGATTGCACATCGAACTCCATGTGTGGGATGGATAGGCATATCCATATCGGACGGGTCGCCAAATGGTTTTCTGGTCAGATCGCTTTGTTCATTAGCCCGCTGGCCACATAATTGAAAAGTTTGCACTGCCTGGGTGCGGGTAATTCAATTTGCGGAGTGCAGCGGAAAAACTATGGAAAACGCCAATAACAATAAACGCCGGCTAAAATGCGAAAATATTACAGAGAAAATATTGCGTGCGCTTGTGCGTTTACAAAATTAACATGACGTTCATTAGTTGGCATTTTAATAATATTTCATGTTGTCATGGGAGATGGCTCCGCCCTATGTTTCTGCCCCCTGGCTAATGTGATAATATTCATTTTGGCCAGGCTCAAATTATTTCACTTTGATTGATTTTAATAAACAAATATTTGCTCTCGCAGTTTATTATTAAAGTGTTCTGGTTATTTATTCATCGAACCGCATATCAATTCGAAAGTTTCTCATTTCAATTGCCCGCTTAGACAGCTAATTATGTAAATAGTTGCAAACTATTGCTCGGCAAATTTAAACATTTTAAAACTGCGCCATTTCAAGGCCGTTAATCATGCAACACAAAGAAGCCTATCCGGGAGAAACAACATAATGCGTATGCCAGGCTTATATAAATACAAAAAAGCCTCCACAAATGCGGCAAAAAATAAAAGTATAAACAAATAAACGATCCCGGGCCTGACCGGTTCCATTAGGCGATTATGTTACGGACTTTTTGCATAAGCCAAAAACGAAAACAATATTCAAATCGCCGGCAAAATGATGCCGCTTTTATTAGTAGTTCAAAGTACAAGTAAACTTTGCTATATAAGGATTTACCACTGGCTGATTCGGCCACGAAAAATCACCGAATTCTAACAACATTGCTAATTCAATTTGACAACTTCTGACCTGGAAAACCCCTTCGGATATGAGTCGCTAATCGTCACACATGTCGGTGATCTCCTCTAGAACGGAGGGGGCTCCAAGTTTGCTGTGACGACACTGAAACCGGTTTTGCCAACCCGTACCCGTATTCTATATAGATATGATATTTTTGTGTTTGTTGTTTTATTAATTAACAGTCGCTGAAATCTTGTTCGCTGCGCTTGGGAGATTTTATTGTTATGGACTTTTAAGACTCAGATCTCTAAGAGTTATGGGGATTTTGCGATTACTATCGTGTGCTGTCTCATTAAAATGTGTGATTTTTTCACCCTAATGATCGCTGTAAACATGTCATTTTGCTAAGAGATAGTAAACTCAAAGTAGTCATGAATGATAGATTTCACTCTAAGACTACTGTTTACTCACTGCATTTGTAAGTATTACTGAGTGTGATCTGTTTGCTTTAGTGAAACTGATCACTATTACTTATCGTAAACAAGATCGAGTAAAGACTAGACCCAGAAGTATCTGAATTATTTGAAAACGTTCAGACTTTATTTTCTATAATGAGATTTTTATTTGCTTCCACTTATTTATATTTGTTTGGACTGGAATTTTTACTTTCACTTGATGTCTTAACATTTTTAGTATCACTGAAAATAAAGCACTCTATTAAAAAATATAATAAGAAAATTTGATATAAAGTTCTTTAATAAAGGACAATATTTGTTACACTTCACATTGTTTTAAAACACAGCTGATTGTAGGTATTGTTTTCAACAAGTTGCAGACCCAATTGTTGGCACTTTTTAGCTTTCTAGTCTAGTTTACATTTCAGAGAATGATATTTGGTATTATTTGGCGAGCCGTAATCATTAGTTTATTAATCATTTGCAACTTTAGGAATTAAAATCTAAATAAATATGTGTAGCGCGATCGGAACTGAAGACTTTCTGGGGCGAAATGAGCCATCTCTTGCGGAGAATGGCCCCAAAACTAAAAGAAATGCCCAATAGCCACCGGCAATCTGCCAGTGATCTCACCACCTCCAACTGGCCCACTCCACTCGAGCACTGTTTTGAAAACATCGCCATCGAAACCGCTTTCGGACAAACAAAACAAGATAGAGGGGAATAAACTCTTCAAGATTAACTTGTCAGATGATCGGCATTAGACAAAATCAACCGGTGACGAGTACTCTTGATCTTGGTGGGGAACTACGCAGACCAGGAAGAGCCGAGTAATCAAAATCAAACACTAGCACATGGGTCACCTTTTGGGCGTGGGTCGATAATTATGCGTTTTCTTATATTTTGGAGCGTGTATGGGGAACCACCCGGCAAACTAAGCAATCCCTCCGACCGGTAACACTATGCGACAAGTATTTAATACCATTGTTAACCGAAGTGCAATATCCTAATTAAACAATTTTTTTATTTTTCTTATTAGTGTTATAAAGTAACAATTTAAATCACTTAATGAATTACCAGAAGTAGTCTTTGTTTTTACTTTTCTTTTAAATTTAATAGGCTGGGAATCATACAAAAATTGCCATTTTATAACTACAGATTCAAAACCTGTTAAATGAGAATTTATTCTACAATTTATGTCCAAATACTAGAGCAATTAGAAACACATTCGAACTAAATGCGTTTTTAAATTGTGAAGCAATTAATACTAAACTTACATTTTTGACTATAAAAAAACACTGAAATAACAATTTATTATCATAATTGTATCGTTAAATACCAATCTACTCCCACATGATATATTTTTGTTGTCTAGTGTAATTAGATCTGAGAGCAGATGGAATAAAATAAAAAGAAAACCGGTAAGTGATCGGCTAAAACCATTTATCACAGCCATCTGCCTCCTTTTTGACTCGCCAGTATGTGACGGCTTTTGTGAACAATACAGGCGGTATAAATACTTTAGCGACTCTGCTGAGAGTCCGTCAGTTCCAATTCAGACAGTCCAGCAATCGCAACCCTCATTAGCCTGAAAAAAGGAATTCCCAAAATGAAGACCCTGATTGTTCTTGCTTTTGTGATGGCCGCCGTCTCGGCTCTACCGCAATTTGGAAGGCCCGGATTTGGAGGACCCCGATATGGAAGACCCGGATTTGGAGGACCCGGATTTGGAGGACCCGGCTTTGGTGGACCCGGATTTGGAGGACCCGGATTTGGAGGACCCGGATTCGGAGGTGGCGGATTTGGAGGACCCGAATTCGGAGGAGGCGGATTTGGAAGACCCGGATTTGGAGGACCCGGATTTGGAGGACCCGGATACGGAGTAGATCCATATGGTGGTGGATTTGGCGCTTATCCCTCTGGATATGGAAGCTATCCCGGCTACGGTGGATTTGGAGGTGGCGGCAGACGTCATGGCGGTGGTGGCCGTGGCGTTGTTGTTCCCTCATCCTCGGCCTCATCCTCAGCCTCATCGAGTGCCTCTTCATCGGGTGGAGCTGCCTCCTCCTCCGCATCTTCGTCGGCCTCTTCCTCAGGCTGAGCGAGATGAGAGGAGATAGTCTAGAGCCCAGGTTAAGTTAAGATAATTGTTTGAAGAAAGTCTGAAATAAAAAAATTAAAAATCCAAATACAAGGCATTTTATTGTTCAGCATAAAAAGCGCCTGAAAAATGGAATGCGTGACTAAAATATAAAATAATTTATATAAATTGATTTTTTGTTGTTTTGTTATTTTATTATTTAAAAATTGGTTCTACTTAGATTTGAAAATATTTATGAAAGATTGATTGAATAGCATAAACAAATACATTCAAGTTAAAACAAATTTTTCTTTGAAAACAGTATTTACTATCACGGCTTTACTATCACGGAATCATCTGGTCCAGAACCAATAATTGTATTTACAAAACGTTATTTCCATCCCCACAGAAATTTCTATTGAACAGATTCGACGTAAGGAGCCTTTATAATTTGTTGTTAGGTTAAAAGAAAATTTCACACTCTAGTGCAACTTTTATTTTGTTCTTAATTTAATGTAAGAATTAATTAAGAACTAATTAATGTATGTAGTACTTGTCTGAATTTTCAAGGAATCAGTCACCCCAAAACTTGCTACCCTAAAAACATTATCTGAGTCATTTAGAAATATATCTCAAACAGAAGCACCGACAATAATACTCTTAAATACTGTTGACATCCGCATCCGACGGGTGCTAAACTGAATAAAATTGCCGTTAATTTATGCATATAAGTCGGCAGAAATAATTAAAATAGTTGCGCATACATTCATCAAAGTTTGGTTAGATTTGGCTAAGGTGATGCGGGCTTTGGGAAGTGTGAGACTTTTTAGTACCCTACGCTCCACATATTTATGTGCACTATTTTAATGAGGGGCTTCCCTCATATCGTGCCACTTTAAGGACCACTGCTTTCCGAAATGAGTAAACACAATTAATAAAAATAAAATTCATTTGAATTTAAAATTTTTCGGGATTATGTTTTCTCTTTAGCATGCATCTGCTGTTAATTAGAATAATTAATATTTCTAATTTGGCAGAATACCAGTTTTAAAACATCAATTATATTCGTCTTTTATGGAAGCTTAAATAGACAAACAAATAAACATCTTTGGGTCGCAAAAAAATGCTTTAAAGCTGAAAAAAAAATTTCGCATAAATTATTGCGATCACAAAAATCAGTCATCTGCTTTTGATTCAATAAACAAATTTATTTATAAGCCGTATAGAGATGCTAAAAGTGAACCAGTTCCATGGGTTTAAAAGTTTTTTTGTCTTGGTACTTACTTATATTTAAAAATTCAACATGGTATTTAAATGTATGTTGCAAAAAAAACCTATATAAAATGAATACTTGCTAGACTAGAAAAAAATGAATTGTCATGCATATTATGGCTGCCTTAAGTATTTTGGTTAATTTTTCTTAACAAATTCTACCTGCAGCTCACTAAGCCAACGCTTTGGTAACATGTATCTAAAATGTAAATCCCCACAGTCCACATCTCCCAAATTACTCGACTTATGACATCAGGGGTCCCAAATCGATCGTTATGCTGTCTTCATAGTGGACGGCTAGAGAAGGGGGCACGTCCGAGGTGCTCTCCAGTTTGGACCTAACCGGTTGCAGCGGGGAATCGAAAAAGCCGGGTCTATTAGGCGTAGGGTCTAACGATCGCACGCCACGAACCTGCTAACGAGCCGAGCTATAAATATTGATAATTCGTACTGTTTTTTTCTCTGTCGGTCTGCTGCGAAGCGTACGTTTCGGGGTGGATCACCGAGAGATCTATGAATCTCTTTTCCGACGCGGAACTGAATAAAAGCCGGGCTCATCGGTCCAGTGGCCAAGTGTGTGGACAACTCTCGAGGCGGCAACAACTCAACATGAAACTTTTCATCGCGCTTTCCGTTCTGGTGGCCGTGGCATCGGCCCTGCCTCAATTTGGCGGAGGAAACGCCAACGCCAACGCTAATGCCAATGCCAATGCCCAAGGATTTGGCGGCGGTCGTCCAGGTGGATTTGGCGGTGGCCCCGGATTTGGCGGTGGTGGATTCGGTGGTGGCCCCGGATTTAGTGGTGGCCCCGGATTTGGCGGTGGCCCCGGATTTGGCCGTGGTCCCGGATTTGGCGGTGGTGGATTCGGTGGTGGCCCCGGATTTAGTGGTGGCCCCGGATTTGGTGGCCCAGGCGGATTTAACAGAGGCGGTGGTGGATTTGGAGGTCGTCCAGGCGGTGGATTCGGCGGCGGTGGTGGTTCGTCCAGTGCCTCAGCTTCCTCATCGGCTTCGTCTAGTAATGGCGGCGGATTTGGTGGTGGTGGATCAGCTTCCGCCTCTTCTTCTGCCTCTGCTTCGAGTGGCGGAGGACGCCGCGGTTAAGCCAAGCCAAAAATTAATAGGAATTAAGCGATAGGAAATGTCTACGAATTGAAATTAATAAATTAAAATCAAAATACATTTACAATTTTTTAATAAGCAAATATACAAATCCTGGTATGGAATTATTTCGTAACAGCGCACAGTTTAAAAGAAATAAACCAAATTCCAACCGAAAGTTGGATCTCAGTGTTCCAGAAACCATCTCAACATTAAATAAACAATTAAGAAACAAACAGAAAAGTACTTTTTAAGAACCTACTCGGTGAGGAAAATTTACTAATAGATTTTTTAAGTAAAAGAAAACCATTTTCAAGCCTTTCATTTACTCACAAATTTGATAAAAATAAATAATAAAAAAAATTTTTTACTTAACATGGACAATAATAAATATGTATGTATGAAAACTGTTTATACATACGTCTAAATACATACTTTATTTCCATACTTTTAAATATAAATTATCCTTGCAGGATCACGGTTTTTACTAACCATGACGTATTACTTATTTTATCATAAGTGATAAAGTCAAATATGAAAAAACAACATGGGCTAAAATGTGTGTTCAATCCAAATTTGACTCCGATCAGAACAGATCAACATCTGTTGTTCTGGTTAACGTTATTTTTTAATTATATTAAGAGTGAACATTTCCAGGGGTCGCGTACGTTCTTATGTTTTAAATTTACAAAGAAAATAGAAAAAAATCTGATATGATAAAAGGTAAAAAGCATTAGACTTCCGTTAAAAATAACGGATGTTGTCAAATTTGTTATATAACACAATGAAGCCAAAACTTAAAAAAAATTAAATTTCGAGCACTCGATAGCCGAACAACAAGATTGTACAAATGTTTATTCTGATATAGAATAAATATTTTATATATTTTTATTTATTTTTGTCTATTACATATGTTTAAGCTCACCCTGCAAATAGCTAATGGATATCAAGCATTGCCTTCAAATATCCCAACTTTAATAGCACTAAGCTTTTGTCAGCCAATATAAAACTAAACTTTTTTCAGACTTTATTAGATTGATTGGAATTTTATTTGGCTGCGCTTTTGAATTCATTTGAATTTTAATTACAGCCAAACGATTTATTCAATACACGGGATTAATAGTAGCACAAGGGATCGCTTAAAAAGTGTTAAACTGTGTAAAATACTAGTCTGAAGAATAAATAACATTGCTCTAGTTAAAATGGAAACCTTATTCAAGCCTTTCATTTACTTACAATTTGTTTAAAAATGAAATGCTAAAACGTTAAAAAAATTATTTTTCATTAAAAAAGCGGGTTTTGCCAAGTATTTATTATAAGCGGTTGCATTTCAGATATTGATTTCGATTGACAACATTATTGTTTGACTAAGAGTTTTAAATTAATCAAACTTCTCGGTTTATATGAACCCCCATTGCCAATAGCTAATGGGTATTAAATCTAGGCGTAAAACATAGGTGACTTAAGTCAATTACCCGAAGAAAGGTTATGTATTTAAAAAGCGCACGTCTTTGTTTTAACTTGTAGCTTTAATTTCCTAAAAGCCTGGTAAGGGAATAACAGGGTGGGAATCATACAAAAATTCTGACTTTATAACTAAAGGTTAAATCCAAATATTTAAATGCTTTTTTAATTAAAGCAGTAAATATAAAACTAAACTTTTTTAAGACCTTAAAATAACTGTGAAGTGAGATTTTATTCTACATCTTAAGTCCACGTCATTATTAAATGCGTTCATATGTTGTAAAGCAATTAAAACCGAACTTACATTTTTGACTATAAAAAATAACAAAAACACAATCAACTGCCACATGTCGTTGTAAGTGTAGTTAGATCTGAGCTTAAATGGAATGAAATAAAAAGAAAACCGGTAAGTGATCGGCCCAACTGCCAACACCTTTTATCTCGCCAGTATGTGACTTCTTTGCAGTCGGTATAAATAGTTTACGACTCTGTCAGTTCCAATTCAGACAGCCCAGCAATCGCACACAGCAAACTCATTAGCCTGAAAGGACAAATTCCCAAAATGAACCCTTGATTGTTCTTGCTCTTGTGGTGGCCGCCGTCTCGGCTCTACCGCAATTTGGATTTGGAGGACCAAGAATCGGAGCAGTTGGAGGACACCCATTTCCCGGATTTCCAAAACCAATATTTCAAGGACCCAGACCTGCATGTAACCCATACGGAGGAGGTGTTGATGGACTCGGACATCGCGGATTGGTCGGTGGCCATGCATTTGGCTGTGAAGGATTCACAGGTCGTCCAGGCGGCGGTTCGTCCAGTGCCTCAGCTTCCTCCTCGGCTTCGTCTGGTGGTGGCGGCGGTGGTGCATCAGCTTCCTCCTTTTCTTCCGCCTCTACTGTGGGTGGATTCCGTGGTTGAACCAAGCCAAAAATTAATGGGAATTAAGCGATAAGAAATGACTGCGAACTGAAATTAATAAATTCAAATCAAAATAGTTTTACAATTTTTTAATCACTGTTATTCAGCTTCTCTTAGGATTTGCAGTAAATTTATTTCATAACAACGCATAACGGAATGTTTGATCTCAGTGTCCAAGAAACCTTCTCAAACCTACTTGGTGAGGAAAATGTACAAATAGAATTTTTTTAAGTAAAAGGGAAACCATTTCCAAACCTTACAAATTACTTACAAATTTAATAAGAATAAATAATAAAATAAGTTTATTTACTTAACATAGAAAAAAACAAATTATACAAATTATGTATATATAAACAATGCAAATAGCTAATATAACACAACTTTAATAGCACTAAGCTTTTGTCAGCCAATGATGTGTGGACTGTATTAGATTGATTTGAATTAATTTGGCTGGGCATTTTAATTAGTTTTCATTTTTATTGTACCCAAATGAATTCGATTTATAAAATGCAATACCATACAATACAATTACTAGGTAAAATGAAAACATTATTCACGTCATTTATTTAGATAAAAATTGTTTTAGAAATAATATACTTAAACATAAAAAGGAATTTGTATCATAAAAAGCGGGTTCTGTTGAATATCTAAATTTTATTTTATTGATAACAAACATACATTATTGTTTGTCTAAGATTTTCAAACTAATTTAAATTTTTTCGTTGCAAATAGCTAATGGGTATTAAACAATGCCTTATAAATATGCCAACGTTAATAGCAAGAAGCTTTTGTCAGCGGTTGTCGGGGTGGACTATATCGGTTATCATTTGTATTTTGGTGGTCTGGCAGCTCAATTAATTTGAATTTCAAATCTGAATTTGGTTGAACACAATTGCTTAAAATTATGTAAATGTTATAGGGTCTTGTGCGGTTGCCGGTTATTTACAGCAAAATAAAATTGAATAAATTGGGATTGATAAAAACAAGGAAGCGCTTAAAAAGGTGTTAATTAAAACCAGGTGCTCGTCTTTTTAACAATATATTTTTAACATAAGAATTCTGTAAAACTAGATATTTTTGTTTTTCGGTTTAAAGACATTTATATTGATATAAATTAAAAAAAAAAACAAATTGTATATCTTTTCCGTTTTTATAATTGATCTATTTTATATAAACAAAAATAAAAAGCTATTAAAACCAATCCAAATGGGATTCAAGATAATTGAATAAACCTTATTAACGGGAGGAATTGATTTTTTAACATGACATTGGCATTGTCTTTTGGGGATATGTTAAGCTCCACCCTACCTAATCTTAGTTAATAATAAAGTACCCAGGCAATTCTATAATAATTAACTGCCCTCGCACGGTTTCCCATCTGTGACAGTGCTGAAAATAAAGAAAAATAAATGCTTAATGAAATATAAACACAAATATCAACAATCGCTTAAATATTGATAGCGGCAAACCGGTTCCATAGGAAACCACCACGAACGCGGCTCGTGTTGGTCTTAATAGATTTGCAAACTTTCCTAAGACCATTGCATTTAATCATGGCTCTATCCGACTCTTTCTGATGATATCTGCTCCACACAGAGCCCTGCTCAACTCCACGATCGCCGATAATAATTTTCGGCAGTGACTATTGTTTGCATGCTAATTTTTCCCCGAATGGCGGGGTATTCTCAGTTTTTGTTGGCGTCTGTCGGCCGTCTGTTGGCTGTCTGGCTACTATAAAAGCCGGTCCCTGGGGCATTGGTTATTAAGTTTGTTAAGTCACTCCGATCAAGCAGATCATCATGAAGGTCTTCGTCGTTCTCGCCGTAATCCTGGCCGTGTCCGCTGCTGCCCCACAGTTTGGAGGTGGCAATGCCAACGCCAACGCCAATGCCAATGCTGAAAGTCAAGGTGGCGGATTTGGAGGAAGACCAGGAGGACCAGGATTCGGAGGAGGACCAGGATTCGGAGGAGAACCAGGATTCGGAGGAGAACCAGGATTCGGAGGAGAACCAGGATTCGGAGGTCCAGGCGTAAATCGCGGACCAGGGGGAGCTGGCGGATTTGGAGGACAACGCGGACCAGGCGGACCAGGTGGATTCGGAGGACCAGGACAAGGTGGATTCGGAGGACCAGTACAAGGTGGATTCGGAGGACAAGGTGGATTCGGAGGACCAGGAGGCAATTCTAATGCTAATGCTAATGCTGTTGCCAATGCTGAGGGAAACGGTTTCGGGGGTGGAAATGCTAATGCCAATGCCAATGCCAACGCCAGCTCCCGCGGTGGTGGTGGTGCTAATGCCAATGCCAGTGCTAGTGCTACCTCTAACGCCTTCGGTAAATAAGCGGCGATTACGATACGAATTTGTTCACTGATTAGTTTTTTAATATTTATAAAAAGTAAAACAAATAAAAAATTTAAAAAACAGATCTTGTGAAGACTTTATTTTATATTTGTCCAAGGGGTTTTGATCTTTCAAGTGTGTTCGTCCTTCAGAAATATATCACTCTTAATTCATTAAAAGTTTTTTTTTTTTTTTATTAACGTGTGGTTTAGTATTTAAAACTGTCCTTTGTGGACAATCAATAAATGTAGTGGTGAGGTACTTGGCTTATGGCTATTACAGGTGAAGTGGGAGTTGAGAAATCGGGTCAAATTTCGAGTCAGACATCATTCGGTGAGTGTTGCGGGTGAAACATCAGCCCCAGAGTGTATTTCGGGTCGGACATTAGTCCCAATGCAGGTCTAAAGGGTGGGTCCTTTGTAACCTCCTGGTTTGTGTGCTGTTATCTAGCAGGTTTATTGCCAAATTGTTGCAATGTTCTTCAAGCCTGTTTACGTATATCTTGAGGTTTCGCTGAATTTCTTCCTTCACCCACGGGAAGTCGAGGACCTGATGGATTGTGGCGTTGTCATGAAACAGATGTTTTCCAGCACCTGGATGCAGTTGATGTTTGACTGGCAGGCTGTGCCCCAAAATTGCATGCCATATGTCCAGATAGGTCTGATGATCGTCTTGTAAATCAATAACTTCGATGATGTCGGTAGCTTGGACTTCCTACCAATCAGCCAGTATAGTGATTTCGCTCTCAACTCAGCCTGGTGACGCTTCTTGAGTAAGTGCTCTCTCATTCATTAAAAGTGAAAGAGTAATAAATAAATTTAGAGTTTTTAAAAATAGTCTTTTAAAAAACGTTATTTCTTTATTACACTACTAGTTAGAAGTTTTAACTTAGTTCGACTCGCGTTTTATTAGAAAAATGTTCAGAAAAAATATAGCTCTTTCAAAACAGGTTCCTAATTACTAAACCTAAAACAAACTTTAATGTTTTCCGACAAATTAAAATCTATTCTGCTGAAAAATATACATTTCTTTGGGCCATGAAATTTGATTTGTTGTGATCTGGGAAATAATAATGCTCTAAAAATGTGATGTATTAAATATAAATAAATAAATAGTTTTTTAAGGAAAAACGTATATTTGCTGTCACCAGTATTTACTAAATAATATTTAAAATGAATCTATTTGTTAGATAGTGCAACGACAATATTAAAATACTTTGGCACTTCCGGTCATCTGGATTTTTGTCAAGTCTCATGTTCGTGATCCATTGATTTTATTTTCTTGTTACATTTTTAATGCATCACCCATTTAATAGAGGCCCTAAAGACTTAATCTGGGCAAGTTTCTGAAAACAACATGTTTAAATTTGATTTTCATTCGTTAGCAGCACGAAAACTACTGGTAAGAATTAATAACAATCGGAGTAGTCGGAAGAGGTTTTAGTGTCTGCTGCGCTAGATTTGAAAATATTAAAATAAAACCAGTAATTTATGAAATGTTAAACTCAAGTACCTAGAAGAAAGCCCTTCTCTATTTGATTTGGAGTTCTTTAAGAAAATTTAATTCAAATAATAATAATAACTTATTTAGACGTACATATTACATTTTCAAACTGTTCTTTGTTCCACTTTCTAAAACAAAAGAGCACAACATCTTATGTTTCTAAAGCAAAAAAGCACAACTTCTTATGTTTTATCAGACGCTTATGTTGGGTTTAGTAAAACACTAATGATCCCAAAAATATGCTAATCAAAGACATAAATTAAAAACAGAACAGGTTTTCTGCTGGGCTCAGCTACCGTAGAAATATCACAGATGTGAAGCTGTGAAGTCCCATTTTTATAAAATGATAAAAATCGTAATTTTTCAATTTTTATGTTAATTTTCTGAAAAACACACGAGCAGAATACGTATTCAGCACCCTGGAATTTAGTAGAAGAGTATAATTTTCTATAGCAGGGCATGTTATAAATGTTCCTTACCTTACGCCATTTTTCCTCAATAAACAATAAAGTGTGACTAATTGCAATTAATTTTATAAAATACAATTTTCCTTACTAACTAAATTATGTTTTCTAGCAAATTCTGTTAAAAAATGTAAATCGTTACGTTTTTATTTTTCGGCAGTGACTATTGTTTGTATGCTAATTTTTCCCCAAGGGGCGGGGTATTTTGAGTTTTTGTTGGCGTCTGTCGGCCGTCTGTTGGCTGTCTGGCTACTATAAAAGCCGGGCCCTGGGGCATTGGTTATTAAGTTTGTTAAGTCACTCCGATCAAGCAGATCATCATGAAGGTCTTCGTCGTTCTCGCCGTAATCCTGGCCGTGTCCGCTGCTGCCCCACAGTTTGGAGGTGGCAATGCCAACGCCAACGCCAATGCCAATGCTGAAAGTCAAGGTGGCGGATTTGGAGGAAGACCAGGAGGACCAGGATTCGGAGGAGGAGCTGGATTCGGAGGAGAACCAGGATTCGGAGGTCCAGGCGTAAATCGCGGACCAGGGGGACCTGGCGGATTTGGAGGACAACGCGGACCAGGCGGACCAGGTGGATTCGGAGGACCAGGACAAGGTGGATTCGGAGGACCAGTACAAGGTGGATTCGGAGGACAAGGTGGATTCGGAGGACCAGGAGGCAATTCTAATGCTAATGCTAATGCTGTTGCCAATGCTGAGGGAAACGGTTTCGGGGGTGGAAATGCTAATGCCAATGCCAATGCCAACGCCAGCTCCCGCGGTGGTGGTGGTGCTAATGCCAATGCCAATGCTAGTGCTAGCTCTAACGCCTTCGGTAAATAAGCTGCTATTGCGATACGAATTTTTCAACTGATTAGTTTCTTAATATTCAGAAAATATAACAATAAATAAATAAAAGTACAAAAACATATCTATTTTATATTGGTCCAGGGAGTGTTAGTCTTGGCAAGTGCATATGATTTTAGAGATTTCAAGTGTGTTAGTCCTTCTAAAATATATAAAACTCAGATCATTAAAATTGATTAAGTAAAACAACGGAGGAGATAATAGAGAAAAATAAGGTATTTTTCTTTTATTACACTTCTTTTTAGAAGTTGTAACCTAATTAGATACATTCACGTTTTTTCAGAGAATGTATACCCGTCGCTGTTGAATGTTCATATGAAAAATATACCTCTCTCGGAAATAATCATGCTCTGGAAATGTGATGTATTAAATCTATATGATGAATACATACTTGTTTAAGGCCAAACGTGTATTTTATGTCACCAGTATTTACTAAATACAATTTTAGTTTGTCACTTCTGCCAAAAAGAACCGGTCATGTGAATTTTTATCATGTCTCATGTTTGTAATACGGAAAAGGTTTTAGTGTAAAGTAATTTATGGATTGTTAAACTGAAGTACCTAGATGAAAGCCTTCTCTAATTGATTTGTATCTGGACCCAATATTCAGATTGATATGAAAAGATCAGGAAACAATGGAGTTGGATGCGTAAAACCTAAGTTGTGGGTAATGTCTTTTAAGAAAATGGAATTCACAGAATAAATAAATCATCTTTATACGTAAATATTGTATTTCTGTTCTCTGTGTTCCACTTTCTAAAGCAAATAACATGAAATTTAAAAACTGTATGGTTATGTTTAAGCAGGCGCTTATGTTTTGTTTAGTAAAACACTAATGATGCAAAAATATGCTAAAAACTTGGGCAAATCAAAGCCATAAATTAAAAACAGAACAGGTTTTCGGCTAGGCTCAGCTACCGTAGAAATATAACAGATGTGAGGCTGCGAAGTCACAGTTTTTCAAAAATGATCAAAATCGTACTTTTGTGGTTAGTTTTCTAAAAAAAAAAACCGACGAGCAGAAACATTTTCGTATTCAGCACATTTTCTTATTCAAAAAAATATAATTTTCTACAGCACACTGTTTTACAAAAATATACTCATTAAACTATAAAGAATGACTTAATAGCAATTATATATGCAAAAAAATTGTTCCTACAAAATAAATGGTGTTTTCTAGTATATTCAGTTAAAAAAAGATCGTTGAGCTTGCAAATAAAAGTGTTTATCTATAATATTACGATTTACAATTAATATAGTTCAGCAAAAACCAGTATGTTTTTCGGTTTGCTTTTAAAATAAAGAATATTAAATTTGTCAAGCTTTTATCACAGCTTTTATTTCCCTTAAAGTTTTATCAAAGAAGGGACTTTCAAGACCATTTTGGAAAGCGGAAAACAAAAGTCTTCACCTTCTTAGAAGCAATAAAAATGAACTGTTGAGATTAACTATTTAAAATTTAACATATTTTTGTATAAAGACAAAATTTAAAATTTGTGTAACTACTGGTAGGAATTGCGAATGAATAAATATTTTTCCCACTTTAAATAAGTTCTTAAAAGTATAAGAATTAAAAAAAAATCTTGGTAAAAATTTTGTTTCAATACAATTAAAATAAACAAGACTGAAGTTTTTCATTTTTTCACTAAGAAGATTTTAAGACTTTGGAGCTCCGTAAAACTTATCCGTAGTAACATAGGTGTGATAAATTTAAATTTTTATATTATCAAAAAATTATATACAATAGGAATATATTAGTGCCAACTTTCTAAAATTCATTAAATAAAGAAAACAAATAACGCTTTTTCGTTGTATTTGAGTATGAGGTTGGTTTTTGCTTAGCAAAAACGAACTATGCTAATTAATTAAATAAACTAGAGAAGAACGGGTTTTCAACTATCACTATAAATGTAGTTTTTAAATATTTGACGTCATTTCATTTTTAAATTATGCCCAAAGTATAGCGATAAGCTTGCCCATAGACCAAAAAAGAGAACAACAGTTATAGTTTTCGCAAAACAAATTTAGCATTTTAATTTTTTAAAGAGTGAAGCTTCATATCGGAAGGCCTGTCTGAGACGTGCCCTTTTTTTGTTGAGGCTGTTCCGAGAGATCAATTTCGTCTCTATTTGGAACCTATCCTCGGTGACCATGACCGCCGCCTCCTTGGGAATTGGACACAGCGTTTGCGGTGGCTGTGGCGCTGGCGGATGCTGGGCCACCTCCTTGGTTTTTGGCATTGGCAGTGGCACTGGCGTTAGCAGTGGCACTGGCACCACCGGGACCAGCCTGTCCACCATGTCCACCTAAGGATCCACCCTCTCCACCGGTATTATGACGATTTGGATGGGCCTGAACGGCCACCAATGCGAAGATCAGAAAAATGCAGATGGCCAGGAACTTCATCTTTGGAACTTGATGTGCCCTCTGAGCGTGTGCCCTTGTCTTTTATACTCTCAGAATTGAGTTCGTTTTTTTTGTAAAGAAGTATAAACATAAAAAAAAATAAAACAAGAAAGGGAAGCTAACTTCGGGCGGAGCCGAAGTTGATATACCCTTGCAGAATATTCTATAAATTATATTCTCCAAAATTATTCATATGATGCATTCTTAATACTCATAAAAGTCCCAACTTCCTAACTTTAAAAACACCAAAGTTATGTCATTTCCAATCGTTCAGTTATATGGCAGCTATAAGATATAGTCGGCCGATCCTTATGAAATTTGGTAGGTCGGATTGATTGGCCAAAAATAAAACCCATAGAAAATCCCAATTTCCTAACTTTACAAACACCAAAGCTATTGCATTTCCGATCAATCAGTTATATGGCGGCTATAGGATATAGTCAGCCGATCCTTATAAAATTTGGTACGTCAAATTGATTGGCCAAATGTAAAACCCATAGAAAATCCCAACTTCCTAACTTTAAAAACACCAAAGTTATGGCATTTCCGATCGTTCAGTTATATGGCAGCTATAGGACATAGTCGGCCGATCCTTATGAAATTTGGTAGGTCAAATTGGCTGGCCAAATATAACACCCATAGAAAATGACAACTTCCTAACTTTACAAACATCAAAGTTATGTCATTTCCAATCGTTCAGTTATATGGCAGCTATAATATATAGTCGTCCGATCCTGGTAGGTCGGATTGATTAGCCAAAAATAAGACCCATAGAAAATCCCAACTTCTTAACTTTAAAAACACCAAAGTTATGGCATTTCCGATCGTTCAGTTATATGGCAGCTATATGATATAGTGGCCCGATCCGGCTCGTTCCGACTTATATACTACCTGCAATAGAAAGACAACTTTTGGGAAAGTTTCAAGCATATAGCTTTAAAACTGAGGGACTAGTTTGCGTAGAAACGGACGGACAGACGGACGGACAGACGGACATGGCTAGATCGACTCTCCTGGTGATGCTGATCAAGAATATATATACTTTATAGGGTCGGAAATGTCTCCTTCACTGCGTTGCAATCTTTTGACTGAAATTATAATACCCTCTGCAAGGGTATAAAAAAACAGATTGTGACTATTATACTGGTTTTTGGGCTACAGCAGAAGCTTAAAAAAACATAAGTTTATAAAAGTGTAGCAAGTTTTTAGGGTGCCTCAGATACATTTTTAGACGTCATAGAAGCTTTTAGTTATGCTCAATAAAAAAAATCAACAGTTGTGATTTGCGAGAAACCTATTTAGCATTTTAATATTTAACTAGTTTCGGTAGCACTGCACCTCGGAAGGCACGTCCGGGACGTGCCCACTTTTCAGGCAGTTTCGTGGGCTCGGATCCGTTCCTCACTGGGATCTATCCTCGTTCTCTGTGTCCTCCGTGTCGCCCGCGTCCTCCGTATCCTTCATCGCCTCCAGAGGCGTTGGCCTGAGCGTTTGCCGTGGCAGAGGCGGAGGCAGGACCACCTCCGTAGCTTGTGGCCGCGGCGTTGGCGTTGGCGTTGGCCGAGGCACCACCTGGATTAGGATTGGCTTGGACGGCCACCAGGGCCAGGATCAGGAAAATGCAGATTGCCAGGAACTTCATCGTCGGAGCTTGCGATGCACTATGAGCGTTGGCCGACCTCTTTTATACCAGCAGTCGCAACAGGTGGCTTAGACTTGTTTAGCAAAAACAAAAGGGGAACAAGCTTATTGCCATTATCCGTACATATATAGGGGGTTCCGTTTAGCACATTAATTAGGCATATATTAAAATCGCATGACGTTTCTTATTATTTACTGAACATTTATTATACGACCAATAATTGAAAACAGGTTAGCTTTGAGGAGATCTCAGATATAAAGTTAAACAAAGCATATTTCTAGGCAGTTTATAAATATCGATCATTCAATTAGCTTAAGAAGGATCTTTATGCTTTAGAGTAACGGCCTGTCTTTTGAATTTGCTTTAAAGCTATTTGTATCGGAATCTTATACTGTCGCAGAACTCACACTTCTGTTTTAATAGCAAACACAAAGCCTAAACGGGCAAATATCTTGATAATTGAGTGCTTTAAAATTTTTATAAATAAGATAATGTTTAAAAAATAAGTAAAACTGTAAGAACTGATGTTTAAAAACTTTTAACTTTTAACAATAACAATACGTTACTTATAAGTTCGATTTGTTTCCATTCAAATATACTTGTGCCAAAACATTTTGCCTACCAAAGGGCATGAGAATGGATTTAAATAATAGCAAACCAAGTAAGATCAAATTTGAAAATTTATAATAAACGTGGGTTCCACAAAGTTTCGTTATTTTTGTGAGCCATAGGTTTCTTATAATTATTTTTCAGAATTATCGCTGATAAAGCCAATATAGTTTCAAGTGTTTGAGCGGATTAGTAGATAGTTATGGCACAATTGCTGTTTTGTGTCCTTGTGAAATTGTATAAACAACAGAGCTTTAAATTATTCGCATTAATCTTTAAAAATTAATTGTTTGTGTATTTATCCCTATAGTCCTTCCAAAAGCGTTAGAGAAAACATTCTGAAAAACAGTTTAAATACGCTTAAACAATGCGAGAACGCCACAGGCTTACCCCATGGAAGACTTTCGACCAAAATAATTATACATTTTTCACCAATGTAAGATTAGACAATATGCAGTTTTGCAAGCATTTTATTTTTTATTGGAAGACAATTATTATGTTGCGCAGACACAAATCCATCTACGCAGTGTGTTCATTTAGTTGTTCGTTGATTTCTTGTTCATTTCTGAATTTTATCCTTGGTATCCTCCGTAGCCTCCTGGACCACCGTAGCCTCCGGGACCTCCGTAGCCTCCGGGACCTCCGTAGCCTCCTTGGCTACCGGCGGTAGCGCTGGCGCTGGCGGTGGCCGTGGCCTGAGATTGGCCACCACCTCCGTAGTAAGGCTGTTGGTAGCCACCGGGTCCTTCGAAGCCATTGTATCCATGTCTGTGGTGACCAGGCTTGGCCTGGACTGCCACCAGAGCAAGGATCAGGAAAGCGCAGAGTGCAAAGAGCTTCATCGTGGGTGTTTGTTGTGCCATCTGGGCGACTGTGGAGCTCTTTTATACAGACATCTGGAGCTAATGGGGATCGGGACTTGGACCAGTTCTCGGATTTATTTATGGCAACCGCTATTAGCGAATGCAAATCGTATTTTTAATTGTTCCCAATACAGTTATTCACCAATTTCTTTATTTTCAAGTATTTATTATGAAATGCATTCGAAACTGGTTTGACCTGAAGGCTTTTGTTTATTTTCAATCATTTTATTTAGTATGCTAATTCGTAAAACAAATAAAATGCATATTATTGTGACAGAGTCAGGTTCCTTATTTTGGAGCTATGTGGGATATCCCTTCTTTTTTTGTCTTAATAATACTTAATTTGCTTAGAGTAATTATATGTCATTTGTTTATGTCATTCAGTTATGGGTATAAAACAATTCTCCACAAAATACAGACCAATTACAAGAGGGAGAATTCTATTTGTTGTATTTTTCTTAAAGTGTGGCATAGTTTTCGGCTTAGGCAAAAACTACGAATCATGTTTTGGCGAACAGAGCTTTTGAATAGGAAACCACGCTTTGTCTTTGGCATTTATATTTAGCATAAATGTGGTTGGTAAAATTTTATTTCAATCTCATTTGCTTAATGCTCTACCAACCGCACTTGAAAATCCTACTCCCATGAATAATTGAATATTGATGGATACGAATTTTATTACTACCTTTCCATTATGACTAGTGATTGTGGACTGTCATAATTATAAAACTTAAACTCTTTTAAATATCCTCTCTTAAACATCTCTTCCATGGCGTTTCACACATCTTTTAGCAAATATGACTAACTGTTGTACATCCCATGGCCTAGAGTGGAGTTAGTCAGCTAGTTAAATAAACAAACCAAATCGATCAGCCGAAAAAAAACCCGTATCGCCAAAACCTTCGATCAGCATTCATTCGATTCACATTCAACATGCAGTTTAGCGCCTGCTGCTCAAGTTCAAATGGAAATTAGCGGTTGGTGTTTGTTTAATAGCCGAATGCTTTCAAATTCCAGCGAGAGTAAGGTAAAGCGAACGTGATACCCATTGCAAAACCCCAAAAAAGCCCAGTGCCCCTTAAACTAAGTGCTGACGATGGGCGATCGATGAATGAATAATATCCCAGGAGACCCAAGCCCATGGACCTGACCAGACCAAACAAGTCGACCTGGCTGGACCACGTGTCTGTCTGTCGGATTGTCTGCGTCCATGCCGGAACATGAAAGTCCAAAAATGTATGACGACAACTCTTGGGGCTGTTGCCGGTTTTTCATTTTTTTTTACCGCAGGTGGGCAGCGATCAACTTGTGGGCTTGGGCTGCTAAATGTCTGAGCTCGAGTTCGCTTGATTTCTTGGGTGCGCTGCTTTAACGATTCACAACATGAATCATAATCAGTAGATTGGTTATGAAAGAACTCTGGATGCTCTATTTAAGGTATTTTTTTAATAAATATATTCGATAATGTTTGAAGGCACTCCCCATTTGTTTCTTTCCGAGAATTTATCTTAAGCACTACCATATTAGAGTATCTCATCGCTGACCTTTTCCAATCACATTTCGTTGATGCAATATTGTGTCACACTTGGGCAGATATTTGCGTATCAACAATGCTCAAAATACCTACTAACGCTTTGTGCAATCGCCAAAGCAAATGCGAAACGGAAGATGGGTGTTCATGTTTTATTTATAATTTATAAAATCGTTTATCTCCAGCATTTCTCTGTCATTTTTGTCATTTGGCAGACCGCACACAATTTTGCACAATATTATATTTGTTTTGTTTCACGTCTTTTCGGATTTGTATCTTCTTACGCAGCGTTGGCTTTTTGGTTTATCACACTGTGCTAGGGACCGTCGAATGAAATTTAAATATTATTGTTTATAACTCGTTTAGAATTGAAAATTGCCTAAAACGAACCGAGCATCAATCGCTCAACGTCTCCCTCTCCCCCGTCTCCGCATTATGGCAAGTTGTTCGACCTTGACAAGGTCGCGTTCTCGGTGGCACCACCACTACAAAGCACCACTCACGAGCGGTTGGTCCGCACCACCGACGAATACCCGTAGAGCACCTCCACTCCGTCCGAGTTGAAGATCCGCTCCACCCGCGGAGCTCGCGTCTGAACTGGACGTTCAGTGGTGGTTGAGGTGGTTGTGGTGGTTGGAGCACTGGTGGTGCTGGTTGTGGTGGTTGGAGCACCCGTGGATGTGGTCTCCGGAGCACTTGTGCTCGTCTCTGGCTGAACATTAAGCAGTGTCTCCACCTTGGTGGTCAGTAGGGCAGCTTCAGTGGTGGTGGTGGTGCTGGGAGCTTCAGTGGTTGTGGTGGTGGTGCTAGGAGCTTCAGTGGTTGTGGTGGTGATAGGAGCTTCTGTGGTGGTAGTGGTGCTAGGGGCTTCAGTGGTTGTCGTGGTGATAGGAGCTTCTGTGGTGGTGGTGGTGCTAGGAGCTTCAGTGGTGGTGGTGGTGATAGGAGCTTCTGTAGTGGTGGTGGTGGTGCTAGGAGTTTCAGTTGTGGTGGTGGTGCTAGGAGCTGGAGTTGTGGTTTCCTCGGCCTCTGTGGTAGTTTCGGGTTCTACGGTGGATGAAACCAGCGGCACTTCTGCGTAAAGAAGATTTATTTAGTTAAATGATCTTTGGCAATGGATTATAATAACTCATGAAGGAGTTAGTTTCTATACATCTTATTTTAATATTGATATATTAATATTTAACGCACCTGTGGTTTCCTCTATCGCAGGTTCTGAGGAGGCTACTTCTTCACTTATTGTCGGCACCTCAGTGGTAAGTTGAGGTTGTAAAGCTTCGACAATCGGAGCTGCATTTTTAAAAAGCTGGTAGAGTGGCACCACCGTGGTTGCCACCGACTCCTCCTGACCTCCCTCACTTCTGGCCCTCGAACTCTCCTCCACCAAAGCGGCATCGGTGGTCACAATGAAGGACAGCTCTTTGGGCTCCTCGGGTGGTGCATTCGTGGTGGTCTCCATTCGGTTCTCGGCCATGTCCAGATCGACCTCTTCCATTTCCGCTGGCTTCCGCTCGAAGAAGTTCCTCATGGTCTTAACCTCCTCATATTCGGTGGTTTCTTCGGTCTCGGAAAAGCGGGTGGTTGTGCCGTCCAGTGGTATGGTGGTTGTGATAGCTCCTGGACTGCCGGTAGTGGTTACAAAACTGGGTGGCAGTGTGGTTGCTCCAAACTTAAAGGTGAAGCTTCTCTTGGTGGTGCTGGTTGTGTTCCCTGAATTTGCTGGCTCGGTGGTTGCTGTGGTCTCAGTCTTGGACTCCGATTCCGACTCCAATTCCGATTCCGATTCAGGATTTTCGGGATTCTTGAGCCGCTCTTCCTGTAGTCGCTCCATCTCCAGCTGCTGCAGCACCGAGTCCGGAAGTGGCTCCTCCGTCAAAACCATCGGACTGGCTTCCGTGAAGTTCTCGCCCTCGGGACTGGTGGTCAGGATCACATCCGAGTCGACGTCCACCGTGATGGTTCCCTCCTCCACGGACATATAGGTGGACTCCTCGAGGAGATGGGGCTCCTCGGTGGTGTCAGGATCCGGCGAAATGGTGGTTCTCTGTGGTGCAGCTCTCGCATTTATGGCCACTGCGATCAGCAGCAGAATGGCAAAGGTTCGCAGCATTTTCGGTGCACTTGTTTTTGGTATTCGCGGAATGCGAGGCGGTTCAGTGGCTCGCTGGCAATGAATCAATATCAGTCGAGTGTGGTTTCAACTCGCCGAAAGCTACGTTCACTTTGGCTCAGAAAAACTTGCTCCTGTCTCCAAAAGCTTTCTGGGTATTTTGCGCTCTCTCTATTTCTGCAGAGAAAAAATTATTATGCTTTAACGATCATGCCAAAAAAAACAGGGTCTCAATATGTATTATAAAGTCTTTAAAATTCCAAATGTAAGAGTTTCGGATTTTTGGTTGTTTACCTATAAAGACAGCTTGTAATGTCCAAAAATAATTTTATTTATACGATCCATATATATGAGTTATTGGCTGATTTTTAAGAAATTAGTAGACAAGTTTAAATTCAATATTATTTGTTATCAAAATTTGCTGATATAACTATATCTTTTATGTTTAAAAATAAGAATCACTATAGTCCTTGTGAACTTTTAAATAACTCCATGCGACGGTGCCTCATTTATATTTATTTTTTGAAACTTGATAGTTCTTTGTTCCAATAATTCACTGAACAATTCACTCTTTCATTTTTAAAACAGTTTTTCTTTGTATGCCTTATTTAAATTCGAAATTGCCATTTTGAGTTAAAAGTGATCGTTTTTTGCTGTGTGCCTCTACCTCAGACTGTAGCTCTGGCGTTTAACTGGTTCACTCGGGGCTGCTGGCTTCCGCTCCACGTTGTTGTGACTAGTTTTGTTTGCGGCGAGGAACTAAACCGTTTGCAGCTCCGGCTCGGGCTTTTAAGCCGTTTGAAAACTGTTCCCTGTGCGGGCTTGGGTTTCGGCCAGGGTTTTGTTTCTGGTGGCTCAGCTGCGGAGCCAACTGCTCCTCAGGTTCGGCCTTTTTGATGGACCTGAAGTACTGTGGCCGGCGAGACAAAACGATGAGACAAAACGCCGCGCACTTGGCCCAGAAACATCTCCTAAATGGCACTTCCCCCTCTCCAGTTCAATTTCACTTTCAACGCACTCACCTGTGCTCACCTCTGATATTGATTTTGCTTTCCGAAGTTGCGGCTTTTCAGTTTGGCCCGGAGTGGCAAACCGGTATGGTATGGCAATTAGTTGGTTACAACTCGACGGCCTCTCATAATTCGCGGTTATTCAACGCTCTGCTCCGATACGCTCGTGTATCTGGCAATTGATATTAAACTAATTCGATCAGAACCAATAGAGCTCTTTGAGTCATGTCCATTGTCTTGGCCTGAAAGAGTCTCTGATTGCCGGTTGAATGATCGCCGTAATTGCGTAGAAACGAGATAGCTTTGAGTTAAGGAATGCTTCAAGCAAACCACTCTATTCTTTTAAACATAAGCAAAACTTATATTTTCCAGCTATTGATTTGTTTGGTCAACTGAGATCGGAATTTCTGCTGGTTTTGCATATATCCCATTTCTCTTGAATCCAAACAAAGTATTTTGTGAAGAAATGTGTACTTTGTGTATACAAATATTGAGTGCTTTATTACTTTTACTATTAATGAGTGCCGATTTCTTGTTATATTTAGTATGTAAATTATTAACATATATTTATAGATTTTTTAGCGCGTTAAATCGTGACGCATTGCCGAAATTAAACAAGCGATTATGAGAGCAAACGCCTTAGTTTCGTTTTCATAAGCGGTTTTACTAAACACAGTTCCAGTTTTAGTTCCAGTTTAATAATTTAATGCCAAGAGCAAACTTAATCCCCTGATCTATTTCCGGTGCTCTGAAAAAAATGTATAATAGATTTAAAATGGCTAAAAATAAAATACAATTTGTTTAAGCTTTTTGTAAATATTTTTTATTTTTCCAACTAGTTTTGTTTAAGCTATTCTGCTTAATGCTATTTATGTGAGTGTTTGACATTTTTCATATAAGCAACCTTAAAGAATGCCTGGGGATTTTGTCATTGTTATACACTTGAGAGTGAGTCAACTTTATATCGGAATTCCAGAGCAGCCATAATATTCAATGTTGTTATTTTCTGGCCAATTTCATTTGAAATTTTAATGTACTTCCTTACATTCCTCTTATCTTTCCGGTGGTCATTGCTATTAAACGCATAAATTCCCCCAACAACTTTGACCTCGCAAATTGATTCCCCTGAAACAAATTGCGTAAGTCATTCCAAAGAAAAACTTTCATAATTAGTTCTTATCGAACCAGAAAAGCGACCACGAAACTCTCGTTTGCGGGCAACTTGGACCACAACATAAATATGGTTGACCATAAGGACAAGTTTTATGTCAACTCGACAGAAAATGTCTTTTGGACGTGGTTGAGAATCTTAACATCTTGCCACCACCAATGGCGATAAAAGCACTAACAACTACAACTGTCAAGTACGAAGGACAATAACAATAAACTGGCCACTATTGAACTACAGTGAGGTCTCGCTTAGTGGGGTTTTCCGAATAACTAAACATTTCCCTACATATAAATATTTAAATACAATAAGTTTAGTACTTGTTCTACATACAAGCATTTAATATATTGTAATAAATTTATTTGCTTATTATTTTAAAAATTAACACATTTATTTTTGTTACCTTAATAAAGTGGAGGGCTTGAAACTTGATTGTATAGTCTATTTAAGGTTTTGGCATAGTTCAGCGAAAGTGTTTGGTTGATGAAACAGTGAACGCCGCTTACTTTCTTGGGGGCGTGGCCCGCCTAATATGATTTATGTAATGATTGGAGAGTGTTGCTAGTTTAAGTCCTGCCAGTCACTGGTCGTGCATACCCAGCAGACACCTTTAGCCAACTTCAATAACATCATTAAGGCCAAAAGGAAGGAGGCTGCTGGCACTCACTTAAATTGAGCTCCTGCCGTCAAAATACCGGACACAAAGGCCACTTGGCAGGCGGCCAACGTAAATATGACTTATAAAATGCTCTCGAAAAAAGACTTTTTGGCAAGCAAATTAGTTTGCTAAACTGATGATGGAGCTGCCTGGCTGGCTGGCTCTCAGCACTTTGCCGAAATATTTATGCTAAATATGCCAAGTTGAAGGGAAGGTGATGAATTGAGAATTCAATTTTCCTCGGCGGCTACTTCGAGTGTAAACAAAGTATTAATCATACGCCCTGTGGGCAGAGCCAGCCCAACGAAGAAGAAGTCATTAGCAGGCAGCCGGGAAATGACTTGAAATCATTATTATTAAAGTGCCAGCCGACTAAAATCAAAGTTGGGAGCACTTTCAATTTGGCCAAGGAGAAATGTAATTTAAATACCAAGTGAAATAAGCTTTTAGCCCGATCATGAAGGGAGCTCCTCTCCAATTTTAATGCTGCGGAAAATCATTAGGAAAACATTTCGCATGCAAATTCGGTTCCGTACAAATGTAATTTTCCTCATCGATTTGCCCGGACTTTGAAGTGTCGCCAGTGGCAATTTGTCCGGAGGGCGTGGCACTTTATTGCTTAACGATTACGACGGCTTCATTGGCTCCTGACGCTAATGTTTATTTCTAAATTACTTCAAATGGAAATGCAAATTCCCTCTGATGCCGGAGTAAAATCAATCAATTCGGGGTGGAGCTGCCAGTGTGTGCTTGGAAAATGGCAACATTGTTTTTACCTCATTACTTTGTAATCAATAGGCTCTCGCAAACTTTATTCTCCGGCACAAAAGTCACTTGTGGGGCTCCGATTCCGTTTCAGTAGCTCTTCATTCCAAAGAACTTGAAACTCTGTTTATTTTTTTAATTTCCATTGCAAGCAAGGGCTTATTTCGCCATTGTTCACAAAACGAAACAATAGAAACGGGCAACTCGAAACGAGCATTGTAATTGTATTACAAAAAATTATTATTGTATAAATGGCAAAATAAAAACGAATGAAAAGCCTGTGCGCTGTCTTTTGTCTTTTCTGTAAATTCAATTATCGAATCAGAGCGAAATGAAAATCAGAGATGGTCGATATTAATATACATACGCATGTATTTACTTATTAATCCTTAATTAAAAAGCTTCACTTAATTGTTGGGCATTGTGTTGACAGAGAAATATTAATTTAAGCTTTTCAGTGCAACGTTTTTTTCTTCTTTCAGTTGAAAGCAGTAATAAGTATCGGCTTAATAATTTCGAAAAATGGAGTTCATCTACTGGCCTGCTATTATTAACAAATCACGGTTCTTGTACCCTTAAATTAACAGTAAATAATCTGATTAATATGATTGGTGTGCCAGATAAAGGATATAAAGTATTTGACTTAGCCATAATTTATCTACCAATTATCTAAGATTTATCTACCTAACTTATAGTATATAACTATCTACCCAAAGTTTTAATACCTCAATATATCATTACATAGATAATCATACTGCAATACTAATAATTTATTTCAAAATCGATTTAATCTTGGATTAAAGTGTTTTATATTCTTAAATTAATCAAAAACAAAATGATTAACTTGATTGCTGTGTCAGGTGTAGAATTTACACGTATATCTGTTTTAATTACTCTACAATACTATTTATTATCCTTAAACATGATTGTCTTACGTTGAAGGAGCATTGGCTTTAACCAAACGAGCCAAAGTTCATCCCAAATACAAGTTGATTTAATAAATTATGATTTGCGGCTGATGTGCTCGTGTGTGTGCATCTATGGCGCTAATGACAGTCCCTGAAGGAGCTCCACAATATCATTATAAGCCAAAACTAATTCAGCAACAACCGAGGCAAAAGCCAACTACCAAGGCTTAGAAGGAGAAGGGAACAGGGCCGGAGTGAGATGGATAGACAAAAGCTAGTTGCACAGGCAAGAGCCACTAATTGACTTTAATTATTTTGTTGTACTTAATGTCTTGTTTACACGAGGAAAAGAAACATAGAGCTGTGGAGAAGGGCGGTGGGGAGCCGGGTCCTATGGGCGTGGCACTAACAAATCACTTGTTCATACTATAAAGGCAAATGAAAAGCAAAAATAGAGAGGAACCAGCAGCAGTGGCAAAAAATGACATCTGATGGATAGAAAAGTGCTAGATAGTTGGAAAGAATGTGAGCTGCACAGAAAGAAGAGTTTTAATCGATTATTAGGAGAAAATATCAAAGCGTATCAAAAAATAAAGAAAATAAAGAGATTTGGATTAAGGAAATAAGAAGCCGTCGACTTCAGTAACTCTATTTTATTAAAGCAATTAAATTATACAAAATATTTATTCGTTACGATTCTATTTTTCACTCAATATTTAATTTACAAATGCATTTTTTTCCGTGTAGAAAGCAGTAGGAAAGCCCGTCAAAGTTAGTTAAAAGCGATGTGTAAACATGTGGGCTTAGCTTGGCGGGAAAAGAGCACCTCCATCTGCCTGTCTCTTTCTCTGCTTGTTTTGTCCCTTTCTTCCGGTGCATCCTCCTGCTAAACTTTAATTAAAGTTGAATTTGTGTCAGTTGTGTGCTTGCAACTGCGGTTGCATGTTTGTTTCGCCTGCTGCTAGTTGATTCTCTTCTTTGGTATCAACAACAAGGACTGACAAACAAAAATTCCCTGCTTTATGAAAGAAGACTTACTGGAGCCAACGCAGCCAGGATCCTTAAATTAATTAAAGAATAATGAATGGTTTATATATATATATAAATATTACTTTATTTTTCAGAATATTTAGATATTTTGATGAATTAACAAATCTTTAAAGATAGCAAAGAAAGTTTGTCCAGTTCAGAGTTTAATTTCTGCGCTCAATTTTAGATAAGGAGTGGAAGCAAATCGACATAAGTCATCATGAATTCATATTAACTATTAAATTAAACGACTTATAAGATAGTAAAGAAAGTTTGTCCAGTTCAGAGTTCAATTTCTGCGCTCAATTTTGAATAAGGAGCGGAAGCAATTCGACATTAGTCGACAAGAAGTCAGCCACCGACAGGAACTACAGGAACTGCATTTTTCATTTCCCTTCGGCTGCAGTCGGCCCAGAGGTAATATCACCTGAAAGTTGTGACTTTTATGCTGGTCCCACTCCCGGCCGTAATCCCATTCAACTGCCACCCACTGTGTTTGTGTTTGCCTGTTTATTCAGCAACAGTGCGCGCGGTAAGTTTGCCTACAGTCGCAGACTGCGTTTTCTTTTCGCTAGTCGCTGTTTGCCATTCGCCATTCGTTTCTTGTGACGCCGGTCGCCAGACGCCAAACGACGACAAATGAAGGCAATTCATTGGGCATGCGGCTTTAAGTTGTCGCTGCAAGTGCACAACTGCGGTCCGCAGGAGCTCCGGCTTTCCCAGTTCACATCCTGGTCTTGGATCTGCACTCAAAAAATTCCCCATTGAAATAAAATAAACTTTTCTTGGTAGGGGCATCATTACTTGAACTTTTACGATATGATTATTAGGAAACACAATCCGAAAATTAACTTGTTCAACTGGAATACACTAAGGCGTTGACTTTTATGTTAGAACTCATTCAGGTTTCCAGGATATAATATGATTTTTATATATTTTTTAGAACAATAATTACAGAGGTAGCCATGTGATTTATTTATGTATGGCCTTTATAAGCAAGATTTTTTTGCCAGCATTCTTGACACACAAATAGTGTCCTTGAGAAAATGATTTTTGTTTATTATTATTTCTTTCCTATTAATGCTGATAAATATCTTAATCCAATATCTTATCAAAGTTATCTTTTTCAAAATAATGAAAACACATCTTGAGCCTTATCTTAAATTCAAAGGCCTTACAATCTTTTTTTAAGTGTATTCTTGGTGCTGGTCCTGTGGCAACGACTCCTGCTGCGGCCAGGATAAAGTTTTGCGCCCGGCTGTCGAAATGAGTTGCGTTTTAAGTCGCAATTAAGCGTTGGTGCTGTTTGCTGCCTGTCTCCCGCTCTTCTTGGAATATTTCCCAGCTTTCGACCAATTCAAGCTACTGGGGCGGAATAAAATCCCAGTGGTTTTTTAATGGGAGATCCATTTGCTTGGCGATATAAGAAACTCTGTATTTTGTCCTGCATTTCGGTATTGGAAATATCACAATTAAAATCAATTCCTGACCTCAGTTGACAACGTTCTTTTAAAAATTTGGTATGCCATCAGGCGCAATCGGAAAAACAAACGAAATCATTGCATACTTTTTGTTGCTGCCAATAAAGCAGTTAAACTACACTATAGATTTTCAAAAGTTTTTATGCTTAACTGATTAAAAAAAATTAAAACTTAAAGAGATAAAATAAAGTATACGTTAAACGTAGTATTTGGGATATGTAAAATAAATCAGAGTGTCGTTCAAGGCATAGCAAAAATACTTTTATGATTCCCATTTAAAAACACAAATAAATTCTTCTTTAGATAAATTTATTAATTTACAAATTTATTCCTAGTTTGTCTCATTCTCTCATGAGTCCAGAGTATTAAACTTAAACCTGTCTTTAGTGTGACAAGCTGGTTTAATATTATATATAAAAAACTCCTTTCAGCTTTACGAGTTGATTACCCCAAAGACACAAAAACTCGCTAAAATTTTTCTTAAAGTATTTCTTTTATTAAACATAAACGTACATTTAAAGTTACTCATAAATTTGTACACATAAATTAAAGTATTGAGAGTAGCACAGAAGACGGATCGAACAATTCTGGTGAAAAAAGTGGCCGTGTCAAAATTGGGGCTCTCTGTGGGATGGTTGTTGGATGCATGGGAATGGATTGCGCCTGAGTGATTGCACCTGAGGTCCTCCAGCTGGAGGTCCTGGCGATGCTGCGATCGGTAGATTGTTAAAAATGTCATCACAGTCATATGAAATTGGAACGAAAAGAGCAGGGCCGAGTGGCATCAAAGTCACGCCGGAACCTCCGTTGCGGTGGCGGTGGTCAGGACCTCATCCTCCTCCTCCGTCGTCGTCGTCGGGGGCGTGGCCGTGGTTGGAGCTGCAGGAGGAGCCATGGTGGTGGCTCTGGCCAGCATCTCCAGGCCCAATCCGTGGGGCAGGTGCACATTGGGCGCCAGTCCCTCCATCATCTGCTGCTGCATCTGCTGGCGGAGCTGCTGGCGCTGCAGCTGCATGGCCAGGTAATTGGCCAAGTTGGCCGTCAGCTTGGCCCTGTGGTTCTCCACCCGCCGCACATTCCTGACCAGGCGGTTATACACCAGTGGCTTCACGTCGATGGCCCACAAAAAGTCGAGGTGGTTGAACCGCTCCATGGGCACCAAATACTTGTCGACCACATTGGGCAGCTCCCGGGCCAAGCGGTCCACCCCGGTGGTGGAGACCAGCAAATCGTTCACCGAGTAGTACAGGGCCACCGGCACCTTCACCCGGGACAGGTCGTAGTCCGGCGGAGTCATCCGGTTGTACTCCAGCTGGTTGCGCAGGTAGCCCCGGTCGAACTTCCGGAAGTGGCCCGACTTCATCAGCTGGCCAAAGTGCTCCAGCTGCTTGATGGACGCTCCCGAAGGTGTGTGGCTCAGCATCACGGGCAGCATTGTCTAAAGGGAAAAACATAATATTATTAATTAAGATGTAGATTTACTATTTGGTTTGATTTCAATGTTTCTTATTCCCAAATAACTATTTGTTACACCCAAAATGTACGGGAATGATAATTGCTCTCGATGTGCTGGAATTGCATTTACTTCAAGGTTGGAAGTCAGACTTTTTGGGTTTTAAATATTTCTGAGCAAGCAATTTTAAGTTTTTTTATCAGTGTTATGAGAAGAAACGATAAAAATATCTTTCTATTGTTTGGGAAGAAATATTCTAAAGCAAATGAATTGCACTTGTATGATAAAGAAGATTAAAAAAATAAGTTTTTTCAAAATGCAGACGTAATAGCCAGTTTTCTTGAACTCGTGTAAGTCTACTAGAAAAGTATATTTTCTTTAATTAAAATAATAACAATAAAGGTCTTTTTTGTAATAGAGTGAAATTAAAGAGAAATTATCGACACACAAATACCTGTGCAAATTTCTATTATTTAAATACAAGTTGTACATTTAGAACTATGTAAAAATAATAAAATGAATTAAGTTCTTTTCTGTATATTGTCCTAAAATTAGAAACTTTAACATATACTTCTGAATGTAAATCTCTCTCTTAGTATATCAAAAGTAAAGGACCAAAAAATAAATACAATTAAGTTAAAGCCTATGAATGTTCCTAAAAAATAAACGCTCAATTATTTGTTAAGGGTTGTATACGAAGTATTCAAAAGGTGCACAGTTTTTAAACTGCAAATTTTAGATGTTAATTTTCCAAGTGCATGATTACCCGTTCTGCAGTCTACACCTGTTTCTTGCACAATGTAACAACGGCCGCACCATGTTTCTGGGGCCCAGCATGCATTATCGTCCCACATTACTCCCGGTGGGAAGTGGAGGTGTGGGGAGGAACTGGGGGTCCAGGATCATGTTGGGCCAGAGAATCGCGCCTAATTTGCATGCATTGTCGCTTGTTGTCGGTGCTCCGGTGCTCGGCATCCCGACCGTGCCAGTTAATTATGCCAATTTCAAACAGAGCCGACGAGGACAACCAGAAGATACCGCCCACTCTTGGCGGCCGTTGACATAATAGATAATGACACCCTTTCAATGCCAGATACCAGGTCGGGTCATGCCCCCACAACCCACATGCCACTTGCCACCTGCCACCATCGGCCATCGCCCAACAATCGCATGTTGTTCAAGTAATTTAAGCCGGCCGCACTTTGTGGGCCATAATTTTGAATCTGCGGGTGTTTGGCTTGCGGTCGATTATCGGACAAAGTTTTGCCAGGGCGTTGAGCATATTTAATGCAAACATCGTGGCCGCATCGGGGATTAAGATAGTGTTTAACTACGTTCAAACCATCGATAATTGCAGCCCCGAATAACTGCGTGTGCCTATTTGCATTGTGCAAAGGATTAGGGCAAGCATATTCCCTAAAAAGAAAGAGCAGAGCTGATTTTACCTCACAAGCGGTCGTGAGCAATTAAGGACATTCCGCGTCGACAGGCTGGGGCACAAACTGAAATGCAAACCGACCGACAATCGAATTGAGGCGGGTTAATTAAGTGCCAACTTAATGAAGACAATCGAAGGGGACACCCAAATCGATGGCTCTTAGCTTGACTGGCGAGTCACGCGAAATCGTGGCAAAACCAAATCCCATTCTTATACACCGCTAGAAAAAGCATATATAATAAGGCCTCACGACTAATAACTATGTGAAGAGTAAAGGAAGCCGGAGAAAAATTATGATTAATTTTTACTCTACGTTATAAGTATTCTAGGACTTGAATAAATATTTTCATTGAGGACTTTATAATTTTAAGCTCAAAAGCCTTTGAATTTTTTTGAATAAAGAAATTTTACTTGCTCTTGGAATTGACGCGTGCAATCATTTTGACTCTTTGCCTTAAAATTTTTTAGACCCTAATTAAGCTAATATAAATCTTAAAATAATGAAAATCAATGAATATTTAAACACAATGAAGTCGGCCAAAAACCGTAGTAGCTATGGCCGCGCTAAACCCGCGCTATAAATTTAGTTTATAGCTTTAAGCTTAAAGTTTGTAAATACATAAATAAAAAAATGTTCAAAATAATGTCATTTTAAAAACACATTATGAACTATTTAAAGTCTTATAATTTATAATTCTCCTTAAAAAAATACCTACATATATAGATATAAACTGGTCAACACAGCTCAAACAGTTGCAAAAGTACATAAATTGCTTTAATCAGCTCTCAGCCAAATAAGTCAAGAGTCCCAAAATATGCCAGTTTCAATTAGATGGCACTTTGCCCTTTTTGGCACAGTGCACTTGCTTACTTTGTTCAGCTGTTCGGAGTTGTAGCCGGCGACCAAAAACAGGATATTCGAGCAGACGTCCTGCGTCATGGCGTTGTCGTGGCACACAACCTGGCTGTGGTCCACTAGGAATTTGGTGTTGGGCATGAATTCCGTGATGCGCAGCATTCGTGTGGCGGCCTGCAACGAAAAACGGCATCAGGAGGGAAAACACGGAATGGAAAATGGAAAATCGAAAATGATCCAGCCGCAGCCGGTGAACTCAACACCAACCCCAATCCCAACCTGCCACCCACCGTGAGAAAGTCGAGGAACAGGACGAGGGTGCGGAAGAGGGGGCTCTTCATGTCGTGGATGTAGGCGATGGGGGCCAGGGCGTGCATCGAGGTTATCTTCTGGGTGTAGGAGGGCTGCTCGGAGCACAGCACCCAGAAGATGGCCGTTCCCTGCGAGTGACCGATGTAGTGCACCTGCTCGAATCCGGTCTTGCTCAGGATGTAGTCGATGTTGGCCGGCAGGTCGTACTTGCCCATCTCGTGGAAGGTGAAGTCCCAGAACTCCTGGTAATCGCTGTTCAGGCTGGTGTGGTTCTTCGAGTACCGGTTGCCCCGCGAGTTGCCCATCCACACGTCGTAGCCCAGATCGGATAGCATGTAGCCTGGTTAATAAAATAAATTTTATTAATCATAATTGTAATCCAGAAAAATACCCTTGAGAAATCATATTAAATGGCCCTACCAGTGAAGTACTGGTAGGCCTTACAATTTTCTGTTTTAGAATAAGAACTAGCTTCGGCGCCTTAAATATCCTAATTGTATATAATTATATTTACGTTACTGAATATAAACAACAAAAAGAAGATAAAATTAAAATAAAGTATTTTTGATTTTTAAAAGAATATAATGTTTTTGAACAATTGTTTTTAATTGTATCCGAAAGATATATTTAGGATTATACAATCCCTCTTTTGAAAATAACGAAAATCTTTGGTGCCTTACACATCCCAATTTAATATTATTTGCTTAGTTTAAATGAGTTAGGTAACTTTACTGAATATTTTCAACTAAACGAAGATAAAATTTAAATAGTTGTTTAAATGCTTAAAGAATATTGTGTTTTTTGAACAATTGTATTTTATTTTATACCAAAACAATATTTGGGTGTTCTAAACTTTTCTGGCACTTACCCAATCCGGACTTGGGGCCCATGAGCACCCACGTAGCCGAGGTATCCAGGATGCCGTGCATCAGCAGAACCGGCTGGGCTCCCTTCTTGGGAATGCGGTGCATTTCCAGGATGTAGCCATCCTTCGTCACCACCGTGTGGGTCTCCGATGGATATCCATATTTGCGTATTAATTTGGGCTGTACGAACGCAGAAAAAAGCGGAACAAAAATTGACGGAGAGAGAAAGGTGTTAGAAGTGCAAATCATGGTAGTGTGAAATTGAGTTGCCTTGGTCCATGTTTTTTCCACCTGCCCTTGCCGCTCTTTGTCTTCACCCCTTTAATTTGCATAGTTCAAATGGAAGAGCAGGTGGATTGGACCAGGGCACCACCGGCAGCGTCATCGTCATCACCATCGTCACCGCCATCGTCATCAAGGAGGAATTCGTCTGGCCCTAACCACAGTCATTTGAACTAATGAATTTTAATTTGTGGCATCAACAAGTTAATAAAGTTACCAGCCAAGCTGTTGTGGTCCAGAATGGCTGAGTAAATTGCTTGCGGAATGACACTGAATAATCGTGTTATCCCAGGAAAGGTATAAGCTGAGAAAACTAGTGCTGTCAGCGTAATATTTTCAACTATTTTAGCAGACAAGTACGGGACAGAACCTTATAGAATTTCTTTATTGACACCAATGAAAACCAAAGTATCAGCCAAACTATAAGGCATGATCAACATTGGGGATGCTTTATTCGAACTCCAGGTGACGCAAAGTCCACGCGGCCCCCTTAAAAGTACATCGCCATAGTTTAACCCAGTCACGTATCGAGCATACGCACTGTATGACAGCATACTTTTCTTCCTGCTCGCAAATGAATTTATAGGTTTTTCAGAAATTCGTGATACGTTTGATAAGTCTGGGCGATTATGTAAGCCGCTCGGGTAGTAGGTGGCCGAAAGAAAAACATATAAGACCATTGTTGAAATTAAGTTATAAACACGCGATTACCCAAATTTCAAACAAACAAACAAACCGGCCGAACGAGTGAGAAAACTACAGAAATAGACTCTCCGCGAGCCGACTGGCATTTTAATTAACCTTGGCAGCGAATAGCCCCTGCTGTTGTGGCCACAAAATAATATAAACACTGCAATTGGCCAATTGACTTGCCGGCTGGTTGGACAACACGAGGAAGTGGTACGCAAAGTAAGCCAGCGAAATGTTTTTTCCTGCTCCGTTTCTGCATGTTTTGTTTTCGGCCGATTTAGCCCAATGCTAGGGCATAAATTTGCTTTATTTTTATTTATTTTTTCGGCAATTTCCTTGCCTTTTGTCTTACGTAACTTCTTTGTTCGAGCTGCTTAAAAAGAATGAATGAACGTGCGAACGAGGTGCAGAGAAGCCGCAGAAAGTGACTTGGCCAAGCCCCGAAAGTTGCAACAGCTGCTGCCGATGCCACCCGGCAAAGTTTTTGTTTTTCTTGGCTTGACACACATTTTGCGACACAGCCGGCCAATATTTGCCGAAAAGGCGTTGCAAAGATGCTCAAAATGCAACAAAGTGCGGCCGGCAGCTGGATTTTCCCGCCCAGCGGTGTTGGCCAATCGCGGAAAGTTTTGAAATTCATACGTGTCGACAAATGTTTAGTAATAAAAATTTCTGCAATATTTATCTCTGGACAAGAAAAATTATCTACTGCCTTACAGTAGTGTTTTGCAATTTATTAAATTTATTGTGCGGATATTACTGATATTTATCTTAGCGCATTGAAAAAACTAAAACAAACGCACATCTAGCTTTTGCACAATACAAATCGACAAGCTATTAGTTAAAATTTGTACTTTGGAGTACAAAACGTATCACAAATATCATTGAACAAAGGTTTTGTAATAAAATAAATATTATCTTTAATTTCAAATTTTATGATTTTGTTCACGCAGACAGAAAACCTAAACAAACTCATTTGTTGTATAAACCGTAAACATAAAACAATAAGACAATAGTACAGAAGATTTGCACAAATATGGAAATGTTTTGATTTAACGCCAATTTAAAAATCCCAGCAAATAAATCAACAAAATTGCGGCAAACAATGTGCGCAAACGTTGGAAAACTATAATTAAATAAATAGAGTGCCTGAACTAAAGGAAGGGAGAGGGTGAGACCGCTCACTGAAAAAGTAAATGTTGAACTACACCGATTTCGACCTGGGCCAATACGAAAATGAATGTTTGTCGATGGGCGCCGATCCATAATTTTGTCGGTTTCTTTTTCCATATTTTTACTGTTTTGCTAACTGAACATTTTGTTCGTTCGACTAAAAGCCGCCAAAACTTTATTAGCACCTACAATATCGTCTTGAGGTGCGATTAACATAATGCTCATCATGACCCACTAATTTTGTGTTTGCATGCCTCCGGTTTGTGTCCATGCTAATTGGCAATGCGGTGTGTGCTTGATTGTACAGTGAGGACTGGCATAGAGTGACTCGAAGCATATTTGTTGATAAAGTAAGCTCACTACTCACTAGGATTAATAGAGGCCTTATATTATTTTTAATTATATATAGAACATTGTATTATTATTTGATTTCAGTTAGGCAGTAAGTACTGTAGTGTTGCATGGGCCTTTGGGTGTGCATGGGTCTCCATGTTTTCGTTTGCTTCGTATTTTTCCTATAAAATTCAATGCAAATTTTGTAGTGTTAACGTTTGAGGGACTGTTTTATGGGGCTTTGTGGCGTGGCTTTGATTAATTTGCATGAAACACTTTTGCCGCTCGAACTTGAGCTGAGCTCGGCAGTGGATTTATTTTGGAGAAGACCCAACCGGAGTTCGCCGGATGGATGGGTATCCACTTTGAGACCATCGCTCATTTTGTAACTGACCTTGATATTGACTTCGGCTTTTATCACAGTCATTATAATGACTGCCGTTCGAAACGTCTCGATGTCATCGCCGCCGACCCCAACCAGTTTTTCCTCCTCTCTTCGAAGTCAGGTCTTCATTCGGCTGCATTTTCTGTGCCGCTGTGCTGGCTTTATTCCGCCGACTGACATCGTTTTAATGACATCAAAATCTTAGAGGTTAATCACATTTGAACTCTGCTCTCAAGATGACTGATCAAGTGGAGCAACGACTTCCATATTATGCAAATTACTTCGATCGATTAGGGTTGCAAGAATACCAATAAGTGGCAATTAAAAGCAGCAACGAGCTCCCAATTAATTGATTGATTTGATTTTAAATGAAATTAATTATAATTATACGTGCATGCTAGACAATTGGTACTTATATTGTTAATATTTATTTGGGCTTTTTATTGCGGCTTAAGTGGTTTTCTAAGAATTTTTGAATAAAGTAATTCGAATTCGAAGCAGAGTCTTTAATAATATTAAACTGACTGTTAAAGTAAGATATAGATAATTTTTATAATTTAGTTAATTTAAAATTGGCCTGCCCTTTTTAAACTCATTTAACACCTAGGCAAAATCATTCCATATGTCATCGATTTGCCAATCCTTAGTAAGGTGGGACAAAAGCAAAAGACAATGCGGAAATCTTTAAATTCAAATTAAGGCAAATACGAGACAGTTTTATGCAAAACAAAAGCGAAAAATATCCAGAGCCATGCCGAATGCCGAAACTATTTCCTTATTATTGCGAGGCAAAGCCTTGGGCTTTCTTCGTTGACATTTGGAAAGGTGGCCAGGGGGGTGGTAGCGGGTGGTGGGCGGTGGGCGGTTGTCAGTGGGCGGTGGGCGGTTGGCGGAAGGCGGGCAAACTGCTAACCCATATTTCAAAGTCAGTCAAGCGCTGTGGACTTGGACGGGTTAGCCTAATTGCACTTTGATGATTGTGTAGCGTTGACAATTTCAATTTGTTATAGTCTGCCAAGAGTGGTGTCCCCGGAGATATGTATTTATATATCTGGCCATCTCCCAACCCCCGATTATGCAATTTGGCAACGTGCAGAAATTGTGACGAGGCTTGGTGTTTCATTCCGACTATAGTTACATTGCAGACACGCGCTGTGAACGCGTTCGAAAGCCCAGCCATGACTTTGCATAAGATCGACTTGAAAAGTACGGCGGCACTTGGGTTGACAATATGCCAGTACACAGTACTCTATGGGTCTCCCTTTATTAGTTTCTGGGTCTGCGCAACAACTTGAATCACGTAGATCGCATAAAGGCGTTACGTTATCGTGGCCAAATGTATGCCTGAACACTTGTTAATAACTCTTTTCCTCTGACTTTGCTGTGCTTTATTGGCTCTGTTCATTTTCGCCTGTCTGTTTGTTGACCCCACCCTGAAATCGATTGGGTAATCTTAAGCTTGGTGTGATCTCTGATATTTAGCTGGCCAAATCAGGTGTTTATGTAGATGTGTTACCATATGCAAATTTTCTGGCCTTGAGATGGTTTTCGGAAACCCACGGAAAACTTACGGCCAGCATTTACAATTGTGTGAGCAATGAAAATGTTGATCTAATTGCTGGGCACGTGAGCGCTGTAAATGAGCTCAAGGTCACTTCGCTCTACCAATGGCTATCAATTCTAAAAATCGAACTCATTAAACGAACTTTGGTTTCTGTGACTGCCATAAAATGCTTATTTCGTATTGGATCCATTTCAACGAAGGCTAAGCCCGTCTTTTGTATTGTTGTAAGTGGGCCTTAAAATTATAAACAAATAAATATCAAACCTGATTGGATTTCTCCAAAGTGGAATACCAGCTCTCTTATGAAGTTTTAATATGGTTACGAATATTCTGCCACCGATAAAGCCATACACTTTCATGTTACTTCACACCAGTATTACCAGCTCGTAAACCTTTTAATTAGCTTCAACTCTAGAAATAAATCCATCAGTTACGTGCTTGCAACTGAGTTAACTCACTCACTGAAGTTAGACATGATTAACGCCATAAAAAGGCTACGAAATTCACACAAGTTACGGCAGCTCCCCTTTCTCTTGGAAAACAAAGGGAAGTCAATGAAAAGTGCAGTGGCAACTGCAGTTGATCACGGCAAGTGACCATTACCATTGGTAGGTGCCTGCAGACGGCTCAAATGGAATTGGTAATAGTTCTCGGACCGCACTCGAATACTCGTACTTCGAGTCAACGAACCCTGAGAACGGAAACTTTCTTCTTTGAGTGGTGAACAGTGAAAAGTGTAAATTTATATGACACACAAAAATGCTCGACCAAAGTAAATACCAGAACAAAACGCGATTGTGCCCTCAGAAAAGCTCTTCAAAACAGCCATGGAAACAAAACAAAAACGGTGTGGAAAACCAATGTCAATGTAAAAGGGGAATTCAAGCGTGAAGTTTTGACCGACTTGGGATAAGTTCGGAACTACTTTCAGGTAATAGTAATGAAACTATCTTCTCGATTTTAATCCTCCTACAAATATAGTTACACTCATTACTTTTCATATATAGATTCCCTTCTATATTGGTAATGAAAGCAGTAAAAAATCTATCAGAGTAATGTTTATCTAATGATGAATTTTAAACGTTTTATAGACAATAGTATAAATGATATTTTGTGCCTTTGCCCTTGGTACTTTGAACCATTGCCAAAACCCTGTACTATTTTTTAGAATATTGATAATGATTTTATTAATAGCATTACATTTATGCGAATCATTTGAATTCATAAGCTGATATAAGCAGCACTTCGTATTTAGTTTACCATTGATTAAATCACATACAAAAATAAACAGTTTTATTACTGTTTAGATAGAAACTAAATAAAGAACATGGTCAAAGAGCTTTAATTGCTGTTCAATAAGTGAAAACGTTACTCTTTAAATCGATAATACCAAATTATATATTAGGTTAATTTATCGTTTATTAATAATTTAAAGAATACTCACAAAAAACTGTTTTTTTACATCGAAGTATTTGCCGAAACAATTAAAATCTCAATTATCTTTTTTTGACTTCTGGAAGTCAATGTCATTTAGTGATTTGGTACGAGTGTATCTTAAAAGTCGTATATCAGTCGGCTAACGCAGTGCAGTCAAGTTCACCAATAAAATAATTTAACTATAAACGTCATGTCGCTAAAAAATTCCAAACACGAGATAAGCGAACTAAAATATAGCAACGGTGCTAAGATTGTTTCAATGAGTAATTTTGCACTCCGTTGTGAATTTAAAAAGTTATGTGAGCATTCGTACCAACAAGTTATAAAAGCTGAAGCTAAAAAATCCGTTTAAAGACTATTCACGCAAGCTGAGTTGTCATCTGAGTGTTTGGCTTATAAATATAATAAAAAACTCATTCAACAAAATTGTAAGCGAAAATTCATTTGGTACAAATTTTGCTTGGAAGGGATATCTGCAGCACCCTGGTGAGTGGAATCTTCATACACTTTTCACATCGATGATTATAGAAATGAACCCAGAACTCAGATCCTTTCCACCCGTTCCTTCTACCCGCCGGGACTCACCGTGATGAGGGAGGCGTCCTCGAGGACGTCGGACTTGAGGTTCCGCCCGCCGCCGGCCAGGTTGGCATTGCTCGACAGCAGCACTGAGTTGAGCAGGTTCTTGAAGCTCAGCGAGCTGTAGCTGAAGGGCGAGAGGAGCGTGAAGGCGCCGGCCCGGCCGCACACCTGCATGGCCACGAGGCAGTGCAGCAGCAGGGTCGTCAGCAGACGACCCTTGACCTCGACGGTGGGCCGCATCGGAAGGCCGAGGGCGCAGGCACTCACAAATCAGCCCCAAACAGTCAGACACTCGCGACGACACTCACTCCGACACTCAAACACTCACTCGCCAACCGAAGCACGCTCAGTCGGACACACAAAATGGGGCAAATTGGCAAATGCAACAGTTGCTTGCACTTAAGCGTAACGGTTACGTCGCCACTATCTTTTTTCTCCCGCTTTCGTCACTCTTGGCAGTTACGTGTGGCGATTCGGCACTCCGATGGTCTCGGCGGACTGGAATCCTAATCCTTCGGACGGACTTGGTAGTGGCAACTATTGCTTTTCCCCCGGAGAGCACGATGCAGGCACGGGTTTTCCGGATCACTCGATGGTCTGGTTCACCACGCGGCCAGTAGTCAACCGTCTGGCTTGAGATTCGTCGCTCGACTGGCCGATTCGTGGGCAGAATGGCCTCAGCTAGGCTCGAATTGCAGCCGCGATCTGCGGGCCAACTTGTTCGAGCCGGCGCTTGTGGATCGCGAGCTTGTGGATGGTGAGTACAGGTGATCGGCTTTAGTGCGGATTTAAAGCGGGTTAAAGCTGCTCTCAAGTTGCTTTTTGGCCTGAAAACCATCAAATGTAATTTATACGCCACTCGTGTGATTATTTTATTTTGAGGTGCACTGAGAATGTTAAAAAATAAAATACATAATAAGTTGTTTAAATGAAGAATTAGGAAATTTGTTGATAAGATACTATCAAATACGAGGTACATTTTTCTTTTAGATTTTAAACACATTATGTATATACTAAACATAAAAACTGTTGTATCAAAACATAGAATAGAAGATGGCTTAGACTTTAAAAAAAATTCACTTTTTTTTAACATATTTTCACAAACATTCTTTATTATAAAATAAATTTTACATATATTTTGAAAGCCATTTGAGTTTTTTTAAAGTTTTCTTTTTAAACATAAAAAAGTACATTAAGTCTATTTTTTTCTATGTGCACATTTTGCCGACCTAGCTCAACTCCCCGGATTAGTCAGCTGATCGAGCCGACATGTTTGACGCCCCCAATGCAACCCACAACCCCCTCCACGCCACAATCCACATCGAAGTTTGGCGCGTGCCCAGCGAGTTTTTTGCCTAAGTCTTTCGTTTCGATTCGCTTTCCTCCAGCCGCAAGAGATGTTGTTGTTGGACGTTAGACGTTGGACGGGGTTTGTCTCTGGGTTCGAACCGTTTAGCCGTTAGGCGGTGGATCGTTTGGCACGTCCCGAGCGTCTCACTGACTTGGTTGCGTGCTCGGTTGCTGCCAAGGTAATTGCAATTGAAGCCCCCATCCCAAGAGCCCGACTGTCGAAATATTTGGCCTGGCATCGGGTTACGTCTGCATTTGGCCAAATTAAAATGCAGGCTGAATTACACACTATTTTGCTTTGTGCCGCGCCTCGCTGAAGGCGGGAGTTTGGGAGTTCGGGAGCAGCCCTCCCCATATATCATTGCGCGATTTGTTGTGATTGCCCATCATTTGTTTTGTTTTTATTTCGCCGTCTCGCTCGACATCTGCATCTTGGGCCTGTTCGAGCGTTTGTGTTGTCATTGGGCCTTGTCTTTAGTCGTCTGTTCCCACCAGCTTTGGCAACAACGATCTCTTCCCGTTTATCTCTGATTTCTTGCCGCACTGGTTGGCCTTGGCCGGCCAATTTGTCGGGCCTTCAATGACAACTGCGCACAGGCATTAATCATAAATTCAATAACCATTTTTACATGCATTCTTACCACATCCCCGCAGTAACCAAAAGTTGCGAAAATAAAAACCAAAGAGGCAGGGCAGCTTCGCGAACGTAGTGCGAAACGCCATCGAAGAATATCTTCAAAATTAAGTTTTGTTTTATATTCCAAGTCTTGATTGATTTATGGATATGGCTGTGCTTAAATAAATAAATACATATATTTTCGTGTTTGCAGAATAAGTATTTCCTAATAATGCCGATAATTTCACATAACACACTTTTCCAAAGACAGCAAATAAAAAAAATCACCATAACATGGAAAATGGTTGTACCCAATACAGATCGAACTAATCGATCAACGATTTGGCATGATCATATATGAGATCCGCAATTTCAAGGCGAGCAATTGTATCGCAATGCCATTAAGTGTGCAGCAGAATCGCTTGGCCATCGGACTTGGACTTGGAGGAATGTCATGAACACGTGCCACATGCAATCAACTGTGGGGCAGGAGCAGGGCCATCAACTTCTTTTGCTGTGTTTTTCGTCATTATCTCGCTCGGATTGTAATGACTGCAATTATCCGGGTTTTTTTTGGGTCCGCCGAGATTCTTACAACATTTTGTGCATTGGATTTTCGGGCATCTAAATTTGTTGATTCCAACTGAAATTATTGCAGCAAACATGGCAATACCAAATCGAGGTGTTGCAGCTTAACCCATTAAAAGCCAAAGCTCAAAGTTCGCTGAAAGAAGAAAAATGTTTTTATTTGTTTGAAATGTATACAACAATCTAATAAAAATTGTTTATGAAATAATAGAATATAGCTTTGAAGGGCAACATTATTATTATATAGCTTCCGTTTAATAGCTATAATTTCAAACTTAAATATTATATTTGTAATAAATCTCAGAGCCAGAAACTTAAATAAAGTGCTTTCCCTCGCTTAAATAAATTTGTTTTGCTGCGGAAAATTACTCGTTGTTCCGTAATGGGTTAATGCCGCCAATCTCAAGGTCACAAGGCGCGAGTTATGTTGTTTTTTTGTAATTTGTTTGGCCACTGCAGTCGAATTTTTGTAATTTTTGTTTTGCTTTTATCCCGCCACGCAGCGTGACACTGAAAATTGTTATTGAGGGCAGAGGGAAAAGGGGTATTTATGAGGGTCCAAGCTTTTTGCCGGTCGGTAATTTCTCTGTCGTCCTCAGCTTCTTGTTTGCGACCTTGCCAGGAGTGTTTTGCGCAGTTTGCGATGTTTGCCTTATGGTTGACACACTTTCCGGCCGACCATCTCATTTCCATATCATCTTACGCTTACTTGTACGAATATAGTGTCAGAAGTGGTTAATTAGCGCACTTGACATTGCTCCGGGTTGGGTTTAACTGCTTGGGAGTGTCTTAATGATAGTGCTTACACTTTAATGGCCCTTAATCCGCTCCCAATTGTCCCAAATTTCTAGCCAGGGGGAACGAACGAATGATTGGTGCTGTCCCTGAGCTAAGAACCTTTAGTTCTAGTACTTTATAGCCCAGAACGATTAATCTCATAATTAACATTTAATATACAACTTAATGAGAGAACGGAGAAGTTGAACTCTAATAAACATACAGTACATGTGCTGGCCATAAAAAACACGTTTCAAAAGGAAATAAACACTTCGTTTAAGTTATAAAGCAACCAGGTTAATGAAAGTTTATATTAAATATATGTATTACTTTTCTTTATTCAAAAAACATTTTTCAACATTTTAAATACAATAAAATATAGTTCATAGGTTTTTATTTAAATCAATATCAAACAAATTCTCCTAATTTGCCTTTTTTTTTATAAATTACTTAACAAAACCCAAAAACTCAACTAAGAAATCAAACTGTGTAAAGACATGTTTATAATTTTGGTGATTATTTTAAAATCATTTATCATATAGCATTTAAGTTTAAGCAATGATAAATGGACGAACTAGTACTAGGCACTTGTAAATTAAAGAAAGTCGTTAACATTACTTTAAACCACAATGTTGTACTTAAACCAAATTGAGGCTTGACCTAAATTCTCCACCCCACCTAAGTGCATTCTTTCCGCCGAAATCAAAGCTGGAATTTGGACTTCGTTGGGTTGGGAAGCCACTCCGTGAAAGGATTTGCCTTGTGGGTATGCAAAACCGCCACTTAATTGTGGCGCCTGCCACCAGCGCACCCACGTTAACAAACCGCTGGAAAATAACTACGATCAAATTGACGGAGGCAGGCTGAATCCACTCGGAGGGGCGTTTTCTATCACCCAACTTGTGGTCTGCGTAACATGGTAGTTTGGGGTTTTATTAGCGGTTCGGGCGCTTCTCCGGCGGACGATAAGCAGCCGACTGACTGGCGATTATGTAAAGTGATTTCTTAGTCTCAGAAACTTGGGAACCCGAAACCGAACCCGAACCCTCGGTTGCGGCTATTACTGTCATCAATATTTGGTAACGAATTCCAATTGCATGGCATTCCAATTTCAGGTTGATTGCACTAACTATTTGCAGTCGCAGATGCAGTGGCAGCCCACTCGGGTCGCTTCTCTCCACCGACTGGCCTGTTATTATATAACCTTCCAGCCAGGCGGCAGAGTTTCCCCGTCCCCCTCCCCGTCGACTTCTCGCACACCATTTTCCAATCCGAGAAAACTCTGCTAATGGCGACATCGAAAGTCGTTTTGGGTATACTCTACAAAGCGGAAAAGCCGCACAAAAACACATACTTTTTGGACTACAAAATTTGATTTACTATAACATTTGGCTCGGGATTCCGATATCAACTGTAGCATTGTTTTTCCATAAAGGAAACCTTCTTTTCTCATTGGGATTCTGGATCATGCTGCATCGGGAATATCATCGACAATACGTAATATCTCGACCAGCAGTGCAATTAATTCACGTTCGTCCTCTTGATTGCGTCGATTCCTAGCTTCTTTTGACCTTCTGGTCCGTTCCATTGTATATTACAATGTTAGAAATTGAATAGAAACCTTTGCTCTTGTTGGACAAATGAATTTCAGGTTGTTGATTTCACGACACGAGAAGCTGTTCTGAACTGTTGGCATCAATTCAGATTTAAAGGAATTAGACGTGTATACTAGATCGTGGAAAATACCATTTTTGTCACAAATCAAATTACAAAATAATTACTTTTGTAAGTATTTTGTTAAGTAATAAATTTTATTATCTTTCATGAAGTGTAGCAGAAATAATATTAATATTTATTAAATTTTTAGAATAGGGAAGTAACTTATTTTACTATTCAAATAATAAAAACAATATTTTCTAGGTAGGGCATCTCCGTTTCTTGGTTTCAAATTTATGCATTTGCTGTTTTGGAGCCAACTTTTATTTTATTTTGGCTTTGATGGCAAAACGGCAGGCAGCAACGAGACATGAGACACGGGGCACGAGGCACGAGGCAGAGCCCCAGCGGTGTTGTTTGTTTGCTTTTCCGCGCCACAATAATAGCAACAACAACAGGTGGGCCTGAATGCCTTGCCAGATTTGTCATCCGCCAGTAACAACATCGAAAATGTTGGTAAATGTGTCATGGTACCAGGCAACAGGCAGCAGACTCTGTTCCTGTTTGCATTTCTTGCAATATTTGCGAGCAAAAATGCCGAAACAAAAACAATTTCCCAGCCAGCAGGTTTTTGGCGGCCCCTGCTGCGATTGTTGTTGTTTGTTTGCCGCCGCCTCGATCGCTCGATTGACACATATCCCCCAATCCCGAAAAATGCCGAGATTGTGGACTGGATGTCTGCTCCGCCTTTGGGGACTGGGACTTGTTTGTAAATGTCGCGAAATTAAAATTCTAATCAACCTCTTGTTCAATTTGTTTGCACTTGTCGCAAATGACGAGGCAGAAAGTGATGATGTGATATTTGCGGTGATGTACATACATACCAACAAGTATTACATTTTGTTAAATTATTATTATTATATGATTCAATATTGGTGGGTACGTTTTGTGCGACTTAAGATATGTTTTTTGGGTAAAATAAAGATTTAAGCTATTTTATTTATTTTCAATAACAAATAGCTTTTAATCTTTGTCAGGTAATAATATTTTCTCTAAAAAAAGTATAAAAAATTAATTAATTATTATAATATATTTAATCAAATCATTTATATGCCTGCTGTCAAATTAAAGCTCTGCTAATTACAAGTCACATAATAGTATTTCCACCAAGCAGGTTCTGGTTTTATTAACTGCCATAAACATCGCCCCCTTCTTCATACACTCACTTTTTGTGACCCACAAAGTGCGCAAAACACGTAACAATTAAAAGCATTAAAAGCATTTTATATAATTCCGCAGAGACAGCAAAACAATAAGCACTTCACACGCTTCAAACCTTTTGCGCTGATCCCCAACACACCCTTTGGGAAATCTGAGTCTAGTTTTGACACAACTTCGACAGACCCGTAATGAGTGCCATAAAGACGGTAAGCGAGTAAGCCGGCAAAACTGAGATACAAAAAACATTTTATTAGGCTTTGACAAGAAAACGATCACATAACGAATAGCCAAATATCTGAGTCTGGCAGGTCGCAATAAGACATGTAAATGATCTGGAACAATTAGCTAAATGCAAATAAAGATATTTTATAAGATCTGGAAAAGAAATGGCTTTTACCGAAGGAATGTTAAAAACCTATAACTTATAATAGCTTGTTAGTGTTACTAATTAAATTTCCAAAAGCAAGTGTAAACATTAAATTATTTCAGTTGTGTGTGAAATGCAAATGGCTAAAACTACCTCAACATTTTGTGCAAGTGAGCGATTTGCCGAAATTATGTTAATTGCACAGATGCAAGCTGCATTTGTATCTGAGTCCCTGTTTCTGTATATGTATCTGTATCTCTGCGCCGTACCCGTGGCTATATCTGTGGGCTATACGAATGCAAATTAGTCGCCAGAGTCGAGAGTTTGCCCTGGAGAATGTGTTTTGGTTTCGGTAGGGGCTTGGTTTTGCCACGCATAAATTTCCGTACGCCTGAGTTATTCAAGCGACCATTTTCCAGCACACCCGGGAGGCAGGGTAGCGTGGAAATGCGAATGTTTATGCTGAAATATGTTGAAAGGATATTTTATTGAGCGAGGGCATGTGGGCTGGGGTAATGAGTGAAGGGGTTCAGTTTGTTCAGCCACAATGTTGCATAATTAATTTGTTTACACAGTTGTACACAAACTCAACGCAATTTTCAGGGGTCTGCACTGCAGCTAATGTAGATATGTGCAAAAACATGGAAATATTTTCGATTCTGCCAACAAATTATATGCATATATTTCCAAAAATTATATATTTTAATTACTGAATATTTAACAATTAATAAAAATGGTATTTAACTAAAAAAGTTTCATATAAAATGCATAAGTATTTACCATAAATAGTTGCAATGCAAAGTGTTTTTTTTGTATTGATAATCTAAACCATTCCCATTTAATGGGAACACTAATTGTGATTCATCTGCAGCTCATCTGCCATCAATTTCCACACGAATTTAATGCCAGACTGTCACGAGCCACATATGGATTGAACATTCGGACAAGGGTTATATCATTAACTGTATCATCGATAAAAATGTCCATTTCCGGGCAAAATTTATTTATATTTGGCACCATTCTGCGTCTATAAATGCTGCCTCTCTGTTGTTTTATTCGGTGTTTATTGTTCCTGCTTATATGCACATTTCCGGAGTGCAATCGGGTAAAATGCAACAGCACCAGGAATGGCGTCAAATGTTTTACAGCCAGATAAGAAGTTTAATTTATGCGAAAACATGTTTGAAGCCTCTGCCGTCTGCCGGCGCAACCAGACGCCAAATGGTATAAATACAGTACCATATACAGTAGATAGCCGTGTAGTCTGTAGTGTTGTGTCAGGATGTGGCGGGCCTTGACCACGCCCACAGTTCACACGCCCCCAACTGCTATTGACCTTGCACGGTGGCGAACTTCAAACCCAAACAAAGTTACAGCCAGGCAAAAATTGGCCATAAATTACGGGCGAAGTCTCTTTTCCGTTTTTGTGGTCGTCAATGAGTGGGACTTTTTTCGATTTTTCGTTGGCGCAGCTATTTATTTATTTAGCGCCATGTTTTGTCTAGACTCTCGCTGACTGACACTGTGGTCGGGCGGCACTCTCGCCGATATTTGTCGAGCGATAACTCCTTTTTATGGCCACCCATTGTCTGCAGCCCCTGCTACAGTGGCGGCCCATCGCATTTTATGCCATTTCCGTCTGGCAGATACCAAAAACCAGCGGCCAGAGGAGCGTGCCTCTGCATAAGCAGGCTGGCAATTAAAAGCAAAGATCCCAGACATTTCTGCCGTGCGGCGGGAGTGAGTGGATCGCATCATTAATTAAGCCCGGAAGTGTTGATAGTTCCTCCAGCTCCAGCTCCAGCTCCCACTGCAGATTCATTTTTCAGATGCAGATAGTTTGTTGCGGCAACATGTTGCAGAACTCTGCCAGCAGCCCGCAAGTATGCAACAATTTCTTTTAAATCTTTATAATTATGTTTTTTCCCAATGAAATATTATAGTGACACTTATAAAAATAATTACATTTTTAGACAGTGACAACTGTTTTTTTTTTATTTTTCAGAATAAGCCTATTCGTTTTTATACTCTTGCAGAAAGGTTAAATTCTCTAAAAATCTGCATTCAAATTTTGCAGTTTAAAGTTGATCAAATTTTTGAACTATTTTCATGTTAGTTATTTCTAGTCATTGTTCATACAACCTTTGGTAAATTTAAAAGCAAAGAAATAAATTAAAAAAAGCTTTTTTCTACTTGTTATCTCTAGTTTTTTTAAAGGCCTAGATAACAAATTCGTCAAATAACTATGCACCGAAGTCACTGTTTTAATATGAGAAACTTTAAAATCATGTATGATATGGATAGATTGACCATAGAGGCTTACATGGTCATTACCTTTTTTTTACATTATAAAAAGTCATATTAGAAAAATTAAAGAAAGCCTTTTGTCAATAAATGATTTGGAAGTTTTTTGGGGGATATTTATTATTACTACTAGAAAACATATAAAAAAAGGTAGGTAGATCAAAAATAAATTGCAAATAACACACAGCACAGCAAGAAGATCCGCCGGGGGTCGGCGGGGTGTGTGCGGCAACAACGGGTTCGGGATGCAGACTCCACCTGTCGGTGTCCAAGGACTCCGGTCTGAGGCTCTCCCCCGCCCCGCACCTTCCTCACTTTGCTCGTCAACTCGTACTGCTTCATTCCGTCGGACATCCGCCCACCTTTCAGCCCCCGAAGGACGCCGCAAGGTCACTCGTAGAGGACCGGCTGGCCGGGCAGACTGTCCAGATTGCGCCGGTGCATGCGCCCCTCCTCGTGCTGCTTCACCGACTTCATGTGGTTCAGCGTGATGTTGCACGTCTTGCAGAAGTAGGTGGCACTGGGATCACGGGCGGGAGGCGGCGGGCAGGTCTGGAGGAACTGCAGCCCCACTGGACGCAGAGGGGCCAGCGATCCGTTGGTGCTCACCCGGTACAACTGGCGTCCGTTGAACGGCGCTATGCCCATCCCCATTCCCATGCCCATTCCCATTCCCATTCCCATGCCCATACCCATGCCCATTCCCACGCCCACACCAAGTGCCCCGCCCCCGCGGGATCCGCCCGCGAAAACGGACTGCACCCGCCTGCGGTGACGGGCTCCAGCCATGTGCATGGCCATCTGGGACTCCGAGGTGATGCTCACGTCGCACAGCTCGCACATGAGGTACTTGGCGTCCGTGCGCACCCACCTGCCCCGCGGATCGTAGTAGCCATCTCCGTTCGGGCGGGTCATCTGGCGGGCCACCAGGCGGTGGCGACGCCCGAAGAAGTGCTGCTGGGCGTGCATCACCGAGGTCAGCTTGAGGTCGCACAGGTCGCAGTAGAAGTCCACGGGGCGGGCGGTGCGCATGAACCGCATCGCCTCCTCCGACACGCCCATGGGGTCCACACTGGTGCCACCCTGGGCGCCCTGTGTGGCGGGGCACTGGCGCTCCAGCCAGGAGCAGATCCGGCGCTCGTGGGCCCGCGACGAGTAGTGGTCCATCGCTGTCCGCACCGATCGCATGGCCGTGTGGCACAGGGCGCAGTAGTTCCAGCCGAAGAGCGCCTGCAGCTCCCGGGGATAGTGCGGCGGGTCCAACGGGGCCACCGCCAGTTCTGCGGGAGGGGGTGATCATTGATTAGTATTTCTAAGGCTGAAGAAATTGGAGAAATCAAAACATTTTTGAATTTTTGGCTATTTCTGCTAAGGTAATATAAAATTTAATCCCTAACTCATAAATATATGGTTTTCATACAAATTAATTGATGTTTTTGTAGATTCAACAATGTCTAATATGCATTGGATGTGGAATACAAAAATATATTTCAATGTTTTACCTTACAAGCGTTTATTGCATGTTTTTGTTATTTGTACTCTGGCACTTTAGCTTGAAGCAGATATGTTGCCAATATACACTACTATTAAATTATTATTCTATAAAATTATTCAAGCTTACTATTAATTTAATTTTTAAGATAATAAATAATCCTCACTAATAGCACTTAAATTCAATTGCAGAGTTCCAAGAATTAATTCCTCATCTTACTTAACCACTTAAATTCAAGCACTCAATATAAGCTCTCTTAGCTTCATTCTGTAAGGAAATAATACTGAATATAAAATTTTGTCAGTCTAAGCAACATTTTATAATAAAAATAATAAATAATCCTGACTAGAAGCAAAATGATAATACAATTGCCTAGTTTCCAGAATTGAAGGCCTCATCTCACCCTTTTGGCAAGGAAATAAACTCTTGTCAGTCTTAGAAATGTTTAAGTAATATTTTATAATAGAAACAAAAGGACTATTTGGCAAATTATCCTGATATAAAGCTAAGTGCTACTTTAAAAAAGTATTTCCCAGAATTAAAGGCCTCATCTCACCTGTGACATTTGGCAAGGAGGACTTGTTCTCCACGGGGGCGGGGGCTTCCTGGCGCATTCGCGGCTCGATCATGGCCACACGTCCTTGCATTTGAATGGGACCGTGACCTTGACCCTGCCTCTGCCACCTGTCGCCGTGGTCCTGGCTGCGCAGGCGCAGGACCTTGTCTTGATCTGAGTAGGCCATCGACTGATCGCCGGCCTTCTTGGGCTTGCCGTGCTCCTTGCCCACGTATCCATAACCGCAGAGATCGCCCTTGTAGCCGTTGAGTCCTTTCAGGGGCGAGTGCGACTCCTCTTGGTGACTATACTGCACATAGAAGTGCTGCTCCTTTCGCATCCCATTCGGGATTGCGTTGGCGCGCTGGCGCTGCAGTTGCTCATTGGGCACGTACTCGTCGTTGCTGTCCAGGCACAGCTCGGCCACCCTGCGTTGGTCTGCCTTTGGCCTGTAGCCATTGGTGTGGCGTGTCTCCTTCATGGCCACATACTCGTTGTTCTCGCCCAGGCAGAGCTGTGGGTGCGGATGCGTGGTCTCCCGGGGGCGCAGGTGGCGCGGTTGTCCGTCCGGCACCCAGATGTCCGAGTAGCTCAGCGGACTGAGGTGCTGCTGGTACAGGGTGGCCATGAAGTGCGTCCTGATGGTGTCCGGTGCCTCGCCGGCGACGACGGGCTCACTGAACGTGGCCACATCCACGTGGGCCTTGGGCTCTATCTGCCCGTTGACCAGGTGGATCGAGCTCTGGGTCATCACCGATGGAGCCGACCCAGAGCCGGAGTTCGGGGACCACAATTCGATGGCGCTGTTGGCCGCCTCCAAGATGGCACGCCCGTGCATCGGACAGGGTGGTCTCTCCGGCTGAGGGAGCTTCAGGCCCAGCGTCTCCAGAGTGCCGGGCAGCACTATTTGCTGGAGGCAGTCGCCCTCCTCCTGATCTTCGGGGGGCCAGCCCGAGGGCGGCACGTTCACCTGGTAGCGGTAGACGGTGGGCTCGTCCGTGCGGCGCAGCTCCACGAGCACGGGCACATGGCCGGAGGGGGAGCGGGGCTGGGGCTGCGGCAGGGCGGAGGCCACGCGCACTATGTTCCGGGCGCACTGCATCGCGATCTGCTCGTGGACCAGGGGCAGACGCTGCTGCGGACGCAGCTTGTACCGGCGGGACCACATTACCTGGAATCTCTTTTTCTGCGATTTGGGATCTATGGGATCTTTGGGATCTCTGGGTCACTATCTGATGGCTGCTTTTTGGGACTCGTCTGGGACGTCTGGTTGTGGACCACGTATCTTAGCTAGCACATTTGATGGGGGTTTTCGATTGTGGGATTTACTCTGGTCTTTTTGGCCTCCTTGGCTCGTCGCTTTACATAGAAAATAGAGAACTCTGGTCGTCGTTGAAATCAGAAGGGGTTTCAATACACTTGGGGTCGCGCAAAATTCCTCGACCGCTTCTTTTATTTTTTGTGCTACTATTCTAATACGAAATGTTGGCAAAACATTTGAATTTGTTGGGAATCGGTGTTTAAAATGTGTGAACGGTTTCTCCACCAGTCGAAAGCTACATAACAAAACACAATTACTGTCCTGCCTTGTCTGTGATAAAGATGAAATTGTCAAAGCCGGCCGAGATTTTTCGTCGTTGGCTTACAGTGGTGCATTTTTCCCGTCATTGGTATCAGTGTGTGAAAATTGGTCGAGTTTTTCAACTCTTTTGGTAAGGTTTCTAAGAAAACTTGAAGGGTTGCCACATCCTCAGGAACTTAATAAATTAAATTAAGTTTTAACACTGCTTTTGAATGTTTTAAGATACTAAAATAATAATTCCAATGGCTATTTATTTAAACAATCTGAAGTCATAAAATACACAACTCTACATATTTTTGCTCTTTAGCCATCCGCCTTACTTACCAGAATTTTTATTAAATTTCAAGCCCATATCCTTCAAGGACGTGACTCTGTTCAATACGAGGAAAACGGTCCTCCCAAGGGTCCTCTTCCGGGAAATGAGTTGGCAGGGCTTTAAACATTCCCGGAAAACTCCCCGCATGTGAAACAAAGAGGAAAAAGCTGCCGACTCGAATATACTCGTACATATGTGACTGCCTGGGGACATTAGAATAATGTTTAGCGCGTGATTTGGCTGGGGTATCCGTGGCATCAATTGTCAGCGCTTAGCCGGAGGGCAAGTTTATCGAGCGGGGGAGGGCGCCGCACCTGTGGGGAAGTTTTGAGGGCGGGTGACAACGGCCCCACTGCCAACATCAATAACACTAATGGGAAAAGGATAGAGATAAGCATTAAATAACACACGTACGCAGGGTTTTGGGGCTTACAATGGGCCTACCGTGTGCGGAGTAGTGTTGTCACACTAAAATTCACTAAAAATAGCTAAACGGTCGTTTTAATAATAACTTTTTGAACGAAATTATTTATAGTTATCACAAATGTGATAACCACTATTTTTTTGGTAATAATTTTATTTAATAATAATATAACATTTTAATTGAATATAACATATTTTATTATATTATATTATAATATATTTTATTATATTTTTATAATATTTTGAGCAAAGCTCTTAATGTCTAGATAAAAGCTTCTCTTGAAAATTTACTATTTGGGTGTTCCAAAAATTTTGCGTGTTTCTAAAAAAATACAGATATGCTCCATGATTTTGTTGTTTCTCAAAATCTTAGAAGCCATAGAAGCAATCGAAAAATGTATTGAAAAGTAGACATAGCTTTCATGTTACTAAAAAAATAAAAATTCGAATAAAGTTGTATTATAGAATAATTAATTTTTGTAATGGCTCCAATGGTAAAAAAAAACTCACGAACTTTTAGTTTTCATATTCCTCTTTTTTCAAGTTTTAAAAACATTTCCCAACACTAATTTCTTTTGAAGAGAGTGACAGTTGCACATACAGTAGGCCGAGATGACATAAAATTACAAGAAGGAAAGTGTTGTTGTTGGGAAAAATAATTTAATTCCTATTTTTATTCGGCTGAGCTAAAGAGAAATAGACAAACCTAGATATAAAATAGCTGGTGGGGCAGAGGCTGTGGGTGGCTCGTGCCCCGTTGCCTACGTACGTGGAGCTGTTAAAGGACACGTTCCACCACCCCCTGATGTCGCACCCCCCTCGGCCGTCTTTTGTTTGCTCTGCGCATTTTTCACATTTCGCGTTTCCGCTTCCGCTTTTCCGCCATTGTCGTGACTCCGCCGAAAGAAATGTGTCACACACGTGAGCAATTTAAAGCTTTGGTCCTGGCTTCCTTTCGCCTCATTTCGATTGCAAACTTAATTTGAAAACTTGGCCTCGCGGCGTGTAAATATGCGTTCAGGATGTGAAATTTATGGAAACGCCTGGGGCCAGGAATATGCTAATTTTCGTAGCTGCTCGTAAGCATTGATTTCGTTTCTTTCGCTGATGGAATGGAACCAGAACCGCAGTACATCTAGTAAATTGATGGCCAGATCCCCAAAGGAACCCTCATTAACAGTTTCACAAGAAGGGCGAGTTTTCAAAAAACTGTTCGTTATTATTATTCTGAAAACCCATATTTTTGCTTTTACCAGTTTTTCGCTAATAATCATTCTTAGAACTCTGTTTAACCTAACGCTTGGGGAACCACGCTTAATCATTCGTAAGTTTAAACTAAGCTTGTCATTTTGAATTTTATTTGATAAATATGATTGAATACCCATAAACGCTTTAACTATGTTAAACCATCAATAAGGCCAAGTTCAACAATAAGTTATATACAATAATTCTATACTGCTGTTTTAATTTAACAATTAAGATAAACGTTTAAATTACGCAAATGCGTAATTGTTTTCACTGTTACTCAGATTGATTGTGATTTGTTTTAGTAAATAATTTTTCATTAACATACATCGAATGTTGTTTGTTATAAAATTAACATATGAAAAACCATAATAAGCAATCATTTTGCATAGCTTGGTTAAATCAAGAACATTGCAACCGAAATTTTCAAATTAACTTACAGATTTAAATACTTAGTAAATAATAATAATAGTTTTAATTCTGGTTCTATGTACTACATATCCTATGCTAGGTCACATATCACCCTGGTTATTACTTTACTGAAACTTATAACCTAAACTTTTTCATGGATTTAATACCACAACCTCACTATCCGGCGGCCAAATTGACATGTGTTCGACGACGTATCTGTAGACCAGCGGCTGCACATCCTTCGAGAGCGTGAAGTCGAAGTGTGAGAAGTCATCGAAGTTCACCTTGTGGCTCTCGACGAGATTGGGCAGTTGCTCCTCCAGTCTGGCCACATCCGAGTCGGATCCCAGCCAGTCGCCTGCGCCGTGGTGGAGCACCACATGGCTGGTCGCCTGCGAGAGGTTGTAGGCTGGTGGATCGTGGGACTCGTAGCGAATGAGATTGAGGACAGGGCCATGGTCGAAATGCTGGAAGACGAGGTCTCCCTGCATCTGGGCGTAGTGGAGGATCTGCTTGGCAGAGGCTCCCTGGGAGGCGTGGGCCGCCACAATGGGTGTAAGGGTCTAAAATAGTTTCAATTGTTAATCCAAAAGAGTACAAAATCAAACTCCGATCTGCAAACTTACCTCATTAAAGCTCTTCCAGTCAAACCCGCAGAGGACAAAGTCAAAGATAGCGCAGATGCGACTGTCCAGCTCCGAGGAGGAGCAGATGTACTGGCGGAACTGCTGGATGAGCTTGGTATTAGACGAGATCTTGTAACCGCCCAGTAGGTTCAGCAACATCTGAATAGATAACCAGAAAATAATGAATAGCCACGTTATGCGTACTCTAAAGCGTAGCAAAGGTTATTTAACTCCCTTGTAATTGGCTAATTATTAATGATTATAGTAAACTTGTTTAGACCGCGAAACTGGACATAAAGTCTGCAAATACTTTTAGCTATCCAAACTATGAACAAAAAACTAAGTATATTAACATTCAGTCTTGGACTGAATGTACCATTTAGGCTAGTTGTGAATTTTAAATGCTTTAAAATGATGGTACTTTACTATATAATATTTAACAAAATAACAAAAATTTACTACTACAAAAACTACAGATACAAAAAATTGTTAAACTTGTAAAAAATACTGAATATGAAGTTATATATTTTAGAGCAACTTTTAAATGGTATTTTATATTGAGTTAGACCTGCCCTGCACTCCTGATAAGTTATTGAAGTCTTCGCCATAATAAAACATCAGATCCCTGAATGCTCTTATCATACTCACCGAATACTTGCCCTTGAACATGCTGAGGAACTGCAGCACTGGACTGCGGTTCTCCTGTAGGTAAACGGTTGGGGACAGGGCCTGCATGAGCTGCACCTTGGTGGCATACTCGGGTCTTTCGCTGCACATCACAAAGAAGACGGTGGAGCCCTGCGAGTGGCCAATGTACTGGAGCTGGGGCATCATGGTGCGACTCAGGATCAGGTCGATGGCTGCGGGTACATCGTACTTTCCGATCTCGTGGAAGGAGAAGTCCCAGTACTTCCGACGTTTAGGGCGATGACCAACGTGACCCCGGGAGTATATGTTGCCTCTGGTATTCAGCATCCAGACATCGTAACCCTTTCGGTAAAGGATGTACGCCAGGCCATTCGAAGGTCCCAATTCCACCCACGAGGCAGAACTGGCCATCAGGCCGTGGACAAGTAGGACAGGTTGGGCTCCAGGACGAGGAATGCGATGCAGGCAGAGCTTGTAGCCATCATCTGAGTCGACGAAGATGGTCTCCGATGGGTAGCCGTACTTTTCAATCAGATGCACCTGTCAGTCAAATTTGAGATTTGTCCTAGATTCGATTTATCAGATGAATATATGGCAGATTATTACTCACCGTTGTCAGCTTCGAGTCATCCAAGATGTCCGCCTGAGAGAAGAATTCCGGTGGATTGCTCGGATTGTACTGTACTGTAATTTTTAGATCACCATTGTCCGGTGAAAGACTTCCTTCATTGTTAGACTTTTGAAGGCTTTCATTTGGAATAAATGGAAGCGATGACTGCGACTGCGATTGGGACAGAGATCCTAATGACTGCGCGTTTAACTGTGACTGGGATTGTGAGTTTGACTGAGCGTGTTGTTGGGACTGTAATTGTGACTGCAATTGGGACAGTCCTTCCGACTGTGAGTGTATTTGAGACTGTAATTGAGTGACTAAATCTGACTGCGACTGTGGATGCAATTGGGAAAGAGATCCTTCCGACTGTAAGTGTAATTGGGTTTGCGATTGGGACTGTGATCCTGACGATTGTGAGTTTAATTGGGATTGCATTTGGGCAAGAGAGCCTGACGTAAGTAAGTTTGGCTGCGACTGTTGTTCCAACTCAGACTGTGACTCAGCTGACTGTAAGTTTAGATGTGATTTTAAATGGGACAGTAGACCTGGTAAGTCTGAATTTGACTGCGATTGCGATTGGGACTGTAATTGAGACTGCAATCCTGACGACTGTGACTGTGGACGTGACTGTAGTTGCAATTGGGACTGTGAGTCAGCTGACTCTGAGCTTAAATGGGAATTTAATTGGGACAATAAGCTTGACAACTCTGACAGTGAGTTAAATTGTGACTGTAATTTAGACAGTGATCCTGACGTCTGTGAGTTCGACTGCGACAGTGACTGCAATTGGGACAGAGATCCTTCCGACTGCGAGTGTAGTTGGGACTGCAATTGGGACAGTGATCCTGACAACTGTGAGTTTGACTGCGACTGTTGTTCCGATTGGGACTGTAAGTTTAGATGGGACTCTAATTGAGACAGTAATCCAAACAAGTGTGAGTTTGACTGCGATTGCAATTGGGAATGTGCGTCAGCTGATTGTGAGTTTACATGAGGCCGTAATTGAGAGTGCAATCCTGACGATTGTGAGTTCGACTGTGACTGCAATTGGGACAGAGGTCCTTCCGACTGCGAGTGTAGTTGGGACTGTGATTGAGAGTGTGATCCTGACGATTGTGAGTTTAATTGGGACTGCAATTGGGTCAGTGATCCTGATTGTGAGTGTGACAGCAGTTGTGGTTCCAATTGGGGCTGTGAGTCAGCTGACTGTAAGCTTAAATGGGACTGTAACTTTGACAGTAAGCCTGACAAGTGTGAATTTGATTGCGTTTCCAACTGGGACTGCGAGTCAGCAGTCTGTAAGGTTAAATGGGACTGTAACTTAGACAGTGATCCTGACGACTGCGACTGTGACTGCAATTGGGACAGAGATCCTTCCGACTGTGAGTGTAATTGGGACTGCAATTGAGACTGCAATCCTGACGATGGTGACTGCCATTGTAACAGTGGGTTGAGGAACTCATTTACATTGTGTAAAACTGGTTGGGGAGTCAGTGTGGGGCTAGATATTATATGTGGCTTAGAAGGGGTAGAAGGTTGAGAATCGTTTTCTTTGGTCAGCAGAGGCAGGGAGGCAGGAGTTGTGGGTGTGCTTATAGAATTTAAAATTTCTTGTATACTGTCAATGTGATTGGAATTATCGAGTTCCTCTACCCTTTCTTCTAATTCAGCCATGTATTTATTCCTATTGTTCTCGAATTTAGTTCGAAATTTAGCTAAATAATCAAACTTAGTTGTTGGTACTGACCGCGTTGTGCTTACAATCTTTTGGTTGCGCTTGGGACGCTTATGTTGCCCGAAATCTTGTAATTGGGCAATATTACCAGTACTAGAATTCAATTTTAACTCTTTGATTGGAGCGAAAATATAATATTTTGATTTTGGTATTAATTGAGTGTCAATGATCAGCAATTGAGGGTTTGATTCTTGAGGATTTAATGTTAACTGAGGTTCATGTTTTAACTCGGGTTCTACGAAGCCACTTGAACGAGAAATTACCACTTGAGATTTCTGAGGACTATATTTTGACTGATGAGCAATTATTTCGGAGCGAGGAAGTAACATCTTAAAAAATGGAGTCTTGGATTGCTGTGCCCTGAACTGATCCATTAGTATATTTAACCTAGACTGTAACTGCGAGTGAATCAAGTTGTGTGATTGAACCGAAGTATCGATATAACGTTTTGGTTTTAGCTTGGAGCTAATGAAGTACCATTCCTGATTGGATTGCTGTGGGACTTCAAGAGGACCTGGTAAAACATACTTGGGCTTTGGGTCTAAAATTAATGAAGGTTCTTCTTCGATTTGGCCATTTTCAGATTGTAACTGCGACTGCGACTGAGATTGCGGATACAAAGATGACGATAACTGTAAGTTTGCGTGTGACTGTAATTGGGATTGTAGTTGGGACTGTTGTTGGGACTCTAGTTGGGACTGCAATTGGAAAGGTGAGTTTAATTGGGTCAGTGATCCTAACGACAGTGAGTTTAATTGGGACTGTTGTTGGGACTGTAGTGGGGATTGTAATTGGGCCAGTTGTTGGAATTCTTGATGGGACTGTAGTTGCCCAGGTGATCCTGCCGACAATGAGTTTATTTGGAACTGTAATTGGGACAGTGAGTGTGAGTTTGACTGCGGCTGTGACTGATATTGGAATTGAGATTGCGACTGGAAAGAGCTTCCCAGATTTTGATTGCCAAATCCAAAGCTCTAATATTAAATTACCAGGTTAAATTGAAGTTGTAGCGGAATTTCTTCTGATTCCCTTACCTGAAACATGGAATGTGATTCTTCATCCGTGTTCTGTTGTTGAATCCCATTGCCTCCAAATGAGTGCCAAAATTGCTGACTCTCACTGGGTACCAGAGCACCAAGTAAAAGAAACGCACAGATCGCGAAAATAAATGCGACCGTCATTCCGATGCTAAGTTTACTCCAGAAACAAATTGAACCGAGCCCTTTTATAGGTTTGACTTTAAGGCACGTTGAAATTAAAAATGTCATGCTTTGAGTGGGGTTCCTAACTTCAGATATGCCGATTAACATGCCGATGTTGCATCATTAAATAACAATTTTATGAAGGTTACAAGCAGATGAAACAGCCTTGAAATCACGCTTTAGTCCTTTCTTAAATTATTAAATACTGACGCTACTTAAATTATCCTTTGTTGAATTTTAAAAAAAACAATAATTACTTATTATATTACTACAATTTATTTAATAGAATTTCAAAATTAAATGGATATACGTCATCATAGGGTATGTAGCCAAGTAGACTTATTTAAAAATAGAAAATAAATACTTTTTAATTTAAGACAACCAATAGTTTGGGTTTTTTTATTATTTATGAAAATTTGTATGATAAGTTTGAGCCCAACCCTCTAAGCTGCGTCAAAGCCAATCGTTTGTTGCTTTGTTAATATTTCCTCTGCAAAATGTGTTGGCCTTTCACAAATCTAGCGGTATAAAATGCAAAGCTCAAGGACGCGATCGTAGAGGAGTGGTCGAACGTCCTTGGAGATTGTGAAGTCAAAGTGGGCAAAGCCATCGTAGCCCACCTTCCTGTTTTCGATGCAGTTGGGCAGCTGCGCCTGCAGCCGATTCACATCCGCCTCCGATCCCAGCCAGTCGCCTCCGCCGTGGTGGAGAACCACCTTGCTGGTCGCCCGTGTGAGATTGTAGAGGGGCGGGAACCAGGATTGGTAGCGCAAGCGATTCAGGAGGCGGCCGTAGTCGTAGCGGTGGAACACATTTTTGCCCTGCAACTGGGCGAAGTGGTAGATCTGCCTGGCGGAGCTGCCCTGCGAGGAGTGACCCTCCAAAATGGGGGTAAGGGTCTAAGAATAAACAAAGTTCATTATCCCGATCCTTGATAGATATCGATTTCCCACCTCATTAAAGCTCTGCCAGTTGAAGCCGCAGACCACAAATTCAAAGATGGCGCAGATGCGACTGGTCAATCGCGTGGCGGAGCAGATGTGCCGGCGGAACTGTTGGATGAGTCTGGTGTTTAGAGATACCTTGTAACCGCCCAGAAGATTCATCAGCATCTGAAACAGAATGGAATTGGATACATATTCGTATTCTTAAACAAATCTTAGTAAAAAAATAGTTGTTTATCAAAGCAAATCATTTTTAAAATTATTGTGGAATATATTGCTTACTCCAACTTACAGTGAAGCCACCCTTAAAAAGGCCCATGAACTTGAGTACTGGACTGAGGGATCCTTGCAAATAGACCGTTGGCGAGAGGGACTGCATGAGGCGCACCTTAGGGGCATAATCGGGTCTTTCACTGCACATTACGAAGAAAACGGTGGAGCCCTGGGAGTGTCCGATATATTGGATGCTCGGCATGTTGGTCTGCTGCAGGATTAAATCGATGGCGGCGGGTAAATCGAACTGGCCGATCTCGTGGAACGAAAAGTCCCAGAAGTCCCTATCGCTCTGACGACCATTCCCACGCTCTCGCGAGTACACGTTACCCCTGGTGTTAAGCATCCAGACATCGAAGCCCTTTCGGAAAAGGATGTAAGCCAGGCCACTGGACGGACCGAACTGCACCCAGGAGGCCGAGCTGGACATCAGCCCGTGGACCAACAGGACGGGTGTAGCTCCGGACCGCGGAATTCGATGCAAGCCGAGCTTGTACCCATCGGCTGTATGAGCAAAATGGGTCTCTGATGGGTAACCATATTTCTGGATCAAGTTCGCCTATCAGTTTAAGTAGAAGAAGGATAACTTTTATTTAGCCAAAAAAAAAAAAAAATTTGCTAAATAATTTGGAATTACTCACCGTCTGCAGCTTGGAGTCAGCTTCAATGTCCGCTTGCGATAAGTATAGCGGGTTTTCATTATTATAGATATTATAACCTAAATCAAGGTTTACAATTCCCGGGTTGGAAGATACCACTAAAGGCCTTTCCTGTCCACTCTGGAGATTACCGTATATATACGATTGACCAGGAGCTTCAGCAAATGATTGAGTCTTTTGTTGCGATTGAGCTTGCGATTCAGATTCAGCTTGCGCTTGAGCTTGTAATTCCGCCTGAGCTTGAGCCTGTAATTGACTTTGCGCTTGTGCTTCAGCTTGTGCTTGGGCCTGTAATTGCTCTTGGGATTGCGCTTCCGTTTGCAATTCTAAATGACCATGGGATTCTAATTGTGCTTGTGCCTGTGGTTGAGATTGACCTTGTATCCAACCTTGTAATCGCGCTTGGTTTTGAGCTTGTGCTTGTAACTGAGCTTCTTGTTGTGCTTGCGTTTGGGCTTCCGCTTGGGACTGCAATTGCGCTTCTGCTTGAGCCTGTAGTTGAGCTTGCAATTGTGCTTCAGCTTGTGCTTGAGCTTGTGCTTGAGCTTGTGCTTGAGCTTGTGCTTGAGCTTGTGCCTGAGCTTGTGCTTGCGCTTCCGATCCCGTTTGCAAATGTAAATGCGCATGGGATTCTAATTGTGCTGGTTGAGATTGACCTTGTACCAACGTTTGCAAATGCGCTTGGTTTTCAGCTTGTGCTTGTGCCTGTGGTTGATATTGACCTTGTATCCAACCTTGTAATCGCGCTTGGTTTTGAGCTTGTGCTTGTAACTGAGCTTCTTGTTGTGCTTGCCTTTTTGCTTCCGCTTGGGACTGCAATTGCGATTCTGCTTGAGCCTGTAGTTGGGCTTGCAATTGTGCTTCAGCTTGTGCTTGAGCTTGTGCTTGAGCTTGTGCCTGAGCTTGTGCTTGCGCTTCCGATCCCGTTTGCAAATGTAAATGCGCATGGGATTCTAATTGTGCTGGTTGAGATTGACCTTGTACCAACGCTTGCAAATGCGCTTGGTTTTCAGCTTGTGCTGGAGCGTGTGGTTGAGATTGACCTTGTAAATGTAAATGTAAATGCGCATGGGAATCTAATTGTGCTTGTGCCTGTGGTTGAGATTGACCTTGTATCCAACCTTTTAATCGCGCTTGGTTTTGAGCTTGTGCTTGTAACTGAGCTTCTTGTTGTGCTTCCGCTTGGGACTGCAATTGCGCTTCTGCTTGAGCCTGTAGTTGAGCTTGCAATTGTGCTTCAGCTTGTGCTTGAGCTTGTGCCTGTGCTTGTGCTTGCGCTTCCGATCCCGTTTGCAAATGTAAATGCGCATGGGATTCTAATTGTGCTGGTTGAGATTGACCTTGTACCAACGTTTGCAAATGCGCTTGGTTTTCAGCTTGTGCTTGTGCCTGTGGTTGAGATTGACCTTGTATCCAACCTTGTAATCGGTTTTGAGCTTGTGCTTGTAACTGAGCTTCTTGTTGTGCTTGCCTTTGTGCTTCCGCTTGGGACTGCAATTGCGCTTCTGCTTGAGCCTGTAGTTGAGCTTGCAATTGTGCTTCAGCTTGTGCTTGAGCTTGTGCCTGAGCTTGTGCTTGCGCTTCCGATCCCGTTTGCAAATGTAAATGCGCATGGGATTCTAATTGTGCTGGTTGATATTGACCTTGTACCAACGCTTGCAAATGCGCTTGGTTTTCAGCTTGTGCTTGTGCCTGTGGTTGAGATTGACCTTGTAGCCACGCTTGTAATCGCGCTTGATTTTGAGCTTGTGCTTGTAACTCAGCTTCTTGTTGTGCTTGCGTTTGTGCTTCCGCTTCCAACGCTTGTAATTGCGCTTGATTTTCAGCTTGTGCTTGAGCTTGTGCGAGTACTTGTGCTGGTGCTTGTGCTTCTGCTTGCGCCTGGGCTTGTGTCAGCCATTGTCCTTGTGGCGGTGTTTTATCTTCCCCTTGTCCTTTTAACTGCAATACTCCTTTTAACTTGAAACTTGGTTGTAACTGCGCTGGAGTTAACTGTGGGAAAAGGGAAGAGGGAAGGTTTTTTATAAGCAGGTTTGGCTGAGACTCAATACCAGCATTAATAGTCCGGTTTGATTGACCATGGAGCACATATCCTGGTTGCGAGCCCTCTAGATTTGCTTGGTTGAGCTGGCTCAGTTTGGAGTTAATTTGGATTATCGATGGGTTTATCCCGAGTTGTTGATTTGATTGTAGTGGATTAATGCCCCATTGATTTAATGCTTTTTTAGGGCCTAAATGTGTATAAATTATTTCCCCTCCATTTGGTTTCGCGAATCCACCAAGTTTGAATTTCAAAGAGTTTTGAATCGCAGGTTTTTGTAGATTGTTAATAAAGCCGCTGAATCTATCATTAATCCTTTGGAGGCCAAACACTGCTGTGCTGGGCGCCACTCTATTTAGCGTCAGGAGCGCTAAGAGCGCGTAATAGAAAACGAGTAGCATTCTGGCTCTCTTAGCTCACTTTGAATGGCTTATTGGACAAGACCCTTTTATAGGTTCGCAGATAACAGACCATGAAATTAACAAGATATGCATTTCCCAACCAATGCTAAGGACATTATCTTCTAATGTTATAATAAGCGAATAAATTCTTCAAAATTGTAAAATAACTTTAATATTAACATTTTATCCAATATTTGAGAAATATTTTTAAAAATGTTAAAAATGTAAAATAGTACACTAAAATTCGAATACTCCTATCCAAATAATTTAATGGAATATCAATAAAATACCAAAGTCAGCTGTAATGCCGTTTCTGTTAACATGGCGTCTCATAGCTTTCGGGAAATGAGAAGTTCTAAAGGTCTTAAAAACAAACACTTTAAAAATATTTGAAAGCAAAAGAATAGAAAAGATAATTTAAAGCCTTTTAGATAAAGTAAAGTTCCTGAAGTTTTGCCAATCTAATTGCACAAGTGCACGAAGCGCAACCGTTATTATCCATGGTCCTTGTTTCGTCCTTGTTCCGGTGGCGTTGGCAAATTCACGCCACTCGCTTGTTTGCGCAAATTTGATTATCAAAATAGACCAGAGTGCAGGCGCGGTCGAAGAAGTTGGGAAAGAAGTCGCGAAAGGAAGAAGGATAATGCCATGTCGCCGCATTAGCGCCTCTGGCGGGTCTGGTGGTTGCGGTCGACGTCCCGTGAAACAAGCTGGAAATTGAGTTTGATTGCCTAGGTCCCTACACCCCTTTAGTGCTGATTAAAGCTCCTCGCCGGCGCCTCCAATTCCTGCCAACTTGCGGTGATTTGTCCCTTTTCCAGGCATATCATTTGGATGCAGCGCGGCCCTGCACAAATGGGGCATTAAGCCCTCCGACAGGGCTCGACACATATTAAATTTCATCTCGCTGTCAGTCGGCATCGGAATCGGGCGCCTAATGAAGGTTAAGCAACTTTTAATGTCCTGGCCCCGGCCATTTTGCAGACCATTAAATGTTTCGCCTGGCAATATGCCATATGTTTCCAGCATGGACATAAGCCCCCGTCCGGGAAATGTTCAGCAAAAACTTTTCTTATCATTTCAGCGCCAAAAGCCATAAAGACGTTCGCTAAGTCTGCGTGTGTTTGTGATGACATGACGATGACAGTAATCGTAATCCTAGTCATGGTAATGATGACACTGGGGCCCACAGCCATATAACCATATGTTGGAATCCAGGAATCAGGTTTTGCAGACACTTAACGGTCATGTGGAGGGCTAACGAGCGATTTCACCCTTTATGGCCTGAATTTGGATGCCGTCGGTTATCGGATTCCGTCACGAGTGTTTTCAATTAGTCATCCAACTGTGGAAATCGGCGGCAATCGCCTATCGCATCGATATGAATGCTCTTTATATTATTAGTTTTTATGGCATTCCGATCGGTTGTTCTCCTCACCTCCTACGTTCCGCCTGATGGACACTTTCCGGGCTTCCAGTCAATCGCAATTGGTGTGACTTTCGACTGTCTCAGTTGCTCCTGAGCTCAGTTCAATTCTGAGCCGGACCCTTTCTCACTCAAGCAGAACGCTTCACAGTCTTAAGTGGTATGAAGATTTTAACATTTGAACTTCAACACACTCAAAAAACACTTCATTTAAACATTCGATTTTATAAACATTCTTAAGGGCAACCTATCTATTAGGTTTTCTTTCAAAGAAGTTTCTTTTACGAGAGTTGTTTTAAGTAAACGACTGTTTTATAAATACAATACTTGATTCTTTAAAAAAAGTGTTCTTTAAAAAAGCAAAACCCGTTATTGTCCTAAGTGAAAATAACATTTTTTTAAAGATTAATTAAATTTAAAAAATCGATCTTAGTTCATTTTCTAAAATGGAACCCCTCTATTATGTTTACTCTTATAGGTTCACAAAATGTATCCAAGCTATTAAAAAATTTGGTTTCTTGAAAATACAATCTTTAATTTCTTGAAAAAATGAAATAAAATACCATTTGTAATTGTTATTAACAATAGTAGTTTTAGAAAAACTATTGTTATTAAGTAAAGAAATAATTGTAGTTAAACCTTAAATTTTGTATGCAATTAAAGACGTTTCTTTCAGTGCCTTGTTCGGCATGGTTATGTGAGCATTTACATGTTCACACAAGTACAGCCCTTTCCATTACATTACCACTCCCCTCTGCAATTTCATGCTCCATTGGCCAAGGAAATCGCCACACAATCAAAAGAAAAGCTTCGCCCTTTTGGTCAACGCTTTAAGTTGTACGAAACGAAGTGAATGCTAAGAATTTGGCCCACATTGTCTGGATTCTAGCGTTTTAAATATATTCAAATTCCTTGGCACAATTTATGCACTTCTAAATTTGTTGGCGGGAATTTTCGAAGCAAGCCTCGTAAATTTTTCATCCACCCAAAACGCAACTTTCGATTGGCGTTTGTCCAGGGTCTTTGTTGCGTTATTTATGCAGTTGCCCGCGGAACACTATCTCCAGCTGTCGCTGTTGTTGTTCCTGCAGTCATGGCCACTTGTTTCCGCACGCCATTTCTTTCGGGCTTTCTCCGCCGGTCCCCTCCATTTTTATTTATTTTTCTCCGCTTTTTTTGTGTGCACTTTTTTTTTAACATTTATTTCTGTTGCTGTCGGGGGCTCCAACACGAGAAGTCCATTTCGAAATTTATGTACACACAAATTGAAAGCGCAGGGAGGGAGCGAGTACCGAAATGAAAGAAAGAAGAGTGTTTTGGTACTGGCAGAAAAAAGTTGGCTGCATTTCTCGAATTGCAGTTTCGGTAAAAAGAACTCGGGAAAGAAAAAACAACGATATGCCTTTAAGTGACACTTGCCGGGGGGGTTTTTGTTCCCGAGGGGTGTAGTTTTTTGGTGGGGAAAAGGAGATTGCTCTAACAAACGCTTTGTCCAAAACAGTCGGCAAAACGTTTTGAATGTTGATTTTGGAGAGGAAAACGGGCTGGGAACATAAGGGGTCAGTACAATTGAAAAGAGATCAGATAATGCATCAAATACTGGTAAAATGTGTAAATAAATTTATCTATGGATTCACACACATTGGCTACAAATAGAAATTTACATAATTTTAACATGAATTATTTCAACTGAGCCTTAAATAGTTACTAATTATTCAGAGAAGACTAATGCTCTACTCATTAAATCTTAAATGAAATTTATTAGTCTTAAATATTGTATCTAATGCTAACTTTTATATATTGTTATAATAAGAAACAATTTAATATTATTTTATAAATTCACACTATAAACTTGCTTTCAGGATTAAACTTCCCAAAGGTTCATTTGTTATTATACCCGTTACTCGTAGAGTAAAAGGGTATATTGTATTCGTGCAAAAGTATGTAACAGCTAGAAGGAAGCGTTTCCGACCCTATAAAGTATATATATTCTTGATCAGGGTCACTAGCCGAGTCGATATAGCCATGTCCGTCTGTCCGTCTGTCCGTCTGTCTGTCCGTCTGTCTGTCTGTCTGTCCGTATGAACGCTGAGATCTCGGAAACTATAAAAGCTAGAGGATTGGCATTTTGCATGCAGATTCTAGGAGTTCCTACGCAGCGCAAGTTTATTTCAAAAAGGTGCCACGCCCCCTTTAACGCCCACAATCGCTTATATACGATAAATTTAAATATTTCGGAAAAGTAAAAATGCAGTTTTATTGTGTCAATAATATCAATACCTATCGAAATGTAGAAGAAATTTTTCAAATCGGACCATTCGTTAAAAAATTATGCGTGATCAAAGTTTCTATCTCCATCTCCCTCGCACTCCCTTTACCTGAGTAACGGGTATCTGATAGTCGGGGCACCCGACTATAGCGTTCTCTCTTGTTGTATCTAATGTTAACTTTTATGTATTCTTATAATAATCAAACAACTTAATATAACTGTAGAAATTCACACTATAAACTCACTTTAAGCTCATTCAGGATTAAACTTTCTAGTGGTTCATTTGTTAGACCCACTGAACAATAAACAAACGCCGCAGTTTATTGCCCTCTGAACTTCTGGGCACAGCGAAAAGTTCACCTCGTTTATAAGGCGGCATTGGCAGTTGCGATTGCTCTTGGCATAAATTAGATGCGGCAGCGGCTTTGGAAAATAGGTTGCCATTTGTGCGGCTTCTGGTCCCAGGTTCCTGCTCTTGGATCTCATCGCAGCCTGAGGCGTGTCTTTGTTTCGGAGGCAGTGTCATCACGGGTTAACCTGGGCTGAAATTAACCCAGCTGAGCCCACCAAGCTGTGTCCCGTTTCCTGTCGGTCCTTCTGACTGACTGATTGCATTGCATTTGCATTTCAATGCCCTGCCCTTTTTAAATACCTCTGATGTACAGAGAACAAATTTGTATTCCTCTACTACAATTTGCTTAACAATTTTGTATATATTATTATTATATTTTTAACTAATTTGTTGGGCTAAGTTAAGGTTTTTCCTGGTAACAAAACAGTTGAACTTAAAGCTATATAAATATTTGTGCCGTTGCCTTGGGTACAGATTGCACTTTAATTACTTTATGAAAGTCATGAAGAACTAACTTTGTAGTTGGAATAATCACAGAATAGCAAATTATAAAAGTTTTCTGTACTAAAAAATTTAATTTAAGTTGTAGAAAATGGTGGATTTGTTCTTAATAGTATAGCTGTGATTTTTCCCAGTGCATGCTACTGAATCCCTAATTCTAAACTCAATTATCGCTGAATGCGCGACTGGCAACTTTGTCTTGTGTATGCTAATTTCATTACAATGCAGTTAAGGGGTCCAATCCCATCCCCAGGACCCAGCTCAATACCCAATGAATTATGACGGACGTTGTCATGAATGAGGCGCACTCACACATCCAAATACCCTCTGTGGTCCGCGGCTTTGGACGGTGCGTGTGTGTTGGCCATGTTTATCTCTCTGGCCAACGTATACTTAGCACATTTGTCGGGGAATCGGGGAATCGGGAGGTCCTGGTCAATGAGCGTTTGGCGGGCACACACGCTATCAGTAGATTGCTGGCTAGGCGTTTTTGTCCGACACGCCCCTCGAACTGAAATGGGGAAAGGGCTTCAAGAGGGGCTCCAGGAAAATGAAGTGCTTACCGCCAGCTACTCACAATAATGCGAAAACTACACTAGCAGAAAATAGAAACTACTGAAATGAACAGAAATTTATATTAGCAGAGTTTTCTTTGTAAAATATTGAAAGTCTTAAGAATTAATCCTTTGTCTAAGTACTTTAATTGTTTTCTGTATTTTTTATCAAAATACAAAAAAGGGTAAACAATAAATGATGTGCTAAGACTTGTTACTTTTATTTTTGTTTTATGTCCTACGAATTTTAAGTGGAACTCCAACCCAAATTGAAAGAGCTAAGACCTTTGAAAGACGAGAAGGGCTACCAAATACCGTCAAAGTTAAAACTTGTCCTTCTCGAAATAACATTTTGGAATTAAATCAACATTTTGGAATTTTAAAACGTTTAACAAGCCAATTTTTTTGAAGTTTTAGTTAGAGATGAAATTAAGTTCCCCAAAAACATTCTTCTACTTTGCTCCTCGAAAGCATTCCAGTGTAGAGCTTAGCGTTGTGGTGGAGAACCCTTTGGTTGCGCCACTTCATTATAAACATTTCTCAATTGATTATCGTTAGTTTTCCGTGGGTGGGCTGGCCAGGGGGGAGAGGGGCAAACGGGGAAGGGGTGAAGGTTGCATGTGGGTGTGTGATAATGCCGTAATTATGCCCCTGCCTTGGCGTGCTCGACGCTACAGCTCGTGTTATAGTTGCGGCTTTCGCCTCGCCGATTATATTTGCACGCATGTCCTTTTTCGCTGCCTATCCTCCCCCTCCGCCCCCTTGTGCACCCACACCCACACCCGCAGCGAGGAAGTGGGTTTTACGCCGTGTTTTCACGGTTGTCCGGACTCCGGGATCCGCTTTTTGCATGCGCCTCGCACATTTAAGTAAGTAATCCCCATAAACTGCTCTTGAAATATTTCATTATCGTAATGAAAAGGACTACAGCACATTACATTTATTATTCGTGCTGCCTTCGCAGCATGGAGTCCTTGTCAGATATTGATAATGAAACGGGCAAAGTGTCGGCCATGCAATATATTTACAGAAACTTTCATAATGGTCGTGCAAAGGGATAAATTCGAAGGCTTTCGTTATACCTGAAGAAATGTTAAGTAAGAACATCTTAGTTCTGTTTGACAAGTGACAGGATAAACTGATGGTAGGTAAATAATAGTTTTATTTAGGTCACCGAACTAAATGTAATTCGGCTTATATTGAGATTGCAAACCAAATTACCATGTGGATTCAATTGGCGAACATTTTTAGTTGTTTCTTTTAAAGACAATTATATGAAATCAAACTACTGACGTTGTGTGCGACTTCAGCACTCTTTATTAATTTATTTAATTGACTGTGTGTATTGTATAACATTTTTTTCCGTTCATAATCTGTAGATTAATAAACTCTTTTATAACTTAAAATATATAGAAAGGTGGTTGCCCGTAGATAAATTACTTTCTCGCTTTTCAACTAACATATATTGCCCAGAAGCATGCTGTCATTTTTTAATAAGGAAACTGACTCATTTGCCTTCCCATCCATTTCGGATTTCCACAACAAATCAAAGCCAAATCAATCGCCGACAGCAGCTCCGTTTCGACCCCTCTTCTTTGTGTCCAATTAGTCACACAAACAAGTTTTCATTAAATGGGCTTAATTCAATTAATTTATGGCTGCAAATTACGAATCATATTAAATTAAATAACGATGCATCTCTTACAAAGCTCAAATTTGACACACAGCTGCAGGAATGCCCTTCAACTGGTGGGTATCGATTCATATTCATTGTAAAATCGAATCCTTCCTGTTTGCTTCCGACTCGAAACTTGTTGGCCAGTGTGGAAAATCCTGTTTTCACGCTCGCCTTGCCATCCAACTGAAAGTCTTCTCGTTTTGCATAAATTAATCAATTCCGCGGCCGTGGCCGCAGTCAGTTGTAATCCTTTATCACTCGTTCAGTTTATTGATGGCCGGCCGCACGGATGCGCCAGGATGTGCCAGGATGTGCCAGGACTCTCCAGCTCCAGATATTTCTGGACTCGTGACAATACGCAAATAATGACGTAATTAATGGAAGGAGCGTCATATTTTTTATGGCCAGGAATTAACATGCAGTCGACACATCATATAGGCGGAGAACAATTTATGGCCTCATTTCCCCTTGACTCCCTTAGTTAAATAAACTTTAAATGACATTAAATTTTAAAATTAATTAACTTTAAATTCATTTTTTATTACCGCTTGTTCGTTGCACAAATGCAGCACTATTTGGCGAAACTTGAATATTAAATTCTGGCAAATGCCTGAATCTGGCAGAGATTCAGTGACTCTGACCCTGAACTTGTCGCACTGCAGAAATAAATTTAAAAGGCAGATCCAGATCCATGTACTGCGGCACGTGCACAAAAGTAATTACAAAACGCAGACAAAACGGGGGCGGGATCCCCTTTTACAGCGAGTGGGCGTGGCCAGGGGCAGTTGAGTGGGGCTGACAGCTAAAAAACGAATTGTAATTGGCTTCGAGTCAAGTCCAGCGCACAGAAAACATTTATTTATATTTCAAAAGATACCTATATGATTGTTTTAATTTAAAAATGTACCACATATTGTGTGCAAAAGAGTGATGGCATCTACATATGATTTAAATAATAACAATTATTTTCTATACAAAATGATATTAAATTTTGTTTTTTCATTGCGTTATTATTAAAATTCATATCTAATAATAGATCAAGTTTCCATTTCAATTTTGAATATGAAATGCTTTCACATTTCGGTCTGATTAATTATAGTAACCTTGAGTTGATCAAATTTAAATATAACAAATTAAAAACATCAAAGTTAATTTTTATTTATCTTTGTATTCTTTTTCTCTCTGTGTACCATCCTGAGGCCGAATGGAAGTGAGTGCAATATGGCGACCCCCGAACCAACTTGACTGGCCCTCACTTGACTTTAACCTCTGCTAAAGTGGAAGTTGTTCCTTTGACTGGCCAAAAGAATGGAGTCCTGTTCTGGCTCAGGTCCAAAAACTTCGCTAAAGTCGTAAAGTTTCACAGGCTGACCTTTATTCGCCCCGGCTACTTTTTCACTCAGGCTTCACGCACTTTTATTTCTTTGGCGCCGTAATGAGCCAAAAACTCGGAGGCAGTTGCTCTTTTCGGCCAAGACAAAGATTTCGCATGAAATTTTATGCGCGCGTGATTAAAAGTCACGTGCGTGGCCAACATAAAGGGGTGCTTTGATGGGAGGGGGTGAGGGGGATTTGAGCCACTGCTGCAACTAATGTGAGTCCACGACAAGCGAACAATGCTGATCATAATCTCCAACACGCCAGATGCTGCCACTAACGAGCTTTGAGCCTCAAACACTCAAACAGATTTGCTCTAAATTTTCGGATAACTTTTAAAATATTAGGTATATAAAATGGAAGTATTTAATGGGAAGTGAAAAATATTTGGATTTAAAATAACTAGGATAAATTAAAATTCAAACACAGAATACATATTTATTTTCTTTCTTTTTAGAAACATTTCATTTCACTAAGTGAAACATATACAAAATGTTATAAAACTATTAACAAAATATTGAATCTTTGCGTTTGCACTGAATACGATTTCATAAAAGTAATATTAACAAATGCTTATCAATTAGGCTTACTATCTTTTGACAGTTGAGTTCATGTATATACCTTAGATGTTTCCCACTTTTGGAGAAATTGTTTACTGTATGTATTGTAGTTTTTTAATATTCTTAGATAGAGCTTGTCAAACATTTTAATTGATATTTCTAATTCTGCTCCTTTTAACTTCGATCTACTTTCAAAGTTATTTTCCCAGTGTGGACGGCTATTTGCTCTGGGCATTTAAGGCTAAGAGCTGTGCTCCCATTGTCTCAGCACAGCTCCCACTAAGGGCTCCCTGGCCAATTGATTGGTCTCGTTTTCATTGTTGGCCAAGCTGGTTGCCTGGCCAGCAACTCAGTCGATGCAAGTTGCACCAGGCTTTCGGCCTGCTGATTGTCGTGTGATTGGCAGTTGGCACCATAATAACGCAAATCCATTGGAAAGCAGGCCAATGGCTAATTGTCGTGGCACGCGTCGGAACTTAAGCGAACCACCTCCTTGGCCAGTCGGTCTTTTAAGGTGAGACCAGGAAATTGGGTAACTCAGCTGACAGCTAAATTTGTGAGCTCTAAAAAGTGGGTCAAAAGGGCAACGATTTGCGTTTCGATTTTCTGGGAAAATTTTATGAAGTACAGTTTTCTTAACTAATATAAATTAGTTATTTGAATCTTTAACTTTATTTTTAAAGCTATCTGGATGAAACTTTCCCAAATGAATTTCATAAGAACAATTGGTAAATTAAATTTTAAAATATTATAACTTCATAGTTTTTAAACACAAAGAGATATACTCGAATTATACATAGTTATTTGTTCTTTTATTATACGACGACTATATCACATAGCTGTAATAGAAACAATCGAAATATTTATAATTTTTTTTAAACATAGTGGCAAATAAACCGACATTGTTTTTACAATATTTCATTTTTGTTATAACTGCAAGGGCAAGCCGAAGCTTGATTCCTTCTTTATTTTTTTTTAGGTCAATTTAATGGCAATTTAATTTGAAGAGGTTAACCATTAAACAAAAAAAAAGCAATTCGAATGGCTAATTTTAAAATAATTGCAGTTTTTGATTATAGATATTTTTTAATCTAATTGCAATTTGGCATTTGGGTACTATGTGTCCTAAAATTATTATACAAATGTGATTTAAATTTCTAATGTACTTTGAAAGAAGATCAAACTATTGTTTTAGAAGTACAAAGATTGCCTAATAAATACACGCGTTACATATTATTGTGTATATATATACATTTTCTTTGCGAAGATATCCCAATTGACACTTCTAGCAAATTAATTTTAAATGCCACCCGGAGCCATTGTCCCTCGAAGTTCTCGCCCATCAAGCATGAAACCGAGGCTTCAACTTCAACATCCTGCCAACTGACTTGTGCACTGCCCACATGTGCCCGCATGCCAGGGATGTCAAGTTGCCAAGGCTGCCACTTTCCCCCCATGTTTACCCACTTCCCACCCACTCCCCACCCACTTCCCACCCACTACCACCCGCTTCCATGGCCTGACGTTGCCAACATGTGGTGACAACGGCGAATTAAGTTATTTGTCAAATGTCGAAACGTTGGCCGGCACATCAGGCCTATCCCGGCATCGGAGCATCGCCGGATCCGAATCGAAAATCCGGGCACGGCCGGGCCTGGAAAGGATTCCGCTCCGTCCACTTCGTCCACGCCGCTTTGTCAGCCTGTCAGTCGTCGCCGTGACAGCAGTTCCTGCAAATAAAGGAGCGACAAATATGTTATGCAGAAGCTGAAATCAATTTTTGCCAATCAATTGCGAAAAAAGAAAGCGCCGACGTAGGCAATGAAAGGGACGATTCAAATGTTTGGCAAGTGGACACGGTCCACTCCACAACTGAATTAAAAATTAAATTTTCCAATTAAGCCGGCAAACATTTCTAGGATCATACACTTTCCGAAGTGGCGACGCAAATCTGATTAAAGGGAGAGCACTTCGATTTGGTCGGTGGTGGGCAATAGGATATGCATGTACACAAATGGTTCAAGTGCCTAGAACAGAGAACATCTCTAAAATCAATAATATTATATAGTATTTCCTGATTTATAAAGCGATTTAATAGTTTAAGGTTCAAGAATTTCTAACAACAAAAGTTTGATTACACAAAGTTGTAAGGAAACATTTTCATTTGCTTTTAAAACACCTCAAATCAAAAAGGTTAAATAATATATATACTTTTTATATCAGCAACACATTTTCTTAATCATTTTTGTATTGATAAATACATGTTCATTGGTTTGTTTTGTAACATTTCTCTAACCTTAAACGACACAGATTATAAAACCATGTCAATTAAGTTATCCGAGAGTAATTATATTAGAAATTATATAATACATAATATTTTTGTAAGGTAATTATTGCTTTTGATCGGTTTTTTTTCCTATTTATGGCTCTATTTAATTGTGTTTTGAAAATGATATGCTTGTCATTTATTTCGTTTTAAAAAGCATTAAATGTTGAAATTGAGGACAGTTTAAAATTAATAGCTCTTAAATTTAGTGAATTTGTTTCCAGATGATTTATTGGTATAACTTGTTTCTGATTAAATGAGTTGAGATCGGTGCAATTAACGCCTCTGTCGCACATTGAACTTTGACCATGTTATTTGGAAACATTTTTATTTGCTTTAATGTGAGGGAGTTATGGAGAACATTACCTGTCACATACATCCGAAAATGAGCTGGCCACGCCACGATTCGATTATACGATAAGGAAAGTAAAAACCTAAAACAACAGTCAGTCGGTACTAATTATAGCGCTTTAGAGGGCAGTGAGTTGGACTAGGTCCGATTTAGTCACGGATCGACCGCCATGCGAAACGCGATCTGGGTTCTCGCAGTGCTCGGGGCTTTTCCGCTCGACGGCTCCTGGGTTTCGGGAGGATTCCTGGAGGATAACTATCCGGCCAGCGTGATTGAGGATGCCCACCTGACCACAGTGAGATCTGAATGTGCTTTATAACGCTTTTACTGATCGCCCTTCTATCTTTGCAGATACAACTGCTGGAGAAGTACAAGCATCCTGCGGAATCGCATCAAGTGACCACGGAGGACAAGTATGTGCTCACCCTCCACCGCATTCCCCGCCCGGGGGCCAAGCCAGTGCTCCTGGTTCATGGCCTGGAGGACACCTCTGCCACCTGGATTATGATGGGTCCACACAGTGGCCCTGGCTACTTTCTCTACGCCAACGGATACGATGTGTGGATGGGCAATGTGCGGGGGAATCGCTACTCCAAGGGCCATGTGAAACTGAATCCCAACACGGACAAGGCCTATTGGAGCTTCTCGTGGCACGAGATAGGGATGTACGATCTGCCGGCCATGATAGATGGGGTGCTGGAGAAGACGGGATACCAGAAACTGAGCTACTTCGGCCACTCCCAGGGAACCACCTCGTTCTTCGTGATGGCTTCGAGCAGACCCGAGTACAATGCGAAGATCCATGTGATGAGTGCTCTGGCTCCTGTGGCTTTTATGAAACATATGAAGGCACCCCTGATGGGCATGGCCCGCATGGGAATCAACATGTTTCGTGAAAACTCCGAGCTACTTCCACACTCCTTTCTGTTCTTCAACCAGTGCTTTTCCTCCGCTGGCATGCTGAAGACCTGTATGCGATTCTACTGGCAGATTGTGGGAAAGAATCGGGAGGAGCAGAATATGGTTGGTATATACTCCATTAACGAATCCTTCACTCTAATACCCATTTTTGCAGACCATGTTTCCCCTGGTGATGGGCCATTTACCTGGCGGCTGCAATGTCAAACAACCGCTGCATTATTTACAACTACAGACCTCCGATCGTTTCTGCCAGTTCGACTACGACCCCAAGGAAAACCAGCGGCTATATGGACAGCCATCTCCACCGGATTACCGCCTGGAGAGGATCACCGCTCCGGTGGCCCTGTACTTCGGCAGCAATGACTACCTCGCGGCGGTGGAGGATGTCCAGCGGTTGGCGAAGCTGCTGCCAAATGTGGTGGAGAACCATCTGTACCGCAAGTGGAACCACATGGACGTGCTCTGGGCCAATAGTGCCAGGCGTTCGATTCAGCCCAGGATGCTGCAGGTGATGCAGTACTGGGAAGCCAACGAAGCACACTCGGAAGTCACTACAGGATCATCGGTGGAGGAGGAAGTGCCGCTGTTGACCACAGAAACCTCGTTGGATGGAAACCCGGAAGAGCAGGACGAGGAAGCTGGAAGCATTGCAGGGAATGAGGAGCAGCGGGAAAAAGATCAGGAGGATCAGATACAGAAAAATGATGAGAAAATTGCAGTTACCGATCCCACTTCGGAGCTATAGACTAAGCGTTCTATTTTGTGCGGAAAATAACTGGTGTTTAGAACAATGTAAAATGATGTTGTTTATGGTTCATTAAATGTATCATAATTAGACACGGCATAAAATGTTATATAATGCCAAAAATACAGATAAAGTCTCAGATAAATAAACAAACATCAGATCTTTTTAATGGGTAATGTAATGAGTCATTTACAAATCATAAGTCAAACAAATCCTGATAACAAAAATACATTTTTTTACGATTTAAATTAATTCTGAAAAGCATTTGATTCTGTGTTTTAAATTATCTAGGTTAAATTAGGGTAAATTTATTGTTGAAAAAAATAGTTTACTCTAGGTTTATTTAAAAATAGTTTATAGTTTATAGATGTCCCAACTAATAAATAAGAAAATGGAATATCCCGCTCTTTTTATTTTAAAATATTATTCAACGACGTCTTACTTCAATATAGCTTCGACCTTAAATATAATCTTGTAGTGTTTTCTGAAAACCATCACGAAGTTATCCACCAGAAGAGGGCTATAAATAAATATTCCTGCAGAATACTTACCGATATCGCGTGAAAAGTTCAAGCTCGGCATCCGAGCTTTTCTCCGTATTTATGAGTTTGGGTGGGTTTGGACCGGGAAAACTGTGGCAATCACGTGCCACATCCGCCATATAGCCGCACTAATACCAACAAATGGAAACGTTTTGGGAATTTGAGAGCGCAACGAGGCGCGAAAACATTTACTCAACACTTAGCAGCTGTTGGTTAGTTTGCGGGGGCAAGTTTTCCCGCGGGGGGATCGTGGGTTGGAGTTTGGGAAAATGAGGGTACGGTGGTTTGTTGGCAAGTTGTTCTTGTTCGGCGACGTGCGGCGAAAGTTTTTTATGATTTATGAAGCAGGCGACGATGGAGCAGCTGCTGCAAGTCCTGTGTCCCATGTCCTGTCTTCCATCTCTTGTCTCCTGTCTCATGTCTCCTGTCTCCATGGACGGATGCGAGTGCGGATGCGAGTGCGGATGCGAGTGCGGATGCTGATGCGGATGTGGAGGGGCGGCAGCTAAGCGCTTTTCCTTGTCAGTTTCCCAACTGCAACCCGGATATAAAAATTGCACTTTGATGCGTTTCCCTTGCAGAGAACTACAATATATAGTGCCAAACAATGTGGGGCCAAAACAACAAGAGTTTCTTTGGCGGTTTTTTCCGCGCTGTGCTCATTAAAATATTCGCCTTTGTCGAACACACCAAACAATGGAAGACCCCCCATAAAACATTCTACAAATGCCGACTCTGGCAGTTGACACATGCTGCTTTCTAAGCAAACGTGGCGCTAAAGTTAAGTGTGTAATTTGTAAAAAGTGTGTGGTGTGTGGTGTGCGGGTGGCTGAATGCCAAAACAGCACAACAGAATTCATATTGTTGGTGACACATTTCCCGCTTCAAATGCTGTCGCCAGCAAAAAAAAAATAACAGCGAAACAGCTAAACTGCAGAACAAACACAGGAATCCGCTCAGAAATTGGCACAATGAACTCCCGCCTTCGTGAGGCTTTTCCACTAATGCCTCGCCAGTGAAAATTTAGGGAAAAGCGGGGAAAGTAAAGTTTATGAGTGCAGAAGCACTTTGCGGAGCTCCAATTAAAAATGAAAAGAACAGATGGTTTTTAGGGTAATCCATCTTAACACACGGAATTGTTTCACGTGAATCCATAACAATATTCCCCCAGTCAATTTAAAAACAACTATTCGCTTTAATTTTATTACGCCTTTTTTCATATTTATTTTGTTTCAGTTTTTTTAAATAAACCCATTTATGTGTGTGCTCGTAGTTGCCCATGCAATTACATTTTTTTGCTCTTCGGTTTGTTTGGATTTAATTTTATTACTATTATAAATATTTAAACATGCATAGTACTGGTAATTAACTTTAATTGTTGTTTTCGCTGTAGATAGGCATAAGTTGAAAAGTATAAATAGTCCGTACATACATTGGAATTTCATTTTATGTATTACACCTTATATAGAAAAAAACTAGAATAGCCGAATGTGTATTAAAAAAGTACAGTAATATTTACAGGGAACTTAATTATACATTAAATATTAATATTCTGATGCATATTTGATTTTATAAGCGAAACTTTGGGCTTTAAATTGGTTTTTGTGTTTGGGGACATTTATTTATGCAGCTTTCGCGGTGCTCTTAAATGTTAAACGTCGCTAATTTTAGGTAAATTTTGAAAAATTTAGTTGTGTTTTTAGTGATTAGTTTTGCACAGTTAAATGAGGCCTTTTAAGTGTTCCTGTTCCGTGGTTTCCTATCGTACTTATAAAAAACATGTTCATTCAGTCTTTAAAATAAAAACTCCCCCAAAACGCTGATTTTGATTTCATTTTAGCCTCAAACAAACGCGATTGCTTTACCCATAAACATTAACCTTAACACACAAACGTGTGATGACATGCAGATGCAGATTTTTAGCTACACTAATTGCTAATTGGATTTTACCTTAGTTTTTCATTCGCTTGCGTTTAAATTAGATTTGTTTTTTTGGTGTTCGCGATTTTACTTTTTTGTTGCACGGTGCTTGATTTTTGGCTTTACTTTTGTGTTGAAAAACATTCAGAGCTTTGTTATTATATTTTACATCGAGTTAAATGCCGTTAAATGTATTCAATTATTTTTAATAATTTCTCTCTGATTTGGCGCAGCGTTTTACAAACAGTGCCTAGAACTACGAATAGAGATACGATTAAATGGAGATATGTCGCTGAACCTTGCCCGAAACTACACGTACACGTATAAATGTAAGCTGTCTGAGTAAACTGTTCGTATTAAGGTAATGCTATATAGACACCGATAACTGCCAAATGTCAAGCTCTATGTACACAATTTGCTACTTGTCACCCGATTCGCTCTTCCCTAGAAGTAGTCCATCTTGGGCGCATCCATAGCCGTGTGCATGGTCAGAGTGACGCCCCTGTTGATGCTCACTGCCGGATAGAAGACCCCGTAGAGATCCCGGAAGGCCACCGATCCCTGCGGCATCTCGTTGACCAGGAAGCTCAGAGTGTGCCTCTCCAGATCCAGGAGCACTCCCACCGTGCTCCCGGTGGTGATTCCGCCCTCAACCCGCCGCTCGTGGACTGAATTGTGCTGGAACCAGGATCGCTGACGGTCGATGTACATGGCGAATGACTTCTCGTCCTTGCCTGAGGAGGATAATACAAAAATAATACATTAGCTTTCAAACCAAAGTGATGTTTTTTGCACAAAAAGTTAATAATTAAAACCAAAGTGCTATTAAGCGAACCAAGAACTGAATCACCCTCAAAATAGCTACATTAAGTAATCTATAAATATAAATTTGCATGGCTTTTAATTAGCATTGTCTAAATGTGATACCATATCATTTATTTTGGCTTAACTTTCATTTATCCCAAACAAATTCTCTACTATATTATTAGAATCGTAAGCACTTCTACGTCTAGATTTAAGTATATGTATGTATATAGTGCTTATTAAAAAGTCGTTTCATTGTTTGGAAGTCTATAATATAAAAGAATAGGATTGTTTATAATTATTTGTAAACTAATGTTATTTTTTGGTTTAAAAAAGAACAAAATGAATACATTTTTAATTTAAATATTTGTATTGGATCTTTCCGAAGAAAGTAATGCTTACAAATTACTGGAACTTAACAAAGAAAATATCAGGTACATATATAATGATTAGGTAATCTTTGGCGAAGTCCCCTCACTCATACTAATCGTTAATAAGTTTAATTCGTCCTGGTATCAATGATTACATTCCCAAACATGTGTTTCTTTCTTCTAAGACTCTCAATTTGCTTAGTTTTAATAGTTTGGTTTCACTGACTTCCTGAACTCAGTGTCTTCTTGAAGTTGCGAACTTTAAACTCCGGCTGCCAGATAAGTCCCCCGACTTGCACTATCCAAACGCCCGTCAGTTTGCCGTCTGTCGATCCAGTCCTGCGGAATTATAACTGACAAATGCAGGAGCAACGCGTGTTGCAGGAAGGTAGAAATGGGGGTTTTAGAACGCATGAGGGTCGTAAAACAACTTGGCAAACTGCAACTGTTAGTGTCAATGTCAGTCGCTGGGGGCGCCACCTGCTCTGCAGTTTCGCATCGCTTTGCATATGAAAATTTAATTCGGAAACTTGAGTTTTAAGGGAGCATCGGGATGCATTGGTCCGCTGGCGGGCACGTGTTAAATGGCGCGTGAGCAGCTTGGGGAATAAATTGTGTAAGTGAAAAGGATACACAGAGCGAGGTCTTGAGAGTACAAAAAGAACGCGATGCCCATGCCGCAAATAAACTTTTGCATTTGACAAAAGTTTAAGTGCCGCACTTTTAATTACTTTTGTCTGCAGTTCAAGGCGCCCATAGAAGCGGCCTGCCCACACCCACATCCACACCCCCGCAACCACGCACATTTTCAATCAATTTGCTGAGGCATACTTCAAGGCGCCTCCGTTGGGTCCTTTGTTTGTGTTTGTCCCAGTCTGGTAACGAAAGCCCCTCATCCTTCGGCTTCCGCTCCTCGCACATGCAACAAGAAATGGCAAAAGTTTTCGATACGCCCCCCTACTTGGCACTCGATTTTATTGGCTTCGCACTGCGAGGCGGCAAAATGGCAAAGTTTTAAGTTCCCGAACCCCGAACCCCGTACCCCGAATCCCCCCGAGAATCCCTGTCTATTAGCTGCGAACTTTCCGCATTCGTATTGGATCTTTTGTCAACGCCAGAATCTATTTGTTGTGCAGATTTTCCACTTCTGGTCCCCATCTTTTTTCGATCAAAGTTTCTATCCTCTTCTCTGAATTGTTAATTGAATTTCAAATGCAACCAGTAACCCACTGAAAGGTGAACGAGCGGAGTGGTACTCACCCAGCATTTTGTTGCGGGCCACGTCGATGCGGGCCACTCCGAAGGCCGGATCCGTGTCCGCCGTGTAGTTGTCGATGGTGAACTCCCAGTAGTGGACGCCCCGGGAAAAGCCCACGGAGCCGAGGGCCACCCGGTGCTCCCAGCCCTCGACGCTCACGGTGGCGTTGTTTTTGCTGAAGATTAAGCCCGAACCGGCTCCGCCGCTCAGAACGGGATCAAACGTGAACCAGGCCACTGCAAGGGAACAGGGGAAAACATAGCCGATGAATACACTTTGACAAAGTATAAAAATTATTTTAAATCGTTTACCAAAATATTCAAAATATACTGAAAAATAAGTTTAATTCAAAGATATTGCCGAGTCCCTTCACATTTTTTACTTCAGTGGACCAAACGAACCTTAAATCTACTTATGTTTTGTAGTTGCAATGTCATATAAATTTGTTATGTAAATTTGTCATTTGCTAATTTCAACTAAATTGTTGTGCTAGAAATAAATCATGTCGTTTACTCCCAAAAAAATAATTTTTATTGGGTTTTCTTTTTTAATTTTTAAAGTGAAATTTGTATGTATAAAATTCAATTTGAAAGCCAAACAAGTTACATTACTTTCAATGATATCAATTACTTTATTCTCTTTCCTGGAAGACAATGTTTTCTGAACTTTTTGACTTTTATCTTTTCCACTTCAGCTTTTAAGATAGCAACTGATTATAAGCGCATTATCCCTCACCGTTTTATTACTTTGATAACTAAGAGAATTGGTTTTTCCCAGTGCAAGGAGCAGTGGAAAGTGGAAAGAAAAACAAAGTCTGACTGGTTGCAATTTTCCCCATTGTCAAAGCTCAAGTGGCAGTGCAATTCGGAGTCCGAGTCCGTTCCTTATAGTTTATGCTGTTATGCCCCGCAAAGTAGGCAACGAGTGGCGGCGAGTCGAGTGCTTTATTAAATTTCCTTTTTTATTGTTGTGGCCGCATTAAGTGGCCAAGGCTAGTCTGGAATCAGCTGGGACCTGCTATATATATATATATATATGGAGCTATGGCTCCACTTCTCGGTCTGCTGACGATGATGACGTTGCCAGTTTTATTGGCCACCAAAGGCAATTGTGTGGCCAAACAAACCACAAAGCAAGCATCTGGGCCAGGAGGACTCTGGGTGGCCATTGTTTTGTTTATGTCGGGGATATGACTTTGCGATTAAAACTATGAGGGATTTGAGCCAAGCACTGCAAACCGAGAGCCCTGGATGCCTGCATTTAATTAGTGGCTATAAACTGTTCCCAGTTTCTTAATTGGATAACTATAGTGGGACGGAGCTAAAATGTTTGCCAAGTGATTGCGTCTGGAGTTCGGATTAAGAGTCTATTAAAGTACTCTCAAATCCTTTTTAATTTGCAGTTATTCTAAGTCCCATATACTCTTGAAGGCTTTAGATTATTTTGTAGCATACTACTATATAGCTCATTAAAATTAATTTGTTTCAATGGCGACTCTTGAGTATACTTTCACACCAACTTTGTGAAATTTTAAATTGTATTGGATGGTGCTACTGAAATCACAATGGTTTTAAATATAAGGTGTCTACAAATATGCAGCAGTTTACGAAAGTCGACATTCTTATTTTATTGCATATTAGTGATATTAAAACCCAAGAGTCTTCTGTACCACTTCCATTAAATAGTTTTTAATATTGTGTTGGTTGGCTTAGATATTTATTCTTTAATGCCACCTAACTGTTTTTTAATTGTCTTAAGTAATTGAAACCTTTAACCTATTTTCTTTTCCAAGACCATCGCCTTGTGGGTTGTTTTTCTTATGTCTTCGAGGTGTCAGAGCTAACCCATTAGCGCAGTCCGCCCGCAAACGTCACGAGCCATAACCTGTTAACTGGTTTTTCGTTAATTACTTAGGGACACGCGCTCGGTGTAAACACTTTATAAAATGGCAATTTGCAGTGGGATGCCGATCGGATGGCCTGCTTAAATCGCCTGTAACCCCCGCGAAGACAACCCGCAACGCGCCGAGAAATAATCAATTAAAAGTTGCAAATTAATGGCGACCAACTAATAAAGCGACGGACTCGGGCAGTAAAATGTTTCCTAGAGCGTTCCGGCAATTTTATAAATTAAATAACTTTACGAGGCGTTTCGTTTGTGGTGGGTCCTGCAGGAGCTGTTCTGGAGGAACAGGAGCCGCTGTCAGGTGGCGCATGCATCAATCAAGTGAGAATTGGATTGCAGAAGACATCCTCCTCCTCCACAACTTCTACAGCCACTTCCACTCCCAGTCCCGATCCCAATCCCATTTCCATTCACGTTTTCCTGCCCGGCAGGCGTAAAAAGGGGTCAATGGCTGTTTGACATGCAAAGCACGAACGGGAAGCCAGGAGGACTCGAGCGGAGTGGAGTGGGAATGGGGTGGCGCATGACCGAAAAGGATTAAATTATAAAACAGTTGGAAAAGTAGCTCACAAGCAAGCGTTGCACCCAGCAATTGAAAAAGCTAGTAGAGCTGGAAATGTGAAAAGCGGGACTCACCTTCGGCAGTCTGCAGTCCAATCAGCTCCGAGTATTCACCCTCTCCGGCGGAATTGAAGGCCTTCACCCGGGCATTGTACATCGAGTTGAAGTGCAGCCCGTCCACGGTGCAAATTGTTTCCTTGCCGCAGTAGACTTCCTGTTTCGGCGATGGGATCGAGATGAAGGGGGCAATCAAATTAAAGTTCTGGGTTAATAAATTGGAAGATGACAGCTATTCAGTCAGCCAATCAGCAGTTGTATAAGGCAACTTGGTAGCTATTCATTGGATGCTTTGGAATTCATTTCGCTTTACTCCTTTACAATTTATTTAATCATTCACTTAAAAATTACCATTTTAAACTAATCAAATTAGTATATTTATACCTATTTAGTTAGTTAAAAAATATTTAATAATATATCAAAAATGGTTTAAGTCAAGGGCCGAAACAATAGTTATTTCATATTTTTAATTTTTAAGTATTACTGAGATATGCATTCATAATCATTACAAATAAAACTTTATTCACTCTTGCTTACAAAGTGTATAAAGTGTAAGTATTGTGTAAAGGTCGCAGTAGTTTTAAAGAAATGTTACAAAAACCAAAAGAAGCATGATTAACTGATTTTTCAGTTAGATTCATTTATAGATATATTTGAATAATTTTTCCCTGAATTTTATATATGCATACTGTGATTTTGCTGGCTTTTCTGATTATAGCGGTCCTGTTCTACTTTGTTTACTTACCCTAAATTCTCCACCGCTGCCATCGTCCAATTCAAGGACATAGCCCTCGACAAATGAATGATTTGGTGGCTGCCACGCTACGGTAACAGAATTGTTTTCGGCTGAACAATCCGATGGCAGTATAGTCGGTGTCATGGGTGCTGTTGGAAAAAAGGGTCTTTTGTATTTATTTTTGCCACAATAAAATTAAGGCCATACTCCAGTGCCAGTGTAGAAAATTAGTAAAAGACCCAAAATAAGTGTTAGTAGACAAAAGGGGTCGTAAGTGTGGTGGTTGTTAAATAAAAGTAAGCCAAATTATCAATATAACTAACTAAGACAAACACCATAACCAATAAAAAAGTTTCAATGTACGAAAGCCCATGGACAACCAATTGAGGAACAAAAGAGGAATCTGTCAACCTTCAAAGGGACTCATATTCGTTGATGTTTCATTTTTTATTAATTGTCCGGAGGGGGGCCACGCCTACGTGTCGTAAAATCGGGGCATAAAACCAACGCCTGGTAATAAAAATTCATGACACAACACAAATGGCGGGGCTAAGTGAAGCGCCTGAAATTATGCCACAAAATAAACATAAAAATGACGACACTTCTGGCTCCGCTTTTCGGGTTTTCCGCTCCCGAGGGCAGGCATCGAATTAAAAAGGCGCCAAAAGCTGTCAAATGTCACCGAAACAAAAGCCGGGGTACAAAGTAAAAAGTTGAAATCAAGGTGCTCCGGCAATCAGGCTAAAAGTGTAGGGGATAAGCCTAAGCAGCAGGCTTGAAGAGGGTCAATTGCAGGAGAAAATACCAGAAAAAGGCTAAGGTACGTAAAAATAATAACCATATAAAACGGAAAATGCGAAATAAAAGCTTAAGCATGATATAATGAAGATGGGGAATGAGGCGGGGCGAGAATCAAATGAAGAGCGACAGGCGAAAAGGAAAAAGTGGCGTAAAAAATTATGTCACTTGAAATGACATCGCTGACCACGCCCCCTTCGAAGCCGCCGCCCCCCGAGGGTTGACAGGCAGCGGTAAGGCATTTGTGACATTCGCCAGGAACCGGAAGTGAAACCGAAAATATTTGGTCGCATTTTCGGGCATTTTGTTTTATTTTACCCGCTAGTGGCTTAAATGAAAATGAAAAATTATTATGCGTAGGCGGATGCCCGTCAAACGGAAAATAATGGAAAACAAAGGCAGAAGCAATGGCCAAAATCCACGAAAACAAAATGGCCGACGAACCAAGTCGATGTGTGAGTAAGCAAGCATGGCTGTGTGTGTGTGAGTGAGTGTGTGTGTATGTGTGATAGTCCGAAAGCACCAAAAAATCATTTTTGCCCAGAAACAGAACAAAATGTACGGAATTAAACATCATGAGTTTCATTTCTTTTGTGTGTGAAAACATAATTTGTGTATTGAATTTTTCATTTCATATTTTTGCATTCACGTGATTATTGTTGTGTTGCTCACCTGCCGGACATCTCTCGTCTCCATCTTTGACAGCTTTAGATGGTTTGTTTTTATTTTATGGACATATTCATTTAAATGAGAGCAAGCGGCACATTCAAAATGAAAGGAAGATGCAAGAGAAGCACAAAAATGTTAGACATATCAGAGAAGCATACAATTTTAAATCTATTTTAGTAGTTATCTCGGTGTCTGTGTGTGGCGAACAAATGTGCACTATCCGATTTCAACACTTTCACTTTAATTGCTGCTTATCTATTTTAGGGGCTCCTTCGTCCGAAATTTGTCGAGCGAGTATCGGCTTCTCGTTTCGATTTTTCCCACCACTTCACTAGTTTTAAATTCTCCTGGGAGTTCCCCAAACTATTTTCGAAGCCCTTCAGTCCCAACTCTTCAACGGCCCTCGATTGAAGGGCTCTTTCCGCTTTTGTTTCGAGGGCAAGTCGAGTGTGGGTTCTGTTTATGTTTATGTTTATGCTCGGGGGGTGGCCCAAAGTCACACCTTTGGCCAAGTGGCAGTGGGTGTGTTTGTGCGTAATTAGTGACAATATTTATGAGGTGAGTTTGCCTAGCACATACAGTTGGGCTCAATAATTCACCGCTGGTTAGGACACAATAATATTGAACATGTAGCTCAACACTTAATCGGAAATGTTGCCCATTTGAATATTTCATACGTTCTAAGCACATTTATGATCTACGCTCTCTACAATTACTTCTGACATTGTCCTAAGACTTTCTTCTAATATTTCAAATCGGAATACTTAGGTCAACGAACATCGCTATTAGTGTAATTAGCAGCAAATATTTCATACAGTCTAAAGTTTAGTGGTGTGCCACTTACCTTTCATCTGGATGAAGTTCAAGTTATCTATGGCACGTGCCAAGGCAGCATCATCGAGGGTCAAATCCACGATGGGCGAAACGCGAGGGGCAGCATTGGTGACCTCCTGGTGCCAGGTCATGTCCGTGTTGGTCACTCGATTAATGAGCATGGAACCCACCTGCACAAATTCAAATGTTTTTATATTTACTCTAAGTAACTATTACCAATTACAAAACCCACCTGAAGAAAAGCGGCGCTGTCAGTCTCTTTTAGAGCCTCAATGCAAAACTGAATTAGTCCAGTGGTCTGCTGTAATTTGCCAGTGCAGTTCGACTGTTGATCCTGTGAATACGAAAATCAATAAAATTATGCATACATTTTAAAATAGTATTATTAAATTGTACCATTGCTTTTCTGAAAAAATAAAGCTGTTTTTATAGCCTTCGTAAAATGGTAGAAAAATATAGATAAGCAAAAGAAACAAACCAATTATATCAATTTAATAATATTAATATTAGGCTTAGGCATAGCTTATTTACAAATGGATAATAAGATGACTTGAGTCGAGTAAATAGTTTACCTATTTTATTTAGTAAAAAAAATGTAAGAAAAATTAGTTTTACACAAAAATAATTTACAAAAAATTACAGCATTTTTATAAATATAGTACGATGATTTTTAAACCCGTTACTCGTAGAGTAAAAGGGTATATTGTATTCGTGCAAAAGTATGTAACAGCTAGAAGGAAGCGTTTCCGACCCTATAAAGTATATATATTCTTGATCAGGGTCACTAACCGAGTCGATATAGCCATGTCCGTCTGTCCGTCTGTCTGTCCGTCTGTCTGTCTGTCTGTCCGTATGAACGCTGAGATCTCGGAAACTATAAAAGCTAGAAGATTGACATTTTGCATGTAGATTTTAGGAGTTCCTACGCAGCGCAAGTTTGTTTCAAAAAGGTGCCACGCCCCCTTTAACGCCCACAATAGCTTATATACGATTTTAAAAATTTAAATATTTTGGAAAAATAAAAATGCAGTTTTATTGTGTTTATCAATACCTATCGAAATGTGTGCGTGATCAAAGTTTCTATATCCATCTCCCTCGTACTCCCTTTACCTGAGTAACGGGTATCTGATAGTCGGGGCACCCGACTATAGCGTTCTCTCTTGTTTTCAAATAAGATTTTCCTTGCGAAAATAAATTGAGCAATGTTTTTTTGCTAGCCCATTAAATGGATCAAATGATCATATAAAAACCTGATTTGGTTCAGTAAAAAACAAGAGAGAACGCTATAGTCGGGTGCCCCGACTATCAGATACCCGTTACTTAGGTAAAGGGAGTGCGAGGGAGATGGAGATAGAAACTTTGATCACGCATAACTTTTTAACGAATGGTCCGATTTGAAAAATTTTTTTACATTTCGATAGGTATTGATAAACACAATAAAACTGCATTTTTACTTTTCCGAAATATTTAAATTTTTAAAATCGTATATAAGCGATTGTGGGCGTTAACGTTTTTTGAAACAAACTTTTGTAGGAACTCCTAGAATCTGCATGCAAAATGCCAATCTTCTAGCTTTTATAGTTTCCGAGATCTCAGCGTTCATACGGACAGACAGACAGACAGACAGACAGACGGACAGACAGACGGACAGACAGACGGACAGACGGACAGACGGACAGACGGACATGACTATATCGACTCGGCTAGTGACCCTGATCAAGAATATATATACTTTATAGGGTCGGAAACGCTTCCTTCTAGCTGTTACATACTTTTGCACGAATACAATATACCCTTTTACTCTACGAGTAACGGGTATAATAAGTGAAAGAAAGCATGATACCCACCTTCAGTATCCTGATCTTGGTGTCCTTGTCCATGCGAATCGCCTCCAGCAGATACTCGCGTCTGTCGTGGATGGCCTGGATGAGGGCCTCGCACTGGGCGTGGACGAGGCGCTCGAACTCCATGCAGGATTCCTGTTTGGAGATGAGTCAGATTGAAGATTTTAGGGGACTCCGCTTTTTGTTGCCGGGTGCTCACTTACCGTAACTTTGTCGCTCATTCCTTTGAGGCGCTGGATGAACTCGGTCGTCGAACGTGCCTTCTCCGACAATTGTTGCAGATTGTGCGAGAGCTCCGTCTGCAAAATAATAATGCGGACGAAATACAAAAAATGAGTCTCGAGAACAATGACATCAGCGGGAAAATTAAAATGAAAAACAGAGCAGGAATGCAGTGTGCAGTAATAAAAGTTTACGGCTTCGGTTACGGGTTCTTTTATGGCAACTTTTAGTCACGCCCGCGGTGACAGCTCGCGTTGGCCATATCAGTGTTTCTTTTTTCATAGTTACACGTCAAAGTCAAGAGCTTTTCCGAGGGGGAAATTCATTAAAAAACAACGAAGCCAGACCGCAAATAAATCGCTTGAAAAATCATTTAAACAACGCCGAGCTCAGTTGTGTTGGCGAGTAATAATAAATAGCACGCAAGCTTTTCCATTTCCATTTGCCGACATTTGCAAACCTCATTTGTTGAATGTTTTTCGGGAGACAATGTTGATGTTGCGGCATTGGAAACATTTGCACTTGACAGTGACATGACACGCCACGCCACCCAATGAACAATTCAATTTTCATCAGCGCGCAATTTGTTCAGCAATTAAATTGCTCATACGCCCCCGCGCCCCCACAATTTCAATTCATTAGCATTCGGCCCTCCCCGGGATCTGAATCTTTGTCTGAGCTGCCGTTCCTACTCCCCATTTTCCCAATCCCATCCCTTCCTCGCCTTGTTATTGCCCGCAGGACACTTTGGCATGAAACCCTCGCACAATTATTGTCCAGCTGGATGTCGAGGAGCTGGCTCAAGTGTCTGGCAGACGGGCTCTAGAATATAGAAATGGGAATGCTTTTTGGGATGGGGTCCCCCATAATACTCGCCCCGGGCATTTACATGCTTTTCACTTTTCCAGACAAACAGAAAAACAGGGAACAACGTTCCGTTTCTGTTTTTCCCCTTTCTGCGCCTTTGTCAGACACGGCGTATACTCATTACCACTTTCTGCGTTTGTTTTCTGATTATTTTATTCTATTTGCCAGTCGTCGCTCTGCTTTTCTATGCGTTGCTGCTACTGTCTGTCGCCTTTGTTTGCTTATCAAATCAAAATAGCTGCAGGTTCCCCATTATGATGGCCTTGCGACCAAGCGGGAAAAGAGTGTTTTGTTTTACTTTCCCGGCTTTATTAGAGCTAGATAAAATTAGTCGTGTCGGTTGAAGGAAACTTCTGAAATATTAAAAGGAAGACCTGTATCTAAAGCTACATTCTCTAGTTTTGTTTTGCATACAGTTCATCGCAAAACAAAAATTTTTCATAGAACGAATCTCAATATGCATCAAAAAGGTATTTCTTGAAAATCTCTTCTGGCTTTGGAAAACCTTAAAATTCTTTAGAAATCTGCCTCCCATAGTACTAGTTTTTGCCTGGAGCTTTCGCATTCCTCCCATAAACAACCAATTTGAGTGCCTGCTGCCAAGCACGGATTTAAATGCATTTCCCCTCATAATTCTCCCAAAGATACTACCCCCAAAATCAGCCCAATTACAAGGAAATATTTTGTAGACAGGCCCTCGTAATGAGTTGGCTCTTCCGCAGCGAAAAGGGCAGCTTATGATGATTACATTCATTAGCTGAATGCCCTCTCCCCAGTTAAGCGCTTCCATTTGCCCAAAAATGAGCAGACAGACAGTGGGACAGATGGCTAAGCGTCGAAAAGTCGGCAAGAGAAAAGCTGCTGAAGGTTGATAGTGCGGGGAAATGGGTTTTTCCGTGGGCAGGGGGAAAGTGCCGGCCAAGAATGCGCAACGCGGGCGGCGAACTGTTGAAATTTAATCCCTCAAGGGTTGCTTCAACGCTTCATGCACAATGCAGATGGAAATGGAGGGGGAAGTGAAAAGGGGAGTGATTTTGAATATGAAGTGGACGGACTAAAGCCGGGAGTCTGTTTTGCATTGATAAGCTGCTGCCCGCTCCTGTTGCTCCGCGTCCTTTTGAAAACATTTTCGCAAGCTAGCTTCCTCGTGATTTTTTTATGACGCAGCCACATAAAAAATACACCAGGCGAAACTTTTATCGGACAGTAAAAAATAATAATAATAATATGACATGTTTATGCTCCACAGACGCAACCTCTTTAAAGCTGCCACGCATGCAAGTCGTGTAAATAATTTAAGAACCCTCTTCTCCGAGCCACTGACGTGGCCGTGACACATGTTCCGCGGGGGAGACAAATAAATTATTAAGTTGTTAAGAGACCCGGCCAACGACGGCACTCACTTACATTAATATGATAAACGCTGCAACAATGTTCCTAAAGTGAGCTCCAAATGGGCGGCTTAAAGCGGCAAGTCACTGCCAGATGGGGCAAGAAACGGGAACCGCGGAAAGTTGAATGAAATTACGCATTAAATTGCTGGCATTACATTCTTAATGGGCTGCAGGAAACATGAGAAGTTACCTTTAAAATATATGTAGGCAACCTGAAAATGTTTCCTATAAATAATAAAATATTACTGATATTTACTGACCATTTAAAATGTCATTTTCTTATCCCTTCAAATAAAAATGTCTGAGAGTCATACCGTAAAGATTCTAGATTTCGATATTGCAATGGTAAATTATCCAAGCAAATTTGTTGAATAAATTAAAACAGGTTATCTGAACATTATTTACGTTTCTCGATTCCCATGATAAGGGATAACATTTAATGCAGTAAATTGCTGGCATGTAAACCTTCAAATTACCCTTAAGGAAACAGTAAAATTTCAGTACAAATTAAGCAATTTTGTGGTTATTTTTAGTTACATTTATGTTGCCATTTTCTTATCGTCCCAAATAAAAGCCAAATGAGTCTGCGCCCCTTACTATAAAGATGCCAGATTCCATCTCCTTCAAATGGCAGCAAGCCAAAGGCTGAACACAAGCGTTGACAACCTTCTAGTTGGCTAACTTCTCCTCACCTAACACACGACATCGCACAATTTGTATAGTTAGCAGGGGAATAGGCTGGCCAGAGCAAAAGATAAAAATCGCAGACTTTGTGGCGACATCGCAGTCGTGAATTCAACAGAATGTTGCTTGGCGCCGGCAGTGGCAACAAGTTGCCAGCTACTGTGCAGCGGGATTACACTATGCAACACACATTGCATTCATTTTATACCTTAGTACAACATTTTAAGTTAAACTAACAGTGTTTGGCAAACATCAAACATTGTAGAATCCACACTTAAAAATAGTATGCATCTGTAAATAATATTCAAACCAATTTGATAACTAATGTAGACTAGTGCTTCAACACAAAATTGCCCATAATTCAGTTGCACTAACGACGCAGTTTTCTGCTATAAATAAACGATATTGTGCAGCTCGGATCGTGCCACAGTCTGAGGTTCATTAGGTGCGTGCTTGTTGGCAGGGAATTAGCAGGACAGATCACAAATCGGAGGAGTCACTTACTTGAGGTTGTGCAATATTGTGGCAACAATATGGCCATAAAAGGCCATAACACGCTAGACCAGTAAATACGATGAATTTCCGAAAATAAGTGCTCATCATCAGAGCAGCGAAAACGATGATATACTCGTATGTCATCATATATATGGTGTCCAATATTTATGGCGGAGCGGAGTGGCAGGGACGTGACAACGACTCAAATATCCGACGAACAGGTGGCCAGGCATTCGGGTTTGAATTATAACGCATTTAAGCCATAAAGCCGCGGATATATGAGACCCGCTTAAGTAGCTCGTGTTGCGGGTACTCTGGACACATGTTCGCCTCTCTTTGAGCCCGATCCGAATATGGTGTTTGGCATTAACGCACATAAATAATATTTACAGCCACTTCGTGTTGCACATGCAACACGTGGCCCTGGCGATTGAGTTGTCCGCTCTTCTTGCGGAAAATACAGCCTAAATGGGCAAAAGATTTAGCCACAAAAAATATGGTGTCTTGGCGTCTTACTTTGGGCACAGCAGGGTGAGTCATTGCTTATGAAAATTAATAACTGCACAAATTGTAATAAACGTATTTTTTTTTATTAGAAAATTGTTTTTTTAAGCTTAAAACCTACACCCAGAAAAAAGAGCAGTCAAAAAATAAGACCAAATTTCTTATTTTTGTTCTTATTCATAAAAATTCCTATAAATTGAAGACTATTAGTTTATAAACGTTTGTGTATAACTATTAGTCGGTAAAAGAAGAACATTTCATTTCGAGTAAGATAGATATGATTGGCAACTGGCTTTTCAAATTATATGAAGTTCAGGGATTAGTAGATTAGCTTTTAATTAGCGGTTATTTATAAAATATTATTATAAAATCAAAATTGAATTGTTTGAAAATATGTGCATTTTATTTAATTAGAATCAATTTTAAAGACTTATTTCCAAGGAGCTACAATTTTACTGCCGGATTGTTATATTTGTCAGACACTCTAAGCCAATGGCTCGGTCATGAATCACCCTAATCGAAACCGTTAAGGTGGAGCAGTGCTGGCCCAATAATTTGAGTTGTGCTTTACCTTTTGCCGTCTCAGATTCCCCCTTCACCCACGCACCGCCGCCGCGTTTATCCATTCATAACCACCGCTTTTGCTTCCTTGGCTGTGTGGCACCAAACTGGTGGGGCATGAGTAATGCGAGGCGCATTGCAGCCGCCTTTTGGGGCCCGATAAAAAGCTTAAAATACAACTTACATTCTGACAAGATATGAATTTTAAGCGCGCGTCCCATTGATTTATGTGGCATTCAAAGGAAGCGTCTGACGGAGATGGTTTTTTAAATTGGATTACGAGTCGCTGTCTCCGTCTGCGGAGTCTTCCTTTCTGCCTGGCTTGCATGCCAAGTTGGCGATCAGAAATAAGTCAAGATGACGGCTTATTGAGCTACTGGCTCGTCTAATTAATTAGAGACTCGAGCAAATATAATTTGAAATGGCGAAAGTAAACAAGATTGGGAATCAGCATGAACGTAGACCGACAACGGGAAAGAAAGCAAAACAAAGAGCAAATAAACAAGCGAGGGGGAGTCCCCCGATGTCGATTGATTGTGGCGCCCCCCAGCGGGCAGAAGTGCCATCCGTACAGACATGCAGTCGGAAACCGCAGAATCTAATTTGGAAAACGTATGGAGAGTATGCAGAGCATGTGGAGTCATCTGCTGAAAGAGGGAGATCCACGGACAACAAATTCCCCGGGGGTGTGTGAAACAATATTTGAACTACTCGCTGGGAAATGCAGGGGAATTCGATAGGGAACGAGGGGAAAGGGGCTGAATGAATACGCAACAATCAAAATATTTTCCTGACAAATTTAAAACAACAGAACCATGAAGTGGAACACGTTGCCAGCGTTTGGTCAGCAGCCCATTTGCCATTATTGAGAAACAAGTTCAGCACCGGAAAAAAATTACAATTCCACATTGAAGTAAAATCTATTTGGCATTAATTTTCCAAAGAATTTTCAGTATGGCTGCCAATTGTCTACTTATTTTAAAAAGTATCAAATAAATTATAAATTGTTGATAAATACTTAATTAACATTTAAATATCAATATGTTGTAGATACTGTAGTTCATGTTTACACATTATAATTACTGATTTAAGCATTTTTTATAGTTGATGATAAAAAACTTACAATGACAGAAAAAAGTTATATGAAAGTATTAAACTTTGAATTTCTTGTATATGTCCCTTAATATAAATTAATTCTAAGCTAGATTTAAAAACAATATTGAAATGTGAATTGTACAAATAAATACTGAGTTCGGTAGAAAAACCATACTAATCGTTATTTAACAATACTCTAAGAATCTTATGTCTTTCACATGTTTTATTTCCTGAAACCTTAAACTGGAAATATAATAACCAGCTCATAAATTTAGTAGAGAATTGATATGGTTGATTTTTGTACTGTGTGGACTGGTCAATCATGCGGAATGGGCCATGAGAATGGGTCGACTAGAGACGGGAAGTGGCCAAGTCATGACCGTGGAGGGGTGAATCCTTGAGAAAGTTTCGATCCATCAAAGTAACCCCTGCTTTGGCAAGTTTGCTAATCCCCTCGACCAAAGTAGCGACACACGTGTCTGCGTTTACAATTCATTACGAACGCCTTGAACCTAAGCCCTTTTCCGACTTCCAGCTGACCCAAAGTCAATTTCAGGCTGACTTCCAGACATTCGCCGGTTGACAACCCCATTGTCTGGATAACTCAGAATGCATAGCGGCAGCTGGTTGAATGCAAACTGCAAAAACTGAAAGCCACTTAATCTCGGCGGCGGAAGAAAGAGACTCTCTCCGCAGAAAGGACAACCAGTCTTCGTCATTACTTGCGCATAAATTAGGATTAAGGCAAGACAGGAAAAGGGGAGTCGCAGTCTCGCTTCTGCAGAAATCATATTCTCAATTTTGACCTTATTTGGATTTGCTTCTCGGCAATGCCCGTCTCCACTCCTTATACGGATGGTCACTAAGGGACCAACTAAGAAGCAATTGCCAAGCTCTTTTTTTCCTCCTAATTTCGCATCGTTATATTCAGCAAACCATTTGCAAGCAACACCGATGTTCCCCCATCATTTTGTGACCACTAATGCGACAGAAAGTCACTAAAAAGCTTGTCAGCTATGCATTTTTCTGACACATTCCATATTCGCATTAGTTGCGCTGACATTTCATGTCAAATTAGTGACATTTAGTGTCATAAAAGTGCGCAAATTTGCTCAGGCAAATGGGGGAGCTTATATCTCAAAAATAAGTATTATTAGAGGGGTGATTCCATGTCGGGCAGTCTGTCAAAAAAAAACGTATGAGCTTATGCAAAATGATGAAAAATGGAATCATTAAAGCCTTCTTATCTTCTTTTCGGGGGACTTCAATTAACTTAAATTTAGCATAGGTATGCCTGCCATATATTCAACAATATGAAATCCCGTATTTACTTATCGCTTTCAATATATTTAAATCCAACTCATATCGCAACTGAATTCTTAAACCATTTTTCTAATCTTTAAATGTATGCACAAACCGCAGACCAGCATGGAATACGAATAAAACATTATTTTATCAACCCAATCGGTGTATTTTTTGTGATACCGTAGAAAAATAAACCCGAAACGAAAACAGAACTCGGAAACTTTTTGCGTTGTTCCAGTGACAGTTGCAAACATTTTCGGTGCCTTCTTTTTTCGGCGATGTTTGTGTTTGGTATTATTATTTTTATTCTGATTGTCACAACAGCGGCAGCAGCAGGGCAACCCAAACTGGTTTTCGTTTTGTTTGTTATTGTTGCTGCTGTCGGATGCATTGTTGTTGTTGCGGTAGTCCTCTGTTAAACATGTTTGACACGGACTCTCGTGGGATAAGTCCCCTTATCCCTATGCCGAAACCCTCCTGCAGCATCATGCGAGTAAAAATAAGTTTTGGTAGCTGCGGCCCGCAGAATTCTCCCCCCACCCCAAAAAACCGGGGAAAAAATAGCAGCAGCAACAATGCTGCAGAATTCCGAGCTTGGGGGAAAACCCAACAGAACCAAACCAAACCGAACCGAACTGAAACTGAAGCGATCTGGCAGTGACAAGCCGCATACCCAGAGCAGCCGGCAAAATGTTGACAGCCTGACAAACCGGCGACCAACTGGGAATGGGGAGAGTATTTGCTCCTCCTTAATAATTTAATTTGTATAAATTTACCCAATATGTCAAGAGCCCATCAATTTGCAGCTGAACCAGCAGTGCAGTCCCCAATTAGCCAGCATTCCTTTAAGGCCATTCCTCTGCAGATGGTCATGGGTATTTGGGAACATTATCGGTAAATTAACTCCCATTTTCGGTTTGTTCAAAACACTATTTAGTTTCTAGTACTTTAAGTTGCTACCATCATCCTAATATTAATATGTTCAATTCAATTTCCCAAAAGATTTATACACAGCATTTATCTGTTTTGAAACCTATTATGATTACTTAACCCAAAGTTATCTGATTGTGTACTAACTACTGCATTAATCTAATCAGTATTAAGATGTCAAATGGATCTTATTTCATTCTTGATTAAATTCCAATTTATTTGTCACTAACTTATACTAACAAATTCGAGAATAACTAAAGTTCTGCTTTCCATGTTATTGACAGAGAAAGTGCAATAACCCTGTAGATTTCTTAATGGCTTTAGGCTTGTTGTTTCCCTAGGATTGTTTTGCCTTTTACCACCCAACGATTAACGCTCTACTCCGGCTGGCTGGCACATTTAAAAATTAATATTTACACTGATTTCCAGGCACTCTGCCTCTATACTGCGATATTGATGGCTCCCATAATTTGCCTGCTCGCATTCTGCACTAAATGTCCCACAAAGTGGTCTGGGCATGGCTTCCAACTCGAGTCCGGAGTCGGGATTGCCGCTCCGAGATGTGACTTTAAGTGTTATGGGGAGCGGCGGCCATTTGGACGACGGCCCAGCGACGGGTTAAGTGCTGGCTAACTGCTGCCAGTTTCGCATTTCTTTCTGCCGGCCGTCGTAAAGCGAGAAAACATGTTAATTGAACCGGGATCGAAGTGGGCACTGCAGATTGCAAATGTAAACAAGCGGCGAAAGCATCGATGGAGCGTGTCAAAACATGGATTATGCAGGTGGTTACTAAACTGTATCGATTCAGAAAGAACTTCAAAAAAAATGTATTTTCACAAACAGAAATCTAAGGGAAAAGTTAGCTACCGTTCAAAAATCTCTTGTGATTTAAAACCAATAAATTCCTGCTTTTAGATATTGTAATTTGGCTGGTATACATTTAATGCTATGCTATGAACATTTCGGTTTTTGACTCTTTCAAACAGATAATTCGTACCGTTTTGTAATAAGTTTTGAGTTTCATTACCATTTACAAATCTATAAAAACAAATATATAACTGATTTGTATATTGTGATAACTAAATTCATGATATGTAAAATGTACTAACAACTATTTTAACTAAAATTTCAAAATTTGGTAGCCCCCACTTTGACTTTATTCTTTATTATTTAAAATTCTCCAAGTAATTTTTTTAAGTGAAAGCTATGACAACAACGAGTTTGGTATTTTCCGCACAAGTTCCTAGCAAATTGATACATTATCCGCCGCCGGGTGACTCCCTCGCAAAATGCGTTGAGTATCCACTAAACACGCCGAACCACTCCGAAAAGTCCAATTGAGTAACCGAAACCTGGCTTCGGAAATCAAGGCGCAACTAATTTGCCGAAATGTCAAGTGGTGGGATACTCCGGTTGCAAAGAGCTGATGACAATGCCACCTACGTAGCACAGTGTACCGAGCCACACTCGACTACAAAGCACCGAACGACAACTGGCAAATTTGTCAAGTGGCTGGAAAAAATTTCACGTATTTCGACAACGAAATTTGTTTGTTGTGCGACGAAAATTGTTCAAGTGCCGTCGTTTCACACATGCCACCAGGCAACTGCAACAACAACAGCAAAACACTTACAACAACAACAACAGCAGCATCCAAAACACGTAGAACAACAACAAGGGAATCAACTATATAAAGCAACAAGTTGTTGCCACGATGTAGAGTTTTTTGGCAACCGAAATCCTTTTAAGCTTTAATGGCATTTCATTGCAAAGTGATGTCGATAAGGAAATTTGCTAAATAAATATTTTGTGGCATCGATTTCGCTGGAAAGGTTGGCCCAAATAAGCAAAGCAGTTTGTCATCAAGAGGTGAAATCCGAATACCGCCAATGATCAGGAAACCTGACTCACGCAGATGCTGCTTATGATTGGATTTGCAAAATGAGTCAGCGAAGAAAGTTGTTGGTTATTCAAGAACCAGTTGAAATAATGATTTTTAATTATAATTAATCTTTACAATGCCTTGCAGTAAGTTGGAAATTAATCTTTGAGCGTTATCTTAAATCTTAAATCTGGTTATTAAATTAAAAAAAAGATTTTAATAATTATGTTGAAATTTTATGGACATTTCATAGACAAAAATTCTAAAGCTATGTGCAACCAGCTTTATTACTCTATGATTATAACTCTTAATTCTTGGCTTTGGTGGCAACTGAACAGTAAGTTGATTATCCATTATGCGGCTTCATACATTAAGAACCAAGTCGTTTTAATGGCTGCACGTGGTCTCCTTTGTGGGAAAAGTCCCTGGAGTCGCAGGTTAATGTGAAGGCATGCCAGCCAGTCGTTCCCTTTTTGTGGATCAACGAGCGGAATGCAGCCAAGTAAACAATTTTAATTGCATTTAAATACGACATTTATTTGCATGTAAAATTAACGCGAAATGCAAATTACTTCATGCAATGGCAGGGCGCATAAATATCGCCGAGGGAGTTGGGAAAAGGGCCAAAGTAAACAGAGACCGGGGCCCAGACAGAATTGGAGGCCTTATGTTTCCATTGCGGTTGCGTGGGCAACAGCAACATCAACGAAAAACCAACGACAACCAGCCAGGCCAACAATGTTGTGGTTTTTGGCTTATGTTTTTAGCACCCGCAGGAAATGTTGCCAAAGTTTCCTTGGTCGATTGCTGAATTTTTAAAGGCCTTTGGTTAACGTGACATTGAATTGGCCACGTTGGCTCCGTGGGAATTTCGAAATTGGAGCTGACAAATGGGCGGCCGAAAGCCGCAGGGCCAAATGCAATTTAATAGGCCATAAATCAGCGATGAATGAAGACGTTTGAGATGAACACGAATCTCGTTTGCCAGAACTGGGCCAAAGCCATTTGAGTGACGTATGACAAACAGCATCGCATTGCAAGCCTGGAAGGCCTCAATTAATTGAAACTGCTGCCAAAGTGTCAGAATGCAACATTATTCATTAGGCCGGGCGAGGGCAATTATCCGGTTGATATATACACATTCGTCGGTTGGAGGTGCAGATACTGACAAACCGTTCTGACAGCCGAAACTGGCAGTTTGCAGTTGGCCTGCAGTTTAATGCCGCATTTGTGAACTCTCGCCCTGCTCATTTATGATTTTCGCAGAGTTTTAATTAAAACTTTGGCCCCTTTGGGAATAAGGCAGCTGATGCAGAGCCGACAGGGAAAGGTTTCCAGCTGACAAGATGACGATTTCGAACCCGAAATCCCATTTCCTGTTGTGTATCCCCGTGATGATGCAATTTTTCATGCCTCTTATTTCGCGTTGCATTTTATTTCGTGCGCCACGTGACCCGGGACATTCCGAATTTGGGCACTCGGACAGATCAGACGAATGCGATTTGGTCGCAGGCGCGTGTTGCTAGATTTATGGCCAGCCAAGTGGGATCGAAGTGTGTAAGTCGATATCGATGGGGAGGCCTTCGCATCGGTAATTGAAACTTCTCACAGAGATGTAATCGTGATATGATAGGGCAAACATAGCAGAAGGACTTTCTGAACCTTGTAAAAAACTAAATTAAATTCTAAATTGAAATCTTAGTATTTATTACTCCATTACTTTTAATACAACAAAACACATGCGTTTCATTTTGTAAATTAAAAGTATCCCCTAATTAAAAAAATCAAATACACCATCTAATTTAATAAGCTTTTTGCAATAAATTAATTCTCCACATACATTACTAGTACTCACAATATTTTTCTTATAACTTGATCTTATTAAAAATACTTCATAAAACCTCGCTGTGCCATTTGTGCCCTATGAAATATATTTCTTCAGATAATAGTAATTTAATTCACCGACCCAGACATTTTTACAAATTGCTTGCCCCATCTCACAACTTTCGCCCCACCAGAAGCAATTTTTTCTAATTAACGAGGCAGGGCAAAAGAAAGAGGAAAATATTTGAAAATATCTAAAGTCATATACGGTAACTGCAGGAATAATTTTACGGAACTGTCCCATAAATTCAACTAATTGAAAATTTTCAGTGGCAGGGACTTATTACGGGGCAACTTCCCCCGCTCACACATGTCGGGCCTCATTAAACATTTCATAACAGGAAGGGTCGTTAAATATGTTTACCTAGAACCGAAATGCTCTCCTCACAGAAAGGTATACTAATAGTTCGGGTTTCTAAAACCACCCTTGAGTTGGAAAAGGAAAGCCGCAACAGGAGGAAACTACGTAGTTAGGCGAAGTGTTAATGGGACACGCTGAGGATTGTGAGAGGGAACTAAAAATCTTCAAATATCAGGGGAAGATGGAGAAGTATTGAAAAATGTGCGGCGTACGTTTTGTCATCAGCATCAACCCTCTGGAAAACAGAAGCCACATCTGGGAATCGGCGACGTGTGCATTTCGAAGCGGCATAATGTGCATCGGTCGTCGGCAGAAACGCGTGCTGAGGCATCGACAGATGTTTACAAAATTGATTACGATAAATTCTGCACTATACTACATATATTGAGGGCGAGTAGCTACCATTGAATGATCCATAAAGTGCCCAATTGCGACAAGGGGAACTGCAGCACTTCGAGGGCGACCCATTGTGAAGCTAACGATATTGAAAGATTAAGGACAGCTTATCCGAATCTGGGGTTGCCAGGCCATAACTCGGACTTCCTGGCGACTTGAGGAAGTCGTTCACTCGATTATGCAGAGGATTAATCACTGCATTCTGGGCGTTCTGCGTAAACAAAGTCTATGCTGCTGTGGTTAGTCCCGATCCCATAAACAATTCCCCGACGCCATAAACACCAACTGACGCCGGAGAAATCGGCAAAACATATGCAAAATATAGAGAACTGCAAAAAATGCAATCTGAAATACACAACAACTGACGCCGTCTGAGGTGGCAAGGCGAATAAAATGACAAATGCGTCTAGCCGGGGAAAAGCTGGAAAATCAACCGGGAGAGTGAGAAAACTTTGTCACATAAAAAAAAGCGTACCCAAGATAAGGGATTTAAGTAGACTGTACCAGGTTTTTCCCAGCCACCTAGAGTTTTCCAAGTGTTTTCCGGGGGCTTCCTGCACGTGTTCCCCTCGCCGTTGTGTTATTAAAAACGAATTATGAATTATGTGTGTTTTTCATAATTTCTCATTCATGGCCTCTGTTCTTGTTGGCTGTTGTCTATTGTTACCGAGCGTTGTGATGAGCCGCATGGCTTATATTTTGGTGCTCCTGCACGTCGTAGTTGTGGCACATCGAGAGCACAAAGATAAAGCACATTTGTAGGGGATTAAGAGAGAGGCCAGGGGAAAGGTGGTACTCGGAAAACTCGGAAAAGCGGGGGCAAAAAACAGAGGGAAACTTTAGAATAAAAGCAAAAAGGTGCAAAGATGTGGAATGGAGGCGGGAGCATATGGTATTCATTCGACTGAGATTGGATGGGATTAAACTTTGCCAGGGGTTTTGCTAGTAAGCTAGAAGCTTAAGAAATATTTTTAATTTTACAGAATTACTGAAAGTAATTACGATTTTTTCGGTATGGAATATCATTTCTGAAAAGTCTACCTCTATTCTTACTCTTATATCTTCAATAATCATATGATTAAGAATAAATTGCGTTAGTTAATTTCAATTTCCGTGTACCTCCGTATATCTTGTTAGCTCTGTATCGCGTTCAATAAGAACGACACTCAATCAAAAGCGTTTCCAATAAAAAGCCAAACCCGCGATGCTCACACAGCGAAAGCCATTAAAGTGATTTAATAGCCGATAAACTTCTCACATATCCCCACACTGAGAGAAACGGGGTGGAGGCCCAGGAGACTGGCAAGAACAAAGCGAGGGTAGGTACAATGGGAACTAACACACTAACCGCATACAATTACGAGTGCATTGTTCGTCTTTTGTCCACTGAAAAAAGAGAACTATTCGGATACTCAAGTGCTTTTCAACACTTTTTGCTGGGGAGGGGGTTTTACTGGTAGGGTTAGTCGTAAATGGAGGTGTGCTGCTGATGGTTAGCGCAATTAGAGTGCGGTGACAATGACACAAAAGCGCGACGGAGCATTAAAATCACTACCAAAAGCCCAGGAAGTGGCGGGGGAGGGGGGGTTTAACAAGCGTCCTTTGTTAAAGGCATATCTCAACGGACATTCCGAATCGCACAGTTTCGGGTTTTTCGCACAGTTGCCCAGGCTCAATCAGCAAACTATGAAAACAAATCGCTGGCAAATCTCTGTCTATCGTATCCCCAGTTAAAGATCCGCTTCCAAAAAACGTCGAAATAAAAAATATTCTACAATATTTGCATATTCGCAAAGGGTTGAATGGAGGCGTGGGTCATAAAAACAAGAGGCTATAGCTTTGATTGATGAACATGTGCGTCGATTTTTGGGACGCTCTTTTTTGGCGACTCTTTTTTGCAGGTTTTTTTGGGGAGCATGAAAAATTCAGTTGACATTCTGTTGTTCGTTGGTGTTTCTGTTTTCGGCTTAAACGAGCTTGGCCAGTCTAAAATTTTGATTACATTCAACTTTGACCAGACGGTTTTGTGTGCGGACGTGTGTCTGTGTTGACCATTTTCAAATAGTTGCAACGTTTAGTTGATTAATAGCCACAGAGCAACGTGAAAAAAGCGGGGGAATCCCCAAAAACGGGGGAAGCTTTTAGTTTAAGCCCTGCAAAGGCTTTTAGCAATTTAACGCACAGCTTAACAGATGGCCAACCGAATGGGATGAGGAAGGGGGGGAGATGGGGGAAGTGTGTGGAAGGTCGGAGGTCGAACCGTTCCGGGTTGACCATGTCACATCACTGCTCGTCTCGTCTCGTTTTGTTTGTCTATCTCGGTGAGGGGAATGTGTGTTGCTGTTGTGTCCTGAGTGTGTGTAAATATTGGCACTGCAGGTGGGTATTGCGGGTTAAAATGTTCGGGGGAAATAGCCCGAAATCCCGGGCAACCCCAAGAGGCCAGACAGTTAGGCCAGGTCCTTGTGGCAGAGGTTAAATTCTATCCGAGTGTTGCACAACATACCTGCAAAAAACAGAGAAAGTTTAGGGTTAGTTTGTGTTTCACTTGTGACGTTAACATTTTATAATTGGGGATTGTGGTGAAAGGCAATCGATAGGCTTGATTTGGAAAGTTTTCAAAGTTGTCCATATATGATCTAATTATTTTCTTGTAAAGTTTTTTAAGATGTTATTTTTAAGATAAGCCTACAGTACTATTTAAAATACCACCCCAAGCCAGAATCTTTTCCCACTCAGTCCTTCCAGCTTTTCATTAAATCGTTAAGCTACCAAGCTCTGAAATCACAGTATTTTCCCACAATGAGGGCTTGAAATTTTCAATTAAGTCCCTGCTCGCTCAACTTTGTCATACGTTCATCATCTGCATAACTATTATTAAAAGCCCCTGCCCGCCCACATCAAAAGTTCATTAACCATGGAGAGAAGGGAAACAAAAATAATATAGTGAGAGGAAGCCAAAGTTCCCGCATCCAGGCCCAAGTTAATCGCCAAACTATGCCAGAAATCACGTAACCTTCCATTAATCAAGACGAAGTCATAAAAAATTGTTACATCTCCCCCAGAACTCCCTCGTTTTTTACGCCTCTTAACTGGCATTTCCGCACTTCCCCAAAGCACCAGTCCCAGCTCCTCGAAACCCAAATGCAACATTAGTCAAGTCAATGGTTCTGATTAGATGAGATGCGATGCGACCCATCGTTTGGCTGCATTTTGTCTCGGGGCCATTCCATTTAATTATTTTGACAGACACTTGAAGATGGCAATCCGCGCAGGGCAGGGCGACTGGAGATGAAGATGGTTTTTCATATTTCCCAGCTGAGAGATGAGTTTCCAGTAATACATTTAAAGTGCTTCCATGGGTCGGCGACAGTCGCTAAGTGAGAGACGCGTGTCTGCCGCCGCTGCTTTGGCCACAAGTCACACTCCGCAGTAAGCAGGCACCGACGATTGATTGGTGAAGAGAAGGGAGGTATGTACATACTTACATACACTCCAAATAAATTTATTTTTAATTATTGGATATTTTTTACAGGGTTGAGAATTGTATTTTAAAGCATTTTAACTACAGCTCTCAGAGTTAATTGTTGCCAAAGAAACTATAGTACATTTTAAACAGCATTTTTACTTGGGAAAGGTGGTTGGGATTTACTTTCGTAGCAATAGCAAATCAGTTTTTTACTTACTATTGCTGCTAGCATGTAGCATTAGTTAAACAAGGTTTTTTATCTAATTTTTGGTAAATAAAAAAATGTTTTAACTCTGTTTTTATAGTTTTTCGATTTCTAAGTCTCTTTATGTTTGGATGGAGGTAAAAACGAATTTTTAAAAATTAAAGTTAGTAATAATTATATGTCTGATTAACAAAAGTTTAATTATTTCTTGAGTGTGTTTTTATGAAGATACAGTGTAATAACAATTTATATATTTGTAATTCAAACTATTTATTTTTTTTTTGTTACGTTTAATAAACCATATTTATTATCCTATGGTATTTAATTTATATTTTCATGAATTTAAACTCTCTTTTAGTTCCCCTTCTGCATTTTTTTAGAGTGTAGTTTTCAAAAACTGAAGTGGAAGACGAACGGCGGAAGATCGGCAGTGGCAAAGCCAATTTGGATGCGCTGCCTTCTCCTCGCGAGACGTCGCGTAATCAAGAGAAATTAGTTTTCGACGTGCTCGATTGGTTGCCCCATCCACCGCCACCGCCACCCACTTTCCACCTCCCACTTGGCACTTCCCGAAGGCCCCTCCCCCCTCGAATACCGGTAACATCTTGTCTGGATGGCTAAGAAAAGACGGCGTCGGCAAGATGCTTTGGCTAATTTTGAAAAATTGTTCTGCAAAGTGCCGGCAATCCAATGTTCGGGATGGATGGCAGCAGCGCATCTCCTTTAAAACTCTTTGGCTCAGCTTACAAGAGCTTTTCCCGCTTTTCCTGCATTTCCCCATTCCTCCCACTGGTCAATTGTACTGTTTGATTAATGCCCAGATCTTGGCTGTTGATTTTCGAGTGCATTTTGACATTTGATGTATTGAATTGCTTCATACTCTCCGTTTCCACTCTGCATTTCCGTTCGCCTCGCTTTGTTTTCCCCCGCCAAACTCCTTTGAAGAGCAGAATCGTTTGCAGCGTGCCATTATAATGAGGTTTCGATAACTCCATTTGTCTCTGTCGCTGGCAGATTTTTTGGATATGCCCGAATCGTCTTTGGCAACAGATGTCGGTAAATGAGCAACGACAGGGGAAATAAGAATAGTTTTTGAATGGTATCGAATTGCACCGGCTATCAAATGCGTCAAAAATAAAACATTTTTGGATCTCGAAAAGCGCTAAGAAATCTTGTATAAGTAACGGATCGATAGAAAAATCTGAATATGATAAAGACTTTTACACGAAGGGATTTTAGGTTTGTTAAAAAAAATGAAAATAATAACTGAATTGTTTTTTAAGTTAACTTATTAATCTCATATAAGATTGGCATCTATAAATATTTAATTATTAAGAAAGTTGTAAGGTAATTCATGATTGCTAATTATATTGAATCATTTGGATCGGCTTTTAGAATTATAAGCCCAATCAAATTATTTGTTATCTTCCATTATTGCAACCTTTTTCAGATCCCAATCACTATAACCAATAATAACAAATTAATCCATGTATACTCCGTACTCCTTGCAGTTTATTCTAGACAAAACAAATTGTTTGTGCCGGTTGCTCTCGCATTTAAAATGTTGGTCCTGCTTCCTGCCCCGCCGAAACACTTTGGCATTACAAATGGCAACACATTTAGTCTACAACGGAAACGGATATTAGTTGCAGTCTGGCAGACACCCCTTCCCGCTTGACCCCCTTGGACCCCCTTGACCCTCCCAAAACTCAACAAATATGGCGCGACTGATTCGATATACGTATCTGCAAATCCTTTGGCCTTGCCATTCCTGTTCCTCTTGTTGTTGGGCGAACAAACACGTTTGTCAGACGGCCGACAGGATATGCAGGCAGGCGACAACAACAGCACAGTGCAACAGCAATTTGGCAACTTCGGCCGGCGGAGGGCGCCACATGGCAGGACGATTACCTCCCCTCCCCAGAAGGAGCCCTTTAATGCGCCCTTGATAAACGAGCCGCTCAGTCGCAGGACCGGGCCGATAATAAAAACTACAAGCCCAAGCAGGGCCAGACTGACAAATGTAATATAGGAGAGGGGGGGGGGGGGGCTTTATAGGATATATCTGGAGCAGATGGAGCCTGCCAAGTGTCCGGCGACAGAGGGCGCCACCGACGCACAAGAAATTATTTTATGGCGCGTAATGTCTTTATGGACCGACAAAATGACATCCATTTGGCCGAATAATAATATTTAAGCACATTTAAATAAAATGGCACTCCAGAGGAACGAGGAGCCGTCGCGAAAACAGGAATTACAATTTGCATAAAATTCATTTGTTTGGCCATTCCGGCCAAGTAAAAAATGGACAAAAAATGTAAATGCAGCTTCCTAATTGACATTTTGACTCGCTGGCAGGTCCATTTGCAGGCGGAGCCTCGGTGAATGATCCCTGTGCCCTCTCGAAAATCAATTGATTGCCCTGTCCTTCCTCGACCTCTCTAATTTGTGTTTAGTAGCATGTGGCATGTTTGTCAATTACTTGGCTCAACTGCTAGCCCTCTCCCCTCCCCCGTGCCCCCGTACTTTTTTCAAACTTTCCGTGTCTGGCCAAATGTTTGCCTACAATTTCTCAAAGGCCCACAGTGCGTATGTGTATTATTTCCTTGGCTACGTGCTGTCACTTAGTCCTGGATATTTTCCTTCCCTTCGCCGTGCTACGTGTGCGACATTTTCGAATAGCCAGTGTAATTATATTGATTAGGATGGGTTCGGCAGAGAAGACATTTGGGGTCTCGAAAAGGAGAAATTAATTTTTTCCTCAAGCTGGCATCTTTTCAAATGTGACTGGCATTTTAAGTGGCGTAATAAAGCAGAAGAGAAAGTCACTATATTTAGTTCATTAGCCTTAAATTTTTGATAAAAAGAAGTATATTTTAAAGCATTATTGTACTGCATACAAATTTAAATTCGTATACTTTTACAACTATGCAATAATTTCATATTGTTATAAATAATTGCCCATTTGGTTTTCTTGCCACAGTTTAGATAACAGCGACCTCATAAATCAGAAAAAACAATCATTATATAGCGTTCTAGGAAAAATCGTCTATGGGCAGTAAAAAATTAGCGACGGCTACAATTACGTGACTTGCCAACTAATTACAATATTATGTCCATCCGTCTCCTGGCAGGATATCTCCAGCCCAGTTTTTTTTTCCAGCTCCACCTCCAAAGGTAATTAACGCGTGTCATTTATGCGTGTGGCGGTGCAGGAGAAAAAATCCAGTCAAGGGAGATCATAAAAACGCCACCGAGGAGGAGACACGCGTTCATAATTTGTTTTAGGCTCCGCCAGTCATCATCTGGTGGCTCCGCCACATCCACCTCATTTTTGCTGTCGTTTTTATGAAAATTCCGCAATAAATTAAAAATTATTGCTCCCGCCGCTTTTGTTCTTATGCGGCTTAATTCTTTCCTGTAGCATTTTATGTTAATTTCTGCCATTCGCGCAGGTGATAAAGTTTGTCCATTACTCATTTTGTAGCGCCAACAAAGAAGGTCGACTGTTCCAAGGTGCTCCCCTTGGCCAAAAGAGGAGTTACAATTTATGCAGGGACATGTTTAGTGCTGCAGATGCTCAGGAAAAGCCTATTTGTAGAAGGATGACAAAGGCGCTGACTTTGGGAGATTAAACATGGCCTTTATGCTCCTAGCGAGTCCTGGTAAGCTTGGGTGGAGATTACTTTTATTTGCCCCTTGCCTTACTTAACTAAATTAAACAAGCAATATCAGTCAAAATATTTAAATCAAGAAACAAACATCTAAAACAGTTGTTTTGTTTTGGGAAGCCGTGAAATCAACGAAATGTATAAAATCGAATGTGTTTTTTTTTTAAAGCCCATAACAAGTGACTTACGTTTTTGTAAGTCACACCAGGAAACTGTTAATCTATTAGCTGGTTGACTATGACTTTTGACTTTCTTTTCACGGCACGTTATTACTTCATATATATTCCGCACTTTGCCCTCTCCCATTCTCTTTACCCTAATCAAAAGAGGAAAAAAGGAAATAAAATGGAAACTCATTATGTGACCCTCTGCCGTGGTCCTTCCGTCGTCGAACCAATTTCTTTCCTTATGCATTACGTCTCACTTTTATCGAAGGCAGCACGCAAGGCATTCCGCCACACCTCCGAGGATTCTACGGGATACGAGACGATTTAAAGGAATGGTTGGGAAAACACTGGAGCGGTGGGCAAAAGTGTAACTGCTCTGAAAAGCCTTTTCGATTTCCACGGAACAAAAAACGAGCGTGACAATACCAAATGTGACTTTGAAAATTTGATAAATGACCCAAAACTTCCAGACGCAACTTTTCGGGGAGGCGGACGAAGGGATAGCTGTTTGGGTTCGATGTCTGGAAGTGAAATAAAATTCAAGCCATAAACGAAAAGCCAAAAGCGGAACTGAAGCGGCTCACGCAAAAGCCAAAGGAGAGCCGACTGAATGAATGAGTGAGTCAATGGGTGGGATGAATGGATGGAAACGTGCAGGAAAAAAGGAAAACCGACTAGGAAAACTCGCGACACTTTTTCCTTTGACAGCCGACGACGACGTTGGAAGGGCGAGACAAGCGCCACATGTGTGTCGCCTCCACTTCTCTTGATTCATTTAGGCGGCTCTATCGTCAAAGTCAAAGAGTGGAGGTACTTTTCCTTTCCTTGCCACGCCCCTAACGAGCCTGCGCCCCTCACTCTTCCGCCGAATTGGCCTTCTACGACATTTATTTTGTGCTTACTTGATACTCTTGGCTCCTTTTGTTCGGTCTTCACCTCCAACTCCACGGGCAAATATTGATATTAAAAAATCGCATCACGTCGCTTAAGTTTTTTGTAAATAATGTTGTGAAAAATTTATTACGAAAGCGAATGTCTGCTTCTATCGCGGGTGAAGGGAAGCAGGCCCTGACATTTTTTCTTCGTTTGAGGCAGCTGGATAAATGCGATTTAGTGAGAGATTTACGCAGCCAGCTTTGAGGGGGATTTCGAGAATTCTCCAAGAAGCCGAAGGCTTGACAGGTGTCAATGAAAGGAAAAGTAACAACAACCGAGTGGGAATAAAGGTATTGTGAACTTGGGTAATGTTAAGTTGATTAAGCCATGAATCACTGCACATAATCTTTGAGAACTCAACTAAATCAGAACTAAGTTTTCAATCTGATTTAGCTAAAAATCACTATTTAAAAGTCAATAACTGTTTAGAACCAGCCAACCACTCTATCAATATCAGTGCAAATCCAACCGCAATCAATTAGCATTATTCATGAGTCGCTACGATTGAAGTGCTGGCATTTGAATAATTTATGTTTGTCAATATAAGCAATAAATTGCAAATGAAAGAGCCCCGGAATCCAAGGCATACAAAAGCCAGAGAGAAAGAATAATAATATTTTCAATAAATAAAAAGTGCCCGGCAAATATATATTATTCAAGAAGAAATGTTTATGAGGCGACAAAGTGAAGAAAGGCAAAAAATATGAGGGCGAAACTATGGTAAAAACGCGATTCAGCTGGGGTTAGAAAGCTGCAAAATTGAAAAGGACAAGTTAAGCGGCCAGGACCGCAACAAGGGAAACAAGGCTAATAGAAAATGGGAAAACGGGAAAATGGAAAAGCGGCAGAGGCAGCATTATAAATCATGTCTGACTACTCGGACCAGGATCTGCGCCGGGAAGGACATTCACTTTCATAAAAACCAACTAAAATAAATACAAGACAAGGGGCAGACGCAGAGGCAGAGAAAGTCTGATGAGAAATAATAGCGAAAGGAAAAAGCGACAAAGTCAATTATGCAGGCAACAGGAAGAGGAAACACAAAGCCACGGCGTCCTGCGTTATGCTTTAATAAACTCAAACTGCCAGTTGCAGAGCAGGCTCCAGACAGCATTATTGAAATATTAATGACCTTCGGCATTATTAAAAAGCCGGCATCCACAGCCGCCCGGCGGCAAAGTTTTGGCTCTTTGAAAATCGAATTGTGAGTTGCAATCAAAACTTAATCAGTTTAGAGGCTTAGACGAGGTCCTATCTCCCGCTTTTAATATTACCCTGCACGCTTATTTGCACAGCTTTCAATTAAACAAAAACGCTTGGGTCAGCCCCAGTCCTCGGGAATTCAGAAGCCCCCCAACCGAGGGCCAAAAATGGGAATATTTTTTCAAAAATTAAAAGGATTTCGTGCGTCAATATTGACACAAGACTTCATTGCGGCTGCTCTGATGAAATGTTTGGCTGATGGAATGATGAAATGAACTGAGTGAGTGGCGAGCATTTCTCGCCGCTTTTTGCCTTTTTGGCTGAGAATAACGCAAATATGAATAGAGATTTTCAGCTTTTGGGGTTTTCTCGATGGATGGACAGAATACTGCATCTGATGATGCGGGTTCTTCTACAATTCGACTGCTAAATGCTGATTAGGAAGAGCCAATGCAAAAATCGACTAAATAATGCTGACACTTAATGTAAAGTTTAATCAGCATGCTTCTCACTTTCGTAGTACTTAAACAAAACTGTAACTCTTTAAAAGACAAGTTATGTGTCGTTTTAAAACTACAAATTATGCCTCCCTTTCTGTTAAGCGATTATAGAATGAATTAATTACCCTACTCTGCTCGCTTTAAATATGACTTTAATTTAGTGAAAGCCACCGCCCCAGTAGGAAAACCGCACAGGACGAACCACAACAGCCTCGGCCAACCACAAAAAGGATAAACCAACAGCAGATGAATGCAGCTACTATAAATAATTAAATGCAAATTTTCGCACCTCAGAATGCAAATATAAGGTAATTGCACTTAAATATGCCCCAAGCAGGTGCAGGTTGGGACAATCGACCGATAAATCATGGCCTGCCACAAGAACAGCAAATGAATAAATGATAAGCAGGCAAAAGGCAACGAGAAGTGAGCCAGCAAAACAAAACTTTAGCAAACTTTGGGAAAACCACTTCAAAAATCTGTCTGATATGGTGGCAACAGAAGCGAAAACAGGAACAAGAGAAATTTGTTTATTGTTTGTTTTTTATTTTATTTTAATGTTTTGTTTTTTATTTTGCATCTGTTTGGTAGCCTTCAACTGCAAAAGCACATTTAACCCATTAATTAAATGGACAGCGGGGCGTATGCGCGATACAGAAAGTGGCGGCCAAGTGTGAAAAAGTCGAGCAATTGGGTGAGTTTTTTTGTTCGCGCTTCAATTAAATTTAATTGCATTTTGAAGGGTCATAAATCCCAAACAGTGGCAGCCAAAAAACTACGCACCGCCGAGTGCGAGCATTGTTCTCTCTTCTTTTTTACAAAAACCCAGTATCCAGAAGCGGAACAAATTGCAGTATGCAAAGCGAGACAAAATGTGGCCATTGATTAATGGGGTCCGAAGATGAAAAGAGTGAACAAAACGGACAAAACGAAAATCAATCACAAAACAAATTGCCGCCACACTTTGGCGTTCGATGGATCGAGTATAAATAGATGGAATATTGGGATTCTCGGTAACCGAAATCTAGAGATCATAAAGCTTATTAAATGTGCCCCTTCTCACAGACTTCATTCATCTTTTATATTTTTTTTTGGAGGGGAGATGTGCATCATCAGCGCCGCTGGTGTTAATTTATTTATTGCTTTGACTTGCAGGCCATCAAAATATTAGAAAAGGAAAACTTTTCCTCACATCTCCCCCATCGCTCACATTTTGGGCAGATAACTTTAAAAAGCTATAATGTGGGATACATTTTTGGGGAGGGTTGGCGGAAAAACCCAAAGCAATTCATTTTAATTATACACGCAGCAAACTCTAAGATTTCACACTCTCCAGAAAACAATACCATCTGTAAGGGATATTTTGGGTTGCAAGGGGAGGGCTGAAGTTCTACTTGATTTATGGTTTTGGCTGTGGGCTATATTAGGTGATAAGAACATCGAATTGTTATTTATTGTTCAGAGGGTCCCTTTATCTGCGGTTTTAATTTGGATCGATTTTAAAGTGGTATTGTTTTAAAGTTTATTTTACCTTTAAGGTTTTAGCGGTAAGCAATTACAGTTCTTAATGTACGACTTTCATTTCACCAACAGCAAATGAAGTGGTAATTCCCTATTTGTAATTTCGTGAATTGAGGTCTCCTAGTTTTAGTTTGCTTTGCCTGCCATCCTCAGCAATTTGGCTTTTTCAAACTTTTCCAGGCACTTCAATCGAAGCTTCTTTGCAGAGTTCTCTTGACTTGGCTGCCGTTTAACCAGCTGCTACCTTCTGGCAGGCCCTCAAAAACAATCAAACTGCACTTCAACGCAACGCAAACTGCAGTTGCAGGCAAAAACCAAAAAATCTGGAAATAGTCAATGTCTGGGCTTGTACTTCCACCACCTTTATTCCTCTTTCCCCGGAAGCTCCATAGTTCATGGACCGTAAAATGAGGTTATGCTCGGGCTGCTGCCTCGTCTCTCGTCTTTCGACTGCGATGGCAACATGTTACTTCTGCCGATGTGTGTGCCTTCTGTGTGATTTATGAAGAGCAATTTTAATGACATTTGCTACGAGAGTATCGACACATATCGGTTATGTTCGCCGGCTGTGGGAGTGGGTGCCAAACTACTGCTCCTACGGATGCATTAACTGCAGCTGACGACGACGGGGAGCAGCTTTGGCCAGTCATGCGTGCCAACAACCCAATCCGAAAACCCAACAATCCAGTCGATGAGGCACTCACTCTCAAGAGCTCTAAAGACCTGGACCTGGACACAGACTTGGATCTGGACACACCTCCAGCAGCAGGCCATTTAAATAGGTTCATGTGAGTCTCCATTTCTACGAATCTAATACCCTAATAACACTGCCATAAGCTGTAGACTAATTTGTTAATATTATTTGTTAATTTAGTTTCTCAGCTGAAAGCACATATAAATGTCCAAATTGAATTTAAGATCTGTTTGTGTAAATGAAGAGGTTATGCGACAAATTAAATATGTAATATGTAATAAAGTAAAATTACGTAAGCAAATGATGACTAACTAGATTAATATTTGTAATTATCTAAAACAAATATATTCAGATGTAATAAAAATGAAAGAATTGACAGTCGAAAAAAGATAAAACTTAACACATTTATCACTATTAAAAATAATAATAAAAAAAGATTTCTGTAGTCAATTGCCTAAATAATTTTGGAAGCTATTGTTATATTATAATTAAAATATAGATTTAATATTTAAAAGAATATAATACCTCGAATTGTATGATTAAGTATATTCAAAAAAACTACAGAATATGGCACCCATAAATTACGAGGAAAACCAACTTGTAAAAATAATAAACCAAAGCAGTCTCTGATGCAATGATTTGGAAACGTTCCACACCACTAGATGGACCCAACCCAATCCCAAATCCTGGACAGTGGTTGTCCAAAACACTTTGCATGAATAATCGCAGCTCATAAATTTGGCTCTGATATGCGGCAATTGACTCCTTTTGTTGCTGCAGTGATAAGCAATAGTTTGTTGTTCGCTTTTTTATTGCGCTTTTCAGTGGGTCACATGAATCAGTTTCTGATGATTGCCCAATGCCGAATCTGCAGCAGCACAAAGTGCAAAATCATGGGGATTTGGCCAAATCTGGCATTTGTCTCTCGTTTGCCAGCGGGCGAGGTTCTGCAGTTGCAGTTGCAGTGCTTTATTTGAGTCAGTGTGGTAAATAAATAACGAGCACTGTTGAGCCACATATATTTTTTTTATGGAAATTTACTGCATTTTCCATTTCAATTGCCTTTTGAGTGGAAAAATATGTAAATTTCAATGAAGCGGATGGACAATAGTTGAGGATAGGCAATGGATGGGTATCGATGCGATATGTGCAGTAAATTGCAGTTTGCCAAAAACATTTTTGCCATTTTCTTGTTGCCCCTCCATTTCCCCCTGTTCCAGCTGCCACCTCTTCCCCTCTGTGCAATTTATGGCCAGCAGCTATTTTAATGTGTGGAAATGAGAACTCTCTTGATATATGACCACCATGAACGGGGACTGATATTATATTGACAGTAGCAAAAGCCCAATATGCTAGCCCAGTTATTGCATTGAACTTTGTGTTGAGCGAAGGATATTACTAGTATTACATTCAAAGCAGCAGAAGCGAATGAATCTGGCATTTAAAATTAGCTTTACGCAACAATCGTTCATCTCTTGTTTGTAATACATTTGAAAAATTTGCATCCCGTAAAATAAAATATGGAAATTATTATTTATCTTCATTTTTTCTAAGATATGACGATTTTCATAATTTTTATTTAAAGAAACAAATTATTAGCAAAGACATATTTAACTCCTTTTAATTAACATTTTTTCCATAAATAAAATATTTAAGGTTTCCAAAATTTTTACAGTAAACTTAATACTACAATAATGACCAAGGTCATAAAACAAGAAATTAGTAAATTTTTTAAAAATACAATATATGAACTTTGCTTTAACAGTCACGAATTGGACTTGATAAAACCAGACATTAGTAAATCATTCAAAAACGAAATATATAAATTTTGTTTTAAAAGTGAGAAATTCAAGTAAGTGATTTCTTGTAATTCTGGTAATTTTGCTTACAAATATCTTACTTTACTTAATCACCCGAAATCAATTAACTTTGTCTCATCCCGACTTACAAGTTTTAATAAGCGAGCTCTAAAACTCAAAACAACAAAAGCCAATTTCAATGTTGCAGGATGCTTTTAGTAGTGTGCCAGAAAAGATTTATATTGCCCATTTTCAAGAATCCAGAAGAAGGGAAAGGACTAAGTGAAGCTCTCCCCGATGCAGTCTTATTTTTAGTCCTAGTCCTCTGCTCCTGCTGATTTGTGGCCGATGTGTTCTTTCACTAAATTCACTTAAATTCGTGTTATTTCCGCATGTTTCACACCACTCACCTACCGCCCCGCAATTCCCTCCTCGCCACTAATCCTCTGTTCGCGTTGATTGTTCCTTTGCTCACAATTTGCACTTCATGAATACCAGATAGGAAAAAGAGGAAAGCGGCCAGAGGGAATCCAGATCCAGCTGCTCCATTAGACAATTTCCCCATCTGTCTCCAAAGACTTCGTCCCCGGAATGTGTGTTGTTCTTCTGTGTGCTGTGAGTCAATCGAAGTGCAGAAAACATGAACTCCCTCCCTAGCAAATTACTCGATTGATGCACAGAGTAAACTTCCGTTTTGCCGTTTGACCGTTTAATGTTCTCCGCTCAAGAAAACTGGCTCCACATGTGGCCAAAATGCTATATTTTTGTTGGTTGTAAACCAAAAATTAACAGAAAATTAGTTCCTTTGATGGGTTTGTAATGAGTGCTGATGTCTACTATAAACTCAAATTTATATAATATAGTTGGACTTATGTTAATTGATATTAAACATTTCAAAAATTGAAGCATCAAGTACCTATAAATTTCTAATTTTTATATAAATGAAAGAAGACATTTTAAATAAAATACCTATAAATTAGTTACAAAAGTATCATTCCCATACGAGTTTTAAAATTACAAAAACCACAAATGTTGAATGACCAGTTCACTCATTCTATCAGTACCTCACTGAGTTCTCCCCAATGTTTATTCTTCATCCCACTTCTATCGGCTCTTCAGTTCGCTGGCTAAACATTTTCCCGAAATACTCTGCACCACATCATTATTGCTGCTCCACTTGTGCGCCACTTCATTAACAGATTTTCCATCCGCGGCCGCCAAGTTGGACCGCAGAAAAGCCAACGCTGTTAAAATGCAATCGACCATCGGCGGCGACCTGCAGTTGGCCAGGCAACAGAAGCTGGCCAAAAATATTTAACCAATAATGCAATTTCGGTTGTGGCCGACAAACTTTCACACAGCTGGCGATATGGACAAACAATCACCGGACCCAAAGGGATGAATTCAGGACCTGCCTGGAGGGCCCATTAAATGGAGTTTCTACGATTGACTAACTGTCTGCCACTGTCTATTGTAAACTGTATCCCTTTCTGCCCATTTCCAATTAATTTTCCCCTCCCAGCGCACTGATTCCATTTGTTCAATAAACGCATAATTATGCGCAATAATTGCATTAGCAAATATGGGCATGGAATTAAAGGCCAGAGAGTAATTAGGAATGCCATCATCGTGTAATCGTCGAATAACAGGCAGTGCGAGGGGCGGGGTCTGAGGTCCTTCATCTTGAGGCATTTAATTAAAGGCGTTAAGTTGGCTAATGAATGCGGCAATAGCAGTGAGGCTCGAATTGCTCACTTGCGGGAAAAGCACTGGGATGCAGCTTATCCTGGTGGTCGGGCACGTTTCAACCTCAGTGAGAAGTGAGCAGTAAGTCAGTCAGCTAGTCAGCTAGTCACTCGGTCTGCACATGCAGGATAAGTGAATAGCATTAAATAAACAAACTGGCGAACGCAAAACAACTGCCAAACAAGAGCCGGCAGGAATAAAGGCTACAAGCCTGATGCACTGCGCAGAAAAAAACGAAAACTTTGGTAGCTGAAAAGATGAATAAAACACAAGAAGAATACGAAATACTCTATTAAGCCCTGGAATCTAAAAAAAATTAGTGGTTTCCTTTAACTAACTTTTTAATATAGTAAGCTAATATAAAAAAGGAAAACTTAAAGTAATAAAAAAGTAATTTAAAGATCAAAAAGTCAAAAGAAGACCTTGTTATTATGGCATATTAAATATATCAAAAGTCCTTTAAAGCTTGACTTCAAAATGGTTTTAAAACAAATGAAGGATATTCTGTTTTTCTAATTTAAAGGTATTATGTATATTACAAAATATTTCTATATAAGAACGGCTCGAAAAAAGGAACTAACTGAATTTTGTAACTAATAAAGTATTGTAATAAACAAATAAATATGTAGCAATCAAAAAATTCAGTATCCTCCACTTCGATGGTATTACAAAAACTAACGATCAGAAATCGTTAAGGCAATGAAGAGGAAATTTGAGCACACACATTGTGGATGTAGTGCTCGAATGTTTTTTTCATTTCCTGAAAATGTTCTCTGGTTCGGGATCTGATGCATTTGATAAGCGTCACGTAGCAAACGGCAGAAACCATGCCATACCATTTTTCAGCTGCGAGTGGGAAACTGAGAACTGAAAGCCCGGGCAACCGATTGCCGAGTACTTTATTATCTATATGGTGGGCCAGAGCGATGCATTTGTTTGCCACTTACACACACAAAGGAGTGGCAAAATGGCGGATCCACGTGAAAGGAACGTACCTGCAAGGAAATGAAAGGATACGAGAGCCTTAGCTTGAAATCTTTGCAGAGCACACCTGAAAATGTTCCCCCTGCAATTGCATTAGAATTTAAGATAAGTTCGAAGCAGGCCGGGAAACTGGAGTGTGAGTAATGGCAATGGGATGGGAAAAGTGGAAGCTCCCAGATTGGGACTCTCGGTTTACAGGCAGCTTCTGCTTCTTATTGTGTGTTCGAGTCTGAGATCCTGAGTGTGTGGGGCAACTTGTTTACCAAACTTTATTACAACTTGGCAAACAGTCGTCGCCTTTGTAGTTGGCTCGGGTCGAGTTCTGTTGCTTTGTCTGCTAACTGATTGCAGTTACAATCAGTTTATTGTACGGGCCTGCTGCAGGATGGATTCGCCTGGACACACATACACTTGCCGATACTACCTTGTATCCTGGCTTCAACTTGAAACATGGCACACAGCAGGAGCAAAGTGGAAAAGGACTTTGTTGCCGGCAACAAGCTGCAGCATATGATGCCAAAGTCCGCACTTGAGAGCGGATAATTTGTAAATTTTATAACTCGAAGTTGTAAACTTTGAGCGCATTAGAAATACATGCTCCGACATTGTAAGATTTAATTTTCGGCATGGCTTTTATGGCTTATCATAAGGATATGTTCTTTCTTGATTGTATATAATAATTATTAAATAATATACTTTATATACCATTTAATTTATTTAAAGTTAAATAACTGTAGTATTTTCCAGTCAGTCCTTAAAACATGACTGTTGTAAGAAAATAAGCTTTAAGTAAGTATCTTTATTTATCATTTTTTTAAAGCTTAACAGAAGAAAAAATGGATATTTGTAATTTAAATTAAATTCCCTTTTTCACTTCATTTTGTTACCCACAAAATTACTGAACCCTAAATCAATAATCAAAAGAGCCACACCAGAAAAAAAGGCAAAATGTCATAAGTGATTTCCCGTTCCGTTTCACGTTCCAATCAAGCGTAAAATAATTTTGTAAAAATATTTACACAACTCGAGACCCGAAAAAACCGAAAATATGAAAGTGACGTTGGCAGTGGAAGATGAAAAATGTATGGGAAAATGTGAAAAGCTCACTAGCTGAGCTGGTCGGGTTGTCGCGGGTGACGACTGTCCAAGGTTTTTTTTGAGCCACTCGACCAAGTGGGCTCCCAAGAGTCCCAGCTCATCGCATCTCGGAGCGTTCCGCTTGAATGCGTAGTAGTGGCCGCCCAATGGAATGGTGTACATCAGTGTCAGATTAGGGCGTGGCAGGGCAAAATCACAGACATAACCGCCACTCTCACACTCCGCTCCATACAGAACAGGCACATTCAGAGCTTCCTGAGAAGGCGCATAAATTCCAGACACTGCCGCCCTGGTGATTTGTGGTGCAGAGACCACATCAAACATGGGAGATTTTCACGGGTTCGCAGGCGGGGTTGGAGTTTCTCAGACAGAGACTAAGTGTGGGTTAAGCACACTCGAAGTATGTGCACGCTTGGGTTAAGAAAAAGGATTTGCCCGCCCAAGGAGCTCACTTCCCTCCCTACTCGATTTCTCTGTGGCTACAGAGAAAAATAGTATCCATAAATTTTGGATGAGCTATTTTCAACAGTAGTTCAATTTAAAGTCAATAACAGGGAAAATTATTGTTACAATTCGGTTTAATATTGTTTAATTAAAATAACTACTTGTTATCTAAGTTGTATACAAAATACAAGTTTTAAAGATTAAGTACTATTTTTTCCTGTGTAAAAGGTCTGAAAAAGAAAACCCAAAGCATTCCCCCCTCAGCCATTCACGCCTTGACGGGTTGGGAAAATATGAAAAGTCGTCTTGCTGGGAAAACTGAGTTGGGATCTCCTGCCAAGGTGAGGATTGTGGTCTCAATGCGGTCCTGTGGTCCTTGCGGCTTACAATATACATACGTCTGTATAAAAGTATATGTGCATGTGAATACGTTTTCTCTTATTTTTGTTTTTTCGCTTTTCCACCTGCGACAGCCACGAGTAATGCAATTATATTGAGGCAGGTTTTCTGTCACAACTTTTTCACTTTTCCTGCACATATTTTTCGCTTTGCAGCATCGCAGAATGATGGGCTAAATGGATAAGAACAGGTAAACAGGAAAAGCCAACGCCAGAAACTATTGAAACTATACGGGAATTTATAGAGGTATCAAAGTGTTTCCTCGTTGTGAAAGTGAAAACTTGGTCTTATCTTTAGACATATCCCTTTCCCCTGCTGTCTCGATTTGCCGGCTAAGTCCCAGAAATTTACGGCAACAGGCAGCCAGGGTAATTGCCAAAGTTTATTAACGGAAACAAAACGAGGACCGGGGACAAAGGACCAACTGCTGAAATCGGAAGATGGAGTTTTGGCGAATTCGGCGCGACCATGAATATGAAATGAAGTCTAAAGCCCATGACGATGCCCAGACAGAGAGATCCCCTTTGGGACATTCGTGGGGTGAGAGGTCATAAACAACAATTTATAAGCTTTAATGAAAATTGGTTGAGAACTCGAGGGCGGCGGAAAGAAGTTAGGCGGCTCACTGCGGCTTTTTTAGAGCGACTTGCAAATAAATTAACTGCTAACCCGGCGAATGCAAATTAAGAGCCTTGTTTACACCTCGGACTGGTCCGCCCCACCTGGCCGTTTTTTTTGGCCATTTCCCCGCACGGGAATACCCGCCCGACTGCTCATAAATCCTGCGCCTTTTTCAACCATCACGGCTCTGCCGAATTTGTCCTTTCGCTTTCGACAAATGCATATGGAAATTTTATGCAAATTTCCATTGTGTCAGCAATTTGTAACGAATTTGCGCTGTGAAATGGCTCGAAAAAGCGCCGCAGGCTGGAAATTTAATTTGGCCGGTGCGGTAGGTAAATCAAATTGCATAAACGTCAATTTGCTAATCCAATATTTGAGCTAAAGTTGGGAATACTCTGCGGCTCTTTGAGTGGCGCTCTTCAATTCCAACTTTCGACTGGAGCACTTTAAGTGGCAAGTGGAAAGTTTCGCCAGCTCCTGCAACTGAAGCTGACAAAATATTTTCTGATTACTTTTCCACATTGGCGACACTTCAAAATGTCCCCAAAGAGCTGACAGCAGAAGAAAGGCGATGGAAGCGCTCTGCGAATATTTTCAAAATAAATGTTATTGTAGCAAAAGTTGCTGGGAAACTGATAAAGAAAAGAGGAGCAGGCACATCCTTGAGGGAGCAGCCAGGACTGCCTGTTGATGGCACTTTGATGATGGCGGACCGAGCCGAGGAGAACTTGGCCAGCTTCAATTACTCGGATCCTCTCGGATAGTTGGTCAATGCCTGCCGTGACTGGGCCGCATTAGGAACCAGGGCATCATCATAATCAACAGTCAACAAAAAGAACGACCGACACGTGACTACACCACAAAACTCTCAGGAATATAAAAGTTTTCCCCCCACCCAAATCCCACTTCCCTTTCAAATGAGCTGCTGGCATTCTGCTGTTTCCATTTTTTTCGGTAGCTGTCTGCACTTAATGGAAAATGTCAGTTCGCCTCCGGCGTCAAACGTTTTATTGAAGTTTTCACTGAGGCGGCGAACTCAGCGAACTCGGCGAACACCCAAAACCTCTCCACAATGCGTCATCTGCTCCTTTGGCCACCTTTCGGATCATCCCCGCTCCTCTTCAGACTCATGTTGGAGTCGTCTTCCCCGTGGCCAGCCGTTTAACTTAACGAACCGGAAGTGGTAAGAGGAGAAGCGCATGGAAAGGTCTTCCCTCTCGGCGGAAAAGTATTCCAGTTCGCAGAGATATGATGGAGAATCTGCGCTGCCAAATTGCCGTGAAAAGTATTGTTATTTTTAATGGAAGACGAATTCGCACAACTGGTAAATTGCGAATACAGTTTTCCAGAACTTCAAATTCACAAACCGCTACCCGCAATACCTTTGAAAATTTATTCAGTCAGCAGCTCAGAATGAAACTTCAAATATATTAAATCAAACAAGGCACCAATAGCATTCAGTTGGTATTAAAGCATAACAAATTTATTTAACAATGAGCAGCCAAATTAATAAGTCAAAATCTGCTTCCCCGAAATTGGTGAAACCATCGCCGAAGGCTGTTCAAAAAAATGATGTAGTACAAGTCTTTTGTTGCCAATTTGAAGTATTTGGTCACGTACAGGGTAAGATAATGCATATTTAATTCCTCCTATATTTTATTTAAATAAATCTATCGTTTGTTAGGAGTTTTCTTCCGCAAGGTGAGACCTTGAATTTTTATAATTTGTTTTCCAATCGAATTCACTGTTAAACCTTTAGCACACCCAAAAAAAGGCCAAAGAGTTGGGAATCACAGGCTGGTGCATGAACACAGCTCGGGGAACTGTACAGGGAATGCTTGAAGGATCCTTGGATCAAATGACTGACATGTAACTGAGAAAGAAAGATTTTAAGACTGGTAATATAAATTCCTTTCCTTTTCAGGAAATACTGGCTGCAACACAAGGGCAGCCCTCGTTCGGTGATTGAAAAGGCAGTGTTCTCCGAGAACGAACCTCTGCCCATCAACAACTTTAAGATGTTCTCGATACGTCGCTAGTTAATTTAATTAATTTTCACAAGTTGAAATTATATTTTTAGCCAGCTTCAACCGATTGTCATGCCATAAAGCCAAAACGTGAGAATCGTTGAGAGCACGTAATAAAAATTCAGTTCTGGCTCCCAAAACAATTGTCATATTAAGTGTGTATGCCGCAAATGGGCAAAGTTGTCCCTTCTCTGGGGATCTTGCCAATTAGTTAGCCATGAGCCGTCGCAAATTGCCTTTCTAACATTTTTCTATAGCGATTTTTACACTGATGCTGCGCCAATTGTCAAAACAATTTCAATTTGTTTTTTCAGCCATCAAACTGTCGGTGTTCGCGACTCCAAAACGGTCAAAGTTTCGACGAGCTTCTGCCAATTTTGCGACAAATATTGTGCATCCCGAAAAAGCCAAAACAAATTTACATAAATAAATAAAAGTTGACTGAGTTCACAAATGGTAACAGTTGGCGCCTGATGGCAATTAAAAGCCTCTGCGCCACTCTCAACGGTTTGTTTTTTATTGTGTTTATCTTTGCCACCGGGGGATGCCACAAGCTGACTCCTCTGGATGCTGCTGCTGTTATTTATTTGGGATTGTTTTGTGTGTCTGGCAAACACTTTATTATAAACTGTTAAAACCGCAAAAAGTGCACTGGCTAAACAAAATTGCTTTCGCCGCCCAATTGCGAATGTCGCAGGAGTGGGAAATTAAAGTGCTTTGAATTGGAGTGTTTGTAATAATCATGGCTGGTAAGCAATATTGGGTAAAAATTAAAAAAAAGATTATCAATATACCAATTTATTTATAATGAATCTGACCGAAATAAACAAGAAAAGCGAGACTTTTTGTGGGACTCTTTCTTGAATGCGTGAACGTAAACTCTTCTACCAAACAAATTTGGAATACTGAACGTGGTTATTTTCAGGACTTGGGAAATTTTCCTTGATCTTGGTCCTGAAGCCTTCGATTTCTCGCCCTTACGATTTCCTGGGTATTTTTGCCATCGCGAGCCAACTCTCGACTCAAAAGGCGTCTATAGAGGAGCATCTTGCGCTTGGTTTCCGGCGTTCCGACGGCTGTGCTGAACTGCATCCCTGGCTTATGGCCTCGGGTGGACGATCTTTAACAAGAAATATGTCCAATAGAAAAGGATAGGAAAAAAGAAAGAAAAAGTGGCAGAAGGCCAGATTTAGAGCTTATGGAACTGATTAGTGTCCAAAACCCGGCTCAACTCTTGGTCTTCTTAGCCTGCTCTTAACTTACGCCTTCTTGTCAGTCATTTTGTTTTTCGAAATAGCCAAAGAGTTTACGTTACAATTTTGAGGGAATTCCGAAAATGTAAATGAGATCTTTTTCGACTGGGGTCCAAAAGTACTATTGATAGATTCGAAGCCACTTAGATCCCAAATTCTAAAAATAATATCTTATAATAAGGCATAGGATTTTAGGTAAGAGAAAAACATTCCTTACAAATTTGTTCCACAATCCATTTACATGTTCACATTCTTAAAGCATATTTTGAAATTTGTATAATTTCTTATTAACATGCTTTAATTTGTTGACTTATGTATATCAATTTTAAAAATGTATATTCCTTAAATGAAATGGAGCACAATGCTACAACTTAGGCTTGCCGCAACTCTAGAGGATTTAGCCTGCATTTTCCAGCACAACAACGGACCAGCCGGCCAAATTAAGTCATTAAATGCCACCGAATGCCGAATGCACAACAGGCAAACGACAACAAGGCACGCAAACAGATAAAAAACCGCGGGGAAGGGGTAAAAAGGAGTTCGGGGGAGTGGGACCGCTAAAAGCCGGATTCGGTAGCGCCGATAATCAATTCCGTTTCCGGCTGACAGTTTGCCGCATCGTGCGTGACCCAAAATATGCATAAACAGCACAAGAAAAATAATAATAATTGTAATAACTTCGTGATCCGCCGAAGCAAAGGCGCCGACAGGCGAGGGGGCGTGGCATGTGCAGCACGGCAATTGAAACTTTCGGGTTCGCGTGCTTGCATGTCGAAAACCGTTGGAAAACCCGCTCCATTAGCTGTTGATAACGAGTTCATTGACGAGTTCATTGGCACATTGATTTCCATTGATTGCACGGCTCAGGGGATTCAAAGGGGATTCCGGGGGTGCGGCTGCAAATGCGGTTAGTGTGGCGGACTAAATGTGCATGCTAATCGCAGCCCAAAGATGAAATGCCAGTTGCCAAAAAAAAGCTGCTATAAGTTGATTGAAAGGCCACGCCAAAAATTGTTAAAATCAAAAACCATTTAGAAATCGATTGCTTATTTCAGAAAAAGTTTTTAGGCAAATCATTTTTAAGAACTACAATCAAATATTCTCTAACAATTATAAGACATTATGTTTCTTATGGAATTTTATAAAGATTATTATTTCCATTCTATAGAAATTGAAGAACAATTAAATGTTTTATTTTAAAACACCGCGGCTAAACTTATTGATCTTCTCAGGGAAACCATTTAAAAAAACATTAAACAAATATTCTAAATCTAAAAAAATCATATTTATCTTCAAATTTAATTATAAAATTAAACAAAAATTAAAATGATATTTTCAAAACTATCGAATTATTGTTTTTAAATATTAGCATTTATTATATGGGCATTTCTATAGGAAATAATATTTTTCAATATTTTTTTATATATGTACGTTAAACTACAGCAGACATTTTTAAAAATATATTTTTAATTTGATTAATTTATGATTGATCAGTCATAATTTTATTTAACCCAATAAAGACATTTTCCAGTATATTGGAAAAGATATCGACACCACTATTCAGCCGAATTCCAGACCTGGCTGCAGCGGCTTATTAGCCATGCAGACCATGTTCCTTCGGGCCGTGCTAAGCCACGTAAGGCCCCGAAACTGCCAGCTGACTGTATTCCAAATCTCAGACCACCACACACAATCGCTCCAGACGGATACGTGGGGCGAAATTGCCGCATCACCAGAAGCAGCAGCAGTAGAAGCAGTCAGAACCCCCAATTTCCCTAACCCTCAGTTGTCTAGACGCAAAACCCATTTCTATGCCACCAAAAAAACTGTTCTCGTTGCGCAAATGTTGCATTATAGACTACAGAGCGATGGAGGAAGCAAATGTGGCAGTTGAGGACGGGGGTTTTTGAGCTTAGATATAGAAACAGCCGTTACCTCCAAAGAAAACTTATTAAAATTTTACAGCCCCCATTTTCCTTCACAGAGCACTGCCAAAGAAGCTTTCTATTGTTTTTAAAATTTAATTTATGCTGTCAAGGCTAGCACACATTTTTTCTGTTTCTGTTTCAATTTTGTTATAATTTCTCACTATTTAAAAAATGTTTTAAATATTTGTGTGGCATTGCATGCCGTGGCCTCGTGTTGCGTGGCAATTTGATGAATGTGTTCCTTGATTAACCCTGATCCCAGGTCAAACCTGGAGAAATCAGTTTCAAGCCTTTTGCATGCAGATGGAATTTTCAGAGGCAAGCAAACTTTGCATAATAAATGAAGGCGATAAGAATTCTGTCCGGCTTTGTTTATGTTTATGTTTATGTTTCTTTGCCTTTTATTTTTGCGGAATACCTAGGGGCAGTCGGAAGGAAACTTTTGTGGGAGGCAAATGTTTTTTGTGGCCTGATTCGGATCCCAAATGCCGCGGGCTGTGAACAAAGTTGTTTTGGCTTTGAAGATTTCTACACAGAATGCCTTTTGTTTCGCTGTTATCACAAAAAGTAAAGGATCAAATTAGCCTTTGAACTTTTCTTTAAACTGCCAACCGGAATCCCAGTCAGTCATCAAATAATGTGAATCCAAACGGGTCAATTTTTTGTATAAAATAAAACACAATAAAACACAAAATTTCGACTTGCAAAATGGAAGAGACCAGAAATCTAAAAAATCAAATAATATCACCACCAGACGAGATGAAACCAGCAAGTGCACAGAAAGAGCACAAGAATTTATTGGATTTGTCAGATTCTAATGATTCACTTGACCAAATTAAAAAGGAATTAAAAAAGGATCAATCAAAAGTCGACAATGAAACCGGAGCAGAGAAGAACGAAGAAAACGCCCAGGATGTGTCGGAAGCCCAAGGACAACAGGTGTACGTGGCAAAAGAATCTAGTGAATGTAATATATCTATGGCAAAAACGAGAATCTCTGGAACCGAGATCATAAATACAGCAATAAATAAAGACTCGGATTTAAGCATTCCAAAAATAACAAAGGAAAACAGTAAAGAAGTGTTAAATGATGCGGTGTCAAATAAAACTCTCACAGTGGAAACAAAGCCCCAGGAAAATGAAGAAAATCTCAAGGATAATAAGCAACGCGAGGAAAATCTAAAGAGCCTTAGCGGGAAAATGGAAAATAAAGAACTTATTGAGGCCAAGGAACTAGTTATCAAAAAGGAAACCACTCCTGGTTCGGAAAAGCCGGACCAATTGTCGGAAAATTCTGCACCAACACCAACAATTCAAGAGGAAAAGCCCAAGGAAACAACAGAAACAAAAGCTGCATATCTACTTACCCAGCCAAACGATCCGCTGAATACGATTAGGGAGGATATGGAAAAATATTTCAGTGGCATTGTGGCCGAGGAGGAAAACAAGAGATTGAGCGATGAGATGAACGCCAAAGAAGCTGAAGCCATTAGGAAGGAAGAGCAGAAAAGGAAAAACTGCTTGGAAATGCTTCAAGACGTTAGCCAAGCCACGTGCTTATCCAGGTGAGGAAGCAATATGATTAAATAAGAGATGTACATAACCAATTTTAGATTAATAACCGCATAGCCGTCACAGCACTTCATCGGAAAGAAGGCCTTCACGATCCGTGCTCCTGGCCATCCTGCAGCGATCCGCCAAGGCGGAGTACCAGAGGAAAATGAACATCCTCAAGGACAACTTCTCCTTTCGCCTGGGGCTTATTAAGCAGTTCAAACACGACATCAAAAACAACTTTAAGAGCGAGGCCCAGCAACTCTATAGCGACTACCACTCCTTCAAGAACCAGACAGAGTACAAAGCCACTTAAAACCCACTAGCACTTAATTCAAAAACAGAGCTCCGAAAGCAACACTAGAAAAAGGGACTGACCCCACTCATCCATTACACAACCTCCATCTCGAAGAATATCTACTAACTTGACACCGAAAAGCAGGGGACTATTAGTATTGCATCCACTCAGTTCTATAAGAGGAAAAACCTGCCGAAAGAATATTATGACACTGTAGTTCTTGAATTCATTGTGTGCACTTGCTTCTTTGCATCTTGGAGAAGCGCAGCTGTATCTCATTAACTGAGTTTTAAAAGTACAGTCGCCACGTCGTTCGCCCCGCGGTATGCAACAGTTTTTTTCTTTTGCCCCGGCAAACCTTAAATTTGCGCCACTTCTGTTTTGCATGTCGAAATAAAACAAAGACAATGAAAATTGACCCAAATACCTGGCTCTATTGTAATTTTGCTCCTTTAGTATTGTAATTTATGGACTGCGAAAGTGGGAGGAGGGGCTTTTTGGGGTCGCAGCTGCCGGGGAAATGTAGAGCAGCAATGTGAACAAAAGGTGCCCGTTGATATCCACCTCGGATTGTTTCGACGCCTTTAAAATTTAACTTTTCAGGAACGCTGTGCTTTTGTTCTACTCTTTTGAAAGTTTTACTACCAAAACGTATTTTGTTTTACAAGCCAAATTTAACAAAAATTTGTAATGATTTTTTCTAAGTTTTTTAAATTATTACACAAAACTTCTATTCATTTTCACATAGTAAGAAAAAGAAGTTATCTCCGTTTTATTTGTAAACAGAAAACATTTGTTATATTTTTAAATTTGGTAACGGTTTTTGCAAACTCCAATTCAACATTTTATTTTAAAATTTAAAATCTTTACAACAACTTTTTGGCAAATCACACATTGCATTTATTCAAAACCAATAATATAGTTTGTTGTTTTTGACATTTTATTACTGTCTGAATAATGTTATGCAAAATAATGAAAATTGATGACTATATAAGAGAACTTCAAAATGTTGGCTTTTTTTCTGTAATACTTGACAGTATTATACTTGAATGATTTTCCGCCTAAGGAAAACTTTAAACTTTCCAAAGGCCGTTGATCACCGTGCTCCTGATGATGGGTGAGAATCGCTCCCCGGGCGGCTAATCCGTTCAAAGCTGCCAAAAATCTCCGGCGTTTTCGCTCGCAGTGACGCACAAAAAGCTGGTGGTCCGGAGAGGTGGGGGGAGGGAGGGATGTGGGCAAAGTGACGGACGGACACTCGTGGCAGGCGCTTAGCAACAGACAGACAAAGCTACAGGCCTAAGCCCACGCCCCCTTCCTCCCCCATCCGCCCCCTGCGGCGGCTTACAACAAAGCAAAATGGTAAATAAAGGCCAAAAGCGCTAACAGCGGGCGTTGAAATGGAAATCAAAATCCGAGCCCCATTCCGAAATCAAAGCAAATCAATGCGAAGCTAGCGCTGTTTTCCCAGTCCAAACAAAAAATTTGATGAAAATTGAAAATTTACTTTGGCAATTTGGATTGCAGCACCGTGCCGACAATGAAATATGTCAATTTCAATTATACCAGGGTAAAACACACGCCCCTCGCCGCGGGCTAAAAAGTACTCGAATCCGAATTTATTCCAACGTTTCAACAAATGTGTCACTTTCCCTGTAAAGCTCTATCGATTGCAGAATTGGCAACGCCTCGAATCGCCTTCGATTGAGCCATCGACTGGGGGGATTGATTGGCGGCCGGGTAATTATAGTTGTTAGGGCCCAAGTTGGCCGGGAATTTGCTGACAGTTGTCTGCGGCCCGAGGCGTGGATTGCGCCACGATGAAACATCGAATTTGCCAATAAATCGAGGGTTTCTTACGGCAGAATGCTACTATGCCGGCCTTCTTATTCTAGCTATCTTGTTCTGCTACTTGGCACCAGCATATTCAAATTGTAATATAATAGGTAAGTAACATCTATAGATAGTTTCAAGTAGTTTCAGGGCGAAAAAACATTTTTTTTCTTTGAAATTTGTCTTTAACTTCGAATGGTTTTCTAAAAATATTTTCAGAGAAATTATTTCACAAATTTAATTTCTTCATTTTAATAAATCTATCATATACTGGGGTGAAAATTCTTGTTTAAACTTAATATCGGTTTAGTTTTTACTAAACGATTTAAAATGAACTAAAGAGTGGGCTTTAAAAAATGTGTTCCTAAAATCTAAGAAAATTTTACCAATTTCTACAGTTTCTGTAAAACCGACGTATCAATTCATATTAATCGTCCCCATTTCTACGACACCCATGCTACATTTGAATTAAAATTAGTCAGAAACAAATCTTCAGTACCTTTTAATATTTCTTAGCAAATTCAATATATTTTATAAACAATTTGAAGTAACTAATAAATTATTCAACAAGATTTTCCAATCGCTCTTTAAAACATGAATATTTAACACAATAACGTAGTTTAAAAAAATAAATTTTAAATAGTCAGTCATATGGTAAACACCTAGTGCTAGTAACCGGAAACCTAACTACCAGGTGCGAAACATAGCACAAATCACTTTGAGGACTTTGCGCAAGACTCATCAATTTCTCAGGTTTGCCGTGAGATTTCCTGCAATATAAACTCCTGCTGCAGTGGGCCCTTATCAATGGGAACTATCAAAAGGCCATAAAACTTTCGCCAACACTTTGCAGACAGGAAATATGACAGGCTCTGCACAATAAAACGAGCTGCCGGTCATTTGCCATGTCTAACTGACTGGCTGGCTGACTGGCTGGCTGACCATCTCTGTGTCCTCTGTCCACCAGATTGATTTGCAAGTGAGGGAAAGGCTGGGATTGAAATTGAACTTGAAAAGTGCACAGCAGATAGGCAACAGCGCATTGACAATGACAAGTCTCTCACGATTACACAAAAGCCACCGAGCAGAAGCAGCAGAAAGCAGCAGAAAATAAAATGCCACGACTCCGAGACTGCGACTCCCTGTTGTCGATATGATCTCGTCATTATGTCGCCAAAGGCAGACTACTATGCAGACTGCTGCGGGAGGGGGGATTTCTGGGGGAAAGACGTCTGCAAGTTGCGTCGTGTGGGCGACACTTTTATGGGAAATTGATGATGATTGAAAGCTGCAGCGGATGGAAAAGCAAAGCATTCCTAGACATGACAGCGTGATACTCACGACAATCGGGGATAATACATCGACAGAATGGTGACAGGTCTTAGACTTTCTTTCAAATAAGTTTCTTTAGAAAATATGTTATAAATTCATCTTCGTTTCTTTTTAACGGCTTGTGTTTATTTGTTCCCGATTAATTTTTGTAATAAAATAAAGAAGTCAAATATTATAAAAACAGTATATGTAAAGTAAATAAAAAGTAAATATTGGAAAAATTAAAACACTCAACAGAAATCGATTGCAAACATAAATGGTTTATTTATGAAAATAAGTTCCAAAGTAACAACTCTTAAAGGCATTTTGTAGGATGAAATAATTAGATTCCTAATTTTATTATGTGCAAAAATTAAAGAAAATAGTCCTTTAAATAAAGCATTTAATATGTAATGCCTTTTTAAAAAAATGTAATACTCTTTAAAGTTGTGAAAGAAAAGGACCCGAATTTTCCCATCTCTCGAAACTCCAGTCACTCATATTTCCAGAACTCTAGCTCATCTCCAGTTGTAATCTGGTGCCTGCCTCTTGCTGATGTCGGCATACGAATTAAACAATTAAAAGGAAAACAGGCAGTGTTCATTGCTATGTTATATCCCCACATCACAGGCCCAACCCCCCTCCCCTTCAGTGACGCCCATTTAAGGCTGGCCACAGATTTTTATGGCGCCACGATGTTCTTTAAGATATATGTGTCAAAACTACTTCTGTGCCATCGTAAATTTAATTCATAGGCGTCTGCCTCAGCAACTGATGATTGTCATCATCATAATGATCATCCCAATCGCAATCAGAATCCCAATCGTGTGGGACTTGGAGGCGAATGCTCATTGCATTTTTATCACTTACGCGAAATTGGTTTTTATGTGTCGTGAGTCTCATGTGCGCCTATTAAATGGGTCCGCTGCTTCCTATTCCTTGGCGACCGCAATTCACATACGCAAGTATCACAACTACAATAAGTGAGTGCTGTGGGGGGAGTACGCAATACGTATACGCACCGTATACGCCGGGAAGGCAGTTAAATGAAATGCTCCGCCGGCCGTTTAAACGATGACAATCAACCGAATAGTCAAGTGAAATATTGCAGAGCACTTTCAGGTCTGCCACATGGACTAAGGCCTACGAAGGAGCGACTTCCACGAGGCACTGTCATTGTTTTATTGATTTATAGGAAAGAAACAGCCGCCGGCTGATTGCAGTGTGTTGTGCCACTTGAGACATTTTAACTTACGCACATAATTTGGGTTGAGAATAGACGAAGGCAATCATTGGAAAATTACCTGCAATAAAAGAAAAGTTATACAATTAGAATGGGGAATCCAAGGATATATTCAAAATCCTAATATAATTTTTAGTTTTATTTAAAATTAAAGTCCACAAGAACATTATTTATTTGAACAAAACCAACATCACTCTTCGAATGAAAAGTTGTACTATTAACTCCATATGCCTATCTATGACCTGCAACACACAAGGCAAACAAACTTCGAGCACCATCTACCCCCAGTTGGCAAATGAAAAATCTGTCAGGCTCAACAAACTGACAACTTAATGCCACAATCCGACCAACCAATCCCATCCAGCCACAGGAGCAGCCAGTGGCCAAAGGACGAGGACGAAGACGAGGACTCACAAGCTCAATGACTTGGCCAGACTGGTCTCTGTGGTAAAATTTAATTTAACATACAATTCAGAATGCTCGGCGACAAATTCTCTGGCCAACAACTAGGGCCACACAATGGCCGCACTGCCAAAATTGTTGCCTGGACACAAAGTTTTCGGCCAGGAGCAGGAGAGCGGGGGAGCAGGGGAGCTGGGGAGTCGAGGCCCAAGGCTCGAGCCCTTAATTATATTGAGTGTATGAAATCCTTTGGCCACACAATGGCCGGCAGGAAGTGAAAGTGGCCATGTCCTTGTCCCTGTTCGCCGTCGTGTTTAATCCAAGCAATTTGCAATTTTTGGTAATTTAACTTGACAAAACTTTTTAATGGGGGGAAGTCACCCCACTCAAAAACTGACAATGGAAGCGAACGAGAGGCATTTGTGGCCCCCGTTCGATTCGATTCGCAACTGTTGCCAGGATTCCATTCACCCGAGCTCCTTACTCCTTAATCCCGGGGAAGAACCCTTCTTCTGGCCCCATAAAACCATAATTTTTGATTGTTATGTACTTAAAGGCGAATCTCATCATGTGCGCTGAATGCAAATTTCGTTTTCAATTTCGTTTTTTATGTCTGCCTGGTCTATTATATTTGATGATTTATGTTTCTGCCGGATCTAGGCAAAGGGGGATGGTCCTGGGAAGGGGTACATTAAGCGGACTAAGGCGTTAATATCCTTGGTGCCGGATTTGTCTGCGGGAGGGACTGGGCAGAAAAGAGTTGTGGCAATTTACGAGATGATTTGATTTTAATCTCCAACCGCCCTCTGGGAATACTCAAGTTGCGTATTTTGTTTTAGCTGAATCGGTGATGTGATCAGATTAAAAAGCAAATATTTTGAATTTAAGGGGATTAGAAAAGATTTATGTGAATGAGAAAATTCTGTGACACACCATTGTCGGTTAATCTCAGGCATTAGGCATGATAATCTTTCGTGATTTAAAATAACAATTTTTAAATATAACGAAAATAAACATTACCGGCTATAAATGTTACTAATACTCGATACAAGTTCACCAAACTGAAATTCTAGCAAACATATCCATTTGTAAGGATAAGAACGGTCTAAGTTTCCTCCAGTTGATTAATTTTCCAGCTCTAAATTACACATTTTAAGTTCTTTCCCATCTCAAATTTTACTTCCGAAACTTTCGAAATTTCCCCGTTAAGCTATTTCAATATTTTCTGATAGCTCTAATTACAAACAACAACAGCAGATCGCGATGACAACAGAAGTTGCGACGCAAAGGGAATATAAAGTTGAGGGATAGAAGAGGAAAATAAATGTCCCACCATAAGTCGTAATTTCTGCGCAAAAGTCGAGCTCCCTCCCCAAAAGCAGTTTGAACTGTCAAAAATGACAAATAGTCCGTCGAGGATTTAATTTTGAATGCACCGCTTCGACTGCAGTGGAAATTAACTAAGCGACCTGGAAAAAAAGCGACTTTCGCAATAGGGAAAAGTCGCTGGAAAAAGCACCCACCATGGAAACGCAGCCACCACCGAAAATCCTGCAGACGGAAAGCGGAATTAAAAGCGATCCACGTACACACACCTTCAATCGCATCCCCTCCAGTTTTCTCTCATTTTCCGAGGGGTGTGTTTGTCAGGGGGATGCAACCGGGGCCGTTTCATGTTTGTCTGGGAAATTAGTTTGGCTCAACAGCGCATCATCGAAAAATAAAGGATTTTCTGTTTAGCGGCAGTTTGGAGAACGGGACAAGTATTTATAAATTACTCGTCCACATCGCAATTGCTCAGCCATACGATTTATTGCAATTTCTGAAATATGCCCAGCAGAACCCAAGGTTGCCGGGACTACTGTGCACGTGTATGAAAGAAGACCTTCGGGCTATCCACTTATTAAAAATATTTGTTTGTAGTATCTGCAACTGGGCATTGTCTGTGGATTCCCGGGCTGCGTCAACTGGCTTTATTTACGATTCGCTGGGGCATGTAATTAAATTTTTGGATTGCACCTTTTCAGCAGGAAGTCCTGCACAGACAACTCAAAGGATGTGGGAGAGTTCTTCCTGTTTTTTTTGATAGGCTTCAGATTTTAGAAGATTTTAAATAGCTGCCTTAAGCAAACATATTTTTAAAGTTGAGGGAAAAGGATTTTAATAAGCATAAAATGTAATTTATTTAATTATATAGCCCAGCCCTATAAGTGCAAATTTATTATAATTCACTTTGTCTAAAGATCCAGGCTTATACTTAAATCTAAGTATTCATTATTGACTATTTCTGTTGTATAATTTCATAGCTTTTTATTCCTAGTAGCAGCTTATACTTAATTATTTCTTTCCACATCACCTATATTTCGCAATATTTTTTTTTCGATGTTAAACTAGAAGTAGACAAGCGCTATTAATCATTGCATAATTTCGCCTGCCCCCAGAATTCGTGGGTCATAGCTCATCAAAACTGTAAACTAAACTCATTAATTACTACAATTAGGCAGTACACATTTTTTCCGTTCGCCCTCAAATTGTTTAATCTGGCAACCGTTTCAGAGCCGTGCTCCCTGCTAAATGATACGCACGCGACCGAAGAGCCGACCAACCGACATCGACATTGGTAAAAACAACTTCCCATTTGGAGTCGTTAAACGAGCCCGCTCCGGATAAGGAATAAAAAATGAAAAGGAGAAATATATGTATAGGAAAACTGCCGCGCCAGACTCGCCCAGGCGATGCAGCTTTGATTAATGGTTTCTTCCAGCACGTCATAAGCGGGCAGGTCCTGGTAAATCCCAACCCCTCCTTTCGTTATCAAAGGCTGAGTGAGCAGAGCACCAGGCCGAAAACCTTTTTTTATATTTTTCTAAAACGGAAAAAAGGGAATGAAGGAGCTCTGTCGTCCAGTCAAGTATAATTAACAACTTTGTTGGGCCGGCTTTCCTTTCGCTGTTCGTTAAGAAATTGCAAAAAAGTTGTTGCTCGTTTTATGTAAATGATGTGTAAACACCACGTGCAGGAGTGCCGAGCCCGAGTTCATAATAATCCGGAGCAGTGCAACAATGTGGCAGTTTGAAAAATACTCAATGCATATTTCGTGGTGCATGTCCATTAGCGGGGAAAGGGACTAAAACGAGAGTACAACGACACGTGTCGCTGCGATTTATTAGCATAATTTCTCTTCCTCAGGTTTTTTAATGCTCGCCACGGAAGCATTAAAGCGAAATGGATGTTCATCTACCCGAAATGATCCGGGGGAGTGAGGCCCACTCCAAGAACAAGACTCGCTTTTCAATTTCCATGGCAGCCCCGGGCATCATCTTCGCCGGAATAAATTCCCAAGAACTACTCTCTTAATTGTTGTGCATTTGTCAACCTGAGCACACGAAGCACTTCCAAAAACGGCGTCAAACACTCGAACCTCTCCAACGCAGACCAAAGGAAAATCCACACTTGAATCCAACATGAGACGCTTTAAATTCTGGAACACAAGCCCAGACAATTGCTGGATGCGAGTGCCAAGTGGGGAGCATCCGAGTAGGGTCTTGTGCTATTTATGTCTTACTTAGTAGCACATTTGCTGTGACTAGTTCGTAAATTAATTGGATTTGCAATTACACGCCCCACAAGAGCGAGACTAACAAACTGTAGAGTCGCGGGCAGTGGTGTGTTAAAGAGGGAATTTGCGAATGTATGGCGAACTGAATAAAAAGAGCTTACTAAATGGATGAAAGCGAAATATAGGGTCTAGAAATTGAATGAATAGTCCGCTGAAAAGAGCACAACAATTTAAGGAATGCTGAAGTAAACACATTGAGAAGCGCATAGAAAGGTGCACACTTCACCTCAACATAATAGTTTTTGATTCAGCCACTGTCTCGTCTTTTTTCCATATACCGCAATCAATAGAAATGGTCGGCAAACCATTAAATTCAACCGAAGAAAACCAAATCCTTTCATTCCATAAATCGTTGAGTACCCTCCCCTTCACAAGGAATTTTATCCTTCCTTCAGATCGACCATTAAACTAATTGCTGGCATACAACATTTTTATTGCATTGCCGACTCCTTTTCTGGCATTCCATTTCTTACATGCCAACGCTTAATATGCATAACAATAAATGGTCATATACGAGTACAGGTTTTCCCCACTCTCAATTTGACAAGGGCAGTCAAACACTCGCCAACTGCACACAAGCGAAGCCTGGAAAATCAAAGGCAGGAAAAGCGAAAGCAAATTGCTCGAAGGCCTCACCTGTTCAAACCAGTCCCTGGCGAACATTCCAATACAAATGAAAACGGCAATGGAAACGGACAGAAAGCAAATTTCATACAAAATTAAATTAGATTTTTCGGTAGTCGAGGAAATTGCCGCACGCACGCAAACACCAGAAAATATTGAAATTGCACACAGGAACGCAGAATTCAAAAATATATTTCCCGATCTCAAACCACCCACAACACGTTGGACTTCTATGCAAAATAACCGCCGGCCATTTGTTTGTAGACAAACATTTGGCATTCTATATGCCAGTATCTGAGCATCCGAGAGTGGTTTGCGTGCCCAGTCAAACGGAAATGGGCAAATGCCTACGCAAATGTGCGCATTTCAATTAAATTTCCGTTTTAATCACTTTTACAAGTTCCATTGCAGTCGTCGAGAGTGGCCGACATGGGTTAAGCTAGGGGTCACAGGCACATGTTGGTATGCCCACTCATTAAAACCGTGTCTGGGGTCAGGTCATGCGTCTAAATTTGATGACGTTGATCCGTGATCTCCTAGTACCTTCCACTTCTGAGCTTAACGCGTTGAGAATCGCATAGAGAGGCGCTTCACATGTGGAGGGTATGTTGATGAGGTCCTTCCAAGCGGAAAGTTTTTAAAAGCTTTTATAGATTTAAAAACTGTGCAAATAATTATCTTGCATAAAGCCCTTAAAAATATCCCTGTAATTATGTTTGGAGACTGGGTGCATTTACGATTTATTTACCATTTACTTTAAAATATATATGAGGCCACCTATGCAGAAAAGCCTAAAAAATAGCCCTACTTCCCTAAATCTTGAAAACATTCCCCTTTTCGAAAAATAACTATGCAGATCAAGAGTTACGAGAACCTAATTTCGGAGAGTGTACCTGAACCCGTCAGCTTTTATGGTGGTTTCACTGTCCGTTGTCTGCGAATTGTACGCGCGGTTGTTCCACACCAAGTTTACGGGAATGCTGATCGAGATTCCTGATGACGAGTAAGAATGTCCAGTAATCGTAGTTTCCGAGCTGCTTCGCTCATTGTCAAGTTCCTCGTATGGCACCAGTGCCATGTCATCATTATCGGGGGAACTGCTATCCCGATCCCATTCTCGCAGGCCGCACTCCGAAATAATGGGCGACGAGCGGGCTCCACTCTCCGCCGAGTTCCACACCGGGGAACCACTGTTCTTATCGCTGGTCCCCTCGTAATCCTTCGCAAGTGCCAACATGGAGGTGAGGGCCCGTCCCTCCAGCCTGTCCGTGTCTCCTCCGGCCTTCGATCTCGGCATGGAGCGCAGACTGGCCTCGTCCGGTAAGGAACTGCGACGAAGGAGCCTCTGCAGCGTCTTGAAGGATTCACGCATATCCAGCAGCTGATTTTCGTCGTAAGGCTCGGTCAACGGAGTATTTGGCACCGACAGGGCGTTGATAAGGAACTCCAGGTCCTCCTCCATGACGTCTACTTTGCGTGGGAATTCTTAGGATATACTCAAGGAAGCGATTAAGAGTTACTGACTAGATTTTAGTCCGTATTTTAATTTTGAAATTTTCTAAAACTGATTTCCAGGCTGACGAGAAGAAAAGCAAAGCTACCCAAACAAAGTCGAGATGAAAAATATCTTTGTGCTTTGACTGTTTTATCAACTTCCTTTTAATATTTTATGGTCGCTACTCCATAAAATGGCCGCATCATTTTGTAATTTGTCCCTCTGCATAAATATGTCCTCTACAAATTGCAAACTTTTTTCATTAAATTCCAGCAGCTTTAAGTAGAACCTCTTAAGTTCCTGTTTCTCCCAAATCTACGTCCTGCCTTCCTTCCATCCGCTCCCATCCCCATCGAATTTGCTACAAAGTCATTACGAACAACTTAAGTTTGTGTTAAACACGCCTACATTACCAGATTTTGCATTTGGAGCGGCAAAAACCAAAGTTTAGGCCAAGTAGCTGAGGCAGAAGCGAACTGCAAGAAGTGGAAAACTTGAGTTTGGGTCCGTGTAATAATTGTAATTTCGCAGCTACAGCGAGGAGGCAAGTGAGGAGGGTACCGAGGAAAGCACGAAAAATAACAATCAGAAAGCATTTAGCAGAAACTTCTGAAAGCGAGAGTCGAGGGAGTCGAGTTAACCAAAGTGTGTATGCTTGTCGACGGCAGGTGGCTTCCTCTATGGTCGAGTTGCAAGTTCGTGTGTTTCAGGGCTGAAGATATGTATTCCCCCTTTTCGTATGTCAACGCATGGAAAAACTTGTGCTTCAAGCGGAGGGAAAACCAGTAACAAACCATGAATTCCTTTAACGATTAAACAAGGAACAGGAAACCATATAGGCTACAGTATTCCTGCTCCTCCCCCCAAAACCCCCATAAATCTCCTTCGGGGTGTATCCAGAGTGTGTTTGTGTTTCGCCTGGTGTGGCAATTTTAATGGCCTGACCTACTTACAAACACAGCCAGCAAGCTCCTGTTCCTGCTTTTTATTGAACACTTAAAGTAACTTGCTACTGCAGGCGTTTCTTTTAATTGCGCAAATTCTAACCTAAACATTCTGCTACTCACGTGGAATGTTTTGCCACCGTTTGTCCTGCCATTTGTCAGGCATCAGAAAATATGTTTAATAATCTGAACGCATTACCAAAACAGCAGCCACTGTGCAAACAAACGGAAGCAAAAAGGAAAGCGATAGCGGTTGGGGATGGGGTTGGGGTTCGGGGTTCTAAGGGGTTGCAAGGAAAACGACAAAAGGCAAACACATGTAGACGACTCCAAACGGCATAGGACACCAGACAGACAAAACAAACACCGAGGGTGAGATGGAAATATATTAGGAGAGGCAGGGAGAGACAACGGGTCCTGTGATAGCAAAGAGGATATTTTTCGACAGTGGAATGCGGTTCAAGTTTTTGTAAGAAAAAAGGAGGAATTTCGGCCCAAATAAATACTGCCTTCAAGAACTCACTGATAGCTTAGCATTTATTTGTCCGATACTGTTGATAAATTTCGATTATTTAGTGCCATATTATCCCAATTTACAATGTCAAAAAAATATGAATTTCGATATAAGTATTCTTACAAAAAATTAACTGGTTTTTTAGACGGTCGTTTAACTTTATTTAACTATTTAGGTAGTTTCCAATATAAGAAAAACCACTTTGAATACACTTATGTACTTTTGTTTTCCTTTAAATTGGGTCTAAGGACATTTTTTTCTCATATTTAATTTTGATACTAATTTTTTGGTTTGGTTTTCATTATGGTTTTTGGGTATTCTCTGAGTTAGAAGTTAAAATTATAACTATTTACAAAATGCAGAATCAATAAACTAAAAATACATTTATAGAAACCTTTCCCACTGTGCCGCACTCCCAGCCATTTGGTGCTCGTCTTCCAAGGCACAAAAGCCTATTAAATAACACGGTCCTACACATGCGACCTCCGAGGAAGCAACGGCAGCAGCAGCCGAAAGTTTTGCTCACAATTGCCAGGATAAGGCAGGAGCCAGTGGAATAAGCAGTCGCAGTCAGTCACATGCAGGCAGAAGCCCAAAGTGGTCACATGAAAATATGAAAATATTCATGGCTCGAGAGAGAAAAAAGCCAAAAAAGTAATGACGACAACAAAAATACAAGAACGAGAAGGGGAAACTTTGACAAAGTAGAGGGGAAAACTGGCATGCAGGCAAATGGCAAAAAGTAAACAAATAAACAAATGGGATCGGGATGTATACTGCTCGTTAGAGGGAGGAAACTTCAGGAACGATGACGACGATGACTGTGATAGTCATCCACCCATGTCTAAGACATTTGCATAGGGACCTGGAGCAACTCGACTGAGTCTCCTTTTCCTATTTGGTTTAGAGCGGCATCTTTGGCCAAATTTAGGGGAAAATTCTATTATTTTAGCTGCTCAAGCATCTTCTCAAAGTCCCGGCAGTTAGTTGTTCACTTTGCCAGTCTGATGACCGACCACTTGAGTCCTTTGGGCCCCACTACAAGTCTATGTAAAACATTTCGCCCCCCTCCTTTTCACTCCCTTTCCTTCGGCACTTGCACTTTGAGCTGCAGCTGGAAAATAAATGTTCAATTTGTACTTGTCAATCGGCTACTTAGTGCAGTTGAGAGATGTGCCCATGGTAACGGAAGAGGAAAATGCCGAACCAATTGAAAAGTAAACGAAACTAATGCAAGAATTTGGCAAAGTGCCATTGATAGATGCTGGTATGCTGGGTGAAAGTGAAAAGAGCTCCTAAATACTTTTCAGCAAAACCTTTGAAGTAATGGAGTGAAAAGACGAATGCAAGCAAACGAATATTTCAGAAATTCAAACATAGCCAGAAATATTTACACAATTAAAGGGAAAACTAAAGCCTTGGATACTAAAAATGAACAGATGCATTTGCATACCCTAACATGATCCAATATTTATCTGAACGCCAAAATATTGTCTCCAGAACTTCCTTTTATAAGATCCCTGAGCTCAACATTAGAAATTCAGCAAACAAAATGAGGCAGCAGAAGATGAAGCCATATCATTAACTTTCGGGAACAAGCAGAGTTTTACCTTTGGCCTCTCGATAAGCAGCTCATTACTCAACTGCAGAAAAGAAAGCCCGCAAAAGGTCAGCCCCGAAACCCGACTTTTTGTGATTTACTGGCCCCAGGAACCGCTTGGATCAGCTAAAAACGGCCGAAACATAATAATAATTTGTTACATGTAAAAAGCACAGTGCCAAAGAGATAAACAAAATAAATGACAAAAGCATGTCAGCACAAAGAGGCAGCCGAAAAAGCAAACTAGAATGGAAATGGAAAATGGATCCGCTTTTCGGAATCGGGAGGCTTTTTGTTGCAACCCTCAGCGATTTTTTGTCTTCTTTCACGGGCTTTCGACTACAGACATTTGCATAAATTATCATTTGGTGAGCCAGAACAAAAAAGCAGGATGGGCAGAGATATACCTTCGACTGTGAGCTGAAGGAGCCGCCTTTGCTGGAAGAAATGGCCAGAGGGAGGGTAATAAAAGGCAAATGCATAAAATAACATAAAATAAAACAAGAATTTATGTGCTAGAGCGGAGCAACGGCAAATATCAAACAAATTGCAATAAAATGCAAATTTAAATAGAAACGGAAAAATATACATAAATTCTGGCTGTGCATTAAAGCCCACCGAAAATGTTCATTTCATTTTTGGCTGAAACAATTTGAATTTAAATATTTTATGCTTAGTTTTAAAGAATTTTATCGCCGCACATCAAACCGCAGAGTGGGGAAAGGGGAAACTCCCCGGGCTATTTGGCGGGGGGAAATGGGGTTGCTTGGGGCCCGGAGTCCCCCTTGTTTGTTTCCAAGCAGATGAACACAGCTGGGAAAGTGGCGGGGAAAACGAAGACAGCATTTCCTTACATTTTAATACACTTTTCCACCGAACACGCCCACATGGAAGAGCAAAAAGCAACAGCCGATGGCAGGTGATGTCCCCTTCCCTGTTTGCTTTTTTTTTTAAAGAAAAACTTTTTCTGCACAATGAATTTTTGCGCATTTTCCACCTGTATGAGCTTGCCCCGGGAAAGCGGTGTGGTGAGAAACCCGCGCAGGAAATCGATTCGCTGTGGTTCTTGCTCTGGTAATGAGACTTTTCATGACCAAAGCGGAAAACGCCAAAAGGGAGAGAACACACTTTTCCAATGTTTTTTCCAACTCGTTTCGAGAAATTCGCAACTATGCAAATGGTAGGTAAATAACAGAGCTTAGTCCTTTGGTTCAATTACTGGTAAAGGAACCTGGGAAAGCTCCTCTTTCGGTTTTCCAAAGGAACGTGGAAAAGCTATTAGTATGTGGGCGAGAAGAAGCGAGGGCAGCAACAAATCTCAGCTAATTAAAGTCAACAAGCAGAATCATTTGAAATGCAAATGTCAAATGGCATAATGGTAATATTTGAGTGTGTGTGTGTGGGCCATGGAGTACAGGATAATATGTGTGTGCAAGAATTAAGCAAACAAAAAGAGCAAAGAAGCATGGGAAAATTAGAGTCCTACGATAAAAATGGCATGCCCTTTTAGTAACCCTAAAGTTATAAAATAAGACTATCTACTGATAAAAAAAATCGAATGAATTAAAATAGAAATTTTAAGTTATTTTTAAGTTATTTTTGTGGCATCTCAAGTATTTAGTCCTATATTGATTCGAAAATTAAAACATTACTATTATACCCTACACAATATAGGGTATCCAATTCAAATGTACTCCCCTTCCATCACTTTCACTTAACACTTTTTCCCAGAATCCCTCATATGTTTTATAAGGGTCCTAACAAGTCCCAAACACCCGCACAGGCAAAACAATTTTTGCCCTTTAAAGTTGAAGTACCCAAATTTGATGAGGGTAATTATTGGTAGACTCCTCGGGGCTAAGTTTATAAAGGGTAAACCCAGATTTATGTCTGATATGGATAGGAAGCTGAGGCCCGGAAAAAATGAAGATAGAAGGAAGCATAGAATTTCAATTAAAATTAGCAGCCAGGTCGTTAATATAAAATATTGCTAATTAGATTGCCATAGAACCGGACCAGTAGCATTTTCAGCTTCGTCTCCGTCTTGTGCATTGATTTTAACACGGTCATGAATATTAAATTACCACTTACACATAGATGCCACAGTATTATAAGAGGGGAGGGGGGTGGAGAAAAGTTTGTCTGCCATAAATTAAAATCAACGCCCATAGAACACGCCCCTTCCTCCTTATTTTCACTCCTCTCCGAACAGCCGCCACTCAGAATGTTGACGGTAATTAACTTTTAGGCATTTTCTATGCATATTTATGTGGGGTGTTTTGGGGGGAATGGGTGGCCCTCCTGCTTGCATAACATTAACATGAACAAGGGGGTGGTGGGTGGGGTACGCCCACCTCCCCTGACAGATGATGCGTGCAAGGCCGAGAAAATTACGTTTTTCTTTTCCTTTTGACAGAGGGCGTTGCTAACATCTTCATTCGCCTTGGAAGCCTTACACCTACAAGGACTTTCTATACATTCATCAGAAATTCGCATTCTATTTTTTTACACGCCATCTGTAAATGTCATAAATAAATAATGAATTAATCATACAGTTTAGCGGATTTTTCCTCCGCCTACTCGAGTACTTTTCAATTGTGAATTCAGCCGAAAGAAGTCCTTGAGTTCCTCCATTTTGTACTCTTCAAGATGTGCACTCATTTATAAATTATTAATGATGTATTAAATAAAAATCGGAGGCGGTGTTTGCTTTGAAGGGATCTCTTTTTGTGTGTAAAGACTTGTCAAAAACATAAGGAGGCTTTTTGAAAATGAGGTTGGTAAAGACAGATTATTGGAATTTAATATACTCGTATATTGTGACTTAAGAAATTGTTACCAAGTAATTGTTGGTAATTGTATTATTATTGAAAACTACCACACATCCAGGCATTTACTGTGTAAGAAAATATATACATATTTTTCCAATAAAAATTATACTTTGCCTGACAGCAGTGTCTTAACTTCATTTTACCCTAGCAAACATTTTATAGTGTTTTGTTTTTTGCATTTTAATTGAAGGCAACGGCAATGTTGTCATAGAACGGCACTTAAAACTCAATCAACTGCATCTAACCATATTAAAAGCAGCCCTAGGAAAGGAGGAGGCAAAGGAAAATATGTATATAACGCATACGCCATGTGGTGCAGCGATGGCGTCGGCATAGAAAATAAAAGAATGCAATCAATTTGTCAACGTCTGTGTCGTTGTGTTGGTGCTGCCGGCACCGCTACACGGCCGTATGTACTATATGTTATGTCTGCATTCCGTCCGCTTGTCCATTTGTCCGTCCGTACCGCTGTCCCCCCGCCCTCCGTCCTTCCGTTCGTCCATTCATTCATCCATTCGTTCGCCTGTCATCACACACGTATGCCGGCAATTTATGTGTCGTCTGGGTCTCGACTTTTTTGCCTTTTGCATTCGAGTAAAACCAGCAACAGCAGATCCTAGTAAATAAATTTAAAAGCGCTTAAAAGGGGCGATGGGGGCGTGGCCCATCAGCAATTTACCATGTCGGAAGGTGACTTGACAACATTTGCCGTCTGAGCTTCGGTTTCAGTTGCGAACGACGACAATGATGATATTCAAATTTACTGTGACACGAGTAAATTCAATTAAAACGTCATGCCTTACTTCCCCAGGCAACTAACTTCTTTACATTTTAGTTTAAACTTCAAATCAATTTCCCTTCTGATGGCTAAAATTGTATCATCAACAAAAAGTTGTAACGAATAAGCATTAAAAGTTTTAGTTTAGGTAACAGTAAAAAAGTTCTAAAAGTTTTTTGCTTAATAATTTGTATTTTTAAAACGGCGGAATCAATTAAACAAACATTAAAATAACTCTCCTTGTCAAAGTTCTCAGAATTTATACAAATTTATACACATTTTCAGGAATGGTTTTAATATTTCTTTTAAACAAACAAGTCTTGCTAATCCATGCTCTATCCCTAATTCCTTGGTCGCAAAAATTGGAATCCTTAATCACATAACGCAGATGCTCGAGCGAAGGATAAGGACTTGGGTGTGAGTGGGGTAACTGGAGATTTCTGCACTTGTGGGTTTTGTGAACTTGTGAGACCAAAGGGCCCGGGGCAAAAAACAGCTCAAAAAACAAACAATGCAGAAAAACAGCAGCCGAAGGGGTGAGGGGCAGAACGTGTTGTTGCTGTTGTGCTTATGATATTATTGCACTTGTCAGGCCCACACTCACACACACACACACTCCTCAGGGACTCACACACAGACACAATTATTTGTATCACAGACGAACATACCACAAGCTGCAACAGACGCCACAAAGTATGCAAAGTTTTTCTGGCAAAGCGCAAATGAAAACAGCAAACGAAACACAAAGTTACAACGGGAAAAGCAGAGAGAAATGAGGGATAGGATATAAAGGGGCTGCAATCCTGCACAGGTATGCCTCTGCCTACAAAGACATACCAAGGACCCAGCATCCACCTGGAAATATGTCAACACACCGGGCGTATGAGTAATAAGTATGCCTGAGACAAGGCCTCGAACAGCTGCGCCTCAACTGCGACTCAAAATCAAATTTGCACATCTGCAATGGAATGAAATGCATTGAAATGTTAGCCACAGAGCTATGGCATGCATAACCCACTCTAAGAATGGGAAACGTCAGTCAAAGGTTGATATGAAGCCATGTGAATCATCGCTGCACCGTGAGAACTTCGTGTGATAATTCTCTCAAAGCAATCTTAGCATTTGTAAGGCTTTACCAAAACAATCTCTTTGTATCGATCTGCCCTTTGACTTATTTCCTTACTTGTCGTGATGAAAAGCTGTACTTCAAACTTGTTCTTCAATTTATAAGATTGCAAATTCAATTTGATGGAGGTATCAAGTCTTTAGAAAAAGGGTACTGGCAGCTACTATACTTTCTAAGCTGAAACATGTTTAATTAATCACTTAAACTTAAATGTATTCTGTATGTTCAAATAACAGAAATTAAGAAGCACAAATGTACCTTAATTAATCTATTGAAATACTAAAAAACTAAAAGAGTAATACGTTCTGAAATCCCCCGCATTTATTTAAATACACCTCACAGACTTTAAAATGTTTTTCGCCCTGTGGGTGAGTCGACAGCCATACGAAGCATAACTTCCTTCTCGGCTGGCATCGTTATTGCTTTTGGGAATATGCACGGCATGCCGAACACCCGCTCCCAGTCCTATTTCCATTTGCATGCCGCAGCTCGAATCAGTCTACTTCTGTTTTATACATTTTAATTTGAGTGAGCGAGTCCTGGATGCCAGGATCCCCGCATGGGGCTCATGCCGCCTCCTCCTATATCAGGCCATCCCATCTCATCTGGAGTCTCCCTTCAACTCGGCCATCTCTCTTGGCATTTCGCCTCGGTTCGTTTCGTTTCGCATCTATTTTTTATAAGCAGACGCAATTGTTTCGAAAATGAAAGGTTAAAATGTTAAATGCGACTTTGGATGAGAACAATGGGTTAAGGGTTTGGCTGCTGTCATTGTTGTTGCCGGAGGGTTGGCGGTAACCAGGAAATGCAGCCCCCTTGGAGAGATGAAAACATGAACTTTGTCAATGAACTTCATATGTAAAGTTACGGGCAGAGCAATCTGAGTTGTGAGGAGTGTATGGATTTGATAAATGGGCCTAGGGAAACTGGGGACTGAAGCAAGGAGAGTTGATGGTTTCATGGAAAACAAATTACAAATAAAATTGTATAATAATAAATAATTTGTAAGGCAAAGAATTTTGTTTTAGTTATCCTTAAAAAAAATAGTTTTTCTTTTTAGAAAAACTATCAACAAGAGATACTTTTAACAAGTTGCGTTTCATTACTCAGAGTCACCACATTTCCTTTGTTGACCAATATTTTCCCTTGCCTACCTCACACAAATATTCCAATTCAATTTTACCTATGCGTCAGTTTCAAAAATGCATTAAATGAGAAATATTTACGCAGGGATCCAGGCACTTTGCGAGTCGCACAAGAGCCCGTCTCGAAATTCATCTGCCATCTATGACATTTTAGTTCTTGGCCATTGTTCATATTAAATTTTGATAGCCAGCCATACATCCGACCAAAGAGGCAGCCACAAAGGGATGCCATAGCTTTTTGTTCATAAACATTTTTGTGTGTGCCCAAGGAGGAGGTGGGGGGGAGGAATGGCCAGATGGGAGCACGAGCACTCTGGAATGCCTTTCTTTCCTCTTTTGTGGGCAATTCAGACATTAGAGATAGGCCAAACAGAAATGGTCAATGCAGAAAAAAGAAAAGCAAAATTAGGTCAGGCAAACAATAAAAATCATCAGACAACGCTGCGACTTGATGAGCTCGGCAAAATGACATTGAAGCTGAGTTGAGGAAGAATCGGGGGCAGTCAACCCCTAATGGCATAATCTTCACTAATTTGGCGCTCATTAATTTCCAGCGCTTTCATTCTGTTTGATAACACGAAATGCGTAATTGAATTAAAAGTGGATGCAGGACAAAGGGAGTTTATATATATCCCGGATTCGGCAATCATAAACATCAACATGTCGAGGAGTTCCTTTACTTTTCCACTTCGTACTTTAATTAAAATTGCATAATCAGGGCAGGGAAAGTCGGGTCCTGTGTCGATATCCTCGACGTACTCTCGTCCTAATCAGCATGCCATTTGTGTAATTTGTGTCCTCCGTTGCAAAGCAGCTTCTGCCAGCTATCGCAGCCTAATCATCTCGAGGCCCATTTGTTGTTACGGCCTCTGCCATTTTCGCCCTGCCCTGAGCCTCGTCGGGTTTTTATTATAATTAGATAGGAATTGCCGAGCACTCGAAGGCAGAGCTTCCTGCGTCTAATGTCTGTCATCTCATCAGCACGCACTCCTCCCAGGACCCTCCACTTCGCTTTGTCTTATCCCTTTGCTACTGTGACTTCCTGTCGATTCGGCCGGGTCAGCAGTTTTTAATTGAATTGCACGCGGTTTGTCTTTGGGTCGAGTTCGTTTATTATGCGCATTTATTTGCATTTCTATTCCACAAATCACTGGATGCAATTTCTTCTGCGGCTAATTGTGTTTTTGTCTGGCTGAGAAAAGTTATTCCCGTCAGCAGAAAGTGAATTGAAAGTGCTAGTCAAATAACAAATGTTTAAATACACAAATTCACAAAAGTTTCGGCGAATGGAAGAGATTCTCAAATTATTAAAAGGTTCATCAACATAAATTTCTGATAATAAAATTCTACCACACATGTTTGCAAATATTCGATTAATACATACTATAAGCTAAAACCTTGTTTATTCCTGCATTCGTTTATCTCATTCCTTAATATTCCATGAACTTCAATTCTCCTAAAATATTCTGGTCATTTTATGTGCCAGAGATAAAGCGACAACGAGCAAAAAGCTAGATGGAAAAATGGGAAATAATTTAATAAGGGAGAGTTCTCCCAGATTCCCATTGACCTTTTTTTCTAGCTGGATGTGTAAAGCGGTTGATATAAATAAAAAATTTTACTACATTTTGGCACATTACACAAAATAAAAGAAGAGAGAAAGGGCCAATTCCCGAAAGAAAAACGAATGGTTGGGGAATTAGGCCTGAAAAGAGCCTGATAAAATTGTGAAAAACTGTTTAAATGTGTTGGGCAATTCTCGAGAAAGCGTTAAGAGGAAACGGGTCAAGTAATCAATTCTGGTGGACAGGCTTGAGTATTTCTAGGGACCCAAGCAATGGATTCGCTTAATTAGATCCCATGTTCGTGGAAAGTTTGGCCTCCTGCAAGGGTGTCCGCATTTATCTAAATTATTTCGTTAGTCGGGCCAAACAAATTAAAATAAATGTTTGTCAAAGGTCCGCACGAAGAGTCAACAAATTAAAAAATGTTTGAGTTGTGGGCTTGGTTGAACGAGGAAAGGTATTTGGGGTCACTTCTGCAGGTGTTCGCCAAAAAGGTTTTTCGTGTTTACTTTCCTCGCCCCAAAAAAAAGTCAACCCCATCAAATTGCTTCATTATATTGGACTGGTGGTAAAGGTTGCAAATTTGAACAAAATGAGTTTTGATAAAAACTGTTGAGTCTTTAAGGACTTATAAAAAAGAATTGAAACTGTTTTTGTATCATAAAATAAATGTGGTTTTTCACATTGAACCACATAACGACTGTTTTCGCCACTTCAGTGTGAGCTTTCCTCCCCTGATTGAATATTCAGAAAAACTGATTCCATCACAAAATGCCGCTGGCGAATGGAATGATATGAATTCATATCTGCCGAAGAGGGCACGTCATAATGTTTATCAACAATGGCCGCAGGTTGTGTATTGATTAAAAAATTTCGCCAAGCGCCAGACAGGCGGGAATTTGGGAAGAGGGCTGCACTTGTTGACAGCCTCACGCCGGGGGTCATAATTTCAGTTCAAAGGCCGCTGCGAAAACTTTACAAAAATTGTGATTTTAAGCGGCTTTTCCAGCGGCCAAGAGCGCGGATGAGGCGAACTGGGGTAAGCCACCAAAATTTAATTAATAAAAATTATTTCGCGGCTTATTTTTTGTAGGGATTAACAAGTTCTTTTTAAGTCCTTGGCCACGTGTTGAAAATCTGATTATAATGACACTCGAAAGCTTTGATTCTGGCTCTCCATTAAGCAAAATGACCAAAAGGCAAATAGGACTTACTTGCGCTTGAAAAATCAAAGTGGCGTTTGTTGGCAGGAGAATAAATTTACATACCTGGAAAAAAGAGAGAGAAGGAAATTAGTAAAATGTTTTATACCAATTTTAAGCTGCCTTTTTTAAGGAATAACAAAAACTTTTCCAAATTCCATCAGATAAGAAACGAACAAGATAAGCTGCACTAACTTAATTAAAGTTTTTATTCCAACTGATAATAATCACAATAAATTACGGCTATCGTGACCCTCCCACATGTTTTATTCCCCCCTACAAAACCATTGGGTAATCAACTCAAGTCATCGCCCCGACCTCCACCACACCATGTTACTGCAATACTATCTGTAAATAAATCAAATTGTTATTGCATTTGAAATCAGCAGCATTGAATTATTAATGCCGCCTGCCTTTCAGCACAAATGGAACATGCTAATGGAATGGAGATAGCTTGACCAAAAGCGGGCTTAAATCAGCTCCGACCAAAGTCCAGAGGCAGTCGGCCAAACGCTGACAGCTGACAAGCCGCAATCCGCAGAGATAGGGAGGATAGGATTTCCCTGCCCTGCAGACTACAGACTGAGTGCGACAACAATAAAATAACCTGGGAGGGGCACTTCAAGCGCTCTGACCACAGGACATGCCAAAGACCAGGATAGCCAGGATACGACCCAGACCAGTGCAGGTGCTCACCTGGGGAGCCCACCTGAGCGGAGACAGTCGCAGTTGCCGGGAGAGGCACTTTGAATAGTTCATGAAGTTGTCACTTTGTCGACTGAAGCATACAGTGGTGTTTCATGCCTGGAAAGTGGGGAGTTACCTGGCAGATAAAGATTTATTGCACGCCGGTGCAACACAGGTGCACAATAATGTTAATCACAATTTAGGAGTTAAGAAATAGTAAAACTATTGACGGTTCTTGAATAAAGGATATTTCCAACAAGTATTACAAAACTGCGTTCAAGAAAATGCTTCAAATATATTTTCTTTTAAATTGGAGGAACTTTCCTTAACCCACTTTTTAGGAAATACAATTACTAGAGCTTGCTAACCTCTATCATCAGTTTTTATTACTCAATAAAAGCTATTGAAAACACGGCTTATTAAATGCCGTTTAATAACAGTAATTGCATGCTATATTTTTTTCTAAAAAAAATGTACATTCTTAACAGCACTTAAAGATTAAAGTATTAAAGTATTGTTTAACACCAGTAAACTCAACGAGATGTGAAGATATTTTGTGACAATCTAATTATACTTACAAATGTATCCATACATCTAGAAAAACGTCAATATTATTATTTTAATTTTATATTTCATATTCCACTTGTGTTTAGTCCCACTGTTTAATTTCTTTTCTCATCTACTGCAATGGATTCTGCCTTTTCCTGTTGGTTATGATGGTCAACAAATAAAATTACAATGTTTTTTGCCAAGTTTGACAAATGGAGTTGCAGAGCCTTAAAGCCATTTGTTGCAGAGCACTCAACCTATGTCCCCACAACAAGTTTCCCCAACCAATTGCAATCGACTGTCACTTTGATAGACACTGGACACTCACATTTATAAAAAACTCCTGCTACGTGCCACAAATTCGATTAAGATATGGTCTCACACGATAGATACAAAATGGAAAACCATTAAATTATCTGCGATACATGATAATTGGGAGCAAACCTTAATAATTTCAGTGGCCATAAAACGAAATGTTGAGCGTTAGTTGGTTCGTTATCGATTCCAGTTATGTGTTTTGATTTTATTTCTCCGCTCTTTCGATTCCACTCCTTTGCCCGCTTGTCGTTTTATCAGTTTTATAGTGTGATTCTTGTGAAATGCAATAAACTTCGATGTTGATAAACATCTGTCAGTCTGTCAGCGAGTGGGTCGATTAAGGGACGGGAACGGGAACGGGGACGGGGACGTGGATGGGGACTTTCCTTCCACTCCACTTCGAAGTATTTTTATGGCTTACGTGCTGCATGTAATTGCACCCTCATGCGGCGCTGAATGTTCAAGTAGCTGATCCATAACGAGCTTAACTGCTAGGTGAAAGAGCCAACCGAAGGTTAATCCACATCGGGACATTAAATTTGGAGATTTTCAGATACGTTTGATTATGTGGTTTAGTGCAGCAAGTCAACCGTTTTATGCTCCCATTTAAATATAATGTATTTTTATGACCACAAATTAATTATAGTAGAATGAGACAAAAATGTAAGGGTAATGATTAAAATAGTTTCATTAAATTGGGCCTTTTCTTATTTTAATGACATCTTATCAATCATCAATAACTTATTTTGAATATTTGTAATTGCTTATTTCATAATCATAGTTTTTGTTTGATTTAATGCATGCCTATCAACCTTTTGAAATGCTCTTGGGGCAAATCATTTATAATATTTTAATATAGATTTCATTTTATTAGCTTGTAGCTAAATGTATACAATAAATTAAAGCGCATGTTAGGCTGACATACTTTTAAACCCATTTTTTATGTACTATTGGTGTATACCTATAATTTTTGAGTACAGCTTTTAGTTTAATAGCTAAATGTATATAATAAATTAAAGAACACTTTAGGCTGACATACTTTTGAACATCATTTTTTGCTGTATAAGGCATTGATAGGGCATCAGAGTTTTCTTGAACCAATTATAATTATTTTTGTTTAAAAAATAGCTTATACACATATTTTATACATATGCCGAGAAAATCAACTCACTCCATTCAGTTATCAAATGCTCTTCCTTTATAAAGCCAAACTAATTAATTAAGTGGATTGCTTTTACTTTTTAACCAGTTTGCCTGAATCTGGAAATTCCTTGTTCAAATTTTAAAATCCTAGAATTTCCGTCGGTATGTGCAGCTTTAAAGAGTCCTCCCAAAGATTGTCCAGCATTCCACAGGCCTTTGCCTGTTCGCAAATGGCTCCTCTCACCAAATCAGCTGTAATTCCTCACCTAACTATGCCATTAACACTTGACCAGGCCGAGAAGAGGAGCCGGGATCGGGACACATAGTAAACCCGGCGATAGCCATCTCCCCGCACCCAATGGCCCACATTCACATGCCGCACACGCAGCCAGCAAAGAAATTTAAAACGTCAACAAGCCCGTTGACAGTTGGCGCTGTGCAGGACTCGTAAAAAACGCGGCCACTTGGATAGGGATGCCGTATATATGTAATCATATATATGCAATAGGGATAGGGATATGGATGGGATAGGGACGTACATGTATGCGCAGTGGAGTGTGCACACTGTAGTTTTTAACGACACCTTACAACTGCCGCTCATGTCGCTCGTGGCACATGTGGCATGCTGGCTGAATCTGCGGGGTGACTTTTTGTGCGGCGGCTAATTAAAAAATGGGAGGCGGACAAAAAAGAACAGCGGGAATATTTTTTACGGCCCCATTAAATGCGGCAATGAGACCTAGCGTCAAACGTTTAACAGTCATAAAAGCGTCGCCAGACCACAAATTTAATGCCACACAACAATTTAATACATTCGCAAACAAAGAACTTTATATAATTTCCACATTGAATTTTCATTAAGTTTTTTCGAGTTGAATTCTTTGTTTGTCGCCCACAGTTCATTTAGTTGGAAAATTTGCATATGCATGTAAATTAAAACTTCCGTTTTGACACTCGAAGGAACAACAACAATCGGTCGGCAAAAATGTTGCATTGATTTTCGTATGTATTTTTTTACGCATAATTAAAAACAATTTTCAATTTCGATTTTTCTGCCAGACGGCGGTTGTAAACTGTTTGAATTTGATTGTCATTAATTTGCATATGCGCAAATGTGTGAGAATTGTTGGATAATATTATTGTTTAATCGATTGTAAATTCGCTTAAAGAGCTTTCCCCGATTTTTATTTATTGCCCAATGCCAGAAGGTATAAATCCCTTTTTACAGCTGTTAATTGATTGCCAACAGCGAGCGTAGAAAGTGTTAAATTAAAAAAATATTGTATCTAATTAACTTAATAACATTAAACTACATAGCCCTAGATTCTTGGGAAATGCTCTAATTTGTTTTTAAGCCCGCGCTTCGACAAATTGATTCGCCTCGGTTTGTGTGACCGGCAATCCAGCAAATCAATCAACAAATTGAGTCCCACCTCAGGAATCGGTAAATCAAACACAGATACACAACCCACAATCGTCTCTATGTTCTGGAAGGCATTGACATGAACCGAAGCTCGAAGGTAAATAGCAAACCGAGGGTCTTGGAGCTAAGGCCTTATCGAGAAATATGAATACCTGATAGCAAAGACAAACCCATTCAAAGTACTTGTACTGCGATGGCTAATTGCAGGCCGATAACGCTACAGTTGCAAAATAAAGCAATCTTAGTAAACACGGCCTTGCCATTTTATTGGAAATTATTTTAAGCACGCCAACTAATTAGATTATAAGGCATATCAATTTTTATAACAAATAATTTATAGTTTAAAAAAATGAATCCAGTTCTATTTCTGTGATTTATGTTTTAAAGCATCATAAATTAACTGCTGCGAGACACGCCTACACTAAATTGCGGCTTATTTAAAAAAACTCCCTAAAACACAGCACAGGTGTTCCAACATTTGTTGCCAAAATTAGTTTTCATTTATTTTGCTAATGTTAGCAAATCGTGAATAATGTAGTCATCTCAATATATACTCCCATTGCCACCCGCAATCGCACAGAATAATATTCAACCAGGCGATAATTTATTTATTTAAATAAGGCAACAGAAGACCACAGTTGCCGGTGACATTATTTATTTATTTACCATTTAAATTAGCGCTTAAATACATAGAAAAATAAACATTCTCACTGAAAAAATGTGCTCTTTATTGGAGTGCACAAATGGAATTTACATAAATTAAGTGCACTTTGCAGCCAGTATCAGGTTTTTTAGTATGCGGCTTATTTATGGCTTGTCGAGTGAGCAATATGTTGCCACTTCGTTGTTTATTGTGGAAGATATTTATTTCTAAATATTTGCATATTTCATGCTGATAATGAAAATACTTGAATAATGTATCAACAAAACTGTTGTAAAATCTGCGACAAGTCTCAAGCTAAACCAATTTTCACAAGCAAACAAACAAAGCGATATTAAAAAACCAAATAAAATCCAATTTACGTCAATTTGGAGTATTTTTCTTGCACTCAGTCAAAAATAAAACCTAGAACATGAAAATGCATTCAAAGGCAGACCAAAACCACAGACAGTAAGCAGCGCCGAGCGAAATGAAAGGAAAAACAATAAAAACGTCTCGTGAAAATGGGAAAATTCGATGTGATGGCCATAAAATTTTAATAACTTTTTCGGCCGGGTCACTGTGCGGGGTCACCAAGGCAGACCCTCATCGCTCATCGCAAACACTGCAATCACAACAAAATTTTAAAAACTAAAAACGCAGACGGGCAAACAAAATTCGGAAATCAGTGAAATGGTCAGCGGCAAATGGAAACTAATTAAATTAAATCAATAATGGGTGGGCCTCGAAACACCAATCTAAGGTCGAGATACGGGATGAGGCAGTTTCAGTGGTCATGCCCTCAGAATTATGCTGACACAAAAAATGAGCCATGAAATCCAATAATTTTTAACGCAATTTTCATTGCCTGCCGGCTTCCTTGGTGGCCAAACCGAAAAAGTTTTGTGGTCAAAGTTGCTCTATGTTTGCCGAGTTGCGGAATCGCGGGGTCGGCGGGCGAATAAACAAAAGTAATTATATCACAAAAAAAAAGCATTTACAAAAAACCTTGACAATTGCGCTGGGACATGCAAAACGCGCATAAATTACAGTGAGAGCAAGCACATTAGAGAGGGAGAAATATTTTTTCCAACTTTTGTAATTTCGCATTTAGCGCTGAAAAGGCTCGCGAAAAGCAATTTTCAGATAAGCGACCCAGCCCGTCGAAAATCACCACAACAACAACGAATGTTAGGGGTCACGCCCTCGACCCCCGCCCACTCCCACCCACAAGCACCCAGCTGGTTTGACATTTATGGTGGAAATAATTAGAAGCTTTCGCAGCGGGCACTTCATCGGGGAAAGGGGAAAAATCCACATGGCATGATAATGGAAAATATGTGTAGGGGTATGTATATGGATAAACATACATTTATGCGATTGGCTTTGTGGTTTCGGATTAGCTTAGAACAACAAAGGTTCTCGAGGATATTCCCATACTGGCTTATGCTTTTGCTTATTGATTTTGTGGTTTTGAGCAACCAGCTAAAAGAGGACCTTTAAAAAGATTTTCTTCTTTACTTTAAACTCCCATTGAGATTGTGCATTAATATTAAAAGATATTACAAATGGTCTTAAAATTTATTTAATATTTCTGTTAAATTTGTATTCATTTTAAGGAAACCCTTTAAAATCAAAATGTTTTTTTAGGTATAAGGATTGAAGTTATTATGTTATTTTAAAATTAGTGTGATAACCTTTTTAAAAGTCACACTTTCCAATGGCAAATGAGGTCACAAAACATTCCCTTTTTAAACATAGGTAGACCACCATAACAACCCCCATTGCAAGTCCTTATCAAGATCTGAAAATATCAATTACCCAAAGCTTTATCTGTTCATCGCAAAGTAAACGACGAATGGGTGCCAATTAAAGCCATGATGGTGGGTCGAGGACAAGTTGTCCGAATGTAAGACCCTGGAGAATACCGATGGCTCATATGGGGGATAGACACCAAACTGGCGAGGACTTTTGGTCATTAAACTCGAGTAGATGGAGCTGGACACGTGACTCCATAATGCATATGTCTGCAGGTCTGGTAAACATTTACTGCCACTTAGCTTCGACCCACCCACCCCCTTTATAATCAAACTCCCTATTTTTATTCCAGTTACCCCCTTTGGGGAATAAACCACCACACCCAAGAAAATGTTGAAAAATACCCGAAAATTATGCACTGGGGAAAACTGAGTTTCGGTTTTTACTTGCCCAACTTTGAAAAAACAACATTCTGGAGGGTGGGTGAAACAGACAGGTAAAAATTACAACCCATTCGCAGGGTGGAGTCCTGTTGCGGTGTTTGTTATTATTTAGTGAACCAGCAACTGTTGAAATTTACTCGTGACAAAATAATTTCAGAGTTGCGCAAAAAGGGCAAATGGGCAATTTTATATGAATTAGGGAAGTACACGTCCCATTCTCTCATTTCTCCTCTTTATTTTGTGGGAGAGGAATTTTCATTTTGCTTTTTCCTGGTTGGGTTTCATTTCATTTTATTGCCACGAATTTTCTTCTATTTGTTTTTTATGTTGGACGGTCTTTTTCCTCCCTCTTTCTTTCAGCAATTAACTTGGCTTTCCACAACATGTTTTTGTGTTGGCTTCTGACTAACACGCATTATCCTGGCATTTTTGGGGATGTGCTATACCCTTGTGACTGAGCTTTCTTTCAAGCCTGCCTTGTTGGCAGCTTTAATTTCCTTAGCCTCCCCCAACACACGATGGTCTGTTAATTAGCCTGGCGCTGAATGTTGTTTATTAATTATGTAATTCATTTTTCCGCTTAATTATATTGAGAGAGAGACAGGCGAGCATGCTGCCAACGTCAGAAATCCAAATGTATCTACACATAAAATTCCTGTAATTGGACTGTAATTAACTGAACTGCCTGACGTGAAAGTGGTGTGGGCGGAATTATTCCCGCCAGGTTCCTCTTGCCAAAAGAAATTCGTGTGTATGCACACACAAATAACACCAAAATTAACAGATATAGAGTAGAGAATATTTTATTGGAGAAAAATAAGGATATGGCTTAGTTTATTTTTATTTGATATTCAACGAATCTTAGAACAACTATGTATTGCTTTCAACAGAAAGAAAGGCTGATAATTTATAATTTTCTAAAAACCGATTTGTGATTAATAATTAAAAATCTGACTATTTGAAAATTAACTAATGAAAATACTATAAGTCTTTACAAATAAATGTCTCGAATAACGCTTATTTTCGTGGTCTGTTCGTAAGTCTTTCGTCAACTTAGGAAATGTATTTGACACTTTTTTCCCAAAAAACTATTAATATGTTCGTCACCTCCCTTAACAATATATAGAATAACCTATTTAAAGCCATCATTGTTAATCGCCTGAAGAATTCGCATAGAACTATGTATAACCTGAGCTCTGGGCGGTTTCCGATGGATTCGACACACTTCCATCCAAAGAACGTTGCCCCAGGGTTGGTGGAGGAAAAACAATGGAATGCTGCCATATTAAACGGAACAAATGCAGTGCAATCATCCGACAGGACCTGAAAAACGAGGGATGAGGGGTGGATCGGGTGGTGAGTGCGAGTGAGTGGTGGTGGCTACAACACGAAACATGTTGCAAAATATTTCAGAATGTTTTTCACAGCCAGCGAACAACTGCACTTTGATGGTGTCATAAATCTCAAAGGAGCAGGAACAAGGAGCAAAAAGGAAAAAATGTATAAACAACAATGAGGAATGTCGAGGTGCCGAAAGCAGGCCAAGGATAAACCGACAGGACACGGTACCAAATAAGCAACTGCATAATAAACAGCGAAATTAATGATTTACGGAGGACCTACAACAAGTTGGGAGAGTACGCGACCCAACACATTCAGTCTGCCTGTCCAAAAACGACAGGTAGAAAGAGGTCGCCCACAAATGGGTGTGAAAAATGGCATAAAACAGGAGTGCAAATAAATCTTTGGCACAGAAAAAAATTAGACTTTTATTTGTAGGAGCCTTTTAAGGACTTAACAATAAAGTATTAAAGTTTAAGCTTTTTAAATAATGGAATTGATTTCTTGATTAAAAGAGATTGTCTTAAATTCACGGTGCTCCAATGTTTAATAAAATTTTAAATAAATCATTTTGCGAGGATATACATATTGTACTTTTTAAACAAATTCATTGAATTCTACAACAATCTAATGATGATAAAAAGAAAGATTTTTACCCGAGTATTTTCATGGAAATATACTTTTTGGAAAAAATTCAGTGATTTCAACATAATTTAGTATTTAGATTAAATTTGCTTTAATGAGGTGAATATATGTGCAATTTTACCATGCCAAATATAATTTAAGGCGATATTAATTTTTTCCAAGTGACCTGGTGACTCGATGCATGACTACCACTCGGTTATCTTATCAACTCTTTTGGGGAAAGGTGGAGGCGTCACTCCGGATTGCGTGCGTGTGTCATTTATGCGGGGCTGGGCGGGAAGTTGAAGGTAGAAGGTAGAAGCCTCACCTGGCTTGTGCCACTATGCGGTGAGCAGCTGCCCCGAATCAGCTGCCCGAGGACAGGGATTCATTTTGGCATTGTTCGGCTGAAATTTTGACTTTGCGCCTGCAGGCGAAGATGCCGAACAATGGAAATTGAAAATCAGTTGCAGATGCGTCAGAGTGGAGATATGCGACCTGATAAGCAGACAGGAAATGGCAAATTTGAAATCTAGGAAAATCTACTCCAAAAGGCCGATCAAGGTGGGTATGAAATAGGGGCATTTGCTGAGGCTGCCAAATTTCGGGGCCACAAATGAGGCGCATTTGCGACAATGATATAATGATAAATGATAAGGATTTGGAACTCGTAATTTGATGGGGAAACATTCAACCCAAATAGATATACAAATAGGGCGAAATGTGCTCTAGATACTGTTATCTTAGCAGTTACTCTTCATTGATGAAATAAGGGGAAAAAATATGAAACATGTCTATGAATATATTTAAATTAATGCTATTTAATACCTTCAAAATATCTTAGGTTGCGTCAAGATATTAATTATCTTAAGCCTTCAATTGAGACGGATGTGATTTAATGTATTATAAATATAAATTGAAAATCATTTGAACAGAAACCCAACAATATCTTTACTCTAATATGTGCATTTGGTAGATATACCCATTTTCTTTCATTGCTTGTGACTGATACAAAGTAATCCTGATTTTTAAAAGGCACATTTGACTTTAAGGGACTTTCTCCATCGCAGTCAAGCAACTGTGAAATATTTTTGCGCATTCATCTCCTTAAAACAAAAATACTTTCTATTCCGTTTGCCTCATTTCCTTTCGGGCAATATCCTTCTTGACCTGACTCGACAGTTGATTTCTTTCTCCGCCGTCGTCCTTTGTTTTGGCAGCCGCTGCAATTTGTCACTTTTCGCACTTTGGTCTGTCCTTGCCGCAGCTCGTCCCATTCGCCGCTCCTGTCGGTTTGTTGTCCTTGGATGACAGGATGTGCAGGCACTTGAAGCATTTGCCATATTAAAATTGTTGCCGTTGACAATTGTCAGTGATTCGACGACAGACGGGGAATTCATGAATTCAACTACCGAACAGCAGGTGAGAGAGCCACGAAAAATGGAACTGAAATTCTCGAAATTAAATTCCAAAAGGTAAAGAAGGGAACCCATCCCTTGACAGAAAACTTATCGCTGAATTAGCGTGCCAAAGTTGTGAGATTGTGGCAATTTTAAGACCCAGTCAAAACAAACGAGGGGAGTTTTGGACCGAAATATGTAGGAACCTTGTTGAATGAAATAGTTTGGATAGCTAAAAAGCGGAGAGTCTACAGATGGATACCCCTTAACATTCGTAGATTCTAGTCATATTTAATTACCATTCACCACTACCCTACTAGTTCTCAAAACTACGTCAAGCAATACCTATTTCCTCTATTCCAATATCCCCAAATACTTGCTCCGAAACAATGTGCATGAAAATGTTTGGGGCCAGCAGACAAGTCATAAATTTTCCACAAAAAAGGCAGACGAAAGGCAAAACGAGAACACGAAATATAAACAAGGAGAAGGGAGGAAGTGAGCCAGGATGTGGTCAGGATATGCGGTGCCTTCGCAAGTAAATACGTATTTATTTCTTGAGGTCCTTACTTTCGCCCTTAATTAGTTTGTCCTCATGCCGTATTTTTCGTGCTTTCCTGAGGAGTCTTTTGATTTGTGGAAGTAAATTTCCTGACACCACTGTCATTTATTGTGATTATAGTTCCTGCGTAGACTAATAGACCTTGTCCTTTGCATTCTTGTTTTGAATGAAATAGAAATTCATAATTTGAAATTTAGTTAATTAGTACAATCTACATTAAATTGTTTTTACCAAGTTTTGCCTTAGCCTTGCAAGTCTTAAATTGGTACGTGCTTTATGAATAGTTTACCCCTACCCTGGTTGCCTATCGTAATTAGATATATTTATATTTATTTATGCACCACTTGGTGTTAAGGAAAAATTCCTTATTCAGTGTTATTTTTGGGACCAAGGCACTTCACTCGCTACATAGAGTATTAAAGATAAGTCTTCTTGGTTTTTTCCACTACACTCTATGAGTGCTAAGATCTCCAATCCAGTACTCACCTTTTGGGCCTTGCAGGTGACGTTGATGGACTGGACGTCGTGGGCCTGGTGGCGCTGCTCCCTGATGCAGAGTCCGCAGGCGGGCGCCTTGCAGCTGAGGCAGTACTGGGAGAGGGTCTCCTCGTGCTCCCCGCAGACGGACTCGCGCTGCTGGGCGGCGCCGCGCGGCTTGACCAGCGTGTGCTTGGCCAGCGGACCGCGGGCGGGATGGCACAGCTCCCGGCAGGCGTCGCAGTAGCGGATCTCGCACTGCTCGCAGATCAGGGACGCCACCTTGGGATCCGTCTCGCACATCTGGCAGCGCAGCGCTTCGCGGGCGCAGAAGCGGTCCACGATGGCCTCCATGGCGCGGTAGGTGGGCAGATTCCGGACGCCCCCGTCGTCGAAGAAGACCAGCTTGCGGCAGAGCGGACAGGTGAGGCAGTAGGCGGCGCCGGGCGGGGCCACCACATTGCCCACTCCGGGCATGAGTCCAGTGCCGGCGTAGGACACCGGCCGGGATGTGTTCGAGCAGCAGACGACGCCCGAGTCCGCCTCGCTGAAGATGCTCACCTTGTCCGACTGGTCCTGGTCGGAGGTGACGCTCTCGCTCCCGGTATTCGAGCTGGCCGTGCTGGCGGCGGAGCTGTGGGAGCTGTGTCGAGTGCCGGGGCCACCGGGATTACTCCCCGAGGCGGTGGCTCCTCCTCCTCCGCCGGAGCCACCTCCGTTGCCGTGCATCCCATTGTGGCCCGCCGAGGAGGAGGCCCGTTCCGATCCGTTCACGGTCACCGGGAGACCCGATCCCGGGCTGTAGGGCGTCTGGATGTCCAGGGCACAGCCCAGACAGAGGGCGTGGAAGCAGGGCAGCAGCACCGGATTGGCGTACAGCTGCTTGCACGTGGGACAGCGCAGTTCGTCCTCCATTTCTGGTGATTTGATTCCGCAGAGCTAATGCGATTTGAATTGAGATTGGAAATTCGGAGGTCCTGTTTGAATCGGTTTTATCCTCGATTTAGTTTGGTTGCTCACTTTGGGACAACATGGCTTCAATAATCCCTGAACTTGTCACTTTTCACTTTGTTCATCAAACCTTTAGTACTTCCACTCTTAGAATTTTTTAATTTTTAATGGTATCTTCTTTTCTTACTTCACACTAAGCCAATATGTAATCTTTTTTAAGTTATTATTTTCGTTTTTCACTTATTACCAATCCTAAAGGGTTTTTAATATGGATATCCTTATTGTTTGTCACTTTGTCACCTTTTTAATTACAAGTATTTTTGAAGACTGTAATTTTTAGTTTTTTTACTTTTCAACTAGTTTTCAAATTTGTAATTCTTTGTATTTTTCACAATTAGTACACTTGATGCTGGGTTAATCCAAACGGTTTATTATTTATGCCAAACTATAAATAGTTTTCGAATTAAATTCGACGTTGACTTGTTAAATGTTCTTAATTTTTAGAGAACCCAATTTGATCTACCACAAATATTTTTAAAATGTCCCTTTGGTTTTTAAAATAATTTTTGGATTTCTTGCAACTTTATTTCGCGCTTTACGATTAACCGCGATGAATTCTGTTTTGAACCATCCGCAACACGACCGATTTGAATGAGATTTTTGAACGACTGGCCGTTGAAAACTCACTTCTGCCGAATTACCGCTGCCGAGGTTTCACTTTGCCTTCGGTTCCACGAACGAACATGCCTCAGTCCGTCATTCGGTTTGCAACCACCGTGCAGGGTGTTCGAATCTACTTTTATGTTGCTTTTGATAAACTCTCTAAACCTCTGCACATGATAATAAAAAATAAGTTTGTATAAGTTAAGACTTAGGATTATAGGATTATTTTATTATTGTATATATTTAATATTTTATTTAATAATTATAATTGTGATATACCCAGATATTATGTACATATATCAAAATTATTATATGATCGTTTTTAAAATCCTAACCATAATGGGTTATTTCTATTTAGACTTTTGGGAATGGTTATGGTAATAGGTTATTAAATACGAATTAGATTATAAATTAAGATTATTCGATTATAGCGCCATAACTTCCTCTTTACTTTATTAAGCAATATATTAAATAATTTCATAAACCCCTAAAATAACAAATATATAAAAGAAAAACAATTTTAACCGCGGTGTAATAACCAACTGTCGCTTCGAACACTACATTCAAACTAATCAGTTCGAGTACAGTTTGAGAGCCATTGCTACAAAAAAAATTCGGAGTTCAAGCAGACGATTTGAAAATATACATTAAATTTGAACCATACAAAATATATTTTGTATTTGTTAACGTTCAAAACTAAGCAATATGAGCACTTATTAAAGATTTAAACGAAATTGAACTATATTTATTTTTGTAAAAAATTATTAATAAACAAAAAAGGCTTTGCACAAACTGCACTTTATTGCCCTTATCGGCAGACTGAACATGACGACCTGATAAGTTTCTAAAGAGTTAACTTGCACACCTGTTCAGCAGCAGTCAGAAACAATAAAACTGTAGTTTGTTAAAATATAATTGGATGTTTAAGCAAATGATAATATCTAGTGGTATAAAGTGAAACAGTTTATGTAATATTTGATAGACAACTATATATTAATAGCGTTTTTTCGCTTTTAATGATTTCTTTTTGAAGACATTAATATTTATAAGTAAATTACTTATGAAAACAAATTTTTGACGGGCCATTATTACAAATAATTGTAATAAGGCTGTACTAATAAAAACGAAAAATAAAAGAAAGAAACCATTTTTCGTTCTTGATTTTGCCTTAAAGATAGTTTATAAAGTACCACTCTAGAAAGTATAGGTAAGTGAACAGGTAATGTCGGTACCACCACTGCACCACTGATAAGCCCGGCCACCGACCCACTCGCGCACATGGCGACATTCCTCTTTCTATATGCTTATATATCCCTCATTCCTCAACAGAGGTGTCAGCGTCCACGATTCTACGATCTACAAATATTATTAGACCAGGCTGTTTGTTTGACTGGCTCTGAATCAGACTCTGCCTCAGACTGTTTTCGAGTTTGTTTTGACACCGAAGCGGCCAATCGAGCGGGAAATCGAGAGCCGGCGATTGAGGATGGTGAAGAATGCCTCACGGTAACTGACATTCGATATCTGAAAGCCAAATACAAATAGGTGACCTGCTCTAGATGTTTATCTACACAGAAAAAAAGAATATACAATTCTAGACACAGTGTCAACTCAATTAAAATCATTAAATGTTTAACTTGGAGAGAGCTCCAAGTCCAAATTAAATTTTTATATGTATTAATTATATTATAATATAATATAAGATAAACTTTCATAACTAAACCTAAATAACGTTATTTTCAACACAATTATCTAATATATGAATATTATTACATTATAAAATGTCTTTTTAACTGAAGGAAAATTAAAATCAAATTGTTTTTGTTGTTTTTCACGATTGTTTAACAAAACATATTTAACCGCAAAACATGTTACATTGATAAGATAAATGTTTTATTATTCTAAATATAGCAAAGTAATAATATTATCTTGTTATTACTACCTGACATTTTAAGCATTCATTTTTGTTTAAAATTTTAATAAAATTACAACCACATTTTTGCTATAATATATTAAAGTGTATTTTATATAGAGTGGATAAGGGAAAGGGTGGGATACCAAACATAAAAATCGTGCATCGTGGAAAGCGTCTAACAACCATTTCCCTTTTCCATGCCCCATCTCAGAGCAGTGCGTAATCCGCCCGACTTAATAAGCCACGTTCCTGTTGGAGTATTTGATCTGGATTTGGAATCGGGAGGTGTTAAGTGGCCCCCCTCTGAACCCCTCACCCACCCACCGAACGAACGTCTCACTTGCCTATGCAAATATTGACAGGCGACGCATTCGTATGCTTAATTTGCCTCAATTTATTGTTATTTGTTTTACTTTTTCTCACAAGTCCTTAACTCTCCATTTTGTATTCTTTTTCTAGCTTACTAATAAATCACAAAATCGGACAGCAAATGATGAAGAGAGGGGAATAGCTGGGCGCCTAATTGCTGGAGTATTGATTTTCGTATTTTCCTGATCCAAGTGTGAACCTCGGTAGGGGATGGCGCCAAGAAAACTATTTGTATCGTATTTATCGCGGTAGGAAACGGTAACCTTAAACGGGATTGATGGCATGCTTAATAAATGCATGATTATAATAATGAACACATGTATAAATTAAGTATTAATGACTGCTGAAAATCAGCTGGATAAAAAGTAATCTATAAAAATTGTTTAATTTTGACATAATTTTATTCGAAAAATTAAAAGAAGTGGATTATAATAATAAATATAATTTTAAAAGCCCAAATTTAATACTTGAGGTGAAAATACTTTCAAACATTTTTGGTAAACTATTAAATTGACCTTACAGATACTTCTAGTTCCGCCACGAAAGATTTTCAGGGATCGGCTTTAGCCCAGCAACAACGCCAATAATTCACTGCAGCTTAAAATATTTAAAAACTTTTAGCACGCTCGCTCGCCACTAAGACTGCCCGAACACATCATCGCAGGGAAAACCACTTTCGCACCCCAAATCCCCGCTTCATCCTCGCGCCTTTTTGGTCCACTTTAATGCCGTATATCATGTGGTGTAACCATGGCCAAGGACATTCGCCATATGCGAGCATGCATAAAAACGCAATAATAACAGTGCCCCCTCGCTACACCACACTGTCCCTGCTCGGGCGCCATCCCGAATAGCAGGAATACTTTGGCCACCGCGGGTGCGAAACATTTTTTGCACTTTTCCCAGCTTTTTCGGGGAAAGCTGGACAGGGAGTAAAAAGAGCGAAAAGAAAGGCAGCAAATTTTTTGACTGGCGGCGTTTTAGCCTGGCTTTTGCTGTGCGACTGTGTACGTGTTTCTGCAGCCCCACTCCTTTGCTTCTTTTATAAGCCCAGTCCCATAGCCAAACCCAAACCCAAAGCCTTCGACCCCCCTCCCCTTTCGACTCTTTCATGCGTTTTGTCGTGCTCCAAGCGGAGACAGCGGTTGCAGCGGTCGCAGGAGCGGGCAGGATTCGCTATCCGTCGTCATTGTCGGGTTAACAAACACACCCGCACACCCACACACCCACACACCCACACACACGTGCGCAAACAGCAAAAAATACTTTGGCTATAATAACCATAACCAAATGGAAATCGCCACTGATTCTCTGAATACCCTTTCGAAAGTGTATTATAATATTTAGATCCCCAAAATTGATCGTTAACATGAAAGGAACTTTTCATTGATCTATGGAGTTTTAGAAATAAATATATATATATTCCAACTATCGTAAAAAAATATATTATAAATGGAAGATGGGGTTTATCAATTGATTAAGTGATAAACTGCTTCTTAAATTCATCTTCATATTGAGAAAACTGATTTTACTATATAGGTTTCGGATATTGGTAATTTGGGAAACCAAATTAATAAACACGTTCAATATTCTATTCTTACAATTGTTTTATTACAAACTAAGTTATGTGTGACTTTTAATAATGTAATCAAAATTTCAATTAACATAATTAAATTCATTCTAATTAAATATTAAATATGGACTTTCTGCTAAGTCAAATACTCGAAAGTGGTAGTGCCAGCTTTAAAAATATTGGCAGGGTATCACAACAGGATTCTTTTATTCAACTTTGGCGAACAATATGTAAAAAGTTTAACCAAAAAATACAGCAAGGAGTTGCCATCGCCAGGAGGAGAAGAAGGCCAAGAGAAGAGGGGACGCAGGGCGTACAGTTGTTGCTCCGTGGAGTCCTTGCTCCGCTCACTCGTTCAGGATAACATCACCAAATGAGATTAGGAAGGACATTCGCGTATTTAACACAGACGGACGCTGAAACTGCTACCAAAAGCGGAGCACCGAGGGAGAGGGGAAGGGTGGGCAAGTGGTAACCAGTAGGATATCCTGACTGCCTGTTCGCCGGACTACAGTCTCACTGGCAGTCCACTGGTCCATTCTGTGCGGTTTTTTTTTTAACTTTTGGGAAAATGTTCAACAGGGGAATTGAGGGGGTCTGACTGCTAATATTGTGTACCATGCTTAGCGCCTCTGTTGTCATTGCAGGAAGTTGCAACAGTTTGAGGCATTGTAATTGCTTTTTTGTTTGTCCCTGCGAGGCAGGGATGCTTTTTGGGTGGACCCTGGACTATCTCGAATTGCAGCAAATTTTTAATTAGATTTTTTGATTTTTTTTTCTGTCATTTTCAGGGCAATTTTTCTGTTTCTACCGCCTGAGGTTCTGTTTTCAGTGTTTTACCAACTGACACCAGCCTTAAATTGGGTTTTCAAGGTTTGGTGAGGGGTAGAATACGTGGACACATTGGTTAACGAGTTAAAGCGAAGATAAAGCGGAAGTTATGAGCCATGACAAATCGTTCGATGTTCATTTTCTAAACTACGAAAAGTGGAGTTTTAATTTCTTGCTGTGGTTTTCAGTTGCAGGATGCCGTCGTTTTGTTTTTACTATTCACATTTCATCCAAGAACTTGAAAACAACTTTTTGATTGTTTTAAAAGAATTTTTCCTAATTCAACATTCTTAAAAACGTTTTTTTTTTTAACTTTCAAGTGAAAAAAGAGAAGTATTTCAGCATTTGCAATTAAATTAATTAAAATGCCATATCATTCGGCAATATAAAAGCTTATCCTTTGTATCTGGAACCAAAAAAAACCGCATGGAACAACCCAAAACAGCTGCTCAAAGTTCTTCCCCAAACCTCAAAATAAACAAAAACTGAGCACATATAATTAAATACGTTCCGAGTATTCAATTGCGGGGGAGTAGAAACAGGAAAAGCCAAGGCAAATCTCACATCTGGAGTCGTCCATGGTGGAAACTTCATTGCAATTATGAAATTTTAGACATTTTGATGTACTGCAACATGTAAAGCTCCCCTTACATTCTCACATCCTTTGTTGTCCGAAAAACGTTGGCCACAAAAGTTGTTTGGCTAGAAAAACATGAGACGAGTGTCTACGATATGGGAATACTGAAAGCGCAGTGAACACAATTTAAATGTTCGTAGTCGGGGATGTTTTTGGTGGCTTCGTGCTCAACTAATTTGGTTGAAAATCAAATTGCGCATTTGATTATGAAATCAGATACTTTTTGGGTGGGCAAATTTAGCTGGGGCTGCCCATCTGCAGTTTTGACTTGCAAACGTTAATTAAAACTCGTTAATTGCATTGTTTTTTCCAGTCCCACAATTATAAAGGCTTTAAAAAGGTGTCTCCCCCAAATAAATTTGATATCAAATAACCTTTCAACCATATCATTCCTCTGAGCTTAACTGAAAATTCCTATAAACCATAAAACTCAATTTAATGGTTATAAATTCACTTTTATTTCCAATAGTAATTGAAAGTGCATTTTCCCACCAGCCCACTGAACTGCACATCCCACGGCAACAGCAAACAATGGATGAGCTCTGATGGTCCAAAGAAGAACCACATAACATCAATTATAAATGCACTCGATAAATTATTTCCAAGTATTAACTTGGCTTTCAGGCACTTCAACAGCAGCTGCACAGATGGAAGGGAATTTGTACACATAAGTACCTTTCATGGCTGGATGTGTATTTACAAAAATTATTTTAGTTTACTTTAGTTTGCAGCTAGTTTGCCAAGGAAAACTAAACCGAAGAATGTGCTTCTTCGTTCTACTTGAGCTCTGTTTTTCATTTTGTTTTCCGTGCAGTGTGTGTGTGTGTGTTAGTTGGTGTTGGTGTTAAGCACTTCCGGTTGGCTGCTTGACTGCTCGACTGCTCACCTGACATGCGTTTCCCACCAACTGGCAGAAGGATTCCAGGGGAAAACCTCTGTGGCTTCGACCTGCACTTGCACCTCATGGCTTCGGACAGATCCCAATACCACTCCCCACGTACTGGTTTGATTTTTCATTAAGTTTTCAGGGGAACAGCTCCCCCATAAGTCACTTCTTTCTTGGCATTCTTTTCACCGGGTATCGTTAGTAAAAATTATTTTCAATTAGCCAGCTACATAACGGCAGGAAAAAACGTAAAAATGAATGGACCACTGTTTTTGGTTTTGTTTTTCGATTCTCGAACTCTTCTCTGCTGTTTCCACTTTCCTTATTGGTTTAATAATGCAAGGAAATCGGGAGCAGATGGGAGATGTGATGGGAAACCCATCTCTAATTGAATTAACGAATATGAAAGCTTGATTTAGCGATTTATTCATATTGATTTAGACCAGCATTTAATAACTATTTTAATGATGAAATGGATACTATTACAAAATGGATACTATTGATTAGGTTAGTTTAGTTTTAACCCAATTGACCTGCCAGAATAACACTCTAAAATTTATTTTAGCAAATTAAACGCACGTACATATGAAAACAAGGCAATCTAATATTTGTTTTTTTGTGACAACTAATAATTGCAAAGTCTGAATCGATTTACACGTTTGCCAAAAGTATTAATTAAGTTTTGTACTGACTGACGGTTAAATACAAAATAAATAATAAATGTGAATTCATTTTAATGTTTAAGTCAACCTGAAATTTCTATGCATTTAGTGCGAGGTCAACTCTTAATTTAACATTGTACCAAAATCTAAATTTAATTGTAGTTGAAAGTTGTTTACTTGCACTGAGCTCACAATTTTCCTCTAATTTCAGAACTCTGACCCCCGAAAGTAGACAACGCTCTGGGCATATCCCGTTGTTGCAGCTGACAAGCCAACGAGTTTGAGGCTTTTTCTGGTGTACTACCCGTTGTTGTTAGTTTCCCCAAACAATCGGAAAACAATGCTATGGGCGTGGCCACGCCCCCTTCAAAACCACAGCAGCTGGTCCTTGACCTAAGCCTGGGAAAAGAGAAAAGAAAGCCAAACACTCAAACTTTACCCATTTGCCTATTCAAATGCAAATCGGTGCGCAAATCTTCAAATGACTTCGATTGGTTTTCTGGCCTCGGCCATTGTTTCTGGCGGCGATCCTGGACAAAGGACTTGCCTTACTCTGGACTCTTCTAATCGGACTCCGGACCAACATGTAAATGCATTAAACAATGGTGGCCACAGAATTTTAACGAATTTCCCAAGCCAAATTGACAATTTAATTTGCTGCTGAGCGCTGTTCTCAGTGTCAAGTTCCCGGCTCTCTGTTTTCGAAACTTTATGAGGCCAAGTCCCATTTGCATTTCTGTGAGAACTCGATTTCCGCTCGGTCAAGTGACATGATTGATACTCCCGGGCGCCAGGAGACGGGCGTCTGAATGATTCCAGGGGATTGGGATAGGGATTGCGATTGGGACTGTCCTTGCCCCGCCTGTTGCCTGCGGCCGTAAAAACAACACCCGGGGCTTTGACATCTCCGGACATGTTCACCAGGCGGTGGCGACACACGGGCGGAGTCCACAGACGGACACATGGACACGTAGGAGACCGAGACGACGGATCCGGAGAACAATGCATTGAGGGGGGCAGGGTGGAGCATCACATCAAGTAGCCGACACGTTGCAGCTTACAAAGTTGTGTAAAATGATTCTTGTTCTCCCAGTGATGACATTTAACAGCTCATAAGCTGGTGAATGGGTTAGTCGATAGGAAAATTCTTGGAATTTAAGTAGGATTTGGAAGGGGGAATATTAAGATGAGGAGGAAAATGAAAAATGGCGCATTAATAAAAATACTATGTTATATTATTTTGGACTGTTGCCCATTACTTTGATTTGTGTTTCAAAATATTCTCGAAGAAACGAGCTTACTTAAAACTGTTCTTTAGCATAAAAATAATTAATTATTAATCATATATATTTTGTTTTAAAGTTGCAAGACAAAGCTAATTAGTCGAGCAAAAATCAAGTCATAAAACATGGATTTTAAAATGTTTTTTTTACACAATAACTATTATGATCATTAGTAATTTGGTAATTAAAAAAAAACAGATTTCTATTCGAATAAATATATCTTGGTATAGCAATATTCATATTTCGCAAGTAATTACGATTAATTACCTCAGTGAAAAGACTTATCGCTCACGCCACCATCTCAAAGTTGGCCGGTTTGATTTTCACTTTAAAATGATTTCCAAAATAAACCTCGCTTTTGTGCAATCAACCCGTATTTTATATATTTGTGAGCAGATTGTTCGGCCTTTATTTTAGAAATTGAAACTTGTGGCAGCCACGTCCTATGTGGCACAATATCAAATGCTTTTGTTTGTTCTACTGGTTTCGGACTCGGGCTGCAAACAATTAAGTTTGCATCTATAGAGTGACACTTTTATTTTCTTGTGGTTTCCAGGCACACCCGAAAAAAGAAACTCACACATATACACACGCAGTGTCAGTGGCAATTTCAGTTTTTTGGCAACTGCACAGAACTGGAGGGGAGTTCCCCTACTTCGAAGTGTCAGATGCAATGGAGTTTTAAATAAAATGTACTTGCAATAAATTTCCGCCAGTCCTATGGAAATATATTATCAGCATATGCTGGCAGCTCCTCCTGTTTTTTGGCAAGCCACAAGCCTCATGTCCGATTTAAATATTTAATCTGATTTCATGTTTCAATGCGTTTCATGGTAATTTACAATAAGTCTGCCGTTGAGTGAGACAGTAAGCAAACTAGCAACGGCATTTCAAATATATTGACAAGCACCTTTACTTCCCTAAAACATATTCAAGATAAGCTCAGCAGTTTAATTGGACACAAATTATTATTTTAAACAATCTGCCGGACTTAAGACAAACTTGTGTTTGGCCATCATATTTCAATAAAGTAAAGTATTTAGACCACGTGAGTTGCATAATTGCAGCTTATGAAGTCTCGTAATGATGCTAGAGCTAACACAAAACGAAGCAAGCAATTCAAATTCCATTTAAATAGTAAAATTTGTATGTATCCTCAAGAATTTAATTGAATAAAAATACATTTCTACCAATAATCCTTTTATATAAAAAGATTAATTAATAACTTCAATTCAACATGTATTGATTGATATTGTATTTATAGAATATCAGTTTCATTTGAACTATAGGTACTTAATATTTTAACGCAATGATGAGTAAGTACAATTTTAAATACAGCATTTCGTTTTAAAAACATTAAAAAATTATCACAAAATATTTATTTAAACTGTATATACAAATGTTTATGTTGTTACAAGAGATACTTAAAATTTTAATCGTTATTTAAGATTGTTTAACAAAATGACTATTATATCGAACACATAACTTTGTTGTTTAATTACTTTAATTTAGTTAGCTATTTTTTTAAATTAAAAAATAGTACTTAGCTTAACCCGTGGTTTAGTAAATGTACTTTTATTTACTTTTTTATACAACACCTTTACTTATGATAATTAAGATACCTTTACCGGAAAATATATAAAATGACCTTCTGTAAGTTAAACTTAAACATTGTAAGTGTGTATTTCTAAAACGAAAAAATGCTTTTTTTTTGTAATTTATTAAAGGAGGCTGCAAAGAACGAGAGACCTTCCCCAATAAATAAAATTCGTGACCGTCACCAAAAACTTCTGTTAATTTTAAAGTCAAAAACATATAGACATTTATCGCTGCTGTTATGTTTTTCCCTGTTATGTTTGTTACTCTTTCTAGTCCCTACGTTTTATAGCCTAAATGGCTGATTAACGTACATAAGATATATGTTATATACAAAAAAAAGGAATTTGTTAATTTGGTTTTGTTTTTGGCACACTCTAATATTTGTCGATAGTCAACCTACAATTCGGCACTTTCCACTTGCCGCATGACTTCCAGCACTCGATCGTAGAGCAGGGTTTTCACATCATTCGCCCAAATAAAGTCGATGTGGTTAAACTTGGGAGCCGGGATCAGGTAGTCGTGCACCACGTTTGGCAGATTGTCTCTTAATCGTACTACATCTATGTCGGAGGTCAGTCGATCGTTTTTGCTGTAGTACAGTGCCACCTTGCAGTCCACATTAGCCACATTGTACTGTGGCGGAGTGTCGGCGCCGTGTCTTCTTCGATTCTCCCAGGCGTTGTCGTAGTCGTACTTGAAGAACCCTCCGCTGTGGATCTGTTGCATATAGTGCACCACGGACTTGAGTGAAGATCCCGAGAATGCGTGTCCCGTGAAAAGCGGGACGAGGCTGGTATTAAACTGTTCGTTATCCACGCCCATTAATTCCTGGATGAAGTAGGCGCACGTGTTCTGGAATGCAAAGCTGCAGATCTGGTGGTAAAGTCGTCGCCACACTTCGTTCTCGACCGGGAATTCGTAGAGCCCAAACGATCTAGCCAGAAACTGAAAGACAAGAAGGAGAAATTGTGATTAATCTAATAAAATCTATTGATTGTAAAACATAATAATAACGTTCTAATCAGCTGAAATCATTCCATTACTATAAGATACCCGTTACTCTGTTAACTAATTCCAAAATAAATATGTTCCTAACAGAGGGCGACAATGGCAATTCTATTGGTGCGGCAACAGAAAGGGATGTAGCGCCATCTGGCGGAAAGTTAGTCTCGTCGTCATTAACTAGGTAAAACTTAAATTCTTAATAACTTCTGATATATTTATTTAATTTGGAAATCTTCGGTGTGCCGATAAATATTGAGCAAATAAATATATAGCGAAACAAAAACTTATTTCTACCATTTCAACAGAAATTTATACTTTGTAAGTAACGGGTTTAATAAAAAATTAGTTTGCGAACATCTTTAAACTTACAGCTAGGGGTCTCATGTATTTGACGAAAGTCAGTAAAATGGGTGAATCGATGTAGTCAAAATAGGCCACCGGAGCCAAGGCCTGCATCAGTTTGATTTTCTTCATGTAAGCGGGTCGCTCACTTCCCATCACAAAAAAGGATGTGGTGGCCTGCGAATGGCCGACATAGTGGACCTGTTCGAAGCCCTTGCTCCTCGCCAGGACATAATCGATGGCAGCTGGAAGATCGTACATCCCGAGCTCGTGGAAGGAGAAGTCCCAGAACTGCGGTTGGTATCGGTGGAATCGCTTGTGCTTGCGCGAATACCGATTGCCTCGGGTATTCAGCAGCCAAATGTCGTATCCCAGATCGCTCAGCAGGAAGCCCAGGGACTTCTCTGGTCCCAAGATCACATATGCAATGGAACTGTCCAGCAGGCCGTGGACCATTAACACGGGTTGACCACCAGGCTTTGGAATGCGATGAGCCGTAAGGACAAAGCCATCCTTTGCTTGAATCTTGTGCGTTTCCGCCGGATAGCCATACTTCTTAATTAGATCCGGCTGGGAAAATCAAATATTTGTTTGATACATTTAATCATAAGAAATTTTTAATTTCTTAATTTCACTTTTCAAATCCTTATGATTGGATATATTATCTTACCGTGATCAGATTGGCATCCTCCAAAATGTTTTTGTCTACCTTAATTAAGTCGCAATAAACAATATCACAATAAAAGTTAAGACAGATCAAGGTGCCACATAGGTACTTTAAATTATAGTTTCTAAACATGTTGCTCTTCTATAACTTTGCCTCGATCACAGCAATTTGCAACATGCACTATGAAGTGTACAGAATTAAATTAAACAAGCAAAATTGGCCTGTTTCTGTTAATAGTGCATGTAGAAAATTGTTTTAAATTACAGATAATTGTAATGTTTCCTTGTTTTAATCATTGTTATTTCTTTAGCCACTTTCGCTAGGAGTTTTCACCAGTTTTTTTTTTTTGCTAACAATCATAACTTATGTTATATGCGGGTAAGATAACGCATAAAGGTATTAGGCAGTTTGTAATTAAATAATTTAATATACAGTAAAACTTATTTCAATAATAAATTGATACTTATTAATATTTATTGTTCATCACGTCCTTTTTTATTTTCCCGAAAACATAGTTTTAGGTGTAATTGCCAATTTATAATAAAACATTAAGCTTTCTTAGAGAATTACTGATCTCGTGGCTGTTCAAGAATAATTTTACTTAATTCTTTATTACGAAGTAGGTTCCTCCATTTTTTCTTCTGATTAATTTTATATTCTAATTTCCATAAACTTTATTATTTTTGTTCAATATTATTCCCTTTTTCAATTCATTGGTAATTTTCTTTCGTTTTTTCAAAATTAATGAAGTATTTTACTGCATTTAATAAATGGTGTTTATATTATAATATAATGATTCCCGATTTTATTGACAGTAATATTTAATCAATTAATTCTTTTTCAGATTGTTTCTTTATATATATTTGTTTTTTATTTTGACATCCTTTTTCAAATATTTAAGTCCGGCCCCAGATTACAACATTTTACAATGCTTCTAAAGTCGTAAAAATTTTATTGTATTACTACTCCCGTTGCGCGATCAATTGCCACTGAGCACTGGAATTTAGTCTTGTGCCTTTTTTATCCGATCAGACAATTTTAGTTGGCGAAGCTAGTTAAGCCCCTTCCCTCCTTGACCTGATCGCATCTCACGTGAATCAGGGCAATAAATATGCATAAAATATCAATCTCTCATTGTTTAGAATATATTAAACGAGTTTGGTACGAGTGGAAATGGATGTGGAAATAGCATTAAGGCGGCAATTGATTGAGGTCGTGTAAAGTGTGTGAAAGCTGAAAAGCGCATTGCTAAATTGATAAATCACATAATTGTTATTTATTATTAGGACTTAAATTTAATAGTGTTTGAAGCAAAACCTGTTTTCTATCAAAATGTAATTATTTAGCTAACATGATAAATATATACAAATAAGGTAATTAATTATGTTCAATGAAAGTCACTTATTAAACGCGAGCAGAAAATAAAAAGAAACAAGCAATTTAACAAATTAAAATTACTTGCGTAAAACTAATTCACATTTTGTTTATTTTATTTAATATTTATTCTGTTATTGCTTAAGGGGTTACATCCAGTTAGACAGCCGAAAAAGTCGATATTTTAGGGAATTTTTCAATGGTAAAACTTTGGATGTATTTTGAGTTCACAATTGTAATGCGCACTATAAAGTGTACTTTTAACTTTATTTTTGCATAGTTTATTTATAAAAATTATTTTTTTTACACCTTGTATAAAATATTTTCTGGAGCTCCTTCGAATCGAGACAGCTAGCGGTTAGCATGTTTTTTCTCAACTGGATTATCTAAAATTAAAAATCAATGATTTTTTCGTTAATATAATACATTATCTTGTGATTAATCGAAGGAATAGACAAAAAAATAATTTTTAACAAAATGGCGCCTTCAGAAAGCGAAAGTATCAATTTTTGACAAAAATTCACGACATCAATTGTTTATAAAATGAAAAATATTTATTGTAAAAAAAAAACCTTCGATTAATCACTAAACAATATTATTAAGAAGCTTGTGTTAAAATCTGAGACCGATCGGTTCAGCCGTTTTCGAGAAATCTTGCTCACCGACTTTAAAATCATAGTTTTGAGAAAAACGCATTCAATTTCGACGGTCCGCTTTCAGTCGCTCCGACACATACATGTAAATTTTAATATAACTTGGGAAATATTCATCGGATCACCCTGAAATTTTTTCAGGGTACTCTTAAATAAATATACTTTACGAAAATGCAATAAACAAAAAATCGATTTTTTCAAAATCCTAAGTGGATGTAACCCCTTAATATTTGGACCAAGATGATTTATATTTGACTGGGATTCAATTTAAATCGTTTCAATGTTTTTGAGTTGCAGTGTCTTGCCAACTATTAATTGTAATTTCCTTTAGATTTTTGGCTATGATTTAAATTTAAAGAAAAACAGGTTTTTTAATATGTAGATTTATTTATCATAATTATTTATAAAAGTGATAACTGTCACTATCCCTCAACCTTAGAACATTTTTTCAACAAACCAAATCTAGATAAAACAAGAGAGAACGCTATAGTCGGGTGCCCCGACTATCAGATACCCGTTACTCAGGTAAGGGAGTGCGAGGGAGATGGAGATAGAATCTTTGATCACGCATAACTTTTTAACGAATGGTCCGATTTGAAAAATTAGGTATTGATAAACGCAATAAAACTGCATTTTTACTTTTCCGAAATATTTAAATTTTTAAAATCGTATATAAGCGATTGTGGGCGTTAAAGGGGGCGTGGCACCTTTTTGAAAAAACTTGCGCTGCGTAGGAACTCCTAGAATCTGCATGCAAAATGCCAATCTTCTAGCTTTTATAGTTTCCGAGATCTCAGCGTTCATACGGACAGACAGACAGACAGACAGACGGACAGACAGACGGACAGACAGACGGACAGACAGACGGACAGACGGACATGGCTATATCGACTCGGCTAGTGACCCTGATCCAGAATATATATACTTTATAGGGTCGGAAACGCTTCCTTCTAGCTGTTACATACTTTTGCACGAATACAATATACCCTTTTACTCTACGAGTAACGGGTATAAACATATTCAAGATAAGCTCTGCAGTTTAATTGGACACAAATTATTATTTTAAACAATCTGCCGGACTTAAGACAAACTTGTGTTTGGCCAACATATTTCAATAAAGTAAAGTATTTAGACCACGTGAGTTGCATAATTGCAGCTTATGAAGTCTCGTAATGATGCTAGAGCTAACACAAAACGAAGCAAGCAATTCAAATTCCATTTAAAAAGTAAAATTCTTGAGGAATTTAATTGAAGAAAAATACATTTCTACTATTTATCTATTTATCCTTTTATATAAAAAGATTAATTATTAACTTCAATTTAACATGTATTGATTGATATTGTATTTATAGAATATCAGTTTTATTTGAACTTTAGGTACTTAATATTTTAACGCATTGATGAGTAAGTACAATTATAAATACAGCATTTCATTTTAAAAACATTAAAAAACTACCACAAAATATTTATTTAAACTGTATAAACAAATGTTTATGTTGTTACAAGAGATACTTAACATTTTAATCGGTATTTAAGATTGTTTAACAAATTGACTATTATATAGATCGCATAGCTATTATCACATTAGCTATTTTTTTAATTAAAAAATAGTACTTAGCTTAACCCGTGGTAAGTAAATGTACTTTTATTTAGTTTTTTATACAACACCTTTACTTATGATAATTAAGATACCTTTACCGGAAAATGTATAAAACGACCTTCTGTAAATTAAACTTTAACATTGTAAGTGTGTATTTCTAAAACGAAAAATTGTTTTTTCTTTGTAATTTATTAGATTTGGTTTTGTTTTTGGCACACTCTAATATTTGTTGATAGTCAACCTACAATTCGGCACTTTCCACTTGCCGCATGACTTCCAGCACTCGATCGTAGAGCAGGGTTTTCACATCATTCGCCCAAATAAAGTCGATGTGGTTAAACTTGGGAGCCGGGACCAAGTAGTCGTGCACCACGTTTGGCAGATTGTCCCTTAACCGTACTACATCTATGTCGGAGGTCAGTCGATCGTTTTTGCTGTAGTACAGTGCCACCTTGCAGTCCACATTAGCCACATTGTACTGTGGCGGAGTGTCGGCGCCGTGTCTTCTTCGATTCTCCCAGGCGTTGTCGTAGTCGTACTTGAAGAACCCTCCGCTGTGGATCTGTTGGCCATAGTGCACCACGGACTTGAGTGAAGATCCCGAGAATGCGTGTCCCGTGAAAAGCGGGACGAGGCTGGTATTAAACTGTTCGTTATCCACGCCCATTAATTCCTGGATGAAGTAGGCGCACGTGTTCTGGAATGCAAAGCTGCAGATCTGGTGGTAAAGTCGTCGCCACACTTCATTCTCGACCGGGAATTCGTAGAGCCCAAACGATCTAGCCAGAAACTGAAAGACAAGAGGGAGAAATTGTGATTAATCTAATAAAATCTATTGATTGTAAAACAAAATAATAACGTTCTAATCAGCTGGAATCATTCCATTACTATAAGATACCCGTTACTCTGTTAACTAATTCCAAAATAAATATGTTCCTAACAGAGGGCGACAATGCCAATTCTATTGGTGCGGCAACAGAAAAGGATGTAGGCGGAAAGTTAGTCTCGTCGTCATTGACTAGGGTAAAACTTAAATTCTTAATAACTTCTGTGTGCCGATAAATATTGACCAAATAAATGCGAATAAAAATAGCGAACAAAAACTTATTTCTACCATTTCAACAGAAATTCGCATGTTTATTTTGTTTAGATAGCATGTTTTTTAGGCTGCATGTTTAGATACTCAGTAAATCGACTCGGCTAGGTCCTGATTCAGAACTTTATAGGATAGAAAACACTTCGTTAACGAAACTTCGTATCGGCTATAATACAAAACAAGAGAGAACGCTATAGTCGGGTGCCCCGACTATCAGATACCCGTTACTCAGGTAAAGGAAGTTCGAGGGAGATGGAGATAGAAACTTTGATCACGCAAAACTTTTTAACGAATGGTCCGATTTGAAAAATTTCTTCTACATTTCGATAAACATAATAAAACTGCATTTTTACTTTTCCGAAATATTAAAATTTTTAAATCGTATATAAGCGATTGTGGGCGTTAAAGGGGGCGTGGCACCTTTTTGAAACAAACTTGCGCTGCGTAGGAACTCCTAGAATCTGCATGCAAAGTGTCAATCTTCTAGCTTTTATAGTTTCCGAGATCTCAGCGTTCATACGGACAGACAGACGGACAGACAGACAGACAGACAGACAGACGGACATACGGACATGGCTAGATCGACTCGGCTAGTGATCCTGATCAAGAATATATATACTTTATAGGGTCGGAAACGCTTCCTTCTAGCTGTCACATACTTTTGCACGAATACAATATACCCTTTTACTCTACGAGTAACGGGTATAATTAGTTTTCGAACATCTTTAAACTTACAGCTAGGGGTCTCATGTATTTGACGAAAGTCAGTAAAATGGGTGAATCGATGTAGTCCCAATAGGCCACCGGAGCCAAGGCCTGCATCAGTTTGATTTTCTTCATGTAGGCGGGTCGCTCACTTCCCATAACAAAAAAGGATGTGGTGCCCTGCGAATGGCCGACATAGTGGACCTGTTCGAAGCCCTTGCTCCTCGCCAGGACATAATCGATGGCAGCTGGAAGATCGTACATCCCGAGCTCGTGGAAGGAGAAGTCCCAGAACTGCGGTTGGTATCGGTGGAATCGCTTGTGCTTGCGCGAATACCGATTGCCTCGGGTATTCAGCAGCCAAATGTCGTATCCCAGATCGCTCAGCAGGAAGCCCAGGGACTTCTCCGGTCCCAAGATCACATATGCAATGGAACTGTCCAGCAGGCCGTGGACCATTAACACGGGTTGACCACCAGGCTTTGGAATGCGATGAGCCGTGAGGACAAAGCCATCCTTTGTTTGAATCTTGTGCGTTTCCGCCGGATAGCCATACTTCTTAATTAGATCCGGCTGGGAAAATCAAATATTTGTTTGATACATTTAATCATAAGAAATTTTTAATTTCTTAATTTCACTTTTCAAATCCTTATGATTGGATATATTATCTTACCGTGATCAGATTGGCATCCTCCAAAATGTTTTTGTCTACCTTAATTAAGTCGCAATAAGCAATATCACAATAAAAGTTAAGACAGATCAAGGTGCCACACAGGTACTTTAAATTATAGCTTCTAAACATGTTGCTCTTCTATAACTTTGCCTCGATCAGAGCAATTTGCAACATGCACTATGAAGTTACAGAATTAAATTAAACAAACAAAATTGGCCAATCAAGTGCTTAAGTGCATGTAGAAAATTGTTTTAAATTACAGATCATTTTAATGTTTCCTTGTTTTAATCATTGTTATTTCTTTAACCACTTTCGCTAGGAGTTTTCTCCAGTGTTTAGTTTGCTAACAATCATAACTTATGTTATAAATAATAAATTGATACTTATTATGCACTTCATTGTTTAAAATCGATACACATTTATAAATTTTTATAAATATTTATTGTTCATCACGTCCTTTTTTACTTTCCCGAAAACATCGTTTTAGGTGTATTTATAATATAACATTAAGCTTTTTTTGCGAGTTACTTATCTCTTGGCTGTTGTAGAACAATTTTACTGAATTCTTTATTATGAAGTAGGTTCCTCAATTTTTTTTTTCTGATTAATTTTATCTTCTAATTTCCATAAACTTTGTTCAATATTATTCCCTTTTTCAATTCATTGGTTATTTTATTTGGTTTTTTCAAATTTAATTAAGTATAAAATAGTGAATTTAATAAATGGTGTTAGCCTAACCCTTCGCTTGGATTATCCGTTTTGATACCATTTTTTTTATAAAACTTTAATTTCACATATTTTATTTATTACATTTCCCAAGAAATAGTTTATATTATAATATAATGATTCCCGATTTTATTGACAGTAATATTTAATCAATTAATTATTTTTCAGATTGTTTCTTTATATATATTTGTTATCTATTTTGACATTCTTTTTAAAATTAAAAAAAAAAATTTTACTATGCTTCTAAAGTCGTAAAAATTTTATTGTATTACTACTCCCGTTGCGCGATCAATTGCCACTGAGCACTGGAATTTAGTCGTGTGCCTTTTTTGATCCGATCAGCTAATTTTAGTTGGCGAAGCTAGTTAATCCCCTCCCCTCCTTGACCTGATCGCATCTCACGTGAATCAGGGCAATCAATATGCATAAAATAGCAATCTCTCATTGTTTAGAATATATTAAACGAGTTTGGTACGAGTGGAAATGGATGTGGAAATAGCATTAAGGCGGCAATTGATTGAGGTCGTGTAAAGTGTGTGAAAGCTGAAAAGCGCATTGCTAAATTGATAAATCACATAATTGTTAATTATTTGTAGAATTTAAATTTAATTGTGTTTGAAGCGAAACCTGTTTTCAAGCAAAATGTAATTATTTAGCTAACATGATAAATATATACAAATAAGGCCATTAATTATGTTCAATGAAAGTCACTTTTTAAACGCGAACAGAAAATAAGACGAGCAATTTAACAAATTAAAATTACTTGCGTTAAACTCATTCACATTTTGTTTTTTTTATTTAATATTTATTTTGATATTGCTTAATATTAATTTATATTTGACTGGGATTCAATTTAAATCGTTTCAATGTTTTTGAGTTGCAGTGTCTTGCCAACTATTAATTGTAATTTCCTTTAGATTTTTGGTTATGAAATTAAATTATAAATTTAAAGAAAAACAGGTTTTTTAATATGTAGATTTATTTATCATAATTATTTATAAAAGTGATAACTGTTACTATCCCTCAACCTTACAACTTTTGAGTAGTCCCATTTTTCCAACAAACCAAATCTAGATAAAAATATAATCAGAATAATCGTCGTATACGGGGTACGGTTCCTGACTTTTCATAACTTGAATCATTCTGTCCCAGAGAAGACTCTTGGCGTCGATGCCCCAGATCAGGTCCAAGTGGTTAAAGTCCTTATTTGGGACGACATACTTGTCCACAACATAGGGCAGTCTCTGGTAAAGAAGTTCCACATCCTCCGGCGGAGCCAGCCAGTCATTGTTGCCGTAATACAGAGCCACCTTGGTCCGGACATTCTCGAGTTTGTAGGAAGGTGGCCTGAGACTTCCGTAGTACAGGAGGTTCCACAATCCGTAGTCGAAGAGCTGGAACTTGCGCGAGTTCCTCAGCTGTCCGAAGTGCTGCATCTGCTTGGTGGAGGCTCCTGCCGGCGTGTGACCCACCAGGATCGGGAGCATCGTCTCGTTCAGCTGCTCCCTGTTGAATCCGAAAATTATGAAGAGTAGGTTTTCGCATATCTGGTTAGAAATGGTCGTGTCGTGGCAGGCAATTCGCTTGAATGTGTTTATCACATTGTTACTGGGCAGGAACTCATTAAATCCAACCGTTCTAAGTAAGAACTAAAAGCGACAGGGGATTGAATGTGTATTTTATTTTCCTTAATAAAATGTTTTGACTTACGGCCATTGCTGCATCCCGAGCGGCTATAAAGTTCACAATGGGACTGCGACAGTGGGTGAGGAAGGCCACTGGCGCCAAAGCCTGCATCATCAGGATCTTGTCCATGTACTCGGGTTTCTCACTGGCCAGGACCCAAAATATCACCGCTCCCTGGGAGTGGCCCACATAGTGCAGCTGACTGAATCCGGTTTGCATCAGCACGAAGTCAATTGAGGTGGGCAGATCATAGACGCCCATCTCATGGAACGAAAAGTTCCAAAACTCAGAGTCATGCGTGGAGTAACGCACATGTGCCTTCGAGTAGGTATTCCCCCGCACATTGGTCATCCAGACATCGTAGCCCTGTTCGTATAGCAAGTACCCTTCGGGAGAGATACATTAATATCATTTTAATTAAAGGTAAGTACTAGTCGTACCCAGGGACTTTGTTGGCCCCATCATCACCCAAGTGGCAGAGCTGTCCAGCAGACCATGCACCATCAGCACAGGGATCGCTCCAGGACGGGCGATCCTAACCATACCCAGTATATATCCATCATCGGTCTGCACTGTGTAATTCTCAGCTGGATATCCATATTTACTAATCAGTTGGAACTGGGGAGAGAATTGAATGTCGATAAATGCCTAACCAGTAGGGCGGATCACTTAATAAAGATAAGCTTTAAGATTCAGACTCTGGAGATATTCGGTAACCTATTATTAGGAACACATGAGTTACGAAAAGCGTAGCAAATTACCGAGTATATCGACCCCTATAAAAAGGCTATAATCTTTGAAATATTCACGCCCACAAATTTAAAATTACCTCTATTTACCGTATAGGTGTTTCATTTTCCGTTTGAGTCACTTTGTATCTACATTGAGCTGGTCTTTTTTTACAAGAATAAGATGTTAAAAACCAAGTTTTCATATTTAATTAAATGAAAATCTCAATTGCTTTGTTTATATATAATTGTAAATAATAATCATAGGTCTGTAAATGATTTTCAAAGCTTACCGTATCTAATTCCGCATCTTCAAGAACGTTTGGAGGAATAACTAGTTGAAAAGGGTTAAAAGTGGCATTGGTTTCCGGCTGAAAGAATGTTAGAAAAATGACCACTATGAAAAAGTTCTTAGTCGACATTAACGACATTTTAAGTTTTTGATTTTTTAAGAACTCTTTTGGTCCGATCTGTATAAGTTCCCAGTGATAACTGAAGTCAGTGAAGTTTAGAATACACAAATTAGGTTTTTCATGCGATACAAATTAGTCAAATAAACCTTTGAATCCAATTTAAAAATACTGCATATGTCAATATGTAAATTATTTTACAAAAACAAAACCACATTAAAGAATGTATTGGTCAGTTTTAAACGTCCACAGTGGTGAATTTAAACAGAATGCAAAATAGCTCCTTTTCTTTAATAATTTTTTTGTGAAAATCCTTTAATAGGTCCTTGTAAAATCGAATTATTATGTAACAAATTAAATGCATGGGTATTAGATTTTAAGTAATAGTATTGTATTTTATTGTATTTCTTCATTGGAACCTCTCTTTAATTTATACAGCATAATAAATACCTATCTATAAATCGCACTAATGCATAACATACTGTGAATAATTAAATTAAAAGTATTTTGTTATATTATACCCCTCTAGATAATAGAATTCTCATGATTTCTCATGTTCTCCAACATTCGGTCCCACAGCAGTTCCCTGGCATCGATGCCCCAGATGAAATCTAGGTGGTTGAACTCCTTGTCCTCCACCAGATACTTTTCCACCACATTGGGCAGTTCCCTGTGCAGCATTTCCACATCCTCCGGCGGGGCCAGCCAGTCGTTTTGTCCGTAGTACAGGGCCACCTTGGCCCGGACATTCTCCAGTTGGTAATTGGGCGGCTCGATGGTGCCGTAACGCCAGTGGTTCCTCAGCCATCCATAGTCGTACTGCCGGAAGGCCCCCGACCTGTTCAGCTGCCCGAAGTGCTGCATCTGCTTGGTGGAGGCTCCCGCCGGAGAATGGCCCACGATCACCGGGAGCATCGTCTCGTTCAGCTGGAGCTTGTCGAATCCGGTGGTCAGGAAGATGACGTTCGAACAGATCTCCTTCGTGATGGTCGTCTCGTCGCAAATGATCCGATTGAACATGCTGATGAACTCATTCTTCGGCAGAAACTCGTGCACGCCAATCATCTTGAGAACCAACTAAAGTGGGAAGGAATAATATGAGTATAAAGGAGTTTAGAGGAGAGGGTTTGGGAAAAGTATTTTGAATTAAATATAATCGGGGAAATTTTTAAAAGCATTTCATCCCTTAATTTCTATTATTTTTGTTAAATTTAGTTCGGTTAATTTTACTTTAAGGGAACAGCTTTTTATCTTCTGATTGATTTTTGACATTGACTATTTCGTAGAATTATTTTTAAACCCTACTATACAACTTTTTTAGTGTCTATTAATAGAATTAGTCAGCACAAATGATTAGTAAACATTTATGTCCAAAAGTATAGCCCATTTCATAACCATACACATAACTATATTATAACTATATCCAATGCAAAAACTCTCTTTAACAGGATAGGATTGATAGGATGGGGTAACTTACGCTCACCGAAAGGTGCCACTCGGCCAGGAAGTTGACCACAGGACTCCGACAGTGCTTTAGGTAGGCCACTGGGGCTAAGGCCTGCATGAGGACGATCTTGTCCATATATTCGGGCCGCTCACTGGCCATGATCCAGAACACCACCGTGCCCTGGGAATGGCCGATGTAGTGCAGCTGACTGACCTCCGTGGAGTTCAGTATATAGTCGATGGTGCTGGGGATATCGTGCTTGCCCATTTCGTGGAAGGTGAAGTCCCAGAACTTGGCGTGGTGGGTGCTATACTTCACGTGCTTCCGCGAGTATGTGTTGCCCCGCACATTGGCCATCCAGACGTCGTAGCCCTGATCGTAGAGCAGGTAACCTTTGGAACAAAACAACACAATCAGTGTGGACCATTACGAGATAGCCTCTGAACGCACCAAGTCCCTTGTTGGGTCCCATCATCACCCAAGTGGCTGAGCTATCCAGTAGTCCGTGTACGAGGAGCACTGGAGTTGCTCCAGGACGAGCGATCCTGTGCAGGGTGAGTATATAGCCATCGTCCGTCTCCACGGTATGATTCTCCGCCGGGTAGCCATACTTTTTAATAAGACTGTACTATAATTGTGATAATATTTGAGATATAGTTATCGGAATCTTCAGTTAATATTCTATTAACATATTTATGAAGTCATAACTAACTATAAATTGACAAATTCCCTTTTTTTTCAAGTTATAAATTAAAAACAAGTTTTTTCTCATTTTATTGTCGCTTGCAATGACTTTTATGACACTGAGCCGTTTAATCAGTTTGATCTCGTCACGTTCAAATAAATTGATTTCGCGATCTATTTGAATTAAATATATGAACACGAACTGAACTGTTTTATGTGTTATGAGCTAGGATTTTAATAATCAGTAACATTTGTGATCTTTGACACAGTTTTTTCATTATTAAATGTGATATCTTTTCTCAGAAAAAATATTTTTTATATTAATTTATGGCAAGTCTCCTAATGCTTTTTTATACCCCATAAATAAATAAATTATAGCTATTATAACAATTATCAATCAGTTAATAAATTTCACTTAATACTTTCCATTAAGAAATAATTACGTCTATAATGATGTTCATATTTATTAATTAAGAAAACAGAATAAAAGGTTTTTTTACAAATGAACAAAAACGATGACCAAATATGTCAATGGTTTTATAGGTGTTTACCTATCATTTAAAATATTTAGTCTTCTAATTTGTATTATAATTACTAACTTGTACTAGTTTTGTCGTTACTAAATTTGCAAATGTGTAGACTTAGTAAGTCATTGCATATTTCAACTTACAGTATTCAAATGTGAATCCTCCTGTATATTGGGATCCACGTCGTTTTCGATCCGCAGATTGCTGTCCACCGCCACTGAGCGACCCAGAAAGCTGGGTGACTTAAAGTTGACATTAAAGAGTGTGATGTTTCCGAACGACAGAGATAAACCCTCTGCGATTCCCGACTGCATAAGGCACAGACTTAGGGTCGCCACAAGCAAATTTGCAGTCATTTCACCAATTTTACGGCTTAGTCCAATGGGTATAATTTATATATATTGTATAATGAGTATAGGGTCTAGCTCTGTGGATGCGATCGGTGCGAGGCACAATTGTTGACTGATGACAGTCCCGATTGGCGGCAACAAAGAAACCTTCTGTGAGCGCGAGATATTCGACACTTCCCCAGCCGACTATATTCGAATAATCAGCACTCGTCGTCCGTCCACGTATAATACTTTCGATTGAATTGAATCACTGGGGCACAATGTTAGTTAAGCCCGCCGATAACCTGCCTGCCTTCGTCACTAGCCGTTGGCTGATAAGCGGAGGGTCCGGCACGGAATGGTCTTGAATTTGGGTCCACTTACGCACGAGATGTCAAAGCCGGCGGCCCCCAGCGGCAACTGAAGATGTTTTGTCGTTATTCCAACCAGTCCGCCTGGGGGATCCACCTTAGCAACATTCGCTCCATTCGCCAGTAAACAAACAACCCAACAATCCAACATGTTGCCAGGCCAATTGATTGGCCCAAGCTGAGCTCTTTTCCAACTCTTTCCACCGCGAATAACAACTGGTTGCTGCTCTGCTCAGCCGGAAAGAGAAAAATATTACATGTTATTAATTACACACACGCTTTGCAAAAAATTGTGAATCACTGCGAGTTTATTTTACAGATGTATACCCAATATATATTAGAAATTAAGACCAACGTGACCTAATAATCGCAATCTGGGAATTTCAAGACCTAAAACCGGATTAGAACGCCATAAAAGTTTAAACATTATTTTGAACAGTATTTTGAAAAGACAAAGTTCAATTGTGAGACTATCAATAATAATTAGAATTATAATGTAATGTAATATTGTTAGAACTGGCTTGGCAGTTAGAAAAATTAATGTCAGTCGATATACATTAGTTTGACAGTTATTAAACAATTGATTATAGTTCATAGTGCACTTAAGTACCTAACAAATTATTGTCAATAAATAAAATAAGTTAATGTTATAAATCGTTAGATTCCAATCGCTTTCAATATGGAAATGAATCTAAGCATCAGTTGTAACAGCAACATACTAAATTCATTTTGTGTATGGAAATTTATGCGAAAAGGTAAAACACATTTGCCCTTCTGCGTTTTGAATAATCACATTCTTCAAAATTAGTTGTCCATCGTTAATCGGCTTTTCGCATTAATATAAATAACAAGAGTAGGTCTTGGAAAATGCGATTCTCTCAGTTCAAAACTAAATATTTAAAATTAAATATTAGTTTCTGACTCGCAAGTATGTACTTTCAAAATGGTAATTTTAAATTTGTATATTCTTCCATTTTCTATTTCTCAAACTTGTCTTTAATCCAGTGAAACGTAATCTCTCTCACGATATCGACCCTATCGTTTTTGGTCAGTAAATTACTCATAGACTGCCAGCAACAAAATAAGTGATTACTTATTAATTATTTCCCGATCAAAGTGCAATCAACAATGCCAGAGTGCGAGGCGAGTGTTATTTTTGCTATTAATAAACATTTATCAAATGTTTCGCACTTTGATGGAGGCAAAAGTAAAGGGCATGATAACCGAATCCAAATCCGACACACGAATTGAAATTAATTTTAGAAATTTCGTATTTACGAGAGGTAAACACAAATGCTGAGGCTGATGGAGGGAACTAGGGAGACCTTATCTCACTGACCAGTTGTGGGAGTTGAGCTAAGTGGAGCTGAGTGTTATTCAATTATTAAGTGTAGCTTATTCTGCATTTAACGAGCAAACAAACACACACTCTCACACATAGACAGGTTGTCACACAGCAGTACTGGAACACTAAGGAAAATATATCACATAAGGAATTAAATTAAAAAAATATTTCATTTAAATTTTAATCGTTAAAAATAGTGGTAAGTCAAAAATTGCCTTAATTGACATAACATAAAATGCTTCAAAAACCAATAAATATCCATTTAATATATTTTTAAATACTAATAGACATACAAATTTAATTAAACTGGAATATTTAAAACTTTAACCGAAAAAAGGTATTATGAACAAATATTTATTAAAATAAAGAGCATCTACCTGGAGGAAAAAAACTCTTTGTTTTGGGGCCGACAAATCGATTTGTTTTTTTAAATGTACATTCGCAGATACAGCTACAATTTGCGGCGACGGCTACGCAGATACTTGCTATGCAAATCAGCACGAACAATGCGCAGTTCATTAAATGAGCTGTTGAGCATAAATATATGAATTTATGCATGTTGTTATCGCCCTTCCCGTCCTTTGAGTCGCCCTATCAGCATTTGCAATGTCAGCTACAAACTGCATTATCATATGAATGGCTTTCCGACTCAAAACTCGTTTTGTTTCGGCAACACTTTGCGGCCGGCAACATGCTGCCATTGCTAATCGAAGCATTGGTCAATTCAATGATATTTAAAATGGAATTTCATATTATTTACTGTGTGGTTAGATTTTTCTGGACGCAAATATCGAAATTCCCCAGTTATCCCCTCGAATTCATGGCATTTTCGGACTTTTTAATTTCGCTCTAGGGCATTTGCAATAGCCACCACAAGCCGCAAACGATTTTGCCTGACACAAAGTGCGGCCGCTTGGCCAAAAAGTTATAGTCAAACTTTTAATAGTTCCCAAAGAGTAAGGCTAAAAGTTGGTGGGAGGAAAAGGGAGAATTCCAAGCCATTCGATTAAAAACCCAATGACAAATATTTGGAAACGACAGAAGATATGAAAATGACAAGGCTGAAAAAAGGCAAGCCATGGTAATCGAAGATAATTTCTAATGTCAATCCTAGAAACACTTAATCGAAAACATAGATGAGATAAGAAGGAAGATTTGTTTTGAAATTAATGTACAATCTGCAGTGATCTTTACCATTTTGATGATAAATTCAATTCTAAATCACTGGCTTTCAATGTATATAGTATCTTGAAATTTTTTATAAATTATACATTATACACTATACATTTAAAAGGTGTTTTACCTTATCAGTAGCAACAAGTAAACTCTGTTCGTTAAATGTTAAACACTTTAACTCCAAAAGGTTCCCCGAAAATACCAGAAAATCTATCACTTGAGAACACACACGAAATCCATTGAGGCATTGAATCTGCGACCTACTAAAGACTCCCCGGCAAAAAGGCAGAAAAGCAGAAAGGGGGTGAAATCAATGTGCAAATCTCATAAGATGCGGGCGTTTTGGGACCTTGGGGAGGGGGAGTGGGAAGGGTGGGAAATTCCCTCGCCATAAGACAAATTTCGCAAATACCCGAGTGCGGGGCTGAGCCCGTAAGTGCTCAGTGTGTCAATGTGGCAAATGTATTACAGATACTCGCATCACTGTATCTTTCTGCAGCCGCACCTCACTGCTAACCCTCTGAACACGTACTCAGCTCGTTGCTCGGATCAATTTCCAGGACAAGATTTATGCGCTCGCCAAAAAGGGGCCATAAAATATTTATTGTTTTCAAGTTGCATGGCCATGATAAGCGGCAGAAAAAGCAGCAGCCGCCTCAGGATACGAGATGGTTGGCTCAAGGATAACAGAACAAAGAGCAACAGGAACAATTCTTATCCTTATCCTGTAATGCGATACCAGTTGGATGAGCGGGCGGGGGGCTTGATATATTACCTTTAAATAGAAATTTATTTTCATGCTAAGTTCGAAATTTAAATGAGAATAGAGGATAGATGAGGGCTCAGAAATCAATTCCAATTAAAAGAGAGTATTGCAATCATCATAAACGAGAAGATGGATGGGTTTTAAAGAAAAAATGGTAAATGTATGGCATATGGTTAAAACGTTTTGAATTTCAAAAGTCAATAAAATATTAATGAAGTTATTTGTATGTATTTCGGTTTGGTATGATTCTTAAATAATTTAAGAAATAAAAACAAGGTTCTCCATAAAAAATATAAACTTTTCGCGCACATTTCCACGTGTTTCAAATGATTATAAAGTATACAAAATTGTTAAAAAGTGTTAGCTCCTTGAATCTGAATAATGAATTTTTGGATTTTTAAATAATTTAAGAAATTGATATAAAGTTCTTATAAAGATTTCATCTTACGGAGTATCCAAATTTTACGCACATTGCCACATGTGATATTCAAATTCATTTAATGCGTCACAATTTAACCCTTCAATGCCCGCAACATCTGCAGCGATTTATACAAATAATTAACTGTCAACTGCAGGCAGGCAGTCGTCGGAATTTTCCGCTTTTCTTTCCCTTCCTGCTAAGCGACACCTTGAGGGATCAGCATCCCCACACTTGAAATTATAGGCAATCCTGCTGGCTTTTCGGAGAATGTGAAAAATGAAAAATATAAATAAATGTTGATGATTGTTTGGCAGCCACGAGGAGTTTGGCGCAAAGGGGGCAGGGTGATTTATAAAAATGTGCGAGAAAAATGATTTTTGCACGCCTCGGAGCCGTTGACAGGCCCAAACATCAGCCATAGCCATCAGCCCTCGGCTCGTCATCCACTGCTGCTCCTCCCGACTGCCAAAGTCATTAACTCGACAAACCGCCAACGTCAGCCACGCAGCTAGAGATGGAATATGAAAATATGTAAGGCTTGCTTGACATCTAAAACTCAGTTTTCTCAAGAGATAGCTAAATATATTGGTAGGGTAAGGTAGGGTAAAAGTAAATTTACCCCTAAATTGGTTTTGAGATCTACATTAAATACTATATTTCGGAAATAACTTACATTTGTATAAAACATCGAGAAAAATATTTTTCACTTTCACTTATTCGCTGCGTTTTACTTTTCAAAAGAAAAGAAAATGTACTTCGATTTAGTCAAACTGCAAGTTTTTTAGCGTAATAAAAAAGGCAAATATTTTTTAGCGTTTTAAAAAGTAAGGCATTTTACTTCTTCATAAAATCGGATCTTAAAAGGAAAAAGATGACGGACTGATTCATAACCTTTTATTTTACTCCATCACACGAATCTGGTTATTTATTGAATAATATTTTCTGTCTTCATATATATTTTCCATATTTTGCTGAAGACTGAAAAAGTTAAGTAAAAACAAGAGCCTGCATATTTGATTTTACCCTCTTGATGTTTACCATGAAAAATGCAAATGAAGAATATATATATTATGATGGGACTATATGATAATTTATTATTATTAGTATTGACAGACAATTGACAATCTGATCTTCCAATGAAAAAGTTATTAATTAATATAAATACATAATGAGGGTGCCATATAAGATAGGTAACTACTAGTTTTCAAGCTGTATTATATGAATACATTAATTAGTTGTAGCTCAAGAAAGTAACTTAAGTAGTTACCATTTTTAAAACTATTATAGAATCCCTATTATATTTATTAAATAATTATTAAATCGATACCTGAAGTATTTCCCATCTCCAGATCCGAAGCTGGCTGAGATGCCGGCAGAGGCGAGTTATGTGTAAGTGGAGCGGAAGTGCACCCGCACACACACCCGCACACACAGTGGGTGCACTGCGAGGGGGCGGGGCTGAGGTAAAGGCAACTCGAAAAATGTTAAGGCATTCGTTATGTCAACAAGCAACAATGAGCAAGTGGGTCTGGAAAGGGGGCGGCAGATCCTTGTTAGGCACATTACATCACTCATTTTGAAGCAGCCTGTGCGCTTGTCCTTGCGACTGTGCTTGTGTTTGTAATTGTAAGTCGGGAGTTTCCTAACGACCAAGTTGCCTCTGCCTCGGCTTCCTTTTTTAATGAAGTGCAGCTCCTGTTTTCTCCACCCCCCCTCCCCATCCTGTTGCAATTGCAGCCAAGCGACAAATGCCGCGCATTCCCATTTGCGGCGGAGGAGTGGAGCACCCGGTCCCAAACCCATACCCATACCCATACCCACACCCAGATCCAGACCAGAGCCACTGGAGAAGTCGGGAACCACCGGGATCTGGGACTTACGGGGGCTACGGCTCTGTGGCCTTTCTGCTTTGCGGCACGTTCACGACTCTCTTTTGCGTTTTGTGTTTCTGCCTTTTGCCGTTGAAGGTATACAAATCTCTCGCTTCGGTGAATCCCAAGTGGAAAATGCGTTAATTGGGCATTAAATGGAAAATCGGGGTGGGGAATATTTGTTTTGTGCGCTGCTCATGTTTTTGGAATGTTGTGTTTTTATGTTGTATATTTAACAAACTGGCATTCATTTATTTTACAGTACCAAAAAATTGTCCTAATATTACGTACTTAGGATTCAAATAGTGACAGCAATTTGCTTAGCCTAAACATAATATGATATTATCTAAAAATAATAAATAAACTACTTAGTTTTATCACAATTTAGATAAGAATATAATAAAATGAAAAATGAATTTAATAATTAACATTTTTTAGCATAATCTAATTTTTACATTAAGTGTATTTTAAAATTCACTTTCATTTCATATTTTGACAATTTATTCATTAAACTTCACTTAGTCTTCAAGATATATAATAAACTCAATATATAATAAACTCAATATATAATAAACTCAATTAAACTCAAATAATTAAAAATAATTATGAACAATCAAAAATTCGAGGAATCAAATATTAAGAATATAGTTTCACATAAAATGCCTAGTCTAATTTGAACTCTCTAATTTATATTTTTTAATTGTTACTAATATTGTTAATGAATCTAAAAGTTTCCCCTCCTATATTATTGTACTACACTATATAATAGATATTTTGCTAAGGTTAAAATAACTAGTTTAAAATTAGTTGACAGTTGATTGTTACTCAAACTCCATTTGGTCGTAGGGACCATCGCCTGGAAGTAATTACCCCACCTGGACCACCTGCTGGTTCAATCAACTAATAAACTTCCCGAAGCCGACAGCGACTGCAAAGTGATTATTGATTTAATTACACATCAAAGCTCCAAAGAAGATCACAAGGGGTGGTGCCAAGTAAATATTGGTGGTGGGTGGTGTTTGCTGGGTGGCGAGTGGAGTTAGAAGTCAATGTTTTAATAGGGAGAGCTCCGTCATCTTCTTCGTCGAGGCGGAACATCCAACCGGGCTGCTGTCGTCACTATGCCAAAGTAATAAAATGCTAATGAATTAATTTTAGCAGGAACCTTGCAATAAAGTGTCTCCCCCTTCCATTTGTCCCCCTCAAGTGCTCTGATATTTAACATTTACATTGGCCCAAAGACATTCTGGCGAGTGCATTAAATTTAACGAACTCTTATTATCTCGGAGCTCCAAAATAAATTATGCATTTAATATTATTATTAAACATTTTACTAACCCATCAAAGTCGGCTGCAAATATTTGATGTAGTTAAATTTTAATCATCTCCCGGCCCTGTTTACACAAGGGAGCATTTCAAATTGAAAACGCTCCCTAAATAGTTGCATTAAACAAATATTTCGGATGGGAGAAATGGGAAGGGAGAGGGACGAGGGGTCGAGGGAGTCGGAAGTAGGCAAAAGCAATTTCCTAGTCACAGATTTGATTTTGTTTGCCGAAGCGGTGCGGCATAAAATCGTTTGCCAAATGCCAAAGCGCCCAGATGTATCTGAGAGATACATTCGGCTAATGAAATGCACGCTCCGCCGAAGTGGGCTGCTCCGGGGTGCGGGGCCTGTGGAAACTGGGCAAATAATCAACTCCGAAGCGGGAACAACAATAAGGACCACAGTCGATCCACCGAAGACCTCGTAAAAAAACTCACCACACGATAAAAATCAAAGAGAAATATCTGCCAATTCAATATTGTGTTAAAGGAACTGGAGTCGATTGGGGATTACTTAGTTTTTCTTTGCACCAAGTCGATTTAAAAAGGATGTTTTTGTTCTTCTAGAACTTGAGACCAACTCAAATTAAATATTAATGAATTTAGATCCAGTTTATGTGAAGAAATTTTTTCTACTTGAACCTTTTTTTTATTGAAATCTGTATATAATATATTTGTGATTTTGTTTTAAAATTGATTCTGTGTTAAAAACATATTATTCGTACTAAATAGACTGTAAGTAATCCAAGTTTTTGTACCAAAAGAAAACAATTATAATAGTCAAAATATCTAATTTCAATATAAGTTTAAGGTTATCTGTTGTACTAATAATCTAAAAGTAAAGAAATAAATTATATTTAAAATGATATAAATTCTTAAGACCTTTTAGCCATAGAACCAGGAATTAAATTTATGAAATAACTGTTACATTTTAATGATAAGTAAATACTATGTTTATAAAAACATTGTTTATTTGGAGTAATAAAAGTAATAAATGTTTATAAAAACGTTGTTTATTTGGAGTAATAAAATTGAAATAAAATGCCCGTTTTTGTCTTGCCGAATATACCCCATTTACTTCCGGATTTTCTTGTAGGAGAGCTCGCCTTTGCTGACCGCAAAGCAAAACTTTTTGCGTCAGATTTATGCGGCAATATTTTGCTTTGAAATCGCATCGTGGCCAACACCCAACGCCCACCAACAACCACCACCCACCACCCACTACCCAACCACCCATCGGAGCACAAAGACAAACACAAATACAACCTGTAGCATTCATCCGCCTGCCTGAGTTTCCGTTAAACGGGAGTTCTATTTACATTTTGCGCTCGAACGCATTTTATCTTTATCTTTTATGGCAAGCTGAATGGAATCGTGGGTTGAGCATCTAAATTTTAATTTGAAAATTGATTTTTCCCAATGCTCGAGTGCTCGCAATGCTTTGTTGTTTGACTAGAATTTATTTTTCCAGCTTTCCGTGCGGGTTGGTCAACGTTTTTCGAATGATTCGTCTTTTGCCCGCGGTCAGATGGAAAAGAATTCACTGGGGGCGTTTTTTTTCGATAACCAAAGTCGAATTTGGGAAGCCAACATAAGTGCGCCTGAGTGACTTTCAATTCTACATTCAAGGATTTCCCATCCCTTTGCCTGTTTTCTTTTTTAGGAATCGTAAATATGAAAAATACAAGCGAAATGATATCCCTAATTTGGGCGGCATTTGCCTGCTATTCGGCAAAGATTGGATTTCTTATCTGACTAATTTTATGAATCTGACCTTATTTGATTTGATTCATACATGTTTTTCGTTCTTTTAAAATTTAAATAATGAAATTTGCAAATAACTTTTGATTTCTATATTATCAGGGTTTTGGGGTGAAGCGAACAAAAAAAAACATTATTTTTAGTTATGGGTGGAAGTTTTTTTTAATACAAATCTTTTGGACGCTTTAAGAATAGTTTAAATATTTGATCTTCTTTTGTTTTCTAGCTTAGAAATATTGTATTAATCATTTTTTTATCAAATACCTTTTTAAGTGAAATTTATACCTTCAAGTTAAGGGCATTCCTTTGGTGAATCTTCGTGATAAACATTTTTTTCCACCCTTCTTGGCGAAGTCTTAAAGTAAGTTTATTGATTTTCTGTGGCTCTTATCTAAATTTGCTGTAACAGTTAGCAAGTAAATTTGAAATATTATTAAGACAAATATACAGGGTGTGGAGGAATGAGTCCAGGTCATAAGCCTATCAAAACGTTTTTATTGGATCCCTGCACGCGTCTGGGCGACAAGCCCCCTGCGAAAATGGGGGAAAACCGAGGGGGTCGTCGACAGTTTCGCGTGTGTTTGCACTTTTCCGGTCGTTTTTCCAGCCTTGAAGGCGACTCTTTCGGGGGATGTTGGTATTGTGTTAAAGAAATTGATAGCGGACGACAAATCATACCTTGAGACGAGGTCGGAAAACTGGGGCTGCACTTGGTTTTTGGGGTGGCTGGTGGCCCAGTGGTGGCTCCACGGCTTATTTAGCCCGTAATGTGGTGGCTGATGTGCTGTTGTTGTTGCACAATTTGCCGGCCTGCTAATAAAATTTGATAAGCCAAAGTGGAGCAGCGCCAGACGAGGCAAATAAAATGTTTACCCGCTGCACGCAAATTGGGGATAAATTTTATGTAATGCAGGGGGAGTGACACAGCACCCAGACATCCACCCCAGATTTTGGGGGGAGTCCCCAACTCCCGGCAATTGCAAAGTTAATTTGCGCATAAAAATGTTACCAGGGGAGTCATCTGTCCGGGTCTGACTTTGGCCTCCTTCGAGGATTAGCCATAAAAGTGTACGTCCAATTTTTCCATGCCCTTTGATTTATGCCAATGTGTTTTGATTTGCGCCATTTCATTCTATTCTATTTGATGATCCCCTGGCCATTACCATTTTCGGTTTGATGCATGCGAAATGCATTTTTGATGACAGTTAATGGAGTTTTTAATGTCTCCGAGCGTGGACTTTATGCGGGGGCATTTCTGGGGGACCTGCTGAATTTCCATTCCCTTAGCTGACTTGGCACATTTTGATGTTGGCTTTTGCTTTTTTGCTTTCGGTTTTAGGCCGGGGACAGTGCAAATGATTCGGGGTTGGTTGGTTTTATTGGGAGTTGGAGGGGCCAGACAGACCGAATTTCGAAACGTTTTTATATGGTCTGGATGGTTTATAAGGATTTTTTCCATTTATGGGTATATAAAATATACAAATTTCTGAGCTAACAACGTTTTAATGGGCCTGAGACGGCCGTAAAGTAAAAAGTTTTGCAAATCCTGAAGAGCATGCTTAAAATTTAAAGAAGAAAAATCATGAAACACAGCAATCAACATTTTACTTTTGATTTTAGTAAAGGAATCTTAAAGTGATTTATGTATTTTTGTCTGGCAATGGTATAACCTGTAAGTCCTTGTATAAATATAGGAACATTTTTAAAACACCGTTTAAATTATTAGCTTATTGATAAAATAAATTACATCTTAATAATAATTAACTATTAAAATCATAAAAATAAGATTTTAGAAGAACGTTTTATGGTTGTCAATAAGTACAGTTTTGGTAATTTAAAAACAAAAATATTATATTTAAGCTCACAATAAAACTTTTTCGTTAAAATTGAAAGCTAGCTTTTCTAATTAAACATTACAACAAGCTAAGTACAATAAAATTCCATCCTCAAATTCCATATGCACAGAGCAGAGATTTCCTGCCATTAGGCCTACTTTTAGGCTTACTGACCGAGTCGAGTTGCAAATGTAAAGTCATGCCAAATATTTGCGCACACAAAGCGACAAAGTCAGGGCCGAAAAGCAAAAAGGACATCGTGTGGGCAAACACACTTACACACGAGTCGACAGCCACCCAACCACCCAGTAACTCACGCATCTGCATAGCAAACAAAAAGGAAATCCTGCAGAATGAGGATGGGAACAGGAAGCGGAAGCGGGCCAGGACACTTAAATGCTGCTCAAAATTGGATTTGGGGCAGCTTAGAGAAACTCTCGGGCCCCCACTGCCCACCTCCCCCGCACCAGGCAAATGCTGATAAACATTTTTATAGTTAGGCTCGAGTTTGCCACAAGTCATGGCTCATCCTTTTGGCTCTGAAAGGATCTCTGCCTTCGCCGCCCTATTCCCCAGCTGCACATTAAAGCCTAGAAATGCGAGTGGGTGGTGGTGGCAGGCGAGTCCTTCAAGGCTGTGTCGCTGTTTATGCTTATTTAAAAAAGTGGCATCGCTTCGAAGTTTTGATTTGATAAAGCAAAAGAAAACCAAGGAACGGCAAACGATAAGGACCAGACTAGGAAATGTAAGACTGCGGAAATTCGGATACCCTTTCATAAATTTCAAGTCACAGAAGGATAAATATATGGTAGATTTTAAGGACCTGTACATAAATCTAGCATTTAAATTTAAATTCAGTTGTTTTTGCAACTTATATTTTGATGTACATAGATTTATTTGATTGCTAAATTCGGGGTGTATAAAAATAAAGATGTGCATTTTGCTGGTGGTTTTGGTTTTTATGTATTAATATATACATAGTATACAAACTATAATATTTTTCTAATAGTTCATAAAATTATAAAAAAAATTTTAAACATAAATTAACAATTATCAAAATAAATTATGAAATGAAATAACAATCAGTAAGGGTATTGAGAGATGTGCGTATGGGGCGGAAATATAAGAAGGCGCACAGTGGGGTGAGTAGGTGCGCCGGCTGATAAAAAATCGTTTATGCAAGTCACATACGCACGAAGCTTTTAATAATAAAAACAACGGGCTTCTGTAATACGAAAACAAAGTAAGCAACCAAGCGTGCGTGTGAATGTCTTTATGCCAGCGAAAATGTACCGAAGGATGTTCACTGTATGCAAGGAGTATCAGTATCCCACTTAGTGGCTCTGTCCAAAACAAAAAGAAATCAATGCGTTATCCTCTACATGTGTAGCCCATAACGATCCCTTGCCTTCATCAAATTTGAAAAGTTTTCTTAAAACTTAGTAATGCTGATAAGGCTGTGTTCACACATTTTTAAAATTCGATATTTGCTGAACTAGAACTTTTAGAATTAATGTGCAAAATAAAAATCGTTGTTCTTAAGAAAAGTATTTCATTAAGGATTTCAAAAACAAAATAAAAAATATTGGAAAAATGTTGCAACATTTAATTTTAAAAAAGCATCTTTAAATGGTGGTTGCCTAAAAAAATTGTATATATTTAACCCATCATTTATATTTCTGGCACTTTTAATCTAAGCTATTTGGTTGCTCCTTTAAAAAGTTTTACGTTTCATACAAAGATGACTACCTAGATGCATTACATAACTAATTTCATGATAAATTCGCTTTTATTGGCAGTTTAAGTTTAACAACATAAATAATTCGTATGTATGTATACGGGGAATGAAAATGTAATATCAAAAATGGTAAACAAAATCACCATTTTTTAAAAAATCAAAGACATTTTTGAACAAGGGTTCCGCCATCCTCCAGCAAAAAACTAGCATAAATCAAACATTGGATTAAATAAACTTATGTTAAAAATAGGCTCTGATTCCGGGCAACTGCCCCAATCAGGGAAACATTAAGCTGAACAGAGCCTTTAGCTGCACTGAGGCACTGCAGCCGGGACCGCAGATGACCACATCCGCATAGATCTGATGCTCGCGGCTGTATGTGAGGTTCTTGATGTTGGTGAATTTTGGCTGGACCACTCTTTGGAGGAGGTCCTCCTTGCGCAGGGCGTAGCAGAGCTGGCCACACAGGCACTTGGGCGCCTCACAGATCAGTTCGATGAGCACAGCGGGCACAGAACCCGCCGGCAAAGGCAGCTTATAGTTGGCCACTGACCGGGCCGCCTTGAGCCACAGGGGCTGAGGTGTGTTGGCGGCCGCCGTTTGCTGAGCCAGCTGCTGGGCCGCTTCGGCATTGAAGGCTTTAAAGCAATTACCCCACACATCTAGCAAGTCGATGTGCAGGTCTTCGATGGCAGCAGGCAGTGACTCCAGTTTGTTGCTACACACGTGCAGTTTTCGCAGAGCCTGCAACCGGCGGATGGCGAAAGGCAGCCGACTGAGCAGGTTGTGGTTAAGGTTCAGCGAGACTAGGCGCTCAAACTTGACCAGTGGGGGAGGAAAATGGGTGAGCCCGTTGCTCGACAAATCCAGTTCGCCGAGGGATTGACTTAGCTTAGTACCCCGCAACCAGCACCAGTCGTTCAGTTCACCCAGGCAGTTGCTTCCCAAGTGCAGCGAGGTCAGGGCCAGGCGACCCAATTCTGGAGGAATCTGGAGAGCAGAATAAGGTAGTAATAAATGGCCATCATGGGTACAGAGATCAACACACCTTAGTTATTTTGTTGCCGCTGACATCCAGCTTTGTGAGGTTGCGCAGGGAGCACACTTCGAAGCTCAGCTTAACCAACTGGCTGTTGTTGATGGTCAGAGACTTAAGTGTGCGCGGAAAGCCCTTGATGGGGTACTCGCTCCGTTTGCTGATTACCATTCGCACCTGGGGCTGCGCTTTTTGTGGAATGGCCGTGGCGGCGGCGATGTTCAGTCTTAGGTTGATGGCGTCCTTGCCGTCCATGCCCAGTTTGAGGGTCTGCAGGAATCCCTTCAGCTGGATGGGATCGCACTTGATGAGCAGGTTCTCCGGCGGCTGCAGGAACCCAATGGTGGCCTTGCCGTCCAGTACGAACTTGGTGTGGACGGCGTGGATGTTGTCGCGCACTTTGTAACGACTGCCCGTCTTGTTTTGCCCGCTAAAAAGGACCATTTCCAGCTCCTTCTTGGTGTTCCCATTCGCGTCCCTGGCGCTTTGCTTGTAGCCAATGGCCAGCGTGGACTTCAGGGGCCTCGGCGTCCGGTTCGCTTGGGTAGTGCGGTTCACGACCTGCACCTCGCACAATATTTTCATGGCGAGGCAGTGTTTATACAATAAAAAAACCCGCTAAATAAAACAAAACATTTGTAGCGCTGCCACCTGGTCAACTAGTCAGCTGATGGAATGATATTGCCACACTGCGGATAAGTCGTAGCGATAGTTAGATGCTAAAGTTTTAGGAACTGGTTCCGAATTGCAGCATTAAAAGCTCAAATAAAAAAACAAACAAAGCAGGAAAATACAAGTTACAAAACCAACACAGGCAACTGCATTTGTTTGAAAATTTAAAAGCTATTTAAATAAAAACACAGAAAAATGCTTTTTCGCAAGGCTCGTCGACACTTTTTGCCATTCTACATGTTCAATGGATTCTTGTGACAGCGCAACGAGCGGTATCAGCGTTTGCGTTACAACAGCGCCAATATTGGTTATTCGAGGCCTGAGCTTACCGTGAGTAATACTTGCAACATATGGAGCAATACAATTAAAAACATCATTCATTGGTTAAAAGAATATAAATACTTTTTAGGAATAATAAGTTATTCATGACCCCGACTTTAAGCCTTATTATACTGTTACTAATGTGCCATATATAACCATTCCCTTTTACTTACCAAAGTTAGAGCTTACCGTTATTTGTTCTGATAACAGTTTTTTGCTTTACATTCTCCTGCAGCACAACAGCTTGTTGGACAACCATTTGAACAGCAATGTGATTATAAACATCGACAACTGCGCGCTCTACAGCACCAATGTAAGCGTAAATTTTAAAAATACTCGATCACTTCCAATAACGGTATTCCATTTCCGGCGATCTGGCAACGCGCAGCGCCCAGCTGATCGTAAGTCGATGATTTACGGAGCGCACGATCGACAGCGAAACCGACGCCAGCGGTTTTTAGTCATATTTCGGTTTTTCTGCGCAACGGTCGCTTTCGGCTTGGCCATCGCCTGCGTCATCTACACGCTCCACACAATGGGCTGGATTTTTGCTGTGCTCGTCGCGCTGGTCGCTCTGCTCCTCACCAAACCGGGCTGGCGCTGGTTCTACATAGCGGGAGCAACCGCTAGTCGCGATCTGACGTGAGTCTCCTTATCGGGGGCGCACTGTACCCCAAGCAGTCGGTTTACAATAAGTTTACAATAACCGCCTCCGGGGAGGGGTGTATTTCTACACAATATATCCGGGCTTTCTTTTGTGATTCCATTGGGGCATCAGAGAACAGAGAATCACCCGAGTGCGAGTACTTTGAGCATTGTACTCTGTCTTTTGCCCCCTCCATCCCCCAGTTCGAAACCACAGAGAAACTCGTTTTCCGTCTATTTGGGTCGCCATCTGCAGCAGCCATTTCCAGTTGTCGGTGGAAAACTGTAAAGAGAAAACTCCATGGGAAATGGCTGCGATTATGACGAATAGCTAACGGAAATTATTGGTTTTTGCCACTCGATTACGAGGTTTATTGACTTCTTCAGGTTCAAGGTCGCCCAGCCCCAAAACCAAAACAAACTCACTTTTATTTACCATTGGCTTCGTACGATCGTCGCCCAACGAAACCCTCGACGCATACTAATCGATCCGATCGAGTGCGTCAGCCGGAAGACTACTGGCACACTAACCGATCTGTTCTTGAAAACGTACGCCAAAAGCCGAAGCTTGGGCAATTAAAATGGCGGAAGTGTCGCCTCAGTCTTTGTTTTTTGGGTTTTCTAGGGTTGCCAGGGCTGTTTTTGTATGTATATCCGAAACTTATTTATTGAAAGAAGTAAGGTACTGCACGAAAATATTCATTGCTAAACTATTAGATTTAATAGCTTATAGCTCTACCTTAAGATTTTCTTAAAATTTTGAATGTTTTACCTCTGTGATGGATTTGAATTTTAAATTGTCTGGAGTTTCCAGACCTTTTAATTTTTGTATCAAAGTTTCAGGCTTTAACTTTCGATTTTGTTAAATTGACGGAAGTGTCGTCTTTGACTTGGCTACAAATCCCGAAAGATTGTCGAAAATATTCATTTGACACAGCAATCAAAATGCAAAATAAAATTAACATTGACACGAACAACCAAATAACCAAGCCCAAATAATTTCAAAATAATTATTTTAATTACTTAAATTTAATTACGTACATGCATACATAATTATCGACGCTTAAATAAAATTAAATTATTCACATTAAAAGATCTTTTGCTTGGATACAATTTTAAATGAAACTCTCCTCACAAACTTTAAAGAAATTCTTAAAATCTTTCGTTTAATGTTTTATGTTTCAAGTATTTGAAGGAATTTTAATAAAATTACTATAAATCTGGCCTTAAAACCAATGATAAGCTATGAAAGCTGCAAAATGCTCTCGACTGAAACAGGCAAAATTTAATTATCTCAGCATTTTGTGCTTTAATGAGTCTCACACAGCAGATCAAGTTCCATGCCAAGGCCAGCACTGGTTTTGTCTTCACTAACTTCGAATATATGTATTCTCTCGTATATCTCCGTTCGCAACGGATTCTTAAATTCAACTTAAAATCTGGCTGGGCGACCTTGGTATCGTTTTAAAGCTTTGCTTCGGCCTGCAGCGGACTTATCTACAAGCAAACATGTCCAGCACTTCCAAAAATTCCAATCTAACCACTCGAGGGGGGTCACAAGGCCTGATTAAAGCCTTATAAATACACGGCTAACGAGGGCTAAACTAACTGCTTAGCCGGCAATCTAATCGACACTTCAATCCCGCCAGCGGTGCAAAGTACGCACGAGTGCAAAGCGAATTTAAATTGAGATCGTCGATGTGGTCGAGTCCCAAGTCTAGTGCAAGTTTTTCCAATTCCTAATATACAGACCATCGAACTATTGCGGTTGATGTTTGCCAGGCGGAAACGAACGATTGAATTGGCTTTGCCGCATATACGTATATATACAATAGCGTATAAAATCTCTATACATCTTTTACTTGAAGTACTTCGAAGGGCTTTCATACTGAAAAACCTTTTTTAAGCTTCGGATTGAAATTGATAGCCAATTTTACATATCTTAATCAGCTTATTAATCAATTGCATATAATGTAAAAATGGTCAGAAAATCAGTTTAACAATAGAAAATCAGTTCCTAAATTTCCATTTGTTAATAAATGATTTTTATGTGAACTAGAAAATCAATGGTAAATGTTATCTTGGTTATTTACTTTTGTTCATTTTGCTGATAGCTGGTTCAATATTGATAACTAAAACAAACAGAATTTACTGTTGAACTGTAAATGTTCTTAGTAAATCCCTTAATCCTCATTGGTGAAAATGGTATAGCAAGTGACAACGTAATTCCATTTCAAACATACAGCTTTGCACAGCTGCTACAATTACAATTAGGCAAATATTTCATTTTATTTTCTTTGGTACTCTCGAATATTTTACATCAACTTTCTCGTGAACTTTGCATTACTCAGCTCAAATTTAGCAATGTCATAAAATCGTGGCTTGTATGGTCAGACTAGGTTACCACGTTCGGTTTCGATTGCAGCCACTTCAGGCGGGTTTATCTCTGGTTTTATCGCATTACGGCTGTTGCGCTTGTCGCGCTTCGATTTCTGTGCTCTATTTTTAGAGGCCCCAACCACTAACCATAAAACACACGCGATCGATAGCAAACATACTACCGACTTACCCTCTGATCAAACGATTTCCCTACATATGTATTAATTATTTTAATTTTTAATACAATTTTACGATCAAAATAATTATATTAATCCGTATGCATTTTAACCATAACTTTACTATTAATACTATATACTAATACATACTATTAATTTACTGGCCTTACTTAAATATAAATGACAAAACTCAAACTTAATATTTTTTATTGCCAAAGCACAAACAAATCACCAAATATAAGCCAATACTCTGTTCAAAAGCTAAATAATTTATTTAACTACTCATTAATTTAGTAAATTATCGTACTGTTTCCTCATTTTTATTAGTATCTTCCCAATGTTTATTTAATTTTTAAACTAAGAACAAAGTAATTACCGCTTGTCATTAAACAATTTTTTTATTAACCTTAAGCAACACATGTTAATAGTGTAAAAGGATATAACAGAGTTTTGGAGATTTTTTTAATGAAACTATTCCTTTTAGAGCTCTCTGGGCCTATATCAAGCTCTTGAGGTACACGAAGCGCCACGAGCGGCTCAACTACACCGTGGCGGATGTCTTTGAGCGGAATGTTCGCATCCACCCGGAAAAGGTGGCCGTGGTGAGCGAGACGCAGCGCTGGACCTTCCGTCAGGTGAACGAGCATGCCAACAAGGTGGCCAACGTGTTGCAGGCCCAGGGATACCGGAAGGGGGATGTGGTGGCTCTGCTGCTGGAGAACCGTGCCGAGTACGTGGCCACTTGGCTGGGTCTCTCCAAGATCGGCGTGATTACCCCGCTGATCAACACGAACCTCCGCGGTCCTTCCCTGCTGCACAGCATCACTGTGGCCCACTGCACGGCCCTCATCTACGGCGAGGACTTCCTGGAAGCGGTCTCCGACGTGACCAAGGATCTGCCCGCCGACCTGACTCTCTTCCAGTTTAACAACGAAAACAACAACAGCCAGTCGGACAAGAACATTCCGCAGGCCAAGAACCTGAACGCTCTGCTGACTACCGCCAGCAATGAGAAGCCCAACAAGACGCAGGTTAACCACCACGACAAGCTCGTCTACATCTACACCTCTGGCACTACGGGTCTTCCCAAGGCAGCCGTCATCTCTCACTCACGGTAGGTACAAATGGTCATTTAACCTACATGAGACTATTGTTAATTAAAAGATTAGGTACCTATATATCTGCAGTACGACATACAAAACTTATTAATTTTTTCGTAACGTTTTTACCCTAAGGTATTTGTTTATCGCTGCTGGCATCCACTACACCATGGGTTTCCAGGAGGAGGACGTCTTCTACACCCCCTTGCCTTTGTACCACACCGCTGGAGGCATCATGTGCATGGGTCAGTCGGTGCTCTTCGGCTCCACGGTTTCCATTCGCAAGAAGTTCTCCGCCTCGAATTATTTCGCCGACTGCGCCAAGTACAATGCCACAGTAAGTGGAATTTATTGCCCCTTGACATCAGTCACTAATGCAGGCTTTGTAATTCACAGGTCGGTCAGTATATCGGTGAGATGGCACGCTACATTCTGGCTACAAAACCATCGGAATATGACCAGAAACACCGAGTGCGTCTAGTCTTTGGAAACGGACTGCGTCCGCAGATTTGGCCACAGTTCGTGGAGCGCTTCAACATCGCCAAGGTGGGCGAGTTTTACGGCGCCACAGAGGGCAATGCGAACATCATGAACCACGACAACACGGTGGGTGCTATCGGCTTCGTGTCGCGCATCCTGCCAAAGATCTACCCGATTTCGATCATTCGCGCCGATCAAGACACTGGGGAGCCCATTAGGGATAAGAATGGTCTGTGCCAGCTGTGTGCTCCTAACGAGCCTGGCGTATTTATCGGCAAGATCGTCAAGGGAAATCCATCTCGCGAATTCCTCGGCTATGTCGACGAAAAGGCGTCTGCCAAAAAGATTGTAAAGGATGTATTTAAGCACGGCGATATGGCTTTCCTCTCCGGAGATCTGCTGGTGGCCGACGAGAAGGGCTATCTGTACTTCAAAGATCGCACTGGCGACACCTTCCGCTGGAAGGGCGAGAACGTGTCCACCAGCGAGGTGGAGGCGCAGGTCAGCAATGTGGCTGGGTACAAGGATACCGTAGTATACGGCATTACAATTCCGCATACCGAGGGAAGGGCCGGTATGGCCGCCATCTACGATCCTGACCGGGAACTGGACCTCGATACTTTCGCCGTTAGCTTGGCCAAGGTGTTGCCCGCCTACGCACGTCCCCAGATTATTCGGTTGCTCACCAAGGTGGACCTCACTGGTACCTTCAAGCTACGAAAGGTAGACCTGCAGAAGGAGGGCTACGACCCGGCCCTGATCAAGGATTCCCTGTACTACCAGACATCCAAGGGACGTTACGAGCAGCTCACGCCCCAGGTGTACGATCAGGTGCAGCGCAACGAGATCCGCTTCTAGGAGCTGCAACGGGGTTATATTTAAGCCTTGCCTTTTGCCCAATATGCTGTTAATTAGTTCGTAAGACAACCACGAGTCGACTTAGTCTAATAGAAAGAAACGGGAAAATTCGGCACCGGAGATCATCCAGCCTCCGGATCACATTTTCATGTCACCATTTCACTTTTGTACACCGTAAGCATATATATCGTAAACGCAGTTGTATCTGTATTTGTGTAGATATTAGCCTCTTATACGCATTTTAATTGTTTTTAGCCTGCTAAAGAACCTTGTTAAGTGCAATTCCATTCCAGCTATTGTTTAGTCAGTTTTAGTGGCATTTACACTTCCATTCTCGCTGCGTTTGCCTGTACATACGATGATTTTGTATCAAATAAAGTTCGTTTCTTTACCACTGAATGTATTTAAATTCTCGGTCTATCGTGCTGGAGAATGACACCGGCCCACCTGCATACAAATGATCCTCCAATTGGCGGCTATTCGCACGACTCTCCGATCTATAGAAATGCACACAGATACAATCACGCCATGAGTATTTAATTAACAAAACTTGAACCAAGTCGACATTCGAGTGCACCAAAGGGCATGAAATTAACGAGAATGTTTATTAAGATTAAACAATCTGATCATGAGAGTGAGTCATGAAGTGACAATAACGGCAGCTCTTTGGATAGAATAACTCTTGTTAACGATCTTGGCGTTCTCTTGGACCCAAAACTAAAATTTTCTAATCACATTTCGTCCATGGTTAATAAAGCCAGAGGAGTGCTTGGATTTATTAAAAGGTGGTCAAAAGAATTCGATGATCCTTATTTGACTAAAACTTTATTTATTTCGCTAGTCCGTCCGATTCTGGAGTATGGGTCTCCCGTCTGGAGTCCACAATACGGAATACATATTGGTCGTATTGAATCTGTACAAAAACTTCCTTCTTTTTGCTTTACGGCGCCTAAATTGGGATGCAAACCTTATCTTACCTTCTTATTCTAGTAGACTTCTTTTGATTAATTTACCATCCCTAGCCAACCGTAGAACGATGCTTGGTACTATCTTTATTTATAACCTTATACATGGTGATATTGACTGCCCCGACTTGTTAAGTCGGCTAAACTTTTCTGTGCCAAGTAGATTAACTAGAAATTATTTTCCCTAATTTTAAATCATTGTAGATCTAACTATGCCTTGCATGAGCCTTTCAGAGTATTATGTTCCGACTATAATAGCCTTTTTCCTGTAATATCAAATCTTGACTCTCTGCCGCTCCTAAACGATTGATACTTGCTTCATTGGCACAAGATTGATCTAACTATTACTTTTTTCCCGGACCTTTACCTTTATTTTCCTATCTCGCGTCTATCTTATCGCGAATCGTGCCGTACGATACACGGCTGCGCCCCTCGGTCGGTTGGGCGGGTAAGTGGGCCGTGGGACTCCGCGCAAAAAAAAAAAAAAAAAAAAATAAAAGATGCGCCTTTAATTTAATTATGTGGGATGTTTTTAAATAGCAAACCTATGCTGTATCATCTCCGATAACTTGAGAAAATTTTAATTTTAGGTTGTTTGATCCGATTAGAGGTAACTATTTAATTATCAACAATTAATGGTTAAATATCATATGCCAATTAGGTTGCTTTTAAACAGAGCCTATTATTAGAAACACCATTCAACCGGAGAATCAGATCTGACTTAATCATCAAATAAAATGCTTCCATGCGGAAAGTTTTAACTTTTTAATTTGAATAAGGTTTACAGTGTCATATTTCATAAAAGATAAAAATATGTATGTGTTTCAAATAACATAATTTCTTAAAGTAAAAAAATTAAAATGTGTTAAATTTATTATTTGGTTTTAGATGCGTAATCGCTTAATAAGCTTAATAAGTAAAGGAAATGTTAATTATTTCAAATTTCAGCAGTTTTTAAATTACAATTAAAATTTTGTAATAAAAATATCACTAGGATAAAATAGTCAAAATTTAAATAAATATTTGTCAAATAGTCATCCACTTAAATCCACTTTAAAGCAAGGTTTCAAAAGCGCTAATTTGGTAAAATATACAAACGCCGTTAACATTTTAAATTTAACATGAGGGCGGGAAGTGGCGAAAGCTCGATTCCGTCAAGATCCTAAATATGGCCAAGTGGGAGGTACTTCCGAGTGACTGGCAGATCGGCGGGAAGCAGCACTCAGCCAGAAACCGTTATCAGTGGCGGCAATAACAAGCGAGGCTTCAATTCACTTCCAGTATAAAGAAGATCAGTGCAGTTGCATCGCCGGGTCCGTCCAGTTGTCCACGTGTGTGTGTGCGGGTGATTATGCACTAGATCGATTTTCTACAAAGTGTGCTGTCAACACAAAACACAGAGGGTCACTTCCGCAACCGCAACGATGACGGGAACAGCCGCCGTGCTCCTCACGATCACGATTCCCACGAAGGCGGAGGAGCAGCGCCTGAAGAAGGGGTACGTCCAGGTGGTCAACGGAGAGGTGGGCACGCCCATAGGAACCGCCAGCAGAGCATCGACGATCGAGAGCCTGTCCACCATTCGGATCGGGGAATCACCGGAAAAGACGCCCGGTAAACAAAGAAAAAACCACAAAGCTGAGAATGCCCTGCCAAAAATCCAAATTCAGACGTCCGATGGCGGCTCCCACGATCAGCTCCTCGACATCCCTCTGGACACGGATCAGGAGCAGGTGCTGCGCCAGATCCTACAGAAATTTCACATACCCAACGCAGTTTGGCTGCCGAGTCTGGAGGGGAATGCCTACCACATCAGCTTCTCCATGGACTTCGACGAGCGCTACGAGAATCTCTACGAGGCTCTGCAGGAATGGGGCATTGGCGATCGGGAGGGATCCGCGGTGTCCGTGGTCAGCTGCCTGGCCAACAGATCCTACGTCCAGCGCGAGACTTTGGAGGAGCAGGGGAGTCAACACTCTAGCAAAGAGTAAAATAAGCTTGAAATGTGATATTTTAAGGCATTAACTCTTATGGTTTTCCTTCCACAGGCAGATCAATGCCCAGAAACAAGGGATCTGGAATCGGTTCATGAACTCCGTGCGATCCCGATTGAATGTGGCCCAAATCCTGAGAGATGTGCGGCAGGATGCGGCAATCACCTTCGACTTTTGCATACTACTAGTATCGGCAGCGTAAGATTTAGTTAACCACTTTTTAAATTATTAAAAATAAGCTTTGGCATTAATTTTTGTGAGTTTTGTCCGAAAAAGATTAATTGTTTGTTCTAAAAAAAGACTAATTTAATTTAAAAGATTAATTTAGCTTTTTGTAAAGCAAAACATGCCGACAAATATTTTTCTTTATAATTAAGAAATTAATACCGCAGCTGAATAACTTAGGCAAACTTCGAAGCATTTGCAATTATATTCCTAGAACTGTTTCTTCCGAAATCCTATACTCTATAAGTTTATAAGCACCTGCAATATAAATCAACCCGTTTCAGAGTCCTGGCCAGCTTTGGTCTGGTGGAGAACAGCACGATCTTCCTGGCCTCCAGTATGCTGATTTCTCCGCTTATGGGGCCAATAATCGCGGCCATCTTCGGAACTGTGATTCAGGACCGATCGCTTCGCAGACTGGGCATGCTAAACGAGCTAATCGGCATCCTGACAGCCACCTTGGTGGGCTTCCTCTTCGGACTGGTGGTGTGCACCACGGATCACAAGTACGGAATCGGCGAAGGGCTCACGGAGGAGATGCTCTCCCGCTGCGATCTGCACTCACTGGTCGTTGGCGTTTTCACAGCGATACCTTCGGGAGCGGCGGCTGCTATTGGAATCCTGGGCGGCAACATCGGCTCGCTTGTGGGCGTGGCCATATCCGCCTCTCTTCTGCCGCCAGCAGTCAACTCTGGACTGCTCTGGGCAGTTGCCTGCATCTACAAGTTCTTCGAGCACGACGACTCGCTGTACGTTGATGTGATCAAGACGCGTCGCTACTCGGACAACCAGGCCAAGGAACTGGCCGTGCTGGGTGGCATCAGCATGTGTCTGACGCTCTCCAATGTCCTTTGCGTCTACCTGATGGGAATCCTGGTGTTGAAGGTCAAGGAGATCGCGCCAGTGATTGGGCGCAAGAACAGGCAATTCTGGAAACATGACATTAAGCTGGCGCGCCATGGAAAAGTGGAGACGGAGTCTGATATCTTGGACGAATTAATGGCCAACTTGGCCACCGAGGACCAGCAGGCGCTGGGCTCGCTCAATCGTCAGTTCCTGCGCCACCTGGACGAGACGAACTACCAGCACACATGGTCCCCGCTTAGCAACCGGCACAGTTTCTCGATGCAGCCACCTGGAGCGGGCTTCTCCACCATCCACCGACTGGAGCAGCTGTATGCGTCAAAAATAGGAAGTGTTTATCCTCTAGCAGAGCGTCGCCAGCGTCACAGTGTGGTCAGCAGGCCATCGCAAAGGAGCCACGAAGTCTCCATCCAGTTGAGTCCTCCACAACCCGTAAGTTGCTCACAGATCCCACCTTCCAGATTACTCATTTCGTGCTTTCAGCGGCCTCGATTTTCGAGCATGCCCTCGCAAGTGGGAAAGGACAACCCGCCGAAAGAAACAATTATCCAAGTGACCAGTTCCAAGCGGTTTACAGTCACGCCGGCTAGCGCAGACGAGCTTCCCTAGAAATCTACTACTACTATTAGTGTTTTCACTTTCACAAGATTTGCATAAATTTAAATATTATTAGAGCCAATTATGTACAACCAATTACTTGTTATACTCTACCAGAGGGTATAACAAATCCAATTCTATACAAATCTGTAATAGTGAGAACCTGAAATGTCATTCATAACTTAGTTAAGTGTATATGTGTAATGTGAATCTTTGTGCAACAATTTCCAATAAAAACTACAAGTCTATTCCGCCGGGTCCCTGACGATCGGCTTTGATCTGGGCGCGACCACGTTTGAGTTGGAGGCGCTCGCGAGCCGCTCGCTCCTGGCGCCGGCGAAGCTTCTCCAGCGTCTCCTCGCTGGGTGGGGCAGCTTCGGAAGCCTCCTGGGCACGAATGATGGAGCGCAGCTTTTCCAGGGCATCGGCCAGGTTCATTTGCTGGGAGCGGGTGAGGTCGCTTTTGATGTAGAAGTATCCCTCCTTGGTGATCCGGTTGGCCAGCACCTTGAGCAGTTTCTGGCGCGTCTGCTCGGGTATCCAGTCCGCCTGCGCCACCTTAAAGCGCACATCCACCTTGGTGTTCACCGTGTTCACGTGCTGGCCTCCGGGTCCCGAGCTGCGGCTGTAGGTGATCTCCAGTCTGTCTATTGGAATGAAGCCGCTGAACTTGTTGCCACTTCCTGTGGGCTGGATGATGGATGTTTTATGGTATGTGATCCCAGGAGCCACTGCATCCACTTACCGGCGGGGGCGGCGTGTAGATCTGTAGCCGCGCACTCGGGTACAGCTTGTCCAGGGATAAATCGCTCCGGTAGGAGAGCTGACGACCCAGCAGAGTGTTGGTGCCGCCGGAGGAGCTGCTCTGGCGTAGCACGCTAATGAAGGCACGAGTGATTTTATTCATTATATCCCGATTTTGTGGAGACGAAATGTTACGAGGGCGAAGGCTCTGTTCACCACACCACAGCTGTTCGTGGTGAGTTCAGTGTGCCCGCACAACACTAGTTTAAATTGCTTCATTTTTCAACATTATTGCTTTCCGTTACTTTAAGAAATATATTCTCCATTTATGGGTAATACTAGAGTTAGGAGAAATTATTCGATTTTCACCTTAAACAACTTTAAATTTGCTGTTTCCTAACGGCGAACAAAAAATTATAATAAACTCTCACCATTTAATGTTTGAGATTTTATTGTGCACTTATTCGAAAACCGAACTTTGTTTTAAAGTTTTAATGCGTATATATAATAAATATTTATGTATTTATATTAGTATAATTTTGTTATTCATAGTGCTGCACAATTGTGGCTTTTATAAATGTATTAAATTACTATTTCAAAAAGCGCCACCACCAGGCAGAGTTGGGCCAAAAGGCCACTGGTCACGGCATCCTCCAAATCCTCCGATTGAGCTGCGATTGCAATCAGATCCAAATCCTCCTCTAGAGTCTTCGTGAACATGGGGATTGCCATCGGGATTGCCATTAACCGCACTTGTTTTCTGGACCAAACAAAATCCCACAGCCAATAGAACGCAGAGTACGATCAATACTTTCATGTTCACTTATTACCTCCTCGAGAGTGTTCCGAACACTTGATCAATGCCCCTTTTATTTAGTTCTGCGTTGGGATATATGTATATATACGTAGATTCGGCAATCCACTCTGAAACGTACTGCCCAATACAATTTAATACAAAACGAATTATTAATATTTAAATATCGTTGTATCCTTTATGCACGACCTGCTTGAGCAAAAGAAGTTAATTAGAAATATACACACACTGTACTCTACACAAATAACCAAAATACGTTCTTTTGGAAATATATACATACATGACCCCATATGTTATATACACATTCGGATCATTAGCCCATCTCTTTAAACAACAAGGAAATGATAAATTTATAAAAACGCTTACTGCTGTTTTTAAATATTTTAAATAAAATAATTATGTATTAGGTTTTACCGTTATTTTTGCCTTATTCCTTATCTAAATTTATAGATTCGAATTCATTAAATTGTAAAGCCAATATTATCTAATTATATCAAATATTTCAGATGTTTGTTATGATGCACACGCTATTATTATGCAGTTTAACAAATAAAACTTTTTAACAAGATAGAGAATGATGTCTTTATTTTTTCCAATTGTAACTCTGCGACCTCACAGTTTGCAGAAATAAGTTATTAAATATTTTAATTAATATAAATAATTTATTTACAGCTTTACAAAATTCTTCCAAATGGTTCACGGTTTGTTCATGCGCTTTTTTTCTCATTAAAGCAACAGTGTGAAAAAGGTATAACGGTGACGATGTGGTCATATGTGGGTAGGAGTCCGCGCTATGTTGCTTTCAAAGTTTCAATCCACTGGTGGGGTGTACGACTCATATATTTTTCGTAGCTTTGCTCAAGTATATTTAAGAAGTTTAACCACAGTCCCTCTGCAACTCTCTTTGAAATCGGTCAAACGCGGTTGTTCGTCGGCTGTTTGTTGTTATTAATCCGCCGAAACCGAAACCAGGTGGACCAGCTTATTTATCGGCTGCATTCCGGACTAGTTCGCAACGATCAGGGCAGGAAAAGATCGCAGCAAATCATAAACTGGAGCCGATAAAATAAATGTTTATTTCGGGCGACGTCGCGAAACTTGCGGTTTTTAGTGAGGTGGAGAGTGGTTCCTGATCGAGTTCTCGTCATTTTTGTTGTTCCCGATCTTGCTCCATTCCAATTGGAAGCGTTCAATCGGTCCAGAAATATTCTTTATTGATCTTCGTCGCATACCGAATTATCGTCGTCGTTTCTGTGTCTGTTGTCACACCGAAAATTATTCGTCACAATCAGCAGAAGCGGCCGAAATAGGTTCATAAAACATAAAAATCGCTCGGCAGCAACAACACAGAATTTATATACATATAGATATATATTTAAAATTCGAAGCGAGACGCGAAAGGCGAGGCAAACAAAAAGTAAAAAAAAACAAAACAAAACCCAAGTGAACGCTGCCACTTTTTCGGTGTGTGTTGTTCTGTCTTAACGCGATATTCCTGCGTTCTTACCTGAGGCCAAAATCTCACCTCTGCCCTTGCAGCCGGCAATTAGCATCCCCGATCCTCGCTCTCTCCGCTCGTGAGCAAAGTAAAAAGGACGCAGGACACCATGGCGTTGCAACGGGAAGCGGGAGTGCAGGACTTCGTCCTCCTGGATCATGTGTCCATGGAGAAGTTCATGGATAACCTAAGAAAGCGGTAAGATATACGTTCCCAAAATGCCAATAAGTTCAAATATCAGTTAACTCTGGCATAAAATTACACTAATTATTACATAAGTATACACTATTCATATTATTTATTAACTATAATTAAAGTAAGATTTATAATTCTATATTAAAATCATATAAACAAGCATTTTCTTTAAGAATAACATTTAAAATCAAGTTTACGATTTTGAGACCCGTATTGATTCACCCCTAAACTAAATGCTGACAAAATGATTATTGTTCGATGACATAGTAACTCTAATAATATATAACAAAGAAACACTTCCTAAACATATTAATTTATTATCGCATAAAAGTGACTAATTCTAATATTAAACAAAAATATTTACATTTTTAAAGTGAATTATGAATCATAATATTGTGGCTCTCAGTTTTTAAAAACTCAGAAGTCCGGAAGTTTCATCCGCTATTAAAAACATTTTTTTTTTAGTAATGCTCCATGCAATAAAGTTCTCATAAAAAGTGTAAGCCAGTAAAAGCCGCAATGTAATCTTGCAAAACAGCTTAATAATTCCAACTGGCGAATGACCACCGTGTCTATTGATTCCACTGGTGGCCTTGTCCTCTGTTTTGCTTCCCCATCTACTCCTCATCTCCTCCCCACCCGAACTCCCCCCTTTGGAAACCACTTTTCCCCCAAGTTGTTGGTCTAGTTCAAGGCTTCTGTTTTGATCGATTCCCACCTGGGGGCGCCACGCAGAAAAACTGGTTGCGGTTCTTGGCTTTTCCGACTTGATTAAACTGGATTTGCTTATCGGCGTTTCAATTAAAACCGAGCTCTCCGACTCCGACTCTATCTCCCCCATTTAACCCCCCTCCCGCTTTCCGTTCCACTCGGGAGCGCACTCAATGGACCCATTTGCATGCTCATTTAGAGTGTTAAACTCTTCTTTTTGTGTCATGACTTTCGGTTTTAAATGCATTCATTAGCGGCATTTTAATTCAATTTGAAAATGGAAGGAGAAATGGTTGAAGGTTTGGGAAGATATTGTTTTGAAACTAATGTGTTTTAATGTTTTTTAAAAGGGAATCCAAAATACAATCTTTTGTTATTACTCAAACTTTTAAAAAGGTCATCAAATTGCAAGTTCTAATTTATTTGACGACCTTAGATGTATATTTATCTGCCAATAAGATTTATAGATCACATTAAGGAATTTAATAGAGACTTCTAATTTTAATGTTTCGAAAAGAAAATTAAAAATCTTTATGCTATTATAATTTAATAATGTAGTCAAACACTTAAAAACTTTATGAAATCGCTAATTCAAAACTGTTACTTCAACGACACTTAAATTTATGTGCCAATAGACCTCATAAATAAATATTTATAAAAAAGTGAAATTCTACAATAGTTCAAGTCCCACTCCAAACCAACATATGCTCCCTTCCTTCAATTAAAATGTCAATATTTGTGTGGCCGGCATTGTGGTTCCAGGTGGTTATGTACAGCGGCTTCCATGCCCATTATGTAAAGTTCCTTAACCCCCCGACAACCACGCGGCACAACCCACATGGACCGTATATCATTTCATTTCACTGCGAGTGTCAACAACTTGTTGCAACTGCTTCCTTTGGAGTCGTATCTCCCCCCATCTATTTCTCCGGGTCGCTGGTTCGCATGGCTCGGTAACTTTCATGTAAAAGCGATCATTATCGGGAAAAGTTCTCGCCGCCGCATTGTCGAGTCCACATATTTATTCAACTGATTAGCAGAGGTTTACAAAACTGTGGAAATATGTGGTTTCGCTTGGACATTTATGATAATGAGTTCGGTGGCACTGTTTGGCTCTAAATCACAGTGATATTTTAATGATTGTTTGGGTTTCTCTTTCCCTAAATGTTTTGCAATGCCTATAAATAAACCCTTTGATTCCGTAAATTGGTCAGCTATTCCATCTCAGCACTGATTCATCTAATAACCAAATATATTTAATTACTGAACACACTCAGACGATATATCACAATTACGATTGGTTGGTTTTGATAATACAAACACAATGTGTTTGCCTTGAGTGAGCTGTCAGTTGAAATCGTCGGTTGAAAAAGGAAATTAATTGGTGAGCCAGCTAGCCAGCTGATGGAAAATTGGATGGCTACGCATTCGCAGATGGTAATACCCTCTGGTCGATTGTTCGATTCCATAAGTGATGAAGACAGTCATTAAAAGCGAGTTACTGTCAAAGATGCGTTAACCCACTTTGGTGGCTTACAAACCGCTTATCAAAGTATCGCAAGCAAATAAAGCGGTGTAAATTGGATTAATTACGTAATAACAGTACGACTTTTAGTATCAAACACGATTTTCATGTCTTACAACTTGGCATAATCATAACGTAACGCAAATCAATTTGCTGCGCATTAATAAATATTTATCAGGAAAGCCGGAAAAGTCGGAGCCAACCAAGTTGAGAAAACCCCCCAACGAATTGAGGGTCAAAAACGCGCCAAAAACAAGTGGAAATTGCTTGAAAACGTGAAAGAAATAAAAAAAATCCAGTAAAAGAAACTCACTTTCATTTGGCATCGTTCGGGTAAATCAATCAAATGGGAAATCACTGCATTTCTTTCCTACATATATGCAATACACTTCTTTGGCATTAGCAGATGACATCATACATTATTTTGCACATTGCAAAAAAGGCTAGAAATAGTATATTTTATTAGGAAAAATTAAAAATATGTAATCCCCTCGCATTTGCTCTGACTCACGCTGTGTATCTTGCAGATACTCAAGTCAACAAAAGAAAAACGAAAAAAAAATGCCATGTCGTAGCCAAAATACGAACCGGTTGATGGCGTCAGTTTGGCCGAGACTCACCCACAAAATAGAGGATGGAAAAAATGTGTTTGGAAGAAAACTTGTTTCACTTGCCCCGAAACGACCGAAATGTTTCCTCGATCACCACAGAAACAAGCGAGATCTTTGTTTGCCGCAATCCAAGTTCGCAGTTCCCGACTAAGGAGACGTTTTACGACTGCCATTAAGTCAAGTGTCCTCACGGGAGGCCAAGAGCCCCATAAAATCCCTGATTGATTGCCCTTTGACCCTTTGGCTCCCTCTCATGCATCACTTTCGAGTACCCCATTTCGTGTCTATTTAGCTGATAAGTTTGGTTTTCATTTTCGACACTTGTTTACGCATTTATTTGGCCTATATTTCGAGTGCATCTAGTGTTTACAGCACTCGTATATTCCATGAACTGCGTTCAACTCTTCTCTCTGGGGAAACATTTATTGGGGCAATAAATTTTAATTATTATTTTGGGGTTTATTAAGTGATTTGTTTGACAATGGGGAAAACGCCTTTTGTGTGACAAGGTGAAGGATCCGTAGATGGGATGAGTGTGTTTTTGATGGCAAAATAACAGAATAAATATATTTTAATAATTTAATTTATTTCTGGTTGCAAACAAAGCCCAATAACCTTAAGTCTTTACCTATTGATAACTTATAATATAAAGTGTTTGAGCTGTAAATTCAAGGAAATCCAATGGGATTAGCTTATTTTTCAACGCTATCAGTGTTTAAAGCCTTATCAAAACACACCCTCTCAACCAACGTTCTTGAAGTTCAAAGTGGGTCTTTCCATTAGCCACTTCATAAATTGCCTGTAATAATATCAGCTATTCCAGCCAGCCAGCTGATGATTCATATATATATGACGATATCCAACCTCCAATGCTAACGACAAACTGCATTTCATTTTCATTTAAATGCATCTCACTTAGTTGTGATTTTATTTACTTTTTGGATTGGTCAAGGCTTAGATTTTAGTATTCCGCAGGCGACAATAAACTGCACTTAACGAAATATTTCTTGTTAACTTTGATTGCAAAGTTAAATTTGTTTTTATGGGCAAACAAAATTCCTATGAGTTCTTTAAGTTTAAAACTACACTTGAGTAATTCCCCGAAAAAAACAACCGAACGCCCTAACAAAAATTGATAATTCTTATTTATCAACAACGAATCAAAAGCCCATTTTTGTACATATTACCAGTTCGGCGCTTCATGGCATACCACTTTTATATTCATTTATGTACTGGGGTTTTTAGCAGCCAAAGGCCGATAAGATTGCACACTTCCAGTGCCAGACATTGTCGCAGAAAACCTTTTTCGTTATAGGTGCTATATATACTATACACTATTTACTTGTAGTTCGATAGCCATGGTTAATACTTACTGCCAAGGTGATAAGCAAACTTTTGGTTATGCAATTGTTGTGGCGGGCCTTTTCATTGGATTTGTACCCGTAAATATTTCATATTGCTAATTGTTTATCGACTATTTATTTATACATTCCCAGCTGATAATCGTGTGATATTTCCCTTCCTTTGTTATGTGGAAAAATATTAAAGGCCCCAATGCAACGTAAACATTCTTAGCTTTTTCATGGGGAAGAAAGCTATTAAAGACTTCAAGAAGTCTTCTTGGATTTCCGATTGCAATCGGAGATTGTCTGTTTATTTGTAGAGTGCAGAAAGGGAGTGGGAGTTGCATTGTCTGGATCTCTTGGATCTCACAGTTCAAAGGGAGTCTTTCATCTGGTCTAATGGGGTAGACACCCACTCTATTTTTCACCTTGCGAGGGCAGTCAGCCGATAAGGGGCTATCAAACCAGCCGATTGCCACAAGATAAGCACTTCTGATACCGGAACGGAAATCAAATCACTTACCCAACATAACCACTGCGATTTGATGGCCAGTTTTCTGCCGGTGTTTTCCTCTATTCCATGCCATAAACTTGGTTAATGTGCGAATTCTCGGAAGAAAAGCATTAAACCAGGGAAAGGGGCAACGTCTTAGAACGACCTGAGATTACCGTCTAGACGACGCCGTAGTGCTCCTGCTCTGTTTGTTTATCCAGAGCCAGGCAATGTTTGTCATTCGCATTTCAATAACTTCTACTTGGAGCAGCAGTCCGAAGGAAAATTCAGTGGCATCTGCATTTCGTTTACACAAATCTTTAGCGGCCTGCCGTCCAGACTTCTCAGACTTTTCAGACTTTCTGCTCCTGTTAATTGATTTGCGCCCGAGTCTGCTGAGTGTAAATTGAAGTTAATTCGAAGGCACGGCCCAGATGCAATTGTGCATTGCGCAAATTGAGGAGAAAATAATAGACGAGGCGTAGGAAAATGGAAAGTATCGTTGAAAGGTCTCCCGGGAAAATTCTGCAGATGGTCAGTAGACAGGAGCGAAACGGGGCACGGAATATTACGTTGATAATGAGATGGAACAGTTTTTCTGGCCCGGTCTGATGTGGTTCCCATGAATGCGATTATTGGCAGCGGTTCAAAAAATTGTCTAAGGAACTTGACCTATCCGCGATTCTTTGCGCAAATAATTTTCCATTATTCTTTAATGTTTTTCTTACGTTTATTTGATGGGGGATAGGAAAACAATGATCAAAACAAGGGAAATTCCATAAACAAAGACTTTTTTCCGTTTTTAAATTCGCATATTTGTATTTTTATTATACTAAAAGCCCAACAGCAAAGTTATAGATTTCCTTAATAATTATCCATTCTCCACTATTTTTAAGCGCTTCTCACACAATCATTTAAGAACCAATATATCGCCCAAATTCAATTAGATATCAGCCAAACGAACCCCTATTAAGGCAAGTTAAGACATTGACCCAGTAAAAGTCCAGTTTGTTGACCAATTTATGACGTCAGCACAGGCCAAACATTTTCAAAACGCCGTCTGTTTTGCCCATGAAAATTGCACTGTTAGCTTATTGATTTTTCGTCTGGCGAGGAGTACGATTTTCCAACTTAAATGATTCATCGGGAGGCGCGAGAAGGCGTTGCAAATAATTGATTGCTATATGCAAATCGCACTTAGAATTGCCGACGCTGAGTCAGGCGAAAACTTGTTAGCACTCTAAGCTAACAGTTTGTTTATCATAGATACATGTTTAAATTAAATAATATTGAATGCCAATGCCATGTACTCAGTTTCAGGAAGATGAGTCAGTAATAATAGTAAAAGTATCGGTTTGAAACAAAAAGTTTGAAATACAGAAATGCATCAAAACAAATTGTTGCTTGGTACTGGAATTTTTTTATGTGACTGTCGATATATTTGTTTTTATTTTTTGTTTTGCTTTTATCTTGATTACGTCATTTGGCTCTGCTTCAAGAAATACACTCACAGTCGGAGACAATCGCTATAATGAATATAACCAAGTCGACTTTATGAAGTGCGAAGCGCGAAAGAATGAACAAAAAATGTGCGAAGACATCAAATAATTTATATTTCGGATGGCGACTCCAAAAGGGGGGCAAAAACCATGTGTTGGCACTTGAGTAAATAAATATTAAAAATATTTTGTAAATTTTGGAGGGCAAGTTCTGCCGGAGATAACTATGACAAATGGGGTGCAGTGAGGAGTTTTTAAATGATAAGCAAGTTCAGGGTGGTTTTTTGTTTTTTTATTGATATGAGTCAGAGTTTCGCCAAGTGAATTTGAAAATTGTATCACCCTTAAAAGAATAAATTGCTCCAGAAATAAAAAGTTTGATGTTTTGGTGTTCTTACAAAATTTACCTTGTATAATATATTATTTCTTGAGCTCTAGTTAAATTACTCATTAAAGAAAATGATACCATATAAACATTTTTAGGGTCAAGTGCGTCCAACTGCACTTGAAAATCCAACTTTAGTTTCTAGAGTAAATTAAATTTAATTTCTATTTAATTTTGTAAAATATTGTTATTATTCTTAATAAAAAATTAATTAAGTTTATTTTCGTCAAATCTACTGTGATTGGATTATTATAAATATTAAAATTTAACTTCAATTTACTCTAGAGAGTTTTTAAAGTAATTATTTTTGTTTTTTATTTTATTTGTAACCATATATAAGATTTAAAGAGCTAAGGGCTAAGATCATACAATTCTTGTTATAATTTACTTGTATGTACCTTTTTTCCAACGCCAACGACTGACCTTCCGATCAATGACCCCATTATTAAAACAGAAATCAGATTCCAGTTCGATCAGTCAGTTACTATTGGCCGTTGAGTCCGTCTCCCGACAATTACATACCTGGCCGGCAATTTCTATAGCCCCATTAGGCCCTCCTCCGCAAAAGGCGAGTGGAGAGTCATGCGGGCCCAAACAAAACTTGACGTTGTGTCAATCATACGCCCCGTGGGCGTTGGCCACCCCCACTCGCCACTCACTCCCTTCCACATTTTCGGTGTCATTGCGGTTCTGGGGGGAAATCGTAGAAATCACGCCTGTCGGTGGAAACTTTTTCAGATTGGGTTTCATTTCGCCAAGACTAAGAGGCTTGCCATTTGCTGCTTGCCCTTTTGCCGCTGAGTGCAACTCATAGAGATGGCCCCAAAAAGTTAAAAAGCGTGCTAAACGCTTTCTTGGACACTGGCCGGAGTTCAGGGGTTCTCCATTTAGTCATTTGTCGCCTGTCACTCTTTTGACCCAGATGTCTGGGCGGCAAAAGTAACAGAAATGGCAGCACACAGCAAACGGAAAGCCGAAAAGCCAGCCCCCGTCTATAAATAAGCACTGAAAAGTTAAGTAAAAACATGTGTTCGGGGGGACTGGGCCCCAACCAGCAGCCAAAACATAAATACAAACAAATGTGCGTATTAAGTGTATTGTTTTAATCGTTTGCATTCCCCCATTTCGGGCTAACGAAAACTGTTAGCTGTTTGCTTTCGGCTTAGTTCGCGTTTTAACAATTTCTCCGTTTCTTTGTCTGGTAATTCAGTATTTCATTTTCATTTTCATTTTCGGTTTCTGTTTTTCGTTTTGGGAAAACACTCCAGGGTTTTGTAATACTTGTTGCACAGTCTGGGCTGGACTTTGGCTATGTGGCTGGCTCATCTGGGGTAATTTGCAGTCGGTAATGGTGTAACTCTTACTTTCGGGGCAGTCTGAGCCTGCTCTGGGTAATTTTCTTGGGAATTGTGGCACGTAATTTGCATGCAATTTGCTTCGCCCTTTCTTCAAATGAGTTCACCGAAATTAAGTCAAATCTTGAACACTTCATAAGCTTGTAATCAGAAAAATAAGATAGTAATTCTGTAAGCTAATAGCAAATATGACCTCAATCATTATTATTTTTAAAAATATTGTGTTCAATCTTACGAATGATTCATTATTATCGTGTGTGACACAGAAATATTTATACCCGTTACTCGTAGAGTAAAAGGGTATATTGTATTCGTGCAATAGTATGTAACAGCTAGAAGGAACCGTTTCCGACCCTATAAAGTATATATATTCTTGATCAGTATCACTAGCCGAGTCGATCTAGCCATGTCCGTCTGTCCGTCTGTCCGTCTGTCTGTCCGTCTGTCTGTCTGTCTGTCTGTCTGTCTGTCCGTATGAACGCTGAGATCTCGGAAACTATAAAAGCTAGAAGATTGGCATTTTGCATGTAGATTTTAGAAGTTCCTACGCAGCGCAAGTTTGTTTCAAAATGGTGCCACGCCTCCTTTAACGCCCACAATCGCTTATATACGATTTTAAAAATTTAAATATTTCGGAAAAGTTAAAATGCAGTTTTATTGTGTTTATCAATACCTATCGAAATGTAGAAGAAATTGTTCAAATCGGACCATTCGTTAAAAAGTTATACGTGATCAAAGTTTCTATCTCCATCTCCCTCGCACTCCCTTAACCTGAGTAACGGGTATCTGATAGTCGGGGCCACCCGACTATAGCGTTCTCTCTTGTTTTGTTTGAAATTTGTTCGTACATAATATGTACTTTCCAACCGAATTTAAAACGCAGAAATTTCTTTGTCATTCTTGCAAAACGTTTGTAAGTTTATAAATAAATATGTATTTGACATGGAGGTACTATCGTTTGATTAATTTACAGAATTATACATTGTTTATAGTAAACATTTTGTTTTATGACTTTCAAATCATACTTGAAATCAATCCCTTTAACGTTGGATTAGATAACGTTAATCAGAGACTCTTCGAATTCATTTTAAAACTTAAGCTAACGTCTGATTTAGTTCACTTAAAAAGTAGTTTTTTAAAATACAACATACAATTTTATTATTAAAGTATTTAAAGTATTCTTAAAAAGAAAAACATTTTAGTTTTCCATGACTTCCATGACCCACTTTGCATCTATCTTTCCAAAGTGACCCACTTATCTGAACTGAATGCATTTTATTAACGCACAAACTTTTTAACAAACCAATCTGTTGGCGCCTTACAAATTGAGTACAAAATAAATGCATCCACATGCACGTCAATCAAAAAAGAAGGCAAAGCGATCAAAAATTTCATCCACATAGCGTACGTGGATTATATTGATCGACAAGTCGTGTGGTGCAGGTATCTCATATGAACCCGTATCTCCTCAAATGTTGGAAAAGCAATTTTCGAATTGAAAGCTGCAGGCGCCAACGACGGGTGGTTTGCTCCCCACCTGACACTCCCACTCATTTCCCAGTCTCCCAACATTTATTTTAGTTAACTCGAACACTCAACCCGAGGAAATCCATTTCGTAATCTGCGGGAAATGCGTTTACAAACACTGCAGCAACTAATGAGCGACCATCTCATCACTCTTTCCCCAGATTCCAAGTTGGGTCCATCTACACATACATCGGCGAGGTGTGCGTCTCGATGAATCCCTACAGACAGATGAACATCTACGGTCCGGAGACGATCCGCAAGTACAAGGGCCGGGAACTGTTCGAGAACGCGCCCCATTTGTTCGCGATCGCCGATGCCGCCTACAGGGTCCTCAAGCAACGCCAACAGGACACCTGCATCCTGATATCCGGAGAGTCGGGAGCCGGCAAGACGGAGGCCTCCAAGATCATCATGAAGTACATTGCGGCGGTGACAAATGCCCAGGGACAGAACGAAATCGAGCGGTGAGTGATGGGTTTTCATTTTTCATAGTACATATAAGCATTTTCGAAATTATTAAGATCTAGTGTAAAAAAACTTTACATTGAATTTGACTATAATCAGTTGAATTTGACTAATGGTTTGGCCCACTTTTAGCTAAGAAAACGAAAGTTAAAATAACAAGTTACCCAATAAATTACCTTGGATTTAATAAAGATTTCATATCAAAAACTTTATTTTTTAAAAAGAAAATTCTGATAATAAGCCTCGAATTATACAAATTATTTATACTTGAAATGGACCTATAGAATATTACAAAATAAAAAGGTTTCAAGCCGTTTAAAAATAACCTATTATTACGATAAAATTAATTTAGTCTATGAATACTTCATGCTGCAAGTCCAAATCCCAATTATAAAGTAAACTATTAAATAAAAGTCAGCAGCATTTCTAAAGAGTGAGTTCCGTTTCGTTTTTAAATTACTAAGTGTCTGGAGAAATGAATTTAATAGCCCTAAATACTAGGTAATACGATAGTAATAGTTTCACTATTCCCAAGCAGTTTGCACTGATTACACAGTAAAAAGGTTAAGCTACATTTTTTTTAAATTACCAAGTGTCTGGAGATATTAGTTTAATAGCCCTAAAAACTAGGTAGTACGAATAAATTTAACTGGTTCAAACAATCCCAAGCAGTTTGCACTGATTACATAGTAAATTAGATTATCAATTTAGCAGCCAAGCTGTGCCATATGCATAGGTTGATGGAACGCTTTCGGCCTTATCACAATACTGTGAACCGTGAACAATGGGAACCGAAGCTCAATCTATAACATGTCGGTCCCGGAGAAAACTGCTCACATTTCGCTATTGTTTTGCATGCAAATGGGCAATGGAATTCTCATTGAGGGAGCCTGGATACAAGGCGCCTGCTAATTAAGCATTCCCCATATGTGGCATGCCCCATAATAGCTCACATGGTCATCGCGTGACCCGTGACCCCCGGATGACATCAGTGCTGGACTGCAGCTTAAGTTGCCAAATTAATTGCCCCACTAATTGCCTTCCCCAGCCAACCACTTTGTCCAAGGAACTTTTATCACTTGGGTGTAGTTTAAGGTGCTCCATAAAATGCTGAGACCTCCGCGACCAAGCCCAAAACACAATGGCCAGCTAAATTGCCAATTTTTAGTGCCTCCAATGAAATTTAAAACGACATTTACTATAGTTTCTGGGATTAGGGCGAATGCCATTTCCCAAATTACTTTGCCAAAGGGAAAAAGAGGAATTTATGAAGCATTTAGAGGTTGTTTATTAAGTTTGATTGTATTTTTAATTATGTCGATTTGATTGCAATGGGGCTTTTTATTTAATCTTGTAAGCATATAACATAATTTTTAATGTCAGAGGCCTTTTTAATTTCTTGGGTGTGATAGGAATGTTTCCTAAAATATAATTAATGGCAGAGAAAACCCAAAATGCAAAGCGGAACATATTTTGGGAATAATTATTAAAGGCCTAGCTAATGTTTTTTATTTTTAATCTTTCTGGTTAAAGGCAGGGGACTAGGCTTATTTCCTTGCTTAATTTTTAATCATCTGAGTGTTTAAATTTTAAAAATATTTAAGGTATTTAAAGATTTCTGAAAATATAAAGTTATATCATTTTGAAAGAATATATTTTCTCACTTACTGTACAAATTATATATAATTTATAATCAATATAATAATAAGAAAAATCTAGATTTGATAAGATCATCTTAAATACTTATATCATAATTAAATACCTTTCCAATTTGTAAATCTATAATATCCTCTCACCATTCCAGAGTAAAGAACGTGCTGATCCAGAGCAATGCGATCCTGGAAACCTTTGGCAACGCGAAGACCAATCGCAACGACAACTCCAGTCGGTTTGGAAAGTACATGGACATCGAGTTCGACTACAAGGCGGATCCGGTGGGTGGTATCATCACCAATTACCTCCTGGAGAAGTCGCGAGTGGTGCAGCAGCAGCCGGGCGAGCGGAATTTCCACAGCTTTTACCAGGTTAGGGGGGGGGTGGAAACTATTCGTGTGTGGCATTAAGTACACGATTATTTACCAAGTGAGTCAGCGTGACGCGTGCCAGGTGACGAAAGGTGTCCGGAGGAGGTGCCCAGGGGGGCGTCAATTACTTGGGGTGTCGGGTGGTTGCCGTGATGATGCTTTTTTCGGCTGGTTAGACAGTTATTGTCGCTTTTTTTTTGTGGGAGCGGCTTTCCCCGCCTTGTAAACATTCATGGGCATTTGGTTGAGTGCTAAGACAGTTTTATGAGGGGGGATTATACATAATATATGCCCTGCTATCAATAAAACTATGGTGGTTCACAAGTTATAAAACATTGAAATCATTATATGGTTATGTACAGTAAATTACGTTTTTTACACTAAAGAGATCTACAAGTTTAGTTTGTGTCAAGCTATTTAATTGAAAACAGATGTTAACATAATTTGTACTCATCAAACTTCTTAGACATTCAGAAAGGCCTGAAATAACAGAAAATGTCTTGCTTCAATTATCTCAAAGACGAAAACTTCATTAATTTAATTAAATTCGCTGCCAGCTGGATACCTAGTTTTATTGCCCACTGCCTTGGCGTTTTAAAATTGATGATATCATTCAAAAAATGATAACATAGCCCTACCCAAGACTCATCCAATAAACCAGAAAAACTGATCGCGTCACAATTTGTTTGCTTATTCATTATTCAAGGCGGTACCCACCTACAATATACATTTACCCGTTGATCAGGCCAATTTAACCTGCTAAGGTGATAATTGATCGCTATTTCCGATGTGTTTCCAAAGTATTTGATCAATTCGAACCACTTTTAGCACATTTATCATCTGGAAACACTTAATCAAGTCGAGTATTTGATCTGGTTTTTGTTAGAGCTCGGCAATTTGTTTGAAAAGTGCAAGTTGTTTATTTGTAAACTGAGTCAAAACAAATATTGAACCATGTTATGGAATGCTTGCTTTAAAGGCGACGGTACAAAATGTCTTGGCACCTCGTCTGCATCGGTCATAAATTTCCAGCTTGGCCAAGATATAATTTATGACTAACTAGGGTACTTTTTCTATATTGAAAAAGTTCTCTTGAAATAAACAATTCTCAACCTGGCTCGCATCTGAAAAAATACTGATAAGCATGTATGTAGATTTATATAGTTTATTATTATTTTATGACTTTCCCAGCGCTAAAAATCTATAAAAATTCTGAACACCTAAATTACTCAACTGATAGCTTATGTTATCAATGCACTTATCTTAGATGATAAATCGACACAAATAATTGCTGAGTAATCGTGTATTGTTCTTACAGATAATTTAAAATTGTTTGTTTATGCGTGAAGTCATATATTAATTTTGAAATAAATAAATATTTATTTGAATGGTTTAGCTTTATGAATACTCATAACTCATTCCGAATTAGACACTAGAATTTGTGATTCCGAAACTCAAATGGCAACTTCCAAAAACGTAATGGAAAACGGAAGTTCAATTATAGTTAACATGTCTGCTAATTGTCTGCTGTGCTAAATTCTTGGGACATGGATACTGACATTTATAGAGGGAATCGCTTAATTAATACCCCCAACCAATTCATCCATTTCAGCTACTTCGTGGAGCCAACGACAACGAACTGCGACAATATGAGTTGCAGAAGGAAACCGGCAAATACCACTACTTGAACCAGGGCAGCATGGACATCCTGACGGAGAAGTCCGACTACAAGGGCACCTGCAATGCCTTCAAGACCCTGGGATTCTCCACGGATGAGGTGCAGACCATTTGGCGCACAGTGGCGGCCGTGCTGCATCTGGGAAATGTGGAGTTCCAAAGTGAGTTCTTTTACTTTTTGTTATTCCAAAAGCTGTTTGATATATGCATTGTCACTGAATTACAGCCATTGAGGATGAATTGGTAATAAGCAATAAGCAGCACCTGAAGTCCACTGCCAAGTTGCTCCAGGTCACCGAATCCGAGCTCTCCACGGCACTGACCAAGCGGGTCATCGCCGCCGGCGGAAATGTTATGCAGAAGGATCACAATGCCACTCAGGCGGAGTACGGAAAGGATGCCCTGGCCAAGGCCATCTACGACCGGCTATTCACCTGGATCATTTCCCGCATCAACCGGGCGATCCTGTTCCGAGGCAGCAAGACTCAGGCGAGGTTTAACTCGGTCATCGGAGTGCTGGACATTTACGGCTTTGAGATCTTTGACTCCAACAGCTTCGAGCAGTTCTGCATCAACTACTGCAACGAGAAGCTGCAGCAGTTGTTCATTGGTGAGTCAATTGGATCAAAAGGCAAGGGAATGGCTTAGTAATGTGTGTAATCCCTTCCAGAACTGGTGCTGAAGCAGGAGCAGGAGGAGTACCAACGCGAGGGCATTGAATGGACAAACATTGACTACTTTAACAACAAGGTGAGTACCAATGCAATGTTGATTCTATCTATTTTCTTACAGTAAGAATCTTATATGACTGCTATATAAGATAAAGGCAAAACCCTTGCAGCTTTAGCCCATATTTATTAGACAACGTACAAAACTTATTCAGCCAGCATTACGTTATACTCTTCCAATTTTAATAACTTTCAAATGGTGTCTTTAAAGACGTTGATTTCTTTTTGATAAGAAATGATTCAATAAGGAAGTAATTCAAAAACTTCTGTATTTCAGATCATTTGCGATCTCGTGGAGCAGCCGCACAAGGGCATCATTGCCATCATGGACGAGGCCTGTCTGAGCGTGGGCAAGGTGACGGACGACACGCTCCTGGGGGCCATGGACAAGAACCTGAGCAAGCATCCGCACTACACCAGTCGCCAGCTGAAGCCCACGGACAAGGAGCTGAAACATCGCGAGGATTTCCGCATCACCCACTATGCCGGCGATGTGATCTACAACATCAAAGGATTCATCGAGAAGAACAAGGACACGCTGTACCAGGACTTCAAGCGCCTGCTCCACAACTCCAAGGACGCCAACCTCAGCGAGATGTGGCCCGAGGGGGCGCAGGACATCAAGAAGACCACCAAGCGGCCCCTGACCGCCGGCACCCTGTTCCAGCGATCGATGGCCGATCTGGTAGTGACGTTGCTGAAGAAGGAGCCCTTCTACGTGCGCTGCATCAAGCCCAACGACATCAAGAGCTCCACTGTTTTCGATGAGGAACGCGTGGAGCACCAGGTGCGCTACCTCGGACTGCTCGAGAACTTGCGGGTCCGTCGAGCCGGATTCGTGCATCGCCAGCGTTACGACAAGTTCCTGCTGCGCTACAAGATGATCTCGCAGTATACGTGGCCCAATTTCCGGGCGGGCAGCGATCGGGATGGTGTCCGGGTGCTGATCGAGGAGAAGGGCTTTGCGCAGGACGTCAAGTACGGCCACACCAAGATCTTCATCCGCTCGCCGAAAACCCTATTCGCCCTGGAGCAGCAGAGGAACGATATGATCCCGCACATAGTGACCCTGCTGCAGAAACAGGTGCGCGGATGGATTGTGAGGAGGAACTTCAAGAAGATGAAGGCGGCCATCACAATTAGGCGGGCCTACACGACCTACAAGCTGCGCAGCTATGTCCAGGAGCTATCCAACCGCTTCCGGAAAGCCAAGCAGATGCGGGACTACGGCAAGAGCATCCAGTGGCCGCAGCCGCCGCCCGCAGGACGAAAGGCGGAGGTCAAGCTGCACCGCATCTTCAACTTCTGGCGAGCTAACATGATCCTAAGCAAGTATCCACGTAGCGAATGGCCCCAGTTGCGTCTCCAGATCATCGCCGTCACCGCTCTGGCCGGCAGACGACCCTACTGGGGTCAACAACGCCGCTGGCTGGGCGATTACCTGGTTAACTCGCAGGAAAACAGCTTCTTTGAAGCCTACAACACGAGTTTGCGCAACATAAAGAACAGCCTTGCAGGAGTCGCCGGCGCTGAGTCCTTCCGCCAGGTGCTCTTCTCCGCGTTCGCCAAGAAAATCAACCACCACAACAAGCAGTCTAATCGCGCCTTCATCGTCACCGATTCAACCATCTACAGACTGGAGGGCATCAAGAAGTTCCGCTATGAAAAAAAACGTTGTATTGGAATTAGGGAGGTAAGAAAATTAAAATTTAATTATATCAATTCAAAGATAAAGAATATAATCGTAAGATCCCAATAGTCGAAAAACCACAAAATATAAGGAACATATTCCTAAAGTACACTACCTTGATGCTAAGTACTAAGTACTAGAATTTGGGATTAAATGGCTGTAACCAAAGTAGACTTGTTCTGTTCCTATAAATCAAGCTTTTATAATCCAGTATCTGTTGATGTCCTTTAAATAAGAACTCAACACATGAAATAACCCAAAATTTGTTCTCTTACAGTTGACTTCCATTAGTGTGTCTCCTGGCAGGGATCAACTGATTGTCTTCCACTCGCCCAAAAACAAGGACCTGGTGTTTGCCCTGCAGGGCGAGTACACGCCCCTCAAGGAAGATCGCATTGGCGAGGTGGTGGGAATTGTGTGCAAGAAGTACCATGAGTAAGTAAAATGCCATAGAATGCTTAAACCGATCTTAAAATGTATAACTTTAACATTACAGTCTCACCGGAACGGAGTTGCGTGTGAATGTGAGCAACATTATACCCTGTCGTCTGGATGAGAAGTCCCGCACCATTACGGTGGAGGCGGCGTCCAATCTGGAGGTTCCCAACTTCCATTTTAAGGATGGCAAGATCATCTTCGAGGTACCCGCGGCGTACTGCGTTTAGGAGGGAGACCCTCTCCCCATCTGAATTGTAAATTACGGAACCTAATTTTAGGACATTTCTACTTGTGACCCATTTGTCCAACTGGACAAGACAACTCTGTGTATACCGTGCCTTCTGCTAACACCCGCTTTGTAGTTTTTAAAATGTCTTCTAGTTAGTCCTATCTGTTCTGTGTGTTTGATCGACGAATTGATTGTAATTTTGTACATTTTTCTATTACGTATGCGTTAAGGCGATATTTATTTACCAACCATGTGAGAGGACCTCCTCCGCCAGTTTAGCTGGCATACAACATAACGAAAAGTATTAAATGTACTTTGTGCATTTCTTCAAATATGATTCACAGCACACAACAAACCTTTTGTAATGATCAGCGAAAAAGTTTGTACTTAAAACTAAAATCACGAACCTATGTGTGCCATTTGCAAATAATATTATTTTAATAATATACAAAATAAAAGCTGTAAACTTTGTACTTTAAATGCTTTGATTTACTAGCTATTAGTTGTACTGAAATCTAAATGGATTCGGATGATTTTAATGAATGGATTCAGAAACTGGGGATCCATGGATTGCTATATTACTTATAAAGAAAAAGGGCACTACCAACAGTTAAAAATAATTAACTTTATAATAGGCATAAAAAACACACTAGCGAAATAGAAGCTAAAGATCAACTTTTAAAAATAATGGTTAAAGAAGTTTTAAAACCTTATCAGGCAACGTAAGTCCTTCTGTAATCTTGGTTATCGCAACCTTGATCTGGATTTTACGTATTCGAAATTTCGGTCAGTTTTGTATGAGTTCCCCAAAATGTGCGTTCGGTATTTGTGAATCTGTGGATCTTTAAAAATGGTGCTTCAAATCCAAGCGTATGCATACGCATTCGTGTGCGAATCAAAATGTATTGGCAGAGACCGAAATAAAGTGCACATGGCTCGCCGCCGATTGATAAAAGATAAAAATAAAGAGATCAGTCTCTCTTTATGCGGATCCGGAATGTTCGCTCGCATTCGCTTGTAAATTCTCGAAGGGAACGCGTGCATTTCGAAGCACCGATACACCCAAGGTGATTACATAAAGCCAGAAAACCGAACCATGCAGAAGGCCATCAAGAAGGAGCTCAGCTTCTCGCTGGATACGCTGGAGCGCTACCGGGCCAAGTACGGGCGCAGTGCGTCGCTGGACACAAACGGTTCTTGTCTTGCTCACACAGATGGCGATGCGGCAACTCCTCCGCCGGCTCCCACCTCGATCTTCACAAAGTCCTACTCGCCACCAAAGTTGACCAAGTTGCAAGAGCTGCAGCAGAAGAAGGAGGCATACTTGAGGGCCAAGGAGCACGAGCGAGAAATGGAGCAACTGCAGCGCACGGAGAGAAGGTCCACAAATGGCTTGGAAACGCCCAAGCCCAAGACGGGTAGTCCCAAGAGCACCTCTCCGACTCCCAACGCCAGTTCCTCGTCCACTGCTGCTGTGGCCACCAAGTCCTCCAGTCCGGCCGGCTACTCAAACTGGTCCAATCACCATGCCACGCTCTGCTCCCAGTCCTGGGTGGCCATCTCTGAGCTGATGTACTTCTGCGACAAGTACGAGTTCACCACCCTCAGCACACGGGACTTGAAGACGCACCAGGAGATCGTGGCCGAGGTGAGAGCTTTGCTGTCCGGAAAGGCGCCCTTTGACCAACGTACCCGATTTCCGGGCAACATTCACGATCCGGAGAACTTGTGGGTGTGCATCGGGCGCTGTGCCAGCGTGGAGTACCACCTGCAGCGCATCGTGAGCATCTTCCGGAAACCTCTCAACCAACTGACACCGGACAAGCAGAGAACGGTGCGCCAGAACTTCCACTTGGCGGTCAGCGAACTGCGGCTGGACATATCGGCGCGGATCAGCGAGGTGCGGCTGTATGACCGCCTGGTCTTCGAGCGCGAGTTCCGGCTGGAGTGGCAGGAGGCAGAGGCCTAACGAATGGAAAGGATTACATGATCAGTGGGTGGACAGTAACGTTTATTGGCAACTCTTCGCTCTGCGGTGCGCGGTGGAAAAAACGGTTACAAAAATACACTTGGACGCGGGGAACCGGAGCATGGAGCATACGAATATGGTACTCGGTATGCTGCGCGCTCCATTCAACATACATATAAGAGGTACTCCATCAACTGATCATGATTATGAATTGCCTTAATCATTCAAATTGTATTTGATATCCTAAGAAGACAGTAGCCGTATCATAATCAATATCAGTTGCAGATTACCTGTATAGTTAACTATATATTTCACAAATCTAGACCGTGGATTGCTCCCATCAATTGCTCGCGTAACTAAATCTAAAGGCCGCTGGCGGATAGGCGGTCTCGGGGGGGATATAACTTGATCCTGTTCGCCGATCAGGCCAACTTATTGCTCCGTAATACGTAATACAAACATTTTTATATATGTACACAATGCTAACGGTATAAATAAAGCACTTTTGTGTGGGCCAACGTTGATTGCTTGTGAGCTAGTGTGCTAGTGCGCGTGCTTAAACATCTAGCGGAAGATTCAGGTTGCAGGTTATCGTAGTCCGTGGATCCCTTGGATCCCTTCAGTGGGTTCGTTTAACGTGCGTTTAGTCAACATCTGTGTAATGTCTGTAATCAATGGCAAACAACATCTATGTGCGGAATGAACCTAGCAGAACTTGAGCTTCATCTTGCTGGTCTTGGGCACGTTGCGAATCGTGAGGGAGATGCGTGGGGATCGACGCACCAGGTGATCACCGATCTTGTAGGTGTTCTCGCACAGATCGTAGTTGCAGATGCGGTCGCAGAGCACATCCTCGCCGGTTTCGGCAATGGCATGCAGATAGTCGCTGTACAAAGTGTCCTTCAGGATGAGCAGGCTGCGCGGCTCAAGGAGCAGTTTGAAGCGGACCTCGCGGGCAAGTTGATCTGCTCCAGCGTCCTCCTCAAGGGAGGTATCCTCCCGCTTGGCAAACTCCAGCACAGTGTGGGCCCCGCAGGAGATGGTCGAGATGATGGGGTAGAACAGAGGACCGTCCGTGTGCGGGAGAATTCCCTGGCCCGGCAGATACTCGTTGACCAGGACATGATTGGCGTTCTGCGACTCGAAAACCCCAAGGTTGTTCACCTTGTCCACATAGCTCTGCAGCCACTCGGGAATCTCCTCGGCAATCATCCCGTTGGGATGCGGCACGCCGCCGTAATTGACCAGCCGTCGGTTGAGCAACTGCGTCCAGCGGGGCTTCGGAGTCCGCTCGATGTGGCTCAGTATGCGCTGCTCCTCTTCGGAAGTGATAAAGTTCGGAATGTACATGGCAGTCGGTGGGCACTAGGGAGGATAAAGGAGGATAGCATGGTTTCCACTCGGTCTTCGCCTGGTTCTCCACTCACCTTGCGCACTTCAAAGCCCGTAAAATCCATGACTACGGCTACTCTTATCTATCGGAATGCTACGCTAAGCTAATCCTACAGTTATTGCAAATCAATACTTTTGTTGGGCTTTGAATTTCAAATCAGCTGTTTGTGAAAACCAGAGTAGCCGTGTTCGTTTTTTTCCTAAAATATGGTTCCACTAAGGCGCGAATTCAAAAGAAGAAAAGCTTAAGAGAGTTTTAAACCAATGTTCGGTTTATTATGCAATTGTCGAAATACATATAGATTAAATCACAATTTACTTTAACTTCAGTGAATCGAATAAACCTTTTACGATTTTATGTTTTGCACATGTCTTATTTGTTATATGAACTTTACTTTACTTTGGTCATCTGTGATAAGTAAATAAATGCCAGTTTTTCTGGTGTGAATTTACTATGCCGATTCGGGACTGAATTCGATTTCCACAAATCGTGAACTCCAAATATTTAAATGGACGGGTTTAAATGAGATTTGTAAATTACCATGATTCATAGCGGGAAGCACCTTTTCAGGAAGATAACCAGTGTTATGGAGGTGCAGGGTCAGCGGAGAACTGCGGTTGAGCAGAACTTTGGGTAGTTGCGACCAACTGAACTCCACTGAGGAACTGGCCAACTTATTGGACGACAGGTTGAGGATCCTGAGCTCGGGACAGGAACCTATAAGGTTCCACAATCGGGTGGGCGGGGGCAGTTCGCGCATCTGCAAGAGATGGAGCTCCTCCAAATGCGGCAGCCTTTGGCAGATGGCATGCAGCTGCTGCGAATCAATGTCATCATCCTGCAGGACCAGCCGGCGAAGATTGGTCATGCCCAGGATATGCTCGGTCACCCGTTCGCTGCTCCAGAAAGAGTCGTTGAAGAGCAGTGATCGCACCTTGAGCGGGTAGCGTCTGGCCACCAAGCCCAGCAAATGCTCGTAGTAGTCCCGAGTGTAAAAGGCCAGCCGGCGGAAGTGTGGCAGAACCATTAATAGGGGCAAAAAAGCGCCCAACAAGTGGTGATCGTCGATGATCAGCTCCTCTAGCGTGGAGCACACGGTGACGTTCAGCACCTTCCCGCCCAGGTTCACATTGTAGCCGTAGTAGAGAAGGGTTAGCTTAGTCAGCTTTAGGGTGCTGAAGATTCCCTCAAAAGTGTCCGTGTCTAGGTACTCACACCAGATGAGGTTCAGCTCTTTCAGATGCTTCCAGCGCCTTAAATAGCAGCCGGTAGTGCTGCTACTTAATGTGAGACTGGTCAGGAGCGGAAACAGCTCGGTCAGCAGTAGAGTCTCCTCGTCGGCCTCTTCCAGGTTGTAGTCCATGTGACAGTCAAGCGATCGAAGATGGGGAAAGCTGTAGGCGGTCCACTTCATCAGCAGGTCCCTGCAGCACCCGGCCAGGTTAAGCACCTGAACAGATCTTGACCAACCGCCCAGGCATTCCTGCATCAACTTCTCACTCCTGTCCAGTGATTTCAAGTCATCTCCAGTAAGGGTCACCGACTTTAGATGATTCCAGTGGTATTTCACGTAGGAGCAGATACTTTCAGTGACTTGGGCCAGTGACAGCTGATCACTCATGGGCAGGAACCCTAGAATATTTATCCAAATATCTTCATTTATTTTCTCCATCGCACCGGCCAAGAAAAACTGTGTGCATTTAAAACAAACAAATAAAATAAACAAACTGTCAGCTGTTTGAACTGCTTGCCGATCGAGCATGACAAAGACAACATCCCCATAGCTAAAATTAACACATTAATTTTAGTTGTATTTTTAAATAAATTTGTTTATTTTTACTACTAATGGCAAGAATATACAATTAATAATTAATATTATTAATTTATAAAATGAATTGCTCCAAAAAAACAGCGCTGCCAGAAGATTTAAGGTATCGATATAACACATTCCGATACATCATGCCCAATAGCCTGTGAAAGCCCATCCCTATTTATACAAAACAATATTTCCACGTATCAGCAGATTGGAATAGTAGTATTTTAACTCTATATGATCCGGAATTCCGGACAGACAATCGCAGGATGAGTGTTCTTGATGAGTTAGCCGCCTTGGACATCAGCACAAATGAACAGGTGGACGAGACGCTGCAGAGAATTGCCGAGGAAGAGGTGCGTGTCAAGTTTATAATTTTCCGGTTGGAGTATTATTCATGTTTTTCACCGCTTTAGGCGAAAGTCAATGAGAAATTGGAGTCTCTGCTGGCCAAACAGTGCCAGATAGAGGCCAAGATGAGTGGCATTGGCAGATCACTAACTCTGCTGCACACAGTGGACAGCGACTCCAACAAACTGAACGCACAGATTGTCAACACGGCTCAGTTGGCTGAATCCGTGAGTGCCAAGGTGCGCCGGTTGGATTTGGCCAGGTGCCGGGCCTCCGAGTGCCAGCAGCGGGTGCACGACCTCATTGACCTCCACCTGTGCAGCCAGGGGGTTGTCAAGGCCATCGGCGAAGAGGATTACGAGAAGAGCGCCACGCACATTGCCCGATTTTTGGCGATGGATCAGCAACTCTTGCGGCGCACCGCCGACGACGTTCAGGGTTCCATAACGTCGGTGAGCGATGCGGTGAAGACGCTAGAGGATGCCACCGAGAAAACCCGTGTCCTTATTGCCAAGCGATTTGAAGAGGCGGTTAAGGCCGATGACTTGGCCTCTGTGGAGAGATTCTTCAAAATCTTTCCTCTTGTCGGTTGCCATGGCACTGGGATCGAGAAGTTTTCCCTCTACATATGCCAGAAGCTGTCGGTCAAGGCTCAAAAGGAACTGCGGAATGCCCAGGACATTGCCAAGGCTGAATCGCGTATACAACTGGCCTATGCAGATCGATTGACTGCCATTCTAGAGAACTTTGCGCGGGTGGTTGAGGTTAATCAGCCGATAATCGAAGCTTTTTACGGACAAGCGTAGGTTGCATAGATATAACCAAATAAATCTTTTCTAAATATTTTTGACTATTTACAGATCTTCGTCCCTAATTGATATGGTGGCCATTCTGCAGCACGAATGTGATGCTGAGGTGAAAAACCTGTTAATGGAGTTTAACAAGAACCGGCAGATCCAGTATCGCAGCAAGCAAGTGAATGAATCCACCCAGCGGTCGGCTGGAGGCGGAAATGTCACCAGCAACAGTATCCAGGCACTGGGTCATTATCGGAAACCATCAGGCGGATCGGTAGACAAACTGAACCCGAAGGAAATTGATGCAATAATAGCTGAAATAACGGTCATGCATGCTCGAGTCGAGCTATACTTCCGATTTATGAGACGTCGCTTGCAGGTAATAAGGAAATAATTGTTCCGTAAGCAATGGTAATACTTATCTAACAATGCGTATTGCAGGTTCATGTAGAAACGTGTGTGCCCGAAAAAGAGCAGACGGAGATAATGGAACGCTACGAAAAGATCATGAAGAACTCTGACTTGCGCCGCCAAATGCAGGAAATTCTGAGCACATATTTGCTTCTGGAACGGTAGATATCGGTAACAAATAACTGTTAAAATAATTTTCATAGAACCAAACTTTTTTAGTTATTTCATGGAAGAAAGTGTTCTTAAGGCCATCGGTCTGGATACTTACGAATCTGGACAGCAATGTTCGTCAATGGTGGACGACATATTCTTCATCCTTCGCAAATCCATTAGACGGGCGTTGACCACTCAGTCGATAAACGGAACGTGTGCAGTGATCAACAACGTGGCTGCCTGCCTTGATGGTGATTTTGTGTCTGCACTCAAGGTCCCCTTGAAAAGCGGATATCCATCGGGCTACATCGACTTGGCGCAGGCATATAATGCTATTCAAACAACCCTGCAGCAGGGAAAACTACATTCCAGCGATGCCGATCGAGGTCGAGCCAATTTCTTGGTGCAGTTGAACAATGCTGACATATCGACAGAGTATATTGAGACTCTCTGGCAGACCATGGAACAGGAAATTGCTGGCACATTTCCACAAACGACGCCGGTGGAGCGTCAATTGCTTGACAGCTGCCTTACGGAACTCAAAGCAGTGCGGGATGCGTTGAAAGCCACTGTTGATTTTGGAATGCAACAGCTGAGATCTAGTGTTATAAAGCCACGCCTCAACCCCTGGATTAACCAGTTCTTAAATTACAGTCACAACTTAAATGAGGTAAAAGTACACAGTGAATGACCTTAATAGAATCTCATTGCAATTTGTCGTTGCAGGAAGAACTGGCTGCCTACGAGGCAGGAGAAACATTTGTTCAGTTTTTCATAGTCCAGTTGGATGGTCTTCTGAACTCATTTAAGAGCTCATTGAGTCCGCGCAACTACGATGCCCTAGTCAGCATTTTAGCAACAGAAGTGACAATTCAATTGGAACGGGCTATTAAAAAAATAACCTTCAACAGAGTACGTTTTTAAACATCGCAGTTTGATTTTGTTGATTAACCCATATTTACTCTTTTCAAAAGCTCGGTGGACTGGTACTTGATCAGGAGGTGCGTGCCTTGGGCAGTTACCTTACAGGGGCCACATCATGGTCGGTGAGAGACAAAATGACACGAATCTCTCAAATTGCCACTCTTCTTAATCTGGATAAGATTTCGGAGCTCTCTGAATACTGGAATCCCGAGAATAATAAAGAAATGTCATCCTGGCACTTAACGCCTAACGAAGTTCGAACATTTTTAACCTTAAGGTATTAAGTGTGCACGCTAAAGTTCCAGCTTCTAACGTTTTATTTCTTCCAGAAATGACTTTCGTATTGAAGACATTAAACGACTACAGCTTTAGGTAAAGCCATTTCAGAGTTTATTTGTTACATAGATGCAGAAGCATTATGGTTCGCACTAAACCAATGATTAAAATCCAATCGCAATAGAAGCTGAGAAAGCGGACCCAAACTAGATGCTGTTTTTACATCAACTAATAGTTGAATAAGGCTTGCAATTTGAACACCAAATCTGTAAAAAAAACAAGTTCTATTAGTATTACTTACATTGCTTGAGGAAATAAAGTAATGATTGACATAATGCCTTATTATATAAAATGCATAATTAAATTATCTTATTTTCATTATTTCAATCAAAAAGTGTGTTCCCAAAAATTAAAAAAGTTGTGACATCTTACCTCTCATTAAGTCGGTCGATTTCGCCCATAAAGTCATCTGGTGGGTCTTTTGTTTGGGTCATGTGAGCAAACTTCTCACATATACTAAAGAGTTTCAGAAGGGTTCCATAAATAGGGTTTTGAGATTGGCATCCTGTGATATTCATTTGGCCTTCCTTTGAATCGGAAAGTAGGAAACATTGTGAAAGAACATTTGCCAGGAATACCGTATGGGCTCTTTGTATTTCCTCGAAATCAGTTTTGCTTTTAATTACATTCATCAGAATACCAAATTGACCTGTAACAAAATGTGAGTTATATATGTAAATAACGAAGTTCAGAAAACTTACTTTCGAGCACATCCACTTGAATGTAGTACTGCATATTGTTCAGGAAGAACATTAGATGATTGCGAAGGCTTATGATTTTATTATTCAAGGCCGTAGGCTCTCTTTTCGCCTTCCAAGTCTGCTTGGCCCAGACTCTTTGTATTTCATATTGAAAAGTTCGAATAATCAGTAAAAATCGAAATATAATGTTATATCGCTCAATTGCTTTTGGTGAAAACAACAGATTCAAGGGCCACTCATATGTGTATTTTAGGTTGAGACCTTGCAGAACGTGGAAGTCGCAACTTTCATCTGGATCACTAGAGCTTCTTTGGCAACTCAGCGAAAAGTTTTCCAAGTCATCCGAAATTCCCATGACGGTAGCTGCAAGCTGCGGTTAATTGAACAAATTTTTAATTACCTATGTTAAGATCAGAAAAAAAATGTATTTTACTTCAAATGATCTGGTGATGTTTTTAAAGCGTTCTTCACAATACGAATCCATGGTTCCGATCATTTGGTTGCAGAATTCCAAGTAGAACTCTCCTCGGCCCAGCAAATAGAAGTCTTTGATTAACCCCATTTGTCGCTCTATGTTGACTTCGTTCACAGCAATTTCTGAGAGTCGCATGCTAACAAATTTCTTTATGTCGTTTATAACGTTTTCGACTCGAAAGACGTCGATTGTTTCATCATTATCAAGGTCTTTGACCATTTCAAAGAACTCGGACTCCCTGCCGTTCCACAGCTCATAGATATCATCGCGCGACATTTCGGCCAGCTTCACAGCCAATTGATCTGTTTTGTTTTTTGGCTTAACAACTCGCCCCATTTTAAAAACCAGCACTGTTTGCCCTACAAACAGGACTTTTTCAGCGACATTGCTGGATAGGAACCCTGGAAGCTGGCTCAGATTGATCTCGTATTGCCATATATAATCCTCTGGGGTTCTATCGGCGCTCTAGCAATGGAAATTTTTGAATGTTGTAATAAGAATAAAAATTATAAAGTCCTTACAATTACAGAGCTATTAGCTGATTTGCTGCATGAGCTACCATCGACACAATCGGTTGGAGTAAACTTAATAAAGAATTCGGAGTGAACATCGTCGATCACCCCGAAGGAAAGCCAGTGCGCCAGGCTCGTGAAGAATGGGTATTTTACAGGCTTCATAACTCTGGATATCATTTAAAGTTAAGATCAAGAATGAAGATGGTTTATGTAGATATAACTTGCTTCTTGATTACTCTTGCCAGCTGAATATCTCCGTGCTCCGACTGTTGGTGCAGATTGTGGAGTACGGAGCATCCTCGCAGTTTTCGCACTTTTGTCTCCATAATTAGATTCCTAAGGAAGACCAGAACGGGCATCTTGACATGCAGGGCATCGTGCACATATGAAAGCGAACTGCGCTTGCTTTCGGTGCAATACGACTGCAGGCGAGTGATCTCGGCGTAGTAATCCTCAAGTACACACTCGATTCCCTTGGCAAAGTTGAGCATGTAGAAGCCATGATCTAAAGCAAAAGTTGCAATATCTTTAACATGTAAAACAATCTGTTGTTTAAATCATACCCGGAAGTTCACCTTGTGCACTTGTCTGCACTCCCAGAGACTGTGTAAATTGAACTACTTCATGGTAGACTTGGATGATTTTTAAAATATCCATAAATATTTGCCGCTCGCAAGGATGTACAAAGTGCTCAATGACTGTGGTGTCCTAGAAAAACCGTGTGTAAGGCTGGGGAAGTACACTTCGGTCGATTTTCTTCTTACCGTGAATGCACTTATACCTTGTCCATTAGGACAATTGCTTAAACAAGCCAGTAACAAATCCTGTAGCATTGTTCAAAGACAATTTTCTAGGCTTTGTATTTATTTGCGCCAGATGTCCAACAGAGATGACACAGTTTCCAACTTGGGAGCTCCCAAATAAATCGATTTATCGATAGGTATTATCGAGATTCCCATAGGCGCCACAAATTTCAAAAATGAATATTTAAAAACCTTTAATTAAATAGCTGCAGAACCGCAACTAAAGTTTTTTGTGTAGCTTGTTTAAGGACGTGTTATTCAAGACTCTATAAGCTATCACAAAAACCTATAACCTATATATTTTCTTATATTTTACTTTAAAAACTTTAATACTTCTTTAAAAGACCATTTATATTTAAAGATACATATAATAGATAAACATATGTATACTGGTTTTTAGCAATAACATTTGTATATTCGTATTCGCAAATATTTTTTGAGGAGCACAAGATTGAGAGTACTTGAACGTTATCATTTTGGAAACAAAATTCCTTAACCCTTTTATGTCTCGGTTTCCTTTGTACTTTTTAACAATTTGTCCGTTTTTAAACCATATTAATGAAGGGACCCGAGTGATTTCCAAGTCCTTGCAAATTTGCATGCCAGTTGCAGTGCAATCATATTCCGCAATGCAAACTTTGGTTTCATTTACCAATTCCTGAGCCAGCTCTTTCCAAATTGCCATTAAGATGATACATGAAATACAGCTTGGCAAATATAATTTAACGAAGAATGTTCCATTGTTAATATAGGAGTAAAAGTTATTTGAGTTTAGTTTTACAACTCTTCCAGGTACGCAGGCAATGTCTTTCTCAGATTTCAAAATCGTCCCATTCAACATTTGACTTGCAATTGCTAAATTGCTTTTTAAATTATTATATTTAATTAACAAGTCAATTAGACTTTTTGAGTTATGAATAGGAGTGATAAGTCCATTTTTTTCAATGAGCATCCATTCGGGGTATTGTTCAACTTGGGTTTTCAAGCAATGTTTCGAATATTTTGAGCAATCGATTGAAACAAAAGTAAGCAGTGAGGTCAAATCATGTTCTAGCATAAAATGATCAAAAATATTTGTCATCCTGGGACAAGTATTGCACATAGATAAATAATACTCGACCAACACATCTTTATGTTCCAGAAATAGATAAAGATGTTTTGGATTAATATTTAAGACTGTGCTATTTTGCAACTGATCATTTTGAAGAGATAATGGCAAGGATAGCCAAAAGCACAATAATACAAACATTTTAAAAACACAACAATTTTGACAAATAAGTCAAGGCTTTATAATAAAAGTAATAAGTGTAATAAAACTGTTTAATTTTCCCAAAAATGCCTTTATAAAACGTAAGAACTTTATTTCTTGAAAAGAGGAAATAATGTATTGGTTCACAACTGATCGTAATTAATAGTTGATTGACAAGCCCAGTCCGGCAACTCTGTTTTGTACTCCCAATCGATACCCTGTAATGAGTTTTTAATGTTAATGTCCATTAATAAACAAAAGGATTTGCAGTTGACCTTGTATTTCCAAGCATGTAAGTACATTATCAGATCTTTTGGGCCGGGGTCTCTGTAGTTGATTTTGCACTCAGAACAATGCGGATCAGAAGTTGTCTTTTTAGAATCAAAGGACCGGTCTGGTTCTTCATAGCAAGTTTGCGTGGCGGCCTGATCAATTGAATGCAAGTATTATCAATCATAAATATTTAAAGAAGATAGTGGCTTACTTCACTGATTGTTCCATTTGTTGATTCTAAAATCTCAGGCTTAGCTTTAATATCGATTGGTACTTCCACTTCTGAAGTACTTTTTAATTCACCTTCGATTTTTGTGGGTGCGACCTGTTCTCCTTCAAGTCCCAACCAATTTTCCGCATTGTGAATGCTTATTAAGTTGTTGATCAACTGTTCTTCGCTTATTCCCCCGATGTCTCCTCCGCGCCCTTTTAGTGGACCAAACACTTCGTGGTTGTACAATGGATCATTTGATATAGGATAACCTGGTAAAAAAAAGTTTGCGATCTTAATACTGCAAAAAATAATGTTTTTCCGACTTACCCAAAAATTGTAAATGTACTCTTATTTGGTGCATTCGTCCTGTTAGTGGTTTGCATAAAACAATGCTATCATCACCTATTTCACCAATTCGTTGAAGCGTGGTTTTACATTCCTTGCCCTTCGGTGAAACCTTACAAACACCGATTTTGTAGCTAACAACGTCAATTTTCTCATGACACTCAACGATTCCACTAAATAATAGAATAAAGATAATTAAAGAAAAATGAAATTAAGGAAAGAAGGTATGAGAAAAGGTAGCTAATAAAATTATTAAGAACTTACTCTGGAAAACGACCCTCCACGCGGCATACATATTCCTTATGCACTTGTCTAGTTCGGATTTGCAGCTCCAGTTCTCGGGCTTTTTCGGCAGTGCGTCCGAATAAAAGCAGACCAGATGTCAGTCGATCCAACCTGTGTATGGTTCTCAGGTTCTTCAGATTGTGCTCCTTGGCCAGAATAAAAACCACAGTATTGTGTCTATACCTGCCGCAGGGGTGTACCTTACAAATACAAATAATTATAATTTTCGAAATGTTTGTTATATTTAGACTACCTACTGGTATGGATGCCGGCTTGTTTACAACCACAATATCCTTGTCCATGTACACTATCTTGATGGCCTGTGAAGTAACAGGGACTTCGTGTCTATAATGCAAATGTGTGCATATTTAAATGAAAGTTTCCTACGAATACATACCTATGAACGACATTGGCCAGCAGATCATTGTGCTTGATTTTATAGTCCTTGGGAACTTTTTCGTAATTGACCGTCAATTTTCCGGCTTCTAGACTGCGCTCATATTCTTCAGGTGGAGCGGCTCGGAATTCGCGGACAAATACATCCAGAATTTTATCGTCAACCCAACGCCCCTTGGCGAATGTCGTAAATGTGAAAAAATAGGGATACACTTTTCGAAGTCCTACGAGGTTAAAATAGCAAGTAAAAATTTTGAGTTTAATTTATTAATAAAGCAAGCTTACCATTTTCAAAATAATACGATGTCTCATCGTATCTTTCGTCACTAAAACCGGGTCTTTTGGTTTTAAGCCCATTGGCATCCAATTTAGCTTTTTTCCCATTGCTTTCGCCTTCTAAAGTGTTAGCTTTTCGTTTTTCCGGCAAATGTTCAAGCTCCAGTTTTTCTTTAGATTTTAAAATCTGTGAAAAAAAACAATTTGCAAATAAAAAAATTTAATTTTACATATATATATTGGCATATCATCATGACATATATTATTGTTATGAACCTATAATAAAAATACTTAGATCATAATTTTATTAGTCTTATACAAATTAAACTTTAATTTAATTAAGAGACACAGGGTTTCTTTTAATTCTTATTTGTTGAAATTTTCACGAATACAATTATTTTTGCTTAATTTGGACGGTTACATATCTATCAGAAATTGAAAATGTCCTTTTGATTATGGAAGCAAGTGCCTATGTTTTAAGACCATCACGTTAAGATGCTTAAATATGAAAGCATTAAGTGCTTAAGCCATCACATAGACTAAACTCTTATCAGCCTAAAACACATACGAGCCTTGTTTCCGGTGTTTGTGTGCAAACAATTTCTTCTTTTCTTTCTGCTGCCTTGGCATAATTTTCACACAGTCTGTGTATTTTTCCTTGTTGCAAAAGAAAAGAGTAACCAAAAACTGCAAAATTGGCTTCGAACCAGCCGTATTCTGATAGTTACTGGTCTACCAGCAAATAGGTGTTAGTTAGTGTGCAAACATAGACAGAATTTAAAAATAAAACAGGTAGGTTAGTATATGTCGTGTTAAATTTTGTTTTAGCTCGTCAACACTTTACAAAGGCAGTAAAATATGAATTATAACCGCATAATTTATTTTCATTTCTTGTTGTCCAACAATTTCTTAAGCTAAGCATTGTGCTGCTGTCGCTCTTCCAGCTCTCTTTCCATTAGATTGCAAATTTGAGATGCCATAGACATAAATGATTCTGTGGCTGACTTTGCAGTTGCATTGAAGGTGCGGACCTCCAGAGCTATTGTGATGTCCCAATGCTAGCTTCTTTGCATTCATTGGGTTTATGGCTGGATCTGGAAAAGATTTTAGTCTTAACACCAAATGGTCGGCGGCATGCTCCTGATAAAAATCCTCTGTTTGGTGTAGCTTCTTGGTTTTATTTTTCTTATGTGAACTTTTTGATATTAACAGGTCATCGGCATGTTCTTCCTTAGTAGATTGCGATTTCTTCGTGTTCCCTGAAGCCCGGAAACTTATGTCAGAGGACTCACTGGAGCTAGTGTTTGTTCTGGACTCCAATTTGGCATTCTTAGGTGAGCCTTCCTCGTTGGTCAGATCCTCGTCTTCGCCCTCCCAAATGTCCGTTAAACCCAGCTGTGAGGATGAAACGTCCCTGATGGTAAAACCTCCCACTTCGTCAGTGGACTTTTCCAGTTTAAGGATAACTGCATGTGCTTTCTCCGTGGGTGATAGTTGCTCATTTTTGCAGGGCATATCTCCATGTGCCCACTTCTTCTTGATTGACTGCTTCCAATCCTTCTAGACCTGCAAAGCATTATGATCATTAGTATCAGGGAATACTTCAGGCTGTGGTTTCACTTACCCGACGCCACTCGTAATCCGTTTTAACCGTTTGTGACTATGATCTGTTTAAGCCAATTCAACTTCCACTTCGTTGCCGCGCGAGGTAGCCCTTGCAATATCCCCGTGAAATTCCATAAACTGCAGGAAAATCTCTTCATGCTGTTGAGTCCTGTGCTTTCCCCTATTAATCAGTTCTCGAAATGAAAGCAACTTACACAATTTAATATATACCTACATTTTGCTTGCGGCTTTTTTGTAAACAAATCAAATCTTCGTATTCACATTCACTTAAACTGATAACATACGCGAGCCTTCCATCCTATAGTAAATAAACTAGGTGGTAAACTTTTAATTCGGTTGGTTTGGCGCTTTGAGTAAGAGATTTTGCAAATAATGATTTACATCGTTTTAACACTCTATGATGTACAATGACGAATGGTAAATTAAGTATTAAGTAATTAATTATGCAAACAATTTTATTTTATAATTTTTTGATGAATAAATATCTTGCCAAAGAAATTTCTAGAGATTCTCAATTTTTTATTGTAATATAAAATATACAAACCCATCTTTTGGAATTATAGTAATAAATATTTTGTATCTTTAACTTTAAGTTTTGTGCTGCATTCTAAAGATATTAATATATATTTATTTAAAAGATAAACCAAGAAGTAAGAAATTAAATATTTCCCATAAACCCATAGAGATTAAGAGACAACCTAAGATGTGATTGACAATATAAGATAAATGGCTAGCAATAAATAAAAACTTTGTTCACATTCAAGTTTTTCATTGTTATATGTGTGCCTTAGCCACAAACCACTTACCTAAAACCAAGCGGGCATTCTTTATAATTCTTCAGTTTAATGGAAGTCAGTCGAATGGAAAAAGGACTGCTCTAGACCACGTTTTAGAGGGATTTCCTTTTACCGACTCTAGTATCCTTTTCCACGGCTGTTTTTGTAATGTGTGTTTACATGGTATTGTAAGAATTATAAAAACGACTGGCCCAAAAGGCGCATCGCGGAAACAATGAGGACCACACTTAGATGCCCGCCTGAAAGCAGAAGGCACTGACACTAATAATTGCGGAAACATCACGACCAGCTAGCTGCAAACCAACTTGACAAAAGTAGCTCGTTAGAAAACCACTGCGATGGCGGGACACTAGAAACCAGAAGCCCGCAGAGGCCTCCGAAAAGGCCGTGTCGTCGGCAGCGAACTAATTATGACAAATCCGTGGTAAAATATACGAAGGTAAGTGAAACGCGTCCGTCCAGTTGGTCCCACACATAACTTAACTCCTTGCGTGAGCAAACGACTGTAACTTAACCCACCCCCCACTATGGTCTTTAATGTTTTGGGTACGCTATGTAAATCCGAATAACATATATCCAAAAGCCCCGCAGCTTAGTTTATTGATTGTTTAATTAGTAAAGGAAATAAAAATGTGCTTGCTTAAAGCCTCGAACTAAAGCTAAATAATCGCCGGCATATTTAGAGCCATTTGCCACTGTCACGTACGGTGAGGTAGAAGCAACAAACAAAGAGCCCGAAACTTGTATGCTTGGTTTTTGTGGGCCATTAAGGGTTTTGTCTAAAATCTGGTTTTTGTTGCACATCTTAGCAGAGCCCTAAATTTTTAAGAATGTACTGACGCCTAAGGGTGGCTTTAAATTTCTATGCAGGCAGAGCGTTGACTCTATAGCCACTGCAGTCAGTCTCGTTTATTGGGGCATTTGTGACTCAAAGTCTCGTAAAAGAAGTTTAAATCTCCAGGTGCCTCGCTCCTTTTTCCTCCACCACATGTTTATATCCATTTTTATGACTTTCGAAACTTTTAAGATAATAGAAAAAACCTGAAATAAACCTATTTTGGCACGCGAATGTGTGCGAACCGCCCTAGAATGTTTATATTACTGTTACAACGTCAAATTAAAAGTTTGGCTACCTTCATTTCATTTTCTTAATTATTGTAATTTCCAGGTCAAACAAGCCAAACACAAGTCTACGAAATTCTATGCATAATCCATAGACTGGCTGCAGTCCAACCCACCACTTTTAGCAACAAACAACAAACCACTGTTGTGGGCGAACATGTTTGACTCGCGTTTCATAAAAAACCAACATGATGTTTATAGATTTCTGCCAAACAGCGACGAAAAATTCATAAAGCCAAGGTTTTACTTTGACATAGTAAAGTATGGTTTAATGTAGGTACATATATAATGTTTAAAGCCATTAACATGCAACACTTACACACCAAATGAAACCATCTAAATTTGCTACAAGTCAATTGACCACTAATCCATCTTTAATTAATTGATGCAGCAAATTGCATTTGCGACTCCCTGATTAGCTTTTTAATTAAGTTTTAAGTGTGCTATTGAAGCTGCTGCATTGAAATTTCCCCTGACACCAATAATACTGCATACGTAAAGGCAGGAATCCACACATTTGCGAACAGACCCGTCTAAATTGTTTTGGGTATTCGATTCCCCCAAGATAAATATGCCCTTTTACTAGCTGCGAATCGGTCAAACCTAGGAAGCTGGTCGCTGGCGCGATTTCCGTGCTGACAGAGCACGATGAAACGGACAAATAAATGGGAATTAATAATGGAGTGGAAGCCACAGTATGCAAATATGGGAGTACGCTTTCAATGTTTCTATCCGGGACCCTAACAATAATAATTTATATCATTGAAATTCTAAAGCAATTATTTTTTTTTTCACAAAATTTTAAATTTAAATAAGAGTAGTTTTTCAACATTTTGTAAGTTTCAATTATATTTAAAGAAAACTCTTAAAATGTAATGTAAAAAATTGAAACATTAAGCTTTAGTCAATTTTTATTTAAACTTAAATACTAAAAATTCACAATCGTTCAAAAATACAAATAAAAAAAAATGGTTCCTTGTTTTTGGATTATCCATCAAAAAATAATTTTATGTGCTTTTTAAAAATTCACAATTCTTCAAAAATACAAATTGACAAAAGGTTGATTTTTTTTTTAAAATTATCCTTTAAAAAATAAACTTATGTGATTTTTTTTAAACTATTTTCTATTGTAAAATGAAAAGCTGGTACGATTTTAGCTTCTTATTGTTTTGCTTATGGCAACGTTTTTATTTGTAATTAACGCGTTTAACCTAGGATTGAATTGGTTGAGATCAATAGCTTATTGACTTTGTTAAAGTTTCCTCTTCTTAAGTTAGTTTATTTTTTTATTTACACATGTATTTTTCGAAGTGCAGTTTAAGGTGGAGAACTCTATACTCTTACCAACTGACACAAATCTGTTCGAGATGAAATAAATATTAATTTTTAAAATTTCTACTTACAGGAGGATCTGTTGTGCCTGTTGGATTACTGGCGGCATCATCCGGAAACCAAACACATTGGGCAGACTGATCTTGTTCGTTGACATTGGTTCCTAAGATTGGATATGTGGTCAGCATGGACCGGTGCAAAAATATATTCTCCACGTCCACAGATGAGACATCCCCATGTTGGGTCTGCGCATTTCGCACGCATTTGGGGCTTTGCATTTTCGACAACCACGAGAATTGTTTACAATCGTTGATTCGCTGCCTATTAAGTTTGTCCACGCACCGCTAAAAGTGTAACAACAACAAGTTAATCAACACGTGCGCCCATTGTAGCACCAATCACAAATACTCTCTGAATCACTATTTCAATCTCACGAGCTTAACAATCAATTAACTTATATAGTGCACCACTTGCCAATCGAAGAACGCCTTTTAATTGTCCTAAAATCCGCATGAAAAATATTTTTTTATGCCGAAAACAAACAAGACCAAAACATTGTCTATCGATAGGCACGCGAACCAGTGACTCGCGAACATGGAACTAATTTTTGAGTCACATTAGGGGCAGTCGAACTCAGTATGAACGAACTCATACATCGAAGTTCTATGTTCGAACTTCTACAAAATCGACTCAGACGAAAACAATTTAATAAATTAAAGCTACAGCAAAAAATTATTTTTTATTTTTTAAGCCTATTGATACGCTTTTGTTCGTTGAATATTTTTGAACATAATTTCCTGAGATCGACCGATGAAATTTCGTAGTCCAAAAAATTTAAAAGTATACCTTCTTAAAAAACTTGATTTTCCGAACATAAAAAGTTTAAATATTCTCAGGATCACTAGCCGAGTCGATGAAGTCTGCGCACAAGTTTGTTTCTTAATTATAATTGCGTCTGGATGAAACTTTCCCCAAAGCTTTCTTTCTATAAGCCTTATTATGAATATGATAAATGTGACAAAAATAATTTGAAAAGAGTATTTAATATAAAATAAACAGTGGAGTTGAAAATGCGACCATAGACTATTTGTCTTTTCACCTTCATTTCTTAATAGCCTGTAAAATATTCGTTTTACAACAGGCGGAATAATTAACAGACTTTAATATTAGTAATACATATCTTTGTAAATCAGTTCTTGTCAAATTTTAATTAAGTGAGATAAATAAAAAAAACAAATAGAACGTTATAGTCGATTGCCACGATACTCTTTACTCTGTTAACCAATTAAAAAAGTATAACAACAGGAAATGGCGCCACTTGCAATTACATTGGCGCGGTAAACAAAAAGGACGAGGTGCCATTTGGCGGTAAGGTATATTTACCAAAACTTTATTTATTTATAATTTATAATTTATTCGTCTGTCGATTAAATAAATAATTACGAAAAAATATATACCGATATTTTACTCTACGAGTTACAGGTACATATAACAGAAGTGATTTTAAAACGTGCATTAAAAATAAATACGAATTATATGTATTATATATAATTGAAATACAATATCTCAAATTAAGATCAAATAAATTTACAGACAAATAAGTAAATGCCAAAATGCAGTTAAAAATGCAATGCTTTGGGGGCCAAGCCTACTCGGCACAAAATATCTTCTGAATACCCACCCAAACGCCACATATTGTGTTATTGGTAAAGAGGTTACCAATACCAAAAGCGTTAGAGAGATGACGGATGTCTCGAGTTATAATGCCAAGGAACAAATTGGTATTTACGATCTGATCCTGGCATATCAGTTTTATAACAACGGTGCCAGATCCCTAACGTAATTTTGACGACCTTTGATTTAACCTACGACTACAGCTGGCTAGTTGAATGGTCTCTCCATGGTTATGGTCGCTATGGGATCGTATCGGACATATGGCCTTCAGTGGCTTTAAGGATGCCTACAGAGAATTCTCTTACTACCCAAAACAAAGTGCCATCTTAAAAAAGCACTTCTCCAAGTTACTCGATAGAGTTCCCATCATCAAAGAAATGAAGAAAAATATCTCGTTGATCCTGATGAAATCAAATACATGCCGCTGGCATCGGCTAGACAATTTCCGTACAACATGATTATCGTGGTAGGACTACTCATTCATCCCCCAAAGGAGCAACCGGTGCACCTGCAGAAATTCCTGGATGAGTTATTTATACGAAGAATATAAATATGAAAATCAATTAGGGCAAGAAGGCAGGGTTGGCCTTAGGATTGGGTTTCCAAAAACTAACTGAATAAAACTATACGGCCGTGTACTGAATAATCTAGGTGATCGAGCACTTTGGTCTCTAGGATCTATTTAAAAGGAGATTAAAGTCAAAAGCCTTCTCTTCCAAAAAGGTTAAGAAAAAGTAAAATGGCAAGATGATTTTCTTTTTTGCTAATTCAAATGTTTTTAATTGATTTTCCAAAAACATTTTTAATTTTTTAATTTTTCTAGGCACTTACGCTGCTTGAGTAGGACGTTGTTACATTGAATTTTTGTAATTTATATAAACGTAGTAAATCAAATCCCCAAGTAAAAAAGACTGGTAGTCAAAAAAACTAATTGAAAAAATCTCGATAAGTTAAAGCCATAAAGAAGTTGATTCATAACTGCTTAGCCATATCGCTAATAATAAATGACCGGAGTTACTTTTAATCCAGCCTTTGGTGGCCTAAAGGTTTAATTACATTAACGTGTTCATATATTTGGTAACTGCATACATATGTGCGAACATGCATGTGGGAGTGTAATATGAGGCACGGCCCACCTTTCTATATATACCTCGCACATACTATATATGTTGGTATTAGATCTGTGTTGTTTATAAACACGCGGTTTTGATGGGCATGTTTAGAGGCAAAGCTTTTCTACGAAAAAAAACGCGATGTCGTCATTTTTAGTTTTTGTCCAGGCGAAAAGTCAATTTAGAACAGTAGCCCAATGTGGGTGTGCACACCTACATGTCCTAGCACACACACACACACACACACCAGTGCAGGGGAGAAATTAAATGGGTGAGCTCGCGCACACCTACAAAATATCGTGCTGATTTAATCACTTTCTTCGTTTTCACAAACGAACGTCAACTTCAGCTCCCATACACACGCACCCACCGCAACCACACCATCCCCTGTTTATTCAGGATGAGCCTTATAGCCTTATAGCCAGTGGCCATTAAATGTTGCCTTAAATGACGGGCAAGCCTTTTCTTTGTTGTTCGCTTTCGTGACCAACCGCGTTTCAAGGAGACCTCCATACGATTCTACACCTATACCTGTACCCATAGCGTCTGAATAGCTCGGGTGAAAGTGGGTGAGCTACGAAAAAAAAGTCACGCAATCGAACACGCAATTCCAGGAGCCTCAGCCCAAATTTTATCAACATAATGCTTTCAGTTTTGGCAGTAAAAACGAAAAGCGGCGGTCTTGGCTAATTGGTAAAATTCGAAAAAATTTATGTCACTGTCATGGACTATCAAGGGATGTTATATTTGGTAGCAATACACACTTTTAGTTTCTTGATTTAAGATACCACTACTTTTTTTGAAGATTTTTGAGTATTTCGAGATTCGAGATTCATATGATCAAATGTAAAACTAGATTGTAAAGCAAATAATGTCAGAAATAGAATTAATTTGTATATTATTATACTTTTCGTAGTGGACTTTATTTACAACCTAATCAAGATAATTTAAATGGCACTTTCAAAAAAACGATATATTTTATTTCTTTTAAATGAATAAATAATATTGAAACAATATGTTGTCAATTGCATGCCGCAGCTAAATTGGTGAAGTTATGAATTTTTGATCTTACGTGTTTAATGGCATTTAACAATGGCATTTAAAAATGACTTTTAACAATTATTAAAAACTTTTTTGATGCCAATCATTTTTAGTTGGAATACAGTGAACAATCAAGAAGCCTTTCTGAAATGGACTTTTAGGAATATCCTAGTTAAATATATCTTTGCCGATAATATCGGATCAAAAAATTACCGTGCATTTTGTTAAAGATTTTTAATAATGTATTTAAAGGTTGAATTCAAATTGGTCAGAAACTGTTTTTAAAAATTGGCCAATAAGGCATATTTATTTTTGAAAAAATGTTGTACGTGCGGGTATTATCATCCACCATAAGTATAAGCGGCTCGTTATAATTTCTTTTTTCTTTCAATCGGAAGTTTTAACTTTTTGTCTCACATTGAAAGACTGCAAACAAGGCAACAGCGTTAATGACATTTTATTCTTTTTAAATGTGTCAATCAGAAAAGGCGAACTCATTGTTTTTCAAACCTACATGTTGGCATGTATATACATATTTTTATATATATGCTATTGTACATTTATTTAGTACAACGGATATTAGAAGGTTGTGGTTGCAAGACTGAAGCTTGATTTAAAATATGAAAATGCTTCAAGCATAAGCTTAGTCCAGTGATATAGTCGAATTGATATGAGTAAATGTGGGTGTGCGAGTGGACACTTACAATTTGTGAGGAGAAAGTGTGTCAAATGGTCCCTGTGGTTTTGCATGCATCAGTAAATTGATATAACAATTCAAGCGCGCCCTAAGCAAACCCGCGAAATTCAATTATCCATTAAGGAATTAGTTATTTTCGAAGAAATCCTATCCAATTTCAATTCCGATGAAAGAGTTAAATCATTTAATATGGTGGGCTAGAAAAGCAAGATTACATATTTTTTACTATTTATATGAATCGTAAAAAAACCCTTATCCTATGAAAATGCTAACGAAGTCATATTCAAATATGTTGCAAACAAGAATGTTGCAGTTGCATATGCGATGCAACTTGTATCAAAAGAAAATAAGGTGTTCAAACCACAAGCAACCTTTTTGTTTGACTTATTTTATTCCAGGTAAACGCAAATAAACATTTGAAGTCTTGGTTCGATGCGATCATGTTCTATGGAATTGGTGAATTTTTAACTTTCAAATGTTTTCAAACAAAACAAAAAAGACCAAGTAATCAGTTAACTACGCAACTGGTTTTTAGTAAGCGACTCATAGTTAAGTTAAATGATTTTAATTGGGGCAGCTCACTAAAATATACCAACTTGAAATTAAAGCTCTAATTACATTTCTTATTTTTATTTTGCTGATAGTCTCTTTTACCCTAAGAATAAATAATTATCACGCTCCAGAGCAGTTCGAGATTTAAATTACATAAAAATTCTAAATAAACGGATAGAACCTATTTCGGCTTACAACATCAAATCCGTTGCATCAAGCTAATTTGAAAATATCGAGACCGACACCAATTTCACCACTCCACAGTGGGAAAGAAGATGCATTCATTGGGAAAAAAAATAAAGCATTCTGAATCAAAATATTAATGCACTGAAAATAAAAATATATGTAGTTATATACGATGTTCCGAATCAAAAACAATGTTTTAAAACTCAGACAAAAAATAAACATTAAAATCATTTCCAAGATACTTAGCAGTTTGACGAAAGCATTTAGCTAAGAACAATAAAGATAACAATAAAAATTCTTTCTAAGCTCACAAAACCATATAGGGTATTTTTATATTTTTGCTATATAATTTTTTTTAAATTTGTTTTCTTTGTGAAATGCTTCCAAATGCATTGGACATTCTCTTTAGCTCCAACAGAACCTCAAGGTCCATTCATTTTTTGAGGAAATGCGTAACCACTGGCCCACTGTGCACACGGGAAATTCACCATGACTGCGAACGGCAACTTAAGTTTGTTTTCGTTTGCGCCAAGTTTTCATTCGGTGTTTTGGATTTGGCTAGTGCAGATGCTGCCGCGTGAATGTGAATGCCATCGTCGGAAAGGTATTAAAACGTGCACCATTTCAAAATACATTCGCGTGTGATTCCCCCAGTTTAACGGCTTACAATTTGTTCTCCCACATCAAAGAACTTTTAAATTACCATTATTTACTTTGATAAAATTAATGAAAATATTGAGAACAATAAGAAAAACAAAGCAATGTGAAAGTGACGGTTTTAATATTTGGCGAAACCTAATAATGTGATATGCCTGCCTTCTCTAATTTGACTTGAACAACATATATAACATCAATGTGTTTCAAATGATCAAAAGCCCCGACATTTTTATAGTCTAAGATGGGCAGATGACAAAACATTCACATAATTGAAACGATAATTTGCCATAACCGCGCCATTCAATATAATGACATTCTATAGAGCGGTTTTTCATCCAAAACTATTTTATTGGCACTTTAGCGGCTGGAACTATAGAAATTCGAATGAAATGTTTCAGGCAACTCTTTAAGATTAAATAATATTAGGCATATGCTTTTATAGAAACATTGATCGCTACATAGACAACGCATTATACGCTCGTTCGCGGGAATACAAAAACTAATGGCATTATCCATCGGCACACAAAACGCTCCATTAATAATACTGTGTTGTGGTCCATGAAATTCTTCAAGTCGTTTCATTATTTTTACTAGCAGTTCGAAATTGTATTTACTTTGATCCGTCACCTTATGCTGGCGCACACGCTGACATATATATTTTCTTTTAAATATAGAAGGTAGCTCCCACTAAATTTTGTTCTTGCTCTTAAGCCCATGATCTATTGTCATCCTGCTGATTTTGAGATCTGGGGACTTCCACATGAACGTTCAGACGCGTGTATATATGTTCATTTTATTTGAAAAATTCTTTCTACCCATTGTCTACATAATACAGTTATGCAAGAATTTGGTTTGAAAAATGTACTAAAACCACTCGCAAGATACACAATTGTTGTTGATAAAATGGAACTAAGACAAAAGAAGAGTGATGACAAAAATGAGTGTGGCTATATCTGTGTGCTTATGTACATTCTTGCGTATTAAGGAACTGAAAATTTTGAACAATTTTCTGGTATCTTGTCGAAACCGAGCAGACCTAGTAATACACGAAACTTATTTTAGCACAAGCTCCTAGCGTAAATAAAAATGTTTACACGTGCGCATTTGTGCCATTTGTCTCAGTTGGTGGTAAGGCACATTTATCTCGTCTGTATATACCTGTCTTTGATGGTTTCTGAAAATTATATCGTGAGCCGATATCTTAATGCTTTGTGCTGTATACGTATTATTTTTCGTTACACATTCGACTATCCCGATATACATTCGAGCACTCATACGCGTTTCTTCTTGGCCAAAATCTGACAGACGCATGTAGACGTCAGAAAGTAGGTTTATACGTATTTTAGAGGATATATTAGACCCACATTACTTTGTCTCTTGCAATTAGAGTCGGAAAAAGCAGATGGCCCCAGCATGTATTCTAAATGTATTTTCAAAGTTCCAGTAATCGTTCGGTTTCCATTTGGAATAAAAATCAAGAACTCTTAGTTGATATCGACAGCTGAATCATTAACCCCTAATAGCCAGTAAAAGTATTATATTTAAAGACATTACCACGCCCATGATCGCCTTGTACACAAAGCTAATGCAGTGCAAAACTAATCAACATATTGTTCCGACTTTTTTGTGTGCGATGGGGAATTTGTTAACGGCAATCTGCTAATAGAAACCACAAATTAACGCATGGGCCGGAGCTAATATCCAGCATTTATACACACGTTTCCACATAAAGGTATAGATGTTCATAAACACTAAAAAAAATAAATAATCATTTTGTTTAGATTTTTAATTCACGTTATACAACCTTAAAATCGGTTTATATTTTCAAATAAAACAGTCGAAGCATCATCTATATATCTAAAGCCAAGACAATTTGTAAACACGTACACATCGATTTGTAATTGGCTTTAAAAGCTTTAATGGCATAGTATGGACTCGAAATTTTACTGCGCAATGAATGTAAACAAATGATCGTATTACCCGGGAATAAATCAGTATCTGTGCGTCCGCGTAGTTTTGTTGCCCAACCATTAATGTCATTAATGTAATTTTCAAACCAAACCCAATCCCAATCCAATCTGCAGTTTCGTCTTGAAAGAAAGTGAAATACCAAAAGAGCGCCAAAACAATGCAGAATTCCCCGGCCCCGTGTGCCTGGTATTTGCCCTGGTCCCTGGCCGCCCAGCAGCACCAGCAGAAGATGCTGCAGATGCAGTCGCCGTTTCTGGACAAGATGGGGGCCGCCTCGGTGGGAGGGATCTTCGCGGCGCAGCCGCAGATGCAGCAGCAACTGTCGCCCAATACGGCGGCAGCTCCTCCGGCGAACTACCAGCAGCCCGCCCTGCATCCGAGTGCCGCTCCCGGAGCCGCCCACTTCCACATGGGATCGCCGTATAACCACCTGGCTCCGCAGCTCCTCAATGCCGGCCAGCTGAACCAGAACGCCCTGGCCTCGCAGTCCCACTTGATGCACTCCGCCATGTTCTCCTCCTTGCCGCTGGGAGTGGGAGCCTACTATGCACCAGCCGCTGGTGGAGGTCACACGGCGTTTGGAGGAGTTCCCTTGACATCGGCGGCCCAGCAATCCCTACTGGCGGCCACCGGAGGAGCACCTGGCCACGGGCATGGCCACCTGGCACAGCAGCCACCGGCCCAGCAGGTTCCCGTCCAGGTGCCAGTGCAGATGGCCCCGCGGGCTGCTCCCTCCGCCTGCTCCATGGTCCAGCCACTCAACCTCAACTGCCTGCCCCACCAGGAACTGAATCACCTGTCGTCCATCAATCTCAACCTGAGCAGCGTCGTCGGGCTGAGGAACCAGGCGCCTCCGCTCTCAGCCATCCAGGTGTTGCCAAGTGCCGAGGTGCCGATTAATAAAAAGGTGAGCTTCAGTTTGCTAACTACTCGTAATGATAGGTACTATTCGCACTTGAACGAAGGCTAGCACTTTGTTGACGTCTATGGACACACTGAGGGATTCATTTGGGTCTATAAATTACGAATTGAATTAGAAAATCAAGAAAATTAGAAAATCAAGAAGACTATTTAGGCAGCCATTTCCCATTATTTTTAAATGCTTGTATCTACAAAAACATATTTTAAACGATTTACGCAAACCAATATTTGATAGAAATCAAAAAATCGCAGACAGATATTTCCTTTTTTCTTGTTTTTAATATTAGTAAATTTAATAATAATTAATCATAATCAATTTTGCGGTTTTATAAAAAGACAACTTTATTAATTTATTTATTAACTTCGTAACCGTTGAAAAATGGAAAAATTGTTTGCTTACTGATAATAGAAAAGATGCTATTTTTCCACATAACACAACAATAACCAAGTCCAAAATTCTCTGAATAATGGTCTAGTTTAGATATAATGGACCTATGATCTTAGTGCAACTATTGTATATATGGACGTTTTAATTTAGTAACTCTAATTCTAGGAAGCGGCTGTTTAATTACGAATTTATAACTTAGAGAAGGAGAATATGAAACCGTACTTTGCCTTCTTAAATATATTGATCGGGAAAAACCCATTTTCCACAAATTTTCAGTTTTAAAAATTAGAATTTGTCAACACAGTTTTGCACAGTTCGATTTATACTCTGTAATACGTTATTAAAATGCAATATCGCAAGTGAACAAATAAAAACTTAACCGCCACTAATTGGTCCACAATGGTTGATGTTACTCCATAACGAGGTGTTGCTCAATTTATAGCGACGGCGATGTCAAAATTAATAACAAATTATTTCACATTTGAAAGTTTCTTGTCGAGCGTTTGCTCAACATGCTCTTTAACGGTCTACATTATTTTACAGTAAAAATCTTCTCAATCGGTGTTTGTTTTTTGGGGGATAGTTACATTTTCGATGTGAACATGAAGCTTTGGCTTTCAGATTTTCCGCATCGCTTAAGCCGCCTTATTATATACTACTTAGCCGCTGTTTGCAGTGCCTCTGTGGCTATCTTTTGAAACCCGATGATTTCATAAGCCAAATGGTGAGCGGGCAGCCGGCTGAGTTGGTCAAGGTTTCGCTTATAGCCTTACTCCAAACATGCTAGTAGCAGCTCCGAGATGTTTTCCATTGTTTAATGCACATAGGTAATTTACACATCGCAATGTCTATAACTTTGCACTTGCAAGCGTATGACCATGAAAATCAAGTAAGTTGCATCCAAGGCACAATAACAACAGCACACGTTTGCCCACGTTTCAGGGGGTTCAAGGGGTTAAAATTACCCCGAAATATTTGTTGAAAACTACCACAGCAATTTGTTTACGTTTGTGATGTAAACAAAATGTACACCTAGCAATTATAACCAATCCACCTGAGGTCTACCTACAATCATCTGTGTTTAAAGTATTCAGTCCTTAACAGATGGAAGAATTAAAAATAATATTTAACAATAAATCGTATAATCGTATTACCCAACTAAATACCCCCTTGAAAGTTTCTGCGTTAGCCCCTGAGGCGGATGCAAGGTGTATAGAATTTCTGAGTATGATCTTCATTTTGTGAAAAACGGGAAAATCGTATCAACTATGGCTAAGTAGGCAAGAAAAGCCGTTATGGGACAACTTGAATAGAATGTCACTGGACCATTCCTGCAACCTGCTCGTCTAAAATCCTCCACTTGTCCAGTGCCGAATGCATTCGTCAACCACTTGCCGTACTTGGAGTGAACCTACTTACTAACTGCAATCTAGTTTTCTCAGACTCAAACTGGCTTAAGTTTATACAGTTCGAGCCGATATAAATCGCTTAGATATTTTAATTGCAAACACAAATACCCCGCCGCAATTCTTTGATTGTGTAAGAATGTCCAGTCGGTTCAGAAAATATTTTCATTACAATTTGAGAGCTAAAAATGTGTTTTAAATAGTTATTGCTGCAAATTAAATAGGTATTTTATTATTCAAATGATATGAAATAATATATTTTCCCAACTATTGGCAAATTAAACTTACAATTACAAATTTTTTTAAACTGAAAAAATTGTTTACTTGAATTGTCATTTTTCTATCTATTATTACCTATTATTTATATAAAAATTAGCTTTGATGATGTATAACTTTTTGAGAATATCAATCCGGAATTAATAATAACAAACTTTTGTAAGCAAAAGTACTTAAATATATCTTTATAGATTCCAATTGAAAATCGAATATTCAGAAACTTGAAAAATTTGTAGCGCTAATTGCTTTCCCTTGTCCCAGTTCTTTTTCTCTTTTAAAATCGAGGTATCTTAAGACCATTATTTATGCGAATGACGTGATTATGAATCAGAAAAAAATGTTTTGTTTACAAAAAAGAAGCATATAGTTTAAAACATGTATGAACTACATATATCAAGAAACCAAAAACGCAAACCGTTGGAAATTTATTATAAATAAGAATTCCATATTTACAGTGCCGGTACAAATAACAACAGGCGAAACTAACACTTTATAATGAGTGCTCTTGAAAACTGATAATTAATAAAACCGTGGGCAGTGGTCACGTGTAGTCTTCCAGTCTTCCGGCTGACATTCGCCGGTCTGCTCCTCCTCGCACCTTGCGCAACATATTGGTGTGCTGGCGATAAAAGCGTGCCGACCGCGATTTGTACTTCGCCCCCTGCTTTCTTCTCCATGAACAGCCTTCGGGTGGGCGGACTCATAAATATAACCCGGGTGCTAGATGAGACACAGTTTTCTATCACCGCGCAGACGGCATCGCCATTCGCTTTAAAACTATATCAAAAGGAAAAAAGATATTTCGCTTAAAATTTCCCGACAAAGAAATACCTCGGAGTCACCTTGAAAATGCAACCAATATGAACCGGAACCGGGGTTTTAGCAAACATTTGTCGAAGAGAACTAACAACAATATGAAGTAGATGTAGGCAAGCGGATTTTTCTGATCGTTTTGGGAAAACCAATATACTCCGAGCTCATCGCGATCGAGGAAAATTGGATATGCATTATGCACATACAGATATATGCTCATGAATATATGCAGATGTCTACCTATATATATAGAACTTATAATACATTAGCGATATGAGAGTGCCATGTGGGATGGGGCCGCCGTACGCCAAGATCGCTGGCAACAGGTCTCCGCTGTTGAATGATTCAATTAATTGATCATCTTCGTTTATACTCAGTTCTCATGGATGAGTAGACGCAAAAAGCGTGTAGGAGGTCTTCATTCATTTGTGTTCAATGGAAATCATCACCGGTAATTGGGCAACACAAACGCATTTTTTGGCCGATAAAATCTGACGGAACTAATTTTGGAACCGCAATTTCGGGGGACCATAGTCGGAATTCTTTTTTAATGTGAAAACAAAAGGGGGAATATTTTACTTTGAGCGTTGGAGGGGGAAGACCATAAACCAAATTAGTTGATTTGCTATAAATTGTACGTCAATCCAAACTGATTTATTTGCAATGGAGAACATGCACTAATGTAGTCTTAACCAATATTTACTACTGACGTGTTTATGTATCACTTTGGTTGCCTTGTATAAACTCAAACTCGTTGCCAGCAGGTGTTTACCACAAAATTAAACAAAAATACACAATTATCTGCTAGTCGCATCTTAAGTTAATCTTCTCCATCCGTGAAATCAAAAGTGGCAATTACATGGTGAGAGATGAACACAAAGACTTAAATTGGCGGATCGGAATCATTTGTTATGTACTTTATTGTAAACGGAATACAAGATAATCTTTAGTAAAATGTTCTAAGACCTAACAAAATTAAGAAATGATTTTCTACACTTCAATATTTCACTTCTTAGGATATGAAGATTACTTCCGAATATTCGTTTTTTTCTTTTCTTAGGATATACAGATTAATTTTGCGTTAATAAATTTGAAATGTAATCTGGAACTTTTGATTGTTCTTTTAATTAGAAGAATAATTATAATTTTTTTGATGCGTTTGAAACTCAAGCTAAGCCAAAACAAATTTTTGACATGTTATGATTTCGAGAAATAAAAGATTAAAGAGCAACGATTGTATATTAGGTTTCATAAACATAGCCAAAAATACTTGCAGTTAGCTTTCACGATGGTTTGAGGTGTATTTTGGGTTAGTACAGCAACGCTAGCATATATTCGGCTGTTCATAATGATCTAAATTTAAAACGTACTCATATATTTCGAGTGTATCTTCTGTGCATTGTTCTAGGCTGAGACTATTTCAAATACGTACACGGTCATGCATATGTGTATCCACGCGTTTTAGACCCATTGTAACTTGGGGGATTTCGCTGTGGGTCGAAGATGTGCCGGACGGCATCTCATCTAATGGTATCTCCCGTGGTCCGTAGCTCTCCCGCGCGACTTTTTGGGCATGCAACATGTTTCCATCACGCGTTGGGCGCATTGCCAAGGAAAGCAACGAACAGAGGATCGCCATAATGGAGTAATACGACTAGCCGATACCGGGTACTTGAGATCGGTTCCCCCTTTTTTGGGGTTTTTAATTGGATGTTCAAAAGGCCAATAGCTGCCGAAGAATAGTTTCCAAATTTAATCCCTTGGGCTATTAAATTAATTGATATGCTCAATAGCTCCGCAAAGGCATTAAGTAGTTAAATTATATAAAGGTCTATAGATAGAAATACACTTGGCCTATGAGCTAAAAATTACACAACATATTTCACTAAACCAGAAATGTCTTGACCAATGATTTATTATTCTTAACTTAACATCTCGAAATCTAAATATTTTCCACACTAGTTAATACCTACATATACAACCCAGATCCATTAAGATTCCTATTCGTTGTTACATCCCTCTGAAATAAAACCATATACTCCCTTTCCTCCGAGTACCGCGCATAAAAGACAAACGTCAGCCAATAGTAGCTCTGTGAAGGCACCAGACATATAAGCGTCGAAGCCAAGTACATATCCCCAACTGTTTATAAATATATGTGTTCTTAGAACAATATTTCGGTATCTGTATGAACTTACGTAATATAAAGCATAATGTAACCTAAGTCATGCTGACTTGCCCGCCAAGAGCATCTCACTTTGACCCAAATGGCCTGCCAATGATAAATGAGGGAAGTATAAACAACATAATCCCTGAAAATGAGAAAAAGGTGAAAATAGATTTTGGGGTAAATTGTAGTTGATCAGATTAAGTAGCTAAGGCCAAGTTAAAAACTTTTCAAAAGAAATTCTTGTTTTATTTATGTATCTGATAGACTACTTCTCCAAGGGACTCCGATCTTAAAATTAAGATACCAGAAAAGCGGAAAACGGATGATAATGATCAAATAAAGGAACTAAAAAAAGTAAGTGAAAGTCATTTGCAAAACATTACATTTTATACGTTTTTGATAAATTACTAATGATCATGAGGCAAGATAATTTAATCGTAGATGTAATCCAAAGTAATGTTTCTTTCCTCAAGGCAAAACTCGAAACAAAAGCATTGAAGGCAAAGAGACCCGGATTTACAGACGAAAGGTATCAAGAAACCTCCTACTATATGGAAAACGGTGAGCCATTTAGGTTACTCGAGTTGAAATGTTGTAAATAATAATTTTACAAATAGGTCTTCGCAAGGTATACCCATACTACTTCACATTCACAACCTTCACGAAAGGCCGCTGGGTGGGCGAAAAGATTTTGGATATATTCTCCCGTGAGTTCCGAGCTCATCCTGCCGAGGAATACGAGCGATGCATTCAAACAGGCACGTTGACAGTGAACTTCGAGAAAGTACCCATTGACTATCGGCTGAAACACAATGATCTGCTCGCTAATATAGTTCACAGGTAATTTAAATCAAAACGTTTCATTCCTTTGTAAAAAGTACACACATTGACCGAAACCAATTTCGAGTGGTTGCAATGTGTTCCGTGTAATTTCTTCATATTCAGCTTATTATACATATATGTGTTTTCCACCCAATAAAGCCAACTAACGCTCGCAGCATCCCAGTGCATAGCAAAGTAAATGGTGGCCTTACTGCCATTGGGATTTGACCTTGTATTGTCCCAGCATCATCAATAACAAATGACAATCCGTAGATTATAATTGCGCACATGACTCCACAAAATCATCTTCTTAACAACTTGCGCAAGTTAAGTTTCAGTTGTTTTGATTGATCTTGTAATAATAAAGTTAAAAGGGGTTCACTAAACTCACAAATCATAAATAACCCAAATGATGTAAGACGAGTGTAAAACTTCCTCTTCTTTATTATTGACTTTAAAATAAAACAATTCATTTATTATTCTTTGCATAAAATCAAGGAAAATCATCAAAATCAATCTTGAATTGGCCATGAAAGGTGTGTAGGTCTGATTAAAGTAGGCTATCCGTGTGGCATACCTTAGTTACCTTACCGATCTCTAGTAAAACAACCGATGGAGATGAAATATCAAACTAACCCGAGTTTCATGGCTATCTTTACAGACACGAAGTTCCTGTGACTTGTCAACCTATTAAAATTGTGCATATGGATGAGGACATTGTAGTTGTAAATAAGCCAGCATCGATACCTGTAAGTGGCTTAAACGACCGCCATGTTACACATTTTACACAGAAATAGTTGAATACTTCTACTTGAGTCTGTATTTTAATGTTATCACTGTCAAAAACCTACTTCCGCAACATCTGTATACGTCATATTCAATGCATACTGTAGTTCGAGTTCCCTAAGTATTTCTTGCAATGCCATTTTTACAGGTACACCCATGTGGACGTTATAGGCACAACACTGTAGTCTTCATCCTTGCAAAGGAGTTTAACCTCAAGAACCTACGTACAATTCACCGACTCGATCGGTTGACATCGGGTCTTTTGCTATTTGGACGTAGTCCAAAGAAAGCGCGACAAATGGAGCAGCAGATTCGCAACAGGCAGGTTGAAAAGGAATATATCTGTCGGGTTGAGGGTGTTTTTCCAGAGTAAGTTAAATTTCAAACCGTGTAAGTCTCGTTAGTAACAATTATTATCTTCCAGAGGCATCGTGGAGTGTAAGGAGCCCATTGAAGTAGTCAGCTACAAGATTGGCGTGTGCAAAGTATCTCCTAAGGGCAAAGATTGTACGACGACTTTCCAAAAGCTCTCCCAAAACGGCACAACTAGTGTGGTACTCTGCAAGCCACTTACTGGTCGAATGCATCAGATAAGAGTACACTTGCAATACTTAGGTAAGAGGTACTTGAAGTCCCTGTCCCCTAAACCTGATACTAAATAGAAGAGATACTCCCCAAAGGTTATCCCATTCTGAACGATCCACTCTACAATCACGAAGTCTTCGGTCCTCTAAAGGGACGATCTGGGGATATTGGTGGAAAGTCAGACGATGAGCTTATACGAGATCTCATAAATATACACAATGCTGAGAACTGGCTGGGCATAGATTGTGATTCCGATATTTCAATGTTTAAGACCACCAAGGACGAAGCAGATCGGGAAAGTCTCAGCAGTGAGCACACTTCAGGTGGGTAGACCTATTTCTTTCCATTTTCACTTACTAACATTGTATCTTATGACATTTTCAGTCGTTCACCACAGCGATGATGATGGGGGCGTGAATTCACGGGAAACAACACCTCCATGTCCTGAAGCCCAGCAGCCGGAATTAGGTGGTAAAATTGTGGAACGCACCTATGTAGTCAAAGAGTATCCAGTTACAGCACAGAAGTCTTCCCCGGAAATTTCCTCTGCTCTTTTGGATTCAATGGAGAATCCTTTGAGTGGAGGTGGATGCAATGTGAACAAGGTGACAGTAGATGAACATTGCTATGAGTGCAAAGTGCACTATCGTGATCCCAAATCAAAGGACCTTATAATGTATCTACACGCATGGAAGTACAAGGTTAGTATTTGATTTTTGATTGGGAAATAATGATTTTATTAACTGGATTTTTCTTTTTTAGGGCCCTGGATGGGAGTATGAAACGGAGCTACCGACTTGGGCCCGCACCGATTGGGACCACTTAGACTCTGTATAAGTATACAATACTATAATAGAAACCAAACAGACCAAAATCAACAAAATTATATATATCATAAAACAAAATGTGCCTTTAAGATTGGATAGCATGCGTACGCTTCTGTTAATGCGTTATACAATAATATACATATATGTACACAAATGCGTAGTAGATGCGTTTAGATCGATTGTAAAATTATGTACGCATTCTAGAATCCTATAAAGTTCACAATCAACCACAAATAGGCTAATACAAGAGCTGAAAAGACGTGCAAATAAATTCGAAGCTTTTATTACAAAATAATAGGTATATTTATATATATACAAGACATGCACTTATCTGAATTAATGTAATGTGAAAGGCATTATAATCGGAATAGACAACTTTATAGAAATTAGTTTGTATGAATGTAAAGCGAGATCGTATACGCAAAAATGAAAATAAATAAAATTTTACAAATGTTTCTTAGAAAATAATCGAATGGAGGTTTTTAGTTATTTCAATGGGGAACACAAAATATATCAGCATTAAAGATTTTTTCGGCATAGACCTGCTTTTGATGGCCTTAATATTTAACTAATAATATACTAGTAATAGTTAAGCTTGGTTGTTTTATAGTAAATCCTGCAAATTTAAATTATAGGCATGCAAATATGTCAAGGGTCTTAAAGCACCACGAATGAGAAAACAAGTATTTTATAAAGCTTGAAATAGAACAAATGAAACCAAACGACTTGCCCCTTTGCTTTGCAAGTTGCCA